>OX336355.1:5460221-6898346 GCA_946902875.1 Nematopogon swammerdamellus
CTGTTATATGTGAGCAGTGAGTATCAGCTAGCCGATTTGTTAACTAAGCCGTTAAGTAAAGCTAGATTTCAGAATATTAGAGAAGCTTTGGGTTTGTCTAAAATACCTACTGTAAGTTAGGAAACTTTTTTTGTTGATTTAAATGTACTGTTAACTTATGTCTGAAGTAGTTAAAATGTAGGTTTCAAAATATTTGTTTTCTTTCTTTTTGTTTCACGTTCTTTAAGTTGTTTCATTAAGGGAGGGTGTTGAGATACGATAATGAACATACATAGAATATTGTACGCTGAAATATAGTTTACATCTCACGAACGAAACGTCAAGAATAATAACCTCACTTCTCTTGCTTCAAGGGTTCCGCTGTGAACGGACCGACATGTGCTTTTCTAATAATTAAAATACTTAGTTTACAACAAAGTAAGCACGTTTTATTCAAGAATCTCATCATATACATAATTACATATATATATACAATAAGAAACATAAATGTTATAATATTTTAATAATTTTGTACCGTGTGGGGCCGGTACTTTAAAAGAATAGCCCCACTGCATCTCTCCCCGTGTATGTCGTAAAAGGCGACTAAGGGATATGACTCCCTTCTTATATTACTAGGTGGTAGGGTTTAACCCGCCCGGGTTGGTACCACCGCACTGAATGAAAGGTCGGTCGAAACGGCTATGTAAATAGTTTGTGTTTTCCGTCCAGTTCAGTGTAGCCGGCACGACCGAAGGGAAGGCTGACGTGGCACCAAGATCACCCGGTGTTATGGGCTGACATCACGGGAGTTGTAGGTGATGTAGCCAACCGTGTCAGTTTCCATAAAAAAAAAAAATATATATATACCTACATCAACTCTTATATATACTATACACACATACTTATATACATACTTTACATATATTTCAACTAAGATTTTAGAAAGAATTAAGATCATTGTGCCCATAGTCGTTTCGGCGCATGGGCTGATAGCGAAGAGGCTCGACGACCACCTTGAGAGGCTCTCGCTGAGTGATTGGGTCAAGGGCCAGATCCAGAAGGCAGCCCTGCTCGACACTGCGCGTATAGTCCGGAGGTTTCTCTCTTTGGGACCCGACCATCGGTAGCTTGGACTCGCCTCGCCGCCGCCGGTTGTGGAAGCTCCGTTTGTTTTTATATTAATTTTAGGATTTAATTAAAAAAAAAAATGTTAAATTTATATAAAAAGAAATGTGTGAATAAATAGAAGAATTACAATAATATAAATTTTTTTCTTCACCTCTGTCTTCACTTCTTCATATTAATGCTTTCGAGCTGGGCTGGGACCATAAAAAATTGCAATATTTCTTATAAATAGTAGAAAGTATTATATTGTATATATTATATTGGTATGTACGTATATGTATTTTTATTGGTTTCAGCTATCAATACGGGATTTCCTGTGTACCGCACGGACCCTCATTTGTTGTACTTGAGAGGTCTTTTGAAAGGTAGTCATTGTTTTTGAAGTTACAAATCCTTTTACTTATTGTTAACATATTAATGTTTGTAACAACATTCACATTTGTTAATATTGTGTGGTGTTTAGTCATTTAAAGTGCGGGAAAAATATCGAATGTCTATTTGAATGATAATAAAAATAGTTTTTAATCGAATGCATTCGATTCCTAGTCGACATTTTGCAAACTTTTCTGTCTGCAATGAAATATATTTTCATTTCATTGAATTCCTCGTTAAAAGAAGACGAAAAAACGGCCAAGTGCGTGTCGGACTCGCGCACCGAGGGTTCCGTACCACCACGTCATTGGCCGGTTTTTATTAGTTGTTGTTTTACTTTAGAGTTTGCACTATAATCACACCAAATTTAACGCTTGTGTATACAGGATGTTCGGCACATCGACCGACAAATTTTTTTTGTAGGTAAGTGGGGTCATTTGAAACGTTTTGACCCATGACACCTTTTGTCAGATGTCACGTGGTATCGAGATACGATTTTTTTCTTTATTTTGGTAAATTACCAAAATCCCAGCTTTAAACCCTTGTAACTTTTTTATTTATGATTTTATCAGCACGAAATAAAATTTATTGAATTTTACGATGTATCCTTGTTCTAGAAAAAATATTATTTGATGAAGTTAATACCATGAAAAGGTCTTATGACCTCCCAAAGTCCCGAGAACGAGTAAAAATATGACAGAAACTTAATTTCTTAAATCATTAAAAAAAACTGACAGCAATTGATAGCTTCATTTTCTTTAAAAAGTTCGCTAGTTTACGCCCTTTCCAACGGTATACCACATGCCATACAAATAATTCACTATATGGCCAAAATGAGGCACAGAGACAGAACAGAACGACCAAATTAGGGATAATTTGATAGTGCCGCGCGACCGGTAAAATGTTCTAAATGTGAAAATGCTCCGGAAAACGCTCTCAATACGGGAAGCGACCACCGATTAGTGCCCGTGTTGTCGTTCTGTTCTGCCTCTGTGCCTAATTTTGACCACAGAGTGAATTATTTGTATGACATGTGGTATACCGTTGGAAAGGGCGTAAACTAGGGATCTTTTTAAAAGAAAATGAAGCACTAAATTGTTGTTAGTTTTTTTTTATGAATTACGAAATTAAGATTCTGTCATATTTTTACCCGTTCTCGGGACTTTGGGAGGTCATAAGACCTTTTCATGGCATTAACTTCATCAAATAATATTTTTTCTAGAACAAGGATACATCGTAAAATTCAATACATTTTATTTCGTGTTGATAAAATCATAAACAAAAAGTTACAAGGGTTTAAAGCTGGGATTTTGGCAATTTAAAAAAAAAAAGAAAAAAAATGGTATCTCGATACCACGTGACATCTGACAAAAGGTGTCGTGGGTCAAAACGTTGCAAATGACCCCACTTACCTACAAAAAAATTTTGTCGGTCGATGTGCCGAACACCCTGTATATTACAGTTTTTACAATAGAGCAAAAACAAATAAAAAACACGTTAAAAACGCGTCTCTTGTATGGGGACCCTCTTAATTTATACATATTTTCTTTTATTTGTTAGATTATCTGCCATAATGGCACTTATTCTGTGAGAATTTCAACCGTCTACCTATTACGATTCAAAAGATGCAGCCCTCGGACAGGCGGGCAGACCGACGGCATAGACTTCCGTACTGATACGGAATCCTAAAAATGTTACATACTCTTCCCTGGCATTCGTTATTTGAAATCCTTCGATGTTTTTCTTACGGCACAGGTTGTGCATAATTTTCATCTATTCATAATAATATGTCATCCTCAAAAATAACTTTCCATATAACCGTCCATAATAGCATCCAATAATCCCATCCGGTCAGTTTCCATTTACGAACACACCCTTTTCGTATCACCGCTGTGTTTTTACATAATATTGGTTCCTTTTCGCTTCGTCCGTTCCAGCAGCTCTAGCTCAGGCGCGAGAGTAATTTTAAAACGGTCCCCTAGGCCGCAGACACAAAGCGGGACGGACAACTCACGTGGAACCATTTAATGCGACAACCGGCCACACGTCCGAACGCGACGGCGGCCAGCCGCGCACTAATCATATTAGACCCAGATTATTCCGCTAGAGCGCGCTGGATTTATACGTTTTACTGCGGGTAGTTATGAAAGTGTTTCATTTTGCGGAGACTCCTAGCTGCATTATTTACAGTATTTTTAGGGATTTTTATATACAGAGTGTTTCAGGATAGGGTTTCGTAACTTCAGTGTTCGAAAGGGAAGAGAAGGTGAAGGAAGGATATTTGAAGAGGAAAAGCTCTGAAACTTTTTTCCATATTCGGTCATTTTTATTACTTTTTAGTGAAAATCGTTTAATAGAGATTTGGTGGACGGTTCACCTTTGTTCAATAAAAATAAGATGACCAACTTACATGCTTAACTAGTAGAATTTAACTGCATGTAGGTAAATTCCAAACACTTAAATTTTAATGACATCAAAAGAAAAAGGGGACTGGACTAGTTCATTGCACTCCCTGGACCTAGACAGCACTGTTGCCAAATCTCTCCGCACTCACTGTCTATCGAGTTTTTATTACAATTTTCTATATTTGTAAAAAAAGTAAGTACGGATTTCGATTTGAGTAGGATTTCTTCTTCTAATAATGAGTACTTTCTATTCCTGAAGTTTCTCAAGCCTATCCTGAAACACCCTGTATACTGCTGTGATACAGTGCGCGCTGGATTTATACGTTTTACTTTTGGTAGTTATGAAAGTGTTTCATTTTACGAGACTCCTGGCTGCATTACAGTATTTTTAGGGATTTTATTATATAATTCTGTGGTACAGTGACAGACCGACTCCAGGTTTGACGAAAGCTACATTCTGCGTAAACGCTAGGCGCGATGTTTTGGGGATTTAGACGTTTTTGGAACTTCGATCACGTCCGAACTAATTTACCAAGTTTTTTTTTTCACGCCCGAAACTTTAATGCCGCTTGGACCTTGGGCTCGCGCATTTACAGTACAGCCAGGATTACGGTTTGAAGTTTTTAAAATAATAAATTGTATTACTTTTGTTACAATTACTTAGAGCACACTATAGATATAGGTACTATATTATCATACCGTGTGGGGGCCTGTACTTAAAAACAATATCCCTACTGCATCGTAGGTGACAGCATAGAGCCCTGCGGGACACCAGCGTTAATTGGAAAGTCGTCCGACTTCGTACCATCAATCGAGACGAAGAAGGAACGACCCATCAGAAAGCTCGCAATCCAAACCTACAACCTACAGTCCACTTTTCAAGCTTTCCAAATCACCACCAGAGTCTGACTTGTACCTACCTAACGTGCCTGTATAGACTAGCGTGGTGCTCGCGGCTGTTGCTACGCACCGTATCAGGCAAAGCGAACACGTATTCTAACGCATAAGTTATCGTTCAGCTGGGATAGTACCCGCTGCGGGCGTTAACCTAATTTATTTCCAGGCGCTGCCGAAAATCTTTTGCTCATCCGCCATATTTAACTATGAGCGTATAATAAACCGGGCCCGGGGGAGGTGTACATAAATCTGCCGCTTATTACGAGGTCCCTTTGTTTTACTAGATCCCTACCCTGTTACCCCACCTCTTACACTAATACTTACCGACCTAATACACGTCCTTCCACATGGACTTTCACCTGTGAAGACTGAATTTGAATATCTTATTAATGTTTTTTTATTTGTCTCTTTATTTCAGCCAACTAGTGTCTTAACCTAAGAACAAAAATTTACTTTTTCTCTACTTGTGTCTATATGAGTTTGCCAGTTTCAAAGTGATATTATTATTATTGCATATTGCATTACCCTTGCTTCGACTTCCTTATTATCATCCAAAATCTTGACTGGAAGAGACCGCATGCGCAGCAGTTTGGCAGTGGGAATGTTTTTCTTTACTGTTTGTGTTTTATTATTTATTATTTTCGTTTTAAAAAATTTGCAATAAAATACGACTAGCGTTTAATCCGGCTTTGCGCGCTCGCGGTATTCTTATATAACTGTTCTGTGTTTTTTTTTCTAGATCATTATTTTAAAGCGAGTTCTATTTCAAATTAATTAATCCTCATTTACTATTTTTACCCGACTGCACGAAGCGAAAAGGAGGTTTATATTTTTCGAGTGTATGTATGTACCTACTCGTATACGTCTATTTCTTTGGCACAACCTGTAGCCTAAACGGCTTGATGGTTTTTGACATATGAGATGTCGTTAGATTCGTCTTAGGCGCCATATTTTCAATCTTATAAAATAGTTTTTCTTCTAACCCCATCAAGATATCATTGTAAAGAAATCAAAGAAAAGGCATTTTCAAAAATATAACAGAAAAAAATATAAACGATAACCGAATTAAGAATTTGGATAAAAGTAGTAAATTATAACTTGGAGGTATAAAAAATCACAAATTGTTTGTATGGGAATAATTCGGTTACTCTGGTCTTCATACTAATAAGTAATCGCCCTATTTCTACTCATTGTTATGTTCTGTGTCGTGAACCCACTAATGCGGTGCGGAAAGCCAAGCCTTTGAGGGTCAATTCAATACCAGACAAATCGTACATCGTGTAGGTAATTTGAAGTAACATTACACCGCGATTCCGAACAAGAAAATTAACATGAACAATAAAACATTATTTCTGGTGTTCAATGACTAGGCCGGTCTAGAAATAAAGTGTTTTCTCTATTTAAGTTTTTTATATAAACAATTGATAGTTCCATAGGTAGTTAGTGAATATACTTTGCTAAATGTGTGTTGTGCTGTAAATTTACAAGAGTACTTGAAGCACAACACCGACTACTCTGCTTACCCCGAATGTCGGGATACAGAGCGTGGTATGTATTATAAAGAACTGGCAATGTGACTGTGCTTAAAAGTCCATAAGACAATCAAACACAGCCAAAATACCATTCCTCGCGAAACCGCGCCCAGCGATAAGGTGGACAATTTTGTAACGGTCGATTTTATTGACACGATTTTTGAATACTTATCTATGGAATGACAATAAACATTCGATTTTACTCGAAGTAGAGTACATACTCGAATCTAGTTTCTTTTTTTCGGGCTAGTGAATTCACCCCCAGATCCGCTCCGGTACAGGCGTACGATCTTCGCTCTTTGCCGTATAAATGTTCTCAACTGTCAAGATACGGCTTAGGGCTTTCGAATAAAAATCCCTAACAATCCCTTTTTCCTTTTACAAAGAGCCCACACGATAACAAGCCGCCGCCAACGGACCGATCGATCGCATAAGAACTTTCTCTCTGTTCACGCCAATTGAGGATCTAGATTTTAAGTCTCAAAGGGGCAACTGTCTGAATCTCTGCCCCTCTCTCTCGCCCCCTCTTTCTATAGGCGCTTCGTGTGCAAGTTGACTTTGTGAACACAGCAGCACTTCTGGAAGTTAGTCATGTGTCTCAAATTATGACATAGATTAGAAAATTTAAAATATGTGCGCACATGATTTTTTTTTATTTCGTTTCTGGTTTTTTTTCTTAGAAGTTGTCAGTTTGCGAAACATAATCACTCCTTGAAGCGCTGCAGGTATTACAAAATCAACCTGTATATATGTATGGCGCGATAAATGGAAATAACTATTTTGCGTTCATCGACCGCTAAGTTCTACAGTTATCATTTACCGTATTCATGTGAACACTCGCTACTTCTTCACTTTAACCATAGAATACTTATAATTAATCCTATTACTTTAAGTGAGCTAAACTTGTATATACCTATATATAAAAGGTCTTTCAAAATTAGTTCAGAGTACGCTAAGGGGGGGTTCTGTATCGGAAATAGATCACTTTTGAAGAACAAAGAATTTTTTTTTACAAAAAAATTTTTTTATACAAAATGTAAAAAAAAAATAATTTAGTAATCGTTTCAGTTTCACGGCAGGAACAAAAAAGTCTTCCAACACATAGATCTCTTTCTTTCAGAAAGTGTGAAAAACCACCATTTTAGTTTGGCGCGAGTATGGAATAGAAAGAATTTGATTTTTTTTACCAACTTACACGTGTTAGATCGTAATGGTGATGAAGAATTTTTTGTTACTGTTATGAAACTGAATCGATTAGGCTATAAAAATAAACCACCTATTTTTTTATTTAAATACATAACCCCCCCCCCCCCCCCCCCCCCCCCCCCCTAGCGTACTCTAAACTAATTTTGAAAGACCTTATATATAATTGGTTTCTCGGAAACGGCTATAACGATTTGGATGAAATTTAGTATTTACAATGTAATTTTTTTTAAAGTTTATCTAAATAGGTTTAGACGCCGAGCGAAGCTCGGGCGCCCAGGTACTACTGCTTTAACTAAGCCATTGCAGTGGTATGGCATACGGCACCATACAGGTATGTCGCGCGACATTTGCAAACAACTCAGTTCTAAATTCTAAAATCAAATATTGTAATTACATTTGACTGTGCTTATTTTGATGTATTGAATACTGCTGATGGACGTACTCGTATAATGGCCGGTTGCATATTAGACTATAACTACCGTGGTACGACCGAGGCACGGCAACAGTGGAGACAAAAATGCTTTTGCCCTAACCAGAGCCGACTGTCATTCGTCTCCCTGTCATTCGTCTCCCCCTACGGAGACAAGCCATGCTGCATCGTCATAGCCCCAGTGCGACGTTGCTATCGCTTACTCGCTCTCGCTTGCCTCCCTGTGACAGGAGTGAGAGAGAAACACGAATATTGCGACGGTCGCCCGATGACGGGTGAGCGATTTCATGTTTCTCTCTCGCTCCTGTCATCGGTAGGCAAGCGAGAGCGAGTATGCGATAGCAACGTCGCACTGGGGCTATGTTGATGCAGCATGACTTGTCTCCGTAGAGGGAGACAATGACAGTTGGCTCTGGACCTAACCGTTGACGGCAACGACATGCCGTCACGGACGGCAGTTCATTCTTTTTTGTCTCCACTGCTGCCGTGCCGTTAAGCGGCCATTGTGTGCCCTCATATTGATCCTGGGGCCAGATGAACGGCTGTGAAACAACCCCATTTGATCCACCCCTGATCCACACGGTGCTCGTGCGAACGGAACGTGTACGCCCCCCGCAATCACGACGAAGACTGTGTGCAGATGAAGCAGTCTGCTAAACAGAATTTGTGAGTGCGAATCGTAACTGCGCGCTTCACGCATTCATATGCTAGCGCAGGAGTTTTCAACCGCTGCTGTGCCGCGATACACTGGTGTGCCGCGAATTCTAAGTCAGTCAGTCAGCGTGTAAGCGTCCACTGCTGGACATATGCCTCTCCAATTTTTTCCAGTCCTCCCGGCCTTCAGCGATACGAAACCACTGCTTTCCGCCGACGTACTTGATGCCGTCGTCCCACCTGGTGGGACGACGGCATCAATCAATTCTCCTTTTTTTTTTTTTTTATGTAATCCGGTATGGGTGGCTGAGTCGGAGGGGCCAAAGCACATGCTCTAACCAGCCAGTATCACCTCCGAGAAGGTAGGTGCCATACCGGAGACTTCCCTGGATTGCTGGCTATACTGGACTAGAGGAGAACACAACCGAGGTTGCTTGCGGCCATCTTACATCCAGTATGGTGGTACCAACCCAGTCGGCTACAATTTGAGCCTACCACCTAGTAAGGGGCAAGGGAAGGGACCTACAGTTTTACACCGGTTCCGAACGGTGAAGCAGCGGGTGTAGGTATGCACGTAAATTTTTTCGTCAGAAAAAAACTCATTGGTACACGCCGACCGGATTCGAACCTCGGACCTCCCGCATGAGAAGCCGATGCCCAAACCACTCGGCCACCCGCCGCTTCCTACTCCGTTTTCCTGTCTACGGCCGCCCAGTGTATCAGAATTCTAAGTAACTCATTCAAAATGTGCATGAGAACATCTGAAGAAAAGAGCAAGCATAATTTTTCGTCCATCTATTAAACTAAAAATTACTTTTTATGACAGATTTGTTTGAGCACCCCAACAAATTAAATGCGAGTTCGCAGGGAAATAATGAGAACATTTTGACATTCTCGGATAAAATGAGAGTTTTCGTTGATAAATTACATATTATGCAGCGTAAATTACGTACGAAGTCGCCAATAGTTTTTAGTTTTCTAAATTTCATATGCTTTATGTATGAACATAAATGTGGTGTGCCGTGAAATATTCGTAGATGAAAAAGTGTGCCAGTTAAAAGGTTGAAAAACCCTGTGCTTGCGTAAAGGCGAGGCCCACAGAGCATCACACATCGCAACTTCCACGCGCGGGCTACTATTTTCTTTGGCGACGCCCGTTGGTGATGCAACGAGCATTCGGTGGACAAAATGAATGGCATTTTGTGATGTCGAATGTTTCGTGTTTCGGAAATATATTATTATTAGGTTAGACGTCTGCACGCTACGTTCTCTCACTTCTACCGAGCATTCGTTCGTTGACCTTCGGCATCCGTTCACACCGCGGAATGGTTCGGTTCCTTTGATGTTACCGCCACATTGCCGATTGATGGCAAATGACAACGAACGATCGTTGGCGTTCACTTAACCGTCCAGACAGTACCAACGAAGACCATCAAAACCCATTCGTTGGCGTTCGTTGGATCGGTGTGTACGCAGCTTAAGACTATTGGTGTTCTTCGAACGGCACTATTTCTAAGGACCCTTTTCGCCACTTCAGTTAAAATGTCAGGTTTTTTTTTTATCGATTCTGACACGGTTGGCTACATCACCTACAACGTTGGTGATGTCAGCCCATAACACCGGGTGAACTAGGTGCCATGTCAGTGCTTCCCCCTTTGATCGTACAATCAGGTACATTAATTTAACTTCTGCCAAATGATGACATTTAGAAATTAATTATTTGGCCTTAAATAACACACAACATTAACAGTGTTTCATTGAGACATTTACATAATATGCAGTAAGGTTCGTCATCGTTTTTGTTTTGTCTTTTCCCGTTCGGCCATCCAATCTATAAGAGCTATACGAGCTTTTTTTAATTGTTTTTAAATTTATCGGTATGCGAAATGTATGAGAAATTTCACTTTAATATACTTTATGCCCCTTAATGCGTGGCAAGGGCGTGCTTATTGCCTTAGGCAATTTCCTCCAATCAACCCGGTGTACATACATTTTACATGGAATCCGAACCATGGAGCAGTGGGTGAAGGTATGCACTTAATTTTTTATTTCAAATGAGAAAAAAACTCATTGGTCCACGACGCGACGGGTTGGATTCGAACCTCGAACCGCGCACGAAAAGCCGACGACGCTTGGCCAACCGACAACTACTCTTGGACGAGACTTAACCGAAGGTGATGATAACGGACGACCACCACCTTGAAGGCCAACCATTTCAGGTTCCTTAAAAATAAGCAAAAACAGTCTTCGCTTTCGCATAGTTTCAATTGATTTTCCATTAGCATTAAATGTTTTCTCGCTTTAGCGGAACACGTAAAACGCTGAATATTCGTGTTCAATGATCTGCAGATAATTCGAGTGTTGCTTGCTCATGCGTGAATTTGTTAAACGGAGTATATTTTATAGGTTTTGATATCGACATTATACTCGTGTTAACAATGTTGTACGTCCCGACAAAAATAAGTTTAATTTGTTTTTTGAAGTACACAAGACATTTTCGAAAAGTTTCTCGCCAGAATGTGAATCATTAATGAACATCTTTAGCCTATTAAACGTTGGTGTTCACGTTTACCGTGGACAGTTCATGTTTTCGATGTTCTGTCCACGGTAAAAAAATATAAGCAACGTGGACTATGAAGTGTACTTGTTTTTTAATTTTGGCGCGCACACTCATGTGATTATTCAAATATTTGAAAGCAGTTGCGGATGATTTAAAATATAAAATAAATTGTAAATAATATGTCTATGAATTATTTATCCCCTATTTCCTTACTGCTCGGTATTTGTGATTTTAATAAAGGGTCCCACAAAAAAAAAAATGATATTATCGAATTTTTTTATATTATATTTTTCGAAAAATCTAAACCAAAAAATCTAAGGGCCACTATGCCCACCTTATTTATCTGGGCCACCTGGCCACCCTGGATGTCGCCGATTACCACTTGCGGAACAAGATGCCATGCCAATACTTCCTAGTTATGAAAGAAAAGAGACGTACAGTATTAATCATATTAAATCCGAATCCGAAAAACTTTTCACCGCGGAAAATGCACTTATGAAAATGCATTTTAAATTTAATTCTCCTTATACCCCTCCATCTTCCTTGGTGTCCCACTGTGCACGCCCCTTCAGCCGACAACTCGAGCTCAACTACGGGCGGAACGTCATTTGCTTCGAGTGTTTGTTATTCTAACGCGAAATTGTACCGTATAATTCTTGACACATTTGTAAAACCTTGTCATTCTCAATAACATTTCCATATTCATCTGAATTGTAAGTGTGCGTGTTACCGAGAGTGCGGTAAGGTTCTATAATTATAACTTAGCCTTATTTTTCAACCGTACATGCATAGAATTCCCCCACAAATGAGGCGACATTGCGATTGTTATAACAACCTGTACGTTCGCATTTTCGCGGAGCAGAAATCGTCGTCGAGTTCTGTGTTCGTGATAATATATTTTGTTACTAGCTTTTGCCCGCGGCTTCGCTCGCGTGAAATTCGTATTTAAAAAGAAGAAAGTAAGTAAGCCCGCTACCGCACCTTTATTTCGGCGCGGAACAATTCGATTTGTATGAGAGCCACATCTTAGTGTGACCGGAACTGATTTTTATTTAGCCTATCCTGTGTCCCGTGTAGTTAAATGCGATTGTACTAAGTTTCGTCGAATTCGGATGATGGGTTTAAGAGTTATGGAGGAACAGAAATACATACGCTAACGTGGCACCAAGTTCACCCGGCGTTATGGGGTGACATCACGAATGTTGAAGGTTATGAAACCAAGCGTGTCAGTTTCCATAAAAAAAAAAACATACAGAAAAGATTTCTAAAAAAGGTCAATTTAGTTTTAGTACCATACATAGAGTCTTCAAACGCAATATCTCATAAAACAAAGTAGGTAACTACTTCATGACCATCCCTTTTTATTTATACAGATTTATTATTAGTATTGATTGATGTGCAAGCAACGATCTCAACTAAAACTAATAGATTATAAGTTTTTTTTTTTATGGAAACTGACACGGTTGGCTACACCACCTACAACATCCTTGATGTCAGCCCATAACACCGGGTGAACTTGGTGCCACGTCAGTGCTTCCCTTTGGTCGTGCCGGCTACACTGAACTGGACGGAAAACACAAACTATTTACATAGCTGTTTCGACCGACCTATCGTTCAGTGCGGTGGTACCAACCCGGGCGGGTTAAACCCTACCACCTAGTAATATAAGAAGGGAGTCATATTTCTTAGTCGCCTTTTACAACATACACGGGGAGAGATGCAGTGCGGCTATTCTTTTAAAGTATCAGCCACACGGTACATGCTCTTTTAGAAGCGACACGCCATGCAAACGACCGTACCACATTTTTTCTCATAACTTTTTTATTTTGTACATTCGCTTATTGTTTTCTTTCGGAACAAATACTATGCCTGACTTTCATTGACTTCATTATTAATTTCATTCCTTCGTGCCTTACTTGTTGCTTGATAGGTGATCTTGTCTGAATACTTTGCTAAACGTGGTGGTCGGTGTTGTGCTGCAATTTACTAGAATACCTGCAGCACAACTCCGATTACTCTGCTAACCCCGATTGTCGGGATACAGCGTGTGGTATGTATGCTTGTTTTATCTACGAATACTGAAACACCCTTCTCACACCTATACTGTTGGCATTTTTCGTAGACTGCAATTTTGCAACGCGACCCCGTATTTTTTCGCAAAATTTTCACTCATATTGACAGATCGAATGAGATTTTCGTTTCCAGGAAAACTGAATATTTTCTCTTTTTGATTCAAACTCCGAATGGGAAAAGCAGAAACGGATGTAAACGGGATTTATTTACCTTGATGTGGTTTTGTTTTCCTGTTGTGCGTTTTATTATGTCCGCAGACCCCTCTCACCTTACTGTTCGTGTAATTTTTTTAATTTTTTTTTTAAAACACCAACACTAATGTATATGTAGCTTTTTACATAATTAGCATTATATCATGATAACTAAGTACCGTATTCTTTTAAAGTACCGTGTGGTGCCGGTACTTTAAAAGAATAGCCCCACTGCATCTCTCCGCGTGCATGTCGTAAAAGGCGACTAAGGGATAAGGACAAGATATCGTGCTAAAGGGCGACGGGATCGCCACCTCTCACCTTGGCACGGTACTTCCACCGAGTCATGCAGCAGGTGGGTCTTGGTGCCTTACTTGCTGCTTGATCGATTTAATCTTGTTCGAATACTTTGCGAAACGTGGTGGTCGGTGTTGTGCTGTAATTTACTAGAGTACTTGCAGCACAACACCGATTACTCTACTTACCCCGATTGTCGGGATTCAGCGTGTGTGATATTTATGTATGTATGTATGTAACTAAGTACCGGCCCCACCCACACACGGTACAGCATTACGGTTGATGATCTAAAAATTTAACCAAATTGCCTTTTTTGTTATTGTTTTACTTAAATTGTTGGCTACATCTCCTACAACTCATGTAAGTGCTTCCCTTATTGGTCGTGCCGGGTACACTGAACTGGACGGAAATATTTAATTAATCGTTTCCACCGACGCGACGTTTTTTTTGTTGCAACGCTAGTGTATGGAACTTTCTTCCGGCGAGTGTGTTTCCCGAATCCTTTAACCTGGGTGTGTTCAAACGTCGTATCAACAGCCTAGACAGCCTAGCAACAGTCCGCAAATCTGCTGGCATGGCGCCTCACTGAGCGTGGTTTCGCGAGGAGTGGGGATTTTGGCTCTGTCGACTGTACCATTGGTCTCTCGACACAGCCACCCATGTTGGTGTACATTTAAAAAATCGGGAGGTAAGAGTCGGAACCTACAGTTAGCAAGCAAGGAGGTTACAGAAGAAAGCTCTCCGCCACCCTTTGTGACCAATTAAGAACAAACAACAAAAAAAGTAAAAAAGTGTTGTAAAGTTGAGATATTTTTGGGTTAGTTAATAAAACGGAATCATTGAAGAAAAACTGAAATTTGTGTAATATTTATTTTTGTTCTTTCATAACAACATATTTGAAGTTAAAATTAATTTTCTTACCCCGAAAAAAAGAAGGCGCGGTCTACATACTAAACATTTAATAAATTTATCATTTGAAAAAATGATATCTAATGAAATGAAATTATTTCACTTTTTTATATCTATTTTATTTATTTTAATTTTTGCATAATGTGCACACTGCAGAAGGCGAACTTATTGCTGAATCAATCATCTAGTCAGCCTCGTACACAACAACTGTTAGTGTAACACTGTTAGTGTAACACTATTAGTGTATCATTGTTAGTGTAAATCTGTTAGTGTAACATTTTTAGCGTAACACTGTTAGTGTACCTTACAGGTGACCTCTATACCGCTCGACTCTCCTTGTCGCGTCGCCCCGCTTCCTTTCCTTATTCCGTAGTTGTGGCGACATGGTTTCTTTGAAATTTCCTTCGAAGCGCATCCTCCAGTAATATAATATCTCGATGTTATGTATTGAATGAAGAGTGTTATATTAATATTTGATGTTTATGTTAGTACTAAGCACGTACTCGCTTTATATATATTTTTAACTAGAAAAATGCAAATCGAAAATCATTGGAAAAAATACATCCCGACCAGGATTTGAACCTGGGTCTCTGGCTTGACCCGCCAACGCGATAACCAACTACACCACCGGGCCGTTACATATTATCTCCAATTTTCGATCTATCGCACCTTCATGAATGAATGATGTCGCATAATTTTTGCGATCAGTCAACTTGTACGGTTCCACATTGAACCTTGTGTTATATTTTATTTAATATTCACATAGTACGTTTCTTTCTAATTTCCAGTGACCGCGCTCCGCGAGCACTGGGATGAGGCGAACGCGCGGGTGCTGCAGCGTAAGGCGCAGCTGGATGCCATGCTGGGCGACTCGCAGCGGTACGAGTCGCGCAGGCGCGACGCGGACGCCTGGCTCACGAGGATGGAGACGAGGCTGGCTGCCATGGCAGCCCCGGGACACACGGCGGACGTGCTGGAGCAGCAGCTGAGGGAGCAGAAGGTATTGTGGATATTACTACTACTATTAGCATGAATAGCAGGTGGGTCTTCGTGCCTTACTTGATCGATTGAATCTTGTTCGAATACGAAACGTGGTGGTCAGTGTTGTGCTGTAATTTACCAGTTCTTGCAGCACACCGATTACTCTGCTCACCCCGATTTTCGGGATTCAGCGTGCGTGATATGTATGTATTATGTATGTATGTATGTATTAGCATGACTACTCTACTACTACTACTGATATAACTATTTCTACTGTTACTATTGTTATTACTACTTGTATTGTGATTACTACTACTACTGTTATTACTACTACTGCTGTTATTACTACTACTTCTACTACTACTACTACTACTGTTATTACTACTACTACTGTTATTATTACTACTAGTGTTATTACCAATTCCTCCTTTAATACTAATACTACTATTATTACTATTGCTGCTGGTGCTACTATTATTAGGAGCCACTACTACACTACTATAGTCAGATTCCAAAAAGAAAAATAAAGCCGGTGAGGCATTGCAATGCCGAAGGCCGAGCTGTGAACTTGAAACAATGGTTAGAAATTGGCACAGTACGTAAAACTAATGGTCACTGGTCAGATTTGCCGCCAACTCATTCACTAGTACCTTATACATGTAGTAACCCTCAGTATACTTTCACACAGAACAGCGATCGGTCGGCGGTCGTTTTCCCCCAGTTCGTTTTTCGAAACGCCCATTGACAGCAATGATTCCTATGAAACGTTTGTCATATCGTGTATACAAGAGGGTGCAACTATATTACTTGCTCTACGATTTTCATCCACTTCTTGACTCCTTCATCCACACTCTGACCCCTTCACCGTGTATGCGGCACGTATGTGGAACTCGCTTCCCCTCGAAATTCGTCTATCGCAGTCGCTGTTTATGTTTAAAAAGCGTAATATACTGTCACACTTTCTGGAACGATAAATTACTCAATATTTATGGATTAGAGTCTAATGTTAGTTTTCTCTGTATATTTTATTCGTGTATTTTTGTATGTATTTATATATTTTTATCTATTTATTTATATTTATGTTGTATAATTTGTTGAATTTATCTACATCATTCTTATTTGTTCTCTGCCACTCCACACTAATTCATGATAACCCAAAGGTTGGCTGGAGGAGAACGCCTACTACGGCGTTAAGTTGGTCCTTTTGCAAAATTTTAAAAGGCAATAAACATATTTTCATTTGATTTGATTTTCCAATATAAAATTAATAAGTACATTCCTAGTTTTATTTTCGAGGAAAAATAATACTTTGTCCGTATTACGCTCCATCGCTCAAATGACATAGCAATTTTGTCGCTCCAGTGATCATACACGTACGGCTCTCTGCCCTCAAGTTCCCTCTCTTGTCCCCTTTTGCTCTCTCGCCTTACCTCCCCCTTCTCTCCTCCCAACAAACAAATTACTGCTAGGGGCAGGTTAGATCTTAAAGTGGTATATTGGATTAATATAACTCAAGGTTTAAGCGCCACTACTGTAGAGCTCTTGTCCCACTAGTACTTACTAATGCTATCCTGTATAAGAATGGCCTCTTTCGGGGTTACATACAAGACAGTTAGAGCACGCTATAACACCAGTTGTTAACACCAATATACCACTTCAGCCTCTCAAAATAACTATTAAACAGCTCTTATAACGCCTGTCTTAACACCATAGTGTTTTGGGCTGCCTCTAATATACGGCGCGACATCTGTTATCGCGCTTATTCAATAGCGGAAACTGCTATAAAATCGAACCGGAAGGCAAGATGTTAATGTACTTTTTATTCAGAACACCATATATACAGGGTGTCCCAGAAACCGACGATAATCCTTTAACAGGAGATAGGGCTGCTAATTACCTCTCAGAATATCTAATTTTAGGTTTAGTAAAAATGGCTTAGTTTTTGAGATATTGTCATTTTTGTAAAAATCCAAAATTTTCTCCCTCAGCTCATTTTTTTAAATGCCACGAGTACAAATGTAAGATTTTCTTAAATCTAGTTTTTGTCAAATATTCCCGAAAAGTAAGGCTTTCACACGGTATAATTTATTTTTTTATGATTAATCCTGTTTAGCTGAAAAACGACTTAAGAGCCACATGTTAAAAAAATTTCAGCCTCATCCTTTGAGTTTGGCCCTTCGCGGTGAAAAAAAAAATTACTACACTAAAGTGGCATTATGCAAAAAAAATACGCCCATCTAATGTAGTTTTTAAAATGGTGAATCACTTACCGCTTTGCCCAATAATTTATGAGATATTGTTATTTAACTGCAAAAAGACCTCGAAATTTGATAACTGTTCTACCAACTACGAATTGGAATAAAATAAACATTTGAAGTAATTGGTCTTTATTAACCTGTTAAAGTAGATGTTCAAATTGTTTACCACCTGCACAAATGCTAGCTCGACATCTTCTCACAAATGCCCGGTTGATGCGTCGAGCAAGTACTCGATGCAAGTGCAGATACATCCACCTCCGATCCATCTGTGGGGATATGCTTGGTCTAAAAAATTACGCACTTCTCTAGCGTAATGAGTTGGGCAGCCATCATTTTGCAACCACCTCCGTATGGCCAATAGGTACATCTTCTAAAAGGCTCTGAAGCTCCTGTTTCAGAAACTCAAGATAATTCGCCCGTTTAAAGCCTCTACTATTCAACGGACGTCTTCTTGCCTCCTAGCCACTTGCGTCCCCACAGATAGAACGGACGTCTAGATCACCGGATTTAAATCGGTTAGATCTTTATTATTGGGGCTATTTAAAAGAAACAGTTTACGGGAAACCGGTGGAAAACTTGATAGAGCTCAAAGAAAGAATTACAGAAACTTTTTTTTTATGTAAACTGACATGGTTGGCTACATCACCTACAACATCCGTGATGTCAGCCCATAACACCGGGTGAACTTCGTGCCACGTCAGTGCTTCCCTTCGGTCGTGCCGACTATAGTCAACTGGACGGAAAACACAAACTATTTACATAGCATAGGTGGACGTATCTGCACTTGCATCGAGTACATGCTCGACGCATCAACCGGGCATTTGTGAGAAGATGTCGAGCTAGCATTTGTGCAGGTGGTAAACAATTTGAACATCTACTTTAACAGGTTAATAAAGACCAATTTACTTCAAGTGTTTATTTTATTCCAATTCGTAGTTGGTAGAACAGTTATCAAATTCCGAGGTCTTTTTGCAGTTAAATAACAATATCTCATAAATTATTGGGCAAAGCGGTAAGTGATGTACCATTTTAAAAACTACATTAGATGGGCGTATTTTTTTTGCATAATGCCACTTTAGTGTAGTAATTTTTTTTTTCACCGCGAAGGGCCAATCTCAAAGGATGAGGCTGAAAATTTTTTAACATGTGGCTCTTAAGTCGTTTTTCAGCTAAACAGGATTAAACATAAAAAAATAAATTATACCGTGTGAAAGCCTTACTTTTCGGGAATATTTGACAAAAACTAGATTTAAGAAAATCTTACATTTGTACTCGTGGCATTTAAAAAAATGAGCCGAGGGAGAAAATTTTGGATTTTTACAAAAATGACAATATCTCAAAAACTAAGCCATTTTTACTAAACCTAAAATTAGATATTTTGAGAGGTAATTACCAGCCCTATCTCCTGTTAAAGGATTATCGTCGGTTTCTGGGACATCCTGTATATACAGGGTGTTAAAACGGCGAGTACATTAATTTCGCCAGCGCAATCCTCATGTTTTTCCGAGACAAAAAAGCAAATAAAGTTTTTCTCTAAAGTGTCTAGTTTTCGAGATATGAATTTTTGAAATGTATGTTTTCGTCTAGTGTAATTTAACGCGTTGTTGCCGCTCCGCACCCTCCGCCTGCCGACCTCGAGTCCTCCACTCACAAAGCTAACCCCCGCCCCTCCCGCCAACACCTCCGTCCGAGGCGCTCACGTCTCACGCGCTCTTCCCCCCTCCGCGCCGTCCTGTTGTCATTAGATCATTTTTACACTAAAATAATCAATTAGTTTGTATGAAAACTGTAACTTTTTATTTAAAAGGAATTCAGAAAAAAGTTATTACACTTTTTTGTTACTCTTGATCTCAATAATCATTTCCTAAATTTAATGTACTCGCCGTTTTTACACCCTGTATATATATTTTTTTTTTTTAAAGCGCGACATGTGGCCTCTTTTTATCACTTACGAGTAGGCGACTTACGATGCCAGGAGCATTTTCACGCCCCTTTTGAAAAGCCCCATGCTGTACTTGGGAGGAAATAGATGAGCGGGGAGTGCGTTCCACATTTTCCCGGTTCTGTCAATAAAAGACCTACAGTCATAAATCATTCGGTACTTATGCAAGTGAAGTGGTTGGTAGGGTTCTTCAATGTGACGAATCAAACATTGGTCAATCCTTTCCACGGCATTTGGTGAGGGCAGAATTTAAATTCACTTTGATTTGCTAAAAATTCTTGGCAAATGGACAGACATCGGCGGCGGGTGGCCGAGTGGTCTGGGCGTCGACTTATCTTGCGAGAGGTTCGAGGTTCAAATCCGGTCGGCGTGTACCAATGAGTTTTTTCTAGCGGAAAAATTTACGTGCATACCTACACCTGCTGCTTCACGTTTCGGAACCGGTGTAAAACTGTAGGTCCCCTGCCTTGCCCCTTACTACGTGGTAGGCTAAAATTGTAGCCGACTGGGTCGATACCCATGGGCGTATTAAAGTATTTGTGTAATATTCGTTTGTAATTTATCATATTGCTTTACTTCTTAATACATTGCCACAAACTATTCTTGTTCTCCTGCATAGACTTCTCCAACATCCCAAAGGTTAGTTAGAATAAAATAGATCACGGCGTTAAGCTCGCCTATTGTGCCTAATTTGTATAAATTCGTATTCAGTAAAGAATATATACTACATGCATACATACTTTTGGGGGTCCTGCTCTATGGGTGTGGGTTGGAGGACTTTAGGGTGTGAGAGGATAAATGGGGTGTTTGGAGGGAGATAGGTGCGCGCCAAGGATACTGAGCTTCGCTATAAATCCCTCTAATTGGAGGTAAGTTTTCGTCTGGGCGTAGAGAAGTTCGGCTTGTCGATGGAGGGCGGAGATCGATGTACCCTGGGGTTTAATTTCGGTCACACATGGAGTATGTGGGTTGGGACAACTCTAGGGAAACCCCTAATTTTATTGAATCTGAATGCTTAGATTTCTGAGTTATTGTATAAACGACCAGAACCACGTAACTTCACCGTTATGAAATTAGCCTAAAAGCCTCACAGTGGTACAGCTTTGAATCCCAACGGAGAGAGCGTCGGCATTGATTTTATAAATAAAACAATGTATTCACCACTAGATAAGTAGATTTTCATCACTTCACTCCCGAAAAAACATGTTACCGACCGAATCAGCTTGTTCACAATGAGGCTCGCCTTATCGTCTTACGTCCGCAAATACGCGAATGAAGAGCGTTAGAGCATTCAAAGCATTCGTTTTATCTGATACTTTAAATGTATTTATCTTCCGCACTGCGAAACTCTGGAATGCACTTCCTCCGGATGTGTTTGTTTCCTTTTGTACCGTGTGGGGCCGGTACTTTAAAAGAATAGCCCCACTGCATCTCTCCCCGTGTATGTCGTAAAAGGCGACTGAGGGATATGACTCCCTTCTTATATTACTAGGTGGTAGGGTTTAACCCGCCCGGGTTGGTACCACCGCACTGAATGAAAGGTCGGTCGAAACGGCTATGTAAATAGTTTGTGTTTTCCGTCCATTTCAGTATAGCCGGCACGAGCGAAGGGAAGCACTGACGTGGCACCAAGTTCATCCGGTGTTATCGGCTGACATCACGGATGTTGTAGGTGATGTAGCCAACCGTGTCAGTTCCCATAAAAAAAAATCCAAAGGATCTTTAAAGAGAAGCGTAAAAAGGCATCTGTTACGCCGCGCCGGCACGGCATTCGCTACCCCCGTATGCTTTTGGGCGTCGTCGTCGGCTCAACAATCCACACTGACGGCGGCGCCAAGTTTCTCGCGTATTCATAAAAATGTATTCGCGATGACAAATTGCAAGTGAAGGCAAGCCCCCTTGTTTACCGATAGGTAACATGTTTCATCGCAGTTTTGATCTTCTAGAGTATTTAGTTCGATGATTCTCACAGCTTAAAATAACACACCTTAGTGAGACTTGATCCGACCTGCGTTACTCGGCGGTCGGTTGGAACTCCAAGCTTTGATCCATTACTGCAAACTTGTAATGGATTCGAGGTTCGAAACTTGACGAGCTTTAACGTTCGTGTCCCGGATTTTCGATCGAACTTACTTATTGGCTAAGTGCTGCGTGATACTTCTAAATTAGTTCACTGGCTGGATTGGCGTTGATAGTTCGGTTACATGCGTGTGGTAATATGAATAGAGAAATCGTGAAATTTTCAATGAAATCCTCAGAAATTCCTTAGAATCCAAAATTAAACCAGCCATTAAAATCGCCGAGAAGATCCTTTAATTTCTTTCCCCAACCAGCCTCGGGCCTTGCGCATTTGTAAATTACCCGAAGACACTCACAGTTCCACAGAGTTGATATTAGTTCGCAAGTTTGGAGAAAATCCCGAAAAATATTGCCTTCAGCTACTTCGCTCCCTGAAATTGCGCCCCTAGAACGGGCATAAATTTATGTGTGGAACCTTAACGTCGTTTGCCGCATCACCTGCTGCAGCCGTGATGTCAGATCATCACACCCCGCTCCTGTTGAAACTAAGTGCAATACCAGCGCTTCCCGTTGTTCATGTCGACTACACTGACCGGAAATCTCGGACTATTTCTCACAGCCGTTTCGAAAGACTTTCATTTAGTGCGCGCTGGTATCAATTCGAACGGGCTTGAATCCGGAACACCTAGAAAGTAAGTCAAAACATCTGATGAAGAAGAGTATTACATTAGAGTATTATCCATACAAAATCATAGAATAAAAGTTTCGCCGAGTCAACGCTTATATACATACACACAACACGCTGTATCCCTTGCAATCGGGGTAAGCAGAGTAATCGGTGTTGTGTTGCAAGGATACCAGGGTAAAAATTACAGCACAACACCGGCCACCACGTTTCGCAAAGTATTCGGACAAGATAAAACTATCAAGCGGCAAGTAAAGCACGAAGATCCACCCGTGCTGTGCTGCATGACTCGGTGGAAGGACCGCGCCAAGGTGAGAGGTGGCGAGCCTGTCGCCGCACGGTATCTTGTTCCTTAGTCGCCTTCTACCGTATTTCGCGTATCTCGCTTATTTTCTGTCTGCTCCAAATGGAGTGCGTGCCGTTCATTTGTCAGTAACACGGTAAAATGTATGCAAGAAATTACTATGACGGTTCTGGTTACGTATTTATTAGTATGGCGAGCGCCGTCTGCGAAACTTGGCCCGTTTGCATAATGGATACATAAACGTTTTGGTTTATCGCTCTAATAGCACGATACAGCCTGATGTATGACGTGGGGATGGAACGTTTATGAAGATGTTTATGAGAAATTATGACTTGTTATTGGGGGCGCCCCACAATTTTGTTAGAATTATCCTAAATAGGGAGTTTCAATGACACTGCTATTATAGCTGTGGACATTGGGCTATGTAATTAACGTTAAGTTATATCTCTATCTTTCTCCTTCTTCCTCTAATTCTCCTCCAATCCTCCCTATTCCTCTCTCTAGTCTTCCTCCAACCCTCTTCCTTTCCCTCTCTCCCCATACATGTTTCCCCTTTTCGCCTTCGTTTATTCTCTCTCCCTCGCCAAATAAATGTAAAGGAACGAGAAAAGTAAAAAAATGATAAAATCCACAACTTTTAACCAGCCTTAGACTTATCAGCCAAGGCTGGATGTCATTGAATAAAATAAATAAAATAAAATAAATATAAATCGAACTAACTTTCTTTCACTCGCTCAAACCCCTCGTCTTGCTCTCCCCCTCCTTCTATTCTGTTCGCTTCCTCTGTCGCTTCTCTATTTGCTTTCTCCTCTTTTCCCTTCCCTCTCCCTCTTCCCTCTTCCCTCTCCTCTCTCTTACCTCAACCCCTCTCTGCAAACTTCCCTTCCCCTCTCTTCGCTCCCGCTCTTCCGACCTATCCCCCTGTCTTCCCGTTTCGGTCCGGTCCTTACTAATGGACGCGTTACCACCACTATTAGCATACTGCTACTAGGAAACACGTTCTGAAATGATGACACAGTCCCCTCTGCCAGTACTAACAGTGCCGTGGTCTCTTTCGCAGTCGTTCCACGCCGAGCTCCACCAATACAAGCACCAGATGGAGCTGTTCGGTCAGATGACGCAGCGTCCGATAGCGATGTAGTCCCCTGTCTTCCCGTGTCGGTCCGGTCCGCACTAATGGGCGCGTAACTACCACTACCAGCATACTGCTACTCGGAAACAAGTTCTGAAATGATAGCAACAGTCCCGTCTGTCAGTCCTAATAGTGCTCTTGTTTCATCCGCAGTCGTTCCACGCCGAGCTCCACCAGTACAAGCATCAGATGGAGCTGTTCGGTCAGATGACGCAGCGCCTGATAGCGGTGTACCGCAACGACGACACCACTCGCATCAAACGCGCCACGGAAGCGATCAACCATCGTTACAACGAGCTGAACAACAGGTCTGTTGCTAGCGCCATCAGATTCAGATTCAGATATTTATTTCGCCAAAAGAACACTCAACATTAACAATATTTTATTGAGACATAATATGCATATTCAGTATGGTTCGTCATAATTTCTTTTGTCATGTCCCGTTCTCGTCTCGTCATCCGCTGTTTCTTTAATTTCCTTTTCTATGTAATCCGGTTGAGTCAGACCGACCAGAGCACATGCTACGACCAGCCAATGTCGCCTCCCGAGATGGTGCCATACCTGAGACGCTCTGAGACTTCCCTTTGGATTGGTGGCTATACTGGACTAGAGGAGAACACAGCCGTGGCTGCTATGCGGCCATCTTACATCCAGTCATTCAACAAGTCGGGCAGGGGATGCACCCCTATTCAATTGACCTACCACGGATGCGCACCAACCGGTTCTGTAGGTCTTTTATTCACAGAACCGGGAAAATGTGGAACGCACACCATGCCCATAAATTTCCTCCCAAGTACCTACAGCCTGGGGTTTTTCAAAAGGGGCGTGAAAAGGCTCCTGTCAGGCCGGCATGGCATTCGCAATCCCCGTGCATCACAGAATGTCCATGGGCATCGTTAGACATCTACTTCTAGATGAAGCGATGCCACATGTCGCGCTACCCATAAAAAAAGTATTTTGCTGCCGTGTTCTACCATCAACCCCCCAAAATACTGAACGTAAAGCGAAGACCAAATCGGAGTTTCGTGTTCCCCTCTTTCCCTCTGCAAAACTGGTCCGATTTTTTAATTTGCGCTGAAATTTACTTAGCGGTCCACCGACCCCTTAAGTAAAGTAAGTAAGTAAACGGAAATTATTTTTGACTTTTTAAGGGTGGGGGTTTTTTAAAATTTGTAATTTAACTTTTTGTATTTTGTTTTAAGTTATCTGCGGTGGTTACTGTAAGTTACCTAATTTATGTGTAAACTTTACTGGTTAATGCTTATAATTGTATGTACCCATTTATTACGTATGTTGTGCAACTGTGGTGTGTTTAAATAATATAATAAATGAAATGAAATGTCTCGCAGCATCGTGGCGCGCGGCAAAGCGCTGCACGGCGCGGTGTCTTCGCTGCAGAACTTCGACCGTTCTCTGGAGAAGTTCGTGGCTTGGCTGAGCGAAGCGGAGTCTCTGCTGGACGCTGCCGACACGGATCAGCATCACGACCATCATCTGCTTAAGGTATTGTTTATCGTATATTGTATAATCGTTTAGGAACGATATTTGCGAAATATTTTTCGAGTTTTCGAGTCGAGTCGAAAAAATTTCGACTCGACTCGAAAACTCACTTTTTTTTTCTATTGATGACTTGATTAAAACGGTCAGAATTCCTAGACGTGTTACTAATGCAATGACTAGTAAATTTAACGTACATTTCGAAAATATACGTTTTTCGCATAGGTTTCATATAAAAAAGTCTAGAAATATGGTCCAGAATGCGCGGCGGCGGGCGGCGGCGGGCGGCGGCGGGCGCGCGCACTTTTCAAAAAGTGCCTGGCACCTGCTGGGTGACATTTCAAATATGGCCTCGGCAGGGTTAATAGTTAGGTAACTTGGGACTGCGGTCACAGTCCCCATGGAAGAACTTTTTATTTTAATTTAGTTACTTTTTTTAGGCCCAATTGCGCCAACACGAATTTAGAGTTAAGTAGCGAGTTATGGATTTAAACGCGGTTCCCACAGTCAACGGTTTAACCGATATAAATCAGTTTAACTCGTTAAGCTAGTACAGCTTAACGAGTTAAACTGATTTATATCGTTAAATTCGTGTTGGTGCAAGTGGGCCTTAGTTTTTAGTAATATTATTGTAACTAGTTTATATGTTGTAGTGTCATATTTGATTAAATCTAACCACAGAGCACGAAATACCGCGCGCGGGGTATTCCGTGCTCTGTGAATCTAACAGTGCCTGTTAGGTAACATACGCTTGGACTTGTCGAAAATTCCGCCAGTTCTAAATTCAATGCGAAGAAGAACTGACAAACAAACTTCGCAAGTCTCAATGTTTTGTTAGTACCTTATTATAAGTATTATATTAAAGCACTTTACAATAATATTCCATCTTATGTATGTACTCATCTTAGAGCATTCAGAACTAAATTAATTGATCAGTGGCCATTTTTACCACCTCTGGTTACGTATCGTTGCAACAGTTATTTTTCGTTTAAAATGCAATCTTTCATACATTAAAAAATTATTATGGAAACTGACACGGTTACGTCACCTACAACATCCGTGATGTCAACCCATACCCGGGTGATAGGTGCCATGTCAGTGTTTTCCTTCATTTCATGTCGGCTGCACTGAACTGGACGGAAACACGAAATATTTACATAGTCGTTTCGGCCGACGACGTTTCATTCAGTGCGGTGGTACCAATCCGGGCGGGAAAACCCCTAACACCTAGTAAGGTAAGAAAAGAATGTTAAATTGTTAAATTGTTTTATGGAAAACGCGACATGTGGCATCTTTACACCTACAAGTAGGTTAACTATGCCCACTGACATTCTGTGATGCAGGGGGATTGCGAATGCCATGGCGGCCTGACACGAGCCTTTTCACGCTCCTTTTGAGCATAAACCTAACTGCTACATTTTAGCAAAAGTGGTGAAATCTGCGTAAATAAGGTAATTATGAACAATAATATAAATTCGTGATGTAAATAAATGAAGTGACAGGACAATACATTGAAATCTCGACAAATAAATTCGCGATTTTAACACAGTGCAAATTTCTTAAAATAAGTTACGAGCGCCATCTCTGAGCGGGCGCTGTAACAGCGTCTCTTTTCACAGGGGGAGTTCATAAAATTTCCCACCGAGGAAATTCAAGTGGTTTCACTTTGCCATCATAGATGGCGCTGCGCGAAAAGTTCACGGCGGTCAGGAATATTCGGTACAGACACTCCTAGGTGGCGCTGTAGATGGTTTCATTCTAAGCACAATTTTACACTAGCTGGTCATGTCGAATTTCCAGGATTTTCCAGGTATTTCTATTCTTGGGTTTGTATCTATGTACATTTGCATTTATACTGTTGGCGTTTGCTCACCAGGTGGCGTCAAATTTTAATACCATTATGCCTAAGCCGTCTGTCTGTCTGTCCTACTGGGGTATCTTTGAAACCGTAATAGGTAGCCCGTTGAAATGTTTATATATATGTATATGTGTTATCATGGCGGATATAACAAGAAATAATAAAAAATTTAAAAATAAGAATTGGCTGGCCTGTCGCCCTTTAGCACGGCATCTTGTCCTTATCCCTTTAGTCGCCTTTTATGACATGCACGAGGAGAAATGCAGTGGAGCATAAGGCCCTAATGTGTTAAAAAGAGACAAATCGTTTTCTCGCCGTCTTTCTCCGCTCGAGGATTGTCGGTATTGCAACCAATATAGAGGGGATGCCCGTGTTTTGGAGCTACATTGTCGATAAAATACCTTATCGAGCACCGCGTCTATCTACGAGTAGTTTGCTACTGTTTTTGTAGACAACATTTATTTTTAATTTTACTATTTGCAGGAATTTCACAAAAATTTGCACAGCTCGTGTTCGTTGCGAGTTGGGCGACATTTCTTTTCCCCGAATTAATGTTAATCTCCTGCCGCCAGCTGAAAGTTTGCGCTTTTCTTGCGAAGGACACGCGTTCCGCAAGAGCGCTTGGATTTTAATTTAAACAGCGTATCGGGCAGAGCAAGGAATTCTAATAGATAGAAACTGCTTCTGGTACCGTGTGGGGCCGGTACTTAAAAAGAATAGCCTCACTGCATCTCTCCCCGTGCATGTCGTAAAAGGCGACTAAGGGATAAGGACAAGATGCCGTGCTAAAGGGCGACAGGTTCGCCACCTCTCACCTTGGCATGGTACTTCCACCGAGTCGTGCAGCAGGTGGGTCTTCGTGCCTTACTTGCTGCTTGATCGATTGAATCTTGTTCGAATAATTTGCAAAACGTGGTGGTCGGTTTTGTGCTGTAATTTACCAGAGTTCTTGCAGCACAACACCGATTACTCTGCTTACCCCGATTGTCGGGATTCAGCGTGTGTGATATGTAGAAACTGCTTCTTTGTTACCTATGTTATATCAAGTGTGTTATTAATTATGTGTTTCTCATTCGTGTTATTATTGTTTATGTATTTAAATCAAATCAAAATCAAAAAAGTGTTTATTAGTCAGGCACATGTAAATAGGTTACAGTTATACATAGTATAAACAATGCATGAAGATGGTACGAATACTGTGCCCGCGAGATCGTGTATTTGTTAAACACTATCGCCTAAACTGGCTCTAAGGCTGTTTTATAGGCGACATTGCTTGGTCAAACCACTTTTGATTACATTCGGGTATCTAATCTACTTATTGATGTATGATATTATTTAAATCTAATAAACTAATTTATATTAGAAAGCTTATTCTAGTTTGTGCGCCGTGTGTGAATGAGAGAGGGTGAGGATGTGTGGGGTGTATGCGTGTGTTGTGTACTTGTATTGTGCACATGTATGTCTGCATGTGATGTGTATGTAGGCATTTAATTACGTAGGTATTTAATTCACTTTATCAGAAAAAAAATTTAAAATAATTTAAAATTTGTATTTCTTCAATATGACAATTGGAGCACAATTGTGTGAACTCCCGTATGGGTGGCTGAGTCGGAGGGGAAAAAGCACATGCTCCGACCAGCCAATATCACCTCCGAGAAGGTAGGTGCCATACCGGACATTTCCCTGGATTGCTGGCTACACTGGACTGAAGTAGAACACAACCGAGACTGCTATGCGGCCATCTCACATCCAGTATGGTGGTACCAACCCAGTCGCTACAATTTGAGCCTACCACCTAGTAAGGGGCAAGGGAAGGGACCTACAGTTTTCCACCGGTTCCGAACGGTGAAGCAGCAGGTGTAGGTATGCACGTAATTTTTTTCATTCGAAAAGATTCATTGGTACACGCCGAACGGATTCGAACCTCAGACCTCTCGCATGAGAAGCCGATTCCCTAAACCACTCGGCCACCCGCGCACCAAATTGTGTGCATGACAAATTGCATGGAAGCCAACTTCTTTCGACCTTCATTCCCTCGTAACAGCTCTATAGTTTTGACGTATTTGGGGCCGCGGTTAAACAGTCGCTTATGTCGCGGAGGCCGCCCTTACAGGGGAGGTTTATTTTTATTGAAATTGTTTGAGTTTCCAGTTGCTTGAGGTTTGTGCATATTTGTCGAGGTTTTTTTTTTATTTAATTTTAGCAGAATTTCAAGTAAAGGATCTTTTTAGGTAGTCACAGTCATTTCATTACGCCACGTGTTTCCTTTCTATCCGAGACCAATGTAGCCAAAAATTAAATCTTCAGATATAAGCAACTTAAGACGATGGCTGTGACTATAATACAATTTAATTTTACAAAATTACATTCTTGATGGCTATAAAAATATAAATGTATATTATATTTAATTTATATACAAATATTATATGTAACATGTGGGCCCGGTACTTAAAAAGAATAGTCCCACTGAATCTCTCCTCGTGCATGTCGTAAAAGGCGACTAAAGGATAAGGACAAGATGCGGTCCTAAAGGGCGACAGGGCAGCCACCTCTCATCTCGCATTATGCAGCAGTTGGGTCTTCTTGTCTTACTAGCTGCCTGATAGTTATCTTGTCCGAATAAAATGACAAACGTGGCTGTTTTGCGGTTGTCTGTTTTAAGGGAGTTCTTGCAACACAACACCGATTGCCGTGCTTACCCCAATTGTCGGGATACATCGTGCGGTATGTACATACACGTATGCACGAGTATGTATGTAAAACATTTTAAATTAAGTATTTTTAGAGCAATAAGGTATTTATATCTATCTATCTACATGTCTATCTATCTAAAGCAATGCCCTCCTTGCAATGCAACTGTCGCGTCTCCAAAATTGCCGTTAATATCAAACGTTAAATCGAAAGTTATACATATAACTTGTCGCTTCAATTGTTAGTGTACGCGGTTGTCGTCTGGGCGAAGGTTTAAACTGACATCCTCGTTTAAACTAATGTTGCAATTCTTAGAACATCGCCTTGCCACATTCGTCACAAACAGTCCACTGTTGGCGGTAAGTGGCGGTACAATGCAACTAGCGCGGCGGCCATTTTGTTGTTGTAGTATCGCGCGAACAGCTGGTGAAGTCGTAATAATTAAAGCAATGCCCCCATTGCAACTGTCGCATCTCGAAAACTGCCGTTAACATCAATCGTTAAGTCGAAAGTTATATAATTTATCGCTCCAATTGTTAGCACTGTATGCGGTTGTCGTCCGGGCGAAGGTTTAAACTAACATCCTCGTTTAAACTAATGTTGTAATTCTTAGAACATCGCCTTGCAACATTCGTCACAAACAGTCCACTGTTGGCGCTAAGTGGCGGTACAATGCAACTAGCGCGGCGGCCATTTTGTTGTTGTAGTATCGCGCGAACAGCTGGCGAAGTCGTAATAATTAAAGCAATGCCCCCATTGCAACTGTCGCATCTCGAAAACTGCCGTTAACATCAATCGTTAAGTCGAAAGTTATATAATTTATCGCTCCAATTGTTAGCACTGTATGCGGTTGTCGTCCGGGCGAAGGTTTAAACTGACATCCTCGTTTAAACGAATGTTGTAATTCTTAGAACATCGCCTTGCAACATTCGTCAAAAACAGTCCACTGTTGGCGGTAAGTGGCGGTACAATGCAACTTACGCGGCAGTCATTTTGTTTCTGTAGTATCGCGGGAACAGCTGGTGACGTCGTCGTAATAATTAATTAAAGCAATGCCCCTATTGCAACTGTTGCGTCTCGAAAACTGCCGTTAATATCAATCGTTAAATCGAAAGTTATATAATTTATCGTTTCAATTGTTAGCACTGTTGTCGTCCGGGCGAAGATTTAAATTGACATCCTCGTTTAAACTAGGTAATGTTGTAATTCTTAGAACATCGCCTTGCAACATTCGTCAAAACCAGTCCACTGTTGGCCGTAAGTGGCGGTACAATGCAACTAGCGCGGCGGCCATTTTGTTTTTGTAGTAACGCGCGAACAGCTGGCGACGTCGTAAACTAACGACTGAGGAGGTGCAGGATAAGCTGTCGCTATGGAGAGCAAAGTTTTTGTTCTTACAAGCTAACAATTATTACTTTGGTATGCAAAGCTTTACGTAGTTTAGTTCCACAGATATTGTGTGATTTTTGTTGTTATTGTTTATTGTATAATTTCATCCATAAGTAGGTACCTACGCATGGACATGTCGAAAGCTCCGCCAGTTCTAAATTCAATGCGAAGAAGAACTAACAAACAAAGTTCGCAAGTCACAAAGTTTTGTTAGTACCTTATAAGTTATAAGTATTATGTTATAGTAACATACAAATAATTAACTCTTACTACTGCTCACAAGAACATTAATATTTACAGCATAAACATGAATACTGAAGAATCTGACCACTCTGCCTATTTACATTAACTATATTTGGTGTATAGTGGCATCGTAAATTTTGATACTTACGAGTAAATATATCATATCAACAACAATTAGTAATTAGTATTGCACCCGAACTGGGTGCACGAATTAGGAGCATCATGTGCAACCAATTAAACACCCGATGGACCTGTCAGTTTATAGGCGGCCTAAAGTCGGTGGAGGAAGGCTGTTAACCCGCGATTTGAAGATCCATGCATTGTAGGAGTAGGGAAGATGTTGCCCGGAAGCCAATTCCACCATACCACACCTTTGCAATGCGACACAAGAACGATTTAGACAATCGTACCGGGCCGAGAACTCTTCTGTCGACTTTAAAGAGATGTTCCGCGACAGTATGGCGGGTTTGGCGAAGGCGAACAGACGACGGAAGACGACGGAGCAGAGGAGTACGTAGTATGGAAAAACCCCTGCATATCAGAGCTGCGCTTCGTGCGCACGAAGCGAAGGAACGCGGGCGTGATCGGCCGGCCGAGACGACCGCGTTCCCGTGCGCACGAAGCGCAGCTCTGCTGCATATCATATATCTACTGCCAAAACTCATTAACTGCATTAAAAAAATAAAATAGAATTTTTTTAGTACTAAGACCTTATTTTATTTATTTATTTGTTTATTTATATATTTTTATTTATTTATCTTAGGTACTTAGGCAGAGAAGCTGCCACGACACACGACTTTTCTACCACATTTCAAGATCAGTGAACTCTCCGAAATTTCAAGTACACAACATTTTGGAATTGCTAACATAAAGCAATAATACTCGTATTTAAAATAAATATTCTGAGTATAAAACCAAAGCTATACTAACAATACAGAGTAAAGCGAAAAAAAAAACAAAACAAACAAGAAATTTAATAAGATGTTAGCTAACACAAAATTTAGACGAATATATTTACATAATAGACATACTACCAGGAAACTTCAACAGAGCCGGACAGTGTTTTGACGTATACCATTCAAATCCAAGATTTTGTAAAGATTTAAAAAATGTTAGAAAATGAGCTTTGTCTGCAGCTACAATATTCAGATGGTTAGTTTTTAAGCAAAAAAACAATTACCTAAAAACTATTAAAAACATTGCATTACTTGCCTATCCACATTTTGTCGCTCCTACGTCAAGTTTTCGACGTAATAAAACGAGCTGCGACGCTTTACGACGTCATCCTGCAGTCGGCTTAACGACGCCGTACACTGGAAGCGGTGCTATGATTTTATAACTATTGGGGACTGTGAAGCACTGCTATGATTTTATAACGGTTCAGGATGAGCTTATAGAATCTTATGAACTGTTATAGATAAACTTGTAACCCTTAACAATTCATGCAATTTCATTTACCTCTTAATTTCAAACCTTAACACCGGGATCCCGAGTTTTTTTTTTTTTTTGACGTGATAACGTCTTATAAATTGATGAACACCGGCTGCACCCACGAAAAAGTGTCACGTTCCATCTGAGCCTGTGTGTGCAAGCGAGAGCGCGTAACAAGTGATAGAGAGGCACAATCGGCCGAAGCGGCAGTGTTGCCAAACGTACGGTAATTGCCGTATCGTACGATAATCGAGGCTAGAAATCGACAAATGTACGGCGTACGGCAGCGATATGGGGTGCCGTACGAAAAAATACGGTAATTCTTATAGCTGTGTTTCTTTATGACGTTATCACGTAAAACTATCATCCGTAAACCGACTTTACAGACAACCAATTTTTTCGGGGATTGGGTAACAGTGCACTACTAACGGTAACAATAGTAAAAGTGACACTAGTAACAGTAACACTGGTACAGTGACGAAGTAAAACAAGAATGTTGAGTCACGAGCTGAAACTGATAAAAAATATTACCGAAAAATTCTGTAAGATCTCTTTTAAATCTAATTAACATGAGGAAAGGAAAAAAAAAAACTTTATTATGAATTTATGCAACCTTGACGAGTTTGAACCGCTGTTGTGCTTGTACAATACAGTCAGTACGAAATAAAATTATTCATTACGCAATCTATTGTTTTATCGGCTTTCCATTGTTATGACGAGAAAAAAAAACGACTGAAATTTGCGTATCGATGGGTGTCCCCCCCCTCCCTATTGCAGGAAATTTAAAAAGCTATATCTTCCTCTAACTGTCGGCCCATCTCAGATTATGGTTTTAATTTCCTCTCTCCAAGGGTTAATGTTTTTTGCTGAAGCCTTCACACCATCTTCGCGGGATTTTTTCAACCTCATCCTCACATAATTTTTTTTTTTTTTTTGGAAATTTTTGTGAACTTTTAACATATCGGCTATTCTTATGAAATACAAGAATTGTCTTATTGTACACCGTGTTATCATCGAGTTCGTGGACGTACATACAATTTTCGCATGTCGCAGAGAGACTTAACACCGTTTTGTTGTTGGATTTTTGAGAACCCATTGGTTCTCAAAATCGTTTCCTTGTCGCACCGCTAGGGAGTTGAACTTCTTCCAAACCCTAATGTGTTTCCCGAATCCTTTAATAATAGCTGCGTGTCTTCAAACGTCTCGTATGAACAGAATATTTATCCTAATATTAATTGATTGTAAAAACAAAATAAGACACATTCAAGCGTAGTGTGGTACCATACGAATGATGAATAAATAATAGCGTATTAGCTGATGATTAACGTATTAACAGCCTAGCAACAGTCCGCAAATCTGCTGGCATGGTGCATCAATGAGCGTGGTTTCGCGAGGAGAGGTGATTTTGGCTCTGTCGACTGCGCCATTTGTGCGTCGGCTACACAGCCAGTGCCGAGTCGGCAGTGGCTGTGTGCAGTGCAAACCCATGTTGGTTTACATAAAAAAATTGGCGTTAGTAATTGCAACACAGAACATTAAGGGATGTGAAAATAAAATTGCTGGCATGGTGCATCAATGAGCGTGGTTTCGCGAGGAGAGGTGATTTTGGCTCTGTCGACTGCGCCATTTGTGCGTCGGCTACACAGCCACTGCCGAGTCGGCAGTGGCTGTGTGCAGTGCAAACCCATGTTGGTTTACATAAAAAAAATGGCGTTAGTAATTGCAACACAGAACATTAAGGGATGTGAAAATAAAATTGCTGGCATGGTGCATCAATGAGCGTGGTTTCGCGAGGAGAGGTGATTTTGGCTCTGTCGACTGCGCCATTTGTGCGTCGGCTACACAGCCACTGCCGAGTCGGCAGTGGCTGTGTGCAGTGCAAACCCATGTTGGTTTACATAAAAAAATTGGCGTTAGTAATTGCAACACAGAACATTAAGGGATGTGAAAATAAAATTGCTGGCATGGTGCATCAATGAGCGTGGTTTCGCGAGGAGAGGTGATTTTGGCTCTGTCGACTGCGCCATTTGTGCGTCGGCTACACAGCCACTGCCGAGTCGGCAGTGGCTGTGTGCAGTGCAAACCCATGTTGGTTTACATAAAAAAATTGGCGTTAGTAATTGCAACACAGAACATTAAGGGATGTGAAAATAAAATTGCTGGCATGGTGCATCAATGAGCGTGGTTTCGCGAGGAGAGGTGATTTTGGCTCTGTCGACTGCGCCATTTGTGCGTCGGCTACACAGCCACTGCCGAGTCGGCAGTGGCTGTGTGCAGTGCAAACCCATGTTGGTTTACATAAAAAAATTGGCGTTAGTAATTGCAACACAGAACATTAAGGGATGTGAAAATAAAATTGCTGGCATGGTGCATCAATGAGCGTGGTTTCGCGAGGAGAGGTGATTTTGGCTCTGTCGACTGCGCCATTTGTGCGTCGGCTACACAGCCACTGCCGAGTCGGCAGTGGCTGTGTGCAGTGCAAACCCATGTTGGTTTACATAAAAAAATTGGCGTTAGTAATTGCAACACAGAACATTAAGGGATGTGAAAATAAAATTGCTGGCATGGTGCATCAATGAGCGTGGTTTCGCGAGGAGAGGTGATTTTGGCTCTGTCGACTGCGCCATTTGTGCGTCGGCTACACAGCCACTGCCGAGTCGGCAGTGGCTGTGTGCAGTGCAAACCCATGTTGGTTTACATAAAAAAATTGGCGTTAGTAATTGCAACACAGAACATTAAGGGATGTGAAAATAAAATTGCTGGCATGGTGCATCAATGAGCGTGGTTTCGCGAGGAGAGGTGATTTTGGCTCTGTCGACTGCGCCATTTGTGCGTCGGCTACACAGCCACTGCCGAGTCGGCAGTGGCTGTGTGCAGTGCAAACCCATGTTGGTTTACATAAAAAAATTGGCGTTAGTAATTGCAACACAGAACATTAAGGGATGTGAAAATAAAATTGCTGGCATGGTGCATCAATGAGCGTGGTTTCGCGAGGAGAGGTGATTTTGGCTCTGTCGACTGCGCCATTTGTGCGTCGGCTACACAGCCACTGCCGAGTCGGCAGTGGCTGTGTGCAGTGCAAACCCATGTTGGTTTACATAAAAAAATTGGCGTTAGTAATTGCAACACAGAACATTAAGGGATGTGAAAATAAAATTGCTGGCATGGTGCATCAATGAGCGTGGTTTCGCGAGGAGAGGTGATTTTGGCTCTGTCGACTGCGCCATTTGTGCGTCGGCTACACAGCCACTGCCGAGTCGGCAGTGGCTGTGTGCAGTGCAAACCCATGTTGGTTTACATAAAAAAATTGGCGTTAGTAATTGCAACACAGAACATTAAGGGATGTGAAAATAAAATTGCTGGCATGGTGCATCAATGAGCGTGGTTTCGCGAGGAGAGGTGATTTTGGCTCTGTCGACTGCGCCATTTGTGCGTCGGCTACACAGCCACTGCCGAGTCGGCAGTGGCTGTGTGCAGTGCAAACCCATGTTGGTTTACATAAAAAAATTGGCGTTAGTAATTGCAACACAGAACATTAAGGGATGTGAAAATAAAATTGCTGGCATGGTGCATCAATGAGCGTGGTTTCGCGAGGAGAGGTGATTTTGGCTCTGTCGACTGCGCCATTTGTGCGTCGGCTACACAGCCACTGCCGAGTCGGCAGTGGCTGTGTGCAGTGCAAACCCATGTTGGTTTACATAAAAAAATTGGCGTTAGTAATTGCAACACAGAACATTAAGGGATGTGAAAATAAAATTGCTGGCATGGTGCATCAATGAGCGTGGTTTCGCGAGGAGAGGTGATTTTGGCTCTGTCGACTGCGCCATTTGTGCGTCGGCTACACAGCCACTGCCGAGTCGGCAGTGGCTGTGTGCAGTGCAAACCCATGTTGGTTTACATAAAAAAATTGGCGTTAGTAATTGCAACACAGAACATTAAGGGATGTGAAAATAAAATTGCTGGCATGGTGCATCAATGAGCGTGGTTTCGCGAGGAGAGGTGATTTTGGCTCTGTCGACTGCGCCATTTGTGCGTCGGCTACACAGCCACTGCCGAGTCGGCAGTGGCTGTGTGCAGTGCAAACCCATGTTGGTTTACATAAAAAAATTGGCGTTAGTAATTGCAACACAGAACATTAAGGGATGTGAAAATAAAATTGCTGGCATGGTGCATCAATGAGCGTGGTTTCGCGAGGAGAGGTGATTTTGGCTCTGTCGACTGCGCCATTTGTGCGTCGGCTACACAGCCACTGCCGAGTCGGCAGTGGCTGTGTGCAGTGCAAACCCATGTTGGTTTACATAAAAAAATTGGCGTTAGTAATTGCAACACAGAACATTAAGGGATGTGAAAATAAAATTGCTGGCATGGTGCATCAATGAGCGTGGTTTCGCGAGGAGAGGTGATTTTGGCTCTGTCGACTGCGCCATTTGTGCGTCGGCTACACAGCCACTGCCGAGTCGGCAGTGGCTGTGTGCAGTGCAAACCCATGTTGGTTTACATAAAAAAATTGGCGTTAGTAATTGCAACACAGAACATTAAGGGATGTGAAAATAAAATTGCTGGCATGGTGCATCAATGAGCGTGGTTTCGCGAGGAGAGGTGATTTTGGCTCTGTCGACTGCGCCATTTGTGCGTCGGCTACACAGCCACTGCCGAGTCGGCAGTGGCTGTGTGCAGTGCAAACCCATGTTGGTTTACATAAAAAAATTGGCGTTAGTAATTGCAACACAGAACATTAAGGGATGTGAAAATAAAATTGCTGGCATGGTGCATCAATGAGCGTGGTTTCGCGAGGAGAGGTGATTTTGGCTCTGTCGACTGCGCCATTTGTGCGTCGGCTACACAGCCACTGCCGAGTCGGCAGTGGCTGTGTGCAGTGCAAACCCATGTTGGTTTACATAAAAAAATTGGCGTTAGTAATTGCAACACAGAACATTAAGGGATGTGAAAATAAAATTGCTGGCATGGTGCATCAATGAGCGTGGTTTCGCGAGGAGAGGTGATTTTGGCTCTGTCGACTGCGCCATTTGTGCGTCGGCTACACAGCCACTGCCGAGTCGGCAGTGGCTGTGTGCAGTGCAAACCCATGTTGGTTTACATAAAAAAATTGGCGTTAGTAATTGCAACACAGAACATTAAGGGATGTGAAAATAAAATTGCTGGCATGGTGCATCAATGAGCGTGGTTTCGCGAGGAGAGGTGATTTTGGCTCTGTCGACTGCGCCATTTGTGCGTCGGCTACACAGCCACTGCCGAGTCGGCAGTGGCTGTGTGCAGTGCAAACCCATGTTGGTTTACATAAAAAAATTGGCGTTAGTAATTGCAACACAGAACATTAAGGGATGTGAAAATAAAATTGCTGGCATGGTGCATCAATGAGCGTGGTTTCGCGAGGAGAGGTGATTTTGGCTCTGTCGACTGCGCCATTTGTGCGTCGGCTACACAGCCACTGCCGAGTCGGCAGTGGCTGTGTGCAGTGCAAACCCATGTTGGTTTACATAAAAAAATTGGCGTTAGTAATTGCAACACAGAACATTAAGGGATGTGAAAATAAAATTGCTGGCATGGTGCATCAATGAGCGTGGTTTCGCGAGGAGAGGTGATTTTGGCTCTGTCGACTGCGCCATTTGTGCGTCGGCTACACAGCCACTGCCGAGTCGGCAGTGGCTGTGTGCAGTGCAAACCCATGTTGGTTTACATAAAAAAATTGGCGTTAGTAATTGCAACACAGAACATTAAGGGATGTGAAAATAAAATTGCTGGCATGGTGCATCAATGAGCGTGGTTTCGCGAGGAGAGGTGATTTTGGCTCTGTCGACTGCGCCATTTGTGCGTCGGCTACACAGCCACTGCCGAGTCGGCAGTGGCTGTGTGCAGTGCAAACCCATGTTGGTTTACATAAAAAAATTGGCGTTAGTAATTGCAACACAGAACATTAAGGGATGTGAAAATAAAATTGCTGGCATGGTGCATCAATGAGCGTGGTTTCGCGAGGAGAGGTGATTTTGGCTCTGTCGACTGCGCCATTTGTGCGTCGGCTACACAGCCACTGCCGAGTCGGCAGTGGCTGTGTGCAGTGCAAACCCATGTTGGTTTACATAAAAAAATTGGCGTTAGTAATTGCAACACAGAACATTAAGGGATGTGAAAATAAAATTGCTGGCATGGTGCATCAATGAGCGTGGTTTCGCGAGGAGAGGTGATTTTGGCTCTGTCGACTGCGCCATTTGTGCGTCGGCTACACAGCCACTGCCGAGTCGGCAGTGGCTGTGTGCAGTGCAAACCCATGTTGGTTTACATAAAAAAATTGGCGTTAGTAATTGCAACACAGAACATTAAGGGATGTGAAAATAAAATTGCTGGCATGGTGCATCAATGAGCGTGGTTTCGCGAGGAGAGGTGATTTTGGCTCTGTCGACTGCGCCATTTGTGCGTCGGCTACACAGCCACTGCCGAGTCGGCAGTGGCTGTGTGCAGTGCAAACCCATGTTGGTTTACATAAAAAAATTGGCGTTAGTAATTGCAACACAGAACATTAAGGGATGTGAAAATAAAATTGCTGGCATGGTGCATCAATGAGCGTGGTTTCGCGAGGAGAGGTGATTTTGGCTCTGTCGACTGCGCCATTTGTGCGTCGGCTACACAGCCACTGCCGAGTCGGCAGTGGCTGTGTGCAGTGCAAACCCATGTTGGTTTACATAAAAAAATTGGCGTTAGTAATTGCAACACAGAACATTAAGGGATGTGAAAATAAAATTGCTGGCATGGTGCATCAATGAGCGTGGTTTCGCGAGGAGAGGTGATTTTGGCTCTGTCGACTGCGCCATTTGTGCGTCGGCTACACAGCCACTGCCGAGTCGGCAGTGGCTGTGTGCAGTGCAAACCCATGTTGGTTTACATAAAAAAATTGGCGTTAGTAATTGCAACACAGAACATTAAGGGATGTGAAAATAAAATTGCTGGCATGGTGCATCAATGAGCGTGGTTTCGCGAGGAGAGGTGATTTTGGCTCTGTCGACTGCGCCATTTGTGCGTCGGCTACACAGCCACTGCCGAGTCGGCAGTGGCTGTGTGCAGTGCAAACCCATGTTGGTTTACATAAAAAAATTGGCGTTAGTAATTGCAACACAGAACATTAAGGGATGTGAAAATAAAATTGCTGGCATGGTGCATCAATGAGCGTGGTTTCGCGAGGAGAGGTGATTTTGGCTCTGTCGACTGCGCCATTTGTGCGTCGGCTACACAGCCACTGCCGAGTCGGCAGTGGCTGTGTGCAGTGCAAACCCATGTTGGTTTACATAAAAAAATTGGCGTTAGTAATTGCAACACAGAACATTAAGGGATGTGAAAATAAAATTGCTGGCATGGTGCATCAATGAGCGTGGTTTCGCGAGGAGAGGTGATTTTGGCTCTGTCGACTGCGCCATTTGTGCGTCGGCTACACAGCCACTGCCGAGTCGGCAGTGGCTGTGTGCAGTGCAAACCCATGTTGGTTTACATAAAAAAATTGGCGTTAGTAATTGCAACACAGAACATTAAGGGATGTGAAAATAAAATTGCTGGCATGGTGCATCAATGAGCGTGGTTTCGCGAGGAGAGGTGATTTTGGCTCTGTCGACTGCGCCATTTGTGCGTCGGCTACACAGCCACTGCCGAGTCGGCAGTGGCTGTGTGCAGTGCAAACCCATGTTGGTTTACATAAAAAAAATTGGCGTTAGTAATTGCAACACAGAACATTAAGAGATGTGAAAATAAAATTGCGAGCAGAGTGGAAGTCGTCATAATATTTTCTCGTGTAGAAATTACTCACTTAACTCATCGCGCTTACACTGGCGGGGTTGAGGCATGTTCACACTAGATTACTGTTAGATAGAAATAAGAAATATTTATTTTTCCCTTCAGCATTACATTAGTAAACAACACACATTTTAGCAATATAAAAGGATTGGACACAGCCTATGCTGAATCTAGTGAATATTTCCCTAGATTCAGCGCTATATTTAAGTCCAGTCGTACGACAATTGTACACATTGTGCCTACATAATTGCATAATCAATCACATGATGTGAAATGATGAAGCGTTCCGTGAAGTGTAAACATCACTCGCGGAGTGTCACGCACTCGCCACGAAATCACAATTCACTCCAGCCCTAAAAATCCTAGAGGTTCCGGTATAATGTTTACACATCAAAAGAACCGGCACCGTTAAAGAAAAGGAATAAAAAATGTCTGAGAAAAACAGTTAAAATGTGTATACATCACTCGTGGCTCGTGGCTGTCACTGTTACCTTTACCAAACCTCAGTTCACTCCAGCAGCCCCTGAAATGTTATCGGGGTCCCGGTATAGATATTTACGCATAATGTTTGCATGAATATTTAGAGTCAAGAGTATATCTATGACAATTTATCGTCACTAAGACGATAAATTGTTTAAAATTAAAGACGATAAAAAAGATAAAATTCTATAAATCCATCCAAACCTGTTAAAAATGTCGCAGTGCTTCCACAGTCCCCAAGAGTTAGGTACAGTTTACATATCAATAAAAAAATGAAACCTAAGCCTAAGTGTTGAAATGAAGTCTCAACTCAGCTCTTGTGGCTCTGGTGTGAATTCGCTCTTAGTCGCCCGCCACCTTCTTTGCGTCAGGTTACATAGAGCGTGATGGATGATCGAGCTTGGAGGGGGTGCGTCTTTTATACTAGATTTATTTTTGTAAATATCTTTATTACTGTATGTAGGTATGTGTGTCTTGGATGTGTATTTTAAAATCACCGTCTCGTTCTAAATGTGGTTGTAATGATATTAATACATTAAAAATTAAATGAAGATTAATTTTAGTTTTATTTCATTGACTTTTTGTGGTATTTATGTCGTTTTTTTTTTCACAGGTAAGTTTTAAAGATGACGCGATGTGAAGGAATGTAATGGTAAGCAAACAAGAAATACCTAATTAATTTCTTTAAAAACATTTTTTCTTTTAAATTTTAACTCAAACATAAAAAAGCCGCCAAGTGCGAGTCGGACTCGCGCACTGAGGATTCCATATCAACAAACAATATATTTGGGTTATGTGTTTACCATAATAATTTTGATTCCAAAAATAGCTAAACGCCTAAATAACAAGTACAGCAATGGTTTTACTGTCCGGCAAACCATTGCTTCTTGCAATTAAAATATAAAAGATACTTTGTTTTTGCCGCTTCTAATTACATTGTCGAAAATACGTGCAATTTTCCTTTAATGTAAGGCCTAAATCTACTAACCATATTAAATTTGACTTTAGAAACTAAGGCCCACTTGCACCAACACAAATTTAATATATAAACCAGTTTAACTCGCTAAACCAGTTTAAGCTAGCACCCGTTGTATGTGGGAACCGCGTTTAAATCCATAACTCGCTACTTAACTTTAAACTCGTGTTGGTGCAAGTGGGCCTTAGGAGACTAGGGTTGGGTGCGGTCCTTTTTCTCACAATTTGGCTTAAAAAATTACCGAACTTAAAAAATATATTATAATTTTTTTTTTATGAGAAGAGCGGAAGACCGCGTGGGGTGGCGTGCCTTGCTTAGGTGAAGACTGTGTAATACGAGTATGTTATTCCTTACCTATGTGTAAGAATCAGTATCATGTTTCCTTACTGCCTCCGTATTGGTGATTTTGTGCTCCCTCAAAAAATAAAAACTCGAAAAATCAAAGTTTGGTGAAAAATGTCAACCTTATTTATCTGGGCGACCTGGAAACCTTGCGCCGAATAGATATTTTCAGAGCGACGGCACAGATTACTTAATAATTAATTTGTAACAGATAAATCACTCCATATCCATACCTTCGGCTTTATTAGCCTACTGTTTTACGTCGCCAATCGCTGCGTGCGAAAATGTACCTAAACGATCGAGTGTAAAGTGATTATTTCTTTGCAGCTGCGCGCAGTTGCGTGGGCGAGCGTGTAGGTATGCTTCGCGCGGCTGACGTATTACCACTGAATTAGATCGCCGGCGGTCCACCGGGCGGTAGGTAGTTAGCGCATGCAAGCACATAGAGTGCGTGAGGCCTGGCGACGGGTCGTTGGTATAGTCCAGCGGAACTGCACGTATTTTGAAGTACTTCGACAGGAAGGAAGGAGATTACAAGCCGCATACAAAATTGACGTACAGCGTATGACAATTGATACCAAATATTATGTACTCAAGGCTGTATCAAACCAACGCCTATATCTCCACTTCCACGCACTACTCCTGTCGGAAGTAGGTGTCATCTCAGCATGATGCAAGGAGGCGATATGTTACACGTTCCACAAAGCCTTTTGATACGCGTAGATACGCTATAGAGACAAGCCTTGCCGGGGGAGTTTCTAGATCGGAAGATATGTCTTGGTTGGTAGGGTGGCCAGTTGCGGTGTACCTATGTCTATGCTTCTTTTCATTTTATTTATACCTATAGTATCTGTACCTGATATTGTAATGTTTATAAAATCATGAGTAATTTTGTCCTATGTTGACTTTTAATACAAAAGTACCTGGGCGATCGATAAACTTGAAAAAAGTAACATTATCTAAATACTAAATTTCACACAAATTTTTAGCCGTTTCCGAGAAAACAATTATATATATATATGTATATATAAACACAAAGTGTCCCAAAACACAAAGCCAAGCGGGAACCAGGGAGTAGGCCAGTTTATGACTACGGGGGGAAAAAAAATCTGAGTCATTTACTTTTTTATAAAAAAAAATTACTGAATATTTTTTTTTGGTAAAACTACAGGCATTCTGGTTTTATTTAGGATACTGATCAATAGCAGAGCTGTTATTTAGGCTACCAATAAAAAAAAATTGACAATTATATTTGCAAATTTGTAGTCGTAGTACCTAAAAATGTCAATTTTCAATGTTTTGCAAAAAATGCTCATATCATAGAAAACTACTCCGATTTTTTTTCTTATTTTTCCCTGGGCAGTCATAAACTGGCCTACTCCCTGATTCCCGCTTGACCTCGAGTTTTGGGACACCCTGTATACAAGTTTAGCTCACTTAAAGTAATAGGATAAATTATAAAACAATTTTTCAAATAATGTGTACAGTAATGAAAAAATACATTACTTAAATTTTATTACATTTTTATAATACCACAACTTTAAACATGCATTTGATTAATGGTTTAAAAATCATTTTCATTTAATTTTTAAACAAATTAAATTTAAAATTAGAATATAAATCATTAATAAATTTAAATTTTTAGTGTATAATAAAACAATTCCTACAAGATATCAAAGCTAATGCTAAAAAAACATTTGACAAATAGAATAGAATTATTAGTACCTATGCTAAACACATAATAGGCAGCACAAATAATTCAAATAAAAAAAATATCTGACAGATGGACGGACACTAGAGTGAGCACTTCTAAGTGAGTTCCACTTTTAAATTTTCAGGTACGGAACATTTTTTCACGTTACACACATTTTTTCACATTTCATCATCACGTAGGTAGAGAATTAAGTCATAAAGTAGTAATTATCTATTAGAGAGTATTTTACAGCTTAAATAGTCAAAAATACATAAATAAAAATTATAAGCTGTGTAAAGCAACGCCTATTCCTCTACTCTACCTGCTCGCTGACGCGCTTGTGCGAGGCAACTAAAAATATGCCTCCGCGAGACGTCCGCACGCCGCGGCAGTCTCATGCATAATGTGCATACGTTACGCGAGATTCCTCTTTTTTTTTTAATAAAAGAGGGTAGTTCGGATTATGCGAGGGTTAACCACTGCAGGTGTGATTCGTATATTATTATGGAGGTCGATATTTCTGTTCACTATTCTCCACTATGTATTGTGATTTATGTGCGTTTTGAGTGACAGAATATCCTTGAAAAATAGACTGATATGTCTGTCTGTCTGTATGTTGAAATTCTTTATTCACTAACATTTTATAACGGCAGCATACAGTGTAAACATTAGCATGCATTGACTTATATATTAATAGATTTCACATGAAATACGCTCGATCGGTTCCTTCCTACTGACATAAGCCAAACGGTGGATCTCGAGTTGACAGTCTTGTCAGTCGCACGCTCGCATGCTCAACGAGAGCAGGCGCGTCGATCGTAGTTTTCTACAAATATAATGCCTACGTGTCCCTTGCGACACTGTAAAAATCGTACCGACAAGAGAAACAAGGATGACGGCGTCACATATCACAAATAAGTGCACGTATATCACGTAAATTCCAAAATATTTACAAATCGCCGCGACGACCGTTCGCCGAACGTTCGTTGGAAATACTATAGTTATCCTTCACTTCAACAGCGCGGTTCTTGCCCAGCATACTACTTCATAAAGCGTTGCATTAGTTTACCGCTAGATGGCAATGTTTTCTATTAAATATCAAATTCTCCTCCAATATTGTATAGAACGCTGAATCTATACCTTTTTGAAACATAATTGTTAGTATGCAGTGCAAAGTCGGACTTGTCCTTTATAGATATTTCGTCCAGTCAACCCAATGTTTGAAACGTACGTACACACGACTGCTCTAATTTCTCACACTTTAGGAACCTTGTCAAATTCACATTCACTCATTCATTACCACTACAAAATTATACAAATAATCAAATATTTTATTTTGACAGAGTTCCTGAAGTGTGAGAAATGAGTGCTATTGTCTGTACATTGACAGACAATTAGGTAGTAGAAAAATAAAAGATGACACTCGAGAGACAGACACAAGAATGATCCTATAAGGGTTCCGTTTTTTTTTTCATCTTTTCTTTTTTCGCTTTGTCCGGTCTATTGCTGCTAGTTTGAAGTTTGAAATTTATATCTATAAAATCATTATTGAGAATATAGCCTTATAGTGGAGTGCGCTGCCCGCAATCTTCATGCGTGCAGGAAGGAAATTGATACGAAATCCTCTGAACAAAACACAGTTTATAAATTAAAAAAAATTGTCACTCGCACAAAACCTTCAAATAATACTATCTTCTTATCAGCGTATTTCTGAACAAAAACTTCTTGAAGCAAAAGGATTTTACCGCAATTCTCGAAAAGCGTTGCAGTCACGAAATACTCGCAAATTAGAGCGAAATCTCGAAATCTCCGTAACTGAATATAGAGAAAACTCCCTGCGAAGCCAAAGTTTGTTGTAAAAGTTGGCAACACTCGCAACACCTGGCCTGGCTACACTGTTACCCCTTATTCAAATTCCTATACCTTCACTTATTCGTACATGTTAGCTAAATATTATTTTAGCAAGTTTGTTACTTAACGTTATTCCTTAGTATTTTTGTGTGGTTTATTATTCCCCGTGTAAGTACGGTCTCAGGCCCTCAAGAGGGACATGAATGGGCACCTGTCAGGCCGGCGTGGCATTCGCAACCCCCTCATACGACCGAATGTTCATGGGCGTCGTTAGCCACCTTATGGGTGGCTCGGCCCCATATGTCGCGCTTCCAATAAAAACAATGTTGGTAGTGTATACTAGTTGTACGCAGTAATCGATTGCAGTTTTGCTAAAGTTATGTATGATCCACCTTAGCAAAACTGCAACCCCAATTCGAAATATCAGGTTTTCACGTGACCTGGAGTTTCGGCTAGTTAAAAGTTTGGTCCCTCGGCACAGCCACCCATACTGGTTTTCAATAAAAAATAATAAGTTATTAGTCTACATGAAAGTGCTAGGTCAAAATTCGGTATCAAAATATTCAGCAACAGTTCGTCGAAGATATGAAATACCAGGGGTGGATTCTGTCGCCGCCTGCGATAGTTCCGAATACCTGCTTGTCGGAATAGCGCAGTGTTTAAATAACTTGGGGGGGGAGGGGTCGCATTCAGGAGTAAATTTAAGCATTTTGGATTTGTGTTCTGTTGTAGATTTTACAGATACAGATTTGGAAATAATTGTAGGGCAGGAATCTGCTTTTCAAATTACTCTCTAATATAACAATTGCCCTTCATGACCTTTCATGAATTAGTGAATATAACTTATCTTGAAAAAGAAAAGTTTACACATTTTTCAATGCAAAAAGAAAAAAAATCTGCCAAGTGCGACTCGAACTCGCGCACCTTTTATGAAATGCTTCATATTAGTTAAAATTCATTATTAGTTCAAATACTTCATACTCTTTTCGGTAGATGGCGCTCATACACTTTTTAGTTTCTTCTATGGAAACCCCCGTGAATTTTTAACTTTTTCAGATTTTTATTATTTGTTGTTATGTCGGTCATACATAATAATACATATTCTGTGAAAATTTCAACAGGCTAACTATTACGGTTCAAGAGATACAGCCCTCGGACAGACAGACAGACGGCGTAGGCTTAGTAATAGGGTCCCGTACCGGATACGGAACCCTATAAAAAACTTGTTGTGTATTTAGGGATTATATGATTTGTATGTTTTTCTGACCACAAATTTACCAAATTATGATTAAAACAAACTTCTATCTATAACGTATAAAATACGAAAAGAAATACAACAAAACAAAACAAAAACGCTAAAAAGTGAACAAAAAGTTCACTGACCTGAATCTCAAAAATGGTGACAATTCAAAACCATGTCAAGTTTTAAAATATCGGCTCCGTTCCTCAATACGAGGACCGGAGAGTTCTTTTGTTCTTAATCCTCTCAAAGAGAGCCCGCCCATTCTCCTCGATGCGAAACCCCGGACAAAGAGAAAAAAAAAAGAAATTTAACAGCGAACTGCGGAAACTTTTTAACCCTTAACCTTCAACGTCGGTCATTTAGACCGTTACAGAAAACCAAGGATCTAGCGCGCATTCACCTATATCACGCGCGCAGACATGATATACTTAAACAGGTAGAGCACTTTTTAGGGTTCCTTAGGGTTCCGTAGCTAGCCATTCCCGACTCATATCGCTGGACGCTGCTCTGCGGAACTAGCATCCCTTATTCCCCTGCCACCGGTCCTATCTCCGCATGACTCGTCGCAGAGAGACTCAGCATCCTTTTGTTGTTGACATTGGGCTTTTGAGAACCCATCGGTTCTCTAAATCGTTTCTTTGTCGCACCGTCGCAGACAGTTCCACACCGTAGAGTGTGGAACTGTCTTCCGGCGAGTTTATTCCCTGAATCCTTTAACCTGGGTGTCTTCAAGCGTCGTATTAACGGGCTAGACAGCCTAGCAACAGTCCGCAAATCTGCTGGCATGGCACCTAAATGAGCGTGGTTTCGCGAGCAGAGGTGGTTTTGGCTCTGTCGACTGCACCATTGGTCCCTCGGTAAAGCCACCCATGCTGGTTTACATAAAAAAATATATATATATAAAATCGGTCAGTACCCTTATCACGAGATTTAACCTACACCGCGTACTACGCTACGCCGTGTTCTCCGCATCATTTTGTACGGAGAAACGGAGCAGCGCCTCTAGTGATAGATTTGCGAACTTCGTTTCTCCGTACAAAATGATGCGGAAAACACGGCGTAGCGTAGTGCGCGGTGTAGGTTAAATCTCATGATAAAGGTACAGGTGTCTGTCTGCCCGTTCATCCGTCCGCCCGTCTCTCACGTCCGCTCGTCATCAATGGATTGCTGTGCTGGCTTTACGGGACTAGAGAACACAGCCGAGGCTGCTATGAGGCCATCTTACATCCAGTACGGTGGTTTGAGTTTGCGCATATACCATCTAGTAAGAGGCAAGGAAAGGAACCTAGAGTTTTACACCGCTTGCGAACGGTGAAGCAGCAGACATGCACGTAACGGACAGCGGCGGAGGCTTAGTAATATGATCTCGTACAGATACGGAACTCTAACAAAGCTATCGTCTAACAAAATTTTTGGGGAACCCAGGTTATACGATCTAGGTTATGTAGGATTTTTTTTTTATGGAAACTGTCACGGTTCGCTACATCACCTACAACGTCCGTGATGTCAACCCATAACACCGGATGAACTTGGTGCCACGTCAGTGCTTCCCTTCGGTCGTGCCGGCTACACTGAACTGGACGGAAAACACAACCTATATACATAGCCGTTTCGACAGACCTTTCATTCAGTGCGGTGGTACCAACCCGGGCGGGTTAAACCCTACCACCTAGTAATATAAGAAGGGAATCATATCCCTTAGTCGCCTTTTACGACATACACGGGGAGAGATGCAGTGGGGCTATTCTTTTAAAGTACCGGCCCCACACGGTACCGGTTATTCTCTATATACAAGTGTAGTCCCACTTGTACATAGAGAATAACCTACGTAACTCAACTGTTTCGACTGGCCATCTTCCGAACTGCTGAACTTAGCCAAGACCAGGGAAGAGATAGCTTAGGGGCGTCGCATCGCGTCACCTGCGTGCAAATGACATCCGATGAGCGTCCGATTGTTAAGCTTTAGAGACTACCCTCACTGCAGGCGGACTGTGGAGTGCTAAAACGTTTGTCTGTGAGTTTGTGCACGAGTTTGACCAGCTAACCCGAGAACGAGAAGCCAGCTTCCGTCATTCGGTGCTGCCTTTGTTTTAGAGTTCCGTAGGTAAAAATAGGGCAATAATTAATTAGTGAGCTGCAGTTTCGATTGGCTCAAATATCGTATTTTGTGCCTTATTGGAGTGAATGCGCGCATATTCAATATCAAATACATGATTTTATTAGTTTTAAGCTTAGATAAATTATAGAGCGTAAGTAGATCCACAATGTCGTCCATTCCAAAAAAGGACTCGTTAAATGAAAGCATAAACGACCAGAACCTTAATTCGCTATCAGTGGTCACTTTAAAATGTAACTAAAACCATATGAGGATATTTTCTTATATCTGACCATACTTTGTACCGTGTGGGGTCGGTACTTAAAAAGAATAGCCCCACTGCATCTCTCCCCGTCGCATGTCGTAAAAGTCGACTAAGGGATAAGAAAATTCGTCAGCCTCGGTAGCTCAGTGGCGCGGTTGGTTAGTCAACTGTTATTAAGCAACGCTGAGCGCGGTCAGTGATTGGATGGGTGAACGCTCGACCGTTGGAGGCTGACCGTGGTTCGGATTCCACGTTAAACTGTAGGTCCCTTCCCTTCTTACCTTACTAGGTGGTAGGGTTTATCCCGGCCGGGTTGGTACCACCGCACTAAACGAAACGTCGGTCGAAACGGCTATGTAAATAGTTCGTGTTTTCCGTCCAGTTTAGTGTAGCCGACATGAAATGAAGGGAAGCACTGACATGTTCACCCTGTGTTATGGGCTGACATCACGGATGTTGTAGGTGATGTAGCCAACCGTGTGAGGTTCCATAAAAAAAAAAAAATCTAAGAGATATCTCTAATCTAATCTAATTATGTAAAGCTCCAACGTCTGTCTTTCGCTATGTCTGTCTGTAACGGGAAAACTCGAAAACGACTGAACCAATTTACACACAGTGCTCACTGAATCTGAATCTAACGTACCTCGGGAACCATCACGACGTTTCTCCCAAGGGTTTAGCAGTGAACGAAGAAAGAAATGAATACCTATTTATTTGAAACTCTCAAGTTCGGGAATGGTTTTCAGACTGTGAATAGATTGGCAAGCAGAAAAAAAAACAGGGGTTTGCGTTCAAAGAGGCAATAAACTCCAAGAAACTGTACACTGGTAAAACATGTTTTCCCCTCGTTCTGTTGGCGAGATAAGTTGAACAAAGAATCAACTTTGACATATCCGTGTATCCTCAAGTCCTACCGGCTGTGTTCCGAACTAAAAAATCATACAGAGAACAATTTTATCAGATCAGGTCGGAAAGTTGAAATGTTGCCATCGTACGCCGGGGACGTTCTGCCCGCGTGTACTTTAAAAGAAGAAAGAAACAATCCAAGGGAAAAGTTCGGAAAACAATCCTCAATTACTTTCATTAAGAGGCTGCCAAGCGGTGCTACTTAATTTTCGGAATGTCATAGGTCAGTTGTGGATCCGGGAAACGAGATAAGTTTTTCGATTTAGGACTTACGGTTCCGCGGTAATTAAAATTCACTCTAGATAAAATCGCGGTTCGAGTGTAATTACTTTTAAAATTCACTCCTCGAAGGAGCATAAAAAATCTTACTAGAAACGATGTCGGAGTGCTTCCGATAATAATGAAAGATGCAAACAAATTCAAAAGTATGTTTTATTAATTCGCTAGCTTTTGCCCGTGGCAAATTTTTTCGCAGGCGAGCGCACAACAATCCAGCAAAGTTTCATCGTAATCGGATGAATGGTTTACGAACGCATAGAAGATATTGAATGTGTCTCGATAGCTCAGTGGTGCAGACAGTCGACTGTCGCTATTGATTGTTAAGCAACGCTGGGCCGGTCAGTCCTTTCATGGGTGACCGCTCGACCGCTGGCGGCTGACCGTGGTTCGGATTCCACGTAAAACTGTGGGTCCGTTCCCTTCCTACCTTACTCGGTGGTAGGATTCAACCTGCCCGGGTTGCCGGTTGGTACCACCGCACTTAATGAAACGTCGGTCGAAACGGCTATGTAAATAGTTCGTGTTTTCCGTCCAGTTCTGTGTAGCCGGCACGACCGAAGGGAAGCACTGACGTGGCGCCTAGTCACCCGTTGTTATGGGCTGACATCACGGCTATTGTAGGTGATGTGGCCAACCGTGTCAGTTTTCATAAAAAAAATGTGTCGAAGGTTCCAATATTGTTCGCTAATTTGTGCTAAATCACTTGACAAATATTCGTATTTGCCAAATACGCAATTAGATGTTTATACACCTTCGTATATATGCTGCATGTTAAACTGCCACGCTACTACGTGAAACTGTCTGTAAAACTTCATTACTACTGTGCTCACACAGGTAGCGAACCGCAACCCTCGCGTTCCCGCCAACGAAAAAGCAGACATTTTCATAATTCTTCACGTCGCGTCGCACGTAGCCAAAATTACTTCCACGAGTCTCGTGATGAGATCTCGCGCGACGTGACGCGTCTGTCTAAAATTCACCCTTTACTAACTCGGATCCGGCTCGAAGGACCATAAAGGAAAGTTTGCATCATTTTTCATGGCTACCCGCGCGCCCCGCGTCGCTACGCGCTGCGGTCGCGGCGCGTGCCGCGCTGTTCCACGACGTGACTGACAAGCTCCCGGCGAAATTTTTACATGTACTCGTTATAGTACTGAGCACGCGCGTAAATGAATTACAGTGACATCCGCTTGGCTAAATTCTCGGCTAAATTGGGAACCGCGGCCGTCGCCACCGTACTAAGCTCGATACCGATGAACTCTTCAGCCAGGCGTAGCGTTTCGGATCTAATAATAAAATATTTGCTCACGAGAAATTTACCGAAGCGTCAATATTCATTGGTATTGTAGGCGGAAAACTAATTTGTTTGCGGATTCGAACCCGGATTTAAAGTTGAACAAAAGTTTTTGTAATATATCTATGTCAGTCAGTCAGTCAGTCAGCGTGTAAGCGTCCACTGCTGGACATACGCCTCTCCAATTTTCTTCCAGTCCTCCCGGCCTTCGGCGGTACGGAACCACTGCTTTCCGCCGACGTACTTGATGTCGTCGTCCCACCTGGCGGGTGGTCTTCCCACTCTCCGTTTTCCTGTCCACGGCCGCCAGTGTAGGACACTGACCTACACTGGCGGTAGGACATTGGCGGCCGGTGGGGCGCGTCTTCGTGGACAGAACTAACACACTAGCAGCAGGTTGCACACTTGCACTGTAAGCGAGTAGGAGTATATGTATGTAAACATCTTTGATGTATATTTTCAGCAAGTAACATTAATTAAATTTTAAGTGAACTGAAGAACTGCAACTTATAACTTGTCAAACTAGTCCGTGAAACAAGATCCGCGTAATTTTATCCCAGCGCGCCGCGGTTAAGTCCTCCCCGTCTTACGTCGCTCGCTCTCTCTAGATTAATCATCTCGGGGCTCGCTTATTAATATTATCTGGGTGGTTGCTCCTCGGCGACCGCGTATGAACGCACAGACGTAAAACCACGTTCTCACGGGGCGATTTTAATCGGTCAACTTAAATTCGTTTGCGAATTGAAAGACAATCGTATCGTGAGAACATGCTTTCAATAAAAGTTGATCAACTTTTGTTCAATAAAAGTTGATAAACTTTTGTTCAATAAAAGTTGATCAACTTTTGTTCAATAAAAGTTAATCAACTTTTGTTGAACGACAGATATTGATTTCCTATCAACTTTTGTTGTTCAAGTCGGTTTAATTCTATGACGTCGACTGGAAGGACTGTCCGGTCGGTTCGATTATCGGTTCAAGCGTGAGAACGCAATTCGTTTGTGATTTTACTTGTTCAACCTAAAAGTTGACCAACTGACTCGCCTCGTGTGAACGCGGCTTAAGCGCGAACACACGCCAGCTAGGGCAAAGAGACGCAAGAGCGAGCGAACACACGCAACGGCGAATAGGCGCACATGCACGCGGCGAACAGGGTCGGACTGACTGTAGTTGTTAAAACCTCGTGGTAAAAACATAACCTAATGGTGTGAGGGGTGCGTCTTGTCTCACCGGGCTATAATTTCTATGCTGTCGGTCATAATGACTAGAAGATAATTTCAAAATGTATGAAAATTTGCCACAACATGATTAACATACTCCCGACAATCGGGGCAAGCAGAGTAATCAGTGTTGTGCTGCAAGAACTCTGGTAAATTACAGCACAACACCGACCACCACGTTTCGCCAAGGTATTCGAACAAGATTCAATCGATCAAGCAGCAAGTAAGGCACGAAGACCCACCTGCTGCATGACTCGGTGGAAGTACCGTGCCAAGGTGAGAGGTGGCGAGCACGTCGCCCTTTAGCACGGCATCTTGTCCTTATCCCTTAGCCGCCTTTTACGACATGCATGGGGAGATATTGAAAAAAATAATAATATGTCACAGGTGACACATGTTGGAACCGGGTCGCCTTGTAACCATGGATACTATAAACAATAAAAACAACCTGTTAAGGGAGAACGTTGTTCACAAACAGTAGTTTCGCGAGGAGATGGTTTTATTGGCTCTGTCGAATGTACCATTGGTCCCTCGACACAGCCACCCATGTTGGTTTAAATAAAAAAAAACGTAAAATCTCAGTGCGACCCTGTCCGGGCTCATGATCGACGCAAAGACGGGGTTTAGATTGGTGACATCCGAGTGTGTGAGAGTAAAAAGAAAAGTATCTTTTTTATTTCTCGACGAAAATACTGAGGGGGTGGACGCGCATGGTTGAAGTTTCGGGATCCTCAGAATATGTGTGAAAGAGAAACATTTTTTTAACCCCCTACGAAAAAGAGGGGTGTTATAAGTTGACGCCTCCGTATGTCTGTGGCATCGTAGCTCCCAAACGGATGGGCCGATTTGGATGCGGTTTTTTTTTATTAGAACGCTGGTTTAACCGGGATGGTTCTTAGCTGTGTTAGTAATCAAGTAATTATAAAGTAATAAAACAATTACTTCTCACGGATGGACCGACTTGGATGCGGTTTTTTTTTTTAATTAATTAGTTAATTATTTGTTGGAATTTAAGAGGTTGGTATTTAAGAGTTATATTAGTGAATTTAGAATATGATAGAATATACTCATATAAACATTACGAAAACTAAGAGTAATTTCCTTTTTTTTTATGGAAACTGACACGGTTGGCTACTTCACCTACAACATCCGTGATGTCAGCCCATAACATCGAGTGAACTTGGTGCCACGTCAGTGCTTCCCTTCGGTCGTGTCGGCTACACTGAACTGGACGGAAAACACAAACTATTCACATAGCCGTTTCGACCGACCTTTCATTCAGTGCGGTGGTACCATCCCGGGCGGGTTAAACCTTACCACCTAGAATGCTAAGCGAAGGGACCTACAGTTTTACGTGGAATACGAACCACGGTCCGCCTCCAACGTAACGATCGAGCGGTCACACACTCGGCGTTCGCAAACACCACAATTCGAATGTCCTTAGGCACCGTTAGGATTTATTATGGGGCCCACCATGTCACGTGCGAGGTCACATGGGACCCACCATGACACCCTTGAATAAAATAAAACTTATATACGTACTATGAAAATAGAGAAATCGCTTTTACTATTCTAGAAAAGCGAAGATTCTTTCTATAAAATTACTCACGTTCCGTCCATTTTATTTTATATTAAACTACACCAATTTTATCCCGTCGTCTAAACACGTATAAAACATAACAATCACACCGCGAAAATGCCATCGTCGCGAGTGACAATTTAATGTAGAGGCGATGTACGAACTTTATCAACGCCACCGCGATTGATGACGGGACCCCGCTGCGGATTAAACGACTTTCGGGATTAGAAACGGCTCACCACTTTCGTTAAGAACTCGACAGAAACGAAAGTTTGAATTATTCGTTTAATTAGTACTGGATTTGCTTTCAGTGGAGTGTATATACATTTAAAGATACTTTTACAAAACATACGTACAGATAAACAATTCCATTGATTTTATTAGCGAAGTAATTTTTTGTGTCGAACTTCGATCAAAAGCGAGCGAAGTTGCTCAGTAGCTCCTCATTTTTTTAATGGAATCTGACACGGTTGGCTACATCACCTACAACATCCGTGATGTCGGCCCATAACAACATTTATTAACAAAATTCCTACATACAATAGAAAAACAAAAACAATGGAAATAATATGAAGTATTTTATTTATTTTATTTTTATTTATTTTATTTTAACGAAATCAACAGCATTACATAAAATATAATTAACATTATTTATACAAAAAACAAAGCAAATTATATGTTTCACTGATTTAAACAAAAATACATACAGACAGATTACATACTAAACAAAACAAAACAAAGGAAGAAATTAACATTACAGAAAATATTTTACCTACCGGTGTAAGTTAAGTATGAAATGGAAAATGTTAATGGAAGCGTAAAAATTTTGTTCCACATTTTTTGTTGCATTCTCGATGTGAACGGTGTATTAATTTGTCGCCCTGTTCTGTCTGTGGGTCCCTTGACATTTGAACTGAAGGCGCGTCCAGCATACAGTGTTTGGACATACGCTCTCCCTGCACATATATTTCCCCCCAAGTACAATCTCGGGTCCTTCAAGAGAGCCGTGAATGGGCAACTGTCAGGCCTGTCAGAACTGGGCAGGGATTGCATCCCTATACGCTGGACTTACCGCGGTTGCGTACCAATCGATTCTGCAGATCTTTCCTCTACAGAACCGGTAAACTCTGGAACGCTCACCCTGCCCACATATTTCCCCCCAAGTATAGTCTCGGGTCCTTCAAGAGGGGCGTGAATGGGCACCTGTCAGGCCGGCATGGCATTCGCAACCCCAGCACACGGCCGAATGTCCATGGGCGTCGTTAGACACCTTATGGGTGGCTCGGCGCCATATGTCGCGCTTTCAATAAAAAAAAAAACAAAAACTTGCTACAGCTCGAGTTATTATTTCCTTCTCTACCAGATGAAATATATGAAAACAGAGTGAGATTGTTATATTTGGTTTGCATAAAAAAATAATGTCTGTAGATACCCACTTACATATATCTGCACTTCAAAAAAAAATTTTTTTGTTTCATTTTCTAAATTGTCCCCCAAAATAAAAATTCGTTCATTTACGCTATACGCCCGTGACTGGGTCATAGAACTCTATGTACCAAATTAATGTTTTTTTTCGTTCAGTAGATTCGAAGAAAATACGCTATGACAGACAGACAGACAGACAGACAGACAGACACGATAGTGATCATATAAGGGCTCCGTTTGGTCCTTTTTTTTGAGGTACGGAACTCTAAAAATCAATTGGAATGTTACTTAATCAAAATAATGACTAAACACTATCACGCACTTTAAATTATAAAAGCCTTCTTTTTTTATGTAATCCGGTATGGGTGGCTTAGTCAGAGGGGCCAAAGCACATGCTCCGACCAGCCAATATCACCTCCGAGAAGGTAGGTGCCATACCGGAGACTTCCCTGGATTGTTGGCTATACTGGACTAGAGGAGAACACAACCGAGGTTGCTATACGGCCATCTTACATTTAGTACGGTGGTACCAACCCAGTCGGCTACAATTTGAGCCTACCACCTAGTAAGGGGCAAGGGAAGGGAGCTACAGTTTTACACCGGTTCCGAACGGTGAAGCTCGGTCTCAATCAATCAAGCCGATGCTCAAACCACTGGGCCACCCGCCTCTTAATCTGTGGTATTTCTTTAAAAAAATCTCCAATTTTAATGTAGCCAAATTTAATAAATCTGTCAGTATAACATAAAACAATCTAGCCACATATCTACCCAGTTAATATCAATACATTACTACAAACACCATTACGTGTCACGCTACCACATCTCCGGATTATCGTACTCAAGTCCCTTGTAATAAATGGAACGATAAAACGAAGCCCTCATTGGCCATTCTACACAGAAACACGAGTAACTACGCATAGCAGCAGCGGCCACTTACTGCGAGCACAACCAGAACACGTTAGCGAGCGAGCGAACACAAGCAAACACGTTAGCGAGCGCTCGAACACAAGAGAACACATCAGCGAGCGCGCGAACGCATTAGCAGGGGCGCATGCTCGCCGAATGCCGAACAAGCGAACGCTCATTCGATAAACATAAGTGCCTACGTGTAAACAGTGCAAATTGAACGGATGAATGGGCACAGTGCAGCATTTCATATTAATGTACAGCCAAAACACTTATAATTTGTATGAATCTATTTATGATAGAAAACTGGTACTTCTCTGAATTATTTTTTTCGCGGCTTTCTTTTTTGTTTATATCTGACAAATTGTTGCGTTATTTATTACAAAAATTTTAATTTACGATTCGGTTCGAATTAATGTGTGTAATATTACATGTTTAAAACGCAATCTCCGTCTCAAGACAGTCTCCATATTTTTTTTTGTTTTTATTTCCCATACTGACCAAGATAATATATTATGAAAAAAAAGAGGTTAAAAAATCGTCAAAACTGTTTCTGTCAAAATTAATTCTTTCTGCTTAAACACTATTGGGAAGCAGTAAGCAGGCGTGACGGTATAAAGTACGTCGGAGGAAAGCAGTGGTTCCGTACCGCTGAAGGCCGGGAGGACTGGAGGAAAATTAGAGAGACGTATGACCAGCAGTGGACGCTTACACGCTGACTGGCTGACGTTATATTTGTAAATGTGTGGAACTAAAGAAACTGTTCTTTATAGTGTTTTGTTTGTTTTATTATTTGTCCCGCAAGCGGCACACTGTGCACGCACCACCGACGGACAGCGGGTGTGGTGAAGCGTGGGGGGTGAGAACGTCCGAACAGCGTTTTCCGATTTCCTTTCGATTGTGTTTCGGTTCCGTGTGTCTTGTTTCTTCGCGCTTCGTGCTCGCTGGAGCGCAACAACGCTACGCCCGCATCGCTCTATAGTGATGTGAGGAGATCGATTGTGACTATGACGATTTTCGAATATTTTAATGCATTCATATTCAAAAAACATATATTTGTATATCTTATAACGATTGTTTTCCATTGAAACGTCACATGATGCAATTTTGACCCCAAATGTTTTAGGAGGCAGCGACGTACAAGAAATGTGACTAAAAAAATATATAACTCTTGTTTAGTTACTTCAGCCTCCTTTCCAACATAAAAAGAATAATCGAAATTGGTTGTCGTGGTATAGAATTATTTGCCAATTTGTCATGCACATTTATTATGCAAATTGAACAGATAAATGGGCGCAGTGCACCATTCTCTGAATTATCCTTTTCACGACTTTCTTTTTTTATGTATCTGACAAATTGATACGAACGTTTTGAACAAAGGTTAAATGATTTTCTCATGGATTCTAACGTCACAACTTGACCAAATTAACATCGTACCACCCCTAAGTTACCTTTTTATTTCTAATAAAAACATCTAAATCATCGAACCTGGTCTACGCTGTAAATACATATCGCTGAGCATACATAAAAAAAAAGATTCCGACGAATTGAGAACTCCTCCTTATTATGAAGTCGGTTAATAAGTATCAGTAATTTAAAAAGAAGAGTTTCACCATTGGCACATCTTTCATCTTTGCAGCATCGTGACCCCTGAGTTCACTCGTTGAGTAAGAACATCCTTAACTACCAACTCTTATTGATTTATAAGATAAGAAACTGTATTCCCTTTGTAAAGGCTATATTGATATCGATAAAAAAATTTCAATGTCGATTAAAACTATCGACCCAATCACGGCACTATCGGCGATCGAGTTTCAATCAAACCAAATCCCGGCGTCTCGTCGGCTCCTATTTTTTTTTGCTTCGGGATCCTCTCGCTCTGCTTATTTGATTAATTGTTTAGTTAACGTTAAATACAGCCTCCCTTCGAAGCCTACAACACGACGGACGTCCGGCCACTGGACGCCATTTGTTATTTTTTATCTCAACTAGGTACTTGTTTTTCTATTCTCTACATAAAATTAAAAATAGACATACTTCTATCTACCGCATTTTAGAATAATATTTCTATTATACGGCACGACCTAAGGGAGGCACTGACGTGGCACCAAGACTTAGTTCATCCGGTGTTATGGGCTGACATCGCGGATGCGTTCAGTTCAGTGTAGCCGGCACGATCAAAGGGGGAAGCACTGACATGGCACCTAGTTCACCCGGTGTTTACATAAAAAACCTCTAATTAACTCAGTAATTCACAAAATGGAAAATATGTAAATTAAAAATGTTGTAACGCAACAGCTATTCGACAAGGGGGAAATGTGGTACCGTCGTTTTTTTTTTTTTTTATGGAAACTGACACGGTTGGCTACATCACCTACAACGTCCGTAATGTCAGCCCATAACACCGGGTGAACTAGGTGCCATGTCAGTGCTTCCCCCTTTGATCGTGCCGGCTACACTGAACTGGCCGGAAAACACAAACTACATAGCCGTTTCGACCGACGTTTCATTCAGTGCGGTGGTACCAACCCGGGCGGGTTAAACCCTACCACCAAGTAAGATTAGGAGGGAAGGGACCTACAGTTTTACGAGGAATCCGAACCTCGGTCAGCCTCCAACGGTCAGCGGTCACCCATCCAAGTACTGACCGCACCCAGCGTTGCTTAACATTCAATAGCGACAGTTGACTGTCTGCACCACTGAGCTATCGAGGCTGACGTCGTTTGTATGACGTGTCGCCCTGAGGGGGCTTCTATTAGCTTTAGGTCGGATGGTTGCCAAAATGTTTTAGTTATTTCAAGAACATAACACTATTAAACATAATTTAGTTTCGCGAGGAGTGGTGTTATTGGCTGTGTTTGATCTTCCGTTGAAGTTTTGAACACAGCCACCCGTGCCGTCTATAAGAATCGGCCAAGTGCAAGTCGGACTCGCGCACCGGGGTTTTCACACCACAGAAAATATCGTTGAAAAAAGACGTTTATTTTATGGGACCCCCTTAATTTTTTACTTTTTCTATTTTTTATATTACTTATTTATTGTTATATCCGCCATAGTACTTCTGTGAAAATTTCAACCGGTTGCTATTATGGTTTCAAAGATACAGCTGTAGGACAGACAGATGGCGTAGGCTTAGGTAATAGGCTTCCGTGCGGGGTACGGAAATCTAAAAATACGAGTACTTACAGAAAGCTTTACTCTTAGAAATGCATGAAAATGATGTATGAAAGTAATGTAGCATTAAAAATCGCGAATTAAGTCTGTAACGCGACCGCAAATTACACTTAGAATACGTCGAACTATTCTATCTGCTCCCTACGCCGCGTGGGCGGATATTCCGTATTTTAAGGGCACAAATTTCGTTCCACAATTTCGGGTATACAGAGTACTGTACGCCGTGCCGATATTAAAATATTACGATAGCAGCGCTTAGCCCTCTTTTTTTAACACCCTATAGCGAATCATACAACCATACAAACATATACGTTTGAACCCACTGTATCTCTGAAACGAAGCGAAGCCTTTACCGCTCGTCCATGAGCTCAGAGACATTGCACTATTGATCCACGTGATGTGGTTGTAGTTACCTACTAGCGAAGCAACATCGTTACAGCTTGGCGCTTGTGTATCTAATTACATTTTAATGCGAACTGGTCTAATCTGGGCTTTGCCCGTTCTGCGAACATACTCAAAACAAACGTCACGAAGGGCCGATATTCAACTTAGGGCTAGGAATAACTTTTCGTGACAGATACGGTATGCGTATCTGTCACATAACGTTCCTGCTGACACTAAGTGTAACATTAGATGACAGATACCGAATGGGGATCTGTCACATAACGTTGCTGGTGACATTGATTGTAACGTTATGTGACAGATACCGTATGAGGATGTGTCACATAAAGTTGCTGCTGACACTTGAGTGTAACATTAGATGACAAATACCATATGGGGATCGGTCACATAACGTTGCTGTTGACATTGAGTGTAACGTTATGTGACAGATACCGTATGAGGAGCTGTCATATAAAGTTGCTGCAGACACTGGAGTGTAACATTAGGTGACATATAGCGTACGGGGATCTATCACATAGCGTTGCTGCTGACACTGAGTGGAACGTTATGTGACAGACAGCGTATGCGGATCTGTCACATAACTTTGCTGCTGATACTGTGTAACGTTTTGTGACAGATTCACCATAAGATATCTGTCACATACCGTTATTTCTAGTCCTAAGTCCAGGAAAGTGTCCGGTATGGCACCTACCTTCTCGGAGGTGATATTGGCTGGTCGGAGCATGCGCTTTGGCCCCTCCTTTTTTTTTTTTTTTTTTTTTTTTTTATACTAAGCGCGACATGTGGCGCCGAGTCACCCATAAGGTGTCTAGCGACGCCCATGGACATTCGGACGCAGGCGGGGGCTGCGAATGCCATGCCGGCCTGACAGGTGCCCATTCACGCCTCTCTTGAAGGACCCGAGACTATACTTGGGGGGAAATATGTGGGCAGGTAGAGCGTTCCAGAGTTTGCCGGTTCTGTGGAGAAAGGATCTGCAGAACCGATTTGTACGCATCCGCGGTAAATCCAGCGTATAGGGATGCAATCCCTGCCCAGTGCGCGTTGTACGGAGGTGGAAAGGGGACGCCGGAATCGCGTTAAACAGCTCCTCCGAGCACTCCCCGTGGAATAAGCGATAGAACACGCTTAGGGCGCCGACATCCCTACGAAGTTGCAGCGGTTCTAGATCGCGGGACACGTCGGGGTCATCCACAAGTCGCACGGCTCGACGCTGGATCGAGTCCAAAGGCGCAAGCTGGTATTTGGCTGAGCCATCCCACAGGTGCGAGCAGTACTCCAAGCAGGACCTAATCTGCGATTTATACAGAAGCAGCCTTTGGCCCGGCGTGAAGTACCGTCGAACCTTATTGAGTACGCCTAGCTTTTTTGAGGCCAGCTTGGCCTTGCCCTCGATATGGCGCCGGTAATTTAGGTCGTGCGACAGTTCGACTCCGAGGACCCCGAGGTGGTCGCTTAATTTAAGCGACGTGCCTTGGAAGGAAGGAGCTGGTGTGAACGCCGCCCTCTTCGCACTGAACGCGCAAACTTGTGTTTTTGAAGCGTTGAACTCGACCAAATTGCTACGGCCCCATTCGGAAATAGACCGAAGCGTTTGTTCGAGTTCAGACACAAGTCTTCGCCTCTTTTCATCCACAACTTCTCGTCTGGCTGAAGGGTGACTGGTATAGGATCCGTGTGCTGTACTGTCATCCGCATAACAATGTATGTTGCCGAGTGGCAGCATGTCATTGATATGCAGAAGAAACAGTGTGGGTGACAGCACAGATCCCTGCGGTACGCCGGCATTCACTGACATGGCGTCCGACGAGCAACCGTCCACTAGGACCTGAATGCTACGCCCATGTAGGAAGTCGGCGACCCAGTCGCAGAGGCCAGAAGGAAGTCCGTACGCCGGAAGCTTGCCCAGGAGCGATTTGTGCCAAACCCTATCGAATGCCTTGGCAATATCGAGGCCAATTGCCAAGGATTCACCATGTCCTTCAAGCGATTCCCCCCAAAGGTGAGTGACGTACGCTAGGAGATCACCAGCAGATCGGTTTGGCCGAAAGCCATATTGCCGATCGCTGATGAGGTTATTTGTCTCCAGGTACGCCATGAGCTGGGCGTTGATAATACGCTCCATCACCTTGCAGAGTAGGGAGGTAATCGCTATAGGTCGGTAGTTCGAAGGGTTTGAGCGGTCGCCCTTTTTGGGGACCGCTTGAACAAATGCAGATTTCCAGGCTGCCGGCACACGGGAAGCAGAGTAAGAGAGGCGGAAAAGGCGCGTTAGCACTGGAGCCAGCTCGGGAGCACACCGTTTCAGCACCAATGCAGGAATCCTATCCGGCCCACTCGCCTTCCTGGTGTCTAGGGAGAGAAGCTCCGCCCGCACAGTTCGTTGTCGGAACTGTACTTCCGGCATAGAGTTCTCACACCTAGTTATGGATGGAGGGATGGCACCCCCATCGTCCAGGTTGGGTTCCCCGCAAAGAGAGACACCAATAAATCGGCTTTCTCCTTTGCGGAGTGGGCAAGTGAGCCCCCAGGACACTGCAGTGGTGGAAGTGAGGAGCGGCAAAAATTCGATTCGACAGATTTGGCGAGAGACCAAAACTCACGGCTCCCAGTTGGGCGCTGGTTCAGCCTATCACCAACTCTGCCGATATGCTCGAATTTGGCCCTGGCAATAGCCCTCTTGCAGGATCTGGAGAGGCGGTTGTATTCTTTCTTCAGTTCGGATACATTTGGATCGCGTCTGGCACGAGCGCACGACCATGCACGATAAGCTGCGCCATTAGCTGCGACAGCTTCAGCACAGTCGCGGCTGTACCAGGGCTGGCTTTTACCACCGAGGCGGACGAGGGCGCTGGGAATAAACATCTCCATACCCCCCAGAACCACCTCGGCTACGGCATTGGCGCATTCCGACGGATCATCCGAACTGAAGCATAGCTCTCTCCATGGGTAGGATGCGAGGTATTCTCGCATACCATCCCAATCTGCTGAGGCGTAGTGCCAAATTCGACGCATTCCTCCAGTACGGGACTGAGGAGGCGAAAATGGCACCGTGGACCCCACTAGACAGTGGTCAGAGGAGCCAAGAGGAGCGCTCACTGTGACTTTGTATCCAGCAGGGTTCGTCGTCAGCAGAAGATCCAGCAGAGAGGGTACATGACCGTCTATATCTGGCACTCTGGTAGGTTGATCTACCAGTTGAGACAGGTCATGCGTCAGGGCGAAGTCGTAGGCGGCTCTCCCCGCGAAGTCAGTTCTCCCGGAGCCCAGCCACACCTCGTGGTGGGCATTAAAATCTCCAAGCAGAACCATATCCGCGGAGGGAAACCGCTCTTGCACTTCATCTGCCGCTCTACTCAAGTGCTCGAATAATCGAGCTGTCCCGGCGTCGCCTGAGTGCGACCTGTAGATACAGGCGTACACACGCGATTCCGTCCCCAAATCCACATGAACCCACAGAATAGATAGTTCGGGATCCTCCAGGCAGCGCAGGCGACGACAGCAAATATCCGCCCTAGCGAACATGCAAACCCCGGCCCGAGGTCGGAAGGCTTCTTCCAGGGTGTAGCCGGGGTAATGCAAGTAAGTAGTGTCGGCAGGGCAGGATATTTGCGTTTCTGTCAGGAAGAGTAAAGCCGGCTTCGCCGTCTCCAGGTGATGGTGGACGGCATTCAAGTTGGAGTGCAACCCCCGCACGTTGGTCATGTCAACGCTAAAATAGGTGGGGGTGTGCACCGCTGTACAACGTTTTTTCACTTTCCTTTGCGCTGCCATAGTTTTTTAGAGGGGGAGAGGTAGGCTTGAAGGGCGGTCACGACAATTTACGGGTAAAGCGCAGCTCCTAGCTTCATCGCTATCTGCTCAGGTTCGTGGCGCACCGACACGGAAGACGGAAGGGCCCCCGGTCCCCCCCGGAAGTGGCCGCCGGGACCCCTACTCCGGTCACCATCCGGCACGACGGACCACTCCGGGATTATGCGCCGGTTGACCAGGGCAGCCTCTCGCGTTGGTTAGACGCGATTGGGCCCCTATACTACCCGGCAGGCGGCCAGCGGAATAACCGTTTAACCGGGTCTCCCTGGCAACCGTGTCGATGCATCACTCCCGAACAGCGAATCCGCTTTAGATCCGCTGGCCCGCTCCTTGTCGTGACCAGCCCCACCTGCTACTGGGTCCCCGGGAAGTACACCGGAACACAGCGAACTATTATGGCGGTGTAATTGTTTCCCGGGGTGTGGTGGCGGACCCAGGCGATCCGAAGATCTACCACACGCTGTTTGCTGTTCATTTGGCACCACCCAGGAGGCACGTGTGACTTGAGGACCTTAAGGTGTCACGGACGCGAACAACTTTACCCCCCAAAATCCTACTCAGCCACCCATACCGGATTACATAAACAAAAATAAAAAAATTAGTGGGAGTTGAAATACCAGCCTTAAGTGTTAGAGTGTAATAAAAGTTCAGTTCCCGGGTGTACTTTCGCGGACTTATTTTGAAAACATACCGAAATCTAGTCGAAAACGACAGAAATGTTTTCTTGCTATAAATCGTTTCCTTTGTAAATATTTCGATTGCTCTTTTCAACCGTATCTTTGGTCGCGTCACATTTTTAGGTTATTCGCTTCATCATATACCTATTTCGGTCCGGCTTTTATGCGTCCACTGCTGAACATACGCCTCTCCAATTTTCCTCCAGTTCTCCCGACCTTGAGAGGTACGGAACCACGGCTTGCCTCCGACGCTGCCCCACCTGCCTATTCACTATCCCACCTGCCTATTCACTATCCCACCTGCCTATTCACTATCCCGTCCCATGCATATATCATTTGAGGTTTGTTGTCTGAATGGCGCATTTAATAGTGAAAAAAAAAATATACAAACTCCATTTGAATTTTATAACAGAAATTTTTATCTGCCTATACTTAGGACGAAAAAGGAACACTTTTAAAAAATTTGACTTAGCCTTTTCATCTCGTATTTCGTATCTCGAGAAATGTGTTTCGTCTTATCGGCGCCATTGTCGAGAGCTCCTTTCTAATTTCTTCGAGAAAGAAAGAAAAACTTCCATTATTATTTTGTCGCCGAACGAAAAATTCGCCCACATTAAAATAATTTGATACCTTTCCGATCTTGGGAGACGATCCCGTGACAAAAGACGTAATCACTGAGCTAGAACCTGCCGCCAAAGAATTATATGCACCGACACGGCATTGTGTAGGTGAATCAGAACCGCGACAGGAGAGAGCGACGTGCTGGCAACACGATCATATGTCATAGCATAGCTGTCTCTCATTGTTTTGACTTTTCGTTCATTTTATTTTTATTTTTATTTTATTTAATTGGGAAAAAATCAACAGTCTACAGGGTGTTAAAACAGCAAGTACATTAATTTCGCCAGCGCAATCCTCATGTTTTTCCTAGACAAAAAATCAAATAAAGTTTTTCTCTAAAACGTTTTCGTCTAGTGTAATTTAACGCGTTGCTGCCGCTCCGCACCCTCCGCCTGCCGACCTCCAGTCCTCCACTCACAAAGCTAACCCCGCCCCTCCCGCCAACACCTCCGTCCGAGGCGCTCACGTCTCACCCGCTCTTCCCCCCTCCGCGCCACCCTGTTGTCATTAGATCATTTTTACACTAAAATAATCAATTAGTTTGTATGAAAACTGTAACTTTTTATTTAAAGGGAATTCAGAAAAAAGTTATTTGACTTTTTTGTTACTCTTGATCCCAATAATCATTTCCTAAATTTTATGTACTCGCCGTTTTTACAACCTGTATAACTAATTTTACAAATTTATATTAAATAACTTATGAACGACAGCCAATAATAGGTGTCCACAATTAGATTATACAAATTACCAAAGAAGTAAGTGAAGTGTGTGTAGGTGTGTAATGTTGTACTAGGAGAGTGTGTAAAGGATAGGGTGCGTACATATGTGCTGTAGGTACTCTTTTAAATTACATAAAAACACTGACCACCACGTTTAGCAAAGTATTCGGACCAGATATCTATCAAGCAGCAAGTAAGGCACGAACACCCACGCGCTGCATGACTTGGTGGAAGGTGAGAGGTAGCTGTCCTGTCGCCTTTTAGCACGGCATCTTGTCCTTATCACTTAGTCGCCTTTTACGACATACACGAGGATAAATGCAGTGGGGCTATTATTTTTAAGTCGCGGCCCCACACGGTACAATGGGCTCACGGGGCAATATATTATATTTCGTTTCTTGTGTGCGGTTCCTTCGCCTTCTCGACAAGCTGAGGCTCCTTCTAAATATGTACTTCTATGTCTGGCAGATAATTTGACAGCCAAATTGGACGAAGGGTTTTTGTCTCTCGGTCCGTTACAAAAGCCTTTCGAAATTTTCGGTAGCGATTTTCGGATGAGTTATTTGGCGTTTTAATCTCTAGCAGATGATTACTGTTAAATGCTTCTTTTGATTAAAACGCTGAAATAAAAGCGCTTTTTGTTTTACATGAATTTGTGCGTAGAGTATTTTACTTGAAGATATGATTGTTCTATATGTATACAGGGTGTCCCAAAACTCAACGTCAAGCGTGAACCAGGGAGTAGGCCAGTTTATGATTACCCAGGGAAAAATAAGAAAAAAAAATCGGAGTCATTTGGTTTTTATGATATGAGCATTTTTTTAAAAACTTTGAAAATTGACATTTTTAGGTACTACGACTACAAAATTTGCAAATATAATTGTTATTTTTTTTTATTGGTACCTAAATAACTCTGCTATTGTTCAGTATCCCAAATAAAACCAGAAAGCCTGTAGTTTTTCTAAAAAAAAATATTCAGTTCCATTTTTTTTTTTTAATAAATGAATAATTTTTTTCTTATTTTTCCCTGGGTAGTCATAAACTGGCCTACTCCCTGGTTCCCGCTTGACGTTGAGTTTTGGGACACGTTGTATATATTCGATGTGCATATATTAACTATACAGGGTGTTTCAGGGTAGGGTTTTGTAACTTCAGGGTTCGAAAGGGGTTCATATTTGAAAACAATAAGCTCTGAAACGTTTTCCCAGATTCGATAATTTTATAGTACTTTTTGGTGAAAATCGTTTAATCAAGATTTATTACCACCTTTATTAAATAAAAATAAAATGATTAACTTACATGCTTCACTAGTAGAATTGAACTGCATATAGGTAAATTCCAAACACTTAAATTTGAATGACATCAAAAGAAAAAAAAGGGGACTGGACTAGGTCATTGCACTCCCTAGACCTAGACAGCAATGTTGCCAAATCTCCCCTAACTCACTGTCCATCGAGTTTTTATACCAATTTTCAATTTTTGTATAAAACCAAAAAAATACGGAATTTCAATTGGAGTGATAATGATTTATTTCTTCTAATAATGAGTACTTTCTATTCCTGAAGTTTCTCAAGCCTATCCTGAAACACCCTGTATAGGTACAGTTCCCGGCAGCAGCAAATGATGCTTGACGACCTTTAAAAAGAGACAATCCGGTTGTATAGCGTTCTCCCTGTGACACAGAGACGTGCGAGTACGTGCGACAGGGACGACGCTCTACAACCGAATTGTCTCTTTCTAAAGCTCGACACACATTATTTGCTGAGATCACGATCCCAGGCATGACTGGCAGAGAATTACTCTGAGGCATCAAGTCCGCCTTTTGTAAACTTTTTTGCGTGTAATAAAGTTATTTTTATTTCATTTCAATTTTATTTCACTTCATTTCTGAATGATAATTTTTTCGTAGTTGGTTGTTACCAAGCGAGGAAGGAAAGTGTAGTGACGTCTTTATAGCTTGCTAGGACATTTGAAGGTTAGTTTTTGAAGCAGGAAAGGTGAGTCTATTATAATAATAATTATATTTTAAATAAATTGTATTTATATCTATCTATATAAATACAAATTAAATGCTGTTTGTTGGTAAGCGCATCACTTGAGAACGGCTTAACCGATTTGGCTAATTGTTTTTTATAACCCACACGGCACGAAACGTTTTCACTGCACACTATATGCAATTGACAAAATGTCTACATGTTATGAAATGGCAGCGCAGTCATATTCGTTGAGTTAGTTCTGACCGCGTTAGTTTCATGCGGCAGAGTCGGAGGGCAGCGGCGGCGGCTGTAGCGGACCGCGGCCGCTTTGCAATCGCTCAAGTGCCCACTCCCACATAATTGACAGCGCTCCGAGCCGATTAAAACCGGAAATATCTCCAGCGACCGTGCAGCACGGTGCACCGCCGCGGCCCGCGCCCGCACTCGACATTCGACCTCTCCAAATTCTATTTCCATCCGTATCGAAACACGGCTTTAAAAATATAACGTCATAAAGCGGCCGGTGGCGGTAATGCACACTCGACACGGCGGCGGAGCGGCGGGAGGCTGCAGCGGCGCGGCGCAGATGCTACGGCGTAGCGGCGCGCCGCGCCGGCACAGCCTCCCGCCTCGCAGTCTCGCCCACGCAGCCGGCCGGCGCGCTCGCTCGCGCCGCCCACACCCCCGCCCGGCCGCAACTTGTGCCGCGAAACTTGTCTCGCGAGAGTGCGCGATATGTGCGAGCGACGTCCGTGCAGAGCGCCGCGCGTGCAGTGCGGTGACTGGTGAGAGTGCCGCGCCATGGCGCAGGGCGTGCGCCCGGCGCCGGTCGCGCGGCCCGCCCCGCCGCGCAAGCCGGACTCGCTCGCGCTCGGCTGGCCGCGCGCGCGCGACGACCCGCCGCCGCCGGCGCCGGGCCCCTGCGTGCCCTCGGAGCCCTCGCCGCTGCGCGACGATTTCGGCGGCTTCAGCCCCTACAGCCCGCCGGCGGGGTCGGAGGCGGCAGTGCCGCGCCGCCGCCCGCCCCCGCCGCGCCGCCCCCACAGCGTGGCCGCGCCGCGCGCCCTCCCGCCGCCCTCCGCGCGCCGCCCGCACAGCATCGGCGCGCTCGACGCGGACGGCGAGCCCGAGTGGTGCGTGCCGCTGCTGCAGCCGGTGCCGCGGCGGCCGCGGCCGGCGCCGAGCGTCGCACCGGCCGGCTACCGCTCGCTGCCCTCCTCGCAGAGCGACTACCAGCTGCGGCGGCCGGCCATCATGACCAACGGCTACGGCGCCGTGCCGCCGGCGACGTCGCGCCGCCTCTCGCTGCCGGGCGGTAACGGCGCGCGGCCGGCGGCGCCGCCCAAGTCCTCGGCGACCTTCCACGGGCTGGCCGGGCTGGCGGGCGCGCCGGGCGCGATGCCGTGCGGTCTCGGAGCGCCGCAGTACGGCTGCACGACCCCGAGCACGCCGGCGGCGGTGCGCGAGGCGGTGCGCCACCTGCTGCAGCAGCCGCGCAACGGCTTCACCATCATGGACCACAAGCTTTCGCTATTCATCGATATTCTGGACGCGCAAGAGAGATTCTCGCAGGTACGCTTCCACGAAACGCTCCGCCATCTTCATAAGGTTGTTCGTCGCCGCGAATGGATTAGGATCTAACTTCCCGCCGAAACTGCCTCGTATAACCTTATGTTACACGTCTGAAATCCCTAAGGGCAAGCTCTAGAGCTCGGCCCAGGGGCGACGGGGCGCCGGGAGGGGCCGTAATTGGAATAGGACGGCGGCGTGGTAGTTGGGCCGGGCCCTGTGCGCACAGCGCTAATCGAGTTAGTAGCAAATTGTATCTCGTGTGGTTCGCGTGGCGGTGCCGGGCGGGTGGGGCTGGATGCATCTTCATCTCGGGCCGTAGGGGCGAGAGGGGGTGTAGGTAGCGCTAGAAGGGCGGGAGAGCGCTGCGGGCGCGCGAGATGGGCTGTCTCAATTTGACACATGCGGAATAATGTGCCTCGAACGACTCGAAGTTGTGCGCAGTTTGTTTGTTGTACGTTTAGGTGCAGTTTGCCTTCATTTCGTTTCGCTGTGCGCCATAACGTGGAATGAACGCACGCTTTTCCTTCAATGTTTATTTTATTCGCGGAACATCAAAACGCTTTGCATATTGCATACAAGTGTATAGACGCCCACCGGCTAGGTGGACAGATGACCTAAAAAAGGTAGCCGGGAGTGGATGGATGAGAAGAGCGGAAGACCGCGTGTGTAGGCGTGCCTTGAGAGAGGCCTATGTCCAGCAGTGGACCGATACAGGCTGATATACAGGCTGATAATGACGATGATGATGATAGAAATATAATATAATTTAAATTCTTTGTTGCACACTAGCTTTGCCCGCGACTTCGCTCATATGTCCATCCTGAATAAGCTCAATTCTAAATATTGGCCAAAGAATTTCTAAAGTCGGATGAGTATTTTTGCAGATTACCTCCTACATCCAAATTTACAAACTTTACATATTTTTAATAATAGTGTAGATCAATAACAAAACAAGAATACAAGAAGAAAAACACACAGTGAACAATATAAATATACAATATTAAGTATGGAGAGAAGCAAAGAAGGCAATAGAGCACAAAGTCGGATTATCGCTGGTAGTGATTTCTTCCAGCCAAACATTGTGTGCTGAGAAGTAAGTGAAAAAAGAAGCAAGGGCAGTGCAGAAATTAAGAACAGAAATTAATAAGATACAATATTATATATCTTACAGTACAAACATCATTTCATACATTTTTTAAAGTTTGTTTGTTTTGTTTTAGTTTAGGTAATTTTAATTTGATAGGTAGTTTTAGTTTCTATTTTAATTTAGTTACAGTATTTTAGTTATAGAGATATTTAAACTTTTAGAGTTTTATGCATTAAGTTTGCTTGTTATTTAACAAAATAAATTTGTTTAATACAATACCATACATTTTATTTTGTTTTTTTTTTTTAAGAACTATCTAAGAAACATTACAGCCTTAACTTAATTCGTTCCCGAGCTTACGTCTTATACATATCATTTTATTTATCTTATTTATTAAAATAAATAAATGAAAATCAAATAAATATATATTTATGCCAATTTCTTATTTATTTTAATATGATTACATAATTCTTGTATTTATTCGACTTCGTGGTGTTTTGTGTTGTGCTGTAATTTACAGGAGTTCTTTCAGCACAACATCGATTACTTTGCTTACCCCTATTTTCGGGATACGGCGTGTGGTATTTACGAATGTATTTATATTATTCAAACTATTTATACATATGTCAAACGTTGGTTCTGTCGAGAGCACAACTGCGCAGGTCGGTCCTCGAGGGAAAAGGTTGCATTAGGTAACTCTTCGACCACAACACACAATTATAACTATTAGCACACTTATATCTATAACAAAATTGTTACTGTACGCCTCGGAGCTATTATGATATCAAGGTGTGTGAGAGAATCTTTGCATACCGAAAGCCATATGACAATTTCGACTATCGTTCAAATTTTTTATTTTTTTTTATTTATTTATTTATATTAAACACCAACAGAGTACACACAGCATTAAAAGATAGAAGACTCATGACACAAATAGTACATAGTGCACCCCAATGACAGGTGAGCACAGCAAGCTTAATACGGATAATAATATAAAAACTAATATGTAAAAGTAAAATACTAAGGCCCACTTGCACCAACACAAATTTAATATATAAACCAGTTTAACTCGCTAAACCAGTTTAAGCTAGCACCCTTTGACTGTGGGAACCGCGTTTAAATCCATAACTCGCTACTTAACTTTAAACTCGTGTTGGTGCAAGTGGGGGCTAAGTAAATAAAAACTAAGTTAAAGACAATACAATTATTTTAACTAAAGAAAAAATAAAAAAACGTGTATACTATAATATGTATGTAGAAAAAAACCTAAATAAACACTTAAACAAAATATCTGTCTAGATATTGTTTTTTTTTCTGTTTATGGCTACATCACCTACAACATCCGTGATGTCAGCCCATAACACCTTGTTGAAATAGGGGCCATGTCAGTGTTTCCCTTTGGTCGGGCCGGCTACACTAAACTGGACGGAACACGCGAACTATTTACATAGCCGCTTCGACCGACCGTACATTGATCGACGTGGTGCCAACCTATGAAACGCCCGTAAAAAAGTCTACAGTAGTCCCAGTTCAGTGTAGCCGAAACGACCAAAGGGAAGCACTGACACGGCCTCTATTTCCAACAGAAGCAAGGTGTTATGGGATGACAAAAATGTAGTAGGTGGTGTAGCCAACCGAGTCAGATTAAACAAAGTTTGAGCAGCATTGACGTAAACTCTGAAACATAAAAGTGGGAACGACGTAGTTCTAGTCAAAATCAGTCAAGCGCGAGTTTTGCTCGCGCACGGAGGGTTCCGTAGATGCACTATACCATAACTATCAAAAAACCATATCCGTCTATCTTTTGTCTGTCTGCAAAGCAAACTACCTGTGACGCCATCTATTATACGCCATTTATTATCTATTAGTAGCGTGAACTAATCGATTCTTAGCACGTTTATTGTATGGGGATATCCCCATACAATAAACTTGCGTAATTATGTCGATATCCCCCCACTTAGGATAAATCGATCCTGTAAATCCTTTATTTACAGGGTTGCCAACATGTGAAATGCACTCCAACCTGCATCCTTTCCTCTAATGTCTGGGATCCTTCAAACATAATATGAAGGTGCACCTAGCCGGCCGACGTGGTATTCGCAGCACCCGTAAATATCCGAATGCCCGTGGGCGGCGCCTGACTACAGCTCTGCGTTAGTCTGGCGCGCGCCATATGTCGTGCTTGACATAAAAAAAAATTTAAAAAATGGGGACGCATCTTAATTTTTATTTAACACATATTATTATATAACACATATTCTGTGAAAATGTCAACCGGTTACCTATCACGGTTCAAAAGATACAACCCTCGGACGGACAGACGGACGGACAGACAGACAGACAGCGCAGACTTAGTCCTTCCGTATCGATACGGAACCCTAAAAATAAGCGTGGCGCGCTCGTATTTGTCCCGCAAGTATAATGGCGGCGTTCAATTAGTTGGAGGTATGAGGTGAAGACGAGGCGGTGACATACTGCGGCCACGTGATGTGATCTGACGCGACAACACGCGCGTGATTTACCTACTGTTAATATATTATAATTGCTTCGGACAACGGCATATTGCCGTCTTTACGGCCGGATCAGAAATTTGTGATTTTTTGCAAAACTTCAATAGTATCAAATAAAAATATATTTTATTTACACCAAAACGTGGAACACACTCGCACTATAGTATCCGCCAAAGCTCCTGGCACGCGCAGTCATAAAACGGGGGAGCGGCAATGCCAAAGTCGCGCGCTCGCTCGCACTTAAGGGCCTTATGGGAGGACGTGGTGACACGCGTGATCAATTTTATCTGTCGATGATTTAAATAAAACTTCTGTTTCTTTTTTATATTAAAGATATATTTTTTATACATAAAAAAGCAAGATTTCGTGCAAATACACCAAATGTGCAATTAATATTTAACATTCATCATTCATTCATTTAGTCCATATTGATTGAAAATTCTAAGTCGAATGACAACAAATAATTGCTAGATTTGTGTAAAAAGTTCAATGAATCGGGGATGACTCACACTTATTTTGCATGTTATGCAGTGCAAAACACGTGTGAACTATTTACACTAATCTCTCTTTGTAAAATCAATGTAGTAGTATGTACTAAAATATCCTAATCAGCGCTTAATTGTTTTATGGCTCCGTGTGCCAGAAGCCTTGGCGGATCGTATAGTTGTATTTGTCAACCTCGATAGCTCAGTGGTGAAGACAGTCAACTGTCGCTATTGATGGTTAAGCAACGCTGGGCCGGTCAGTACTTGGATGGGTGACCGCTCGACCGTTTGAGGCTGACCGTGGTTCGGATTCCACGCAGTAAAACTGTCGGTCCCTTCCCTTCTTACCTTACTAGGTGGTAGGGTTCAACCCGCCCGGTTTGATACTACACCGCACTGAATGAAACGTCGGTCGAAACGGCTATGTAAATAGTTTGTGTTTTCCGTCCAGTTCAGTGTAGCCGGTACGACAGAAGGGAAGCACTGACATGGCACCTAGTTCACCCGGTGTTATGGGCTGACATCACGGATGTTGTACGTGATAAAGTCAACCGTGCCAGGTTCCATAAAAAAAAAGCGTCGGCGCCATCGGCGTCACATCCCGTCAAACCGACCAATGAAAAGTGTGCTCATAACTCGTGAAAGCAACTGTATCACACTCGCTCGTGTCGTGTCACACTCTTACGAGTAGCACCCGCGTCAGACGGCGTGTGATCGCTTCAGTGTGTCCCTCGCGCGACACTGCAACGGCGCGGGCGCGAGCTAGACGTTCGGAAGCAATTTATTAAATGTTTTATTTTCGAGCCGCATTCAGCAGACAAAGCCCGGATAATGAATGGCGACCAGAGTTATGAGGTTGCGGCGCGCCAGCGCCTGAGCCTCCGGGGGTTGGGGGATTAAACTATTTACTTAAGGCTTGAGCCTCTGTTCGGCTCAGTAAATTAAAACGTTTATTAATTATACGAGAAAGTTGGTTAGGGCGAAATGCGAAAATATTGGCTTTATTGAACAGTCGCTTTTGCCTGTTTGCCAACGCCTATGTTCAAGTGACAAAATATATTCATTTATTTTTGGATTTATTTGGGAAATAAAATTGATTTAAAATTGGTCGACGCTGCGGCCCCATTGTCAACAAATCTCATACGCATACGACATCAGTCATAGTACAACAACACTGTACATAGGTACTCATCAATGTACTATCCATACAATAGTCATCACGGTTCATTGGAGTCAAATTGGAGTCAGGCAAACCGTTAAGATTTACCGATCTGGTCAAGTGGAGCGTGGGAGAGTGTGTTGATTTTAATACAAACATATTATAACCATTAGTAAATACGTAGGGTAAATACCTGCTTTCTTGATTGATTGATTAGTGACATCGAGTGTTAAAATAATAAAAGAGTGTGGGAAACCTGCCACATATTTCCCACCAAGTACAGTTTCGGTTCCTTCAAGAGAGGCGTGAATGGGAACCTATCAGGCCGGCATGGCATTCGCAGCCCCCGCATGCGACCGAATGTCCATGGGCGTCGCTAGGCACGTTATGGGTGGCTCGGCGCTACATGAAACATAGTTTTAGCGGGTTCGAAGTTTGTTCAGAAATAGGAGTACTAACGATTTTAATAGGTAACAGAAACTTGGCTCGCATCGAGCTCCGATATATTTCCGAAGTTTATTTATCGTGTGCGGCCCACTACTTGAAAATAATATGCCGAATGCATCTTTTTATCAGCATTTCACATAACATACAGGGCGTTCGGCACATCGACCGACAAAATTTTTTTTGTAGGCAAGCGGGGTCATTTGCAACGTTTTGACCTTTTCTCAGATGTCACGTGGTATCGACATACGATTTTTTTTTCTTTATTTTTTTAAATTACCAAAATCCCAGCTTTAAACCCTTGTAACTGTTTTATTTATGATTGTATCAGCACTAAAAAATGGAATCGAAAAATCTAAAATGTTCCATAAAAAAAAACTAAATAAAATTTATTGAATTTTACGATGTATCCTTGTTCTAAAGAAAATATTATTTAATAAAGTTAATATGTACGATGAAAAGGAATTATGACTTCCCAAAGTCCCGAGAAGGAGTAAAAATATGACAGAATCTTAATTTCTTAATTCATTAAAAATCTGACAGCAATTGATAGCTTCATTTTCTTTTAAAAAGTTCGCTATTTTACGCCCTTTCCAACGGTATAGGTACCACATGTCATACAAATAATTCACTATGTGGTCAAAATTAGGGACAGAGAGAGAATAGAACGACAACATGGGCACTTATCGGCGGTCGCTTGTCGTAATGAGAGCATTTCGGGAGCATTTTCAAATTTAGAACATGTACCGATCGCGCGGGCACTTTGTTCAATTCTCCATTGTTAATGTTTAGACTCTTGCAAATTATCCCTAAATTTTGACCACCTTGGCACCGTACTTCCACCGAGTCATGCAGCAGGTGGGTCTTCGTGCCTTACTTGCCGCTTGATCGATTGAATCTTGTTCGAATACTTTGCGAAACGCGGTGGTCGGCGTTGTGCTGTAATTTACCAGAGTTCTTGCAGCACAACATCGATTACTCTGCTTACCCCGATTGTCGGGATTCAGCGTGTGTGATATGTATGCAGCAAGTATGTACGGCACATATGAAGATTAATTTCGTCAAAAATCTGACCTGACCTCGATCTTCTCTTGTTGTAGCCGACTGGGTTGGTACCGCCCTACTGGATGTAAGATGGCCGCATAGCAGCCTCGGTTGTGTTCTCCTCTAGTCTAGTACTCGTATAACCAGCAATCCAGAGGAGTCTTCCGTATGGCACCTACCTTCTGACATTGACTCGTCGGAGCATGTGCTTTGGCCCCTCTGACTTAGCCACCCGTACCGGATAACACAAAAAAAAATAGGATAAGATTATAAAGCAGCAAGGAAGGCACATATGAAAATTAATTTCGTAAAATCTGACCTGAACTCAATCTTCTCTTCAATACCGCAATATGTCGGTTGAACTCGAGTTAACCTCAGCTTCGCATAAAGAAGCGACACAAAGCTAAAAGTTGTGGAGCCGGTCTTCTTAGTAACAATATTGAATGTTGCAAGTTTTTTAGCTCTCCGAAGGCCGGAGTTTGCTGCTCGCGAGAGGTGAATTTTAATATTATCTACATCACTTAAGAGGCGGTGGGTGCTCCCCGGCGTTTTGAAAAGAAGAAGGGCCCCACAGAACTGGTAAACTCTGGAACGCTCTCCCTGCCCACATATTATTTCCCCCCCAAGTATAGTATCGGTCCTTCAAGAGAGGCGTGAATAGGCACAGTCAGGCCGGCATGGCATTCCGCATTCGCAACCCCCGCGTGCGACCGCATGTCCATGGACGTCGTTAGACACCTTATGGGTGCCTCGGCGTCACATAAAAAAAGGGCTCTGTAGGCAGAGTGAGGGGAAATTATTATGTGATGTGATGCTGCGGTTCGCTTTCCACGTAAAACGGTAGATAACCATACTAGGTGGTAGGGTTTAACCCGACCGAATCGGTACCGGCGCAATGAATGAAATGTCGATCGAAGCGGCTATGTAAATAGTTCGCGTTCTCTTCAGTTCAGTGTAGACGGCACGATCAAGTGAGAGTACTGACATGGAACCTACATAGCTCACCCAAGTGTAATGGGCTGACATTACGGGTGTAATAGACTCACCATGGCAGGTTCCATAAAAAATACTAGATTTACTGGAATAAATTATAATCCAGTGATAAGTTCGCCTTAGCTCTACATTTTGTTGATGTTTTTTGTAGAATAAAATAGAAGAGAATATAACAGAACAGAACAACATAACAAAACAGAACAGAAGACAATATAATATAGATTATTTATTGCAGACTAAAAGATTAACAAACATTGATACGCGAAACAAATGAAAAGTAGCGTGCAAAGGCGGAATTATCACTATAGGTAATTTCTTCCAGTCTAACTGGATATGTACTGGTGTACAATAAAGTATATCTCTTCTATTTGTATTCTCCTAGTACAAAAGCGCTTCAAGTTGTGAACGTGAGTGGTTTATGCGGGGATTTTTAAACAACTAAACTGCGATTTAGTTCCGAGCATTTTACTTAGATTTTATGCTCTAACTTAACTTTAAGAGCTTCATGCTTCGAAATTGGAGGAGGATATTTAAATAGGCGGTGGAATATAGAAACAATAATTTCATGTCCTGCGTTAGAATGCGGGCGGGCCTCTCTTACGAAAGGCTGCACAAAAAAGAGCAGCTATCTCATGAAAACATTTATTGTCATCAAACAAAATATATACAAAAAACAAAAATGTACAAAAACTTTAATTTCAATAATATACATACTCGTTATTCAGTATAAAAACAATAAAATGATACATTGCAACTGTGCATGATTCCGCACTGACCGTATTAAAGAGGGGTGATTACTTCCATAATAAAAACTATTCCCCATTTCTCCTATCACCATGAAATAGGCTCGGTCTGTTTTACAGGGATTCTATGTGGACGAACCTAATAACAAAAAAATTACAAACATGCATTTATCGAAGCCGGAATGAGAGGGAATTCTTTCCGCAAAATCCGTCATTTCCCGCTAGGAGACGATGCTTGCATTACCCAAATCCCGGTAATACCCAGACTCGGAGCGGGAACACGAGGAATTTCAATAGTGTTTAAACATCCCGAGCAGGACACTTCCTTTTAAGGATTTTATTTTTTATTTTCTCACGTACAAAAGATCCGAAACTGGGACAAGTGGCGGTGGAGCTGGCTCACTATAATTTGTGGAGACGTTTACGTTGGGTTGAATTTTAGTAGCTCCCCTTGTATATCTTTCTTTGCGATATTTTCTCTAACTTTTGTTCCCGCTCTCTCTCTCTCTCCTCTTTCTTTTCCTGGCTCTCTTCTCTCACTCCTTTCTCTTAGTTTTTTTTTCTTTTCTCTATTGTTTCTTCTCTGTCATTCTTCTATCTCTTTATCTTTGTCTGTGTTTCCTCTGTCCTTTATTCAATTTTCCTCTCTTCTTCATCTTATTTATCTTCTTTAGGTTGTATGCTACATAGTAAACGTCCGCCCTCTCTTTCCTCTCTCTCTCTCTGTTTCTTAGCTTATAACTATAGAATATCTTAACCGATTAACGTGTGGTTAAGCTTATCTCCGAAAATTATTCATCAATTACTTTATCAAAATACTAGGTCGAAATTTTGTATATGGAACCTAACACGGTTGCCTCCATCGCTTGTTACCTCCGTGATGTCAGCTCATTTAATATCGATGAACTAGCTGTTTCGACCGATCTTTAATCAGTGCCATGTGATAACAATACACACAGTTTAAACCATGTAACTCCATGTAAACCAACTATTATCGGTTAAAATTTCGAACTATCGTATGTACTTTCGTTGTAATTGCTTACTCATTTGCAGCTCTAGTGAAGGCTTTTCGGGTTTTGTGACCTACGCTAAAATAGACGCTTAGGCCGCGCGGAGTCAAATGCCGTGGTCGGGTAAAAACCGAGCGAACGTTGACCCAGTCTCTGCGTGTACCGGAGCGGCCCTTCCCCGAGGGTTAAGGACCTTGTAAGCGGAAGCCCGTGAGTTCGAGCCCTATTAGAATGCCTTTATCTTACTAGATGGTAGGGCGAAAACCGTCCGGATTGATACCACCGCACTGAATAAATTTCGGTCGAAGCTACTATGTAATTTTTTTTTTTATGTATTCCGGTCTGCGTGGCTGAGTCGGAGGGGCCAAAGCGCATGCTTCGACTAGCCAATATCACCTCCGAGAAGGTAGATGCCATACCGGAGACTTCCCTGGATTGCTGGCTATACTGGACTAGAGGAGAACACAACCGATGCTGCTATGCGGCCATCTTACATCCAGTACGGTGGTACCAACCCAGTCGGCTACAAAATAGTTCGTGTTTACCGTCCAGCGGGGCTTCTATATTAGCAGTGCATTGCTAATAGCAATTTCTCACTATCCGTCTCACTCGGTCCATTTCTTTATTGTTTATTGTATAATTTCATCCATAGGTAGGTAACCTACGCTTGGATACGTCGAAAATTCCGCCAGTTCTAAATTCAATGCGAAGAAGAACTGACAAACAAACTTCGCAAGTCACAATGTTTTGTTAGTACCTTATAAGTAATTTATTATACGTGGGGCACACTAAAAGTTTCCGGAATTAATAAGAATAAAATACTATTAAAGGTCAAAAATGAATTTATTGTTTCTCAAAATATTCTCCCTTTGCGTAAATGCACTTTTTCATACGATTAAACCAATTTTGAAAACTTTTGTGCCACTCCTCCGTGGTGACCTCAGAAACGTGTTTTTCATATTCTTCGACAGCCTCTTCTGGTGATGAAAATCGTTGACTGCGTAATTGGTTCTTAATTTTTGGGAACTGAAAAAAGTCACAAGGTGCCGTCACCTGTTACTATGTCCCACACCAAATTTGAAGCGCCTTTGTTGAATCTGGTAAGCATGGCATTGCACCAAGTGACGCGGTGCGTTTTTTGAGCCTCGGTCAAATTGTGTGGGATCCACCGCGAGCACAGCTTTCTCACACCCAAATGTTTGTGTAGGATTGATTGTATTTGACTCATGCCTATGTCTAAGGATGCCCGAATCTCATGGTAGGTCACATGCCTGTCTGTTTCGATCATACGTCGCACAGCATCGATGTTTTTGTTGTTCACAGCGGTGAACGGGCGACCATCGCGAGATTCGTCACTGAGATTGACACGACCGCGCTTGAATTCTGCAAACCAGCAATAAATAGTCGTCTTGCATGGTGCTTCATCGCCAAAAGCAGATTGAAGCCGAGCGAGGCTCTGATGAGCTGTCAAATTACACTTAAAATCGTAGAAAATCATACTACGAAAATTTTCCCGGGTTAAATTTATGTTAATGTAGACACGCAATTTTTAAAATGGCGCCACAATGGAAAAACAATTGACAGTCAGATGAAACAAACTGCATTCTACAGCCAAAGAGTTCCATTTTCAAATGTTGTAATTACTTTTTAAATATTGTTTATGTAAGTGGCCAATTCCGGAAACTTTTAGTGTGCCCTATGTAGTAACTTACAAATAATTAACCCATACTACCGCTCACAAGAGCATTAATATTTATAGCATAAACATGAATACTGAAGAATCTGACCACACTGCCTATTTAAATTACCTATATCTGGTGTCTATTGCCAACGTCAATTTTGATATTTCATATTATATCAATCGGCTTGCCAATGCGTTTAGTGAGAGAGAGATCGCTAATAGGAGCGCTGTTCATTGTAGCCGGCACGACCAAAAGGAAGCAATGGCATGGCATCCAGTTTAAACAAGGTGTTATGGGCTAACATCACGGATGAAGCAGGTGATGCAGGCAACCGTATGGTAGGTTTCATGGAAAATTCTAAATTGAAAAAAATATATATTGCGTTTGTGTCTCACGGTTAAGAGTCAAATATCAGCGATATCTCACTCACAACCTCACTGTTATTAGTGTTATTGTTACTAGTGTTAGATTTACTAGTGTTAGTGTTACTAGTGTTAGCTTCGCTAGTGTTAGCATTACTAGTGTTAGCGTTACTAGTTAGTGTTACTAGTGTTATTATTACTAGTGTTACGGTTACTAGTGTTAGTGCTACTGTTATATGTGTTACTGCTATCAAATCGTAATTTCCTCCAGCCCAAAAAAATTATGGGTGTTCGCTTATGGATGTTAACAAATCAAAAGTGAGATTATTTGATGATATTTGTTCTGTGAATCTAAAATACATTCCACCAGAAATACAGCAGACGGCAACAAGAGCACGTTCTAGCAAGTATTTCTGTCCTTGTAACCGATACAGAATTTTGTTGGCAACTGGCACACCCCAGTCGGAAAGTAAACCCAACACTGAAATACACTTGGTCTTTTGTCTAGACGTTTTTAGCAATGATGCCATTTTGAATGTCAGTCATCGTGTAAGCGTCCACTGCTGGACATAGCCTCTCCAATTTTCCTCCAGTCCTCCTGGCCTTCAGCGGTACGGAACCACTGCTTTCCGCCGACGTACTTGATGTCGTCGTCCCACCTGGCGGGTGGTCTTCCCACACTCCCTTTTCCTGTCCACGGCCGCCAGTGTAGGACACAGTTACTCCAACGGTGGTCGTCTCTTCAGCTGACGTGCCCAGCCCACTACCACTTGAGCTTAGCCATCCGGTATCCAATATCGACTACTTTGGTGCGTCGGCGGATTGCCTCGTTACGCACCATATCGCGTAGCGATATTCCCAGCATGGCTTGCTCCATTGCTCGCTGGGCAACTTTCAACGTTTGGACAACACCGACCGTCAGCGTCCACGTTTCAAACCCATACGTCATAACTGGGAGGACACAGTGGTCATATATACAGGTTTTTAAATTTTGCGGAAGGTCAGACCTCAGGGCGAATTTTAACTTTCCGAATTTTGAATGCATTCTGCTCAAAAATTTACCTCAAAAACACTGTACGCACACAAAATGCAACTGAATGTAGTATTGACGTGCACTGCAATGTATTAATAGCGCACAGCTGCATTGAGCTCGTACGCCATGCAATTTCCTAGAAGCGTCATCGACTAGTCAAGAATGTAAAAGAAATTCTACAAAGAGGAAATGACAAAATATTTGTATCTCTGTCACTCACGCCTCTTCCGTCTCTGATGTAAATAGAGTTCATGCTGACGAAATGCTGGTAACGTGATAAAAAACATTTTTTTTTACGTAGAAACGTCTTAGGGCTAGCGCACACTGTGGAAATTATTGATTTTTTTTTCCGCAAATTCTGTAACATATGGAAATTATACTAACGTACGCACTGCGGGTTATTTTATGTAAACCAACATGGGTGGCTGTGCCAAAAGAGCCAAAATCACCTACATACATACATACATATCACACACGCTGAATCCCGATAATCGGGGTAAGCAGAGTAATCGGTGTTGTGCTGCAAGTACTCTGGTCAATTACAGCACAACACCGACCACCACGTTTCGCAAAGTATTCGAACAAGATTAAATCGATCAAGCAGCAAGTAAGGCACGAAGACCCACCTGCTGCATGAGTCGGTGGAAGTACCGTGCCAAGGTGAGAGGTGGCGAGCCTGTCGCCCTTCAGCACGGCATCTTGTCCTTATCCCTTAGTCGCCTTTTACGACATGCATGGGGAGAGATGCAGTGGAAATATTCTTTTTTAGTACCGGCCCCACACGGTACACCAAAATCACCTCTCCTCGCGAAACCACGCTCAGGCGCCATGCCAGCAGGTTTGCGGTTTAATTTCAGCGCGGAATAAAATTCGCCGCGCGGTCTGCGGCAAAGCAACCGCGACGCGGTCCGGATTCTGTTCAATAAAACCGCGCGGATAATTTCGCAGTGCACTTTAGCCCTTAGGGTTATATGAGGTGGCATAAACGAGATTCTAGAAATGAATGACGTGTGAAATAGTGTGTAGTAGACTTATGATATTGACAATAGATGGCGCTGACGGCCGGAGAGATGACATTTCTATATTTTTTTTACAGCTGATGGGAATGTGTTCACTTGGCATAGGTATTATACGTTTTTGCGGTTTCTTGGTTCACTTGGCATAGGTATGATACGTTTTTGCGGTTTCTTGGTTCACTTGGCATAGGTATTATACGTTTTTGCGGTTTCTTGGTTCACTTGGCATAGGTATTATACGTTTTTGCGGTTTCTTGGTTCACTTGGCATAGGTTTTATACGCTTTTGCGGTTTCTTGTTAAAGCCTTTGTCCACGGTACCCTTTTTTTCTGGTTGACGGATGTCGGCGTTCGGACGTAGCGGACAGACGACAGATGATGGAGAAGGATCTCGTTGTCCACTACGTCCGATCCCGGACGTAGCGTGCAATGACGTCCGCCAAAATAACGGATCCGCCGCTCCGCACCGGACTTCATGGACCAATTCTGTATTGCCGCTACTACGAAACATGTTTTTGGCGGACCGATGCATGTGGCGGTTCATCCGATCAAGCCGAATTTCTCGATGTCTATATAGTGAACAGACGACGGACAAGTCAGTCCGTTGTGACGGACGCAGCGAACAAACTCAAACAACACCCCCGACATAAATCCTTGCTTTTTTTTATGGAAACTGACACTGTTGGCTACATCACCTACAACATCCGTGATGTCAGCCCATAACACCGGATAAACTTGGTGCCACGTCGGTGCTACCCTTCGGTCGTGCCGGCTACACTGAACTAGACGCCCCACACGGTACGATACGGTACGCTACACCGCTGATGTCAGCTCATTACACCATACTCATGTCGGAACTGTGTGACAATCATGCAGTGTCACTATGCCGCCTCTGAGTATTTATTGCTGTGTCGTGTGCTATATGCACTGAGCGCTTTATGCCTCCATGCATGGCCACAATTTATATTTTATGGCGTACTTTGCCTAATTGCTGAGCTGGTTGTTTGCTGGCAAAACAACGCGCGCGAAGTGTGGACGAAACTGCATTTGATACCGAAAATTGAGCACGAAGTTTGGAAATATGTATGTATAAATTTTTTATTGAACACCAATTAATACAAATTAGGCACAACAGGCGAGCTTAATGCCGCGAAGCATTCTATTCCAAATACAGGGGACACAGAAAAATACAAATAAAATATACATAAATAAAGAAAAAAAGATGATTCCGCAGTGAGTGCATAAATTTTTTCAGCTCAATTCAAACCCACAATGATAACGCCATCTATCATGCATGTTGGCACACGTCAAAGTTTTAAATATTTTAACACTTTCGTGGGACAAATTTGATAGTCTAACCCTGCCTCTATTGATTTTTTTTCCTCCAAGACAGCAAATAGAGATTTTCGAATTTGAAGATTTTTTTCCCAACCGTCACTACATCCAAATCCAAATCCAAACGTTTATTGTCACAATATAGCACGATACATAATAAAACATAATACATATTTCATCAGATTTACCTCTCCCCTGTTCCGCGAGAACAAATACTTGAATCCTTAATTAACCTCCAAACAAAGGGATTAATTTATTCATCTCCACCCCATTTTAATTTAATTCATTTCTCCAAGCATTTTTCATGGCGCCTCCAGCGTCGACCATTTCTTTTTTTTTTCAATTTAAATTCATTATCATATTAAATGGATGGGAGTCCATAAGGGGCGAAAAGTACTAAAAATTGCCAAAAATTGCTGAAAATTAAAAACAGGATCTATTTAAAATACATAACTGCATATCAGTCATAGAAAATCACAAAACACTTATTTAGTTCAGCAGTGGTTGCTATTTTTGTCAGTGAGACGTCACTGGCGCTCAAAGGGGGCAGACATAAAGCCGGCCGCAATTAAATTTATTTTATTTTAATTTTAATTACCTGCACGTTAGGTTTTGCATCGTGCTGTGTTTCAGCTAAAAATATTTTTATTTTACGAATTGTTATTTTTTTTCTGAATAAACTTTTTATTTTCTTCTTCTTTCTTCTTCTTCACATGTACGTGTTTTGCTCAATACTTTAAAATACAAACAAAAGACAGAGTTATTTTACGAAAACCTTATTCGTTTGGCGACATCACCTAATGTGACACCACGGGAGTACCCGTGGTGTCACATCGCACCTCGGCGACCTAGGTGCCATGACACTGCGTCGGCTACGCTAAACTGGAGGGTCTACGAGCAGTAATACGAACTATTTTAATAGCCGTTTCGAACTTTCGACCGGATATCATTCAGTGTATTACAGAATTGTGATTTCTAGATAAAAAAACCCCGCCTTGTGGACCCCGTCCTTTGCTGGCAGTGAATGCAAATTTTCCGGTCAGTTTGCTCTCCACATTAAACTGAAATTAGTGCCTTTGAAATATTCTGGAAAACGTGCTGAGTAACGTTACGTACTTTGCTGTTATTGGGCGGTTTCTCACTACAACGGCACGGTACGGCACGGTACGGCACGGTACGGCACGGCACGGCACGGCACGGCACGGCAACGATCTCACGTTCCGCCAGCGTTGCCGAGTCAGCGACTTTGTCGCAGATATGGCGATTAGCGACAAACATAACATTTTGAATTTGTTTAACTTAAGTTCGTTAAATTTGAAATAGTACCTTCCCTTAGCGTCATTTTGGGCCCGAAAGGTTTTTTTAATGAAACCAGCAGGAGGTTTTAGTATGTTGTTAAGCATGTTATCCTGACTAAAAAACCATCGGGAGACACTCTCTAACGTGGATGAGTCACCAGTTATGACGTCATCAAGATGGCCGCCACCGCGTTCAAAGTTTTGCGTATACAGCAACAAGTATGTAACATACAAGCTTGTGTGGGGTGTCATAAAAAGCACAATTAAATGCACTACAATATTGTTCTAACGTTTGACCTTGTACATACCATAGTTTGTGAGAAATTTAAGTTTTAGTAAAATTTTCACAAAAAAAATTATGTTTTTTTTAATATATCTACTTAACTAGTAACTTTACAGTAAAATATTATATGTAGATATAAATGCTACATTAATAAGCTATAAAACGCCATTAAGATTTTGAGAATCGGTTCATAAACAAGCAAAATACATTCGTTTTATCCCATAACGGAAGTCACCACCAAAAGTCGGATGACTGTTTCAATACAATTTGCAAGGCAAATTACGAATATAGGTAACTTATTATGGGTAACTTGTAAAAACTATTTTGATAAAACTATATTTTCAAAAAGATAAATATGATTTTTAAAACAAAAAAAAATATTTTTTTTATTACTTTTTTAAAATTTACTTTGGGTCTACGTCTAACTTTTATTGTGGAGGCCTGCCCTGCATTACCTACTTATCAAATAGAAATTTTATTGAAAAAAAGGTACGCATTATGAAAAGAAATATAATTTTTTTACATATATTGTCTGGAGCATGCACCTTCGCATACGCAAAGCAGAGTGCAGTTAAGTCCATTTTTCACGCACCGCACCTTGTTTGTGCACCGTTCTTTGCATTTGCAAGGCAATAGCTCCTTGCAGCTGAGGCTAGCATCAGGAAGGGTTTTCCACAAAGGGGTGTACGCTGGACCGTCATTTACCTTTTGCCAACCCCAGTTGCAAGCATCTAGCAGTTGTGAATCGCTATTCAGGCAATTGGTCCAAATGTGGGTCTGGTATACAGCCCTTTTTATATTCTGTAGAAGTGCATCTTGTGTTGGAGGAATATTCTCGATCGCTCTGTTTAGGACGTTTGCAGCGCAGAAATGTTTGCTAAAATAAATGATTTTATATCTAATAATAATATAAATAGCATTACAACCGCAGACATAATATTAAAGCTTTTTTTTATGGTTTGTCTTATTGTTGTATTTTGTCTTATTTATACCATGTTTTGTTTGTTTGATTGACTTATCTGAGAGGCACGTTGTGTCCGTAGATGAATAAATAAATCTAAATCTAAAGTATGTAATGGTAAAATAATAGTTTTGAGAAAAAATATAATTTTTTATTTTAACGATAGTAAAAAAAGTAATTATTGTTAGTTGGTGATTTTGGGCAAACTATCTATAGATAGGGTTAATCACCATAATTTACTGTGTTAAAAAAAATTGCCAGCTTTTGCCCAACCGAGAAAAGTATTTTCACAAATATTTCTTACTATAAGTATAAAAATTTGATCCACTATTCACCAAAGTGTCACACTTTCAAGATTCTTCCCGTTCACCGCAGTGCTTTGTGTACGTACAATCTACAATGTAACGTTATGTCCCTACATAAACCGCTTATAGCATACTTCGTGTGTAACACCTTGCGGCATCTAGCAAAGTTCATTATTGATGAAAACGTTAAGCGGGCTGAGCTACCGATCCATTACCCCATTCCTGAAAGCAATGTTATGAAGAGATTGCGCTCACGAATGCTGAGAGTAGGCTATAGTGCTGCGTTCTGCGTTTATTTAGTTACAATTTGAGGTTGCGGAACGAACTACCATATCGCACGTTACACTCCAGAAACTTGGCGAATGAGGGCTTTTTTTTTATGGAAACTGACACGGTTGGCTACGTCACCTACAACATCCGTGATGTCAGCCCATAACACCGGGTGAACTTGGTGCCACGTCAGTGCTTCCCTTCGGTCGTGCCGGCTACACTGAACTATGACGGGAGTCATATCCCTTAGTCGCCTTTTACGACATACACGGGGAGCGATGCAGTGGGGCTATTCTTTTAAAGTACCGGCCCCACATGGTACAGCTAGGCCGAAAAAAGTGTAAGACTTCGACCGTCACGCACGACACTATTGTTGTAGTATGTGTGTTTGTTTGTGTGTTTACAAGCATGTGTATAGGTATATTACTACAGTTTAGACGTAATTTATTTAAAACACGAGTGAGTGCAACAGATTGAACGATAGTTAACTTAGTCTGCTCTGCTGGATGGGACGTGCTGCGTTGCGTTTCGCATCGTTGGGCTCCTATGGGCCCCTGGTACTTTTCATGTGAGCAGTTATTATAAGCAATGTAGAAAATGATGCCAGCAAATATTGAAGGAGGTGTTTGCCCGTCATTGGGTCCACACTATAGCTCTAAACACTTTGTAGTTATACATACTTGAATGTAAATGTGTCAGACCTGTTGGTGAACCATAAATAAATAAATAAATATAGCGAAAGGAACTTCGTTCCAAGCGGGTGCGGTTCCACCAGACTGAAACCTCTCGTATTTTTTATGTAATTTTACATGTTTGTCTACCTAGCCTGCTGATGAAGTAGCAGAAGCAGGTTTTCGCAATAATTTAACGCCACAAATCGGGGAATATTTTGCAGATTTAGTAGAACTCGAGAGTTTCCTGGCGTTCCGGCGCCATCAATATACGTACTGTCGAGAAAACAAGAACAAACACGCTTTATCACGGCCTGACGACGTGGCTGCCAGTGCGTTGCGTCTTGTTCCGCGCCACCTAGTAAACTTTTTCTTAATTGTCCTACCCACTGGATGTTGCGTCTTGTTCCTGTCGGCACTAGGCGCCGCCGTCAGCCGTGCAGTAGTAAACTTTTTCATAAATGTCCTACCCGCTAGACGTTGCGTCTTGTTCCTGTCGGCACTAGACGCCGCCGTCAGCCGAGAAGTAGTAAATTTTTCATAATTGTACTACCCGCTGGACATTCTTCTTGTTCCTGTCGGCACTAGGCCCGCCGCCGTCAGCCGTGAAGTAGTAATCTTTTTCATGATTGTCCTACCCGCTGGACGTTGCGTCTTGTTCCTGACGGCACTAGTCGCCGTCGTCAGCCGTGAAGTATTAATTTTTTCATAATTGTACTACCCGCTGGACGTTGCGTCTTGTTCCTGGCGGCACTCTATTGCCGGTGTCTACACCGCCGCCGTCAGCCGTGCAGTATTAAACTTTTTCATAAATGTATATGGGTTTTTAAATTACCGTGGTTGTTTTGTTAGACATTATTTTTAAACAAAACAGCTTTACTCACGGTTCTTCACGAGCTATGTGGCTCGACGTTTCGGGCCAAGCGTATGGCCCATCATCAAGAGCACTCTGCCTGGTGCGACGGTTGGCAGAGAACTGTCAGATCTCCGTCCGTCGTTGACGAAGATTGTAGCTGTGGCCAGTGCGGGTAGTTTCCGTAGACGAGGGTTCAGGTGCGTTCCAGATCTCGGCGGAGAGACAGAAGGCGCTGATGGTGTCCACTTCCGGCTGGTTGTGTCCGTCGTGTCTTCTTCTCTTGAGCGGTGCAATGACTGGGTTCCACATCGGCGACATCTTGAAGGCGTCCTCCCGGCTGAAGTTGTGCTTCTTGATTTTTCATAAATGTCCTACCCGCTGAACGTTGCGTGTTGTTCCTGGCGGCACTGTAGTGCCGGTGTCTACACCGCCGCCGTCAGCCGTGCAGTAGTAAACTTTTTCATAAATGTCCTACCCGCTGGACGTTGCGTCTTGTTCCTGGCGGCACTCTAGTGCCGGTATCTACACCGCCGCCGTCAGCCGTGCAGTAGTAAACTTTTTCATAAATGTCCTACCCGCTGGACGTTGCGTCTTGTTCCTGGCGGCACTCTAGTGCCGGTGTCTACACCGCCGCCGTCAGCCGTGCAGTAGTAAACTTTTTCATAAATGTCCTACCCGCTGGACGTTGCGTCTTGTTCCTGTCGGCACTCTAGTGCCGGTGTCTACACCGCCGCCGTCAGCTGTGCAGTAGTAAACTTTTTCATAAATGTCCTACTCGCTGGACGTTGCGTCTTGTTCCTGGCGGCACTCTAGTGCCGGTGTCTACACCGCCGCCGTCAGCCGTACAGTAGTAAACTTTTTCATAAATGTCCTACCCGCTGGACGTTGCGTCTTGTTTCTGGCGGCACTCTAGTGCCGGCGTCTACACCGCCGCCGTAGCTGTGCAGTAGTACACTTTTTCATAAATTGTCCTACCCGCTGGACGTTGCGTCTTGTTCCTGTCGAGACTAGGCGCTGCGCCGCCCTCAAACGTGCAGTAGTAAACTTTTTCATAATTGTCCTAGCCGCTGGACGTTGCACTACGAACTCTGAGAGGCGAGAAGATGCGCATTTGTCTTGTTTTGACACCTCAATGGGCCTGTTTACAAAATATACGAATAATTCATTTTGCGTCGGGCGACTGTGCGCGTGTGAATCCGGTCAGCTGACGATGGTGTTTGGTGTTGGACGATTTATTCGACTACTAGTTGGGCTTACAGTTGTAAATTTGTTGAGAAGTGTTAATCTAAAAATTATTAATGGTATTAAAAAGGAAAGCCTTGACTTATTCTATATCACTGCATCTAAATCTTAGAATTCAATTAGTTCAAATTCGTGCGAAGTAAAAGTCAGTATATCACCTACGAGAAGGTAGGTGCCATAATAGGATTCCCCTTGGATTGCTGGCTATACTGGACTCGAGGAGAACACAGTCGAGCCTGCTATGCGGCCATCTTTACCTTAGCCTACCATCTAGTAAGGGGCAAAGGTTTGCTTTGAAAAGCTAGCTTTGTTAAACTTAAAGACCAATGCTTAGCAAATATAATTTTAATTTATTGATTTTTATCTTTTTTAAATTTCTTCTGAACTGGGTGTGTCTGCTCGAGGTCGAAGCCTCGGGCGCGGCCAATTTCACCACCGGGGACGTGCCAGTCCAGCTTGAAGGCGTACTAACTAACACGCGATTTGAAAATCCGTGGATTGTAGCAATAGGGAAAGATATTCCCCAGAAGCCCGTACCAGTTGTTTGCAGTGCGACATAAGAACGATTTAGAGAATCGTGCATTTCGAAGAACTCTTCTGTCGACTACAAAGCGATGTACCGCGAGAGTATGGCGAGTTCTGCGAAGGCTAACAGGAGGAGGAGCGATAAAGAAAACAAGTGTTCGTCAGAGCAGCGGCCATAGTAGTACCGAGATAAGTAAGTCTTCAGGAATTTCTCTTAAAAGCGAGTCTTTTTATAATGTTGAGTGTACCTTCCACCTTAACATTATTTCTACACGAGAAGAAATATAATTACAATATTTTTCGGCTTTACACACGATTCGGGCCAAACGTATGGTCTATCGCCATGAGCGCTATGCCTGGTGCGACGGTTGACCTGAAACGTCAAGCCACATAGCTCGGAGACGACCGTGAGTAAAGCCGAAAAATATTGTAATTATGTTTAAAAATCTCGGTAACTTATAAACCCATACGAGAAGAAATGTATCCAATGATAGTGGGTTGATAGTTTTCAGTTAAACCTCAATTTTTTGGTTGGTTTGTTGATTTTTCGGTTGCTGATATACAGAAACCGATCATTACTAGGTGGTAGGGTTTAATCCGCCCGGGTTGGTACCACCGCACTGAATGTCGGTCGAAACGGCTGTAATGTAAATAGTTCGTATCTTCCGTCCAGTTCAGTATAGCTGGCACGACCAAAGGTTGAAGGGTGTCATCTGTCTCACTAAACGCAGTGATTAATTCGTGCATAGGGACTCAGAATTTGAAACACAGCGATCAAATTGCTAATAGCGATCAAATTGCTAATAGCAAACGTAGCGATCAATTGCTGATAGTAACACCCCAAGCAATTCTTTGCTCTAAAAAAGTTGAACCACAAAACCTAAACACGACCTTTGAACTTCAACCGGTAGTTGAACAGATCTCTCCACCAGTTGCCAACAGATCGGTTCAACTTGTCGACCAATAGGTCTACCCGAATAGTTTGCCAAACAGGTCGACACAAGATAAACAATAAAGTAAATCAACGTTTCGCACGGCGGAAACGGTTCGCACTTCCCGATCCGCTTTGATTGATAGTCAAGGCTGATTGGGACTTGCTAACTAACTTTTTAGGGTTCTGTATCCGTATGGAAGCCTATTGCTAAGCCTACGTCGTCTATCTGTCTGGCTATTTGTCCGTCCAACTGCTGTGTCTTTTGAACCGTAATAGGTAGCCGGTTGAAATTAGCACAGAATATGTGTTATTGTTGCGGATATCTTAAAAAAGGATAAAAAAAAGTTCTCTCCATACAAAAAAACGTGTTTTATTTTTCAACGCCATGTACCGAACGATTATTAAAAATTTTACCTAAAAAGTATGAAGGGTAACCGATAGATGGTGTGAGAGAACACAATATGTCATTAGATTGCCATCTTAATTGCTAGATACGAAGGACTCATAAAATACAAAACTATTATTAAAAACAAAAAACCCGACTACGACAAAAAAAGAAAAAAAACAAAATGTTGTAATATATGTGGGCAAAGTGCAGTTTCGAATACGTATACTAGCAAAACTTCGTCGGAATTCGGATATTTAGTGAAAATATAGCATAAGATATCGATCATAATTGTGCCCGTGGTCATAGTCAATCTGCTTTTTTTGATAATATGAACGAAAGATCATTCGAACACAATTCATAATACAGCCGGAGTCGGAGTCAGCATCTTGAAAATTTAGCTGACTCCGACTCCAACTGTAACAACGCGAGACACGCGCGAATGTGACCACGTGATTGCTGCGCACGCTCGATATACGCGCAAGATATAAGATATGGCTACGGAACCCTCTATGTGTGAAGAACGTTCTCACTTAACAGGTTTATTTCATAAAGCCCGCAGTGGGAGTTTGCAGGTTCCAGGTGGTCTGCTAATGGACACGATTTGTTCTTTAGCGTGTAACGCTAGTTCTGAGTTTATTTACCAGTTCGCGCTTCGTTCGTGGGATTACATTTTGTTTGTTGGATCTTCCGTTTTTACCGCGAAGCTAATTAAGACGAATCTAACGACACCTCAATTTTTAAATCCATTAAGCCGTTTAGGCTACAGCGCGTGCCATAGAAATAAACATACATACATACACTCGAAAACCCTTTTTTTGCTTCACGTAGTCGTGTCTTTAGTTTTTTATTATTTTTGATCTCTTGGTTATGTGCAAGTGCCTTGTCCTTCCTTATCCTTCCTTCCTTACCTTTAAACCTTTAATAAAATCCAACGTCTGCTTTCTGTCTGTCTGTCTGTCTGTCCGCTTATAACTCGAGAACCACTGAACCGATTTTAATAAAAAAAAATTCTACGGATAGCTTGATTCTTCCCATCAACTATAGGCTACTTACTATCACGCTAAATGGCTTATGAGGTTAGCAGAGAAGTCAAATATGAGAGCGGGCGGAGCCGCGGGCACAGCTAGTCTAGTATGCGAAAGAATTGCGTAGCAATGTTCGGTATTTCTTTGATCGAAAAACCCTCATTTTCACCATCGTGTTTTCCGCCCAGTTCAGTGTAGCCGGCACGATCGAAGAGAAGCGCTGACATGGCACCTAGTTCACAAAGGTGTTATGGGTTTACATCACGGATGTAGTAAGTGATGTATACCGGCCGGGTTGATACCACCGCACTGAGCGAAACGTCGGTCGAAACGACTATGTAAATAGTTCGCGTTTTCCGTCCAGTCCAGTGTAACCGACATGAAATGAAGGGAAGCACTGACATGGCACCTAGTTCACCCGGTGTTATGGGCTAACATCACGGATGTTGTAGGTGATGTAACCAACTGTGTCAGTTTCCATAAAAAAATCTCCAGTAATATTTTGTCTGTTGGATAGTTTACCAACAGCTAAATGTTATCCGAAAAAAATTTAAATCCAGCTAACCACGTCAGGTTCTCTGAAAAAAAGTTAATAAATACATAACCATAAGCCAAATAATCTAGGCGGAGCAATATCTTCAAGTATTCTCCGGCAGTCTCATTAGAATCCGTCAGAATTAATTGTCTATCGCAGTGGGCGAGACGGAATATTTTTCACCGGCCGGGCGCCAGGTGCGGGACCGCCCTTAGCGGGAGGGAAATTGCTTTAGTCGCTATCCACCTGCTGTGAGCCCACACCTGTATGCACGGTGTGATGAATCGATGGTATTTTTCTTTGCCCTTCAATAGGATACATTTTAAGAGACAAAATGGCTTGGGTTTTTATTTGATAAAACAGCGGAAGTCGTGAAATTTCGCATGTTGTTGTGGAAATAGCGCGATATATGGCGCCGGCCTTTGTAAATTGTTGATATTTTTTTGACAAAACTTTGTTGCTTTTCGTAGATATTTTTTTTTTTCATTTTTTTATTGAAAGCGCGACATATGGCGCTACCCATAAGGTGTCTAACGACGCCCATGGACATTCGTACAGTCGGCATTGCACATTATGGACAGTCGTATGAGGTAGTTGCGAATGCCATGCCGGCCTGACAGGTGCCCATTCACGCCCCTCTTGAATGATCCGAGACTGTCCAATAATATGAGAAAATTATGATCAAACTAACTTTTGCCCGAAGTTCCTTTTGGCATTCTCGCGTTTAGACGAAGGTTGCTGGTTCTCCATAATGGGGTACGGGCCCTTACACTGATATATAAGGTCTTTCATTAGTAGGTAATAGTACGCTAAGGGGAGTATGTGTATCAGATACTGATCACATTCCCCATACTTACCTATTGTTTTTTACCGTTATCAAATACCTACCCATGCTATGAAATAATTGTTCAATAAACTATTATTTTAGTAGGACGGGTAGGTATTTGATATCCGAAAAAAAAAATAGGTATGGGGAACGAGATCAGTATCTGATACACATACTCCCCTTAGCTTAATATTACCTACTAATGAAATACCTTATATACTATGCTTACAGTCTATCGAAAGCACAGCTTGAGAACAACATTAACAATTTTGCTGAGAGTTCTGACTACAAAAACTTATTAATTAAGTTTACTCGCATCAGGTGTAAAGGTTTTTGTACCGTGTGGGGCCGGTACTTTAAAAGAATAGCCCCACTGCATCTCTCCCCGTGTATGTCGTAAAAGGCGACTAAGGGATATGACTCCCTTCTTATATTACTAGGTGGTAGGGTTAAACCCGCCCGGGTTGGTACCACCGCACTGAATGAAAGGTCGGTCGAAACGGCTATGTAAATAGTTTGAGTTTTCCGTCCAGTTCAGTGTAGCCGGCACGACCGAAGGGAAGCAAGCGCTGACGTGGCACCAGTTCACCCGGTGTTATGGGCTGACATCACGGATGTTGTAGGTGATGTAGCCAACCGTGTCAGTTTCCATAAAAAAAAAAAAAAGAGCCTTTGCGAAACTCTGATAATTTGTATCAACTTAATTATGTTAGTACATTAAACACACTACAATCTAGTATGTTTAATGTATTGGCTTTTTCTTCCAGTTTATTTGTAATACCCCTCTTCCAGGATCGCGAGGAATACATGAATAGCCTGAAGGGACTCTTCTTTAAAAAAGACAATGCAAAGATTAGGGGAACATGTGCTGATTTTTATTCGTGAGTGGAGGACAGTGAACTATAGAGTGGACGCACAGATAGACAAATCAAAGCTTTTACAAGCCATCCAACAGTTGAATCTGATATTTCAAATTAATATATATTGCATTCTTTTGTTTCAGGTATGTGCTTGAAAAACTGCAGGAATTAAATACCTCTACTTATTGTACTTGGTAAGTGAACAGTAGATCTGTTTTATAAAAAATGGTACGGTTGTACTGATATAGTAGTTTTCCGAGCGATATGTGGCTCGACAGTTCCGGCCAAACTTATGGCCCATCCTTATGAGCATTCTGCCGGCGTGTCGACGATAGTTGGCAAATAAATGTGAGTTCCGTCAGTCTCGGACGAAGGAATCTACACTAATATTAAAGTGGTAAAGTTTGTAAGTTTGAATACAGGAGGTAATCTCCGAAAATAATCATCCGACTCATCTTCAGGATGGACACAGGCTACGCGAGCGAAGCCGAGGGCAAAAGCTGGTGTTAAATAATGAACAGTACTTATATTATTTTTACGGCAGTCTTTATTTACCAAATTTGCGAAGGGTAATCGATTAAAATATAATTGGGAAACGCTACCACAGACATATAAATTGGTACTACCAGTATAGCACCAACCAATGTTACATATCTTCAATTATGAACTCGGCTTACCGGTGCGATGATGGTACCCGTATGGGACCCGTATACAAGAGGACGTGCTAGCTCCTCTGACAGCCAGCACTGAGGAGGAGCTAGCACGTCCTCTTGTATACGGGTCCCATAGAGGACTCGAAACGTCGATCTGCAGCGACACACTCGCCGTCATCGCACCGGTAAGCCGAGTTCATAATTTAATATGAGTGACGGTGCGGGACTAAAAACTAACCAATGTTATTATGTTTAATAAACAAGTATTTTATTTTTCTGTTAAATAACTCGCTCATCTTCAACTTTTGACTAAAATGTTTACTGATTGATTGTTCAGTACAAAATATGTAGGACATTAGTTTTTCTACAATTTTGTCATAAAGTTTTGTCTACGATTTATATATTTCGACATCAACCTGAAAGTGGAGAAATTTTATTATTGCATTATCTTTGCAGCGTCATCGTTAAAATCTGAATAACTTATTCCCAACACATTTTCGACATAAAACACTTCTCGCTCAAGAGCTCGGGCGTAGAGATAGCCTGCGACCCCCCACGCCCCTCACTTCCTAATAAAATCAGTATAACTCATCCCTTGCGCGCTCTCGCAGCGATGCATCTTCTCTGCATTAGGCGCCATTTTGCTTCAGAAACAAAGAATTATACATAGATAGAAGGGGCATCAGCGAGCATAACATAACCGCAAAGCTATACATAGATACATATATATACTTATGTATATATCTGGTATATAGGTATAGTATTTAAACAATTTACATTTACGTTTATCTATATTTGGTATTTTCATACATCTGTCATATAATACTTATAATAAACCTCGTTCCGTCACCTAGAAGTTATCATACCCCAATGGTATTCTGTTAGAAAATGCTTAGAGGTATTAAGTGTTACCTGTTTGAGTGCAATAAATATATACAATACAATACATTATATTCGAACCGGGCACCGATTAATGTACATATAATCATCATCATCATCATCATCATCAGCCTGTATCGGTCCACTGCTGGACATAGACATATAATATGTAAGTTTATTATATACATATATATTATGCTTATTAAAGTATCTATGTAGTATTCGTACGTAGTTTATCATACATATTTCTTTAATCTAACACATTGTCACAAACTATTCTTGTTCGCCTGCATGTACTTCTCCCACATCCCAAAGGTTAGTTAGAATAGAATGCCTCGCGGCATTAAGCTCGCCTGTTGTACCTAATTTTGATAAATTGGTGTTCAATAAAGAATATATACATACATACATACATACATATTTCCTTTCCCGTGTTCAATAGGAGGCAGCCTTGAACCGCACACGTGTTTGTTGAGCTAACTCGCTTGGAACTGTCGCTTGAAACGCTTGAAACTGTCTTCTCCATTGGGAAACGCTTGAATCTGTCTTCTCCATTGGGAAACGCTTGAATCTGTCTTCTCCATTGGGAAACGCTTGAATCTGTCTTCTCCATTGGGAAACGCGTGAGGTTTTTTTTTTATAGAAAGCGCTACTCGTAAGTGAAACGATGCCACATTCGTTTCACTTACGAGTAGGTGACTTACGATGCCCATGGACATTCTGTGATGCACGGGGATTGCGAATGCCATGCCGGCCTGACAGGAGCCTTTTCACGCCCCTTTTGAAAAACCCCAGGCTCTACTTGGGAAGAAATAGATGAGCAGGGAGTGCGTTCCACATTTTCCCGGTTCTGTGAATAAAAGACCTACAGAACCGGTTGGTGCGCATCCTCGGTAGGTCGATTGTATTATATAGGGGTGCATCTCCTGCCCAGTACGCGTTGTGCGGAGGTGGAATGGGGACGACGGAATCGCCTTAAAGAGCTCCTCCGAACACTCCCCGTGAAATAGACGATAGAACACACTTAGGGAGCCGACGTCCCTACGGAGTTGCAGCGGTTCTAAGTCGCGGGACACCACAGGGTCATCCACAAGTCGCACGGCACGACGCTGGATTGAGTCTAGCGGCGCAAGGAGGTATGCAAGAGGCGTAACATGTGGAGCAGGCTAAAGAAATGCGATCAAATAGGAAATTACCAATTATGTGTATATCTCTGTTACACATGTTTACTATATTCTCTCGTGCAAATGAAGTGCAAGCAGACCAAAATGTTTTGTAACAAGACATAATTTGTGCGGTATGGAAGGCAATGCTGCTTCTGAGTACTTATTCCTTTGTTCGGAACATTACTTAAGAGAAACCCGTATATTGTAGTTAAGGGACATTTTGCGGCGGCGTTGATTACTCCTTTAGTTTTAGTAAGAGGTCGGGGTAATGTGACATAGAGAATAACTATTCCGTTTATATGTATTATTGTCGGCAGGCGCCAATGGAATTATAAGACATTTTCTGTACTTACACCCATGACTTTAATTAAGTGAGCTAAACTTGTACATAATGTGTAGAATAGAATAGTCATCTATAGTAATATCTTTTGATTCTGTATGTTGATTTTGATGAAATAAACACAAAATGTTACTCAGAATAAAACTTCGAAGTATCGTCCAAACAAGCAATAGAAAATGTAACATTAATTCTTAGGTTAAGACATTTAATATTTTTTTTTTTTATGGAACCTGACACGGTTGGCTACATCACCTACAACATCCGTGATGTCAGCCCATAACACAGGGTGAACTAGGTGCCATGTCAGTGCTTCCCTTCATTTCATGTCGGCTATACTAAACTGGACGGAAAACATGAACTATTTACCGAGCTATTTACATAGCCGTTTCGACCGACGTTTCGTTCAGTGCGGTGGTAGCAACCCGGCCGGGATAAACCCTACCACCTAGTAAGGTAAGAAGGGAAGGGACCTACAGTTTAACGTGGAATCCGAACCACGGTCAGCCTCCAACGGTCGAGCGGTCACCCATCCAATCACTGACCGCGCTCAGCGTTGCTTAATAACAGTTGACTAACCAACCGCGCCACTGAGCTACCGAGGCTGACGAATTTTCTTATCCCTTAGTCGACTTTTACGACATGCGACGGGGAGAGATGCAGTGGGGCTATTCTTTTAAGTACCGACCCCACACGGTACAGATATATATATTTTTATATGGCGCTACTTAGTTGAAATCAATCATCAATACTAATAATAAATATGTAAGGGGTGGAATTTCACGAGAGCGAGGCCGCGGGCAAAAGCTAGTAAAAAACAAAATTTTACAAGTTCAAAAAGGGTCGAGATACATTTTTTTGGTCGCTATAATTAATATTTCGCAAGTTTTCTAGATTTTTTGGTAAACACCACGGATAAATCATGAATTTTATTTAGCGTATTTGCATATTACGAAAAGACACACATTGAAAGTGCAGTTTCTTGTTTTCTTAAATTTTTCGTTGTCGAGTTTAAAATAGTTTTTAGTGTGATAAAATTGTTCACCGCCATTTTCCAGGCAAACTCAAAACTACAAAATGATTTATCTGTTCTCTCGGAATTTATTAAATATCTCGTGCAAATATCGGTCTGTGCTATAAAAGGACCACTACAACATTGTGTGGTTCGAAGTGCTCTGCAAAATTGAGCTTTTAACCGCGCAATTTACGTCGGAAGAGTATCGTCCACGGTAGCAGACGCTCTAGCTTAATCCTACTGTCTCGCCCCATATTATATTTGATTAATATCGCCTGTGTACAGTTGGTGCGCTTATGCACTTAATTTCCAGTGTCTTAGTGATGTATTGCGAATGCTGGACGGACCCACTCGTCTTACCTATGTTTTTATTTTATACTTTTTCGACTTAATTTCTAAGAAATTATTCTTTATTCTTCTTTAGCAGGTATTGCGAATCTTGGACGGACCCATTCGTCTTATGTTTTTATTTTATACTTTTTTGCACTTAATTTCTAAGAAATCATTCTTTCTTCTTCTTTAGCAGCGTTACAGTGTCTTAGTGACGTATTGCAAATCCTGGACGGACCCACTCGTCTTATGTTTTTATTTTATACTTTTTTCGACTCAATTTCTAAGAAATTATTATTTCTTCTTCTTTAGCAGCGTTTCAGTGTCTTAGTGATGTATTGCGAAACCTGGACGGACCCACTTGTCTTATGTTTTTATTTTATACTTTTTGCGACTTAATTTCTAAGAAATTATTCTTTCTTCTTCTTTAGCAGCGTTCCAGTGTCTTAGTGATGTATTGCGAATCTTGGACGGACCCACTCATCTTATGTTTTTATTTTATACTTTTTTCGACTTGAGATACAGCCTTCGGACAGACAGACAGACAGACAGACAGATAGACAGACAGACAGACAGACAGACAGACAGACGGCGTAGGCTTAGTAATAGGGTCCCGTACGACGGATACGGAACCCTAACAAGATGGACCAGTAAATGTAAGAAAGAGCAACAGCGTAGAAAGCAGCAATACATAAAAATAAAAATACGAGCTCGCAATAAAATTCACCCGTGTAATTCATTCCCTAGCCAGGTGTAGGGGAACGAATGAGCGCGGATGTTTATTGAATGTGGAGGTTTCTGCATCTATTGCGCTGGGCCAGTGCTTCTCAAGCTTTTTGAAGCAGCTACATTTACATTTATTTTTATCTATGTTTGGTTTAAAAAGGACTTGTCTCAAAATTCTGTAAGGAAACTGCATGGTACGTGACTATTGCATCCCACCACATCACACTACACTACACTACACTACACTACACTACACTACACTACACAACCACCACAAACCACTACGCTACACCACACTACATTACACAACACTACACTTCATTGACACTCACTACACACACACATGCTTGATCCCACTAAACTATAGTCTAATCAGGGAAACAAAATATGGCCAGACTTCAATGTATGTACAACTTATGTTTTAATCTGTTTGTCATTAGTCTGTTTTCTAATAAATAAATAAATAAATAAATACATATGTTTTTATTGAAGGCGCGACTTGTGGCGTCGAGCCACCTCGAAGGTGTCTAGCGACGCCCATGGACATTCGGTCGCATGCGGGGGTTGCGAATGCCATGCCGGCCTGACAGGTGCCCATTCACGCCTCTCTTGAAGGACCCGAGACTATACTTGGCGTGAAATATGTGGGCAGGTAGATCGTACCAGAGTTTACCGGTTCTGTAAGGAAAGATCTGCAGAACCGGTTGGTACGCATTCGGGGTAAGTTCAGCGTGTAGGGATGCAGTCCCTGCCCGGTGCGCGTGGTGCGGAGGTGGAAATGGGATGGCGGGTTCGCGTTAAACACGGTGCACATTACGGTTACGATGCAAACTATTCCCTGTTGGTCTGGGACCTTTGTGCAAAAGCTCTTCTCTGCCTACTTCCTCCAGGAAAGCCACAGAAAAGCTGTGCAATGAAGAGTTATAATTATTTAAAACACATACACAAGTAAACGAATTTTTTATAAAATAAAACTAAAGCAAATACTTAATTTTATTTGTATAATTTCTTAGTTTTTGACCAATTTTATTAATATCTGAAGGAAAAAAAAGAGCGCCAGGATTCACGTTTGATCTGTAAACATCACTGTCACTGTGACTGTAGCCAAATGGCAATTACCAGCCCTTATAAGTTCTCGGGGTCCCGGTATTTATATGTTTACACGTCAATAATAACCTACAGTTTGAGAACCAGCGCGCCAGCACCGAATGGCGCTAGGCCGAACGAACTAAGGCGCGCCTAGTTGAAAGCTAAGGATAAGATTGAACGTGCGTGAGCGGCTCAGGCATTATTCCTGTTCGTGGATTCGAATATTTAATCAAGTGTAGTCTTGCAAATTTGTGAACAGCTCGTATATACTCTTTGAGTACTGCATTGTCCGCCCCTACGTGTTTTCCACATCCCAAAGGTTAGATCGTAAAGAATGCCGCAAGGCATTAAACTCGCCTTTTGTAACCTTTTTATTTTATTGGTGTACAATAAAGTATTTTTTTCATTTCATACTACGAGTTTATTTGAAAACTAGCGTTTAAAACCTGCTATATGTTTCAGCCAGAACATACATACATACATACCACACGCTGTATCCCGACAATCGGGGTAAGCAGAGTAGTCGGTGTTGTGCTGCAAGTACTCTTGTAAATTGCAGCGCAACACCGACCACCACATTTAGCAATGTACTAGGACAAGACAACTATCAATCAGCAAACACCTGCTACATGGCTCGGTGGAAGGACTGTGTCAAGATGAGAGGTGGCTAGCCTGTCGCTCTTATGCACGGCAACTTGTCCTTATCCCTTAGCCGTCTCTTACAACATGCACGGTGAGAGATGACGAAGAAACGCAGTACCAGAACCACCATACTGGATGTAAGATGGCCGCATCCTCGGTTGTGTTCTCCTCTAGTCCAGTATAGCCAGCAATCCAGGGAATTCTCCGGTATGGCACCTACCTCCTCGGAGGTGATATTAGCTGATCGGAGCATGTGCTTTGGCTCCTCAGACTCAGCCACCCTTATCGGATTACATAAAAAAATAAAAAACCTAACGTACATACTAAACTTTAATTACTCCTAACATCTCATGTTTCTAATAAAGAACGCACTATCAATACTAATAATAAATCTGTAAGGGGTGGTCATGGAGTAAGTTACTTTGTTTTAGGAAAAATTGAGTTTGTAGCCTCTATGTATGATACTAATGCTAAATTGACGATTTTTAGAAATCTTTTCTGTATGTATGTATGTATGTATGTATGTATGTTCCGCCATAACTCTTAAGCCGATCATCCGAATTCGATGAAACTTTGTACAAGCACATTTAACTATATGGGACACAGGATAGGCTACATAAAATTCAGTTCCGGTTACGCTAAGATGTGGCTCCCATACAAACTGATATGTTCAATTGTTCAATCCGCGCGCCTTAGTACTATACATAGGTATTTACGGAGCGAGCGGCAGTTGGCGGCGCGGCGGGCGGCGGCGCGGGGCAGGCGCGGCCTATAAACTCAACAGCGAACCGAGCAGCCGCACTATATTCCTCTTTCACGCAAAAACTACTGAACAGATTTTGATGACCCTTTACAGTACTATAGCTTATACATCAAAAAGGCTATAATTTATAAAGACATTGTGTAAATTTGCCCAAATATCGATAAATGTCAAGTAAGTCGGAAAAAATCCTGCCTTCTGAGAGCTATCTCGGCGTGCGCTGCATAAACCGTTAGAGTTACACGAAGATAGTGCATGGTGAGGTTGTTTCTCTAAAATAGTTCTAAAAAAAAGTCCGCGACAGCATATATCTACCTTTTATGTGGAAGCCACTATAGCCAAAATAGTGAACCAAAAATACATTTAAATTGGATACTGTATTTACAATGCACATTTTATAGTTTTGAATTAATTCTTATCGAAATACATACTTTTATCGCTTCTGGTATTTAAAGTAGATGAACTTTGGCTGTTACACTAAGTAATTTGGACAAATAGTTTAAAAGTTACGACGATGAGAATGTCTTGAGAGAAGCGCTGCGCTTCTCTCAGCGGGGGGCAGCGGGGCGAGGCGAATATGTTTGTATGAATTTCCTCCATAAAATTTAAGCCGATCATCTAAATTCTATTAAAATTACTACACGCACATTTAGCTATACGAGACACAGGATAGGCTAAATAAAATTCAGTTCCGGTTATGCTAATATGTGGAGTATTTTACTTAGTTAGGTAGGTATCTAAAGTATTTGATTTATTTTAATTGAATTTTCTTATTTTAATATCGATAGCTTTTTCCCGCGGATTCGCTCGCGTAAAATTCGTATTTCAAAAGAAGAAACTAAGTAACTTAGGCCGGGATCGGAGGGCGAACTGGATTCAGATAAAAACAATAAACATTCTCAAAGAAAGTAAGTAACATACTAAAGGCGAGGCCGAAGGCCGAGCTGCGTTCAGGAATAGGTTAAACCTTTTCGAAGAAAATAAGCAACAAAGGGCGAGGCCGAAGGCCGAGCTGCGTTCAGGAAGACTATAATCCTTCTCGAAGAAAGTAAGTAACTAAGGGCGTGGCCGAAGGCCAAGCTGTATTCTGGAAGACACTAAACCTTCTCGATGACAGTAAGTAACTATGGGCGATAGCTACTTACTTTCTTCAAGACGGTTTACAGTCTTCCTGAACGAAGCTCGGCCTTCGGCCTCGCCCTCAATTACTTCATTTGTTCGAGAAGGTTTATGGTCTTCCTGAACACAGCTCGGCCTTCGGCCTCGCCCTCTGTTACTTACTTTCTTCGAAAAGGTTATCGTCTTCCTGAACGCAGCTCGGCCTTCGGCCTCGCCCTCAGTTAGGTACTTACTTTCATCAAGAAGGTTTATAGTCTTCCTGAACGCAGCTCGGCCTTAGGCCTCGCCCTTAGTTGCTTACTTTCTTCGAGAAGGTTTATGGTCTTCCTGAACGCAGCTCGGCCTTCGGCCTCGCCCTCTGTTACTTACTCCTTCGAAAAGGTTATCGTATTCCTGAACGCAGATCGGCCTTCGGCCTCGCCCTCAGTGACTTACTTTCTTCAAGAAGGTTTATAGTCTTCCTGAACGCAGCTCGGCCTTCGGCCTCGCCCTCTGTTACTTACTTCTTCGAAAAGGTTTTAGTCTTCCTGTACGCAGCTCGGCCTTCGGCCTCGCCCTCAATTACTTACTTTCTTTGAGTGGGTTTATCGTCTTCCTGAACGCAGCTCGGCCTTCAGCCTCGCCTTTAGTTACTTACTTTCTTCGAGAATGTTTATTGTCTTCCATAATGCAGCTCAGCCTGAAGCCTCGCCGTTAGTTACTTACTTTAGTTAGAAGGTTTATCGTTTACCTTACTTAACGCAGATCGGCCTTAGTTACTTACTTGCTTTCTTTGAAATACGAATTTCACGCGAGCGAAGCCGCGGGCAAAAGCTAGTTGTAAATAAAGTCAAATTGCACACCTATCATTGAGGTACCTTTACCCCTGTACGAGCGGTGAAAAACTTTTTTCCAGAAAGGCTTTGTCAGCGCAACGCATGGTCAGACTACCTCTAACAAACTGCCGATGTGGCCAATGGTTTCGGCTGGCCGAACACAGAAAACATTATCGACTCGGGCAGAACTGTACTCACTGTTAAAGTCCGGCCGCTGAGTTAATGCGTTCCTGACGTCTGCCAGTTGGTCACAGTGATTCAAGTCTGGATTGCCTAAAAAGTACGATAGGCTTGTCAAAATAATACGGAACCGTATAAACAATAGAAAATGTTCGTAATTACCTTAGTTTAATTAGTTAGTAATAAATGATGAGAATTCATGTATGAGTAAGTAAGAGTAAAACGGTAATAAAAATATGTCAAACAATCTGTATATGAAGATAAAATGAGTGATGAAATGACCAAAAAAATTAAAAAGGTCAGGAACGCATTCTCTCAGCGGGTGGACTATAACTACATTTTAAAAGAAGAAATGAACAGAAATAGACCCTAGACAATAATATACACAAGTTAAACGAAGAGGAAAACGAACAAAAGTGAAATGAGAAGCTCTTTTGTATCTATTGTCAACTGTACGTGAAGGAACCCTACGATTAGAATATTAGTTAAATATTATGTTGGCGTTAAGCGCGTGTTTATAGCGGAGCAGCCACACACAAGAGAATACAAATGAAGGATAATAAACATCTGTTCAACCTCATCTCGCGGGAGTGCTCCACTTATCTCGAATTAGCAATCGTTGTATTTGCAAGAACAGCGCTCCAACTAATCGCTTTCCAGATAAGCCACTCGCAAGAATCCGAGTGCGCCCGGAGGCTGAGGGAGCGGATAAGTCGAGCGGCGCACTGTCGCTAAACCGAGCAATAAGCCACCTGCATCGTAAACTCGCCGGCGTAGAGTTCAAACTCCGCTCGAATATCCAAATATTAAACTTAACATACCTTAAAGGCAATACAGCCAATACAGTCTTGCAGAGAGCGCCAGCGCAAAAGCAACTGTAACACAAAGGGAGACAGTTGCGAATGGAGCTTACACATCAGAAGTGGGATTTGCTTGGAAGGTAGGCGAAAATCCGATTGTTTGCCCCGAACAAGTCTGACCAGATAAGCAGACAATAGTTCCAGAGGCCTCGCTGCGATCGATGTGGCGGCTCGAAATAAGTCTGCTCGCTGCGCCGTGAATCAGAAACTATTTTGAGGATTATCTACCTTGCAAAGAGCTCGCTTCGAAGCCATATCGAGGCAAACTTGTTGTCATTTTGAAGAGATTGGTTTTAGTTACCTACCCTCAGACCGCCTTTGTATTGCGAGATCAAAAGAACAAGGAGCGACGTTGATATTTCGAAGGATTTCATCTTCCCTAAAGAATTGCTTTAAGGCCCCATCGTTCGTTTTGTTCTTTTTGTGCTGAGGTAACTTAAAAAGCGAGGGAAAGGAAAATAAAATTACCTTTCGTAGAAGTCTTCTGTAAATCTGGACCTACCCTCACTTCGTCACAATCAACGGCAGCGGTCAGTGGTCGTAAATCGCGGGTCGCGGACGCAGGTGGGGTCGCAAACTGCCGGGGCGCGACCCCCGAGGTGTGATTTAACGTCACTGTGTGGACCTTTTCCTTGGCTAGTCGCGAACTCGGCGGATCTTCACATTGCGAGGACGCCGCACAGAGGTCTGGAAATCGAGCTCCATAGACATAGAACCTTAATGTCAGGAATAAAAATGAAAACAAATTTAATGTATCTGGTATACCTCCCTTTATTTCATATTATAGTATGAAGGGTGTAAGTAGCTCCACGAGTGAGAAAAAAAAAGTTTTGTTTTTTTTTTGTATGGAAGAAAACACTTAAAGTAATTTTTTTTTTAACTGAATGAAACTGAAGGGCTGGTGCTCACATCTTCTATTGCACCTTACACAGCGATCAAGATGACATACAATTCCTTCACCTTTGGGTGCCTATTTGCGCGTAGCAAACGTTTGAAATTTGGAATTTTCGATAAATTATTTTTTCAAACCTTAGTCGTAATTTAATGAAGTTGCCTATCGCTTTGAATACGAAAATACTTTTCTAATGTTGTTATTGTACTGAGTAGTACTGACAGTACAGTAATTAACCATATTTTATAGTAAACACAGCGTAGCACTGTTAAAATAATAAGAATAACATACAACACACACAAGCGAGCGACAACTAATTAACGAGTTAGCGAAAACCGGTTTTTTCCACTCGCAGCGCGTACTGATCCTCAACACATAACCAGTCCCATGCCTTCTTAGTTTCAGCGAAATTCTTTCAGTAGCTTTTAGCACTTGTGCGCGCTAACAACTATACTTATTACGTTCTATTTGTTTTCGTGCTATGATGGAAGGTTTTGGTACCAATTTGGACATTTTTGTGTTTGTGGCAAACAACAGTTGTTTCTCACAGCCCAGTGCGCTGTTTGAAGTTTTTAGGAGTGCCCTTGATCTGTCAGAAAGTGAAAAGAAAGAACTGAAACATTTCTGTCAGACTTATGTGTGTTCGTTGAGGAACAAGTGGATCTCGTGTAATCGCACGAGACATGCATTCACGAAGAAGTACGAGACGTGGCTGCAAGAAAACATAAGATGGCCTGAGTTTATGAGGGAAAAGATGACACTTTCTTTAGTGTCAGTAGAGCGGCAACCATGTTCCAGTGACTTCGGTGTAAATTAGGGTGCATCAACGTCCTCAAAACGTGCACTGTTGGAATATTACCAAGAGTTGTGAGTGAAAGGAAACCGTTCTCGGAACTAAGCCCTAAACAGAAGAGAAGGAGAGTGGAAGAGCTCCTAACGTATAGCACTGAAAGCCTCGTTCATGCAACTGTTTTAAGTGTGAACAACAAGGATGTGGCAGAAATAATAAAATTGGTCACAGAGCATCCCGAAGAGGCTACAAAGATAAAACAATTGTTGAAGCCCAAGAAAGCTGTGCCCGTATATTCCGTTGATAAAGCTTTAGGTATTTTGACGCAGAGACGCAGAGGCACAAAGGAGCACATAAAAATACTGGAATCATCTTTGTCCGCCATACTTTGCTTGCACAAACTTTGCCCTGAAGCACCATCAAAGCCCCACTTGGATATTAGTTTTAGTTCTTTGCCATCCAGCGAACATCCCAAACGTAGGAATTTTCCTAGCCTAGCAACAGTTTTGTCCAAAATTGCTTGAAGCTTTACTCTTACCGATCTTTCCGTGATTTCTATTGTATCTTTTGGTGGGTAACACTCCTTCTTTGCCTCTAAGATGGCAGTATACGAAGGATGAGTTGTAATCCTTCTTGTTTTGCACAAGCTCTTAATGTTGTATACTGCAACTTCGAAAGCTTCAACGACGTCAAAATACCTAAACCTTTATCAACGGAATATATGGGCACAGCTTTCTTGGGCTTCAACAATTGTTTTATCTTTGTAGCCTCTTCGGGATGCTCTGTGACCAATTTTATTATTTCTGCCACATCCTTGTTGTTCACACTTAAAACAGTTGCATGAGCGAGGCTTTCAGTGCTATGCGTTAGGAGCTCTTCCACTCTCCTTCTCTTCTGTTTAGGGCTTAGTTCCGAGAACGGTTTCCTTTCACTCACAACTCTTGGTGATATTCCAACAGTGCACGTCTCTGGTTTTGAGGACGTTGATGCACCCTAATTTACACCGAAGTCACTGGAATACGGTTGCCGCTCTACTGACACTAAAGAAGGTGTCATCTTTTACCTCATGAAATCAGGCCATTTTTTGTTTTCTTGCAGCCACGTCTCGTACTTCTTCATGAATGCATGTCTCGTGCGATTGCACGAGATCCATTTGTTCCTCAACGAACACACATAAGTCTGACAGAATTGTTTCAGTTCTTTATTTTCACTTTCTGACAGATCAAGGGCACTCCTAAAAACTTCAAACAGCGCACTGGGCTGTGAGAAACCACTATTGTTTGCCACAAACACGAAAATGTCCAAATTGGTACCAAAACCTTCCATCATAGCACGAAAACAAATAGAACGTAATAAGTAAAGTTGTTAGCGCGCACAAGTGCTAAAAGCTACTGGAAGAATTTCGCTGAAACTAAGAAGGCATGGGACTGGTTATGTGTTGGGGATTAGTACGCGCTGCGAGTGGAAAAAACCGGTTTTCGCTAACTCGTTAATTAGTTGTCGCTCGCTTGTGTGTGTTGTATGTTATTCTTATTATTTTAACAGTCCTACGCTGTGTTTACTGTAAAATATGGTTAATTACTGTACTGTCAGTACTACTCAGTACAATAACAACATGAGAAAAGTATTTTCATATTCAAAGCGATAGGCAACTCATTAAATTACGACTAAGGTTTGAAAAATTATTTATCGAAAATTCCAAATTTCAAACGTTTACTACGCGCAAATAGGCACCCAAAGGTGAAGGAATTGTATGTCATCTTGATCGCTGTGTAAGGTGCAATAGAAGATGTGAGCACCAGCCCTTCAGTTTCATTCAGTTAAAAAAAAAATTACTTTAAGTGTTTTCTTCCATACAAAAAAAAACAAAACTTTTTTTTTCTCACTCGTGGAGCTACTTACACCCTTCATACTATAATATGAAATAAAGGGAGGTATACTAGATACATTAAATTTGTTTTCATTTTTATTCCTGACATTAAGGTTCTATGTCTATGGAGCTCGATTTCCAGACCACTGTGCGCCGAGTTATTCTGAATACTGTCTATTTACTATTCAGGACAAACTCCATGTTCTATTTTATAGGAGGATCGTGAAAGTTAACTTTTTAGAACTCTTTTGTAATTGAATAATTATTCAAATGAACGAACCTTAGTACTGTACACATAGAGGGGAAGGAGTTTTTTATTCCCATTAAAATTTCCCGCGTAGTCAAAAGCGCGCCCTTGCCCGAATCGAAGAGAATAATTAGACAAAATGCATTAATTTTAGTTGAATAGTGTGTACCATTGAAGTGTTCGGAATGCGTATGAAATTAAAGATAATTATGTAGTGGTGGCAAAGTTTTCCATACTAGCTTTTCTTATTAAAACCAGAATGGGCTGCGGTGCCGAGGGACCAGAGGTACCGGAAACTGCCAAATCGACCTCACCTCGCGAAATCACACTCAGCGAGTCACCCTTTGCGGACTAAGCGCTATCGAACTTGTTAATACGACGTTTGAGGACTCCCAAATTGAAAGTATCAGGAAACACCGGTGTAAAACTGTAGGTCCCTTCCCTTGCCCCTTACTAGGTGGTAGGCTCAAATTGTAGCCGGCTGGGTTGATACCAAAGTACTGGATGTAAGATGGCCGCATAGCAGCCTCGGTTGTGTTCTCCTCTAGTCCAGTATAGCCAGCAATCCAGGGAAGTCTGCGGTATGGCACCTAGCTTCTCGGAGGTGATAGTGGCTGGTCGGAGCATGTGCTTTGGCCCCTCCGACACAGCCAACCATACCGGATTACATATAAAAAAAAATTAAAAAAAAAAACACTCGCCAGTAGACATTTCCACACCGTAGATAGCGGTGCGACCGTGAAACGATTTTGAGAAACGATGGGTCCTCAAAAGCTCAATGGCAACAACAAAAGGTTGTTCAGTTTCAGTGCAACAAGTCACATCAACACACAACAAAGCCGCTCTGAGTAGTCGGAGGATTAGGTATTGAGTCTAGTCGTATAATTAAAATTATGATGATTGTCACCAAATAAAAAAAAAATTATGAATGAATAAAATCAGGCCATTTACTACTATATAACTACTGCTGTATAAATAATAGACGGCGACAAAACTGCTTATGCTGATAAGCCTAGTAGGCTTTGCAGAACATAAAATTGTAAAATAGAAAAGTATAAATAAATAAATAAATTAAAAAAAAAGTGCTGTTCCAGCGGTTTGGCTTCGCAGCGGCCCATATAGATCCTTAGATGTGTGCCATAAAAAGTCAGTAAATTACGAACGTTAAGTAAAAACTCCGTGTGAATTGATAAAGTAGTTCTCGACTTATAAGCGAACAACATACATAGAATCAACGACGACGGCTCACCTTCGGTCGTTACAGATTTCCGCTGGCCGTCGAACGCTCTCGAAGTTGCAATGTCATAAAACATCCTAATTTCACTTTATTCTAAAAAGGAACAGCACCATTCACACAAGAACTTGTATAATTATTTCAACTTAACTACACATAGGCGCATCAGTTTATAACATTCAGTGTTCATTCTATTCACCGGTATGTATGCAAATAAAAAACGCGGAAATCTCCGCAATCCTATTTTTGCATGCAACTTCACAAAGCCTCTCTTCGGGGCTGTTCAACAAGCGGTCCACCGTTACACGTCCCAGAGCGTGGGGATCGTCTTTTTAAATATTAAACGGGTGCTCCGTCGGTCCTGGATAAGATGAATTCAAAAGAATGGAAATGGCAGTCAGTTCGTTGAGTGAAAAATGGTAGATGGCAAAATGCACAGAGAAATGAAAAATCTGCCTCCACATTTGTGAACTTAAAAATGAAGATGGTGAAATTCTTTATTGCTTTGAAAATTTGTAAAATTTCACAAAAGGCGGACTTATTGACTAATGCAATCTCCGCCAGTCAGACTAACATGTTATATAAATGGTTTATCTGGAAAAAAAAATATTTGTGATACATTTTTAGAAATAGTGATGACTCGTACTATTTGGGCAGTGGCAATCACTTTTGTAAATGTAAATCCAGGGAAGTCTCCGGTATGGCACCTACCTTCTCGGAGATTATATTGCCTGATCGGAGCATGTGCTTTGGCCCCTCCGACTCAGCCACCCAAACCGGATTACATAAAAAAAGGACTAAGTGGACGTAAAAAAAAGTATCCAGCGAAGTTTCTTCCCACTTCTTCGCTGTGATAATCGAATTGGCAAAATGCTAAATGTAAAATGTTAAAATATGACGAATCCGAGTGCAGTAGTTTACTGTCTATGGATGATGAATAAAGAAGAAAGAATAACATGTTTTACGGTATTTACAAAAGTACCAACAACAGTACAAGGAAAATAAAAAGAAACTTAACTAGTAGGTACTGAATGAACTAATTGTGTGTATTTTGTCAATTATCTTGAGAGCGTAATCAATGGATGCAATAAACGCACCAGCCATTCTATTTTTTGGATTCTTCGCCCCGGTACTGGCTTGGAAACGCGCCGGTGTAGAGTGGTAAAGTGTCACAGTTGCCCGCGCTTGAAGGACGCGAGCCAGTTTCGACACGCGACACGACAGTTGATCGCCCCTGCCAAAGGGACTGCGCACGTTGGTGTTAATGTACGTACGTTACGCTTTTAGGGTTCTGTAGCCATTCACGTTGGCAAGCATAGTTAATCCGGTCAGGGTATGTATGTCAAGGCTTCCACGTTTTACAGAAAAAAAAAACACCATATATAAGGTGTTTCGTTAGTCCTATCATTAACTTCGGGAGGGTTACATACACACTCAAATAAACACTTTACGTAAGAAAAAAAAACATATGTTTATAGGAGCATTTTTTCTCCTAACAAAAAAATAAAATCAAATAAGTAGCTGTAAAAACCAACCATAGTGACCTTGTGACTTACTTACAACCAACAGCTGTTCTGCGTTTGAACATAGTACGGTCATTGACCCCGTACAATGCAAGTTACCTACTGTTACACACAGGTTAATGTTTAGGTAGCAAACATGTTTTGTTAAATTTCTCGAAAAGTAATACTATAAACATATAATTTTTTTTTGCGTAACGTGTTTATTTGAGTGTGTATGTAACCCTCCCGAAGTTAATGACATGACTAACGAAACACCTTATATAATTTTGAATAGAATTGAAAATAACCCAGGAGGCATTCGTGACATTAGGGTGTCGCGGACGGGAACTACGTTACGACTGAATTGGTTTTTTTTTTATTGAAAGCGCGACATATGGCGCCGAGCCACCCATAAGGTGTCTAACGACGCCCATGGATATTCGGTCGTATGCGGGGGTTGCGAATGCCATGCCGGCCTGACATGTGCCCATTCACGCCCACAATTTGATCAGCAGAATCGATTGGTACGCATCCGCGGTAGTTCCAGCGTGTAGGGATGCAATCCCTGCCCAGTGCGTGTGGTGCGGAGGTGGAAAGGGGATGGCGGGATCGCGTTAAACAGCTCCTCCGATCACCGGTACCACCGAAATATATGTAAGATGGCCGCATTGAAGCCTCGGCTGTGTTTTCCTCTAGTATAGCCAGCAATCCAAAGCGGTCTCCGGTATGGCACCTACCTTTTCAGAGGTGATATTGGCTAGTTGGAGCATGTTCTCTGACCCCTCTGACTAAGACATCCATACCGGATTACTTAAAAAAAAACTCTTTAAAACTATTCCTGCGACACCGCGGCGCCATACCGGGCGTTGAATTCGCAGAATCCGCCAACTGCGACGGAGTGTAGAAACGCATTAAGACAATTTTATTAAAGTCGAAGCGACACGCCCAGCGCACAGTATGAAATTTGACCTGATTTTCGGACATGGTATTTTTATTCCCAAACTAGTTAGTCTTTACTATTTTAAAAGCTAGAGTAGAACTCCCGTGTTTCAGTTACGTATAGTTGCAAAGTTATGAATTTTTGAAAAAGGTAAGTTTTTTTTGGCCGAAAAATAAAAAAAAAATATTACTCCGAGATTATGGAAAATATTAATAATTATATTTTTTTATATACAAGAATGACTGTAGCCCCATTTTTTTAAGCAATTTCGAACCTTCTACAGTTAGTACAAAACGAGCAATAATTTTTTTATTTTTTTTCATTTTTATTTTTTTTCTCCTAAACCAAGTCGCATTAGCACAAAATTCTTACATTACAAATAACCCCAGACCTTGTTTAATAAGTGCTAAAAAAACTAAAAGATAATCCCGCTTGGTATAGGAGTTTTAACTAAATAATGTTTAGGCCGACAATTTTACAGTCAGGGTTGGCACTTTTCGAATCGTAGTTTAATTTTATTTTTTGGCCGAAAGTGAATTTTTTATTAAATTATGATTAATTATCATGATCGGATACGGTAAAGCGATTTTTTATAATTGCGTTATGCAGTCATTATATTGATATGGTCCCTTTTGAAAATAATGAAAAATTCCCGGGATTAAAAAAAATATTTCTAGTAGTGATATACCTAGTTAGTAACTTTCGATTGTTTTAACGTGCTCTGATGCACGTAGGTATACGTTAGCTATTGTAAACATTCCAAATTATATCAATAAAAACATTGGTAAGAAATTAGCTGTCATACCCCAAAGCTTTTCTGTTAGAAAATGCCTAGAGATCCTCTCATCTCCAACATTAGGTTGCGCCACAGACAGAAAAAGTTGCGAAAGTTACCACTTCCATCTCAGGCATTAGCATTGCTAAAACCGGCAGATGCCAACACTTTCGCCGAAGAATCTGCACCGAAGGATGCTGAGGAAATCAAAATCGATGCGGAAAATCAGGCGCTTGATGAGTGTCTAGGTCTGGGAGAAGGTGGCCTATTTCTCAGTGCTGAGGATTAACATCATCATCATCATCATCATCATCATCATCAGCCCGTATCGGTCCACTGCTGGACATAGGCCTCTCCCAAGGCACGCCACCACACGCGGTCTTCCGCTCTTCTCATCCATCCACTTCAATTGGATTAAGAGGATTAACAATTGTTTTCATTTCGGAAATATTCGTAGCCTATACTCCGTTCATCTTAGCAACTAATGCCGAGCGGTTTCTCGCTCTCGCAACGGTTATTACCCTTCTTTACACAGGACACAACGTTGTATGTGTGAGTCATAGGTGTATGCGTAAGCCATCTCAAAACCATAACGGCGCGTGCGCCGCTGCGCCTGGGAGTTAGTATTGCGTTTTTATTCTGAGTCGACGCATTACAATCAGTAGCCTTTCATAGGCGTCATAGTCATAATAATAAAATTGTTTTTCATATTTTTCACATGTTGTTTTTCACAAAAACTGAATGGCACTATGCAATGCATGCATGCAACACTCATAACAAAATTACGTTACTCACTTTATAATAAATGCGAAAGTAAATTGTTTGTTTGTTTGTTTGTTTGGTCATACATAACTCGAGAACCACTGGTGCTAGACCCATCGTGTTGGTACTCAAACTTCAGGTCTCGGTGAAATCTATCCAACTGTCACGTGAACTTTTGTTTTGGTCATAACTCGAGAACCACTGGTGCTAGACCCATCGTGTTGGTACTCAAACTTCAGGTCCCGGTGAGATCTATCCATCTGTCACATGAACTTTGGTTTTGGTCATAACTTGAGAACCACTGGTGCTAGACCCAACGTGTTGGTACTCAAACTTCAGGTCTCGGTGAGATCTATCCATCTGTCACGTGAACTTTTGTTTTAGTCATAACTCGAGAACCACTGGTGCTAGACCCATCATGTTGGTACTCAAACTTCAAGTCTCGGTGATATCTATCCATCTCTCACGTGAACTTTTGTTTTGGTCATAACTCGAGAACCACTGGTGCTAGACCCATCATGTTGCTACTCAAACTTCAGGTCTCGGTGAGATCTATCCATCTGTCACGTGAACTTTTGTTTTGGTCATAACTCGAGAACCACTGGTGCTAGACCCATCATGTTGCTACTCAAACTTCAGGTCTCGGTGAGATCTATCCATCTGTCACGTGAACTTTTGTTTTGGTCATAACTCGAGAAACACTGGAGCTAGACCCATCGTGTTGGTACTCAAACTTCAGGACCAAAACAAAATTGTATGTGACAGATGGATAGATCTCACCGAGACCTGAAGTTTGAGTACCAACACGATGGGTCTAGCACCAGTGGTTCTCGAGTTATGACCAAAACAAAAGTTTATGTGACAGATGGATAGATCTCACCGAGACCTGAAGTTTGAGTACCAACACGATGGGTCTAGCACCAGTGGTTCTCGAGTTATGACCAACACAAAAGTTCATGTGACAGATGGATAGATCTCACCGAGACCTGAAGTTTGAGTGCAAACACGATGGGTCTAGCACCAGTGGTTCTCGAGTTATGACCAAAACAAAAGTTCATGTGACAGATGGATAGATCTCACCAAGACCTGAAGTTTGAGTACCAACACAATGGGTCTAGCACCAGTGGTTCTCGAGATATGACCAAAACAAAAGTTCACGTGACAGATGGATAGATCTCACCGAGACCTGAAGTTTGAGTACCAACACGATGGGTCTAGCACGAGTGGTTCTCGAGTTATGACCAAAACAAAAGTTCACGTGACAGATGGATAGATCTCACCGAGACCTGAAGTTTGAGTACCAACACGATGAGTCTAGCACCAGTGGTTCTTGAGTTATGACCAAAACAAAAGTTCACGTGACAGATGGATGGATATCATAAATCTACGTGAGGATAGCAGCGGCAGTGACGAGGACCTCTGTGACGTGGGGGAATCATCAGACAGTGATGAATATGGAATTACCCGGTATTACGGCACTGGGTTAACTTATCCACCTACAATAGAACGAACAGCTGAAACGGTGGCTGAAGTAAATACATTAGGCACAAAATTTAAATAATATAAAATTTTAATATTTAATAATTTACCGTGAAAATATAAATATTTAACATGATTCCAAGCAAAAAATAAACAGGTTTATTGCAAAATTTCATTCATCAAATAAATAAACAATAATAAAATACATTTTTTAAATTAAACTATATTCATAACCTCAGTTCACAGTCACTTCAATCACTCTTTGCGAGAGCGAGAAGTATAGAGAAAGAGAAACCGCTCGGCATTAGTTGCTAGGTTGAATGGAGTGTAAGTATTCTTCAATACTGTTATTATTGAAATTATTATTAATAAATTGGCATCATTATTTTTGTTCATCCCCTGCCTAACCCTAAAATAATAAATGCCAATAAATGTAAAGAAATATGCAAATAAATATTATATTCCATAAAACGTATCTTGTTTTTTATTTATTATTTTAATTACTCTGTACTTATCTGTAGGTATATTTTAAGAAAATTTTTTACTACATACATACATACATAACGTCACGCCTGTTTCCCAGTGGGGTAGGCAGAGACAACGGATTTTCACGTTAAAATTTAAAATTTCTCACAACATTTTTTACTGTTGGTCTATTTCAAGTCTTGTTTAATTTATTCATAGATATATTTGGACAAACTATTATTTAGTTGTTTAAAATTTTCGGCCAAACTTGGGCCGAAATTTTATGGCAGCCCTAACGAAAAAACTTGAGTAGCTATAACTCCTATACCAAGCGGGATTATCTTTTGTTTTTTCTGGTACTTATTAAACATGGTCTAGGGTTAATTGTAATGTAAGAATTTTGTGCTAATGCGACTTGGTTTAGGAGAAAAAAAATAAAAACGAAAAATAAAAAATAAATTTTTACTCGTTTTGTACTAACTGTAGGAGGTTCGAAATAGCTTCAAATAAGGGGGGTAAAGTCATTCTTGTATATTGAAAAATATAATTATTAATATATTCCATAATCTCGGAGCAATAATTTTTTTTTATTTTTCGGCCAAAAAAAAGTTTGTTTTTCAAAAATTTATAACTTTGGAAGTATACATAACTGACCCACGGGAGTTCTACTCTACCTTTTAAAATACTAAAGACTGACTAGTTCTGGAGTAAAAAAACCATGTCCGAAAATCTGGTCAAATTTCATACTGTGCAGCGCCCTGAGTCTTCCGCTTCACGCACCGACTGTCGGGGCCGCTTACTCACGGCTAAACTTCACTGTCCAGCGACAAAAATAAAGCCTACATTACGTAAGTCGAGAACTACTTAATCAATTTTGTGTAAGAATTATTTTTAATATTTATACTCGTATATTCTAATGATGGTTTTAATTTTATGTTTTCAATATTTATCTTAATTTCTATTGTGTTGTCTTATTTTATGTAAGAACTTTGTAAATTGTTGATATTTTTTTGACAAAACTTTGTGGCTTTTCGTATGTGTTTTTTGTTATTATTTTTTATGTTATTGAAAGCGCGAAATATGGCGCCGGGCCACTTATAAGGTGTCCAACGACGCCCATGGACGTTGCGAATGCCATGCCGGCCTGACAGATGGCCATTGTCCACGAAAAATGTCCACGAAAATCTGCGAGACGTTTAAAAATGCGTAAGTAACAATACTGAAATAAATAATAATAAAATAAAATAATATTAATAATACATGTACGTGCATATGCTAGTTAAATAAAATGCCATACTTGTGTGAATACATATTATTATTTTATCTTAAATTCTCGCGTTTAACTCTTTTGCTACTACCTACTTAAGTACTCGTACATTCCACTATATTAATCGAATCTCAAACATCCAAAGGTTGGCTGTAAGAAATCTCTGTAAGGGATGAGTCCGCATTTGCACCTTATGTAAATGTTCTTATGTGCTTGTTACTGTTGAATGTTTTTTGGAACAATAAAGCATTTTTTTATTCTATTCTAACAATTCAGACACCGTTGTACGGTCAGCATTATAAGTTGCCGAGTCTAAAGCGCGATTTTCAGCGTGGAAATTAGAACGTAACCTTCTTAATTCGGGTCAAGAGGCCGCCGGTATAATAAGAGGGGAACGTCATCTCTTTGCGACATTTTCTTTTTTTTTCTCTCTTCTTGCAAATCTCGTGTTAATTTGTCTGAGACAGGTGTTTCGTGGGGTGCGACGGCTCGCTCGAATCGAGAGAACGGTGAAATTAAATTGTGTATGAAATTAAATAGAGATGATTTATTATTTTAATGTGTGATTTTTTGTGATTTTTTTTTTGTGTGTAATCCGGTATGGATTGCTGAGCCAGAGGGGCCAGGGCACATGCACCAAACAGTTAATACCAGCTTCGAGAAAGTGCCGGAGGGCTATGCCTTTAAATTGCTGACTAATATATTAGGATTCGGTCATCTTACATCTAGTTATATAACTGAAAATGATGACTAGTTATATGACTGGAAATTCGATCTATTCCTTAAAAAATATATATATATCTAGTAAAGTCCAAACTATGGAGTAACTTGTTTTCATAAAGAAAAATCACTAAAAACCCACAAACAAAAATAATAGAATCACTAAAGGAGACAATTTACAATTACTCCTGTCGTTTCTATCATCAAAATAGCGGCTATTCAATTTGACAAATTCACAAAGCTCAAATATCCACAAAACCTCGACTCACAGACAACGGAGACTGTAAAATAAATTGTTTTATTCAGCAATAACAATTTGCCCCTCGCAACAGGTAACCGAGCCCCATCTTCGGCTGTAAAAACCTTCCACCTACCCTCACCGCCGACAACTCGTTCCAGCTCAACGTTACACCCGAGAATTCCCCACAAAACGAATTTCCGACCTCACACCTCAAGCAATAGAGTCGGGCGTACAGTGAGAGCGAAATAGGGACGAATTAGAACGAAGAAGCAGAACCACGGTCGAAACTTAGGCCATTTGAAGAAGGCGGATGAGTGTATTAGTTCGACAACTTTCTGCGGGTAGGCGAAAAAAGTACAATCTCACAAATGGCTACGAGCGATTTCAGTTCAACGGAAAGAAGACTTAAGAGCGATTTTTCAATGGTTGTAATTGAGGATCTAGTTGGAGAGTTCGAAGAGCAAACGGGCGGTAGAGTGGAAAAGCACGAAGCGTTTATCTACTTGGTAATAGTGGCGGAAATCCGAAGGTGTCGATCGTCAAGCGGCCGCGAAAGGAGCTGGGGAATATTGAAAAGTTTGGTTGCCTTTGTGTGATGATAATAGATTGGAAACGATTCCTTTATTATGCTGGTAGGGTTTGAATTCTGTCCGGATCTCATATCTCATAGTTAGAATGATATATTGTAGGAAGTTTATCTTGCTACATTGGGATGATGAATTGGGATTTTATTATTTATTTTGCTAAAAATTTGGATGGAAAATTGCACTTTGTTTGTTCTAATTAAAAATGCGTACCTAACTATATTATTTTTCGTTAAATATAATAATAATGTTAAAAAATTTTTTTTAATAGATTCGTTCACAAGACAGCACAACCTAATATTTTGAATGTGAGAATAACCGCATCGGGTAGTAAAATTGCGTAAAATAATAACTATACCCTGTTCATCCTAGGAACTAACGCCGAGCGGTTTCTCGCTCTCGAAACGGTTCTTCTTTACACAGGACACAAGGTTGTGTTTGTAAGTCATAAGTGTATGCGAAAGTAATCTCAAAACCATAAGATGCGCCTGGAGTTAGTTTTGCGTTTTTATTGTGAGAAGGTTTCAGGTAGCCAGGTGCAGTCGACCGGTCAGTCGACGCATTACCATCAGTAGCCTTTCTAGTATTAATTGTTTTGCATATCTTTCACGTGTTATTTTGAAGTTTTGTATATTATTTGTGTTGGTGGGTTAACTTATCCACCTACAATAGAACGAACAACTGAAGTGAAGAGCCGAAGAAATTTAAATAATATATAATTTCAATATTAAATAATTTACAGTGAAAATATAAATATTATACTTGATTCCAAGCAAAAAATAAAAATAAACAGGTTTATTGCAAAATTTTCATTCATCAAATAAATAAACAATAATTCAATATTTTTTTTTAATTAAATTATATTCATAACCTCAGTTCACAGTAATTCAATCACCCATTACGAGAGTGAGAAGTACAGAGAAAAAGAGAAACCGCTCGGCATTAGTTGCTATGATGAATGAACTTTAAACTACATTATAAATACAACTTCTATGTATAAATTTGTCACGAAACAAGTTTGTTACATCCGGCTAGAAGGACCATTTAAAGTCAAACATTTCGCGTTCCGCGACTCCAAAACCTACAGAAGCAAGTTCCGTAACTTTCGCGCAGGTATGTAAAGGTGAAGACAAAAGACGGGGTATTTAATCTGTCACTGTCTAACATCTCGAGCGAACTGAGTCGAGTTGCGAACTGCTCGTAGTTATCAAATGAGTCACAATTTGAGCTGAAATTGCGTTTGAGACTAAACCAAGCTAGAGTTATGTGAAACTTCGTACCTATTTAGTAGAAACTAACTGTCGCGTTGAAGATAGCTCTAGTCGCGTTATAGTCTGAAGTCTTTATCCTAGTTCGATCACTTTCGACCCAATTGCTCAGTTCCTATATGAGATATTGTTTATTGTTTATTGTATAATTTCATCCATAGGTAGGTAACCTACGCTTGGATATGTCGAAATTTCCGCCAGTTCTAAATTCAATGCGAAGAAGAACTGACTAACAAACTTCGCAAGTCACAATGTTTTGTTAGTACCTTATAATTATTATATTAAAGTAATTTACAATAATTAACCCATGTTACCTATCCATTGAACTTTCGGCTGTATATAATGTTTTGGTTTCATAAAATACATTTGATTTGATTTTGATTTTAATAATCTGACCGAAACTCAACGACTTCGGTCCGGTGACGCACAACATAATACATTCAACAATAGCATGCGCCAAAGGAAAATTGAATGGAATGATGAATGGAAAATGGAGAGCTGGAAGATCAAAGGTGCGCAGTGTGGACATAGCTTATGGCTATTTCATCAAAACACCAACATCACAAACGCCATTAAACATTAAAGCCCGCTAATCGTCGCGGGATAACATGACAATAACATCGCATTAAAATTTCATTCTCGTGCCTAATCGCCCTACAAACGGCTGACAAAAACCCGGACCCAGACCTGATTCCGTTACTCTCTATTTGACGAGTACGCGAGTTAGATCGACGGTTATTAAGTCGACGACGCGACGCGACGACTACCCGAACGCAAGAGTGGGGAGCAACGTTTATTCGTGGCGAAAATACTCCAACCAAATTTATTAGGTTAATTTTATTTAATTAGTGGTATATTGATATTATTTAGAGGCTAATGTCAAACTAAGTATATAATTAAAATGAAATGTATTCAGTAGATTGTATAATTGGTACTTAAAAATAATAGCCACACTGCATCGACTAAGGGATAAGGATAAGATGCCGCGCTAAAGGGCGATAGGATAGCGACCTCTCACCTTGACACGGTCCTCCGACCGAGTCATGCAGCAGGTGGGTATTCGTGTCTTACTTTCTGCCTCATATACCTAGTTATCTTGTCCGAATACTTTGGTAAACGTGGTGGTCGGTGTTGTGCTGTAATTTACAAGAGTAGTCTGTAAACATTTTACAGAAACAAACGATAAGTAATTTACATTAGCGGCAAACGCGGCCAACCTTTGGATGTTTGAGATACGAAAAGGCTATGCAAATAGTTCTTGTTTTCGTTCCAGTTCAATGTAGCCGACATGAAATTGAAGCACTGACATGGCACCTAGTTCACCCGGTGTTATGGGCTGACCATCACGGATGTTGTAGCTGATATAGCCAAGGGTGACAGTTTCCATAAAAAAGCTATAAAAATCAAATAATGTCGACCAAACGCCAAAAACACGGTATGCGGACTGGCGCCCGGCGTGGCGCTTTGTCGTTCCGGCGGCGCTGCGTCGCGCGTGTCCGCCCAAAGCCTCCCCATTGTCCCAGAACCCTTTCCAGAGGTCCCGGGTCCGCGCCGGCTCACCACCGGACGGATAAATAAGGGGATGAATGAGAACGGGACGAGAACGTAATCTGCGGGCAATCCCACTGGGATGTCTTAAGCGACTGTTTGTTTAGAGGTTGCGGTTAATTAAAGTATTTAACTGCTGTGATTTTTTCATCTGTTAACATCTATACCGGGATCTCGAGGATTTTTCGGGATGTGAGTTAATCGCAATTTTGTGACGGGGCCGGTGTGAATCTGTGAGTAGCGTGAAACCCGCTAGCGGTACGCTTCCAGGCCACTTTTTTTATGTAATCCGGTATGGGTGGCTGAGTCGAAGGGGCCAAAGCGCATGCTCCGACGCCGAGAAGGTAGTTGCCATACCGGAGACCTCCCTGAATTGCTGGCTATACTGGACTAGAGGAGAACACAACCGAGGCTGCTATGCGGCCATCTTACATGCAGTACGGTGGTATCAACCCAGTCGGCTACAATTTGAGCCTACCACCTAGTAAGGGGCAAGGGAAGGGACCTACAGTTTAACACCACACATTAACTTGTACCAACTGTAAGCCCTCACATTTTAGGGTTCCTTATCTATAATGAAGCAAGTGAGGCACGAAGACCCACCTCCTGCATGACTCGGTTGAAGGACCGTGCCAAGGTGAGAGTAGCCCTTTAGCACGGCACATTGTCCATGTCATTGTTTTTCGCCTTTTACGATATGCACGGGGAGAGATGCATTGAGGCTATTATTTTCAAGTAACGGCCCTACACAGTACCTTATGAGACCGACACTCTATTTGTTCCTTGATGGCGAAGGTCATCACCGTTGCAGACTTCACGTTTTTGCACAGACGTGTAAATATACGAAGCAATATTATGCAAATTGCTAACAGACCTTTGCGCGCGCGGCATCGTTGCGGCCCCTAGAGGATTCTCGGAAAAGCGACTGAAATGTACAGGCTGATATAATTATAGCAGTCTGTCACCGCTTTTTAGACTGGGGGGTAGGGGGTGAAAGTGATACAGTACACATTTAAGAGAAATGACCTGGCAGAGATGGCACCCGTGACTGCATTGGGCAAGTCTGTGTATTATACATGATACAAGATGGGGCAAAAGTTGTGTCATAATGTGAATTGGTTGCCATTTTGTTAGAAATGAGAAAATAATAATTGGGTTCTGTTTTCACGACAAGTTTATTTGAAGGTGTAAAATTGATGACATTAAATTGAAAACAATTATATCGGTCAAATAAACACCTCCTAAGTTGATGCACTTTTGTGCTCCTTTTACGACAGTTTCCTTCGTCTTCCAAAAAGGACTAATTATAGAGCATATTTAATTTATTGTTTTATTTTTGCTATGGGAAGAAACCTCTAATCCTGTTTCCTAAATTTAAACTGTACAAAAACAAAGAAACAACAATAAACACAACTTATAAATAAAATATGTCCTCTATAGGGGCCAAACACATTGTCCCTAGGACGGACGCAAATTATGATTTGAGTTTAAAACTCATAAAACTGGATATTACACAAACTCCTTTTCTGTGCACGCAGCTCGGCTGTGGAATCTACTACCTCACTGTATACGGCACTGCAAGTCGCTTCCGTTATTCAAAAAAACACTTAAAGTTGTACTATCTCCGTCAGTGTGAAGTCAAAAGCTAAAAATCCTTTAATTCTGAATGGACAAGTATGTATGTATATATTTAGGTATTATGTATTATATAAATTGTAATTCATATGTATTTAATTTAATCTGTAAATAGTAATTTATACGTTTAATTAACTAGTATGTACTTATATGTAGTGTATATTATAGTATATTATAGTTATTTTCCTTATATTATATTTTACATTCCCACACTCAAGTCTTTTGCTACTACCTACTTATATCTCGCAACATACGACTCTCAAACATCCAAAGGTTGACTGGGAGAAATCCCTGTAAGGGATAAGTCCGCCTTTGCCCCTCATGTATTTTCTTATTGTTTGTTTATGTTAAATTTTTTTGGAGCAATAAAGTATTTCTATCTATCTATCTATCATTTTCGAGTGACGTCAAATCTTTTTTATTTATTTTCTTGGATATTGCGAGTATCCCTACAGCAGTAATAGTGTCCTAGGTATACGAAAGAAAAAGTAATGCCTTATTAATTTATTTTATTTATTTATTTTTTCATGAATTTATTACATGTATATATTATTTAAACAGCTTAAAATCTAAAATTAATATAAAAATAAACGGAGTTTCCACCACCGGCGGCGGGGCGAACCGAGGCTATCGATGGTCGGGTCCCAAAGGGAGGAACCTCCGGACTATGCGCGCAGTGTCGAGCAGGGCTGCCTCTGGATCTGACCCTTGACCACTCTTCGAGCCCCTTTTAAGGTGGTCGTCGTGGCTCTCGAAGAGCCGCTCTTCGCCATATTTATTTATAATTTTTTTATCTAAATGTTTATATCATACTCTACCAGATTATTTATTATGGTTATTTTTACTGGCCAAAAATGTATAAAGCTTGGTTGTCCCCTTTTCTAAGACCAACCGGAATATAATATACGACAGACGGACAGACTGACAGCGAAATTTCCTTTTTTACCATTTTCGGTTCGGTAGGATTTGTAAGAAAGGAAAAAAAAAACTAAAAGGAAGCCAGAAAACGCATTACGAAACTTCTCAGAATAAAATCTCCACGATTTATTTGCTCTAATTAAACCTAACTTCCTTAACGAGGTTGTTAAACCGCGTTAAATTCAGCTGTTAACGACTGTCGAACCTTATAGAGGCTTCGACGGGGCCACTGGATGGGGGAGATGGAGACAAACGTATACCTAGAAGCGACGTCACCTTGTCATAGTTAAACCACACAAGTTAGCCGTCTTCATACAAACGCGCCGATTTCGCACTCACACAAGCGCGCGCCTGCGCACGCTGTCTGTACACAACCACTACATGCATTCTCACTGTCTCTCGCGCGTAGTCAGTGATGGTCGCCCCGCCCCCGCGCTCGGTGACGCACACCACGTGACGGCCGCTGCCTGCCGCCTGCCGCTTCCCGATAGAAAGTATTATTATTCGAATTTTATTTTATTGCACTAACATAATGGCTCCGCGTTTCTGCAGTGTGTATGGCAGCCATACTATGGCTGCATGAATAAATCAGGCTCGAATCGCGAGTTAACATTATTCTCATTACCTGCTGCCATCGAAAAGTAAGTAACATAAAAAATATTATTAAAGTATGTAGTTAAATTATGTAAGTTATTAATACGAGTAGGTACTAAGCGAAGGAATTGACTTGAGACCTGGCTCGGTAACGTCAGAGCAAAGTACCTATTAGTATTTAATTATAGTATTAATTAGTTATTAATAGGTAGGTACTAGCTGCAAAAACCATTCGCGAACCCCGGCATCGGGCGCGGCCGCGCGGCGCACGCTAAGGCCGCGCCGTGCGCGGGCCCGCGGTTGTCGACTTGTTCAGACTTGTTAGAGATACCACGCACAACGCAATTTCGCGCGGTTTTGTCTTCTATAAATGGCCACAGCTCCTACCGCGGACACTTTCATGACTGCTAGCGACCAACCAAGTTATTAAGTAATTCATTAAAATAACAAAAATAAAAATATAAGTTCTTAAGTAATAATAAAACAAAATTAATAAATACATTTTAAAATTATTTATTTGATAATTTTTTTATTAAGATTAATAATTATATTAATCTATAATTCTAAAAATATTTTCTATAATTTTTATAGTTATAAATTTTTTGCCCACTTATTAATTCTCTTCATCGTCCGCGACTACGAAATGGTTGTCCAAAGACGGACGTGAGTTAAAGTTGAATTTTGACATTGCATAAATTTTTGGGAGGTTAAAGTTAAAAAAAATTTACCCGACTGCGCGAAGCAAAAATGAAGAGTTACCTATCTTTTTAGCAATTTATGTGTGTGTATGTTTGTTTTTACGTATGTTCCACCGTAGCGCCAGAACTAAGCATCCGATTATTGAGTGGGGTATCGTTGTCAAGGGCTCAAACATCAAAATAACATCGTTCACTGTCTATCGAATATACAGCTTTCGAAAATATACCTTAACGCCAGTATATAATAAATCTATGACAACTCATATATTCTGTTAGAGTAAAATTTTGGGAGCTGGCTCTTGGTCTATAAATAAAAAATACATAAATGTACATAATAATTTTAAAGAATTGCATTTCCACCATGATGGGCTCACTGCCTGTCAATTGTGTTAGTGTTGTGAGTTGTGACATCCCTGGAGGCTCGGCGCAGCGTAGGTAGTTATTTTAAAAATGGCCTCCAGTTATCTTACTCGTCTTCTTTTACTATGACCTTGTCGAGGAGGTTTTTTTTAACGTGGAATGCGTCTAGGTTCGCTGACGAAGCGGAGTCGGGATGACATTTAAGATTGTTTTGGCATTTTAATACCTCAATTCTATTAACCCATTGACAATTTGATACTACAAGTATCGTAATATTTTTAATTTGTTGACAATTATACTACATTGTAGTAGGTCTTTGAAAATTTGTTAATAGTACGCTAAGGGGGGGTTCTGTATCGGAAATAGATCACTTTTGAAGAACAAAGAATTTTTTTTTACAAATTTTTTTTTTTTATGTAAAATGTAAAAGAAATTTTTTCTTAATCGTTTCATTTTCATGCCAGGAACAAAAAAGTCTTCCAACACATAGATCTCTTCAATCAACGGGCTAGACAGCCTAGCAACAGCCCGCAAATCTGCTGGCATGGCGCCACACCACAGATCAGAGAAGTATTAGCTATTACTTAGGATTTCTGTGCGCCACACTGAGCATGGTTTCGCGAGGAGAAGGGTATTTGGCTCCGTCGACTGTACGATTGGTCCCTCGGCACAGCCACCCACGTTGGTTACATAAAAAAAAATTATGTAATGTTTGATAATGCCTTTTCCGGGTACCTTCTTCATTTTCGTGTTAGGATGTATATCTTGGGGAGAACTCTGAGGTTCTTTAAGTTTTTGTAGCCCTTTTAATGGGGTTCGAGAACGATTTGTGGGACTTGGGTCGAAGGTGGTTGATTTAAGATCTGTGTAACTTCTATAACGAACTTTGCTAAGTATATACTTGCAAACACATGTATAGTATAAGTCGCTTCCGTTATTCAAAAAACACTTAAAGTTGTACTATCTCCGTCAGTGTGAAGTCAAAAGCTAAATAATCCTTTAATTCTGAATGGATAAGTATGTATGTATATATTTAGGTATTATGTATTATATGAACTGTAATTCATATGTTTTAATTTAATCTATAAATAGTAATTTATACATTTAATTAATTAGTACGTACTTATATGTACTGTATATTATAGTATATCATAGTTATTTTCCTTATATTATATTTTACATTCCCACACTCAAGTCTTTTGCTACTACCTACTTATATCTCGCAACATACGACTCTCAAACATCCAAAGGTTGACTTGGAGAAATCCCTGTAAGGGATAAGTCCGCCTTTTCCCCTCATGTAAATTGCTTATTGTTTGTTTATGTAGAATGGTTTTTTGGCGCAATAAAGTATTTCTATCTATCTAGTATAGTGTGCGTTCTCGAAATCAAGCAAAAGCAAGTTAGTTGAAATTCAACTCATCGACCGGAACGACGAATATGAAGGTGATACATTTAAATTCACATCGTCGCACTAAACACAGAATCGAACTGTATAAATCTTTTGCCAACTCTTCGCCACGGGAATAACTTACATGTCGCCACCGACAACTTATTCGAAAGTGTAGACTTACCACTTTCATACATTGCATACAATTTTATTTCTTCCTCAATAACAAATAATATTAAATAATAATGAATTTACTAAATTGTTAATGAAATTTGGTTCTACCGAAACTATGTCGAATAATAGATATTAAAATAATAAATTTTGTGATCGAAAACAAGAAACAATAAAAACTATTTCAAATAAAAAATATACTATTTAGATCTTTATGTGCACATAAAAAATTCAAATAATAATTTTAAAACCCTAATGCTAATAAATGAAGGAAACAAGGAAAGAGCAGTAGAGAATGATGTAGTCGGGCTTTTAGAAGGATTCGAATAGACCAGGACGAAGACTACACCTTTTGACTACACCATTCTCTATTGCTCTTTCCTTGTTTACTTTACTTTTATTGGCAGTCTGGTTTTTTATTTTTTTCAAGCCACTTGTGTGTACTTTTTAACCGACTTCAAAATAAAAAGGAGGAGGTTCTCAATTCGACTGTATTTTTTTTATGTTTGTTACCTCAGAACTTTCGACTGGGTGAACCGATTTTGATGATTCTTTTTTTATTTGAAATCTGGTGCTTCCCGTGTGGTCCCATTTAAATTTGGTCAAGATCGGATGGGAAAGCGACGCGGAATCGCGAGGCCGAGTACAATAGCAAAAAATTACTAAAAAAAAACTATGAAATAAAAAACTATTTAAAAAAATATAAAAACCGCCTTCAAAAATGTATGAAATAAAAAAATATAAAACCATAGAGTTGAAGGCGGTGCTAAAGCAAGCAAAAATAACCGACCGCCTTCAACTGTAGGGTTCGGTTTTTTTTATTTCATACATTTTGAAGGCGGTTTTTATATTTTTTTTTACGTTTCAGTTGCGAACGAGTTAATTGAATTGAATAGAAATCATAATTGCACACAATTTAAAAATACATACATACATACCACACGCTCTATCCCGACAATCGGGGTAAGCAGAGGAATCGGTGTTGTGCTGAAAGAGCTCCACTAAATTGCAGCATAAACCCGACCACCACGTTTAGCAACAAAATACAGGAGTGCGAAAATGCGGACTTATCACTACACCATGTCATTTATTCCAATCAACTTTTTGAGTTGAGGCCTTCTCTATCATTTCGAATGCCTTGTCCACCGAAATAACTTTAATTCCCGCTCGGTCTAGTTGGAAGCGCTTTATAAACCGGATTACTTGGCCCCTTTATCTCGATTCATCCCCGGCACAGTAGATATCTCGCGCGCTCAACATGTGGGGAACAAATTCACGGCGAACTTACCGAGCGCTGGCCTAGCGGGGCTGCGGTCTTGTATGGCTCAGGCACACGACACACGGCCAAGCAGATGTTAAAATAAGTTTAAAATCCTCGGAGTCCCGGTATAAATGTTGCACGTCAAAAACCTTCGTCGCCGAAGGTGTAATATTCGTACATTCCTCATGTTTCCATCTTGACCCACGATAACGGTGAAGGTATATGCGTTCAAGGTGAGAGGTTGTTTGTGTGTGCAAGCGAATGTTCCCATTTATCTCCAAAACGGTTTGACCGATTTAGATACGGTTCCAGGTGTAAGAGAGACACAATTCAAAGATACTAAGATATACTTAATATTTCTACCCCCCAAGTAAAGTCTCGGGTCCTTCAAGAGAGGCGTGAATAGGCACCTGCCAGGCCGGCATTCGTAACCACCGCATGCGACCGAATGTCCATGGGCGTCGTTAGACACCTTATGGGTGGCTTGGCGCCACACGTAGCGCTTACTATAAAAAAAAAATTCCGACCAGTAACAACGGTATACCGTACTCGTCCCCTTCTACCTGGCCACACCGCACTACAATTCCTAAGTGTCGTTTGTCTCTTTCATTGCGCACTTTTGTACTTTTTCCCCGACCCTCTTGTGTCGCGATGATCTTTTTTTTTCAGTTCTGCGGTCCGATTTTCTTACGATCTGTTTTTTCATCGGCTACTTGAGGGCACTTTTCGTCCGGTTTAGGAGTGTTCCTAATGTTTTGCTGCGGTTTGATGGGGCCATTGTATTTATGGGGTGTATTAGTGGGGGGTGAATTATGTCGGGTTCGTTCTTTGGGGTGAACTGTTAGTGTGTAGTGTAAATACGCCCCTTCTGTAAACGGCCTCCGTTTTCAATCTTCATCCCGTTTGGAGGATGAAACATCATCCATAATGAATTATCTATGTCACTGTCAGCACTGGCCGACCAAGACCTGGGCGCTGCCACAATACCTTATCAATTGTCTTCTTCTCAGTCATACCACGTTTTATCACCTATCCCACTGGGCAGCCACCGCAGGCGATCGTGTAAACTACCCTTCAGCACACCGCAATTTGTCCACGAGTAATTGATTACACCTCCCGCATGGCTAATGGCTCCACGCTCTATTGGAGTTTGTTTATAGCTAGTCTTTTTGTCCGCGAGTGTCCTTTCTTTGCGCGTCTTTGTCGGACTGTACTAATGACGTCGGGCTCTCGTGGCAGGTAATAGGGCGTCTTTGTGGGGAATGTTGGGACAGATTATTGCACTCCGTGTGCGTGAGTGATAAATGAACTTACGTATGAGAGGCGCGTCTGGGCGCTCGGTGGACGAGAAGAGTAGAGCTGTTGTGCTCCTACGAACTGGTTGTCTACAATAGGCGTGCGAATAAATTCTGATGTGACGATGTTATTACTAGCGTGGTTACTTATTTATTACTATTACTAGCGTGGTTACTTATTACTATTACTAGCGTGGTTGCTTATTACTATTACTAGCGTGGTTGCTTATTACTATTACTAGCGTGGTCACTTATTACTATTACTAGCGTGGTTGCTTATTACTATTACTAGCGTGGTCACTTATTACTATTACTAGCGTGGTTGCTTATTACTATTACTAGCGTGGTCACTTATTACTATTACTAGCGTGGTTGCTTATTACTATTACTAGCGTGGTTGCTTATTACTATTACTAGCGTGGTTGCTTATTACTATTACTAGCGTGGTTGCTTATTACTATTACTAGCGTGGTCACTTATTACTATTACTAGCGTGGTTGCTTATTACTATTACTAACGTGGTCGCTTATTACTATTACTAGCGTGGTTACTCGAGGAGTGGTGTTAGACAACTTTTGGTCGTCACTTGGTATTTCACGACTTACTGTTTTTCAATATATTTTTGTAGGTTAAGCTAAGCATTCACAGTTGTATTTTCACTGTTGTTTGTGATCAGGCGAATACTTTTTCGTGTGCGAGTTCTAGGAAAACATTGCGAGAATGAAATAAAATTTTAATTTTTTCAGTCTTTATAAACCATGTTTTGAAATGCCATGTGACTGGGTCAATACACACATGCTGGTTCTGTAGACAAAAAAAAAACAAAATAATTGTGCATAATATTAATAATACTATTATGTATTATGCACAATTATGTGTAGGTATGCCACGTAAATGTTTCCATTAGAACAACTCACTAGGACCGAGACCAAGAGTCCAAGTCAAGACCGCGCCGACCACCCGACGCCTACTACCGACCGATGCGAGCGTCTCACACAATATAATATAGTGAACACCTCACCGGCGGCGCGGCGGCAGTATGGAGGCCGCAAGGTGGCGGGCGTGACGTCACAAAAGCGTGTACGAGTGCCCATCGAAGCCTCCTTTTACGTTGAAAATGGAACTGGGGCCCAGTGGAGCGCTCGCGTGCCACTGTGCCACAGGGTGGCACAGGGTGGCACAGTGGCACGGTCATATTCAAGCGTATTTCTTTTATATTCATATCGATATTTTGCCCGTGACGCTAGCGGCGTTATATGTTTAGGAGAGGAATATGCTATCATGCATTTTTTATAAAAATAACTTTTTACATCGAAAATGTCTTTTCGATCGCGTCAGTATAGTCCCCGATTTCCAGCGAGAGTACGAATTCGCCCGGTGTCGTCATTTTTAAGGCTCCGTGAATATTTAGGGTGTCAAATGACGCGTATCGAGGGCTACAAGATGGTGAAAAAAAAAAAGATTAAAAACGAGAGTTTTTGAGAAAATCGCAAAAGTTAAAAAAAGCTAAAATAGCGGTTTTTAGGGAGTTTAGAAAGGGCATTTTTAAACATATTTCTAAATAGATATGTTAAACTTTTATATTTTTATATTGTAGATTTACTCAATATCTGGGGAATTATGTATTTTGGATTTTTTGAAAAAAGTGAAAAATTTGGGAGATATTGAATTTTTTTACAAATTTTTTTTTATTTTTGTAATTTGTTTAAAATTGACATATGTATTTCTTATATTTGAATACGACCTAAAAGTCATTTTCAATGTACCCGAAGGTCATGTAATGCATAAGATCTGTGAATTTTTTATAAAAGTACGATGTGAGGTCGGTACTTAAAATTGCGTGTCGCAAAAGGCGATTAAGGGATAAGAACAAGATCGGCATCTAGATGCTAAATTGGCGACAGACCAGCCACCTCTTCGTGCGTTACTTGCTTGCTTTATAGTTGTCTTGCCCGTACGTATTTTGCTAAAAGCGAGGCTAAAAGTGACGGTCTAGATTCGCGTTCTTGCAACACATCACCAATTACTCTGCTCACTACGATTGTCGGGATACAGCGTGTGTTATGTATGTAATGTAGCTATGTATGCACAAACTAAATGCTGTATTTCCTTCACGCATCTTTATCAACGATAACATCACGATAACATTTTTAGGTTTCCGTATCCCGTACAGAAGCCTGTTACTACCCCTCCGCTGTCTGTCTGTCCGTCCGTCCGTCCGTCCGTCTGTCTCTCCGAGGGCTGTATCTCTTGAACTGTAATAGGAAGCCCGTTGAAATTTTCACAGAATATGTGTTACTATGGCGGATATATGTAACAACAAATAATAAATAGAAAAAGAAAATGTTAAAAATTAAGGGGGGGCGAAAAATCGATTAGTCACGCTACTGAATAATAGATGGCGCCACAGCCTTTTATACATTGCATTGTTGAAAGACAAAAGCTAGGCGGATATTATTGATAGCGGATAGATACGGAAACCTCCGTGCGCGAGTAAAACTCGCACTTGACATATTTTTTTATTAAGTCATTGTACATGAACAGTGATAGCGGGGAGGACTGGAGGGCAGCAGACATTTGCACGCTGACTGACTGGGTTAGATTTTTTTTTATGGAAACTGACACGGTTGGCTACATCACCTACCACATCCGTGATGTCAGCCCACAACACCTTGGTGAACTAGGTGTCATGTCAGTGCTTCCCTTCGGTCGTGCCGGCTACACTGAACTGGACGAAAAACACAAACATAGCCGTTTCAACCGACTATTAATTCAGTGCGGTGGTACCAAACCGGGCGGGTTAAGCCCTACCACCTAGTAAGGTAAGAAGGAAAACGAGCTACTGTTTTACGTGGAATCTGAACCACGGTTAGACTCCAACGGTCGAGCGATCACCCATCCAAGTAGGTACTGACCGCGCCCAGGTGGGCTTATGATCTCGACCGACCGCACCGCGGTAGCTTATACCGAGGCTAACAAAACGAGGCTGATGCACTTTCTTTCTTTCCGTAGAGTTTGATAACAACATTAGAGGCAAGTAATTCACCTTTATGCCGACTACGCCGAAACCGATATTTATCCGACTGACCAACACCAAAAACTGAGTTGAAAAACAACAAAATTATTTAAACTAAAAATATTGAAAAAAAAAACATATATGTTATGTATAGAAAAAAAACTTCAACAAAAAAGCTAAAAAAACATTTGAATCGACATTGATTTTATTTAAGTTTAGTAAATATGTGTTAATTATTTGTAAATAAATTATAATGCTTATAAGGTACTAAATAAAAAACATTGTGACTTGCGAACTTTTGTTTGTCAGTTCTTCGTTTTGAATTTAGAACTGGCGGAATTTTCGACGTATCCAAGTGTAGGTTAACCGACCTTCGGATGAAATTATACAATAAACAATATGCTAACTGTGGAATTGCGAATAGAGTGAAATTGATTTCTCCAATCTCGTCGAGACTGTGTGACATTGACGTACGATTAGCAGAGCGCCTTCAGTTGAAATAGCTTCAACTGAAGGCAAATTCTCTATCGCGACCTGAAACTGCTTCTCGTTTCGGTCTAGTGATGTCTTTCAAGCTTTTACATTGTCGATAATATTTTTTTAGGCCTTGTAATAATGTTTCTGTCAATTGATCGATTTGCGCTAGCGGATTCATTCATTCATAGATTGACAACACAACAGATTCTTTGAAAATAAAAAAAATTAAATACACGTTATTAAAAAACACATATTCTGTGAAAATTTGAACCAGCTAGCTATTACCGTTCAAAAGATACGACAGTATGACAGACAGACGGACGGACATATGGCGTAGGCTTAGTAATAAATAGGCTTCCGTACGGGGTACGGAAGCCTAAAACCGGCCAAGTGCGAGTCGGACTCGCGCAACGAGGTTTACGTACCACAGAACAAAAGTTGAAAAAAAAACTCCTTTGTATAGGGACCCCGTCCATTAATTTTTAACTTTTTTGTTATATCCGCCAAAATAACACACATTATGTGAACATTTCAACCGGATAGCTATTACCGTTCCAAAGATACAGCCATCGGACGGGCGGGCGGACAGACAGAGAGAAAGACAGACGTTGTAAGCTTAGTAATTAGGCTTCCGTACGCGGTGCGGAAACCTAAAAATATAGGAAACATGGAAAGATCACTAGAAAATGCTGTAGTCGGGCGTGTAGAAGGATTCGAACAGACATTAGACAGATAGCCCGAGACTACAGCACTTTCTACTGATCTTTCCTTGTTCCCTTCATTTATTAGTCGGGTTTTAAATTTTTTTTATTTTATTTTTTTGCATACATACATACCACACACGCTGTATCCCGACAATCAGGGTAAGCAGAGTAATCGGTGTTGTGCTGCAAGAAATCTGAAAAATTGCAACACAAAAGCGACCACCACGGTATTAATAGTATTCGGACAAGATAACTATCAGCAAGTAATGCACAAAGACCCACCTGCTGCCCGATTCGGTGGAAGGACCGTGCCAAGGTAAGAGGTGGCTGGCGTGTCGCCCTTTAGCATGGCATCTCGTCCTTTTTTATGCTTATAAATATCGACATAAGGTTTCTATCGAAATGTGACAGCGTTGAGTCGCTGATGCGTGGCTCCGCGCCTCGTGGGGGCGACAACCTGTGAAAAGAGCGCCGTTTGACTTGGCCTCACTCGCCCCTCTACCGCCTCTGCACTTACCCCGCCTCCGCAGCCTAGCTAGACTACCCCCGCAAGCGGGGGCTTACTCTGTGGGGACTTGCACTAGGCTTGCGAGTTTGTTATTTTTACGAGATTTACTTTAGAGTAGTATTTATATATATACATACGTATTTATTTATTTTATTTTAGAAAATATACATGCCATAATACAGTACCGTGTGGCGCCGGTACTTAAAAAGAATAGCCCCACTGCATCTTTCTTCGTGCATGTTGTAAAAGGCAACTGGACCCATACCGGATTACATAAAAATGTAAACCAATAAAAAAAGAATGGTCTCAATCCGATGAATAGTTTGGGAGAAATGCGTGGACAAACATACATACATACATACATACAAACATACATTCTATAATATTTTGTATATTTGTTTGGAAGCCCTAGTATATTATCATTTATCATATCTCAATATATTGCAGTTCCAATAATATTACATACATACGTGTCGAATTGATAATCTCCTTTTTTTTTAAAGTCGGTTAAAAAAATATACATTCCCGAATCTGCGGCATGTAAAAACGTGGAACAAAGGGAGGAATTTTGGAAAACATCATCCATGCATCCCGCGAACGATGCCGGCTTTGATCTCGCGATACTCTCGTTCCAGTTATTTTTTACTAAATCCTCGCAGGCGGGCCTCAAAGGTGGGTGGGGGCCTCGGGTAATTGTTGATATTAAAAAAAAGTACCAACGTGCCTTGAAAAAAATACGAAGCCGGGGATGCGCCGCCCGCCGCCGCGCCGCCCGCCCGCTAACCGTAGGGTCGACAAAAGCTGGGCGAAACGAAAGCCGCGCGCGCAAAGAATTCAGAAGCATTGAATTATTTGCTATCGTCGTACAGTACGCGGCGGTAAATAATGCACATCGGTCTTTAGAAAGAGACAATTCGGTTGTAGAGCGTCGTCCCTGTCGCCCAGAGACGTGCGAGTTCGTGCGACAGGGACGACGCTCTAAAACCGAATCGTCTCTTTCTAAAACCCGATTTGCATTATTTACTGCCGCGTACTGTATATTGGTGCGTATTGGAAAAAAATGAGCCAACTAATTAAGACATAGGAAGACCGCGTGTGGTGGCGTGCCTTGGGAGAGGTTATGTCCAGCAGTGGACTGATACAGGCTGATAATGATAATGATGATGATGATTATGAAGAATCAAATGCTACAATTAATAAATTTGAGCCAACTAATTAAGATAATAGCAAGAATCAAGTGCGACAATTAATAAATTTGATCCAATTAATTAAGATTAGCAAGAATCAAGTGCGACAAGTAATTAATTTGAGCCAACTAATTAAGATATAGCAAGAATCAAGTGCTACAATTAATACCCCGCCCGGTACCTCGGGCGTTGAACGGGCTCAATGGAATGGTGGCTAAACTGCCAGAGCTGGATATCTTCAACTGTAACCGTAGGCAGTTTATAAAACTAGCTACCGAATACTTTAAACAGAATAATGTATAAATCAGGTACTGTAGATATAATGTTCTCTTTATCTTATTCATTAATATCCATTTATTTACACATTTTTTTTTTATATTAATTTTACATAATATTTACAAACTTAAAATCTAAAATTATTACAAAAACAAATGGAGTTTCCACCACCGGCGGCGGGGCGAGCCCAAGCTACCGATGGTCGGGTCCCAAAGAGAGGAACCTCCGGACGATGCGTGCAGTGTCGAGCAGGGCTGCCTTCTGGATCTGGCCCTTGACCCAACCACTCAGCGAGAGCCTCTCAAGGTGGTCGTCGAGGCTCTTCGCTATCAGCCCATGCGCCGAAACGACTATGGGCACAACGATCGTCGAGTCGACGGGCCACATTTTGGTAACCTCGTGCTGTAGATCCAGATACTTTAACATCTTCTCTGCTTCCTTACTGACGAGGTTACCATCATGCGGCACGGCGATATCGACGAGCGGTGCGCGCCTTGCCTTCCGGTCCACTATCACAATATCAGGTCTGTTCGCGTTTACGTCTACGTTTATCCATTTATTATTATCATATTATTAACCTACTGTAAAGTATTGGATTATATTATCTGTATTATTAATATTAACCTAACCTGAGAATTGGATATTATCTGTAAATAGGAGGTTTTTGAGTAAATAAATAAATAAATAAATAAATAAATTTGATCAACTAATTAGCATATAGCAATAATCAAGTGCGACAATTAATAAATTTGAGCCAACTAATTAAGATAATAGCAAGAATCAAGTGCGACAATTAATAAATTTGATCCAACTAATTAAGATTAGCAAGAATCAAGTGCGACAAGTAATTAATTTGAGCCAACTAATTAAGATTAGCAAGAATCAAGTGCGACAAGTAATTAATTTGAGCCAACTAATTAAGATATAGCAAGAATCAAGTGCGACAATTAATAAATTTGATCAACTAATTAACATATAGCAATAATCAAGTGCGACAATTAATAAATTTGTGCCAACTAATTAAGATAATAGCAAGAATCAAGTTTTTTTTATGGAAACTAACACGGTTGGCTACATCACCTACAACATCCGTAATGTCAGCTTATAACACCGGGTGAACTAGGTGCCATGTCAGTGCTTCCCTTCGATCGTGCTGGCTACACTGAACTGGACGGAAAACAAATCATTTACATAGCCGTTTCAACCGACGCGACGTTTCATTCAGTGCGGTTTTACCAATCCGGGCGGGTTGAACCCTACCACCGTGTAAGGTAGGAAGGGAAGGGACCTACAGCTTTACGTGGAATCCGAACCACGGTCATCCTCCCAACGGTCGAGCGGTCACCCATCCAAGTACTGACCGCGCCCAGCGTTGCTTAACAATCAATAGCAACAGGCGACTGTCTGCAACACTGAGCGAAGTGCGACAATTAATAAATTCGTGCCAATTAATTAAGACAATAGCAAGAATCAAGTGCGACAATTAATAAATGTATGCCAACTAATTAAAATAATAGCAAGAATCAAGTGCGACAATTAATAAATTTGTGCCAACTAATTAAGATAATAGCAAGAATCAAGTTTGACAATTAATAAATTTGAGCCAACTAATTAAGATATAGCACGAATCAAGTGCGACAATTAATAAATTTGAGCCAACTAATTAAGATATAGCAAGAATCAAGTGCGACAATTACATTTTCCAGTAATTTACGCACATTTCGCTTGCATGCATTTGCGCAATTAAATTATTAGGTCGACTGGGGACAGACAGCCTTTTATTATTATTATTTCCAAAACGAGTGTCTGGACAAGTGTTTTGAAAATATTTGCATTCTAGAATGGCATAGGTGGTAGTGGTAGTGGTATAGCGACTAGCGAGTACCTTAAAACAGTTAGACCACCAGACTACAATTTGCGATTTTTCAATATTCCTTTACACTTTCTTCTAAATAAATATAGAAAAATATTTAATGAAATGTGTTTTATCTACATGAAGCGATTGGTGAACTTGCTTATTCTATAGAATATCGACGCATGACGGCGACATCGCATGGATTTCCATAAAAAAAAAATTTATTTTATTTTAGTTGGAATACCCTTTCTAGCTATATTTATCTATATTTCATGATCGAACCATTACTTAATTCGCCCATTTGGCTAGGGCGGTGTTTATCCCATTCACCCTCCCTCCAGCGAGACTCGTATGTAATTGTCAATTTATATGTATTGCAATTTACTCACGCGAGCGATGCAAAGTGTGTGTAAAGCGAGTTTTCCGAAGCAATTTTCGTTGACTTTCACATCGGGGGCTTTTACGCTCGAAGCGTCGACGACTTTACGGCGAGAGAACTAAGGCGGAGGCTCGAGACGAGGTCCCGAAATGTATGTTAAACTAGCTAGGGCGGCGGCGCCCGTGTCGTTTCTTAGTGAGTCGGAGTTGGTACTAAGTTCGAAAACTTTAAGGATTCCGTAACCATACGGAAGCCTATTAGTAAGCCTGCGCCGTCTGTCTGTCTGTCTGTCCGTCCTAGGGCTGTATCGTTTGAACCGTAATAGGTAGCCGGTTGAAATTTTCACAGAATAATATGTTTTATTATATCGAGTGTGGTAACAACTAATAAAAAAAGCTAAAAGTAAAAATTAAGGAGGATCTCCATACAAGAAACGTGCTAAGAATCGATTAGTCACGCTACAAAATAATATATGGCGCAACAGGTTTTATATTTTCCATTGTAGAAAGACAAAAGATAGACGGATATGGTTTTTTGACAGGTATGGTATAGCAGATCCACAGAACCCTCCATGCGCGTACGATATTCCGAGCATGGCTCGCTCCATTGCTTGCAGAGCAACTTGAACAAGAGCGATCGTCAAACGTACTTAAAAATAATTTTGTATCTCTCCCCGTACATGTCGTCGAAGGAGACGAAGGAATAAGAACATCCCTTGAAGTGCCTTAAACGGCCTTAAACCCTTTTCCCCGTCGCTTATGCCTGTCTCGTGAGAGGTCCGGGGTTCGATCCGGTCGGCGTGTACCGATGAGTTTTTTCTGACGAAAAAAGATACTTGCATATCTACACCTGCTGCTTCACCGTTCGGAACCGGTGTAAACCTGTAGGTACCTTCCCTTGACCCTTACTAGGTGGTAGGCTCAAATTGTAGCCGACTGGGTTGATACCACTGCACTGGATGTAAGATTGCTGCATAGCAGCCTCGGTTGTGTTGTCCTCTAGTCCAGTATACCCAGCAATCCCAAGGAAAGTCTCCGGTATGGCACCTAACATCTCGGAGATGATATTGGCTGGTCGGAACATGTGCTTTGGCCCCTCCGACTCAGCCACTCGTACCGGATTACATTTAAAAAAAATATTATTTTATGCTACGATTACGCCCAAGACGCTGCCGTCTCTCTCCACGCACTCAAACTGCATTCAACCCACGAACATTGCAATCACATTTACTTAAATCCAATCCTCACCTGCTCACATATCCGAGCACGCCATAGACTCAGGCCTCTGAACCTCAGCTAACAGATCTGGCACTTGGGATATGCTCTCCCGGCTAAAGACAATCTCTTCCAGCGCCGTACTTTGAGGCGACGAAATGGATTCATGTGAGGAAGCGGTTAGATGTGCAGGGAATCGCTTGCGTAAGTTTCTTCACTGGCATAATTTTATAGTATATCTCAAATGTGAACTGTTATTTTTTTTTAATCAACCTAAATTTTAACTATTAAATATGAACTTAATCTAAAATATAACAGACTTATGAAATAAACCTACCTATCTAAAATGTACATCATCATCATCAGCCTGTATCGGTCCACTGCTGGACATAGGCCTCTCCCAAGGCACGCCACCACACGCGGTCTTCCGCTCTTCTCATTCATCCACTCCCGGCTACCTTTTTTAGGTCATCTGTCCATGAACCTATAAAAGATAACTAATAATAACCCTGTAGCATATTTAATCTGAATTTGGTTAGAAAAGCAATCATCGCTGGTTTGCGGCGGTAAAGCTTGTGAAATCACCTTTTTTTACGGAAACTGACACGGTTGGTTACATAACCTACAGCATCCGTGATGTTAGAATAGCCCATAACACCGGGTGAACCAGGTGCCATGTCAGTGCTTCCCTTCATTTCGCGCCGGCAGAACTGAACAGGATGGAAAGCACCAATTATTTACATAGCCGTTTCGACCGACGTTTCGCTCAGTGCGGTGGTATCAATCCGTTCGGGATAAACCCTACCACCTAGTAAGGTAAGAAGGGACCTACAGTTTAACGTGGAATCCGAACCACGGTCAGCCTCCAACTTAACAACAGTCGACTGACCGAACCACTGAGCTACCGAGGCTGACAAAACCCTACTGTCACGCCAGTGTTTTACTCCCGCCACTATTTTCTCCACATCGAATCCCGCCACCGATGATGTAGGTGCACTAAAAGAACTTTAGTTCGTTGTAACTGAATTCCGGAGGTGCGAAATTGAAAATAAATTGGTCTGAAAGCGATCCGGATAGTTCGCGAGCGATCTTGCCGCGGGCTGCGCGTGTTGAATTAGCCCTAAGTCGATTTTTCCATCGCACTTTTTGCTTTATATTTTCGTACCTATGTTATTTTTTCGCTCGAGGATTCTCACATTTTTCACTCTTGAATGTTTTCTTAAGAGAACCTCGAAGTCTACTTTTCTCATACACCAGGGGAAGTCTCTTTCCAACCCGTAAATCTTGCACTACAATTTTAAAATGTTGGTGTGTATAAGATATTATCTATATCTATGTAGATATTATCTATTTATATGGAAAACTATAAAAATAATAATTAAAATTAAGACATAGGGACATCCAGTAGGGTTTTGTTGATAGCAAAAAAGATATAGAAAAAAAATTGGTTGTCTGTAAAGTCGGTTTACGGACGATAGTTTTACGTGATGACGTCATAAAGTGGTAAGACTACTGGGAACGGTTCTAAAGTACCAGGGCAGAATAAATTGAAAGGAGGATAATTACTATTTGATAAATGAAAGAAACTTTAGCTTCACTATAAGTTTATTTTAAATTTTAGTTTTAATATTTTTTATTATTTTTAATTAATATCTGTGTAAATAATATTGTGTAAATCATTTTATATAAAAAAGTGCTTAAATAGTGTTTCATACAAAAAAACTTTTACTCTAATTATTTTTAATCTCTGTCAAGTGTCAAATGTGTTATAATTATAATATCTTTCTTATTTTCTAATTATGAAAAATGTCTTTGAACGAAGTTAATAATCTTCGGAAGGGAATTTGATTTGCTTGTTATAATAACTAATTAAAGTTCTCTCTATTAATTATATTAATAAACAACATAATTTTGCTACTATATTTTATTTTTTGCTGTCAAGAAATAAATATAGATAGTTTATGTATTAATTTTAATCTGATCAATACGAATTACATACTTTATGTAATATATTGTTCATCTATCTTATCATGTAAATGCCATGATTGGAATAATCGTAGTACATAGAGCAAAGATCAGTAATTCTATTTCCAGTAGAAAGATTAATCATCTTGTGACTGGCCATCAATAAACTTCTGTTGTCTGATCTTGACAGTTTTACTTCTTAAGACGTTTCCATGGTAACTTTGACTATACCGATTGTGCCTCTCTATCGCTTGTTACGCGCTCTCGCTTGCACACACAGGCTCAGATGGAACGTGACACTTTTTCGTGTGTGCAGCCCACAGAGCATCGAATACCGCGCGCGCCCCCTCCTAGAGACGCCCTAAGCGATAATATTTGAAACCCAATAACCGTACGCAGAGCTGCTAGCACTTCGTATGTGTGTGTGTGTGTGTGTGTTAGTATCGACACTACACACAAAGAGGAGCAAGTTAGGCACACGCACAAAACAAATGCACACGCACAACACACATATGTAAGTCATAGGCCACGCCCACAGGCTTCAACGGCGTTGTAGGGAAATCGCGCTCAGGGCGTCTCTAGGAGGCGCGGCGCGCGATATTCCATGCTCTGTGGTGCAGCCGGTGTTCATCAATTTATAAGACGTGACGTCATCACGTCAAAAATACTTCTTCTGAATGATGATTCATAAATATGTTGTAGGCACAGGCAGTTTGCTTCTGAGCTGCAGTTGTCCTTTTCACGTGCGATATATTCGGTGGCAGCGGCGCGGCCCACAGTGACAGCAATACGATGAAGGAAATTCGAAATTTGAAAACGGTTCGCAGTACACGATGCTCCTAAGTGCTTTCTATGGTGCTTATTTGTGAAGGAGATTGGTTTGTTTTTAGTTTTTCGTTTTGATTCGTTCTGGTTAGTCGGTTTGATTCGTTTGGGGTTTTTTTTTTGCGCGCTGTTGTCTTATCTTTCTTTCGCTTTGTACTATTGTACATAATTATATTTCTATTGTTCTCTGTTTTTCTACTCGTATTACGTTTTATTAATAGATATATAACGTGTGAGTTCTCAAATTAAACTATAGGTACACAATGAATACGAATGCTCACTTACGTGGACACTAAAACTAAACCGAATCTCAAACAAACCAAACCCAAGGGAACACTTTATTGCCAAAACAGGTAGTTGACTCGTGGAATAGACTCCTAAATGAAGTGATTAATGTTACTTCAGTGAACAGTTTCAAAAACACCTTACACTTTTTCGAAAACAGTAACAAACAGCTTCGCCCTATAAGTGACCACTTAGGGCGAAGCCGAAGGCCGAGCCGCTATCAGGTAAAATATACACTTTCTCGTAAATATTAAATCATAGAGGGCAAGGCCGAAGACAGAGCTGCATTCGACTGAAAAATATAGTTTTTTTTAAATATTCGTTGGTGTATTTCCCATAATAAAACATATTCTGTAAAAATTTCAACTGGCTACCTATTACGGTTCAAAAGATACAGCACTCAGACGAATGGACAGACAGACAGACAGTCTCTCCCCGTGCATTTCGTAAAAGGCGACTTAGGGATAAGGAGAAAATGCATTGGTAAAGGGCAACATAAAGCCACCCCTCGCCTTGGCAAGGTCCTTTCACCGAGTCATGCACCAGGTGGGTGTTCGTGCCACACTTGCTGCTTGAGATTTATCTTGTCCGAATACTTTGCTAAACGTGTTGGTCGGTGTTGTGCTGTAATTTACAAGAGTCCTTGGCAGCACAACACCGATTACTCTGCTCACCCTGATTGTCGGAATACAGCGTGTGGTATGTATGTATGTTTATATTCTCCGTTAATCCCACTCCAATCACATTCTGTTCAGAACAATATCCGCTCTGAAACCGGGGAGCGTTTAGCGCATTTTCAAGAACGCCGAGCGCGCTGAGTGCATTTTTGCCGAATTGAGACTGAAATTGAAATAAAACAAACAGCCTGCGAAAACATTAGAGCTTTTAACGCGCTCCGAGCTATACTGCGCGAGCTTTTCGTCCATTACCACGGATGAGTTTAGTTCTTCTGGCGGGCTCGCTCGTCTGCGGCGAATTTCGAATCATCGACAATGTAATGCTCCCGTGATTCCATGTCTCACCTAAATAGTTATTTCTCGGTTAAAGTGAAGCGAGCGACCTCCTATTCCGGGTATTTTTTATATGACCTATAACGTACTTACAAAACTAGGTGAAGTCGGGGAGGCGCAAGGCAAATTTATACGTGAATACGCTATTTCGATTCGAGGCTACCGATTGTTTTGTGCCTTGATTCGGCGTGGTGAGGCCGAATGTCAGATAAGTGCCGGAAGTGCCAGGGCCACGATTATTGATAATTTGCATGGGAATTCCCTATCTCCTGTTGGTGCGACGGTCGCTTTACTTCACAGCGTATTCTGTGTGATATACGAGTATGTATAGCAAACTGTACCAGATATCCAGCGTAAAGGCGAGACAGCACCACGCGGCAGCGGAGCGCCGCGGGGCGGGGCGAGGCACAAAATTTTCCGCAAGCATTGTTAAAAAAAATCGTTCGAATCACCTTCATCTGCCATTCAACTACCAAGCTCTTGCATTATTATGGGTTTTCATACATTCGATCCGTTTATCTCACGATCTCCGACAGACAATAAGAAATATTTGATTTTTTTTAATGATTACGAATAGTTTTTTTTTATAGTAAGCGCGACATGTGGCGCCGAGCCACCCATAAGGTCTCTAGCGACGCCCATGGACATTCGGTCGCAAGACCGGGGGGGGGGGGGGGGGGGGGGGTGGAGGGGCTGCGAATGCCATGCCGGCCTTTGCCGGCCCATTCAAGCCTCTCTTGAAGGACCCGAGAGAGGACTTTATAGTTAGGAAATAGTTCTATATAAATAACTAGCTTTTGGCCGCGGCTTCGCTCGCATAGCCTATGTGCATCCTGAAGGTCCATTCTAAATATTGGCCAAATAATTTTTACAATCTGATGAGTATTTTAGGAGATTACCTCCTACATCCAAAGTTACAAACTTTCAAACTTTATTTACATACATTCTATAGATCATCTGCTTCCTAATACACTCTAGGTACGAAAAAACTAAGACATTGCTTTACTGCGTTTCTGCACCGCAAGATGACCACAGCACCTGTGAAGATCTTCGCCGTAGCTCCACTTTTAGATCGAATCACAGACTACCAAATCTTAAGACTTTATGAAAATTATTTATATTCTTCCTTATCCGTGTTTTCTTTCTCAACTACAAATATCTGTCTCTCGTATTGCAGTCTTAAAAATTTACAGCTCATCTCAAACAATTATTGCATCGAAAGCTAAGCTATCGAACGTATGAATCAATGAAAAGAATCGCCAAAATTGCCTGCATCGCATGTGACTGGAAAGTGTATTTTGTAGACAGTGGCGGCTGGTGACTTCAGTGACCGGTAGTGCGCTAAGTACCTACCTACTTAAATACCAAATTTCCCAACACATTCCCGTCATGTTATTTTAAGATCGGGACTTCCGAATTTTTTTGCCTGCGTTTTATTATGTAAGTACCTAGTATGAATATTCTCAAGACACTCAATGAGTTGTAAAAAACAAGAAAAAAAAATCCAAACAAGTTTTTTAACTTATTTTTAGTACCTTTATGAATACACCCCATAGACCAGAACACTATTGCAGCTTTCAAAAAGAAAACAGTCCAAAAATACTTAAAAAAAATATATAAAAATAAAAGCATTTGAAAAGTAGGAATTGAACCCGGGATCACCTGATTGTAAAGCCTTGCCTTTAACCAACGCTTAGGCAAATATCGGCACCACTTAATTCACAGTATCACGTGACAGAAAGCATAAAACCTAACCATATCCCATTTTAAATATTCGCGCGCTAACGGGTATGTGACATCACATGACAGCGCGCTGACTCTAGGTAGACGGCAAAGAGTTTGTAAGACGGACTTGTGCAAAACGAATCGCTCGCGACGCGACGTGTCGCACGCGCGGGTATTCACGATATAGCGTCCTTGTTTGGCGATCGTGCGCCGCACGCAGAACTCCTTTCGGCCCATACTGTTTCTATGAAGTATCTTCTGTCTCACGCGCCAGCGGTGTTTTGCCGATCCCCATACATTCAGTATGGGAGACCCGCGTGCGATTTATATTCCGCACGGCGCGCGCGGTTACTCGCAAAAACGTGCCTGTGGTCTATAAAATAAGGTCGAATTCACATTCGTATTTATTTGGAGTACGATCTTTATGGTTTTAATGTAGTATGTTGTAAGGTATTATTTATTTTGAGTGAAGTGAAGACTTCTCGTGGTATGGTAGTGCGGCGCACGAGCGCACTTTAGGACCAGCCGCCAGTGGTTGTAGAGGTAATATCGTGGACGCCGCCGCTCGGAGGAACTTACATCCATTATTCCTTGTCATCCATTCTATCTCCGCAGCTCTCGTCGCAAATAAACTGAACACACTTTGAGGACACATCGTTTCTCAAAATAATTCCACTGTCACACCGCTAGAATGTGGAACTGTCTACCGGCGAGTCTGTTTCCTGATACTTTTAACCTGGGAGTCTTCAAACGTCGTAACACACTATTGTATTGTATTGTTTATTGATCATTCATATGGTAGTTAGACTGCGCTCGAACTTGTCACAATTTGTTCTATCCGGTTCGATTACCCATCACGATCACCCACGAAGAAGAACCGACAAGAAACTTTGCAGGGTATTTTTTTTACAAATATTTAGTGACTAACCACATAAAAACGTCTATCGAAAACACAGCCTAAAAGTAAGGTTAACAATTTTGCTGAGAGTTCTGACTACAAAGACTTATTAATTAAGTGAATCAGGCGTAAAGAGCCTTTTTCAAACTTTGATACGTAATTTGTATCAACATAATTATGTTAGTATATTAAACAAACATACTACAATGTAGTAGAATTGTCAAAAAAATATATGAATATTAAGATACTTGAAGTATCAAGTTGTCAATGGGTTAATAAAATTGAGGTACCAATCGTACCTAGTCAATAGTTAACTAATTATGCAGTCAGGTAAGTAGTATATGCATAGGTATACCATTCAGATAATATGATACATGATTCTACATGATAGTTATCTTGTCTGAATATTTTCCTAAACGTGTTGGTCGGTGTTGTGCTGTAATTTACAAGAGTATTTGCAGCACAACTCCGATTACTCTGCTTACCCTGATTGTCGTGATACAGCATGCGTGATATGTATGTATGTTTCGTGAGATGAGTTAGATTAGGCTGTTTCGGATACCCCTGGTCTCTAGGCACAACCATCCATACTGGTTTTCATTAAAAAAAAGTCGAAACTTCAGCTTATCCAGTTTAGCGGTTATGCTGGCTAGAAGGTTGAGCTTCGTCCAAATGAGTTGTTTCGCGAACAGGTCGCCCCCGCTCCCGGCCAGGTCGCGCGGGCGCCACATCAAATATTTATGAGGTAGCGAGCACCGCGGCTAGTGGGCGTGGCTTGTCTTCCGACCGTGTGCAATCCGACCTTCCCATACATCGACTCCTCAACGCAGCGACACGACACAACCGTAGGGAAGCATTTGAAGCGGTATAGCTTGTGCCAGATCCTTTTTTCTCTTCTTCTAAACACTCATTGAAATATAATCCATGATGTACTTTTAAAATTGGGAAAATAAACATTATTTCTTTCTTTCTTTCTTGCGTTCTTTCTTTCTTTCTTTCTTTCTTTCTTTCTTTCTTTCTTTCTTTCTTTCTTTCTTTCTTTCTTCCTTTCTTTCTTTATTTATTTATTTATTTCTTGTACGCACCAGTTATGGTAGATTGCTGTGATTGTTGTGCACAATATAATAGCACTTCTCTTTAGGCATTTATGTGATTTTAAGATAGCGGCCACTTTTCCGACGCGCGGTTTCTTGGTGCATTTTACTGCATATTCCTAAATATGCAGTAAAATGCATCTACCTTATGTTATCTTCAAAAGTTATATTAAAAGGCTAGACAGCCTAGCAACCATAGAGAAATAATAATATACGGGGGTAGCAACAGTTCTCAAAACTGCTGGCATGGCGCCTAACTGAGCGTGGTTTCGCGAGGATAGGTGATTTTTGCTCTGCCGACTTCACCATTTGTCTCTCGGCACATACTTGTTGGTTTACATAAAAATAACATATGGTAGCAACATGGGCAACCAACGACTATGGGTATAATTTTCGTCTTCGTTTTCCATAATCGTCGTGTTATTTGTATCCGGTTTTGTTAATTTTAATATAATAATGACAGTTGCGTTTACATGTTATGTTTTTCCGTAATTTGTAGATAGTGTTCGTTATGTTTTCTTTGTATGTTTCTGTAATCATGATTTACTATGATTCTATGTTGACGAAGCTAATAAATTACGTGCGGCCAGTTTTTTTATGCAGAAAATCAGCCTAGCAGTACAGAGAGGGAATGCGGCTTCCATCATGGGGACTTTTCCAGCAGTCCCCATTTTGGAAGAATATTTAAGAAGATATATATAAGAGGTTGACTGGGAGAAATCCCTATAAGGGATAAATTCGCCTTTGCCCCTCATGTAAATTACTTATCGTTTGTTACTGTTAAATGTTTTGGAGCAATAAAGTATTTCTATCTTTCTATTCTTTTTATAGAATTCTCTAAATTTAGTTATATGCTTGTAATTATATTTTAAGTACTTATTTGAATAAATAAAACCTTTCAAAGTTAAAAAATAAAACGAACATGCATTTAAGGAACGAGTTTGTGTATGACAAGTCCTATTATGACTTTTGCATTGCATTTTGACCTTCCGTTGTCATCTTTTCTTTCTGAACCGGGTGAACATGACTTGTATATTGCCGCTCATCGACCATTGGTAGATCCCGTGGAGAGATAGATAGCGAGCAGCGGGACGGAAGGGGAGGACACTTGAAGCGAGGGTGTGTACTGGAGTAATGAATTAAAATACATCTCGTCTCTGTTTAAACACGGTGACGGAAAGACTTTGTTTAGTGGTATCCTGTCTACTACGTAGAATAACGGAGGGATCGTAATTTGTTTGAGGGCTCTACTGGTGATACTTCGAATAGAGGTCGCGGTCTACTACACACATAGATAAATAATATACGGGGGTCTATGACTACACATAATAATTCTGACATTTTATGATCGAAGCTCCTGCCGCTGTTTTTTAAACGTGGAATCACGGTGGCACGCGGAGAAAGCGTGTACTACAGCGCACAGCCAAGAAATAAAACCTTTTTAGATAAATAATTTAATGTCATAAATAAAAAGAGGTTTCGTAAATGTCGATACTTTCAGAGTTTGATTCACAACACTACACATTCCATTCTCGCATTCCTGTCGTAATCCACGAACATACGCGCTGAGAGTATGTATGTTCTCTTGATAAACAATTATGTCCAAAAAATATTAAAAAAAAATCTTGTCATGGTTAATCTTGAAGCAAATTGAAAAAAAAAAATCGTCTAACTATGATGGATGACTCACTGTGCCTTGAAATAATAATAATTTATTGCGTATTTGCGTCACCTTCCTCATTTTGCTGATATATGGCTTTTGTATGTGCGTTACTTAAAAAAAAAAAGTTATAAAAAACTAAAACCCGACTACGTAAAAGCTAATTATGAAAATCGTTTAAATAAAAAAAAATAGTTATAAAAAACTAAAACCCGGCTACGAAAAAGCAAATTATGAAAATAGTTTAACTATAACTAAAAATAACAAAATAATGTTTTCCATATAATTTATCAGATACAGCAATTCTCTTTTTATATTGATTCTACCTTAGCACTAACTCTATAAATTTTGATAAATTTATTATTTTTAACGTTCTAAATATAGAGCCGTGGTCGGGCGTTCTTCGTTCAACAAGACAAGTGAGGCCGTCGTCGTGCATTATTAGAGCGTGGAACTTAGGACGGCCATCGCCATTGTGTCATACTGGCATCTTTTTGTAAGATCAGTCAGAGACAATCTAAAATTATTATAAGTAGATACATAGGTACATACCGAACGTCAACGGCTATAATGCACAACGACGGTCTCACTTGTCTTGTTGAACGAAGAACGCCCGACCACGGCTCTATATTTAGAACGTTAAAAATAATAAATTTATCAAAATTTATAGAGTTAGTGCTAAGGTAGAATCAATATAAAAAGAGAATTGCTGTATCTGATAAATTATATGGAAAACATTATTTTGTTATTTTTAGTTATAGTTAAACTATTTTCATAATTTGCTTTTTCGTAGCCGGGTTTTAGTTTTTTATAACTATTTTTTTTTATTTAAACGATTTTCATAATTAGCTTTTACGTAGTCGGGTTTTAGTTTTTTATAACTTTTTTTTTATTTTAGGCTTTTTTAAAAACTGTTTGCATACTTTAAATGTTGTATGTAACTCGTATATTGATTTTTTTTATGGAATCTGACACATCACCTACAGGCTACAACATCCGTGATGTCAGCCCATAACACCGGGTGAACTTGGTGCCACGTCAGTGCTTCCCTTCGGTCGTACCGGCTACACTAAATACATAGCCGTTTCTACCGACCTTTCATTCAGTGCGGTGCGGTGGTACCAACACGGGCGGGTTAAACCCTACCACCTAGTAATATAAGAAGGAAGTCATATCCCTTAGTCGCCTTTTACGACATACACGGGGAGAGATACAGTGGGGCTATTCTTTTATATAAGTACCGACCCCACACGGTACAAAATTGATACTATCCGTCCGTTTATTTGTCGTGATCTCTATTTGAAACTAAAGTTTCCTGCAAATAGCGCATGAGTGAGTACCTACATATATATACAAATTATGTATAGTTGAACGATGTATAGTCTTGAAGTAAAATGAAAAGTCAGTCAGAGCAAGACCGAAGACTGAGCTGTGTAAGTACACGATTTTCTTTGTCTATGTAAGTAAATATATCTGGCTGGGGTGAAGCGGATTCGGGAAGTAAGTAAACCAATCAGTTCAAGGCCGAAGACCGAGGCCGGTTTCAGGTTGTACATAGTTGAATAATGTACTAACTCGAAGCAGGTAAGCCACTAAGGCGAGGCCAAAGCTACTGATATTATTTTTATAGTAAGCGCGACATGTGGCGCCGAGCCACCCATAAGGTGTCTAGCGATGCCCATGGACATTCGGTAGCATGCGGAGGCTACGAATGCCATGCCGGCCTGACAGGTGCCCAGGTTGAAGGACCCGAAACTGTACTTGGGGGAAAATATTTCTCTCTGTTTGTATTTCAACAGGCTCTGATTTAGTTATGTATTCCTACGGAGTTGCAGTGGTTTTAGATCGCGGGACATTTGGAGTCACCTACTATTCGCACGGCTCGACGCTGGATCGAGTCCAGAGGCGCCAGCTGGTATTTGACTGAGCCATCCCATAGGTGCGAGCAGTACCCCAAGCAGGACTGAATCTGCGATTTATACGGCCTTGCCCTCGATGTCACGCCGGAAGTTTAGATCGTGCGAAAATTGGACTCGGAGGACCCCGAGGTGGTCGCAAAATTTAAGTGACGTGCCTTGGTAGGAAGGAGCTGGTGTGAACACCGCTCTCTTTGCACTGAACGCGCAAATTTGTATCTTGGAGGTGTTTAACTTGACCAACTTGCTACGGCCCATTCGGAAATAGAGCGGAGTGTTTGCTCAAGTTCAGACACAAGTCTTCGCCTCTTCTCATCCGCATCCCGCCAAGTTGAAGGGTAACTGGTGTAGAACCCGTGTTCCGTACTCTCGTATGCATAACAATATGTTGCCCCCTTAATGCTACGCCCACGCCTTCAACGTTAGCAAGGCTCAGTGCTGCGCATTATCTGCGAAGGTCGATTTGAAGGTCCTTTTGCTTTCCAAGCCAGTTTATAGTCAGCGTCATACCTGTCTGGAAGCACCTGAACCTCCTGGGCACCGCCATTTCCAAAGACGTAGGTTTCCGGCAACTAATCGAGTCTAGGGCTAAAACTGCACCCAGAAAATTGGGAATACTTTTCCGCAATCGGCGGTTCTTCTCTTCCAAAATATCCCGCTTAGCTGAAGGGTAACTTGCATCCGAAAATATTGTAGGTATTAGGTATATTTAATGTACCTACCTTTTTTTTTTTTTATGGAAACTTGACACGGTTGGTTACATCACCTACAACATCCGTGATGTCAGCCCATAACACCATGTCAGTGCTTCCCTTCATTTTGCGCCGGCTACACTGAACTGGACGGAAAACACGAACTATTTACATAGCCGTTTCGACCAACGTTTCGCTCAGTGCGGTGGTACCAACCCGGCCGGGATAAACCCTACCACCTAGTAAGGTAAGAAGGGAAGGGACCTACAGTTTAACGTGGTATCCGAACCACGGTCAGCCTCCAACAGTCGGACGGTCATCCATCCAATAACTGACCGCACCATTAAGCTGCCGAGGCTGACGATCCCTTAGTCGACTTTTACGACATGCGACGGGGAGAGATGCAGTGGGGCTATTCTTTTTAAGTACCGACCCCACACGGTACACCTACGCTACATATTATGCTTACACTAGGTACATGGACATTTAATACCAATTTATTTTAGCATAGTACTGTATCTAATAATAATATTATATATCTATATATAATTTGCGGTAGATCAGTGAGTAAGTATGTAGGTATATTACCAACAATACCATGTCGCTTCTTCGCGTCGTCGCGTCGTCGCGTGTCGTCGTCGCGCGTCATTGGTGTATGTAACGTATCGAAACCGCGGGGGGGCGCGGCGCGGTGCGCGGGCGACTACGCTTCATCGCGAATAATCGCTATTCATACATGCGCCACACATTTTGCTCTATTTCTCTGTACACATAAGTTTAATATATGGCAAAGTATATACTTTCGGAATCGTAATTTAATTATCTTTAATTTGATATGCCACTCAATATATTTTGAAAAACTAATTTGACATTTTGAGGCCGTGCGTCCGCCATTTTGAATTTTGAAAATTGTTATATAGCCTATGACACTCCCGTGAATAAGACAAATCCAATAGCACAAGAATTATTCAAATCGGCCCAGTACTTTAGGCTGTAGAGTGGAATATAGATAGTCACATACATACATACATACATACATACATACATACATACATACATACACGCCAAACTCATAACCCTTCCTTTTTTGGCTTCGCCGTAGTCGGGTAAAAACTGAGCATTAACCATTTTCCCGGTACATGTTTCGTGTCGGTGACTGTCATATTTTAGCTTACATGCATCCCACCTTGTACCATATGAGTAAGACGTGATTCTACGTCAAAAGTACCGTCAAATATAACAGCGTTTATTTGTAATGTCTTCTTTAGAAATGGGTGACCGTGCCCAAGACCGTCGTCGAGGGAAGTGAGATACGGCCAATAAAACCAAACTTTACGAAGCCATACGCTCGGCGAGGTGGTGGATACTGTATAACTCTTCTAACCTTGTACTGTGCAGAGCCGGTACTAAAAATAATAGCCCCACTGCGTCTCTACCCGTGGATTTCGTAAAAGGCGACTAAGGGATATCCACCTCTCACCTTGGCACGGTCCTTCTACCGAATATGCAGCAGGTGGGCCTTTCTTCGTGCTTTACTGGCTGCTTGATAGTTATCTTGTTGTTCGAATACTTTGCTAAACGTGGTGGTCGGTGAATGTACAAGAGTCCTTGCAGCACAACACCGATTACTCTGCTCACCCCGATTTTCGGGATACAGCGTGCGGTATGGATGTATGCATCTTCTAACATTTTTGAATTCTTTTAATTCTAGGCCGGAGGCTAGGCAAGCATATTCGCAAATTACAAAACAGTTCTGCTACATGAGTAGTGTAGAGTTTCCACGTAGTTACGCAAACGTGAAGCATTCCCACTGGCCGCGGGCCTTAATTCGCCATCTGTGAGCGGGGATGTTGACGAAGCTAGCAGCGTTATCATTGCACGATTTTATAACTAAGTAAGTTGCAAATGTTTGTATTACAACTATCAAGCAATAACTAACAAATAACATTAAATTAAAATACTTAAATAAAAAAATAAAAAATTCTATTTGATAATTACTGAAGACGGCTTTCGCCGAAATAAATATTTAAATTAAAAACTATACTAAATCTAAAATGTAACTATCTAAAACTAAAAAAATAAATTAAATAAACCTACCTATTAAACCTACTAACAGACCTATAAAACCTACTAATAAACCTATAAAAGAAAACTAGTAACCCTCCTCCAGGTGAGACGATATGGGCACGGTTCCGAGGACGCTAGCAGCATTACCTCGCTGGATGGCCACACTGATACGCTGACTCAGGAACTCGAGCGATCGTTGTTCTCCTGAAGCAGCGTACAGGGACATCCATGGGCCATCCTAATATCTTTGGGAATACATATAGGCAACGAACTTAATACCTACTAGAAGCGGTAAATCGCGATGTAACTTGTTAGCTGTAAGTATCTATTGTACGTACATAATACATGTATAATCGTCTTGTGTATTCTTATTTAGTACTATCTTTTGCCCGCGGCTTCGCTCGCGTGAAATTCCTATTTAAAAAGAACAAAGTAACTAAACCCGCTACCTCGCACATTTAATTCGGCGCGCGGAACAATTCGGTTTGTATGAGAGCCACATCTCAGCGTAACCGGAACTGAGTTTTATTTAGCCTATCCTGTGTCCCGTATAGTAAAATGTGCTTGTACTAAGTTTCATCGAATTCGGATCATCGGTTTAAGACTTATGGAGGAACTTACATACATACATTCATCATACATACATACATAAAACCACAAACACTGGTGCACGCTCATTTTGCGTGCGACCAATGACGCGCGTTAAAGTCTGGTCATCTGTCAGGTTCCGCGTAGCGCCATGCAAGCCCCACTATGCGGTAAGATACCGTAATTGATAATAGACTAAAGCGTACATTAAAAAAATTATATATCGGTTACTAGATATCATAATATACTTAGTACTACTCATTCCAGGAATCCGTACTTTGATGGTCCTGCTGTTATTGTTCACACAGTTGGGTGCACTGTACATAAATAGTTAATGTCTGTTTTGGATACGAAAAGGACTATGAATAAGGAATCGGGCCTTATAATGGGAGCGTTCCTTTTCAAAAATTCATTCGTAATTACGTTGGATAATGAGAAGTTTTTTCGAGAAATTGGTCACTTAAGACGAGATGGAGGTTAACTTTATAAGGACAGTCCAATCTACGTTCCTGTAATTTTTGTTTTCTTTAGATGAAATATACCTACAACAACGGAGCTACAAATTTGTATTTCGACCGAAAAAAAATTGATTTTTTTATTTTTGATGTCTAGCTAGGTCATATATTGACTGGTCGTTGTATATTGACTACGTAAAAAAGGTATTAGTATTTTTTATTGCGCGGTAAACCGTGCGAGGCCTGCCGTCCTTTGTCCGCCCTATATAAAATAGGGCAGTCGCCGTGGCCGGCCGGCTGGCCACTAGGAGGCCTGCCTTCACTTTGGCCGCCCTATATAAACAGGGCAGTCGCCGTGGCCGGCTGGCTGGCGACGAATAGCGGACACTTTGCCCGCCCTAGGGTAGGGCGGTCGCAGTGACCGACTGCTGGCAAGTGCGAGCGGCGTCGAAGCCGCTTCTGCTGCTGACGCGTTCCGCAGTTCTCGACTGTCGCATCTGACTGTGTTGTGAAGAAATCGGCGAATGAGTTCCGAATGTACAAACAAAACATACGAATGTACAAAAAATACAAACAACAATAATAGTCAGGTAAAAAATCAAAATCAAAATTAATTTGCATGGGGCACGTAAAGAATCCAAGGTTTTATATACCTTAAACCTTTATTATGATAATGTTATGTTTTATAGCTACCACTGATTATTACCTACCTATGTAATTTCGAATTAATATTCTAGTCTGAAACAAAAGACAGGACCTCTAAATTATATTGACTGAAGTGAAGCTCTTTCAGGAGAACACAGAACACGTGAGAATTGTCGCATAATAGAAAAAAAAACCCACACCCAAAGAGCCTATAAAATAAAAAAGTGTAATAAACACACCCTTTTTATGAACACGCCGCCGTCCAAAAAAAGTGCTTTTGTACACTGGACACGTGTAATAAAATTTAAGTATCGCGAACAGGGTTGCCAGATGCAGCAATTTGTCTTTTCTAATTTCCGTTTGTCGAGTAATTTTCGTATTTTCGTATACCGTTGTACAAGCAACGCTTGGAAATACCTTTTTTAGGTTTCCGTACCCCGTACGGAAGCCTATTACTAAGCCTACAACGTTTGTCCGTCTGTCCGTCTGTCCGATGGCTGTATTCAATTCCTGTATTCAATGATGAGGTGTATGAATTGAATTAATTGAATTACTTGTTAGGGTTTCGTATCTGTACGAAATCTTAGAAATCCTACCTTTAAAGGGCTGTATCTTGTGAACCGTAATAGGTAGCCGGTTGAAAATTTCACAGAATATGTGTTATTTATTATGGCTTATATCATAAATAACAAAACAAATAAAAAAGTAAAAAATTAAGATCCCCAAATAAGAAATCTGTTTTTTAAAAGTTTTATTTTTATTTTTTATTTTTTGCTCTACCATAAAAACGAGAATACATACAATGATCAAACTTGGTTTGATTATAGTGCAAACTCTAAAGTAAAACAACAAATAATAAAAACCGAGCAATTACGTGGTGGTACGGAACCCTCGGCGCGCGACTTGACCGGATGGTTGTCTAAATCACCTTCTACATCGTGTTGTCAGCACATCACATCACGTTCCTGTCGAAACTGGGTGCCATACCATTGTTTCTGAATCTGAACCGTGAAGCAACTTATAAAACGTGAAATGTGAAAGAAAAAAGGCGGTGCACGTTTCGAACCCAAAGCCTCTCGAAAACACATCGTGGCCTTTGCACAATGATTAGAACTTCTTCCAATTTTTTTGTCTTTACAGTTTCACAGCGTAAAGTTACTATGTAGCAGAAAATATGTTTGGTAACAAAGTGTCGGAGGATTTAATAAAGGAGAATGTATTTGTTCAGAAATTGTAACTCCGAACTTGCGATATTAAAATGTTACTTAATTTTAGTATAAACTTTAGTTTCCGACGTATTCCAAAGACTTTAACGAAAGTTTTTATGTCTCTTAGTCCACTAGATTTGAAATTAAAAACCCGCTTAAGTGCGAACGTTATTCACACACAGAGGGTTCCGTAGGATTTTTTTTTTATAGTAAGCGCGACATGTGGCGCCGAGCCACCCATAAGGTGTCTAGCGACGCCCATGGACATTCGGTCACATGCGCGTCGAGAAACCAATTATATATGTACAGGGTCTTGTAACGGCCAGTACATTAAATTTAGGAAATGATTATTGGGATCAATAGTAACAAAATTGTTAAATAACTTTTTTCTGAATTCCCTTTAAATCAAAAATTACGGTTTTCATACAAACTAATTGATATATTTAGTGTAAAAAGGATCTAATGTTCCGCACGAACGTGGGAATGAAAGGCGCGCGCCTTGTTCGCTCAGTGAGTGAGCGAACCAGCACCCTCCCCCCGCGCGCCTCAAAATACACTTGACGAAAACATAAATTTCAAAAATTTATATCTCCAAAACTAGACACTTTAGAGAAAAACTTTATTTACTTTTTGTCTCCTAAAAACACGAAGATTGCGCTGGCGAAATTAATGTACTTGCCGTTACAACATCGTGTATACAAGTTTAACTCACTTAAAGTAATACACAATAAGTCCTTAATAAATAGGCATATTATGTGAATTGTTTTTATTAACTGCTCTATTAGTATGTGAGACAAATGGACAACAACCCTGCGCGCTAGTCGTAGGTAATAACGCGACAACTGCTCTCACACGACTGACCACAGTAGACGCGACGCCAACAACTGTCGCATCACGTCCACACCACTCAGAGCTGCAGTCGTTGGCTTTAATCGCTTTTGGCTATCTCTTATTTATTATTTGTCTCATTCTTGCTATAGAATTTCGCAGTACCGCTAGCGATTGTATTGTTTATCGATCATTCATATGGCAGTTCGACTGCACTCGAACTTGACACAATTTGTTCTATCCGATTCGATTACACCCACGAAGAAGAGCCGGTAAGAACTTCGCAGGGTATATTTTTTTATACAATATATTATTCCACATAACAACATCGCTTACAGTCTATCGAAAACACAGATTGAGAGCAAGATTAACAAAGTTCTGACTACAAGGACCTATTAATTAAGTGTATCAGGTGTAAAGAGCCTTTATAGATGTGTTTTTTTTTTTGCTCTGTTCGTTGCCCACAACCCTAATACGTTGTTTGTTATAAGTTATATATAACACATTATAGTCTAAGCTAATACTTTGTTATAGTGTTTAGCACATGTTTCATAATTTTCTTTATTCTCTTTCAGGTAAGTGATTTAGTCTCCACTTCATATTCAACAATAAATAAGTAAGTTATTTTATCAATCAATTGCTGCTTCATCTATCCAAGTATTGATTGCGTTTTAGGTTTTATAATTTTTTTATATTTAGAGGTCACGAAAGAAATGTCTTTGGAAAACTTACTGTGTCCTTGCTCGACGGCAGCGGAAGATGAATAGGAATATGATTTGGTCTCCATCAGCCAAGACAGGAATACACGCGCAGCAAGGAGCGCACAGGTTGCTGTGTCGTAGGATTCGTGGCTAGAGGCGATTCTAATACCGAGCTTGTCATTGAATCCTGCCGATTGGCGCTACCAGGTTCTAAATATCCGTTGTAAATGCCTACGCCACGGGAAACAGCTGTGACGCTATGTATGTATACAGGATGTTTCAGAATAGGCTTGATAAACTTCAGGAATAGAATGTACTCATTATTAGAAGAAAAAATCCTTATCACTCAAAGCGAATTTCCATTTTTTTTTCATAAAAAAATTGGAAATTGCAATTTAAACTCGATGAACAGCGAGTCTCGTGAGATTTGGCAAGAGTGCTGTCTAGGTCTAGGGAGTGCAATGAACTAGTGAAGTCCCTTTTTTATTATTTTATTTTTATTGAACTTTGATTGTTTGGAATTTATCTACATGCACTTAAATTCTACTAGTTAACTATGCAACATACCTTTTTCTATCCATGAGTTAGTGATTTTATTTTGATTTAATAAAGGCCGTCGTTAACCGTCCACCAAGTCGTAATGAAACGATTTTCACCAAAAAGTACTATAAAATGGCCGAATTTGGGAAAAAGTTTCAGAGATTTTCCTTTTCAAATATGGACCCCTTTCGAACCTTGAAGTTACGAAACCCTTTTCTGAAACATCTGTATACACGGTGTTGCAACCCCAACCGTAAAACCCGAAAGGGGGTGATTCGTGAAATATAACAACTTTTGTTCTACGACTTTTTAATTTGCTATGCTTCACCAACTCATCTGTTCTACAATCAAAATGATCCAATTTCATCAAGCGTTGGTTGCCAGCAGGGAGATCCACTGGGCCCGGCTATATTCAGTCTGTCAATCCATAGTATTATTGAACAAATAACTTCAGAGCTGAATATATGGTACCTGGACGACGGAACTTTGGGCGGGAAAGTTGACACAGTATTGACAGACTTAAATACAATAATCACTGCTTTCAAAGAAATCGGGCTTCATTTAAATTTTTCTAAATGTGAAATTTATGTTTTCAAATCGGACGATGAAAAAGATGAAATTATTAAGAAGTTCTACGAAATAGCGCCAAACATACAAGTTCTAGAAAACGATAACTTTTATCTTCTTGGTGCTCCAGTTACTTCCGAAGGTATACGCCCACTGATTGAGAAGAAAACAGAGACGATATCGAAATTTTGTGAACGATTGGAAGACATTAATACACATATGGCTTTATTTTTGCTTCGCCACTGTATATACATGCCGAAACTCACTTATTTTCTGCGCTCAAGTCCGATTTGGAAGGAAAACGATTTGATTAATTCAATTGATAACTCCTGGCAACAAGCAACTTTACCCGTAAAATACGGTGGAATCGGTCTGAGAAAGGTGGAGGATATTTGTCTACCGGCCTTCATTTCTTCAATTAATAGTACGTCAGCTCTCATTGGTTCGATATTAAGTCCCTCACTATGTGAGTTTGAGATTTCGTACTTCGAAGAAGCCGTTTCTGCTTGGAAGGTGCTTTGTCCCGACGAACAACCACCGTGTCCAAGCCAAGCTGTCGCCCAGTCCAAGTGGGATATTCCAATAGTCAAAATGAAACATAACATTCTCCTTGAAAATTGTAATGAAATTAATCGTGCACGTATTTTGGCGGTTTCAGAAAAAGAATCTGGAGCGTGGCTTGAAGCTTACCCATCGAGTCACCTAGGGACTTTATTAGATCAGAAAACCACCAAAATTTCGGTTGCACTTCGTTTAGGCCTCAAAATTTGTGAAAGTCATATTTGTGTGTGTGGGTCACCAGTCGACATATATGGCCACCACGGACTATCATGTATCAAAAGTGCAGGTAGAAACTCCAGGCATCAAAATTTAAATTTTATTATAAAGTATGTATTATAAAGAAGGGAAGCACTGACATAGCACCTAGTTCACCCGGTGTTATGGGCTGACATCACGGATGTTGTAGGTGATGTAGCCAACCGTGTCAGTTTCCATAAAAAAAAAAAAAAAAAAAAAAAAAGTCCACGCTTCTGACAGCAAACATACCGTGCATCCTAGAACCTTGCGGTTATTCCCGGCTGGATGGCAAGAGGCCCGATGGTATCACCCTGGTGCCATGGGCTAAGGGTAGGTCATTGATGTGGGACGCCACTTGTGTCGACACATTGGCTCCAAGTCACGTTCGGGCCTCTTCAAGAGCGGCTGGCGCGGCCGCGGCCGGAGCCGAGAGCCTCAAACGCAACAAATATTCAAATATTATTCAAGATTTCGAATTTGTTGCGTTTGCGGTTGAAACCCTCGGTCCGTGGAGCAGTGAAGCCAAAAGCTTCTTGAAGAGGCTTGGGCCTCTGCTGGTGGACGCAACTGGCGTCCCGCAATCAAGGGCCTACTTCATTCAAAGGGTAAGCCTTGCCATCCAGCGGGGTAATGCAGCAAGTGTTCTAGGAACATTTGAAAATGCCCCTTTTGATAGTTATTTTAATGTTTGTTAGGTAGGTTTATTTCTTTAGTTATTAGTATTACTTTTTTGTTAATTATTAAATAAATGATATAAGTATGTAACAATTTGAAGAAAAAAAAAATTTTTTTTTCTCCATACATTTTGAGAATAGGTATTTAAAATTTGTATGGAAAAAATATTTGTTTGTTTCAAAAACAATTTTTTTGCCACAGAAGTTATTTAGTTTCACATATAGAATAACCACCCTTATGTCAGTTCAAAATATTACGGGGGCAACTGCAACACCGTGTATAACCTTTCAAACCTGCCACCTCGTACGATGACGCAACCAATTCAACAGTCCCCTCGGATCGTCACCCGTTGTATTTAACCCCGCACCACCTGGCCGCCAAAAGTTGCCACTTTTTTATCGTCCCCGCGGGTCGGCGGCGATGGAGCTGATGGCGCACTGCCGTGTTCTGTCGGCGACGACACCCCGACGGACGTTAGCGACGCAGGGTTGACTGAACGCTAAGCTCGCTGCGTGGGTATTGGTGATTATGGAGAGATACTCACCAGGAGACCTTCATTTACTAAAAATTTACTTGATATTATGCTCAAATTAAATAAGCTTAAAATTAATTCAGCTTAAATTTATTTTAAGCTTTTAAATTATTCATCGTAGATTTCAATTTATTAATTATTTTATCTGTAGCTTGTGGGCTAGCTGCATTTAAAAATGCTTTCAGCTCATTCGACTGCTTAATATAATTAAACCATAATATATTACGAATATCATATAATGTTATGTCAATTTATTTTATGTATTTATATTTAACACATAAATAATGGTAGAAAGGAAAATAATTTTCCTTTAATTATAATTATTCTTGTCATTGAAAAGTAAGGGCAATGATTGTCCTTTCTTCATTACTGCATTTTCCACCTCCACTGAACTTCTCTACATCTCAAAGGTTAGTTTAAAAATAATACCGTATGGGATTAAACTTGCCTTTTGTGAGCCTTTTTATTTATACTTGTGAACAATGGAGTATATTAATTGCTTTTTATTTTTATTCTAAAAAACAACGCAAGTCAAGCCAGTAAACGGTAAAAGTCAGGTCAAAGCTCGACAACCCCTACAAGCGCCTGCTCCACCACCGGTCTACATACATAGTTGAGCAAAGACTCCAGGAGCAAGCTCCGTAGCAGGACAAAGAAGCCACAAAATTTCAGGTCAGTTGAGTCGTAATTAGAAAATGTGAAAATTAATTTTCGCCCAGTATTCAGCGGCTTGAGCGCGCTAGCTATTTGAAGCAAATTATTTTGACTTGGTACCTAGTTACGGATGGGGCTTACTCGTATTTTATGAGCTGAAGCTGAATGGGTAACTGTTCCGAGAGACCAATGGTGCATTCGACAGAGCGAAAAATACCTCTCCTCGCGAAACCACGCTCAGTTAGGTGCCATACCAGCAGATTTGCGGACTGTTGCTAGCCTTTCTAGCCTGTTAATACGACGTTTGAACACACCCAGATTAAAGAATTCGGAGCTGCCAGTCCAAGACGCTTTCAGCCGGTATGCATGCCCAGTGTTACGCGCCAGTTCTGTCCATACTGATGACGCTGCCGCACGGACAGAAGTGACGGAGCACAGAACCATAATACTAGAGTGAATATTTATGTATTTTTGTGATAAAATCTTATAAATATAATATTTTACCCTGCGAAGTTTCTTGCCGCTTCTGCTTCGTGGGTGTAATCGAACCGCATAGAACAAATTGTGACAAGTTCGAGTGCAGTCTAACTGCCATATGAATGATCAATAAACAATACAATATTATTAATAATCACGAACGGTTAGTGTAAGGTACTAGAATAAACTGATAAACTGGACTGTACCTTTTACTTGACGAGGACCCTACCTACACAGTTCCCTAAAAGCATTTCATCCAACGAATTAAAGTAGAATGTCGTTGATTTCATCATACAGTGTACACGAACCGGTCACACTACTGTAAAACTGTGTTCGCCTAAAACTGAAGAAAACTCGCTCTATATTCGTGGAAACCGGAAATTATTTTCATCACACCAAGAATCCAAAGTTTTAAAAGTGTTTCCTTCCTTTGGGCATAGGGCTAGTTGATTTTCATCACACCAAAAATCCAAAGTTTTACTAGTAGCCCAGTAAATAGAGGAGGGTTACCTTACAAACGGTCCGGTAGTTCTAAATTTTTGATATGTTGTTTAGGATGGTTAGAAGTATTTAAAATATAAAATGCACAATTCCCCCCCCCCCCCTCCGCGCCCGCCGCCATATTGAAAAAACCAAAAAAAGTCGGCACTTTCTTCTGATTTTTGCTTATATATTCATTTCCGTGCATTTTAGCTAAAAAATATATTACTTATTGTTGTAGATAATTAAATTTCCTATAAGTAACATTTTAAATTTTGTTTCTATGACTGATACTTAAGGAGATATGAACTTTTAAAAGAAACAAATTTTCCGGAAATTTGGCAAACTTCTAACTTTAGAACGCTGTAATTAAGTTAATGCCTATTCTAGGAAAAAAGTATCAGAATAAAATTTGTAGGGAATTTAATTACCTACAAAACGCATGTAAATTTTTTTTAACCAACCCTACGGAGTGCGTGGTAAAAACAAAAGTTTAAACAACGGAATATTGCTTTTTTTGCTATTGTGATGCCAGGTGATCTGTATCTAAAAAAATCACTAATAACTTTGCAGTTTTGGCTTGAATTTGGAGTTTATACCAATCCTACTTGAGTTTCTTACATGTTACAGCGCAATGCTCATGAAGTCATGAGGCAGGCACTATTTCACTTTAGTCCAACATGAATGTAGAGACCAAAAGAGGAAGGTTACATTACAAACGGTCCGGTAGTTCTAAATTTTTGATATTTTGTCTAGGATGATTAGAAGTATTTTAAATGTAAAATGCACAATTTCCCCCCCTCCGCGCCCGCCGCCATATTGAAAAAACAAAAAAAAATCGGTACTTTCTTCAGATTTTTGCTTATATCTTCATTTCCGTGCATTTAAGCTACAAAAGAGTTTGCTCATTGTTGTAGATAATTAAATTTCCTATAACGACCATTTTAAATTTTGTTTCTAGGACTGATACTTACGGAGATATAAACTTAAAAAAAAAGGAATTTTCCGGAAATTTGGCAAACTTCTAACTTTAGAACGCTGTAATTAAGTTATGGCCTATTCTAGGAAAAAAGTATCACAATAAAATTTGTAGGGAATTTAATAACCTACAAATTTTATTCATATACTTTTTTTCCTAGAATAGGCCATAACTTAATTACAGCGTTCTAAAGTTAGAAGTTTGGCAAATTTCCGAAAAATTGTTTTTTTTTTATAGTCCATATCTCCGTAAGTATCAGTCCTAGAAACAAAATTTAAAATGGTGGTTATAGGAAATTTAATTATCTACAACAATGAGCAGACTCTTTTGTAGCTAAAATGCACGGAAATGAAGATATAAGCAAAAATCTGAAAAAAGTGCCGATTTTTGTTTTGTTTTTTCAATATGGCGGCGGGCGCGGAGGGGGGGAAATTGTGCATTTTACATTTAAAATACTTCTAACTATCCTAGACAACATATCAAAAATTTAGAACTACCGGACCGTTTGTAAGGTAACCTTCCTCTTTTGGTCTCTACATTCATTTTGGACTAAAGTGAAATAGTGCCTGCCTCATGACTTCATGAGCATTGCGCTGTAACATGTAAGAAACTCAAGTAGGATTGGTATAAACTCCAAATTCAAGCCAAAACTGCAAAGTTATTAGTGATTTTTTTAGATACAAGATCACCTGGCATCACAATAGCAAAAAAAGCAATATTCCGTTGTTTAAACTTTTGTTTTTACCACCTACTCCGTAGGGTTGGTTAAAAAAACTTTACATGCGTTTTGTAGGTAATTAAATTCCCTACAAATTTTATTGTGATACTTTTTTCCTAGAATAGGCCGTAACTTAATTACAGCGTTCTAAAGTTAGAAGTTTGCCAAATTTCCGGAAAATTTGTTTCTTTTAAAAGTTCATATCTCCTTAAGTATCAGTCTTAGAAACAAAATTTGAAATGTTACTTATAGGAAATTTAATTATCTACAACAATGAGTATTATTTTTTATAGCTAAAATGCACGTAAATGAAGATATAAGCAAAAATCGGAAGAAAGTGCCGATTTTTTTTGGTTTTTTCAATATAGCGGCGGGCGCGGAGGGGGGGGGGGGGAATTGTGCATTTTATATTTTAAATACTTCTAACCATCCTAGACAACACTGGCGGCCGGTCCTAAAGTGCGCCCGTGCGCCGCACTACCATACCACGAGAAGTCTTCACTTCACTCAAAATAAATAATATCTTAGAATACAACATACCTACATTAAAACCATAAAGATCGTACTCCAAATAAATACGAATGTGAATTCGACCTTATTTTATAGATCACAAGGCACGTTTTTTCGAGTAAACCCGCGCCCCGTGCGGAATCGAAAAACGCACGCGGGTCTCCCATCTGAATGTATGGGGATCGGCAAAACACCGCTGGCGCGTGAGACAAAAGATACTTCATAGAAACAGTATGGGCCGAAATGAAGGTCTGCGTGCGGCGCACGAGCGCCAAACAAGGACGCTATATCGTGAATAGCCGCGCGTGCGACACGTCGTCGCGAGCGATTCGTTTTGCACGAGTCCGTCTACCTAGAGTCAGCGCGCTGTCATGTGATGTCACATACCCGTTAGCGCGCGAATATTTAAAATGGGATATGGTTAGGTTTTGTGCTTTCTGTCACGTGATACTGTGAATTAAGTGGTGCCGATATTTGCCTAAGAGTTGGTTAAAGGTAAGGCTTTACAATCAGGTGATCCCGGGTTCATTTCCTACTTTTCAAATGTTTTTTTTTTATACATTTTTTAAGTACTTTTGGGACATTGCTATTGTTTTCGTTTTGAAAGCTGCAGCAGTGTTGTGGTCTATAGGTGTGCTCATAAAAGTACTAAAAATGAGTTAAAAAACTTGTTTGGATTAATTTTCTTGGTTTTTGCAACTCATTGAGTGTCTTGAGAATATTCATACTAGGGTACGTACATAATACAACGCAGGCGTTTAAAAAATTCGGAGGTCGCGTTCTTAAAATAACATTGGGAATGTGTTGGGAAATTTTTAAGGAGGTAGGTACTTAGCGCACTACCGGTCACTGAAGTCACCAGCCGCCACTGCTAGACAACATATCAAAAATTTAGAACTACCGGACCGTTTGTAAGGTAACCCCCCACTTTTGATCTCTATTTACTGGGCTATAGTGTTTTCTTGAGTTGGGCATAGGGCTAGTTGAGGGAGCAAAGCTTTAAAAGTGGGCATTTTATCCCTATCCTTACATATTATATGAACCAAAGTCAATGTATGTATGTATGTATGTATGTATGTATGTATGTATGTATGTATGTAAGTATGCATGCATGCATGTATGTATGTATGTATGTATGTATGTATGTATGTATGTATGTATGTATGTATGTATGTATGTATGTATGTATGTATGTATGTATGCATGTTCTGGTAATTTCCCAAAATTTGATATAGCCCGCAGGTAAATACATTCGATTTCCACCACACTTAATTACTAGCTCACACATACAAGGCTACTACGGACTATCGATATTCCGGTCTCTGCGGTACAGGATCCGACACGGTTTCGTACAGTATGTCCACACGTGCGCACTCAGGAGGGCGAGCAGAAGGGGCAACTCTTCGCCACTAATGTTCGTCGAGAGAAAAAATCTGTTAAGTGCGAGTTTTACATGCGCACGGAGGTTTCCGTATCTATCCGCTATTATCCGCCTATCTTTTGTCTTTCAACAATGCAATGTATATAAGCCTGTGGCGCCATTTATTATTCAATAGTGTGACTAATTGATTTTTCGGACGTTTGTTGTATGGGAACCCCCCTTAATTTTTAACTTTTTCTTATTTTTAAATTTAATTTATATTATATAATATTATAGCATTTTGCCAGTTCGATCACAGCGAAGATGTGATAATCGAACTGGCAAAATGCTAAATGTTAAATGTTACAATATAACGAATCGAGTGCAGTCTTCTGTCTATGGATGATGTATAAAGAATAAAGAATAAACCAAGCCAGACGAAGTGCCCTATTATTGGCTGAAGGGACGCCCGCCCGACACAATTCTTTTCACGGTACATCGGACCCCATAAGAGTGATTTCCTGACAGATGTGCCCAGTGTTCCGTAGATTTCCGAGGTGGTAGATTTGCCCCCCGAACAGCGAGTGTTGGGTCCGTGAGCGCGTCCACAGGACGTAATTAACCAGACGTGTCGCCGCTGCGGCGGCGCGGTGTCCCGCAGACCCGGCGACGGGCTGATTGCGGCCGAGCTGCGGCGCGCGATGAAGGGTTGATTGCTGACGACATGGAGATCCATACCGCAGAAACGCCGTTGTCCAAAATGTACAAAATGTGACAAAAATGTACCTTGTTACTGCTCTGGAAGCTTCATCAGGCCTCACGCATTCTATGTACTTGCGCGCGCTAACTACCTACCGTCCAGCATGACGCCGCCGCCGGCGGTCTAATTCAGTGAAAATTCATCAGCTGCGCGAAGCATACCTACACGCTCGCCGGCGGCCTACATACCGGCGGCCCGCCAGGCGGTAGGTAGTTAGCGCGCGCTAATACATAAAGTGCGTAATGCCTGCTACTACCAAATAGTTTGTATTACGTCGCTGCGCTCCTTCATAGAGCGACCCTATGAGCACACGGCTACGAGAAAGAATGAAGCCCGCTGCAAGGTGTAGTGCGGGCAGGGGAACGACGTTCGGCTCCTACTCGGGCATGCGCGAACGGAAAGCGTCCAAGCGTAGAAACAATGTATCTCTTATTTTGCAAAATTTTATTTGTATTGTAAGTGAGGTTGTAGGTACATTAATATATTGAATTCTTACGGTGCTTACTTGTATTACTTTATCCTATTACTTTAAGTGAGCTAAACTTGTATGTATATATTTGTTTCTCGGAAACGGCTCTAACGATTTCGACGAAATTTAATTGTATTTAGATAATGTTACTTTTTCAAGTTTATTCATCTACATAGATAGGTGTAGACACCGAGCAAAGCTCGATCGCTCAGGTACTTGCCATTATGAAAGATTCGTATTTACGACAAATGAGTGAAAAAAAACCTAACATAACAAAAGTTTTTTAAATAAAAATTTATGAATTTTTAAAATGCAACATTCGAATGAAAACATGATTGAGGTCTTTATTTGGAATTTAACTAAACCTCACACAAAAAGTTGCGGATTATGAGTTATCTATCACTACTACATTACTATACTAGGAAAACGCAAAGATGATGTTGTTCGTAAAATGCTCAAAAAATTCAAGTTTATATTGAATATCACTCGTTTAGTACTTTAAAAATAAATGTACAGATAAAGGCTTTAAAATTCCCTGCACTCTTTTTCTTCTCTTTTGTAAAGGGGGATTTTTTTTCTTCTGATAACCTTGTAGTTCAGGCAATAAAGGAGGTGTAGAGTGCATGAGCAGGGTCAAATGCGATTTCTTCAGAAACCTGTTCGGGGTGCTTAGGGAGTAAACATACTAAAAGTCCTGGCGTCTACGAGGTGAGCCGGAGGGGGCGGGGCCCAAATAAGGTCCTGCCTTTGGGTTTTTCGCTACGATCTCGAAAACGGTGCCCTGTACAGAAAAATTGTCTTATACCGAATGAAAGCTCATAAAATTGTCTACAACTTCTATCCTATTCACTTTTTTCAAATTCCGAATCGTTTTCGAGCTACACGCTTAGGAAAAGTGAAAATTTCCGAAAAATTGGTTTTTACCTCATATTTCTCATAAAAAATTCCATCATATCGTCTAAACTATTCACCTGAGAAAGATATTGTGAAACAAGAAGTTATAGAGAATTCAATTCCCTTCAATTGTGTACATACATATGCTAATTTATCTCCAGCCGGTCAACAGTTGGACCAATTTTAAGATTTTTTGTAAAATTTCATCATTTTCAGAAAAAGTTGTTTTGATCATTCCTGAGCCACAACTATCGTTTGTTACACCTATGTATCATCTAATAATATGTCACACATGAAAGCGGGTTAAATGCAGTAAATGGAATTCCTGTCACTTGAAAAAATGGAAAATTTTATTTTATAGATGATAAATAAAAGTTTGTTATAAGGTAAGTAATTTTATTTTATTAATTCATTGTTTTACTTCCAAGAAGTTTTCATCCTTTTTGGACGTGAGAGCCCTGGTAAGGGTTCTTCGTCCATGGCATCTTCATCCTCAGTGGTGGGTGGTTCTTGATGAAGGGCCTCTGCGTGTTGTTTACCTGCGCTCTCAGTCGGTGGGAGCGAGCTAATTTCAGGCTTTATATTAGCCACTGACCTCATAAACGACTGGAAGATGTACTGGTTGAGGGAGGTCTGTCTTGCTGGTGCCCCATACCATTTGAGGAAGCACATCTTCCCAGCCTGTTCAACCTCGCCGTGAGTGGAGGCGGGGTTGCAAAGATCACTGCCGCTTCCTTGATGACTTCCGACTTCAAGTACAATTTTAAGAAGCCCACTTTACTTCTCCTGAAAATTTAAGATGTTGTGTCGCAGCCGGTAGATGAATGTAAGAACAGGATGTGTTCAAATCTACGCTGCTGCATCTCTTGGGTGGACAGTACTATTGTTTTGGTTTTCCTCGGCCGGGTTTCAGTAGCGGGATGTCTTGGGTGGAAGGAGTGGGCACCAGCAAGACAGACCTCCCTCAACCAGTACCGCATCTAGTCGTTTATGAGGTCAGTGGCTAGTATATAGCCTGAAATTAGTTCGCGCCCACCAACTGAGAGCGCAGCTAAACAGCACGCAAAGGCCCTTCATCAAGAACCACCCACCACTGAGGATGAAGATGCCATGAAGGAAGAACCCTTACCAGTGCCCTCACGTCCAAAGAGGATGAAACGTCTTGGAAGTAAAACAATGATTTATTAAAATAAAATAAAATAACTTACCTTATATATAACAAACTAGTATTTATCATCTATAAAATATAATTGTCCATTTCTTCCAGTAACATGAATTCCATTTACTTCATTTAACCCGCTTTCAAGTGTGATATATTATTAGATGGTACATAGGTGTAACAAACGATAGTTGTGGCTCAGGAATGACCAAAACAACGTTTTCTGAAAATGATGAAATTTTACAAAAAATCTTAAAATTGGTGCAACTGTTGACCGGCTGGAGATAAATTAGCATATGTATACACACTTTTAAAGGGAATTAAATTCTCTATAACTTTTTGTTTTACAATATCTTTTTCAGGTGAATAGCTTATATGATATGAAGGAATCTTTGATGAGAAATATGAGGTAAAAATCTATTTTTCAATTTTCCTAAGCGTGTAGCTCGAAAACGGTTCGGAATTCGAAAAAAGTGAATAGAATAAAAGTTGTAGACAATTTTATGGCCTTTCATTCGGTGCAACACAAATTTTCTCTACGGGGCACTGTTTTCGAGATCGTAGCGAAAAACCCAAAAGCAGGACCTTATTTGGGCCCCCCCTCCCCCCCATTTGGCTCAGGCTCACCTCGTAGACGCCAAGACTTTTAGTATATTTACTCCCTTAGCACCCCGAACAGGTTTCTGAAGAAATCGCTTTTGACCCTGCTCACGCACTCTACACCTCCTTTTGGGCCATTCGTTGAGTGGACTATTGGTATTGTTTGATCTTTGAGTTTTCTATATCCATCTTTTGCAATATTAAAGTAGTCTTCTTTAAAATGTCGAGAACAAATACGGCTGTAAGTGTTTCCTTTTCTTTTTATTGCGGCCTCCCACAGTTTAATTTTTTCAGGATTTTTGGGAAACCTTAAAACCAAAGGTACCTAATTGAAAATTACCTAATTGCCATCTTTCACTAAACAAAATTACTCGGAAACCAGTATACATACTAAATAGTCCATATTTGGGCGCTTTTTTATGGAATCTGACACAGTTGGCTACCTACGTCACCTACAACATCCGTGATGTCAGCCCATAACACCAGGTGAGCTAGGTGACATGTCGGTGCTTCCCTTCATTTCATGTCGGCTACACTGAACTGGTCGGAAAACACGAACTATTTACATAGCCGTTTCGACCGACGACGTTTCGTCAGAGCAGTGGTATCAACCAGGCCGGGATAAACCCTACCACCTAGTAAGGCATGAAGAGAAGGGGCCTACAGGTTAACGTGGAATCCGAACCACGGTCAGCTCCAACGGTCGAGCGGTCACTCATCCAGTACTGACCGCGCTCAGGGTTGCTTAAGAACGAAGTATGCGTGATTTACGTTAAGCTCATTCCATTCGTTTCGAAATGCCGGCCATTTTTTAAAAAAATAAATTCTTCATAAGATACCTACGTGAACATGCGTCGTTTAATAAAGTAACCGAGCTCTAAAGTCCTTCCATAGAGTATTAACTTTTATTTGGTTTAAAAAAAATACACGAAAGATCATATCTGCCTCCTATTTTGGAACTTTATCATCAATACCTACTAATAATAAATCTATAAGGGATGGCCATGGAGTAAGTTACTTTGTTTTATGAGATATTGCGTTTGTAGACTCTATGTATGATACTAAAACTAAATTGACGATTTTTAGAACTATTTTCTGTATGTATGTAACTATGTATATTCCACCATAGCTCTTAAACCGATCATCCGAATTCGATGAAACTTAGTACAAGCACATTTATCTATACGAGACATAGGATAGGCTAAATAAAATTCAGTTCCGGTTACGCTATGATGTGGCTGCCATACAAACCGAAAAGGTACGGGGGCGGGCTTAATTACTTTCTTCTTTTTAAATTCGAATTTCACGCGAGCGAAGCCGCAGGCAAAAGCTAGTACTACTTAAATTAAATACGTAATCACATGGATTATTTATTATATAAATATTCTGGAAAAAATATGATTTAGACTTAGCACGTTCTATATGAAATCCGCCACCGCCGTCGCTCCCGGTTAAAATATCACCAAAATACCAATTCCCTGTGGAATCTTAGACCATTCACGATTCTAGTCTCCTTCTTTGAGTCAGATTTGCAAATTAAAACAGTTGACCATTTTGGCTGAATTTTAGGAATAAAACTAAGAAATTGATCCCTCTGCATCGCGCGACGGAGCACGGCCGATGACTGCCGATCGGACCCGAACGCAGTTCGTGGCGCTCACCAACGAAGCTTCACCTCACCAACGCTCACATTCTCTCTATAAAGGAGCGCAGCGACGTAATACAAACTCTTTGGCTACTACTTGCAATAGGCCCGTATGTGTTCGGTAAAGCCATAGAGTGCTTGAGCTCGTCACCAGCTTCGATCGGCATCCAGTCCATTTGCAATAGACGGAAGATTTGAGGTTTTTTTGAGGATTTAGGGATTTCGCTACGTGATATGGTGCGTAACGAGGAAATCCGCCGACACACCAAAGTAGGTAGTCGACATTGGACACCGGGTGGCTAAGCTCAAGTGGCAGTGAGCTGGATACGTCAGCCGAAGAGACGACGACCGTCAGAGTAACCGTGTCCTACACTGGCAACCGTGGACAGGAAAAGTGGGAAGGAGTGTGGGAAGACCACCTGCCAGGTGGGACAACGACATCAAATGCGTTGGCGGAAAGCAGTGGTTCTGTACCGCTGAAGGCCGGGAGGACTGGAGGAAAATTGGAGAGGCGTATGTCCAGAAGTGGACGATTACACGCTGACTGACTGACTGACAGGGATTTTGAGGTGTACGAGATATAGGTTAGAATCTGAAATATCCTCTTTGTGTCCTTTTATTTAATCTCTTTAACAAGTAGCGGCCTCTTCTAGATATGAATGACCATGGCTGACGGTATATCTAGCAAGCGTGTTTGAACTTTAGTGTACGACTGCTGAGGTACCTTCGGTGGAATTTTACGCTCCGGTGAACTTACAGAGTTGCCTGATTTTCGTTGCGAGAGAAGGGCATGCGGGGTAACTTGGTAAACAGAGTGATACTCATTTCTATGACCTATCTCTGACTTCCAACGGAGTAAGTTCTTCACATACAACGGTTCTGCGTGGTTCTGCTCCTGACACACTTCAGACGCTTCTGCCAATCAAGATTTTCATACATGCTCATACTTTATTCTTTATTCATCATTCGTATGGTAGTACAATACGCTTGAATATGTCCTGTTTAGTTTTTACAATCCGGTTCGACTACACCCACAAAGAAGAGGCGGCAAGAAACTTCGCAGGGTTCTTTTTTTAACGTCTTCGATTACAACACATCGTGACTAGCTACACAATAGACACCGCTTACATTGTTAAGATAGAGTTTGAGAGCTATAATAACTATAATTTAAACTTGATAATTCTGACCACATAAAATCAAAAGTAAAAGCAGGCCTCACGCACTCTATGTACTTGCGCGCGCTAACTACCTATCGCCCGACGGGCCGCCGGCGGTCTTTTTCAATACAAATTCGTCAGCCGCGCGAAGTATACATAGACGCTCGCCCACGCAACTGCGCGCAGCTGCAAAGCAATAAACACTTTACACTCGATCGTTAAGGTACATTTTCGCACGCAGCGATTGGCGATGTAAAACAGTAGGCTATTAAAGCCCGAAGGTAGGAACATTTTCTATGGAGTGATTTATCTGTTACGAAGTAACTATTAAGTAATCTGTGGTAAAAGTATAAATAAAATCAGGTGTGTAGAGCCTCTGTCAGAAATTGTTGATACAGCACACTTATTATTCCCTGGTTCCTATTGTTTTTTTTTTTTTTTTTTATGGAACCTGACACGGTTGGCTACATCACCTACAACGTCCGTGATGTCAGCCCATAACACCGGGTGAACTAGGTGCCATGTCAGTGCTTCCCCCTTTGATCGTGCCGGCTACACTGAACTGGTCGGAAAACACAAACTATTTACATAGCCGTTTAGACCGACGTTTCATTCAGTGCGGTGGTACCAACCCGGGCGGGTTAAACCCTACCACCAAGTAAGATTAGGAGGGAAGGGACCTACAGTTTTACGAGGAATCCGAACCTCGGTCAGCCTCCAACCGTCAGCGGTCACCCATCCAAGTACTGACCGCACCCAGCGTTGCTTAACATTCTATAGCGACAGTTGACTGTCTGCACCACTGCGCTATCGAGGCTGACCTATTCATTAGTTTCGGTTAGTATCTTTGAAATAAATAAAAGCGCAATGCATTCGATCCTTTTGGAATACAGGAGGTTTCCCAAATCGTTCCTGTGTCGTGTCGTATAGCAAAAATGTGGAATGCTCTTCCGTAGAGTGTATTCCCTAGTTCTTATAAACTGGGTAACTTAAAAGAAGGCGTGTCAATAAAATTGATCGCTTTTTGATCGCCTTATCGCTGGGTTGGCATCTCCATGACCGTGCTTTCGCGAGTTCGCGACTGGTTGTATTGGCTTCACCTGATTGTCCGATGGCATCAAGGGCAGAGTCATCGTGCGCTTTGAAAATCGGTCAAGTGCGAGTTTTACTCGCGCACGGAGGGTTCCGTAGATTCACTATACTATAGAGTCAAAAAATCATATCCGTTTATCTTTTGTGTTTCTGCAATGCAAAATATAATAGCCTGTGGCGTCATCTATTATACAGTAGCGTGACTAATAGATTCTTCGCACGTTTGATGTATGGGGACACCCTTAATTGTTTCTTTTTTTTATTATTTGTTGGCACATCCGCCATAATGATACATATTCTGTGAAAATTTCAACCGGCTACCTATTATACGGTTCAAAAGATACATCATTCGGACGGACGGGCGGACATACGGATAGACAGACAGATAGACAGACAGACGATGTAGGCTTAATAATAGGCGTCCGTATGGATAAAGAACTCTCCAAAATATATGCACGGGAGTGAAAATTTATGAGTGTGGAAACAATGAATCAGAACAGTGGCTAGAAACCCGCTTTCTGCTATACCCTATTCGCTAACAGGCGCAACGGTACGTAAACAAAATTAGCAAGTATTTCTCTTCACCGCAATTCGATCATAATTTTGCATCGGCGGTCTATTTAGCCGGCCTCATTATTTAGTCTACCCAATCTCTATTGATTGTAATTACTCTCCAGTCCCGAGGGGGGGCGAGCCGATAAGACGGGTCCAACAGACCCCTGGCTAATTTGCGGCCGTGCCGGGGCCGATACTCTGCGGCCGCCGCGGCCGATAGCCTGCGGTCGATTTCGGCCACTCGGGAGCTAGGAGCTGGGTTGACGTACGTCTGTCAGCTGTTGTCTTTTGGACGCCTCTTGGGTTTCTCTTAGAGTTTAGACAGTGTATCTTGACACCGAAGACGCCTAAGTGGGAACGCCTCGAACGACAGACCATTTGAGTATGTCGGACGAGAAAAGGAGGTGTAGTTCATTATTTCATACAAGGCGCCAGATCGCATGACTCAGTGGAGAGTGCAGACGACCCGTAGCAGTAGAAATGTCTCAGACATATTTCTACTGCTAGGCTATTTTTATAGTACTACCGACTCGAATGTCAGACATTATATTTTCTACTGCTAGGCTATTTATCGTACTACCGACTGGAATGTCAAGACATATTTTTACTGCTAGGCTATTTTTATCGTAATACCGACTGGAATGTCGTAGTAATTAAAATGGTCTTTGTACTTTCAATTACATTTTTTTTAATGAAAACTGACACGGTTGGCTACTTCGCCTACTGCATCCGCGATATCAGCCCATAGCACCTTAGTGAGCCTGCGGTCGATTTCGGCCACTCGGGAGATAGGAGCTGGGTTGACGTACGTCAGCTGATGTTGAAGGCAGAGACAACTGTCCGATTGCACACTCGTCTCTGCCAGCGTGGGTGGCAACGGAACCCTAACGACCAAAGTTGTCATCCGCAACATCCTTATGTCGCAATCCTGATCAACTCTTGAAGGATCGCATAGCATTCATTAGGGATGCGGTACCTAAACTGCGGTTAGTGTAATTTGCTGAAAATGATGGGGGAAATGGGATGATGGGTTAATCCCTCGAAGATCCAAGTACCGGTTTCAACCAATGACAGATTACTGAATGATCTTGTGATATACGCAACTAGCGTTTACCCGCTGCTCCACTCTCGTGGCATTCGAATTTCAAAAATGCTGAAGTAAATAACAGCAGCAGAAAGAAGATCCAATTGGTCGCCAATTGTTTTTATTTTTATGTAATCCGGTATAGGTGGCTGAGTCGGAGGGGCCGAAGCACATGCTCCGACCAGCCAATATCACCTCCGAGAAGGTAGGTGCCATGCCGGAGATTTCCCTGGATTGCCAGCAATCCCAGTTATACTGGATTAGAGGAGAACACAACCGATGCTGCTATGCGGCCATCTTACATCCAGTACGGTGCGGTGGTATCAACCCATACGGCTACGATTTGAGCCTACCACCTAATAATAAGGGGCAAGGGAAGGGACCTACAGTTTTACACCGGTTCCGAACGGTGAAGCAGCAGTACCCTAATCACGAGATTTAACCTACTACGGTACGCCGTGTTCTCCGCATCATTTTGTATGGAGAAACGAAGTTCGCAAATCTATCACTAGAGGCGCTGCTCTGTTTCTCCATACAAAATGATGCGGAGAACACGGCGTAGCGTAGTCAGTAATATTTATGTCAATGAGCGTAGTAGGTTAAATCTAGTGATCCTAGTACTGATGCAGGTATGCACGTAAATGTTTTCGTCAGAAAAAACTCATTGGTACACGCCGACCGGATTGTCACAACATTATTACCTACCGATAATAGCCAGTAATCCCAAGCGAAGTCTACGGATGTCACCTCTCGTTGGTGAGCCTGGTCGTGGCTGGTCGGAGCGTGTGCTTGTAAAAAAAATCCATACATTATTTCAAGCGTTATTTTTCAAACTGGCCCGCGACACATTCTAAAACTCAAAATTCGAATCACATTCATCTGTCATCCATCTATCAAGCTCTTGTAAAGTAGCTTGTACATTATTCTGATCTTGCCTTCTCGTTTCTTCCGACCGACGACGTTTCTTTCCACGCCGCGCTCAATAATTTTGTTTACTGCTCAACCCCTCAAAGAAATATGGTGATGTTATAATATATGTAATCATCCCAAGATATTATGCCTGATTCCATGAGTGAGAAAAGTATATAAATTGGTTAAGCTGTTTTCGAGCTGTTAGAGACAGACAGACAGACATACGTTGCGCTTTATATTAAGAGAACAGAAGTACCTATATTGAAAATATACATAATACGCAAGGAAGACAAAATTATTATTTTCCAATCAATGACCCATTTTTTCAATAGACCCATACATTAAAGTGCTTATAGGTACTATAAAACGAAGTTTTCATATCACGTCTGTAAATATGATTCTTTTAAAATTCTTAAAAATAAACTTCCATCCAAATTGAGATTTGATAGCGAATATCGTTATGGTAAATAAAAAACTATTTAAAAAAATATGAAAACCGCCTTCAAAAATGTATGAAATAAAAAAATCTAACCCTAGAGTTGAAAGCGGTCGGTTATTTTTGCTTGCTTTAGCACCACCGCCTTTAACTCTAGGGTTCGATTTTTTTATTTCATACATTTTTGAAGGCGGTTTTCATATTTTTTTAAATAGTTTTTTATTTAACAGTTTTTTTAGTAATTTTTATTTGCTATTAATGTACTCGGCGGAATCGCGAGAGCGATTTATCCGAGTACATATAGGAATACTATATTTATTTATATAGTATTCCAATCCGATCTTGACAAAAAAAAAATGGGATATTTACACCAACGGTTACGAGCACTGGGGCCTGATAGAAAATTAAACAGCACTACAACTTGAAACTCTTTACTATTATTTACATATCCAAACTCTTTCAACTTTCCTGTCGCATTTTTTTTATGACAACCAACTCCCTGTCATTTTTTGACAGCTAGGACTAATATTGTATGTACCTACATAGTTCAAAGAGAAGAAAAATATATTTTCACATATTGGTAAATATTTTATTATTGAAGTGACAACATGACAATGAAATGACAAGTAAGTTTTCTTAATTTTCTACATTTGCGTGATGGTATATAGCCTATAGTGAAATCGCCTCAAGAAATACTCTTTTCATTGGTGTAAACAGCATCTTGTCGTTCTTAGGATCCCATAATACGGTTCTTTTGTTTGTATAATGAGATAAACAAAAGTCTTTTCATCGTCGCAGCCGTCATCCTCATCCATTTTAATTTATTTTTTATTTGTCCCGGCTGATGTTGATGTTTGTTCGTTCGCGGCGCGCGCACCGCCGCGAACTACGTCTGAAAACTTTCTACACGTGCGCGTAACCTTTGTGTTCGGCCGAATTCGCGACAACTGATGGATGAGAGCGCGGGCTACGAACGCACGTAGCGTGCGCGCAACTGCCTTTATGATGTTCGCGAGCACACTAAATTGTATAGGATATGTTGCATCGCACGCTGCATTGCAAGATATCCCTAACATATTGTGTTGCAATTTTTTTTTTATGGAACCTGACACGGTTGTCTACGTCACCTACAACATCCGTGATGTCAGCCCATAACACCGGGTGAACTAGCTGCCATGTCAGTGCTGCCCTTCATTTCATGTCGGCTACACTGAACTGGACGGAAAACACGAACTATTTACATAGCCGTTTCGCGACCGACGTTTCGCTCAGTGCGGTTGTACCAACCCGGCCGGGATAAACCCTACCCACCTAGTAAGGTGAGAAGAGAAGGGACCTACATAATCTGTACGCGGCACTACTAGACCAAGCTTTCGCGTTTTTTTGTTGTTGTTTTTTTTTTGGCCATTGTTTTTTTAAGACATTTTGGCCGTTGTCAAGTTAGTGAAGATTCATGTTCATGTGCGGTCAATTGTATATAAAATATAGGATTGTCACAGGCTAAGTTTGTTAGAAGTTGCTCCTGCCGCAACTAGCTGTCATAACCGTATTGGTACTTCCTTTGTGTTGCCGTCCGGCACATATCGACAGCAGCTGACACATGCTACAGTATCTGGGACAAGACAATATGGCCCTAGGGTCCGAGATGTATTCACGCACAAGGGATAATGCGTAATCCGAGCTCGGTAATTAATTAATTAACTACGTTTAAATTTTGCTACAGCTATTGTGTTGATTTGAGTTATTACCGTATGGGGCCGCCGGTATTTAAAAAGGATAGCCCCACTTCATCTCTCCTCGTGCGTGTCGTAAAATGACACTAAGGTATAAGGGAAAAGTGCTAAAGGGCGACAGGCTAGCCTCCTCTCATCTTGGCGCGGTCCTTCCACCGATCCGATTTTCCGGGATCGACCGTGATGACATGTATGTGGTGTTCCTTGCCAAACAACCTACGAGTATCTTCGCAGCACTCGCCGCAGAGAAACTGAGCATCGTTTTGTTGTTGACATTGAGCTTTTGAGAACCCATCGGTTCTCAAAATCGTTTCTTTGTCGCACCGCTAGGGTGTGGAACTGTATTCCGGCGAGTGTTTCCCGAATCCTTTAACCTGGGTGTCTTCAAACGTCGTACCAACGGGCTAGACAGCCTAGCAATGGTCCGGAAATCTGCTGGCATGGCGCTTCACTGACCGTGGTTACGCGAGGAGGGAGAGGTATTTTTGGCTCTGTCTACTTTACTATTGGTCCCTCGAGACAGCCACCCATGTTGGGTTACATAAAACAAAAATTTACTTTAACACGCAATTTTCAAGGTAAATTTTTCACTTTCACACTTTATAACATTTTCGTCGACAGGAATCCAGGATTTTCTCTATTCAAACAACGCGCGATATCCATCAACTTTTAACGCACCGATCGAAAAGTACTCATTCGTAGAGACGGCAACACTTACTGCCAGTCATTAGAGCATTATTAATGTCTCGATGTGTTTTTTTATAGCGAAAGTCGAAGCAAGCAAAACAAATTCGACATCGTCCTAATTTCCCCAGATATTTACGCATAAAACTCTGCGCTCCGCGCGGGTACGCGCGGCAGAAACGTCGGTCCTCCAAATTGTACTGCGACAAAAAAAAAGTGACACATTCAATTAGATAGGGACGAGAATGGGACGGGGCGGGGCGGGAAGATGAGGAGGGGGAGGGAACAGATAGAAAGAACGAAGGTGACTGAATATTTCACTGAAAATGTTCGGGACGTAGGTCGCGATTTGATCTCGTACTCGTTCCTCTGCATTGGACATTTACCGATTCTGATTTGTATGTGCGTGTTACAATCTGGTTATTTAAGGGATTTTGTGAAAATTTCGCAATCGTCACATTTATGTGGTTGTTCGCCAGCGTAAAATGTGGATATTGCATCACTGGTTGGTGATTTCTTGGAGTGGTGGTGGCGAATATAGAACAAAACACCTTCTTGCCGATATGAAGTATTTACTTGGACTCAGAGTCAACAACATTAGATTTTGGAGTCTTGGCCTGAACTGCTCTATTTACAAAACAAACACGACAAGGTAAGACGACACATTCGAAACATTAGAAAATCCTACTTTGAATTTAAAAATTAACTCTAAATTGGCTCTATGGCAAAAGTATCCAATCTCGCGCTGGCTAACTGCCAGTGCAATATTTAAACAGCAACAACATTCATAAAACTTGTATACCAAGGATTCGAACCTGCCAATGTGTGATGTTGTAAAGATGATGGATGCGATCATTTGATGAATGACGAACCTTCCAAGGTCTCAAATGACGGGCCGACTCACCACTTTATTGCGATTATCAAACTTAACGACTGTTGGTTTTTAAGCAATGTATTATACAATCTTCTCCTTTCGACCCTGTGTGTTTTTCATTGTTCATTGTGTATCAACTTTCGTATTGAAAGCTGATTTTGCAAAGATGACGGATGCGATCATTTGATGAATGACGAACCTTCCAAGGTCTCAAATGACGGGCCGACTCATCACTATACTGCGAGTATCACACTTAAACAAGGTAAAAACATCTTCTCATTTCGACCCTGTGTCTTTTTCATTGTTCATTGTGTATCAACTTGTGCATTGAAACCTGATGTTGCAAAGGTGACGGATGCGATCATTTGATGAATGACGAACCTTCCAAGGTCTCAAATGACGTGCGGACTTACCACTATACTGCGATTATCAAAATAAACAAGGTAAAAACATCTTCTCATTTCGACCCTGTGTGTTTTTCATTGTTCATTGTGTATCAACTTGTGCATTGAAACCTGATGTTGCAAAGATGACGGATGCGATCATTTGATGAATGACGAACCTTCCAAGGTCTCAAATGACGGGCCGACTCATCACTATACTGCGATTATCAAACTTAACAGCTGTTAGTTTTTTAACCAAGGTATTAAAAAAAAATTCTTCTCCTTTCGACCCTGTGTGTTCATTGTGTATCAACTTGCGTATTGAAAGCTGATGTCGCAAAGATGACGGATGCGATCATTTGATGAATGACGTAGCTGTAAATTCTTTATCGAGCGTGCCGAAAAGGATAGAGGAAGATACATTTTGAATAAAACGGCGCTAGATGCGTCCGCACGCTTAGGGGGTAAACATACGACGCTGCCATGTACATACACTTTGAGTGCGCGTCCGTCGCGTGCGGTAGGAAGGCGACAATAGAACGATTACGGCTTTCGTCCATGGCCCGGTTGTTTCTCAGATGACGAATGTCGGCGTTTTGAGAGCCCTAGGCTCGCTACGAGCTCTCTGGCAAGGCGGAAGCGTGGTATTTTTTTATAGAAACTGACACGGTTGACTTCATCACCTACAACATCCGTGATGTTAGTCAGCCCATAACACCGGGTGAACTAGGTGCCATGTCAGTGCTTCCCTTTGGTCGTGCCGGCTACACTGAACTGGACGGAAAGCACAAACTATTTACCTACATAGCCGTTTCGATCGACGTTTCATTCAGTGCGGTGGTACCAACCCGGCCGGGTAATATAAGAAGGGCGTCATATCCCTTAGTCGCCCCTAGTAACTTGTGTTGGAGAAATGACAAAACTCGGAAAGTGGTGCACGCTAATGTGTATCGAACCCATGATCTTTCACTCACTAAGGCGCTTAGCCGTCGGCCGCGAGCCGGTTAAGTTCACGCGCGCGCAAATAGCGAGCGAAAACAACGAATGTCGCTTCTGGATCTGTGCTTCTGGTTGTCTTCTCTCATGCGGTGGAGGAAATTGTAGGAGGGGTGAGGTAGCGTACGACGGGCGAGGGGAGAGGTAACACACTCGCAAATGAGTTGTGCGTGAACGAGATAACACGAACGCGCTCGTTTGCTAACGGGCCTTTTTTATTTAACGCTTTTTACCGGGAGCGTCGGCAGCGCAGAAAGTGTACATTTTTGTTTATAAAAATGTTCTATCTACTCTACTTCTTATAAAATGGAATGTATGTCTGTATGTATGTGAGGTAAACTCCGGAACCACTAAACAGATTTTGTGATACGGTTTACACCAATGTAAAGAGAAGTTCTTGAGGCTCACTATAGTATATATACCATCGCGATAAATAGCAATAGAGCCGAGCAGTATCAACGAAAGTATATTATGGACCGTATTTAGTGTCGTATAGGAGCGCCGGATGGAGAGAGAAAAGAAGGACAGAGGAGAGGGGGAGGAGGGCAGGAGACGAGGGAGGGAAAGAGGGGAAGGGAAGGGGAAGGAGAGAGGGAGAGAGAGAGAGAGATAATATAAGAGAAGCGATCGTTTATTATCATATTTGCGTTCAGATTCCACTTCAGAGTTCAGCAGACCTCGTGGTCCCACCGAAGCTAGTCAGCAGTCGATATCTGCGACCGCACAAACCTAGGATAGGTCGGACAAAGTGACCTCTCTTCGTCACCAGCCAGCCGGTCACGGCGACGACTGTCCTATTTTATTTATTTATATAAGTGACGGCAGGCCTCGCGCGGAAACAGCGCAAAAAAACATGTTGTGGTATGAAACTATTCCGACTTTCGCAGATTCCAGATTCCCTTGTTCATTCGTGTTTTTTCGCTGCTATCCGTCTGTGTCTAAGGCGCTGACGAATATTATGCCATGCTATTTTAGTCTATATATACGAAATACAAGCGTAAATTACAAATTTGACTAACCGTACATATGTGCCTTGCCTGAAAAAAATATTTTTCCCTAAAACGCTGCAATAGCCCCAAGCGCAAGGGTTGTCGTTTGTGAGTGGCCTGAGAACACGAACGCATTATGCTAAACAAACGACTCGGAAATTTATGCATGTCCTTTTAGGGCCTAAATAAACACCGTGTCACAAATTGTATTGAAGTTTAGTGAGAATTTTCTGCTGATGATTGGTCTTTTGTTGGTCTTGTCGAGTGCTGACGACGAAAAGCAACATGTTGGCTAGACGTTTCCGATTCTGTTCTGTACAGGTATAGCTCGGTGCGTGTGCAGTACAACAATGCACTTCGGTGAATCTCGGGCCTACCCTGGAGGTGTAGTGCGTCTGGCATGTTCGCGGAGTATCGTCTTGACGATCTCTTCGCCTTAATGCGGAAGCGGTGAGCATGGCTTATGCACCGTATTTATAATTCTGAATATCTAATCATTAATGTTATCTCCCCCAACTATTCTACATACAGCACAGGATTGTTATTTGTACATTTCTCTGTGCTGTCTATATGGGGTTATACCTGAAACAAACTATTTATTATTATTATTATTTGCTTTAGTGTGTTTTTATGACTTATCTACTATTTTGACCGTACTACGGACCGTCTGTGAACGTAGAAGAACGAAGCTCCTGTATATCTCGATCAGCGGCGATTCCTTTAAGTTGGCTAGGTTGGCGCCGCCAAACCAAATAAAATGAATGCCAGCATTAATATCGAAGTATTAAGCAAAAACAAATGTGAAAAAATATCGGTAAAATATTATATAGTCCACAATGAATAAGCTAAAACGTCAATCCCATTACATAATTTGAAATTTCGCGCGCGTCACACGCGGGCGACGAATGACGACACATCAAGACATTCATTGGCCGATTGGCTACATTTGAAGCGCCATCGTATTCCATACAAGCGGCCGATGTTCACCCGTCCGCGCGCACCCGCTGATAAGCGTTTCGAGTTGGCGCAGCGGGGAGCGCATTTAGCGACGAGCGAGCTAGGCTAGGTGAGTTGTGTGTGCGTGTGTGTGCGCACTGCTGCGGCAGCGTATGCGTGACTGCTTTGTAAACAAAAATGGACCTGTTATGGATGGAATTTTTTAAATAATTGATTATTTATTGATAATAATGGCAAACTCCAGTGCGAAATCTACAATAGAAGATCTTTTCGAAAAACCCTTCTCAACGAAGACATTTTCTGAAAAAAACCTCTAATTGTTCAAAACGTTCGCCCTTGCCCAGTTTGTCGAATTTGAAGTCTGTACATAAAGACAGCAAAAGGGAATATTATGGTCTTTCAGTTTTTGAACTCATTGTGGTAGAAATAAATTAACGCGTAAGTTATGAAATTATGAAAAAAAATCCTTAGCCAGAGCCAACCCAGTACTCAGCACCAGGAGTCGCTACTGATCTCGATGCACAAAGTGTGTTCAAAATGTTGAAATCAGTAAAGTCTCCTTCAGAGACTACGGATTGTATCGGTCTCTTGTTGTTCTTTGCTTTAGTGTGTTTCTATGACGTACCTACTATTCTGACCGTACTACAGACGGTCTATGAACGTAGGAGAACGAAGCCGCTGTCCTGTAAATCTCGATGCACAAAGTGTGTTGAAAATGTTGAAATCAGTAAGTCTGTTCCAGACACTACGGATTGTATTGAAGCTTAGTGAGCATTTTATGATGATTTTTTTTTTTCATCTAATCCGGTATGGGTGGCTGAGTCGGAGGGGCCAAAGCGCATGCTCCGACCAGCCAATATCACCTCCGAGAAGGTAGGTGCCATACCGGAGACTTCCCTGGATTGCTGGCTATACTGGACTAGAGGAGAACACAGCCGAGGCTGCTATGCGGCTATCTTACTTCCAGTCCGGTGGTACCAACCCAGTCGGCTACAATTTGAGCCTACCACCTAGTAAGGGGCAAGGGAAGGGACCTACAGTTTTACACCGCTTCCGAACGGTGAAGCAGCAGATGTAGGTAAGCACGTAAATTTTTTCGTCAGAAAAAACTCATTGGTACACGCCGACGGGATTCGAACCGCGGACCTCTCGCATGAGAAGCCGATGCCCAAACCCCTCGGCCACCTCGCTTATGATGATGATGATAATTTGTTCTTTTGTAGTTTTGTGTTTCTATGACGTACCTACTATTCTAACCTTACTATATGGACGATCTGTGAACGTAGAGGAACTAAGCCTCTAGCCTGTATATCTCGATGCACAAAGTGTGTTGAAAATGTGGAAATCAGTAACGTCTGCTCCAGACACTATGGAAAATGGCGAAGTTTTTCCAAAAGTCAGCAACGAGCGCCTCCAACTTCTGAGATAGGAAGAAAATAAACAATCAAAACAAAGGGGAAGGAGCGAATATTCATTACATTATAACCTCGTAAGGGGTTGTGGGTCGCGATCAAGGCGTTGTAATTCCAACCAATAAGCATGAGCTCTGATTTTTAACTTCGACGAAAAAGAGGGGTGTTAAAAGTTTGACGTCTCCGTCTGTCTCTGTGTTTAACTGTGTATGTTTGTGTCTGTCTAGCATCGTAGCTCCCAAACGAATGGACCGATTTGGATACGGGTTTTTTTTTATTAGAAAGCTGGTTTAACCGGTATGGTTCTTAGCTATGTTAGTAATCAAATAATAAAGTAATTATGAAGTAATAAAACAATTACGTCTCACTAATGGGCCGATCTCGATGCGAGTTTTTTAAAAACGCTTGATATAAAAATTTAATTACAAATTTAAAAACCCCGACCCTTAAAAAGTCAAAAATAATTTACGTTTACTTACTTAAAGGAGTCGGGGGACCCGCGCAGCTCTGAGTTTTATTTTTATTTTTACTTAGCTTAAAGGAGTCCCCGACTCCTTTAAGTAAGTAAACGGAAATTATTTTTTACAATCAAACCGGTCGGGGGTTCTATTTATAATTTGACTTTTGTCATGTATAGATTATTTTTTATGTGTAAACAGAACAACGATCGGCGACTGCCTTCCCTTAGCCAGCTGCTCCGACGCGATTTCTTGCTATGTGAACATCTTAAAGCGCGCCTGGAGAATTTTTGTTTATACATGCGAATGAATCGTCAACTCACGTTATGCGTTATGTTTGTACCTGTACCCTAATCACGAAATTTAACCTACTACGCTACGCACGTTACGCCGTGTTCTCCGCATCATTTTGTATGGAGAAACGAAGTTCGCAAATCTATCACTAGAGGCGCTGCTCCGTTTCTCCTTACAAAATAATGCGGAGAACACGGCGTAGCGTAGTAGTTTAAATCTCATGATTAGGGTACTGATTGATAACACAACGTTACTTTGCGAAATGGCAATACTTAAAAATTATTCGTGTTTTCCGTTTGGTTCAGTGTAGTAGGAAAAAATAAATTGTATGAATTTGCATAGGACCTAATTTTACGCTGAATGCAGCAGGTGTTGCCAACAACCTTATGTAAATTAATATACTAATTTTAAATATATGAATTACATATATTGTGTGTACGCTTTAAATTTAATTATTTAATTAGTAAGCAAAGCATTTGTGAAAAACGTCGCTGGTTACATACCTAATTGTTTATTGTTTCTACTGTCTCCATAACCTACATATGTATTTAATTGTTTGTTTTTCCTAAATAAATAAATAAAATAAAAAAAAATAAAAAATAAACAGTGTAGTCCTGATATACCTAAACCCAGTATTGCGTTAATATGCACAACAAAATATATTTTCGACATTATATTATCGTTATTAGCAGCCGTGCAACGTTTTTGGCAGTTCGCCAAATTTAAAGAGCCTCTTTTTCGTTTGTTATTTTTAGATAGCACTCATTTCTGCTGGAAAATGTGGAAATGAGTTTGAGCTGTTAGGAGTATCGTGAGTGAATTCTAAAGTTGGTCTATGCTGTGGTTAGTTCCAAAACGCCGTTCGTATTCTGTTCGCGTGATTCATAACAGTATTTGTGGATCATTGAATCTTATCACTTCGTACGGTGCTGCCCTGATTGGCTGACGAAATCTGACGTTTCATTTCTACTGCGTATTGGCCTTCACTGTACGCGTGTCTAAAATATCTGGAAGTTGTCTCGATGTAATCTCGGAGAAAGAAAGAAAATCAAACAGGCTCTAAACATAATTGCAAGTTTTAATTAACTAAAGGGTTCAGAACGTAAGAATGGCAAATGTGTAGTGCACCAGAATTTAAATTAAATAAAATGACAAATAATATAATAAATATAAATAAATTACACTAAATGAATTCATAATAAAAGTTGTAAATTTAGAACATTCTAAATTTTATTGGAGACAATTTCCCCTCCCTGCTACATTCGGGCTTGACTAAGATCATATTAACGTGATCGAGTAGTAACAAAACAATTCCCTCTCAGAAATCTTTACGTTCCGAGTTTAGGGGTGAACTCAAATGCGTTTTTCAAGTTGATTTAATTTAGATACCTGTCTCGCGTACTGCGCCTTGTTCTATTGTTACTTTTGTGTTTGCTGGAATAGATTGTTGCGTGTTTTTCTTAACAATTTTCTTTTTATTTACTCTTAAAAAATGTATGGTGTATTTTTTCATGCCCATAACTACTTACTTACGACAAACCATATTTGTAAGTCAATTGTGTACTTTAACTTACCCGGCGCTTAATTAATTTTTTTATTTCTTCTGCGCTGTGTGCGGCCCTGATTTTCGAAATCTCTAAGTATTTCACATATTGTGCGCACGCAAAACAGGTTGGATTTCTGCATAATGTGATCGGTTAGTCCTATTTCTTTGTCAGAAACGTTTGAAGCCCTTGATTTTTTCTATGGATGCGTGTTATTTTCATCAGAAACAGCAGGACTGCATAACGCAACAGTTACGGAGCCGAAAGAGCGGTGTTTGCGGCCACTAACATAGCTAAATTAACTGAAAGAAATGTCAATAAGTCTGCCTTCTGAACTGCAGGAAAATAATATATCCGCTATAGGTGGAGCGTAGTGTAGCGTATTATCTCCAAATTTTCGATAATACGTGACGGCCCGGCGGTGTAGTTGTTTATCGCGTTGGCGGCTCAAGCCAGAGACCCAGGTTCAAATCCTGGTCGGGATGTATTTTTTCCAATGATTTTCGATTTGCATTTTTATAATTAAAAATATATATAAAGCGAGTACGTGCTTAGTACTAACATATAAACATAAAATATAAGTAATTGTATTGTTTTTTTTTAATACCTATCATTAAAAATATAATACAAAATTAACCTTAAAAAAACCTTTATTATTATTTGTCTGTCCCTTGTTTACACTGGCTTAGGTATTTTGCCCCTTAGCACAGCAAACCATGCTTGTTTTAATAAATAAAAACCGAACAAGTGCAAGTGCAAGTGCAACTCGCGCACCGAGGGTTTCGTATCGCCATGTCATGGTCAGCGCCACTCACCCCAACTATGGCGTGTTTTATGAAATGCTTCATATTAGGTAAAATTCATGATTAGTTAAAATGCTTTATACTGTTTTCGGTAGATGGCGCGCATATTCTTTTTATTTTCCTTTATCCCCATACAGGAAAATAAAAAGGGTCCCCACCCCCGTGAATTTTTTACTTTTTCTAATTTTTATTATTTGTTGTTATATCGGCCATAATAACACATATTCTATGAAAATTTCAATGGTCTACCTATTACGGTTCAAGAGGGCGGCGGACAGACAGACAGACAGTCGGCGTAGTCTTAGTAATAGGGTCCCGTACGACCGATACGGAACCCTAAAACCGCACTCAAGACTACTATGAAATCGCGCTTCTCTCCCCGCACAATACAAATCTCTTTAGCCGCACAATAGTCCAGGAAACGAGGAAATTCCTTGTATGGGCTCTTCGGACTAATTCCTCTGTCGCTGAAACTTTGCAGTGTGATAGAGTAGTGTTTAAAATATACGTTTGACAAATTATCTAGGATTTTTGATGTTTGGAAGTTAGGTATTAAAATGAATGAATGCCTAAAAATGAAAATCGCTTATAACTGCTGATGAAAAAATTGCTCCGTCCGAAATTCCTTCGGTATATGATATTATATATTAATAAGAGTATATATTAACATTATCTAGGAAAATTTCGATTTCGAATAGGCAGAAATTTGAAAATATCTATTTTGTATCACAACTTCTTCAGAAAAATTGCTCTGTCAATTTTAATTTTTTTATATGTCTTAGATTATTTAAATATATCGCTTTTGACAATTATCTAGGAAATTTTCCATATCGATCACACCTTTACAGATTTTCGGCAATAATTCGCTGTGAAAAATTGCTCCGTCCGAAATTCCTTCGGAATATGATATTATATATTAATAAGAGTATACATACAACATTATCTAGGAAAATTTCGATTTCGAATAGGCAGAAATTTGAAAATACCTATTTTGTATCACAACTTCTTCAGAAAATTGACCATATAAATGCCAAAAGGCACCAACCCACAAATTGGTTAAAAATGAGTTAAATATACCAATCGAGAGCTAATCAACCCTCTATTTTTTGCAGAAAAGACCCAGGCAGGCTACTTGGTATATACTAATAGGTTTCTACACATTCGTCCGCCCAATTGAGGTATATCGCAACAGCAGAACAGAATTATGCTACTTAGTACTAGCTAACTGGTCAGATTTTTTTTTTGCGTAAAAGATCCAAGCGAGATGGACTTTTTTGTTTTTAATGAAGTACGCTAAAAGTATTTATCAAAACAGAGCCAAGATATCTGGTTCTTTTTGGCATTATATAATAAAAACAAACTGTATATCGCAAAGTGGAACCAATTTATGTGGTTCTTTTTGGCATTTATAATAAAAACAAACGGTACATTGCAAAAATGGAATCAATTTATGTGGTTGGTTTGCCTTTGGGGACCTATAGTGAGTCTTATTTCATTGGAAATACCTACCTGGAAGTGCCTACGCCGCGCCGCCTAACGTAACCATTGAAGATAGAATAGAATAGAATAGAATATTTATTTGTATAACATATACAAGTCACAAACTAACATTCACACATTTAAAAAATTTTCTATTTAGAAAATAAAATAATATGAAACATAATAAATGAATCCTATTAAAATTAAAATTATTAATAATAGAAATCCGATATAAAAGTCACACGTGCCTCCTGGGTGGTGCCAAATGAACAGCAATCAGCGTGTGGGAGATCTTCGGATCGGCTGGGTTCGCCACCACACCCCGGGAGAAACAATTACACCGGCATAACAGTTCGCTGTGTTCCGGTGTACTTCCCGGGGACCCAGTAGCAGGTGGGGTTGGCTGTGGTGAGGAGTAGGCCAGTGATCCCGACGCGGATTCGCTGTTCAGAGGTGACGCATCGACACGGTTGACAGGGAGACCCGGTTAAACGGTTATTCCGCTGGCCGCCCGCCGGGTAGTACAGGAGCCCAATCGCGTCTAACCAACGCGAGAGGCTGCCCCGGTCAACCGGCGCATAATCCCGGAGTGGTCCGTCGTGCCGGTTGGTGACCGGAGTAGGGGTTCCGGCGGCCACTTCCGGGGGGGACCGGGGGCCTTTCCGTCTTCCGTGTCGGCGCAACACTAACCTGAGTAGTAAGCGATGAAGCTAGGGTCCACGCTTTGCCCGTGAATCACCACAGCCACCCTTTCATGCTCTTTCCCTCCCTCTTACAAAAATCATGGCAGCGAAAAAAAAGGAAAAAAAGGTTCAATCAGCGGTGCACACCCTTACACCTCTATTTAGCGTTGACTCGACCAACGTGCGGGGGTTGCATACCAATTTGAATGCCGTCCATCACCACCTGGAGACGAAGAAGCGGGCCTTGCTTTTCCTGACGGAATCACAAATATATCGACCTGCACTACCCCGGCTACACCCTGGAAGAAGCCTTCCGGTCGCGAGCCGGGGTTTGCTTGTTTATCAGGGCAGATATTTGCTGTCGTCGCCTGCGCTGCCTTGACGACTCCGAGCTATCAGTACTTTGGGTCCACGAGGATCTGGGAACGGTCTCGCGGGTGTACGCCTGTCTGTACAGGCCGCACTCTGGTGATGCAGAGACAGCTCGGTTATTTGAGTACCTGAGTGGAGCGGCAGACAAAGTCCAAGAGCGGTTCCCTACCGCGGATTTGGTTCTTCTTGGAGACTTCAATGCCCATCACGAGGCATGGCTAGGCTCCAGGAGAACTGACTTTGCGGGGAGAGCCGCCTACGACTTCGCCCTGACGCATGACCTGTCTCAACTGGTAGACCAGCCCACCAGGCTGCCAGATATAGACGGTCATGAACCCTCTCTGCTGGATCTTCTGCTGACAACGAACCCCACTGGATATAAGGTCGCAGTGAGAGCCCCGCTGGGTTCCTCTGATCATTGTTTAGTGTGGTCCACGGTGCCATCTTCGCCTCCTCAGTCCCGTACTGGAGGAACGCGTCGAATTTGGCACTACGCGTCAGCAGATTGGGATGGGATGCGAGAACACTTCGCATCCTACCCTTGGAGAAAGATCTGCTTCAGTTCGGGCGATCCATCGCAATGCGCTAATACCGCTGCCGAGGTGGTTCTGGGGGCAATGGAAATGTTTATTCGCAGCGCCTCTGTCTACCTCGGTGGTAAAAGCCAACCATGGTACAGCCGCGACTGTGCTGATGCTGTCGCAGCTAAATGCGCAGCTTATCGGGCATGGTCGCGCGCTCGTGCCGGACGTGATCCGAACGCATCCTAACTGAAGAAGGAATACAACCGCCTCTCCAGATCCTGCAAAAAGGTTATTGCCAGGGCGAAATTTGACCACATCGGCAGAATCGGCGATAGACTGAACCAGCACCCAACTGGGAGCCGTGAGTTCTGGTCTCTCGCTAAATATGTCGAGTCAAATTTCTGCCGCTCCTCTCTTCCACCTCTGCAGTGTCCTGGAGGCTCACTTGTCCACTCCGCAAAGAAGAAAGCCGACTTACTGGTATCTCTCTTTGCGGGGAACTCCAACCTGGACGATGGGGGTGCCACTCCCTCATCCATACCTAGGTGTGAGAACTCCATGTCGGAAGTGCAGTTTCGACAATGGACTGTACGGGCGGAACTTCTCTCCCTAGACGTCAGGAAGGCGAGTGGGCCGGATAGGATTCCTGCATTGGTGTTAAAAAGGTGTGCTCCCGAGCTGGCCCCAGTGCTGACGCGCCTATTCCGTCTCTCCTACTCCAATTGCCGTGTGCCGGCGGCCTGGAAATCTGCGTTTTTGCAAGCGGTCCCTAAAAAGGGTGACCGCTCAAACCCGTCAAACTACCGACCTATAGCGATTACCTCCCTTTTCTGTAAGGTGATGGATCGCATTATCAATACGCAGCTCATGAAGTACCTGGAGACGAATGACCTCATCAGCGATCGGCAATACGGCTTCCGGCCAAAACGATCTGCTGGTGATCTCCTAGCGTACGTCACTCACCTTTGGGGGGAATCGCTTGACGGTCATGGTGAATTGATGCTACCTATTTTAATTTTGAATTTTAATTTATTTTAATTTTGTTTTAATTTTATTTTAATTTTATATTTTTTTATATTGGCATAATTGAATTTTTAACCTTTGACAATTCTATTGATGCGAAGTATTTTAATTTAGCTCTAGTTTTAATTGCCTTTCATGCACAAAACAGTTTTTTTTTTCTCTGTATTCTTATAATTTTTAGTAATGTACCTATATTATTGCTAATTATTAGTCCCTTACCATGGCTAGACCCAGACAGTTTCAATTGTAAATTTGGTAAACTAAAATGTGACGAACTCAAGTGTACCGCTGGTACCTAAGATGGAAATGAATAAATGAAAAATGAAATGAAAAATACTTGGCAATTGGCCTTGATATTGCCAAGGCATTTGATCGGCTTTGGCACAAGTCGCTCTTGGGCAAATTGCCGGCTTACGGACTTCCTTCTGGCCTCTGTGACTGGGTCGCCGACTTCCTACATGGGCGTAGCATTCAGGTCCTAGTGGACGGTTGTTCGTCGGACGCCATGTCAGTGAACGCCGGCGTACCACAAGGATCTGTGTTGTCACCCACGCTGTTTCTTCTGCATATCAATGATATGCTGTCTCTGGGCAACATACATTGTTATGCGGATGACAGTACGGCACACGGATCCTACACCAGTCACCCTTCAGCCAGTCGGGATATTGTGGATGAGAAGAGGCGAAGACTTGTGTCTGAGTCGAGCTCAGACACAAGTCTTCGCCTCTTCTCACACACACTCGGCTCTATTTCCGAATGGGGCCGTAGCAATTTGGTCGAGTTCAACGCTTCCAAGACACAAGTTTGCGCGTTAAGTGCGAAGAGAGCGGCGTTCACACCGGCTCCTTCATTCCAAGGCACGTCGCTTAAATTAAGCGAACACCTCGGGGTCCTCGGAGTCGAACTGTCGCACGACTTGAACTTTCGTCGCCATATCGAGGGGAAGGCCAAGCTGGCTTCTAAAAAGCTGGGCGTACTCAATAAGGTGCGACGGTACTTCACGCCGGACCAAAGGCTGCTTTTGTATAAATCGCAGATCAGGTCCTGCTTGGAGTACTGCTCGCACCTGTGGGATGGCTCTGCCAAATACCAGCTTGCGCCTCTGGACTCGATCCAGCGTCGAGCCGTGCGACTAGTGGGTGACCCCGCAGTGTCCCGCGATCTGAAACCACTGCAACACCGTAGGGATGTCGGCTCCCTAAGTGTGTTCTATCGCTTATTCCATGGGGAGTACTCGGAGGAGCTGTTTAACGCAATCCCGCCGTCCCCTTTCCATCTCCGCACCACATGAACTGGGCAGGGATTGCATCCCTATACGCTGGACTTACCGCGGATGCGTACTAATCGATTCTGCAGATCATTCCTCTACAGAACCGGTAAACTCTGGAATGCTCTCCCTGCTCATATATTTCCCCCCAAGTACAGTCTCGGGTCCTTAAAGAGGGGCGTGAATGGGCACCTGTCAGGCCGGCATGGCATTCGCAACCCCCGCATACGACCGAATGTCCATGGGCGTCGTTAGACACCTTATGGGTGGCTCGGCGCCATATATCGCGCTTTCAATAAAAAAAAAATAAAAAAAAAACGTTCCTCCATTCTCTTCGCCTCAAGACTCTACCTGCAGCGGTCTTCATGCAAGAAGCACACAGCGCCTCCTGGCGGAAAGGAGAAGAGTCCGGTTGCCTAGGCGACGGACTGTTGTGATCTGACACGTCCGAAAATACAAGCGGGAGCGGGCGGTTTTGTTCAAACATTTTGCTCTGGAAAAGATAAAATCCACCCTGATCGAGCGCGGCGCGGGCTCTCAGGGCTTGTTGCGACCTAATACGGCATAAGTATAGTGAGTGTAGTTTCCGAAGTGTGTGCGTAGCTGGGCCCAGCAGATCCTCGGACACCGGGACGTTTCCGTGCCGATCGACGACCACCACCTGAAGGACCGAGCTATCGAAGGTGCGGCTGCGGGCGGAGACATCAACATCCAGGTAGGAGGTACCACACCACCACATAAGTCCGACACTGCCCTGCGTTCCCCCAACGCCACCCAGACGCAGTCCGACATCTAAGCGAGCTCTGAAACCAGTCCGACGAATCCCGACGCTGCTCAGAAGGAGTCCGACACTGCCCTGCGTTCCCCCGACGCCATCCAGACGCAGTCCGACATCTACGTGAGCTCGGAAGCTAGTCCGACGAATCCCGAAGCTGCTCAGAAGGAGTCCAACATTGCCCTGCGTTCCCACGACGCCATTCAGACGGAGTCCGACATCTAAGTGAGCTCGGAAGCTAGTCCGACGAATCCCGACGCTGCTAAGAAAGAGCCCGACACTGCCCTGGGGTTCCCCGACACAATACAGACGGAGCCCGACATCCAAGTAAGCCTCAAAGCTAGTCCGACGAATCCCGACGCTGCTCAGAAGGAGTCCGACACTGCCCTGCGTTCCCCCGACGCCACCCAGACGCAGTCCGACATCTAAGCGAGCTCTGAAACCAGTCCGACGAATCCCGACGCTGCTCAGAAGGAGTCCGACACTGCCCTGCGTTCCCCCGACGCCATCCAGACGCAGTCCGACATCTAAGCGAGCCTCGAAGCCAGTCCGACGAATCCCGACGCAGCTCGGAAGGAGCCCGACACTGCCCAACGTCCCCCGACGCCATCCCGACGGAGCCCGATACTGCCCTGCGTTCCCCGACGCCATCCAGACGGAGCCCGACACCTAAGCGAATTTCACGGATCCAGACGCTACGCCAAACTAATCCTATCACGAAGCGCAAAATAAGATCTGAACTGACTGATAGATAACAGTAGACAACACCCGTCGCCGCCGCGTAAACCAGCCTCGGGGAAACTTGTAAAAGTCCCAATCGTCTCTTATTTACCCTATTTCACCCCTTATGAAACTATCAAACCCAGAATATGAGTACCGCTGCGGTGACGGCGTGATATTGCATGTGCACAGTCGCACCCCCACCCAACTACAGTCCACCCACTAACACCACGGGGTGAGAACGACTGTTGCGTACAGCGGCCCCATTCGGAAATAGACCGAAGCGTTTGTTTGAGATCAGACACAAGTCTTCGCCTCTTCATCCACAACATCCCGTCTGACTGAAGGGTCACTGGTATAGGATCCATGTGCTGTACTGTCATCCGCATAACAATTTATGTTGCCGAGTGGCAGCATGTCATTGATATGCAGAAGAAACAGTGTTGGTGACAAGACAACACAGATCCCTGCGGTACGCCGGCATTCACTGACAGGGCGTCCGAAGAGCAACCGTCCACTAGGACCTGAATGCTACGCCCATGTAGGAAGTCGGCGACCCAGTCGCAGAGGCCAGAAGGAAGTCCGTACGACGGAAGCTAGCCCAGAAGCGATTTGTGCCAAACCTGTAGAGGTGGAAGGGAGGAGCGGTAGAAAATCGATACGACAGATTTGGCGAGAGACCAAAACTCACGGCTCCCAGTTGGGTGCTGGTTCAGCCTATCACCAACTCTGCCGATATGCTCGAATTTGGCCCTGACGATAGCCCTCTTGCAGGATCTGGAGAGGCGGTTGTATTCTTTCTTCAGTTCGGATACATTAGGATCGCGTCTGGCACGAGCGCACGACCATGCACGATAAGCTGCGCCATTAGCTGCGACAGCTTCACCACAGTCGCGGCTGTACCAGGCCTGGCTTTTACCACCGAGGCGCACGAGGGCGCTGGGAATGAACATCTCCATTCCCCCCAGAACCACCTCGGCTACGGCATTGGCGCATTCTGCCGGAATGCGCCAATGCCGTAGCCAAGGTGTAGATCATCCGAGGTGTAGATCATCCGAACTGAAGCATAGCTCTCTCCATGGGTAGGATGTGATGTATTCTCGCATCCCGTCCCAATCCGCTGACACGTAGTGCCAAATTGGACGCATTCCTCCAGTACGAGACTAAGGAGGCAAAAATGGCACCGTGGACCCCACTAAACAGTGGTCAGAGAAGCCAAGAGGAGTGCTCACTGTGACTTTGTATCCAGCAGGATTCGTCGTCAGCAGAAGATCCAGCAGAGAGGGTGCATGACCGTCCATGTCTGGCACTTTGGTAGGTTGGTCTATCAGTTGAGGCAGGTCATGCGTCAGGGCGAAGTCGTAGGCGGCTCTCCCCTCGAAGTCAGTTCTCCCGGAGCCCAGCCTTTCCTCGTGATGGGCATTAAAATCCACAAGCAGAACCATATCCGCGTATATATATATATATAGGGAAACTACATGCACTTCATCTGCCGCTCTACTCAAGTGCTCGAACAATCGAGCTGTCCCCGCGTCGTCTGAGTGCGACCTGTAGATACTTACAGGCGGACACACGCGACTCCGTCCCCAAGTGAACCGATTGTGATGATTCTTTTTTTATTTGAAAGCTGGTGCTTTCCGCGTGGTCCCATTTCAATTTCATCAAGATCGGATTGGAAAGCGAGGCGGATTCGCGAAGCCAAAAGCCGAGCGATTCCGCCGAGTACATTAATAGCAAAAAATTACTAAAAAAACTGAAATAAAAAACTATTAAAAAAATTTAAAAACCGCCTTCAAAAATGTATGAAATAAAAAAAATCGAACCCTAGAGTTGAAGGCGGTGCAAGCAAAAATAACCGACCGCCTTCAACTCTAGGGTTCGATTTTTTTTAATTTCATACATTTTTGAAGGCGGTTTTTAATTTTTTAAATCGTTTTTTTACAAAAATGTATACACTTTATTTACATACAGACTGTACGTGCATGAAATATGTTTAATAAGTTGTTTCGACATACTGTCATACAAATTAAATTACAGAACGAAAGTTAAATTTTAAAAGTTCCTAATACTATATAGGCCAGAGCTGCGCGTCGTGCGCACGAAGCGAAGGAACGCGGGCGTGCTCGGCCGGCCAAGACGACCGCGTTCCTTCGCTTCGTGCGCACGTCGTGCGCACGAAGCGCAGCTCTGATATAGGCCCTACATTTTCGTTCCATAGGCGGCAGGACGGCGCGGCGGAACGGCGTTGTAGTGGGACGACAGAGGTGGCGGGCGGAATAGCGAGCCGCGAGCATCGACGACGCTCGCGTGTCGTCTCGTCGGTCGCGGTGCGGGACGATGAGCTGCTGGCGCGCGGGCGGGCGGGCTTATTCTTCCCCACTCCCCGCAGCCCTCCCGCACCCCGAGTTCAGTGTAGTGCGAGCGCGCGCTTTTTAAACGTTGTTTTATTATATTGCGATACTCGAAACTACTCGAAAGTTCATGTTTAATGGAGAAATTTTATTGGATAATATACAATTATATTATATTTTGATGTTCTGTGTCTAATAAGTTAATAAAAACAGACGAAGCAATTTTTCACAGTGCTTGGGTTATTGCCAAAAATATGTAAAGGTGTGATCGATAAGGAAAATTTCCTAGATAATTGTGAAAAGCGATATATTTAAAGAAATTAGGAGATGAAAAAAAATTAAAATTGACAGAGTAATTTTTATAGGTATTTTCAAATTTCTGCCTGTTCGAAATCGAAATTTTCCTAGATAATGTTATATATATACTCTTATTAATATATAATATCATATTCCGAAAGAATTTTGGACAGAGCAATTTTTCACAGCGAATTATTGCCGAAAATCTGTAAAGGTGTGATCGATAAGGAAAATTTCCTAGATACTTGTCTAAAGCGATATATATAAATAAATTAAGACATATAATAAAATAAAAATTGACAGAGCAATTTTTCTGAAGAAGTTGTGATACAAAATAGGTATTTTCAAATTTCTGCCTATTCGAAATCGAAATTTTCATAGATAATGTTATATATATACTCTTATTAATATATAATATCATATACCGAAGGAATTTCGGACGGAGCAATTTTTCACCAGCAGTTATAAGCGATTTTCATCTTTAGGTATAAATACCTAACTTCCAAACATAAAAAATCCTAGATAATTTGTCAAACGTGTATTTTAAACCCTACTTTATCACACTGCAAAGATTCAGCGACAGAGGAATTACGTCGAGTGGAAATGCTTTATTGATTGGAGTACAAAGCGTGAAGCGTTCGAGAGTGTCTGGCGTGCCGAGTCGAGCTTCGTGCTTGTCTGTCATTAGCGATGCGTTTTAAGCCCGCCTCTGTCTGGTGCGGGGTTCTATTCGGTTTGTGAGCGCTTTATATTACAAAGAAGTGCTGAGTAAAATAATTCCCGCCTCTGTCTGGTGCGAGGTTCTATTCTGTTTGTGAGCGCTTTATATTACAAAGAAGTGCTGAGTAAAATTATTCCCGCCTCTGTCTGGTGCGGAGTTCTATTCGGTTTGTGAGCTCATTATATTACAAAGAAGTGCTAAGTAAAATAATTCCCGCCTCTGTCTGGTGCGGGGTTCTATTCGGTTTGTGAGCGCTTTATATTACAAATAAGGGCTGAGTAAAATAATTCCCGCCTCTGTCTGGTGCAGGGTTCTATTCGATTTGTGAGCGCTTTATATTACAAAGAAGTGCTGAGTCAAATAATTGCCGCCTCTGCCTGGTGCGAGGTTCTATTCGATTTGTGAGCGCTTTATATTAAAAAGAAGTGCTGAGTAAAATAATTCCCGTCTCTGTCTGGTGCGAGGTTCTATTCGGTTTGTGAGCTCTTTATATTACAAAGAAGTGCTGAGTAGAATAGTTCCCGCCTCTGTCCGATGCGGGGTTCTATTCGATTTGTGAGCGCTTTATATTACAAAGAATTGCTGAGTAAAATAATTCCCGCCTCTGTCTGGTGCGGGGTTCTATTCGGTTTGTGAGCTCTTTATATTACAAAGAAGTGCTGAGTAAAATAATTACGCATACCAGGGTGAAATTGTAAATTTTTAGACCTGACCAGTTTTTGTTTTATTGAACGCGAGACATCTAGCCCCGAGCCACCCATAAGATGTGTAACGAATCCCATGGGCATTCGGTCGTATGCGGGTGTTGCGAATGCCATGCCGGCCTGACAGGTGCCCATTCACGCCCCTCTTGAAGGATCCGGGACTGTACTTGGGGGGAAATATATGGGTAGGGAGGGCGTTCCAGAGTTTACCGGTTCTGTAGAGGAAAGATCTGCAGAACCGGTTGGTACGCATCCGCAGTCCAGCGTGTAGGGATACAATCCCTGCCCGTTAGTAACAATACCAATGAAATACTTATGTAACTTTCGAATATGGAACTCTGGTAACCTGAGGAATATTGAATTCATTTGTCATTTGTTTTTACAAAATGACGATCATTTGAAAGGTGCATCTGTAAAAATATGCTTGTGGATGAGTCGTCAGAGGTGTATGGCCATGGCACGTCGAAATCAGTTGTCTCTGCCTACCCAGTTGGGAGACTGGCGTGACGTTATGAGGTCGTATGTTTGTATGCAAGAATAAAAAATATTTTTCATGAGATTAAATTAAAAACCTAATTAATTAAATCGTATTAACTGACGTTCTCTGCTGGATAAAGTAGGAAGTTGTCTTGGTTGGACAATGGATATTCTCGCGACTCCGTCAACATATGTACGATCCACACATTCAGACTATCATCATCATCAGCCTGCATCGGTCCACTGCTGGACATAGGCCTCTGCCAAGGCACACCACCACACGCGGTCTTCCGCTCTTCTCATCCATCCACTCCCGGCTACCTTTTTTAGGTCATCTGTCCACCTAGCCGGGGGGTGTCCCACGCTACGTTTGTTCTACGTTTCCGCTCCGTACCTGGCAGAACGATATCGTCTATAACGATAACAATAGACTAGGTATATCCTCACTCAAATCCTAAACCTCATCTCCTTCTTCTGTGTACCCAGTTTCTGAGTTGACCACATTTTTATAATAATATGTCGTTTTATATAGTTTTATTTCTGTATCATGATTATGTTTTGTTGCATCTAACCTGTACTAACCTGGTATGAACATATTTAAAAAAGGTAGACTGGCGGAAAATGCCACAGGCATTAAGAGCTACCTTCTGTACGCTTTTAAGTGCAATAAACATGTTTTTATTTGATTTTTGGAACATATAGCCAAGCCTTCTCAGGAACAGCTTTGCATTAGCGCTTCAGCGAAAAAATATACAGAGACTAGAGCTTAAAAGAAGTAGAAACACATTTTGTGCCTGATGGATAAGCTCTCAGCTTAATGTACATATGTACGTTTTCAAATAAAGACTTTGCTTTCTTGCGTCAGCCTCGGTAGCTCAGTGGTGCGGGTCGGTCGACTGTTGTTAAGCAACGCTGAGCACGGTCACTACTTGGATGGGTGACCGCTCGACCGTTGGAGGCTGACCGTGGTTCGGATGCCACGTTAAACTGTAGGTCCCTTCCCTTCTTACCTTATTAGGTGGTAGGGTTTATCCCGGCACCGGTTGGTACCATCGCACTGAGCGAAAAGTAGGTCAAAACGGCTATGTAAATAGTTCGTGTTTTCCGTCCAGTTCAGTGTAGCCGACATGAAATGAAGGGAAGCACTGACTGGCACCTAGTTCACCCGGTGTAATGGGCTGACATCGCGGATATTGTAGGTGATGTAGCCAACCGTGTCAGTTTCCATAACAAAAAAAACTTTCCACACTCGATAATAGGCTACTATTCTCAAATCAAAACAAACGTGCAGTTCGCATAATAAAGTTTTATGGCTTAGTGAAGGGAATCTCCCTTCACTAAGCCATAAAATATTCTTGTGCGAGCTGCACGTTTGTTTTGATTTGAGTATAGGTATGTAGTTTAATTGGTAATGTTGAGACAATTTCATGATAAACTCTAAAAAAGAAAATATGGAATTGTTCTTTTTTTTTTTTTTGCAAAACCACAACATATGGACTCACCCCATGCTCCGCCCTAAAATATTGAGAACCTCGTTCATTAACCCTTTTCCAGAATAGAGAAATAGTTTAAAATATGTTTGTGAGAAAAATAAATAACATCTTATGCTATTTAGCGCTAAATGACGTAGAAATAATCAGAATAGCTCCGCTAGCGGTTTCAGAGCTTGCAATAAACGCTCTTTACTGAATGCATCTTGAGTTTTTACGCCGCATCTAGATGGATGGAGGTATTCCGTTTTTGCTTCGTGTCTATCCGGACGGAGTAAGAGAGTGAAGATAAAATCTTTGCGGAGAAATCCTGCGAGCTGGATGATAATCAGTCGGATGAAATCCGCGACGCAAAACTGATTTGAGCGGTTTTCTTTTCATAAAGCAGAAAATTAACACTGCAGAAAATATTTTTACCCTAATTACCTTACTAGGTGGTTGGTACCATCGCACCGAATGAAAGGTCGGTTGAAATGGCTATATATGTTCGTGTTTTCAATCCAGTTCAATGTAGCCGGCACGACCGAAGGGAAGCACTGGCATCTCACCTAGTTCGCAAAGGTGTTATGGGCTGACATTACTGATGTAGTAGGTGATGTAGACAACGGTGTCAGTTTCCATAAAAATAAAAAATACAAAAATAAAATATGTTTTTTTTATGTAAACCAACATGGGTAGCTATGCCTGGAGACCAATGGAGCAGTCAACAGAGCCAAAATCACCTCTCCTCGCAAAAAACGTGCAAAACCTACGGTATACGCTGAAAAATATTGTCTTTTCCTTTAGCTAGATATTTCTAACCCCCACACGCAACTCCTCACATAGATCCACGCACTCTCCAGTGTGTGTCTGTGTGTGTGTAAGGTAGTAGTGGGTAGCTTCTGCAATCTCCCTTTTTATGGCTTCCACTTTTATGTTATTGGTTTACTCAATTACTTGTTATTTTTACTACGGGTCCTAACTGTGATTTACTCTCGTAAATTGATGCTATCAACCGTGCACTTGGGCAGGCATCGATGTAGTGTGGATCTTCAATCTCATCTGCGACGGCGAGAAGTATCGCTGGGTTTTCCATCTGCGCAAGAATAGGAAGGGATTTTTCTATAATCGTACATATACGTGTAACAATTTTGCTATAATCGTCTCTCATATACGTGTAAGGGTGCTGTTGTTTATTTTTCGTATTGTATGAATAATTATGGCATATGAATTCTTTTACCCTGTTCTTATTAAACCATAGATACATTCGAAAAATTTAAACCCATGACAACGCCATCTATCATTCGTCATCATCATTTGACAAGCATTTTACACATTAAACTTGTATATATTTAAAAAAATATTATTTGACGACGACTAATAAAAGTCGAAATATCATCTGAAATATGTGTTTTTTTATTTATTATGTACAAATTATTATAAACATACTAATACCAAATATTGGTCAAAATAAAACAATTTAATTCAAAATTAAATTAATAGCTAATAGTAATTAGCTATGAAGCTATTGTATAATTAACATTCACAATACACATCTTTTTTTATCATATAAATCAGACGTTAGATTAGGTTAGGTTAGGTTGGCATTCACAAAGGAACTCTCTCTGCGCGCTTCAAAACACTCGATGTGATAGTGGTAAGACTACTGGGAATGGCCGGATAGTTGAAGGGACTAGTATGACAATTTATATTTTCGAAAGCTTTCGCACTCACAGCTTCGTCAAATATTCAGTATTTAACTCCAGATCGCCTGCACACCTTTCTATGGGCTTCCCGCTACTTGTTATCGTAATAAACGTTAATGAAATGTTTGATAGCGTGTACACGCTTTTGATAGCAACCTTACAAAACGCTATCTTACCCTCCGTTCAAATGGCGAGATAATTTAAAATGATTGCCCCCAATTCAAAAGCAGCTGGAGATACGTCTGCAGCGGCGACCCAGTCGAATATTTTCGATAAATTCGGAGCAAGAAAACAACGCTTTGCATAATATGAGCGCAGAGAAAAAATCCAATAAAGAGTGAGCGCCCGTTCTGTGGGTTCTGTGGAAAACTTTGATTAAGGCAAATTTGCATTTCGCGCCGCGGAGCATCTGCCCTTGTAATATCTTTTTAATTTATGTCACAAAGTTGTCAGTGTTAACGAAAATGCGGCCCGTCCCGAGGATTACTGTGATCTATGCGCATGCTTGTTGCGAGACAACTTCAAATGAGGTTTATTTTTGTCCCTATTCCCTTATCCTTAGTCTCTTTTTTTGTTTGCGTAACTTATAATAAAGTTAATGCAATGAGTAACCATTAGGTAAATTTGGTGAAAATGACCGCGACTACCAACCGTGGTAGCTAAGTCAAAACCTACATAGTATTAATATCCGTATGGTAGACTAAAGTGTTTCTATCTTTTCATGAGATAGATGCAAAGGCAAAAATGAAGAGAAGAAATACGTCCGGACCAGTATTCGAACCTGGAACTCCGGCTTGAGCCGCCAGCGCGTCAACATTTCGCCATCGGGTCGATGACATCTTCTCTATTTGGTATAATGCAATCTCCTGCGTCCATTAAACTTGCACAATTCCATATTTTTAATTTTATGTTGCCGTCATCAAAGTCTTATTTGGCATCAGACATTAGAAGTTGACATGCGATTTTTAAATTTTTATTTTTAGGTAGTTATATGTTAGTGCCTATCATGTACCCGCTCTATATTTCATCATTAGGTAGATGAAAAGCCGGAAATGAAGAGAAAAAATACGCCCCGACCAGGATTCTAACCTTGAACTGAATAAAGATTAAATTAATTTTCGGCTTAGCATCTAATGAAGAAATATCAACCGGGGTGCATGCTTGGTACTAACATATCACAATAATAAAGTGTTTATGTTTATAGTAACCATTGTTTACTAAATCTCAATGCAATGTCTACGATCTGACAATATTCATAATAATCTTACTTTTCAAACGTATATTCGATAGAGAAAAATTATCGGATTTATCCTTGAAATTTAATGTAGGGCCAGGTTTGTTTGGAGAACATAAATTATCATTTTCTATGTACACTCTGTAGACCGATGTCCTGGACAACACTAACATTTCAGCCATTTTTATTACACATTCTTTGTTGTGTTTTGGTTGGAGATTGAAAAAAGAAAAAAAAAAGTTCCAGTGTACATAATTTGTACACGTTCATTATAATCTCTTTCATTGTGAAGCTATATGGTTGCCATTTTCGTTTTTTTCTTCTTCTTGATAATAAACCATTCTTCATCAAGCCTATACGACGAAGTATAGATTCCAAATACATAACGAATGAAGGAAAAACAACAATAGAACCGTTCTGAAGAAAAAACTTATTTAGTTACGTAAGCTATCGATAATATGAAAAGAAAACATTCAATAGACGAAGGTGGCGTTAAAAGGCAATATAGCTCAGAAAGAATAGGGGTCATATAACCGACCCTTGCGTGACTACCGTACGTGGTGGCTGCCGAAGCAATCAATGCAGCCTCTCCTTGTTTGCACAGCATTGTTGACTTGATTGGCTATTGATTGCTTAGGGCTTTGGACACGGGTGCTTTCTTTCTCAGTCGCAAAACATTTGTGTGCCTAGCGGACGTCGAGAAAAGCTTCTCGTTTATTCTAAGGCTCAATCTTTTCTTCGCTTTTTGCATCTCCTATATGGGATAGTACTTCAACGTCTTGTTTGATATTTTTTTTAATTACGCAGACATTTTTATCTCCACGCTCTCCGTCAAGATCACTTCTGTCACAACCTATTTACTGGCGTTTGGACTCGAGATTTCTTTCCATGCTATTCATTTCCGAACGACCCGCGTTCTTCATTGTTCGCTGCTCATTTCGTATCTCAGACAGTTCGTATTGGCAATATCTTGGGCGGTGAAGGGTCCTCACCCATTGGCCGTGTTTTTATGACGGCCCCCTCAGCTGACTGAACACGAATGGCGGAGGAGGGGCGGGATGAAATTATGAGGGCCGTTTATTGATGTTCTTGCACGACGCGTCGCGGTCGCGGCCGGTCTGCTATTGATAACGCGTTTGGAGGGACTGTTGAATGTGATATACGTTTTCTTTAAATTAAAATTATTTGTCCTTGTAATTCTTGGTGTTTTCTGGGTGTTTAAAATAAATATTATTTATTTATTTAGTGACTCATTATATTTATTTTTTATTGAAAGCGCGACATATTATGGCGCGGAGCTACCCATAAGGTGTCTAATGACGCTCATGGACATTCGGTCGTATGCGGGGGTTGAGAATGCCATGCCGGCCTAACAGGTGCCCACTCACGCCCCTCTTGAAGGACCCGAGACTCATGCTGTCAAGCCGATTATGTGGAACACCAACCCGACTTCTAGGCACATTAGTCTATATACGGCCTACACGTAGGTCTAGAGATTTGAAGATTGTGCGAATTGTAGGAGACAAAAAATTCTTCCAGTTCCGGGAGCCCGTATGAGGTTTAGTTATCTATCACTGTGCTACATTGACAATTTCCAAAATGAATTTATTTTCGGACGTGTTAATTGAACAGATTGTTTGTTTTGATTTCAGGTGAGAACACAATGTCAACTCCCACCATCAAGAGGGCTAGAGCGATATCTCTCCACATGGCAGGTACTTATCATATTTATATTATGTATATTATACTTTATTATTATCTCTTTTATATCACTCTTTCATTTATCTAACACGATCTATGGATTTTTATTTCCCTGCCATGTTACTTCTAATTTGTTTCTTGTGAGGAAACGTATTTCTGTATTGGTGTGTAGTGTTTTAAAATCTTTATGTTTAGACTGTTCTTACCTATAAAATAGTTTTTCAGCTAATTATTGTATAATGTAATTTGTACATACGTTTTTATTATCACTTTATAATCAAAACAATTCAAACTGAATATTTTCTTTTACACGCAACATAAGACAATGTAGGCACCTTATAGACATTTTCTTGTCCAAATAAAGCTTACTAGTTGTTTAGAATTATGTATATTGACGAAACTTAAAGCATTATTACAATATATTTAAATGTATATAGATTTTTAGATAAAATAGAAAATTATAATCAAAATACGATCTCGAATTATTATTATTGTTGGACGTAGATGCAAAATTGCGTGTAGCTATACTAATATTATTTTAATATTGAGAGAAATAATTATTAAGAAAATGTGGTACAAAATTAAATAAGCATAGATGCAATGAAGCACTACAATGAACGTTATCAAGATTATATTTCAAAATGCCACTTTTGAAATCACACCACGCGCTAGGCTTACCATATTTCACCGTTCAGACTGCGACCCGTGGTTCTGATCCGGGCGGGTTAAGCCCTACCACCTAATAAGGTAAGAAGGGAAGGGATCTACAGTTTTACGTGGAATCCGAACCACGGTCAGCCTCCAACGGTCGAGCCGGTCACCCATCCAAGCACTGACCGCTCCTTCGTGTCTTACTTGCTGCTTCATAATTATCCTGTCCTAACACATTGCTAAATGTAGTGGTTGGTATTATGCTGTAATTTACAAGAGTACCTACACAACAACACCGATTAATCTGTTTACCCAGATTGGCGGGATACAGCGTTTGGTATGTATGTACGAGTATGTAGCTAGAACGCCACCTGCCTACTCCGTACTCCGACCGCTTGTAACATATCCAAATCCAATTTATCTGACTGCGTATTAATTCCGAACGTATGGCAAGCCATGCACACACTCGCTTAGGTACAAGATTAAAAAAGCAGATGAAATCTCTGATTAAATTTCACCCGTGACATGTACAGATGTCTGCGGTGAATCGGGATGTCGTTCCGGGAATTAACTCATTCATCTTCCGCGTGTCCGTGTGAGTCAATTTTGTGCCCCCCAAATATGATTCCATGCAAAGCCTTAAAAACGTTAGAGGGGGACGCCGACTTAGCAAGCAGTCTTTTTACACGACTGCGCCATTCAAAAATTGTTTTCGCATGTATGTATGTCCATCGTTTTTGACACGCTGCTGTGTAGCCTAACCGGCTTGATGTATTTTAGAGGTGTCATTGGATTCAACTTAATTGTGGAGTGTACGCTATAAAAAATTCAAAAATTCAAAATGGTGTCCGGCAGGCTTCCATTTGAATAGTTTCTTTTTCAAACCCCATTGTATCGTAGCCAAAAGCTCGAAAAAGCGATTTCAAAAAATATACCACACTTAATGGTTTGGAACTAAAATAGATTAAATATAAAAAATAAAATAAAAAAATTTTATAATCCGACTAAAAACATTAAAAGGAAACAAGCAAAGATGAGTAGAAAATGCTGTAGTCGGGCGTGTAGGATACCAATAGACAGATAGCCGACTACAGCATTTTCTACTGATGTTTCCTTGTTTCCTTAATTTTTTAGCAGTCTAGTTATGAAAATTCTTTTATATTTTTTTATGGAACCTGTCTGGTGTAGCTGGTACATAACCTACTACAACCGTGACGTCGGTCTGTAATTGCTTATCTTTAGTCGTGTCGGCTACACCGAACGAGCCAGAAAATACTGATTATTTTTCAGAGCTATTTCGACCGTTAGTAAATTTCTGAGTTCACCTCGCAAAGAACACAGCAATTGTTGTAACTGGAGAGCAGCTTTCGCGTTACACCGTCGACAATGATGAGGCCGTTCAATCAGGTAGAATTAAACGGGAGATTCGCGAGGAAAAAGCCTATTGTTCGCAACCTTGTGACGCGTAAGGATTTCGTAATTGTACGTCAAAGAAGACGGCGGATAACCTTAATTGCTTTCGAGATTTTCGCCGTACCCGTAATCTTAAATGTTTAACGAGCGCCTGTTGAAGAGAGGAAATGGTGACGTGAAAAATTTAAATCACGCGTTAGCGCCGCTCGAAGCTTAACTTGTAACATTGAATTTGAACGTTTACAAGAGGCTTAAGTAATACAGGTGGCGCAAAAGTAATGACACAGTTTCATTTAGCTAGAACTTTTTTTTGAATAAAGAAAATGCAATATTTTTTTTTAATACATGTAATAGACGTGTAAAATTATTCCTATTAGGTCTTGAACATGATATCCTTCAAATGATGGCCCTCCAGCGTCAATGCAAATTTGAGGCCTTTTTAAAGCATTTTTCATCACGCTTCTCAAAACTTCTGGTGTTATGTTCTGAATTTCTTGTCGAATATTGTTTTTTTAGGGCTGCTAAAATTTATGCCTTATTCACGTAAACTAGCGACATTAAATAAATGCACAGAAAAAAAAATTCCCCGCCGGACAAGGCGGCGACTTTTATCTTCGGCGAAATTCACCTTGTGTTATTAAGTTATTACCACCGACGAATTGTTTCGAAAAAAAATTGGACACAAATTATTCCTCGTTATTCGGGAGTAAGCGCCAAAATGGCAAATCGTTGGTGATCTGGCAGAAAGTCCTATCTCAAAAATGTTAATTTTTCAAGAGACGTCAAACTGTTTTGTTCAGAACTTAGGGTCATACAATGTAAAAAAAAAACACGTACAATTTTATTTTATTTTAGTTTATTTTAGAATAAAGTCGCCTGAATTTTGTCCTGACATTGTGGAAAAAATTATATAGGACATATTACCACCAAAATCTGAATTTGGCAAAAATTTAGATAGGACTTTCTGCCAGATCACCAGCGAAATGTCAGGTAGACTCGTTTAAAAAAAATCAGTCTAGACAATTCCTAATTGTGCCATTATTCTTGCGCCATTCTGTACTCACTCTCGACTTCAGTAGTATTCAATTGTTAGCTTAGTCAGAATAATCATGAATTCATTTATGGCTTTCACGAGGTTTGGGAAACACTAACCTTTGCCGGGACATTACTAGCGTGAAATTTTTAACATAGTTGTAATGCCAGCAACATTTGTAGTCAGTATTGTCGAGCAAGGAGGCGGATCAACGGACATTCGCGACTCATTCGCTGATTTCTTCACAACACAAGCGGCTGCGGCAGTCGAGAGACTGCGGAACGCACCAGTAACAGTAGCGGCTGCGATGCCGCTCGCACCTAGCCAGCAGTCGGTCACTGCGACCGCCCTAACCTAGTGCGGAGAAAGTGACCGCTCTTCGTCTCCAGCCAGCCGGTCACGGCGACTGCCCTATTTTATATAGGGCGGACAAAAGTGAAGACAGGCCTCGCGCGGTTTACTGCACAAAGAAGACCGGTTGCGGTGTGATAGTCTTTCAACTATAAATACCTTTTTCCTTTGCAGATTCCAGATTACCGACGTAGTCAATATACAACTACCAGTCATTGCTACCAAATAAAAGTCAAGAGACTTATACGAGATTCATGTCTATACTGAAAAACAATTTATCCTTGTGGAATCCATCCATTTTAAAAATAGATTATGAACCAGCAATGTGTAGTGTAATGCCGTCAAAACAGTTTATCCTGATGCAAAATCAGCGGTTGTAGCTTTCACTATATAAGCAGGCGATTAAAAGACAGATGGCAAATTATTAGGATCCCGACCCAAATTCTTCACCAATCGTGAATTATTCACTAATATAGGGTTTTAACATAACAGTAACATTGTATGTAGATTTTAAGTATGAATAAACTTTATTTGTCCAAGTCAAAGTCCAAGTGGTTTTTTTCTCGACTGTAACTTTGAAAAAGTAGGCATTTTCCTACTATGTCATTACGTGATATGGTCATAATGCGAAGTAGAGAATATGAGATGTGAATTATTTACTACATAGGTTTTTTGCATTGTAGGTATTGACTGCCCGACCCGTTAGATTAAACCTATATTAATTATTGATACTAGACCATCCATGTTCTCTAATATCCTTGTATTATGCTTATTGATTTAATAAATATTGTAAAAATAACCCAAAGTTTTTTCTGTCCAAAAAGGAATTCCGCTTTCGTCAGAAAAAAACAGCCTAAATTTAATTCTGACGAAAAAGGAATCTGACGAACGTGTCTAAAATCGACAAATGGACAACAGACAGGCGTGTTGTCTAAAATGTTATACTTACCTAATATTATAGCACAGAAAAAATGCGTTCTATTCATTTTATTCAATTCTTTGTTGCCCCTGATTGTTTTATGTTAAAAAAATAACAGATGCAGACTGCCTGTCGAATTTGGGATGTTTCTCTCTAGACATCGACGACTTCTCAATCGTTATCGCAGATTCTTTCGCTGTCCTTATTCGTAGAAAAGGAATTTCGTATAGAACATCTATACAGGAAAAGGCTGACCGGTTTTATTCACCATCAGCTGCAGGCATTCGCTTAATATACGAATTCTGGATCATTAATGCCCTCAGTAACTACGGATATTTTGTCCAACTAGTTCTTAGATTTGTTTGAAGACGTAGGAAAGTTATTGACTAAATATATGGGTCTGTTGACCAACTGGTCGTCGATCGTGCGTCAAGCGGTGCGTAAGAGTTTGTGTAATGTTGATTGACTATTCCATTCGGTTTCGATATATTCCTAATGGTGTATTCTTGTTTTCGACGATCTTTCCCCTTTTCTTTGCTGTTTTATTTATTGTTCCTTTTCTTTCTACACGATAGTTTTCATCTGAACTTAGTGTAATAAATTATTGGATAAAATCTAAATAAGATAAAATAAGTTATAAGTTTCGGCCTTCTGTACTAGAACACAGGTGAATTTCTTTATTTTTATGTTTTCATCCATTTATTTCCACATTTCTTTTTATATCAACTTTACATTAAAAAAAAATTAAAACCTAAAATTAATATAAAAACAAACGGAGTTTCCACCACCGGCGGCGGCGGGGCGAGCCCAGGCTACCGATGGTCGGGTCCCAAAGAAAGAAACCCCTAATGCTATTTAGCGTGATGGTATATAGCCTAGTGAGCCTCAACAACTACTCCCGCCGTCCCCTTTCCAGCTCCACACCACGCGCACCGGGCATGGTTTGCCGCTGGACTTACCGCGGTTGCGTACTAACCGGTTCTGCAGATCTTTCCTCTACCCGATACCGATAAACTCTATGGAACGCTCTCCCTGCCCATATATTTCCCCCCAAGTACAGTCTCGGGTCTTTCAAGAGGGGCGTGAATGGGCACCTGGGAGGCCGGCATGGTATTCGCTACCCCCGCATACGGCCGAATGTTCATGGGCATCGTTAGACACCTCATGGGTGGCTCGGAACCATATGTCGCGCTTTCTAAAAAAACCATTACATTTGTGCAAACCGCATGAAATCTGATCAGTGGTTCCGGAATTTGCCTCAAACATACATACGGACAGACGTAACCTTTTATAGTGTAGTGGTCGGTGTTACCAGAGTTCTTGCAGCACAGCACCGATTACACCGCTTACCCCGATTATCGCGATTCAGCGTGTGTGATATGTAGAGAAAAATGTGAAATTAAATGATTTATTTTTTCATCACAAACAACTCAAATAATTACAAACACAAATTAACATATAACATGTGACGAAAAGGGAGACCACTCAGCTGACTCACTATCCAAGACAGCGGACTTCGAAAAGCTCATTTCCATGGGCTCCCCCATTATGCACACTGTAAAACGTATTCCACATTGTTCACAGCGATTTCGACGTCCAGGCAACACGGCATGCAAAATTGAGGGCGCAAAAACGACATCGAATCTCTTGTCAATTATGTCCGTTCGTCTGGCGCGTCCATCCTTCCGTCGGCAGCACGGGCGGCGGTAGATTACGGTGGCCCATTCACGGATTTATTAGCATTCTCGGCTCGGGACACAGGGGGACCGGTTGATTGGAAATTGACGTGTATGTGAAGCGAACTGGAGTGCGACGATCTAGATGTAAGTTGCGCCGCGATTAATCAATTCTGTATGGCATTTATTCCTATGTCACACTTCCCTGACTTTCCTAAACAGCCTGGGGTGCTTCAAAAGACGTGTAAGTGACAAATATCTTTTTTTTTATTTATTCTCTATTCTTTATTCATCATCCATACACAGTACACTGCACTCGGATTCGTCATATTTTAACATTTAACATTTAGCATTTTTGCCAGTTCTTCGCTGGATACTTTTTTTTTTACTTCCACTTAGTCTACATTTACAAAAATGTTTGCCACTGCCTACACAGTACGAGTCATCACTATTTCTAAAAAATTATCACAAATGCAACATTTTTCCTATAAGCGTAAACCATTCATATAACACGTTGGTGCCAATTAGAGCAGGCCAGTCTCCACAAACAGCACCCGTTCACGAGCATCACGCCAGGGCCAGCCATCGCCTCCCTCAACCATATTTGAGGGTGAGAGGCGACCCGGATTCGCTTCCTAACTGACATTGCACCTTGCTATATGCAGTGTTAGTATTATGATGCAGTGGGGCTATTCTTTTTAAGTACTGTAGGTCGGTAGGTAATACATCATTCTTTGAACCTGCAGGGGGAGGAGATCCAATTTTATACCAACATTTATTTGGATTTTTTGGCCAACCTGAAGTATACATTTTAATTTTGCCCAAATTTATTATAATTTCTCATAATATTATTAGTCAAGAAAGAGGAAAAGAGGAAACTTTTGGATGTACTGTACTTTTTGATGTACTGTCTGTCTGATACTTGAAATGAAAATCTTTTTTACAAAACACAAAAGTTTAAAGAAGGCGGTCTTAAAGCATAAACGCATTCTCTACCAGTCATATCTGTTATCATGGGCAAAGATGATGGGTTGTATGTGTTGTGAATTAACGGGAATTATGAAGTAGGTACCTATTTAATCAACGAATTAAACGAGTAAGGCAAACTCGCAACGAGAAACGTAGAAACGTAACTCCTCAAAGGGATGCTTAAGAGCAAATTTAACACTGCCAAACTATCCAGGAACTCCCTTGAAACTAGTTCCGGGAAGGAGGAACGGGCAGTCGAGGCGAATTTGCAGTCGATATAGGCAAATCGACTCATGTTCTGAAGAGTGATTACCTTATTGTAACTCAAATTGCAATGCCATATTACTTTCAGAACAGAAATAGTTTGGGAGCTTGTGGAATTCGGGCTCTGAGGCGTCGATGCCCACCTTCAACTTGATTAGTGGTTCTGAAAGAGTAACTTTTTCGGAAGACATGACGTTCCACTGCTTGTCGTAATAATTTATAAAAGACTGCAAGTTACTGCTCAGTTCCATACTATTCACTATATCTCTCCAAGTTGATTGTATGTATTGTGGAGGCAACATCGGCAACAAAGCTGTAAGTCTCGTCATATTTCTCTCCCCCTTTTAATCGACTTCAAAAAAAGGAGGAGGTTCTCAATTCGACTTTATTTTTTTTTATCTGTTCACTTTCAGTGTCTTTACTTTTCGCCAAATCGCACGATTATAATGGTAAACCCCGTTACTCTGACTCCTGTATAAACTCATTGGATCGCATTCAGTTGTGCTTGCTCGTAGTCGCATTTAAATTCATTGTTTTGTACGCCTAACTCATCTTTTAATAATGCGAAAAACCGAAAATATGTCTCTTTAAATTTATTCGGAAGCAAGACATAGACGACAGGAATAATGTTTGAGGTACTTTTGTTAGAATTTACGTCCATGTGAATGCTGTATAATTGATAAAACGGCGTAGGACAACACCTTAAAGTGCCATCGCCATAGAATGAATCACGTTTATTATTTATTATGTATTTCCTCGCTAGTGGAGAACAAAATATTAATATTTTTTCATGAGTTCCACTGTCGCACACAAGAAACTTATTTGCAAAGGCTTCAGGTACTACTACATCTTCTAATTTATCATATATCAATTTGTTTACATTGAGATATTTTGCCCGTTCCCGGTACAAAGACCTTTTTACACGAGAAAATGACGGTATCCAATTTTTATACTCTTCATAATCTAAATTGTTCTCGTAAATTTCCTGGACGGGTTCTATATTGTTGCAAACATATTGCTTACATTTATCGATAAACTGTAATATCTCATTTCGTGTACTGTTTGAAGCACACACGTGACTCGCCTCCCTCAAAACCTTTGTTCGGCCTTGGTCAAGTGTCATTGTAGCATAGCACGATTTACGGTTTTTGCACCTCCACAAAGACGTCCCTTTTTGATTTATGCAACTATATTATATTACTATGGATTGTCTTATTATGGTTTTAGTTAGCCTCGGTAGCTCAGTTGGGCGGTTAGTCGACAGTTGTTAAGCAACGCTGAGCGCGGTCAGTACTTGGATGGGTGACCGCTTGACCGTTGGAGGCTGGCCGTGTTTCGAATTCCACGTTAAACTGTAGGTCCCTTCCCTTCTTACCTTACTAGGTGGTAGGGTTTATCCCGACCGGGTTGGTACCACCGCACTGAACGAAACGTCGCGTCGGTCGAAACGGCTATGTGTTTTCCGTCCAGTTCAGTATAGCCGACATGAAATGAAGGGAAGTACTGGCATGGCGCCTAGTTCACACGGTGTTATGGGCTGACATCATGGATGTTGTAGGTGATGTAGCCAACCGTGTCAGTTTCCATAAAAAAAATGGATCTGTTACATACATGCGCAATTTCCAAATTTATCCGGTTTCCAATCTAATTAACCTACATAATTGACTATATCCTTCTCGAACGCTCTTGTCCATCTTGAATCAGCTCGCTTCGAATAGAAAAAGACGAAACGAAAAATAACGAATTGGAATTCGCTATAATTCGGATAGCAGTTGAAAATGAGTGGAGGCAAATGTCGAAATATCTTCATTAAAATCGAGACCCGCAGTCCTTTGTCCCGGTTCTGGTAATGAGGAACGGGACTTTCGCCAAATATAGCCGTATAGGAAGACCGGGCGGTCGATCACGTTTTCAGTGTTGCGTAGCCAGCAATGCTAGTAGGAACCACTTATATTATCGGTCAGGTGTCGTAATGAAAGATTTAACGGGAATTATAAAGTGCCCCCGACTTCGTCCGCGTGGATTAAAAAAAAGAACAGAATTCGAAATTGATGTTTTTATGTGACGTTGATAGGCTTTTGTTTTTCTTGTCTTTTATATTCTCTCTCTCCCGTCCATGCTATACTTTATTTGATACTGCTGAGCCCTAAGGCTATTTAGCGTGATGGTATATAGCCTATATGATAAACTGATGTATAAGCTATAGTACTGTAAAGTCTCATCAAAATCCGTTCAGTAGTTTTTACGTGAAAGAGGAACAAAGATCCATACATCCATCCATCCTCACAAACTTTCGCGTTTGTAGGTACATATGTAAGTACCTATTTAACCATCGAATTAAACGATTAATGCAAACTCGACCGTTGGAGGCTGGCCGTGTTTCAGATTCCACGTAAAACTGTGGATTCCTTCCCTTCTAACCTTACTAGGTGATAGGGTTTAACCTGCCCGGGTTGATACCACCGCACTGAATGAAAGGTCGGTTGAAACGGCTATTTAAATAGTTCGTGTTATCCGTTCAGTTGAGCACGACCGAAGGGAAGCACTGACATGGCACCTAGTTCACCAAGTTTTATGGGCTGATGGTGTATGTAGGTGATGTAGCAAACCGTGTGAGTTTAAAAAAAAACTAAATATGACGAACTGTAATATATTACCTCTACAAACGGACTAAACAAACAAACAATTATTTTTTTTAAACACATCAGCTTTACTCACGGTTCTTCCGAGCCATGTGGCCGTACGCTTGGCCCGAAACGTCGAGCCACATAGCTCGGAAGAACCGTGAGTAAAGCGATTGTGTTTTAAAAAATAATGTCTAACAACCACGATAATTTAAAAACCCATATAAACAATTAATTATTTATTTACACTTTTTTATAAACGACCGGCACGGGTGGCTGTGCCGGAAAGTTTTAAATAAAATCAAACACAGCCAATAACACCACTCCTCGCGATACCACGCTGAGAGAGAGGCCATGCCAGCTACAAGGCGGACAAAAAGGTCATCGTCGCGGTCAGAGATGTGAATCAGCGCGCGGCAAGCCTGAGCGGCGGGTGTCCGAGTGGTTTGGGCATCGGCTTCTCAAGCGAGAGGTCCGCGGTTCGAGTCCGGTCGGCGTGTACCAATGAGTTTTTTCTGACGAAAATATGTACGTGCAGTGCATACCTACACCTGCTGCTTCACCGTTCGGAACCGGTGTAAAACTGTAGGTCCCTTCCCTTGCCCCTTACTAGGTGGTAGGCTCATATTGTAGCCGACTGGGTTGGTACCACCGTACTGGATGTAATATGGCCGCATAGCAGCCTCGGTTGTGTTCTCCTCTAGTACAGTATAGCCAGCAATCCAGGGAAGTCTCCGGTATGGCACCTACCTTCTCGGAGGTGATATTGGCTGGTCTTTGGCCCCTCCGACTCAGCCACCCAGGCCGGATTACATAAAAAAATAAATAAAAAAAGTCGGCTTTCCCGGCTTTAGCGCGTTGACGTGGACCAAATAGCGTACCAGTGCCTGCTTTTATTACCCGTTCCGCAATAATTTGTTCAAACTTCTGAACTACCTATATCGATAATTTTGAAAATGGATATTACTACCAAGGCGCTAATACTGTTGAAATAAGCTGACGCTTATAAAGTGAGAGCATCTTCAAGCTTTCCCTGCGAAAAAATAAGATGAGAGAAAATAATAACTTAAATTCCTTCCCCTTCACCCGCCAATCATCTCAAGATGAAAGCCTGCCTGAAGGCTCTTGTATTTTTCAAAGTTACCACAGATCAGTCTTACTTGAGTCAAAACATTCAATTATGAACTACATATTATTTAACTCAAATTAAATTCGTAATAGATAAAATAAAAAAAATTATAAAACGATGTAGCAATAGGCAGTGGCGCAAAGAACATAAATGAATTGCTGTAAAAGACGAAGTAATACATGTCAAATATTTATGAAAAAAGAATTATTGCTGTCAGGTCAGTCGCGTCAAACAAGCCAAAAAGTTCACAATTCAATTAAAGAATGAAGATGAGGAAATTCGTGTGTTTATAATATGAAAAAGCCCATCTGCAGGCCACAGCCGCTTATAATTGCTTTAGAATATAAAAATAACAAAATATATATTTTACGTGTGCCGGTTATAACGTTGAAGTGCACACACGAACTACGGGCGGTTCGGCGTTGAGCCTTTTCAGTAATTGGTGCGGACAATAGCGAATAATGTCAACATGCGTGGGACTCAATTCCAAATGTGACGCGATCACCAGGAAGAGCTTCACAGAAGAAAATAAAGCTACCGCATTAAACTTGTTCATGTACGACGTAAGTGGATATATCAAACTCGGAATTTGAAAAGAAGCTATGCACGCCGAAATTTTACCGAGCCTGGTAGAAAAGATACAGCGCCTCTAGTGGGCCAGTTGGTACTAAAATTGCATTAAAAAACCGCATCCAAATCAGTCCATCCGTTTGGGAGATACGATGCCACATACAGACACACCCATACACACACACACGTAACTTATAACACCACTCTTTTTTCGTCGGGGTTTCAAAAATATTTACTTCAGCATGACACGCACGCGGTGAAATGTGACATGTTGCAAAATTATTGGCACGTTGTAAAATTCAATTAATTTAGAATTTAGTATGTTGAATATAATTAAAAGCGAAATGGTTCTGCTATTGGAGAGAGTGTTTTGTTTTTTCTTGGAAAATAAGCCGAAGTTATAATATCGGTTAATCGTCAGAATTAAAAAGAAGAAGAAGAAGTGGCCATTACTTTAGTTCATTTCCATAGATCCATAGTTTATCCGCTGATGGTGTGACCTGTGGATTTTTATTAGAAGCAGTTTTATCCGCGGCTTCGGTGGGACCGCGAAGTCTGGTGGTCTCAGGGGCGGAATCTGGACGTGGGAAGGGACGTGGTCACGCCTCTACAAAGAGATTAGTGGGTTTAATGTCTTTGCGCCTCTAGCTTCGGTGGTGCCACGAAGTCCGATGTTCTCTTAAGTGGAATCTGGATGTTGGCACATCTCTGGCTAGTTACCTAGGTAATTAACAAGCGAAGCCACATTTGTCTGTTGGTGGAGATGCATTTTAGATTATAATTTTATGATTTTCACTATGGCTTTCGGCGCCATTAACAAGCGAAGCAATATTTGTATGTTTATTGGGTGCATTTTAGACTAAAATTTCATTGTCACAAAATGTCAACATTTGAACACAAGCGCGTGGGCTATGCTGTGAAGTTTCGATTATCAATATTGATGGAGGTATTTATTTGCTTGGTAACTTCTACATGGTGACGGGGGTAAACGTATTTCGCAAGTATTATAAATACCGCACTGCCCAGATGCTAGGCAGTTTTAATTTCTTATGCTTTTCCGATTGTTCTATGACAGAGAATTTTAAAATGTTGTAAATCAAACAACTCTAATATTGTTCTTATTTTATTTGATGCTTTCCTTCAATTTGACGTTTTCTGCATCCTACATAGAGAGCGTTCCAACTAAAAGTTCCCTTCGCCGTTATGTTGGCTCCAGTGTCTATCTGTCAAAACAGCGTTGAGGGTTGCTATGTGTACAGATTTAACCGTAATTATCAGTATTTACCGTATTTTTTGTACGGTAAATACCGATTACATTATTAGGTAATATAATCTTCACAATCTGGCAGCACGAATTTAAGCACTGACAGTGACACTGACAGTGGAGCCAACATAACGGCGAAGGGAACTTTTAGTTGGAACGCTCTATACCTATTCTTTTCAATATATTTTTCTGAAGTGACATTTTAGAACAGACATTTAATTTTTTCCTCTAATTTCAAAAATGGAACTCCTCATATTGTGACCAAAGGATGACTTCCCTGCAATGTGTGATCTTGCTTTGCAGATTTTAAGCAGATTTAAAATCTCAGCTATGTGAAAACCCAATACCGTACTTCGTTAACTGCAAAACATATTTCAGACTTGATTTTACTCTCAACTTCAGATTTGTCGCCAAATATTGATCTGGTATCTGAAAAACGTCATAAGTCTTATTGTATGTATAATTTAAAGATTTGTTTAATTTAAATACCAATATATCTCTGGACAAGTATTATTCACTAAGGCCCACTTGCACCAACACGAATTTAACTATAAACCAGTTTAACTCGTTAAACTAGCACCCGTTGTATGTGGGAACCGCGTTTGAACCGCGTTTAAATCCATAACTCGCTATTTAACTCTAAACTCGTGTTGGTGCAAGACGCGCTAAGTGGCCCACCGGCTGACATTCAATCGAAATTATGGCCCACCAACAAAATTGGTTTTGCCTTGCTCTATGTAATCTATGCATTTTTCTTGCAGCCGTTCATGCGTTCAGCGTTTTGTATAGAGCTACGACATACGACATAGCGACGTGTTGTGTCACACGTGGAATCGACCCGCAGCACGCTGCGGATATTTTCGACCGCGGCGTCTGGTACGTCCATCGATCGTGCGGGCGCGTTGTCACGGCTCGTACATAACCGATCACTTCGAATCTCGTCTGTAGAGCTATAGCAGAATTTACATTTATGAACAAACGCAGTGTGTGAACACAGACTCACCAAGAGCGAGAAGTTGGCGTTTGTGATTGGCCTCACATTTTTTTTTATCGAAAGCGCGACATATGGCGCCGAGCCACCCATAAGCTGTCTAACGACGCCCATGGGCAATCGGTCGTATGAGGGGGTTGCGAATGCCATGCCGGCCTGACAGGTGCCCATTCACGCGCCTCTTGAAGGATCCTTCATGAGGTCATCTATTTATTTATTTATTTATATATTACATAGTTACTACAGAGCAAGCCCCAAAATTTAACAATGCAGAATCTGACACTATTTAAAAGTTAGCTCAACGTATATCACCGCATACTTTTGAAATACTTTAGTATTGCAGTTGAAGACGTCTAAATCCGGAAACATGACCAACATTCGGTTGAGTGCGGTCAGCACCCGGTGAATTGGAGTCTGGCCATAGTAGAACGTCCGCGATGGACTTTTTCGAAGGGTCATGACAATACTAGCTGGCATTGATATGTCCCCACCCTTTGTTTTATAGATAGCCGGCATGTGCACTTGGCACTGCCGAATGATGACAGTCAGGCACGGCCAATAACACCTCTCCTCGCGAAATCCTTTGCACGTTCGGTGAGACGCCGTGCCAGCTATGAAACGGACTATGTCATGTAATAATTTGTTCCCACGCGTTTGAAGACAGCCAGGTTGTGAAATTCAGCTGACACGTTTACCGGAAGATCGGATGACATAACGAGCCAATTAGCAAAAATCATCGACTTCGAAGAGCATTAGAGAGAAATCATCCATCTGCGTCATCATCAACATCATGTTTAAAGTGACAGTGGCTCAAAAGCTCTTTTGGGTTATCGACCCACGTATGTAGGTCGGCTGAGCCCGCATTCGTTCCCCAATCCCATTGACTCCGTCTCTCATTAGGGGCTATGAATCGCGCGCCAGGCTTCGCTTCCGGTTGCCACTGCAGGAGACCCTCCCATCGCCCGCGTCCGCCTCTCCCCCCACCCCCCTCCCCTTGCGTCCGTCCCTCCCTCCCCCCGCGCGGGCGCACTTGTCCCCTGCCTCCTCCAATTATTATTGCGGCGGCGATGGTATTCCAAGTTTGAAAAATATTTGTCGTTAATTATGGCGTTGTTCACATAAGACCGAATTGGTTCACCACACACTATCGAAATCGGCACAGCCGTTTTTGAGTTTGCCATAACATTATTATAAGCTAATAACTATTTTTAGTTAAAAACAGTCTTCAACCCCTGAAGTAAACTTTTAAAATTCATCAAAATAGGTTGGCGTGGTATTAGAATTATTGTCATACATATTTATGCTTATGCTTTAAGAGTTTGATTATTTTTATCTCATTTGTGCTATCATCAGAACTTGATCAATTTATATGGGACCACCCCTAAGGTGGGGGTACCTGCTAGGGTTGTGCTGTAATTTACAAGAGTACTTGCAGCACAACACCGATTACTCTGTTTACCCCGATTGTCGGGATACAGCGTGTGGTATGTATGTACATAATGTACATAATGTTACGCTGAAGTAAATCGAGTTGTATGTAACGAATGCCTGAATGAAAATTCGGTCCAAACGGCTATGTAAATAGTTCGTGTTTTCCGTCCAGTTCAGTGTAGCCGGCATGAAATGAAGGGTAGCACTGACATGGCACCTAGTTCACCCGGTGTTATGGGCTGACATCACGGATTTGGAGGCGATGAGGCCAACTGTGTCAGTTTCCATAAAAAACGAATCCACGCAACGCGGCGTAAAGTATTTGCACAATATAGAGGATGTCCAGAACTGACATCTTGAACTTAATTCAAGCATTCCGTCTGTCCTTGGTAACCTAATACTGCTAGCCACAAGACATTGTCTTATAGATAAGTTTTGGCTCATAGCATACTTACACTGTGGCTACTGGCTGCCATCTAAGTTGGGAAACGCTGGGGCTAACTTTGTTAAGACTTGACGCAGTAACTTAGCCAGTTGCTTAAATCATTCCGTGCTATAGTTGTTTCCACAGAGCATGAAATGCGCGCGCCCGCCCCTACTAGAGGCGCCGTGAGCGCGATTTCTCTACAAGGCCGTTGAAGCCTGTGAGCGTGGCCTATGACTTACATAATATGTAAATCATGCAAACGCAAAACAAATGCACACGCACAACACACATATTATGTGTGTTGTGCGTGTGCATTTGTTTTGTGCGTGTGCCTAACTTGCTCCTCTTTGTGTGTAGTGTCGATACTAGCACACACACACACACATACGAAGCGCTAGCAGCTCAGCGTACGGTTATTGGGTTTCAAATATGATCGCTTAGGGCGCCTCTAGCAGGGGGCGCGGGCGGTAGGTATTTGATGCTCTGTGGTTGTTTCGCATTATGTCGCTTGACAATCGCTTTAGGTGACGATTAGTTCTTGGGAATCATCAATCAATATACTAATAATAAATCGGAGTAAGTTACCTACTTTGTTATATGAGATGCTGAGTTTTTAGACTCTATGGATGATACTAAAACGAAATTGACGATTTTTACAAATCTTTTCTGTATGTATGTATGGATGACTCTTAAACCGATCATCCGAATCCGACGAAACTTAGTAGAAGCACATTTAACAATACGTGACACAGGATAGGCTAAATAAAATTCAGTTTAAAAACGCTAACATGTGGCTCTCATCCAAACCGAATTGTTCCGCGCGCCGAAATAAAGGTGCGGTAGCGGGCTTACAAACTTTCTTCTTTTTAAATACGAATTTCACGCGTGCGAAGCTGCGGGCAAAAGCTAGTTTATAAATAAAATACTTGCTGTTCCCGCGACTGCGCTTCGAGGAAATAACCATCCTTTTTTTTATGTATTCCGGTATGGGTGGCCGAGTCGGAGGGGCCAACATGCTCCGACCAGCCAATATCACCTCCGAGAAGGTAGGTGCCATACCGGAGACTTCCCTGGATTGCTCGCTTTACTGAACTAGGGGAGAACACAACACCGAGGCTGCTATGCGGCCATCTTACATCCAGTACGGTTGTATCAACCCAGTCGGCTACAATTTCACCCTACCACACCACCTAGTTAGGGGCAAGGGAAGGGACCTACAGTTTTACATCGGTTCCGAACGGTTAAGCAGTAGGTGTACATAGGTAGGTATGCACGTAAATTTTTTCATCCGAAAAAACTCATTGGTACACGCCAACCGGATTCGAACCTCGGACCTCTCGCATGAGGAGCTGATGCCCAAGCCACTCGGCCAACATGAGAACCCATACGTGAATTCAAATTCAAATTCAAACTTTATTAATATACATATATTTCCACCCAAGTGCACTCTCGGGTCCTTCAAGAGGGGCGTGAATGAGCACCTGTCAGGCCGGCATGACATTCGCAACACCCGCATACGACCGAATGTCCATGGGCGTCGTTAGACACTTTTTGGAGAGAATTTTTTGTGTGTTTGTTCACATCTCGTGTTTTTTTTAACTCCCGACGCAAATATATATATTTTTGTTCTATTCGTGAGTCATCATCGTATATACTTAAAGAGAAAAAACAATTTATTTTTTTCTTAAATCGCGTTTTTCTTCATCTGACTACGGCATCGCAGGTATCATTTTTCCTAATTTCCTGGCCGCTTTAAAAGACGCTCCGATCTAGTAAAATTTCGTGTAATTCCTTAGCCTAGCGCCTTTCATATATTCGTATGAACGAGGGTGTCAACAAAGAGTTTTTTTATACGTCAGTTAAATGGAATGACTAGAACTTTTGGATTTGTTCTCGGTGTGGCCTGGTTTTAACCGTACAATTAATGTAAAGTAAAAAAATTCTTTTTCTATCGTAAATTAAATGGTAGTGTGTTTTTTTGAGTATTAATTGAATTATTATTAAGATCTATTATAGATTATTATTAAGGTTAAAGCACTAAAGTAATAATAAAAATTGTTACTAAAACTGACTAATTAACCGTGTGGGGCCGGTACTTTGAAAGAATAGCCCCACTGCATCTCTCCCCTTGTATATAATAAAAGGCGACTAAGGGATATGACTCCCTTCTTATATTACTAGGTGGTAGGGTTTAACCCGCCCGGGTTGGCACCACCGTACTGAATGAAAGGTCGGTCGAAACGGCTGTGTAAATAGTTTTCCGTCCAGTTCAGTGTAGCTGGCACGACCGAAGGGAAGCACTGACGTGGCACCAACATCACCCGGGTTTAGGGGCTCACATCACGGATGTTGTAGGTGATGTAGTCAACCGTGTCAGTTTCCATAAAAAAAATATATATAAAATTACAACTAATTATAAATTAAACTATAAATATACTATTAAATTAGACAACGACCTTTTTGTCCGCCTTGTAGCTGGCACGGCGCTTCTCTGAGTGCGTTTCCGCGAGGAGGGTGTTATTGGCTGTGTCTGATCTTCTTTTGAACTTATGGGCAAAGCCCCAACCGTGTCGATTGTCCATAAAAATTAGTAAATAAACCAAAAAAATTATGGAGTGAGACTGCCACTTTCCTGGTTAACCCGGATTATTTAATTTAAAATAATAAAACATTATGCTTAGTATTTTAAAGTGTTTATTGGGGTTCCGTATCCGGTACGGGACCCTATTACTAAGCCTACGCCGTCTGTCTGCCTGTCCGTCTGTCCGAGGGCTGTATCTCTTGAACTGTAATAGGTAGCCCGTTGAAATTTTCACAGAATATGTTTTATTATGGCATGGCATGGCATGACCGATATAATTTTTATAACAAATAATAAAAATAAGATAAATTTAAAAAATCACGGGGGTTCCCATAGAAGAAACTAAAAAGTGTATGTGCGCCATCTACCGAAAAGAGTATGAAGCATTTTAACTAATATGAACTTCGATCATAAGAATATGAAGCAGTTCATAAACACGCCAACACGCAGTGAGTGGCGCTGACCATGACATGGCGATACGGAACCCTCGGTGCGCGAGTTCGACTCGCGCTTGGTCGGTTTTTTATAATGGTCGATGTAGATACACGCAAACATTTTAACGGAGCATTCGATCGATATCGACCGAAAACTGTCTCAATGTGGTTTTGCTTTCTTGTTACTTACAACACATGACGAATGGTTGGCAATATTAGCTGAAATTGTAGCATTTTAACATTGTTTTCTTTATAACAAAATGTAAACCTGCAACTGAAACACAGTTTGTAATATTACCGAAAACGTGAACTTTCAACATTAAAGCGAGTCTGAGAAAGCTACCAAGGGTATTAGCACTAAGAACAGCGCATCACCGGAAGCGTTACGAGGTGCTAATCACCTGGCTAGCAGGTGATTCCGGCCTACACTTTACACTTGTGAGTTTGCAACAAAAACACAACTGAGAATGGGCACAGCGTGTGTGTCGAAGTGTCGACAGGTACGTGGGTCGAAATCTAAATACTAAACTGAACTAGCCTAAGAATTTGAAATAGAACTGTGTCATTTCATTATAGTTATGAAGCGAGCCGTGCGGTGCTGGGAATATCTCTACGTGATTTATTTATTTATTTTAGACAGGCAGCTTAGGCTGATACGTCTAAATCCAATTAAAATTTGTTGTTTTTGCCATTATCTTAGATTTTTTTTATTATAATTTTTTATATTATATTCGTTTATTCACACATTTCTTTTTATATAAATTTTACATTTTTACAAAATTAAAACCTAAAATTAATATAAAAACAAATGGAGTTTCCACCACCGGCGACGGGGCGAGCCCAGGCTACCGATGGTCGGGTCCCAAAGAGAGGAACCTCCGGTAAGTAAACTTACATAATATGTAAGTTTATTATATACATATATATTATGCTTAATAAAGTATGTATGTAGTATTTGTACGTAGTTTATCATACATATTTCTTTACATTAACACATTGCCACAAATTATTCTTGTTCGCCTGCATGTACTTCTCCCACATCCCAAAGGTTAGTTAGAATAGAATGCCTCGCGGCATTAAGCTCGCCTGTTGTACCTAATTTTGATAAATTGGTGTTCAATAAAGAATATATACATACATACATACATGTTTTCAAGATATATATTTTTTTTCTATGTCGATTCAGCGTTGAGTTGGTAGATCGCTTATCGTGCGTGCGTATCTTGAATCGTTTTCCATCTGTATTTACCAAATATTTCAAGATTCATAAATTATAATTAATACAATGTATCTATATGACATGATGCGTGTGCAGGCAGTCGCGCTTCCGCGCGCGTCCCGCCCCGAGACAGGACGCGCGCGCCCAGGCCATTTCCTCCGCCCGCCCGCCCTCCGGCTTCCGGCTTTCACCGCCGCTCGTATTTTACTCCGCCATACTGAACGCTGTAAATTACTCCGCTGTACTCGGAGAATTCGAAAGGACGGACGGGGATTAACTAGGCGAAAACATCATTTTAGTCGAATATTATTGTAATTTTAATTACAACTTGACGTAATATTTTTATAAATTTGAAAATGACGTGTTGAATTTTTATTTAATTTTTTAAGTGTATATTAGTGATTTAAATGTATTATTTGTTTTGGTTTATGGAATTTCATTCAATGTGTTGGTAGCAATCCGAGCAGGTTTTATTCTTAGACTAATTAATCGAATAATTAGTAATAATGTAAAATGAAATAATAAACGTCACACTCATTTTTAAATTTGGAAGAATGTTATAATGATTTTAATTGTAAGTTGAACTGATATTTATATATATTGGAACTTAATTTAAGTGATTTTGACGCTGTTAATTTTATTGGTTTTTATACATTTTTAATTTAATTATTTTATTAAGATTATTTATACTAATGGTATAAAATGTGCACGGATCGTGAGGGCTATTTATGCTAAATTTATGAATATAAATTCAAATTGAGCGCAAACGTTGTTCAAGCGCAGACAGAGGGTTCCGTAGCTATTCGCTTCTTGCACGCGAGTAGTGAATGCGGGCGCCGTTGCTTCGTGCTCCGAGTTACCGTTGTTCAGACCATGCGCCGCACGCGCCGCTCCGCCGTCCATGAGACCCAAGACCTTTTATATGAATGATTACTATCTCTATAACCATTTTTAATAAGCATATCGATAATTACTTAAGGACCCTCAGCACTAGTAATATGTGCAACTTACTAACCGGTGCTGCAGATCTTTCCTCTACAGAATCGGTGAACTCTGGAACGCACTCCCTGCCCATAAATTTCCCCCCAAGTACAGTCTCGGGTCCTTCAAGAGGGGCGCGAATAGACACCAGTCAGGCCGGCATGGCATTTGTAACTCCCGCATACGACCGAATGTCTGTCTCTGTATCTCGATAAAATAAATAAATAAATAAAATAAAACTTCTTTATTTCGGACAAATTTGTCCATAACTACACAAAACAACATCAAAACACAAAAATACACAAAATAATAAAATAAAAATACACAAGAAAAAGAAACATTACAGACAAGGCGAGAGACCGCTCAAACTGTTCTTGAGCTATAGAGACAGACTAAAAGACAGACAGACGGAAGGACGGACATCGAAGTAAATAGGACTACGAAGTCATTTCTCCGCATGACTGGTCGCAGAGAGAATCTGCAACCTTTTGTTGTTGACCTTGGTCCGGTGGTTGAACAGTCCGCAAATTTGCTGGCGCAGCGCCTAATTTTTTATCGGTTGGCTTAATAACCTATACAACACCCGTGATGTCAGCCCATAACACCGGGTGAACTAGGTGCCATGTCAGTGGTTCCCGTCATTTCATGTCGGCTACACTGAGCTTGATCGAAAACACGAACTATTTACATGTTTTGACCGAAGTTTCAGGCAGTGCGGTTGGTACCAACCACTGAGCATCGAATACCGCGCGCGCCTCTCCTAGAGACGCCCTGAGGGCGATTTCCCTACAATGCCGTTGAAGTCTGTGGGCGTGGCCTATGACTTACATATGTGTGTTGTGCGTGTGCATTTGTTTTGTGCGTGTGCCTAACTTGCTCCTCTTTGTGTGTAGTGTCGGTACTAACACACACACACACACATACACAGAGCTAGCAGCACTGCGTGCAGTTATTGGGTTTCAAATATTTATCGCTTAGGGCGTCTCTAGGAGGGGGCGCGCGCGGTATTCGATGCTCTTTGGTACCAACCAACCCCGGCGGGAGGCAGAATAAACCCTTCAACCTATTAAGGTAGAAGGGGAAGAAGAAAGGAGGAAAGAACTGAGCGTGGTTTCGCGAGGAGAGGTTATATTTTTGGCTCGTCGACTGCACGTTGTTATATTTTTGGCTCGTCGACTGCACGTTGTTATATTTTTGGCTCGTCGACTGCATCAACGTGCAGTCGACGAGCCAAAATCTCTCAGTTGGCTGTACTCACGTTGATTTATGTAAAAAAATAATTATGGAATGTTTGGCAATAGCCAGTCTAACATTTTGAATTGTCTGCCTTATTTCTCTCTTCTTATGTTATATATAACGCTATGCGGAGGCGCGCAGTTGGTTCGGGGTGCATTTTACCGTGCACTTTAAATTAGAGCCTACTTTTAGCCAGCTGAAGAGTGAGTGGTAACGAAGGCCGGAAAGTGAGAAACGAACTTTAAATATAACTGGTGCGATTCTTTCACTCTTTGACAGTTTTGGAGACATACATACATATCACACGCTGTATTCCGACAATCGGGGTAAGCGACGGGATGCCGTGCTAAAGGGCGATAGGCAAGCCACCTCTCGCCTTGTCACGATTCTTCCGCCGAGTCATGCAGCAGGTGGGCCTACGTGCCTTACTTACCGCTTGATAGTTAGTTATCTTATCCGAATACTTTGCTAAAAGTGGTGGTCGGTGCTGTGCTGTAATTTACAAGAGCACTTGAAGCACAACACCGATTACTCTGCTTAACCCGATTGTCGGGATACAGAGTGTGGTGTGTGTAATTTAAATAAACTAAAGCGCAATGCATTCCCTTTGGTGTACAGCACAGAATGTTTCCGAAATCGTTGCTGTAGCAAGTACTAGTACTAGTACTCGTAAGGCACAAAGACCCAACTTGTGCCTTGCTTGCTGCTTGCGGATTATCTTGTCCTAATACTTTGCTAAACGTGGTGATCGGTGTTGTGCAGTACAGAGTTCTTGCAGCACAACACCGATTACTCTGCTTACCCTTATAGAGCGTGTGGAATGTATGTAGAATTCAAATGTTACGCGCACAGTTCAGAAACGACCGTAGCGTGGTAAAAATAGTGAAAATGGAAGATTCTCCTGCGCGACAGTTCAGTCGCTAGCAGGCGCTCGTGGAACTGACGTGTCACGCCCGCGTAGAGATGTGCCTGGTATCGATAGAAATAAACCAATGTCGATTTATTTATTTATTTATTTATGCTGTTGATGAAAAATGTTATGAGTTTCAAGAAGACGCGGTCGATGAACGCGATGAAGTTTATTTTATGCGATGCATTTTGTGATAAATAAAACAGTCATTTTCATTTTTCAATATGTTTTTTTTTTCAAATTGTCGGACGACGGACGATACATTGTCCAAATTATAATTGTTTTCAATAGGAGCCGGGCTTTTCACCTCTGGCTCTAGATACGTCCAAGATGAAAACTGCTTTCCGAGTAGCGTGGGAGTTACATACTACCTGTACAATGTTTGCAGCCTTGACGTCTCTCGATATAGAGAAGAATGTACTGGCAACTTAAGTGAGGTGTCGCACTGCAAAGGTGTGGAACGGGCTTCCGGGGAATATCTTTCCCTATTCATACAATCAACAAATCTTGAAATCGCGGTTTAATTGCCTTTTCCCAGCGAAGGCGGACTGGCACCCCCTGGAGGGTAAAATTGGCTGCGCCTGAGATTTCGACCTAGAGCACAGCCACCCAGTTCGGAAACAATAAAACAAAGGTTCCATTAAAACTAAAAATCATGCATCATCGTTCTTTACCAAACATCTCGGCAGCATGCCGCAGCCGGTGGATCGAATTCAAATATCGACATTTCCGCAATCGATATTTGTACGACTCTAGGTTCAACGGAGGACACAGCGCGAACAGTCGGACTGAAATAATGAAAACTGCTGAAGAGTTACTTGGGCCATATGGCGGCCGATTCTATCTGCAGACTTTTGACCGTAAATCCTTGCGGATTCCTGAAAACTAAGCTTATTGCTCACTTACAGCCGGTCAACTCACTACCAGCCAAGTTGTCTTATAACATTCATGGCGGCATTTACGTACAGAAGGGGCTGTATGTCTGGTAAGTATTTTTGTCAGTAGCTCGTTGGTGATATGGACCGATGTCCGATCGTGAAATCAAGCACAGCTGACGTGGTCAGAACTTCAATTCAAAATATACTTTATTCTACGCCATTTTAAAAATAACGTTACTAAAGACGAGTTTGAAAGATTGATGAAAACAATCGAAATAAATATTTTTTTTCATCTGACGCAAAAGTGAATGAATAAAACGAAATTTTTATTGCACTGATAAATAACTAAACCACAAGCGCAGAACACTATTTTTGTAGATTTTTAAATTGTATTACCATTATTTTTTTAATTTAAAAAACAACATCGACTTGCGACCTTTTTCTATGCAACGCAGCCAGCTATGGGTATCGTCTTCATTTATATTTTTTAATAGTATGTAGTTTTAGTTTTTACTCGAAATACGTACTGAATTCTCAGAGACAATACTCCGTTACCCTGTAATACCATTCTTCATACACAATCGTCGGTTTCGGGTATAGCCTTTTTTGAGCTCATTTTTAAAGCTATAGGCAAGTATGTACTCGTACATATAAAGCTATATACATTACATAGACGCAGTGAATAAAATTAGGGTTAAGCGGCATTCGAGAATACGAATGAATAAGATAAATGATTTGCAAATTATGATGAATTAGTCTATAAAGGTTCTTGTCATAATCAAACTCCTAATGATATCTCAGTTACTAATTGAATTAGAAATAAAACGGACGAAGCCGAGAGCTAACTGCGTCCAAACATCGAGACTTAATCAAATTAGTCACTCGCTCTTTCAGTTTGGTTAGCAACAGAACCATAAAAGTTAATACAAAATCTAATGAAATTCAAACCTCTGTACACCATGTCCCACTGTTTGTTAGCATACAGGTTTCTAAAGGGTTTCGTTGAAATGCCCAATGTAATAATAACATCGATAGTGGAAGAGGCATTAGAGTCACTGTGCCTTAGGAGCGCGGCACGTGGAGATCCGTTGCCTCTGCCTACCTCATTGAGAAACTGGGGTGACTATAAGTATATGAAAACAAGGAAGTAACATTAGTAACCATACGTGCTCGTACATTACTTCTCGCAATTGCACTAACACGGGTGAAATCTCATTGAGTTATTCCGAAGTTGCCCAGACCATGTCGCCATGCGAAATTTGTTAAAGTGCTCATTAGATGGTGTACTTCCGAAGTTCGGTCTGACTGAATTATAACTGATCAAATTGAATAGATATATGAATATTGATTATGATGATGATGACGACGGCGAAGACGGCGACGACGATGACGACGACGATGATGATGACGATGATAATGATCATGTGGATGATGATGGAAATCGATTGGTCCCCGAAGATTCTAGGCATTGAAGAACACAAAAATTGGATATTATCGAAGCCTTCGCATGTCCTATTAACACCAGAAGAGCAGTTGAACAAAGCATAGAAGGACAAGGCAATGACAATGTTTGAACAGGCCTTTATCATTTCATATCAAATTCAAAAATCCACATGATTTTTCTTTCTAGAATATGTTTATTTGTACACATTATTTTTAATGTTCATTGAAGCTTCCGGCAGCTTCAAAATTGCAAGGCAATTCAGTTCAAAATGCAAATAAAATTTTTATTTTTAACATTTACTAGTTGCACAGATCACAACAAACTCAATATGTGTATTTTTTTTTTTTTTTTGCATATATAGGGACACAAACAGAAGTTTACAAGATAAATATGTACTGTATACATTGCATCGAGTTCTTAGGTCCCGATCATAGGCGATCACAACATGCAAAAAAGAATAAGTACAATAATTTGTTTAAATATAATCAATAAACAACTATTAATACTACGGCCCTTGTAATACTCGCAAGTGGCCATATGGCTTGTTGTAAATTGTTGTTTTATGTGTTATATATAATTTTATACTGTGCTTTCAATGAAATAAATCACTGTTATATTCTATTGTATGGTATTCTATTAATTAGCTAATCAATACTAATAATAACTGGTAAGGCATGGAGTACGTTACTTTGTTTTATGAGAATTGTATTTGTAGACTTTATGTATGATGCTAAAACTAAATTGACGATTTATAGAAATCTTTTCTTTATGTATGTATGTTCCTCCATAACTCCTAAACCGATCATCCGAATTCGTTGAAACTTAGTACAAGCACATTTAACTATGCGTGACACAGGATATGGTAAATAAAATTTAGTTCCGGTTACGCTAAGATGTGGCTCTCAGACAAACCGAATTGTTCCGCGCGCCGAAATAAAGGTCCGTTAGCAGGCTTACTTAGTTTCTTCTTTTTAAATACGAATTTCACGCGAACGAAGCCGCGGGCAAAAGCTAGTCAAACTAAAATAATGGATATCGAAGATTAATTCTCAGTAGGTACTAAATGTAAAATCGCACGCTAAGTTCACACTGTACTCAGGTCGGATGCGAACGTGTGAAATCACCCCAAGTCCCAGTTGATGCGTTTTAAAAGTCGTAACTTCGTCGTCCGTGTGTCGCGCTCGGTTCGTACAATTCTGCTAAACTCGTAGAATATTAAAGTTCGTAATTGGTTTTGGGGGTGCTTTTGCTTGCCTCGAAGAAATAATTCCGTGGTAACGGGGTGGAGTTTCTATTTGCGCACAGCTGAAGTCTGCGGAGAAGTTTGCTTCGAGATTTTGAACAAGTTTTTTTAAACGGTCTGTTAGATTTTCCGGAATCTAATTACTTTTGTTGTCACCTTCAACTAAGTGTTTGAATACGTGAAAACTTGTATATTTATTTTCGAATGTCGTTTCTGTTTCAAACTTTATAACAACGCCATCCCTGATTGTATAAAAATTACCTTGCTAGCATTTTCATTTCACGTTCTAGGCCCAGAACTAATGTATCTCAGTACTTATGGATTTGCGAAAGCCGTCTGTAAGAGCAAGTACACAAGAGTTAGTAAATATTTGTTTGTAGACGAATCTTCAATGTTATCTTCACCCACACTTTATCAATGACTGGATGTAGAGTTTAGACATGTCTGCGGCTTTGGATAGTATCAAGATATCCTGGACGAGCCCTATTTGCCTGGAACGCATTGGGATCTAACTGCGGAACGTGACCGGAACATTTATTTAAGTTTACAAAGTATAGAGATGGAGTCGAAGATTCTACTTAGTCGTCTAATCTGATAGCTTAGAGAGTTTCAAAATTCTACGCGACAGGATTTTAACTTACCGAGAAGCACGTTCATGAAGCTTCCTTACACCTTTCTAACAAGATTTCAACTTTTGTGAACATCTCTGTTCAGGGACATCCTCAATCTTGCAAAAATATTCTAATGACAAAATTTTATTTCCTCTTATGTAAATAACATACTTCATGTAATTATGTAGCAGGATTGAGGTTTACTGTAATAAAAATTAAAGTGGCGTATCCACGTTATTCTCAGTCCCGGCGGACATGAAGTTGTCTGACCGCCCGGCGCTTCGCCAAAACAATACTTAGTTAAATCAATTGTTTACGCTGATTGCCCCCGATAGAACTCTCGACTCGCCAATGCTCCGCGCGAACCGTGCCAACTGGCGAATCAGTTCACGAAATAGTTTCAAGACCTCTCAGAACCGGCTGAAGCGTTTGATATCGTCGCACGAAAACTTGATTAAATTGTTCGAAGTTTATTATTATTTTGGAAGTTATTGGAAGATGCCTTATTAAGTTAGTTGTAATACCCGACGTATTACAACTAACTTAATTTAAATAATTGCAAGTTAAACTAATTTATCTTCAGGAGCTACTGAGCGCGCGGTTATGGCGTACCACAAGGTAGTTCTTTAGGTTCAGGTTTATACAAAAACTTAAGATAATATGGTATATTAAATATATAAAATAAACTTGAAAGTAGGTGAAGGTACCTACTTATTTAACTATATTATACTATCTATACCATACCTATTATAGAAACAAAACAATATCCGTTAAATCGAAGGCTTAATCAAAACGTGGAGACGGGAACCTCCTAATTTTCCAACAATGTTCTATATATTTCAACAGACAAAACGCGAGAATTCCTCCAACAATCCCAAGGTAAACATCAACAGCTGCACAGTCGACTCAATTGTTCGAGAGGACAAAGTTGGTAAAGTTTCGAGACATCGCCGAATTTATAATCCACAGGGCGGAATTGCGAATGAGGCGAGCCGTCAACTTTTTGTGAATCCATTAGTTGAGACTTGTTATTCATTGCGGTCTGAGCCGTGGGCTCTCTTGATTGTTATTTTTCTAATAAATTATTCACTGATTAGTAACTTTTACTTGCTACCTTTTACTGTGTGCTTGCCAATCTTCTTTCTTTTTTTTACTGTCTGATTATGGGACTAGTCGATTGGTTGGCGAGTAATTTTTTTAAGATCTCCAGTTTCAGCTTTTTGACACGTTTTTTTTTTCAACACGTATCGTTGACTATCTATCATAGACGCTCATAAACGCAGATTAAAGTTAAAATTATTAGTTCGTCACCGTTTTAAATAAATAATAAATAAAACTTCTTCAAAAAAAAAATACACTAATAAAGGTACAAAAAAAAGTTTGTCCAGTTCAGCAATGCAACCTACTAGGTGAACTACCAGGCGGTTATTCCTTATAGGTGACACCTATAAGGAATAACCGCGCAAGAAATCTTATGGAACTTATTTCAGTCGATAGCATTTTTTCAAGAAGTTTGATCAGCAGATGGTTCGACATAGTTAAATTGAGCTAAAGTTAAATACATATCACCAGTATCCTGACAATTGGGGGCAAGCAGAGTAATCGGTGTTGTCCTGCAAGAGCTCGGTTGAAACTGACCACCACGGTTAGCACGAGATCAAGCAGCAAGTGAAGTTAGCTACTGCGTGACTGTGGAAGGACCGGGCCATGGTGAGAGGTGGCTATCCTATCGCTCTCTAGCACGGCGTCTTGTCCTTATACCTTAGTCGCCTTTACCACATACACGGGGAGTGATGCAGTGGGCATATTCTCTCATATTTCAAGGACCAGGCCACAAACAGTACTGGCAGCTAAAGTTATACGTTTGTTAAAAGTTAGCACCGTTGGTTGTAACACTGGACATGGACGAATATAACCCCGCAAATTGCTAATACGCTGGAACCTTGTCATACTAATGTCATTTATTACGGACAGTTACGCACACATAGTCCTGTTAAAAGCACATGGCATACAAAAAATAACTTCACTGTGACAAGGTTCCAGCGCATAAGCAATTTGCGAGGGTTATACTTGCAATCATAGCAATGTGGTTGTGGTCATATATTTGTCGGAGTGTGAGCTCGGGAGCGTTTCACAAGGTTCCTGCGCATGGTCGTGAGCAGGGTTGTTGCGAACATCAGCATCAGCATCCGCGGAACTTCAGCACCATTTTCAACATCAGCATCCGCATTGATCGATGCTGATTAATAATGCTGATGTTCGAGTCGTGACAAACCTTCTCGGAACAGACTCGAAGCCGGAAAAGCAGCAAACACAGTTCCAAATAGTTCCAAAGTTCCATCCAATACTAATAATTTAATTGCTAAGATAGTTACTAAACTGGTACTGGTATCAGATTGATTCTTTTTTTATTAAATGTCACAAAATTATTAAAACACAATCATTTATTTAAGTACCCACCAACCAAAACTTTCCAAACATTACCAACCAACCAACGATATAAATTCATAATATTCATATAGTTCAGTACTTTTCCCTTTTTTCAAAGAAAATAATTAAAATCAGCATCAGCGTCAGCATCCGCTGATGTGAAAAAATGTGCATCAGCAACAACCCTGGTCGTGAGGGGTGCTTGCGGGGAGAGGAAAGGAGCGGCAGTTTAACCTCGGACGTGCCTGTGACTTGGCGCATGCGCGCAGCCCCCGCGGACTTGGCAGTTTACACCTGCGACAGTGGTCTTCCTGATTGTATCTGTACCCTAATCGCGAGATTTAACCTACACCGCGTACTACGCTGCACCGTGTTATCCGCATCATTTTGTATGGAGAAACGGAGCAGCGCCTCTAGTGATAGATTTGCGAACTTCGCTTCTCCATACAAAATGATCCGGAAAACACGGCGTAGCGTAGTACGCTGTGTAGGTTAAATCTCGTGATCAGGGTACTGTTGTTAAGTGTGAGTGTACCTGGAAAGTGCACAGTGTCTTGTGTAAGGGTTGCTCGAGCTACTGCGCCTACACCCTAGTTGAAGAGGATAGGGCGGAAATGAAGGCTGTTCTGCCTCGCAATCCTGCTGCTCAAGAAGCGTAAACCTGCCTGCACCGATTCCATGATGTCAGCCCATAACACCGGGTGAACTAGCTGCCATGTCAGTGCTTCCCTTCATTTCATGTCGGCTACACTGAACTGGACGGAAAACACTATTTACATAGCCGTTTCGACCCACGTTTCATTCAGTGCGGTGGTACCAACCCGGGCGGGATAAACCCTACCACCTAGTAATATAAGAAGGGAGTCATATCCCTTAGTCGCCTTTTACGACATACACCGAGCCTGACGAGACATATTTATATATTTGAACTGATTTGTATATGCAGACCGAACGGGTCCCTTTTCCTTTAGAGGATCCCTGGTTATATTCGTGGAGAAATATGGACACAGCGTTGTGAGTATGTAAATTGAGTATACATAAACATCCGCAGCCCACTACCGCTAACCCTTTATCACCGATGAATTATACATTTGCCATGTTTCCACACCGGCGGCCCCTGGACGCGACTGGTCGCTTGAAATGCAGATACGTTCGCGGTACTCTGTCGAACTAATTATCACTTCGTAAGTGTTTTTTCCTTCACTGAAAGAATCCCCTGTGTTTCTGGCTGGAGGTGAATTTTATAAGTATTTTTTAACAGCTTCAACTCACTGTAAAAAATGTGCACCTTATTTGAAATAACATTTTTTGAATCTTTTTTAGGGTTTCGCATCCGTGGTACGGGACCCTATTACTAAGCCTACGCCGCCGTGTGTCTGTCTGTCTGTCCGAGGGCTGTACCTCTTGAACCGTAATAGGTAGCCCGTTCAAATTTTCACAGAATATGTGTTTTATGGCCGATATAACAACAAATAAGAAAAATAAGAAAAAATAAAAAATTCAAGGGAGTCCCTATAAAGGAAACTAAAAAGTGTATGCGCGCCATCTACCGAAAACAGTATGAAGCATTTTAAGTAATCATGAATTTTAACTAATATGAAGCATTTCATAAAACACGCCGTGCGTGGCGCTAACCATGACATGGCGATACGGTACCCTCGGAGCGCGAGTTCGACTCGCACTTGGCCGGTTTTTTTTAAATCTTGGAATCAACGTTCAATAATTGTGAGCGAGGCCGCAGGCGCATCTAAATATATAGAAGTATGTATATGTGTATATCAACGGGTCACCGTGTCTATTCCGGTTGAATGCGCCACCGTTAATACAACATGCGTTTTTAATGAGGCAAGTGGGTTCGCGGTTGACTTCACCAACTCCTCCTCCAAGTGCGTGGAACACTTTGATGGGAAGCACGACATATAGCGCGCGCCAGACTAACGCAGAGGTGTAGTCCGACGGCGCCCACGGGCATTCTGATATTTACGGTGGCTGCGAATACCATATCGGCCGGCTAGGTGCACCTTCACATTATGTTTGAAGGACACCAGATTGTACGTTAGAGGAAAGGATGCAGATGCATTCCACATTTTGGCAACTCTGTAAATAAAGGATTTACTTACAGGATCGATTTTTCCTAAGTGGGGACAGTGTGTGGATGCATTCCCAACCTGTTGCACGTGGAACGATGGTAGAATGGGGATGGAGGGATCGCATCGTGCAGCTCCTTGGAACACTCTCCATGGTACAGGCGTTCTATACACACACACACAAAGATCCAACCTCCCTGTTTGTACTCTATAATAGAAGGGGGCATCATAAATGTAGCGTGTGGGGCCGGTACTTATAAAGGATAGCCCCACTGTATGTCTCCCCGCGCATTTCGTAAATGGCGACTAAGGAATAGGGACAAGTTGCCGTGCTAAAGGGCGACGCGTTAGCCACCTCTCGCCTTGGCACGGTCCTTCCACCGAGTCGTGCGGCAGGTGGATCTTACTTGCTGCTGGTTATCTTGTCCTAACACATTGCTAAACGTGGTGGTCGGTGTTGTGTGGTAATTTACAAGAGTACTTGCAGTGCAGCGCAATACCGATTACTCTGCTTACCCGATTGTCGCGATACAGCGTGTATTATGTATGTATGTATGTATAATTAAAATAGAATCACATTTAAGTCTGACGAAATCAGTTTCGAATGGTACCTAAGATTAAAATTTTTAAATCCTAATTTCTATGTCAACCAAATCGTTTATAAAATCGTAATAACATTTTAATGTAACGATAAATTAATTTGAATCGATTTGATCGTTACGTACATGTAGAACTGCATTAGTAGGGTTGCCATTCATCCCGGTACACCGGGACTTGTCACCGGTTTAGATTCTTAGTCCCGGTCGTCCCGTCTGACCACCAAATGTCCCGGTCGGGAACCAAAAGCCAGTTAGTTTTATCCATACTAATATTATAAATTCGAAAGTAACTGTTGTCTGTCTGTTACCTTTTCACGCCTAAACCGCTGAACAGATTTCGATAAAAAGATTAAATGTAAAAGATACCTATCGTCTAAAATTTACTTTAATATTCATAGAACAGGTGCTGCATTTCCCCGCTCAAAGACAACCAACTTTTCTTAGGTTTTGATATAGTGTCCCGGTCAGTACCTGCACCTTTATGGCAACCCTACATTAGACCCACGTCAGCGACGTACGCCGATCTAAAGATGTCGACCTCCATGTATTTATATGGCGACGTATGGCTTAAAGCTTAATTACATTCACGCGACGTGATGCAACGCTGCTACGCGACGCCGATCGAGGGATCTGAGATCGCAGTCGCATTGTAGACAGCGATATGCTAATAATATATAAGTCTAATAAATATATCATATATACGCTAGTAATATTATAAGTCGATGATTGTGGAGGGGTGTTCTGGCAATCGAATAGTTTGTGTTTTCCGACCAGTTCAGTGTAGCCGACATGAAATGAAGGGGAAACACTGACATGGCACCTAGTTCACCCGCTGTTATGGCCTGATATCACGGATGTTTTAGGTGATGCAGCCAAACGTGTCAGTTTCCATAAAAAAATGTATTTTGTAAATCTGTGAATTTGAAAATAAAACATTCTTTACTTTACTGTTACTTAATCGATTCTGCAGATCTTTCCTCTGCAGAACCGGTAAATTCTGGAACGCTCTCCCTGCTCATATATTCCCCCCCCCCCCCCCCCCCTCAGTACAGTCTCAGATCCTTCAAGAGGGGCGTGAATGGGCACCTGTCAGGCCGGCATGGCATTCGCAACCTCCGCATACGAACGAATGTCCATGGGCGTCGTTAGACACCTTATGGGTGGCTCGGCGCCATATGTCGCGCTTACAATAAAAAAAAAAACATTACATTAAACCTTGTAAGAGAGCATGATATCCAGCAATTTAAGTGGAAATCTCCAGTGTGGCACCTTATCGGAGGTGATATTGGTTCGGTTGGAGCATGTGCCTGCTGTCTCACGCCACCCATACCTTATTTACATAAAAAAACCGGCCAAGTGCGAGTCGAACTTGCGCACCGAGGGTTCCGTATCGCCATGTCATGGTCAGCGCCACTCACGCCATCTATGGCGTGTTATGAAATGCTTTATATTAGTTAAATGTCATATATTAGTTAAAATTCTTCACACTCTATTCGGTAGATGGCGCGCGCGCATACACTTTTTAGTTTCTTCTATCTTTCACGGGGTCCCCCGTGAATTTTTTATTTTTTATTTTTTTTATTATTTGTTGTTATATCGGCCATATAACACATATTCTGTGAAAATTTCAACGGTGTACCTATTACGGTTCAAGTGATACAGCCCTTGGACAGACGGACGAACAGACAGACAGACAGACAGACAGACAAATAGACGGCGTAGGCTTTGTAATAGGCTTCCGTATGGGATACGAAAACCTAAAAAATATGTATGGTAGACTAGAATAATTTCATTTCGACACTGCGTCCGCCTTTTAGACCGCAATAAAGACTGCTCTGATGAAGTGTATTTACCTTATTTTTTTAAGAACGTTACTTCGAGGCGCGCCTCTCGGGCTGTTTGTCCAAAAATATACCCCGAAGCTAAACCAATCGGATAAGTGGCGATGTCTACTCTCTTCCTCCGCTCTGTCGCTTTCTCATTCTCACACCCGCCGCATGCCTATTTCAATCTCCCTCTTAATGTGTATAGGCCCAGTATAGAACGACGCTTTATTGGATTTCAACGGAGCCTGAAAATTTCCTCGCTGAAATAAGCCGCCGTTAACATTATTATTGGGTCTCACTTTTTTTCACAGTTTGACATTTTCAGCGGGAAATTGCTGCAGATGTTTTTGTCGAGCTCATTTTGGGAGCGGTTTTGAATTAGCACGGCCGATTTGAGCCTCATTTCACACTTATACGGCACGGGTCTGTTGCCGTGCCGTGCATAGGCATTTATAGGATAGTGTGGGAGCGTACACACGTACACGGCACGATTCGTGCACGGTCCGCGTGAACACTTCCATACTAGCCTATACATGCACCACTGCCTATGCACGGCACCGCGGCTGTGCTGTGCCGTGTATGTGTGTGGAACGGGGCTTTTGGAAGCTGCGAATTTCAAGGGAATTGTATGTTATTGGTGTGTCGGTATCGTGGCGACACTGCCTATGCACGGGCATGGCGACCGTGCCGTGCCGTGTGTGTGTGGAACCTGGCTTAGGGAAGCTGCGAATTTTAAGGGAATTGTAGGTTATTGGTGTGTCGGTATCGTGGCGTCAGTGCCTATGCACGGCACGGCGACCGTGCCGTGCAGTGTGTGTGTGGATCGTGGCTTTGGGAAGCTGCGAATTTCAAGGCAATTGTATGTTATTGCCTATTGTTGTGTCAGTATCGTGGCGTCACTGCCTATGCACGGCACGGCGACAAGGTGCCGTGCCGTGTGTGTTTAGAACGTGGCTTAGGGAAGCTGCGAATTTCAAGGGAATTGTATGTTATTGGTGTGTCGGTATCGTGGCGTCACTGCCAATGCACAGCACGGCGACCGTGCCGTGCCGTGTGTGTTTGGATCGTGGCTTAGGGAAGCTGCGAATTTCAAGGGAATTGTATGTTATTGGTGTGTCGGTATCGTGGCACATGATGATCCGTCATGTCCGCGTACCCCATGGGGAAACAGTTCGTGGTGACTTCTAACTATGTTTTAGCTTATAACTAGGCTTGTAACGAATATCCGTATTCGCATTCGAAATTCCGAATATTCGGTTCATTTTTAATATTCGTATCCGTATTCGTATTCGGTTGTAAAATACCGAATTTTTATCGAATATTTTACTTCGCCTGTTTTACTAATGAAAGAGTGAGGCGCAACAATCTACCAATATTGTTGCGCCTCTGTGTTGCAATAATGTGTGGCGTATACGCGCAAAGCAATGGGCGCGTAGTGTGTGCGGTGGGGTTAAGCTGTTATTCCTTAAGTATAATTTGCCACTCCTAAATTTTGATTAAATAAAGTTATAAATATTTTGTAAAGCACTAATTTCGTTTCATTTTTTTTTTCAAAATGCAGTGTCAGGTAATTATAAACAGAGAAAAACATTAAAACAAGTCCGTATTCATATAATTTAAGGACTCAATGTAGTTAGATCTACATTTATAATAGAAAATTTAAGTGTTTTTTTTTTCATTTGGATATACAATCTCATATAAAATGTTTCAATATTCGTATTCGCGAATATCATTTTGGAATATTCGTATTCGCATTCGTATTCGCATTCGTATTCGCGAATGTGGAAAAATAGGTGTTCGTTACAACACTACTTATAACTATGTTGGGATATGCCAGATTCTATTGGGATGCGTGCTGTTCAGTCGTGTTCGAACTTATTCGTTGCAGCCAGATTTTGCGACTTGCGTGTATAATGGCACCTAGATAGACCATAGATAAAAGCTCATAGGTCCCCATACAAGATACGTGTTCTTTTTTTCAAAGTTTTTTTGTGGTGCGGAAACCTAGATGCGCGACTCCGACTCGCACGATAACAGAAGCGAATAGAAGATGAGAGAAGACACATAAAACAGAAACAGTAAAGAGTTCCACGAAAGTGTGCGAATAATGTAGCTATGATACGGTAGAGATTTACCTAGATGAGAACTTAGAAAACAGCTCACGTACATGTTTTGTTGGCGGCCCTCGCCTGTAGGTGCCTTGTCGAGTAATGTGGAATGCGGCCCGAGTGGGTGCTTTCAGTTACGGGAACGTGAATGCAAAATGAGCGTTGAGAATTTTATTTCATATTTTTGTTCATTTAGTTTTGTGTTCTATTATTTTACGTGACCGGCCGTGTCTACCGGCTCTGCTCGCGTTAGATTCGGAATAGAAATACATACGAAATAGAAATTCGTCACCCTCGGTAGGTCAGTGGTGCGGTCGGTCGACTGTTGTTAAGCAACGCTAAGCGCGGTCAGTACTTGGATGGGTGACCGCTCGGCCGTTGGAGGCTGACCGTGGTTCGGATTCCACGTTAAACGTTACCTTTCTAGGGTTTATCGCGGCCGGGTTGCTACCACCGCACTGAGCGAAACGTCTGTCGAAACGGCTATGTAAATGGTTCGTGTTTTTCATCCAGTTCACTGTAGTCGACATGAAATGAAGAGCACGTGCATGGCACCTATTTCACCCGGTGTTATGGGCTGACATCACGGATGTTGTAGGTGATGTAGCAGTGTCAGTTTCCATAAAAATAATAATAAACATACAATACTTTGGCAAAAGTGGTGGTCGGTGTTGTGCTGCAATTTACCCGAGTTCTTGTAGCACAACACCGATTTACTCTGTTGGCCCTGATTGTTGCGATACAGCGTGTGGTATGTGTATGTATACAGGGTGTTAAAACGGCGAGTACATTAATTTCACCAGCGCAATCCTCGTGTTTTTCCTAGACAAACAAGTAAATAAAGTTATTCTCTAAAGTGTCTAGTTTTCCAGATATGAATTTTTGAAATGTATGTTTTCGTCTAGTGTAATTTAACTCGTTGTTGCCGCTCCGAATCCTCCACCTGCTGACCTCCAGTCCTCCACTCACAAAGCTAACCCCCGCCCCTCCCGCCAATACCTCCGTCCGAGGCGCTCACGTCTCACCCGCTCTTTCCCCCTCCGCGCCGCCCTGTTGTCATTAGATCATTTTTACACTAAAATAATCAATTAGTTTGTATGAAAACTGTAACTTTTTATTTAAAGGGAATCCAGAAAAAAGTTATTCGACTTTTTTGTTACTCTTGATCCCAATAATCATTTCCTAAATTTAATGTACTCGCCGTTTTTACACCCTGTATATGTACACAGTGCCCGGCAGTAGGTAATGAACATCCAGCTTCAGAAAGAGACAATCCGGTTGTAGAGCGACGAACTCGCACGTCTCGCTGCGACAGAGACGGCGCTCTACAACCGGATTGGATTGAATTGGATTTTGGTGTGTTGAATTTGCCGTGTGCCTCCATATAGCCACACTTAGCAAGTTAAGGCGCCTAGTAACGCCACATGTGAATTTTTGAAGAAGTAGCCCGTGATAACTAGATCAATCTCAAGGCTAAAAACTACTGCAAAATATAGAACAATTCTTTGTTTATCCATCACACGTTTTTGGTTGTAAAATTTTATCATTTTCTATACAAACTATGCGGTAACCAAATGTCGATTTTTTCTTCCGCGTGAACTTTGAAGACTTGATCTCAGAAACTAAGGAGAATTTGAATGGAATTTTTATAGCAAAATTACGCCATTTGTTACATCTATCGATCTCACGCTTTTCAAAGTTCTAATGCCAAGGATCGTAATTTATGAAAAAAAAACCCTTGTGAAAAAAAACAACCCCTTATGAAAACTGTTACGCGCTACGCCGCGCCGTTGGCGTTACTAGACGCCTTAAGCACAGCCAAATTAAGCAAACCCCGACGAGTTCTGAACTTGAATGGGCGGCCATCCGACCGTTAAGGCTGACCGTGGCGTGCTTAGGATTCCACGTAAAACTCTTGGTCCCTTCCCACCAATCCGGTTGGTACCACCGCACCGAATGAAAGTGTTCGTGTTTTCCCTCCGGATCGGTGTAGCCAGCTTGGCCGTAGGAAAACACTGACATGGCACCTAGCTCACCGAAGGTTTTATATGGGCTGACGTCGCGGTTGTAGTAGGTGATGTAGCCAACTGTGTCAGTTGCGATAAAAAAAAATTTAAAAACCCCCATATGTGGGGAAAATGTCTGTCAGGCAGACATTTTCCCCACACATCGTATTCACGTCGAGTCGCGCAGATATCTCTCTGTTCGCGCCTCACTAGGCGCGTCTTTCGCCAAAATTGCTTCATTTATTTCCATCCATCCATTACCTCTTTAGCCCCGCGTCTGTATTGCTTTGCGGCACGTGGTTAGAAATTTTTTTTGGGGTTAGACTCCCACTGTGTGCTGCGCGCCAGAGTTCAGATAAAAAACCGGCCAAGTGCGAGTCGAACTCGCGCACCGAGGATTCCGTATCGCCATGTCATGGTTAGCGCCACTCGCGCCATCTATGGCGTGTTATGAAATACTTCATATTAGTTAAAATTCATGATTAGTTAAAATGCTCTTAAGGTTAAATTAAAAAAGTTAAAATCTCTCCTCCACAGAACTGTTAAACTCTGGAACGCTCTCCCTGCCCACATATTTCCCCCCAAGTACAGTTTCGGCTCCTTCAAGAGAGGCGTAAATAGATACATGTCAGCCCGGCATGGCATTCCCAACCCCCGCGTACGACCGAATGTCCATGTGCTATCTATAAAAAAAAAAACCGAACGCGAACGAAGCAGCGGACAAAAGCACACACGATAAAGTCTCTTAACAACCGCGAACATGAGAAGATCACCTCTTCTTAATCCTACACCATTCTCGAACAACACACTTTCGTCGCATCGATTTCAATATATCCGCTCATTCCATGTCGAGAGAACGACAAATTTGGGCAATTTCTTTTGTCGTAATCCATTGAATGTATTCTCGTGGATATATTGGTAACTTTTACCTATGTTATGGATTTCACGTCGTTTATTATTATTTATTATTTATTCATCATTCGTATGTTAGTACACTACGCTTGAATTTGTCCTGTTTAGTTTTTACAATCCGGTTCGATTACACCCACAAAGAAGAGCCGGCAAGAAACTTCGGGGTTCTTTTTTTTTCAACGTCTTCGATTACAATACATTGTGACTAGCTACACAAATAGACACAGCTTACAGTTTTAAGATATAGTTTGAGAGCTAGAATAACTATAATTTAAGCTTGATAATTCTGCGCACATAAAATCAAAAGGAAAAGTGTAAATAAAATCAGGTGTATAGAGCCTTTTTCCGAAATTGTTGATACATATCGTATCAAGTCATGTCAATTACAAATATTTATACCACGTTGTAGTACAATGTCAATAAAAATTAAAATAAATAAATTTGATACTTTACTTTGATTAAAATACCTAACGTATTTCGCTTTTTTTGTTGTGTTTATATATTATTTAGGAATTACTAATATCTATTCTGTAGGTCTTTCACAGAAGCGGGAAAACGTGGAACGCACATCTATTTCCTCCCTAGTACAGCCTGGGGTACTTCAAAAGGGGCGTGAAAAGGTTCCTGTCAGGCCGGCATGACATTCGCAACCCCGTGCGTCACAGAATCTCCGTGGGCATCGTTAGACACCTACTTGTAGGTGAAAAAGGCCACATGTCGCGCTATCCGACCCCGAGCCCCACTGCATCTTTCTCCGTGCAAGTCGTAAAAGGCGACTAAGGGACAAGGACAAGGTGTCGTGCTAAAGGGCGACATGTTAGCCACCTCTCACCTTGGCACGGTCCTTCCACCGAGTCTTATAGCAGGTGGGTCTTCGTGCCTTACTTTTTTTTTATGTAATCCGGTATGGGTGGCTGAGTCAGAGGGGCCAAAGCACATGCTCTGACTAGCCAATATCACCTCCGAGAAAGTAGGTGCCATACCGGAGACTTCCCTGGATTGCTGGCTATACTGGACTAGAGGAGAACACAACCAAGGCTGCTATGCGGCCATCTTACATCCAGTACGGTGGTACCAACCCAGTCGGCTACAAATTGAGCCTACCACCTGTGCTATATTAGCTATACATTATTGTGAGTATCCAGTATGTATGTTGAAAAGAAGCGAGGGGTCCATTGATACTGAAGTTTATTTTTTAAATCGCTGTCACAAAGCAAAGCACTTTGACAATTAGTGGCCAGTTCCACCACACGGGAAGGGGCAAGGGAACTTGCTGCTCGATAGTTATCTTGTCTTAATACTTTGCTAAAATATGTGGTGGTCGGTGTTGTTCTGTAATTTACAAGAGTTTTGCAGCACAACATCAACTACTCTGCTTACCTCGAGTGTCCGGATACAGCTTGTGGTATGCATGCACCTTAACTATATCATTATTATATATTATCTACTATTGTTTATTAATTAATATCTAAATCTGAATCAACCTTGCCACGAGCGAAGCCGCAGGTGCGTTGAGTTGACCTACATATAAAATCTCTGGAGACGTAAAAAATATATCGCAAACTTGCCGAGTGAAGATGCCGCCACTTCATAAAGCCCACCTGGAGGAATAGGGCGCTCAAGATATTTGTAAGTTTTTATGAAAAAACTTTTCGAATTCCCGCCACGGGGTAAGTAGGAATAATAGGCCTTTGGTAAATTGGGTGTTATTTATGCTTGCAAAGTACTATAGATGCCTGTTTAAACTTTTAAGTATATCATACATACATACATACATTAAGGGGCGGGTGGCCGAGTGGTTTAGGCATCGGCTTCTCATGCGAGAGGTCCGAGGTTCGAATCCGGTCGGCGTGTACCAATTAGTTTTTTTTTTCTGACGAAACAATTTACGTGCATATCTACACCTGCTGCTTCACCGTTCGGAACCGGTGTAAAACTGGTAGGTCCCTTCCCTTTCTCCTTACTAGATGGTAGGCTCAAATTGTAGCCGACTGGGTTGGTACCACCGTACTGGATGTAAGATGGCCGCATAGCAGCCTCGGTTGTGTTCGCTTCTAGTCAAGTCTCCTCTAGCCAGCAATTCAGGGAAGTCTCCGGTATGGCACCTACCTTCTCGAAGGTGATATTGACTGGTCGGAGCATGTGCTTTAGCCCCTCTGACTCAGCCACTCATACCGGATTACATAAAAAAAACATAGCGTTACACCTGTTTCCCAGTGGGGTAGGCAGAGACAACGGATCTCCACGTGCCACGATCCTGACACACCTCTGCCGCCTCTTCCACTCTCATAATGTTCTTCGTATATACTAGTCGGTTACGGGTACTACGTACTTGACCCTTTTTAATATATCCTATTCGACTTTTTGATAAGGAAAGGGATATCATATTTTTTTTTTTTTTTTTTATTCATAGCGCGACATGTGGCATCGTTTCACCTACAAGTAGGTGTCTAACGATGCCCATGGACATTCTGTGATGCACGGGGATTGCGAATGCCATGCCGACCTGACAGGAGCCTTTTCACGCCCCTTTTGAAGAACCCCAGGTTGTACTTGGGAGGAAATAGATGGGCAGGGAGTGCGTTCCACATTTTCCCGGTTCTGTGAATAAAAGATCTACAGAACCGGTTGGTGCGCATTTTATTATAAAACGGTAATTCATATGTATCCATGTATACCTTAGATTAACTAGTATTATTTTTATGTAGTATATTATGGTTTGTCATAGTTATATTCCTTACTGCCTCCGTACGGGTTACGGAAACCTAAAAACTAGACGAAAGGGAGACACTGGAAGACCTACTGTCAGAGTGACGCATGAATATACACGTTGACGGCTTCGTTCGTACGCACTTCCGCCCAAAAAAGAAACGAGATTGTACCGTGTGGGGTCGGTACTTAAAAAGAATAGCTCCACTGCATCTCTCCCCGTCGCATGTCGTAAAAATCGGCTAAGGAATAAGCAAATTCGTCAGCCGCGGTAGCTCAGTGGTGCGGTCAGTCGACTGTTGTTAGCAACGCTGAGCGCGGTCAGTACTTGGATGGGTGACCGCTCGACCGTTGGAGGCTGACCGTAGTTCGGATTCCACGATAAACTGTAGGTCTCTTTCCCTTCTTACCTTACTAGGTGGTAGGGTTTATCTCGGCCGTGTTCGTGTCATCGCACTGAGCGAAACGTCGTCGGTCGAAACGGCTATGTAAATAGTCCAATAATCCGTCCAGTTCAGTGTAGCCGAAATTAAATGAAGGGAAGCACTGGCATGGCACCTAGTTCACCCGGTGTTATGGGCTGACATCACAGATGTTGTAGGTAATGTAGCCAACCGTGTCAGTTTCCATAAAAAGTAAAAAAAAAACCACTTGGCTCCGCAATATCGACAGGGTCATTATTCGGCTCCCTAAGAGCTCACCCCAACTACGCCCCGTGAGTGCAATGTCCATTAACGGATCCTCCACTCAAATTGAAGCCTGATCAAAGTTTTCCAACTCGCCTGAGGCAAGCTCGGCCACTTAAACTTCTTAATTTGACTTACATTGCACAATTTAATTAATAAGCAAGATAAGTAATTGCGTTAAAGTTTAGATCTTTGATACACTTTTAATGACGGAAAGCCGAAGGCGTGGTTCAAGTTCTAGGCAAACTTTAAATTTGTGCGTGGCAATTTGTAATTCTAGAACTGTTTGATTAGCGATGTCAATGTTTTCTCGATAACGCCTTATCGTATACACGTAGCAATAAGTTTATCGAACAGTTAATCCAATGCGGCTGCTTAATTTTAACTCGTGCTAATTTAATTATAATAACTGTATAAACTCACTGATGGTCTTGATTCTCTGAGCCAAAGACAATGTGTAGGGTAATTCAGTCTGTCCTAAAGGTACTATCATGGACTCTGCTCGGAGGAACTTCCCCCAATCCAAATGGAAACCTCCAGTCCAAATTTGAGTGAAATGTTATGTAAGCTTTTATTTTCTTTAATAACAATCATTTTTTTACATTTTAAATACATTATTTCCACTCATCTTAAGATTATCGGAACTAAAGGAAAATTCACCTTACGCAAATTGGGCCTTATGGAAATAAACTAAATTCGAGAAATTTGTCCATTATTCGGTTTTGAAATTGAGTGCCTCCTTGTCAACACAATGTCACAATGTCAGATTGTCTATTACGCGCGACCTTAACACAAGTGGAGCCTCGCATCGAAAAATCAGATACAATTTTGCGCTTATGAAACTTCACCCACAAACATTCCCCCCTCAACTGATAGGTTTGACGGAAAAAAAAAGTTTTATCTCTCCGTAATGAATAGCGGCTATTTTATTCAGCAGTTGTCCGTCGAAACGTGTTGTGGGGGTTTGCTAGTTCGCGATGTCAGTGACAAGGGTCGCGCGTGGGCGAATTTTGGCCCCCGCCCGCTGGAGATAAGTAACTGAATGGCCATTGTGTGAAGTAACATTAAGGTCAGATATTGGCAGTTGCTAGATGGACCGTTGGGCAGGACTGGTAGGGGACGGAATTGTGTGGAGGGTGGAGGTATTTTTAAGGAATTCGCTATAGATACACGCCGCTACGGCTACGGGACAAAGGTGTATCAATAAAATTAGGATGATTACCTTTTGAATGGGGTCCCGTTGTAGAGCTTTCGCAAGGTGTGGTGCTGTTGGCTGTGTGACGGACGGTGGACGGTGACTGTGTCCAACAGTCCGTCACACCGCCACCCGTGCCAGCATATGGCATATGAAATATATGTGAAATATGTATATAAGTATGTATGTGTAATAGGTCAGTACTTGGATGGGTGACCGCTCGACCGTTGGAGGCTGACCGTGGTTCGGATTACACGTTAAACTGTGGGTCCCTTCCCTTCTTATCTTACTAGGTTGTAGGGTTTATCCCGGCCGCGATGGTACCACCGCACTGAATGAAACGTCGTTAGAAACGGATAGGTTAATAGTTCGTGTTTTCCGTTCAATTTAGTGTAGCCGACATGAAATGAAGGGAAGCCATGACATGGCACCTAGTTCACCCGGTGTTATGGGCTGACATGGCGAATGTTGTAGGTGATGTAGCCAATCGTGTCAGTTTCCATTAAAAAAAATATTACTCTCCTTTTGCCTTCGCCGTATTGGGTTGTCGTCTCATAATCGAGCTTCTATCAGAACGCTACCCAAAGCATCGGCTCATACAATAAAGGTAGGTTCGTCGCGGGGTAGGCAGCTCTATCGAATATTCGAATAGGCTCCCCCGCAGTGTATCAGTAGAGCCACTCCACTCCCACGCCAACCCATATACGACGTCGAGGGCACTCCGTGAGCGAGGGTCGGAGCGGCCCGTGAAGCCACGCATGCCGGTGGACATATGTACATGTCGGAGCAGGCAGGGTATAGGATTCTTAGGCGGCAGGGTAGGTTTCTTAGGCGGCAGGGTGGGTTTCTTAGGCGGCAGGGTAGGTTTCTTAGGCGGCGGGTAGGTTTCTTAGGCGGCAGGGTAGGTTTCTTAGGCGGCAGGGTAGGTATCTTAGGCGGCAGGGTAGGTTTCTTAGGCGGTAGGGTAGGTTTCTTAGGCGGCAGGGTAGGTTTCGTAGGCGGCAGCGCAACCGACTGTCACCGATTTGCTATCGCTCTATCGCGCTCTCTTTCTAACCTCATACGCAGCCTTAAAAAACTCGTGTAAATCTTTCTCGTCATATTTTAACGCTCAAATGGTAAAAAAACTTGTACCGGCAATAAAGTGAGTGAAATATGCGATGGGGCCCATAGTGGCCCCTCCGCGATGGGGAACCGGGAAATATGAGCATTTCGCCCGTCCGTCAGCATAACTTTACTGAGAATCACCTGCGTTTTGGAAATATCGTCGAATGCCAGCGGGCGTGTAGTTCGTTTCCTTTTTGTATCCTTCTACCTGTGCCAGACGCTCCGCTCGCGTTAAATTTAGCATTATGTCATTGTACCATATAACTAACTATTCGGTGATTTGTAAGACACACACACATACATATAGAGACTTACCACACGCTGCATTAAGATAATCGGGATAAGCAGAGTAATCGGTCTTGTACTGCAAGGACTGATAAATTGCCGCACAACACCGACCACCGGTGTTTCGCAAAATATTCGGACAGCATAACTATCGAGCAGCAAGTAAGGCACCTGCTGCATGACTCGGCGGAAGGACCGTGCCAACGAGTCGTGGGTATTGTCGCCCTTTAGCACGGCATCTTGTCCTTATCCCGTAGTCGCCTTTTACGGCATGCACGGGGAGAGATGCAGGTTTTTTTATTCCCGATTGAAATAATTTATAATGCTAGGAATTTATGAAAAAAATACCTTAATTTATTTTTTGGGTGCAACCTTACCACCTAAAACGTACTATCTTAGGGTAAACGTCACATTTATTGTTCACAATGACTCCTTTTCACACGACCGACATATTTTCCGTGAGTTCGACGCCTGTTCGGACTTGTCGCGTTATCAGATGCGTGTTGAAGTATTCTTGTGCGTGGCTTCTGGCAATAGATACTTTTTCATATATTTTGGCTTTTTGTTGTAGGCGGCTACTGAATGTCGGAACTGAAAATATGGTAGCAATGTTGTTTGTGAAACTTCTAAATGTGACCCCCTTTTCTACTTAATTTTCCTTTCTGTTGTATTATATTGTGAGGGGCTTATGGCTTAATTCGGTCCGTTGAAACGCGTCTACGGTTGAAACGGCTATGTAAATAATTCCTTTTTCCCGTCTAATTAATTTTAGCCGCCACGATCGAAGGAAAGCACTGGCATGGCACCTAGTTCACCTAGGTGCTATGGGCTGACATCACGGATGCTGTATATGAAATATTTACATAGCCGTTTCGACCGACGACTTTTCATCCAGTGCGGTGGTATCATCCCGGGTGGAATAAACCCTACCACCTAGTAGGTAAGAAGGGAAGGGACCTACAGTTTTACGTGGAATCCAAACCACGGTCAGCCGCCAATGGTCTAGCGGTCACTCATCTAAGTACTGTACTAGCTCAGGGTTGCTTAACAACAGTGGACCGACTGCACCACTGAACTATCAAGGCTGACATATTTTTCTATTCGTTCGAGTTGTATTCTGCGATAAACTATTTCGGTAAATACTCAACCTAGTGAGTTAGTTTATCAGACATACATAACAAACACACGCACACACATAAACACACGCACAAACCTAATGTTGTTTTCCCCTTGAATTTATGATTTGTGTTCGTTAGGTTTTGCACCTGAGTCTCGCTTGAATACTTTATGACCATGGAAAATAATAGGTAGAAGCGGTGTCATTATTTCGGGAAGTTGAAAGAAAATCGCACATAGGCTAATGGAATAAAAATTATTTATTGCGCAACAAGTAAAATCACAATAATAGAGACCAATAAAAGCCGGCCAAGTGCGAGTCGGACTTGCGCACCGAGGGTTTCGTACCACCACGGCCGTTTTTAGGGTTCCGTATCCGGTACGGGACCCTATTACTGAGCCTACGCCGTCTGTCTGTCTATCCGTCCGTCCGTCTGTCTGTCCGTCCGTCCGTCTGTCTGTCTGTCTGTCCGTCCGTCCGTCCGTCTGTCTGTCCGAGGGCTGTATCTCTTGAACCGTAATAGGTAGCCCGTTGAAATTTTCACAGAATATGTGTTATTATGGCCGTTATAACAACAAATAATAAAAATAAGAAAAAATTAAAAATTCACGGGGGTTCCCATAGAAGAAACCAAAAAAGTGTATTCCCGCGCGCCATCTACCGAATAGAGCGTGAAGCATTTTAACTAATCATGACATTTAACTAATATGAAGAATTTCATAACACGCCATAGATGGCGTGAGTGTCGCTAACCATGACATGGCGATAAGGAACCCTCGGTGCGCGAGTTCGACTTGCACTTGGCCGGTTTTTTTATTATTTGTTGTTTTACTTCAGAGTTTGCACTATAATCACACCGTTTGACGTTTAGTACATACTATTACCGTTTTTACCATAGGGCAAAAACAAAAAAAAACGTTGAAAAAACACGTTTTAGGTTTTTTTTATGAAAACTGACACGGTTGGCTACATCACCTACAACATCCGTGATGACCATAACACCGGGTGAACTAGGTGCCATGTCAGTGCTTCCCTTCGGTCTTCGTATCTTCTGTCTGCTTTAAGAGGATTCTATAGGACAATAAACGAAAATTGTTATATTTTTTAAAACTCAAACAAAAATTTTGTTCTATGAAGTACATAATATGAAAAAAATTCTGAATGTGACTCTATTTTAATTTCTTATGTCGAGCTAGCTCCATACTGGATAATTATTTTGGAATAAAATTTACGTCATTGCATAGGGAATCTAATTTTCTAGACACTAAAGCAGAATTATTTGAAAAATAAAAACAAATCCTAATAATTTTTAAACAAACAAAAACTACAAAATTCACCATGTAAACGCGCGCACTGCGCTCGATTGCTCGTACGCCGAAATTGCATTTTTGTTTTGCCATATGAATCCTCTTAAATTGAGTGCATGCCGACAAAAAGTTTGCTACAAAATGACATGTACACGATGTGTGACAATACCGCTTCTGGGCATTTATTTCCGTGTTCATGGCGTAAGCACCACACAGGAGGAAGAGGTTTTTTTTTGGATTTACAACCTTCGCGCAAATAGGATAAGGAGCTTTTTCTATCTGCTTGACATCTTTACGAGCTTACGAAGGTTAATCCAACTGGTTATGTGTGTTGAGTGAAGATTTTGCAGATTTTTGTCAATTTCACTTATGTATGCGTACTGGAGGATACATTTTTTTCTTGATTTAGCTGTGACCTTGTCTCCGGTAGCGTTAACATTAGGTTGAGGAGGCCAAACGGCTCGCCAAAGACATCGGGATGTCCCTGTACGCTGCTTCAGGAGAACAACGTTCGCTCGAGTCCTGAGGCAGCGTATCAGTGTGGCCATCCAGCGAGGCAACGCCGCTATCGTCCTCGGAACAGTGCCCACATCGTCCCACCTGGAGAAGGGTAATTAAGTATTGTATAGGTTATAGGTTTATATTTTATTTTGTAATTAGCCAAATTTATAAATGTGTTTCTCTTTTGTACAATAAAAAGTTATACTTGGGTTTAACCTGATTTCTGACTCCGAAATTTTACATTTTTGTCGGCACCGTGATACCATACAGAGTGCTCTTGGTGACCCATCTAGCCAACATATTGTGATCTGTGGGCCAGTGCCGTAACCACCAGGCCACCTGCCGCCAACTATATCAATGAAATTTCCAACTATCGAATCCGTATCGATCTCCTCCAATAGGGTTGCCATTCGTCCCGGTACACCAGGACTTGTCACCGGTTTAGAATCTCAGTCCCCGTCGTCCCGTCTGACCACCAAATGTTCCGGTCGGGAACAAAAAGCCAGTTAGTTTTATCTATACTAATATATTATAAATTCGAAAGTAACTTTGTTTTATTTCTGTTACCTTTCACGACTAAACTGCTGAACAGATTTCGATAAAATTTTTCACGGAGATGGATTGCATCCTGAGAAAGATTAAATGTAAAAATATTCATAGAACAGGTGCTGTATTTCCCCGCTCAAAGACAACCAACTTTTCTTAGGTTTTGATATTTTGTTTTTTATACTAAGCGCGACATGTGGCGCCGAGCCACCCATAAGGTGTCTAACGACGGCCATGGACATTCGGCATACGCGGGGGTTGCGAATGCCATGCCGGCCTGACAGATGCCTATTCACGCCTTCCTTGAAGGACCCGAGACTATACTTGGGGGGAAATATGTGGGCAGGGAGAGCGTTCCAGAGTTTACCAGTTCTGTGGAGGAAAGATCTGCAGAGCCGATTGGTACGCGTCCGTGGTAAGTCCAGCGTATAGGGATGCAATCCCTGCCCAGTGCGCGTTGTGCGGAGGTGGAAAGGGGACGGCGGGATCGCGTTAAACAGATCCTCCGAGCATTCCCTATGGAATAAGCGATAGAACACACATAGGGCGCCGACATCCCTACGGAGTTGCAGTGCTTCTAGATAGCGGGACACTTCGGGGTCACCACCCACTAGTCGCACGGCTCGACGCTGTCAGATATAGTGTCCCGGTCAGTACCTGCACCTTTATGGCAACCCTATCCTCCACGCATGATACGGTATAGCTGTTGTATCTCACGAGGACTGCCTATGCCTCCTACATGTTTTAATGTACCGCAATATATAATGTTTCATATTTATTTACTTGTGGGTCGACGCGGTCTTGGATTGGACTCTTGATGTCAAGGTCCGAGGTTCGAATCCGGCCGACATTCAACAATGCGCTTCTTCACAAATGCGATTTAATATGGCCGCGTGGCAGCCTCGGCTGTGTTCCCCTCTAGTCCAGTATATCCTTATATCATACCGTCTGCATATCTAAACCATATAATAAACTGAACTTTTTTTCTGGAAACTGACACGGTTGGCTACATCACCTACAACATACGTGATGTCAGCCCATAACACCGGGTGAACTAGGTGCCATGTCAGTACCATTCACTTCATGTCGGCTACACTGTACTGAACGGAAAACACGAACTATTTACATAGCCGTTTCGACCGACGACGATTCGCTCAGTGCGATGTTACCAACCCAGCCGGGATAAACCCTACCACCTAGTAAGGTAAGAAGGGAAGGGATCTACAGTTTAACGTGGAATCCGAACCACGGTCAGCCTCCAACGGTCGAGCGGTCACCCATCCAAGTACTGACCGCGCTCAGCGTTGCTTAACAACCGCACCACTGAGCTACTGAGACTGTAGTGAGCGGCGTACTACTCATTAGTTGAGTATCATGGGGTTTTCACTAACGTTTTCTGGTAAATTTCAATATTCATATCTTCGTTGAAGATTATTTACATATTTCAAATGGCTTCGTGAGATGCCGCAACTACAATTCACTAACGAAGCGAGCTGTCAGATAAGGTGCTCTCTCGCACACCCACGTAACTCGGGAACCGATCAACGCGTTCCGGCCAGATATGTTAATGCGATCAGAACCGAGTCAATGTTGACTGCATTTTTGTATGACATGATTTATTGTGTTTTCTTGCTATGGTACTTTCTAATCATATCGCAATAATTAATACATTAAGAAAAAGGTCAGAACGACGAACTAAATATTTTGACAACTTGCAATATCACTTAAATATTCTAATAAAATTCTAATAAATAATAAGGAGTTTCTACAGGCGACTGGCGGCGGCCGTGTAACGTACGTCAATAGTATGAACATTCTTATAACTCGAGAACTACTTATCGATTTAGATACGGTTTTCACTGTCGCATTACGTCGCTTCTAGAGATGGTTTCATACTATAAACTATTGCTCTTCTGTATGTTATCTTCTGTCCTGTGTATCTCTGTGTTTTTGTGTGCAATAAAGCATTTCTATTCTATTCTATTCTACCATAACGCTACATCATTGGCGGCCTGTGAGCTGTGAGCAAAAAGTCGCGCGAAGCTAAACCGCGGGCGAGGACATGCCTACATTACACGATATATGAAATAAATGTTTTACACATCATATTAATTAGTTTTGTAAATTATTTATACTTTAAATATTTCGGCACTGTTGCCGTCATCAGTAAGTACTATAATATATTATTTGACAGTTATTTGAATAGTGAATGACAGGTGATGGTGATAGCTGCGTGTGCGACAGGAAGAAGTTGGACTTTGTTGTTTGTACAAGTGCTTTTAAATGAGAAATATTTAGTCCTGGTGAATGATAAGCTCCTAATGACCAAATATATGATAGTTCTCTGGTTTTTAAATCTATTTCGGCTATTGGAGGTGTAAATGATTTTAAAATTCAAGAGAAGCACTTATTAAAAGATTCCAGGTGTGTTCTGGTATGTCGTGGAATGGGTAATGGGGAGTTTGTAGTCGAGTCTGCAGTGAATCTGTGATTGTTCATGCGGATGTGTATGGGGTTGATGGTTTCTCCAATATAGAATGAATTACAGTGTTTACACTCTAATATTTAAACACAACATTTTATTTTGCAGTCGGTATAAGGTTGTGCGTTTATTTTTTACACATCATAAAACATTTCAATTTTTTTTTTCTTTATTAACAATTATTATACATACATACGTATGTATACATATCACACGCTGTATCCCGACAATCGGAGTCACGAGAGTAATCGGTGTTCTGCAAGTACTCTTGTAAAATACAGCACAACACCGACCACCACGTTTAGCAAAGTATTATTGGGTCGTTCCGCCATTTCGTTCAAATTGCATTCCCGCGCAATAAAAGCGTGTGAAAATGAATGTTTTTTAAAATGATTTTATTGAAATATATAGGTTTAGATGAAAGGAAAAAGTAGTATTTAACGAATCAGACATTTGTCCATTCAATTAAATAAAAAAAAATAAAAACCTTCAAAATTCTCATTCCTATCCTCTTCCAAACGAAGGATCAGTATTTAGTATAATTTTTTTTTTAGTTTCTTCAAGTAAAATGAGTATATTAATAAACCCACCTATAGTGTAACTAATAACGCATGTTTCTTTGGGATTCATTTATTTTTAGAGCCATTATATCATAAAAAGAATTCATATTTCATTTTTGTCCGTGGAAAAACGTTATTACCTTCCGCGGAACTGGTATTACAAATTAGACAGTGTGTGACCCGACTTTAGCCTTCGCTCTACGCTCCGCACGTCGAACGCTCCTCATTGTGTCCCTGGATCTAGACAGGAGAGGACGAGCGTCGCTGGGAAAGAAAATACTCACGATCTTCGTGCTCATCAACTACTTTGTCACCGTCCAGGCATCATTACCTTCCGGCTTTTTTTAACATAAGTACACGATATAAAAATTTCATTTAAATCCTAATGCATCAGATTTTAGTCAGAATACTCGTTAATTAATATAATAAATTTGTAATATCAGTAATAAGGGAGCAATTAAAGAAATACATCAAAATTTCATTACCCTCCTTTTCATTACCCTCCTTTACCCTCAAAATGTTTGCCGGACGGTAATGAAGGGGTTCGGATGGTAATGAAATGTTTACTTGATTTTCCTTCCCTCCTACCTAACTGGGTGGTAGGTACCTAACCCGCCCGTGTTGGTACCACCGCAGCACTGAATGAAACGTTGGTCCAAACGGCTACGTAAACGTCCGAATGTCCGTGGTCATCGTTGGACACCTTATGGATGGCTTGGCGCCATATGTCGGGCTTTATATAAAGCAAAATATTTCGTGTTTTCCGTCGAGTTCAGTGTAGCCGACACGATGAAAGGAAATTACTATCAGGGCACCTAGTTCACCAAGGTGTTATGGGCTGACATCGCGGATGTTGTAGTGTAGGCGATGTAAACATGTCAGTGTTCACAAAAAAAATTGTGTGCACGTAGTAAGTAGTACATAAATAATAAAAATCCAATAAAACTGGACTTTTAATTCTATTTGGCACGTAAAGTATCTACATAACGTATACTGGAGTACGCGGTTTAACCCGACCGGGTCGGCACCAACGCACTGACTGAAGTTCGGTCGAAATGCTATGAAAATTGTTCATGTTTTTGACCAGTTAAGTGTAGCCGGTTCAATTCAGTGATATGTAAGAGTATAGTGGTTTTACGTGCCAAATAGAATTAAAAGTCCAGTTTTATTGGATTTTTATTATTTATGTACTACTTACTACGTGCACACAATTTTTTTGTGAACACTGACATGTTTACATCGCCTACAACATCCGTGATGTCAGCCCATAACACCTTGGTGAACTAGGTGCTCTGATAGTACTTTCCTTTCATCGTGTCGGCTACACTGAACTCGACGGAAAACACGAAATATTTTGCTTTATTTAAAGCCCGACATATGGCGCCGAGCCACCCATAAGGTGTCTAACGACGCCCATGGACATTCGGCCGTATGCGGAGGTTGCGAATGCCATGCCGGCCTGACAGGTTCCCATTCACAACCCTCTTGAAGGACCCGAGACTGTACTTGGGGGGAAATATATGGGCAGGGAGAGCGTTCCAGAGTTTACCGGTTCTGTAGAGGAATGATCTGCAGAATCGATTGGTACGCATCCGCGGTAAGTCCAGCGTGTAGGGATGCAATCCCTGCCCAGTGCGCGTGGTACGAAGGTGGAAAGGGGATTTGTTATTTCAGTTAAAACTTTTTACGCTATGAATTATAAATTACTTAGCTAAAATTTTGATGTTAATAGTGTCGAACTTTTGATAATCGTTAACATTATTACTACCATCAGCTAAATAATGATATCTTTATCATTATCATAATAATAATAATATAATCAAGCAAATTTCACTAAGACATACTAGCATGCTTCATTACCATCCAACCGCATAAATTACCATCCAGGTGTTTTTCATTACCATCCACACCTTCATTACCTTCCATCAATTTTCTCCAAAACTAAAAGTTGTACATAGATGCCTCTCTTATGTTACTACATCTAATAAGTACAGGAACACATATATACATAAATATATTTCAGAAAATAAAAAAATAAAAATTCCGCCAAAACATGCAAATTTGAACGAAATGGCGGAACGACCCTATTAGGACAATATAATTATTTAGCAGCAAGTAACGCACGAAGACCCACCTGCTGCGTGCGTGACCATATGTCAATAATATCTATCTATTATAATTATAAAAGTGATATCTGCCGACTGTCTCACTCCAATTTAAGCGGCGGGTGGCCGAGTGGTTTGGGCATCGGCTTCTCATGCGAGAAGTCCGAAGTTCGAATCCGGTCGGCGTGTACCAATGAGTTTTTTCTGACGAAAAAATTTACGTGCACGCCTACACCTGCTGCTTCACCGTTCGGAACCGGTCTAAAACTGTAGGTCCCTTCCCTTGCCCCTTACTAGGTAGGCTCAAATTGTAGCGGACTGGGTTGGTACCACCGTACTGGATGTAAGATGGCCGCATAGCAGCCTCGGTTGTGTTCTCCTCTAGTCCAGTATAGCCAGCAATCTAGAAAAGTCTCCGGTATGGCACCTACCTTCTCGGAGGTGATATTGGCTGGTCGGAGCATGTGCTTTGGCCCCTCCGACTCAGCTACACATACCGGATTACATATAAAAAAAATTATAAAAAACTACCAAACTGGAAATTTGTTGGCTCCTATCACTACGAGCTAGAACGATAAAAAAGGTATGGACCCCGAACCCTATCCTCGCCAGCGTAACACGATATAAGTAAAAGCATACTTGTTTCATTGGACGGTCGCGCGCTAGCCCGTCAGTCTGTCATCGGCTGCGTTCGCAAAAACCTGTTTAAAATGTCCGCATGCTCTGTGTTTACGTGTAAAAACACTACAGCCACGTTTAGTGTGCACAATAGTGGAATATATTATCATCGGTAAGTACACTCCGCTCCCCGCAACTCGGCGACGCTAGTTCTCATACAAGCATTTGACAGCCCGGCGTCCATAACTTTTTTATCGTTCTAGACTACGAGTATATGTAATCCAACAGTAACTGTTACTGCCCACGCATTGGTTCTGCTCGAACAGAGTCGATTGTGTGCTCCCATTTCTGCATGACTTGAATAGATGGACATATCTGTTACACCTGCAAACCTTTGACCAACAATGTAACCAGAATCGTATAAATATTTTATTGTGTGTCTTTATTTATGATTATTATTTTATCCATTTATTTACAATAATTTTACATGTATGTCCAGCATAAAAATACAAAATACTTATATCGAAAATAAAATTATATAAAAAAAAACGGAGTTTCCACCACCCTGGCGCGCGGAGACGGCGGCGGCGGGGCGACCAGGCTACCGATGGTCGGGCCCCAGGGAGAGAAACCTCCGAACGATGCAGGCAGTGTCGAGCAGGACTGCTTTCTCAATCTCCACTCCACTCCACTCAGCGAGATCCTCTCAAGGTGGTCGTCGAGGCTCTTCGCTATCAGCCCATACCATAATAACCATAGTTACGAAGTAATTAAGTAATCTGTGCCCATACGCCGATACGTCTATGGGCTCAACAATCGTCCGGTCGACGGGAGATATATTCGGGAAAATAAAAAAACATCTGGCCACACGACGGCGTAGAGTTCATAGGATAGCTCGACGTATTCTACGTAATAATAAAATTAAACCCCAACCACGTATTTTTATTTTAATTTATTTTACAGAGTTCCCTCATGTATCACCGTGACTAAGATAAATCTAGATTATTTTGTTCTGCAAATATATTTCTACAAAACTTACTAGCAAGTTTACGCAACGTCCGCTTGAGTAGATTCTTCTGTCTGCGCCTGCGCAAGTCGACTGACAGCGTGTATTGTGTGCGCGCGCACTGTTTAATGACATCGCCAAATAAATCAGTCACCACCTGCTCTCGATTACTTCTTTAGAGGACGCGACATTGTAGGCAGCTTCTAGTACACCGTAGACGGGTAAGTACAAATTATGACGTGAGTACCTAGTCGGCGGCTACGGTCGCCTCAAAGTCGGAATAACATGAATAGTCAGATTTTTTTTTCGATATCTATCGCTTTTCCAATTCTCCTAAGGACCATTCTAAAATGTCCAGCAAAAGATCTGGGACTCTTAATTCCTAAAAGTATATACAGTGAAAGCTTCGAATGCAAAATATAGTGTGTTATGCTAAGATATATGTTTAAATATTTCCTTAGACGTATAATTACAGGGTATACATCTAAGAATAATTTCAAGTAGATCCTTCTGAAGAAAGTATAGTGAAGTGTGCCTCTGTATTTGGGCAACTTCGATATTTCCGTTAAGTCAAGTAGCGTAAGTGCTTTCGTGAGCGCCCACAACACTCGTCATTTCTGAGCCCACTCCATCTAAGCTGTCTTCGGAATGAGGAATATTAAGATGGGGTAAATTTTTTAAATTTGTTTTTGTTTTTTTTTTTTATTAGTTTTATAGGATATCCACCATAATAACACATATTCTATGAAAATTTCAACCGCTGGCTGGTTTGCTTGCAGCGATGATGTTTATAAGAAAATAATGTCAGAGATGGCAGATTTGTTTTGGCTCTAGGCCATAGAAATAACCTAAAGCATAATGCTCTGGGCAGATTCTAGGGACCTTCGATCATAAAAAATATTAAGATTCCGCATGTCAGGGCGATTCGTGCCCCACCAAAAATACGTGCAATTCAAATATTACGTGCATCGCCCGCTCATTCTGCCATCGACCGCCAGCGCGAGAGCACTTGCTTCAGCGTCTTCAATATTACACAAATGCCGGCTTCAGGCCTCTGCATAGTATACGAGAGCATCTGGCATTATATTTCAAGAGTGAAAATCCCTTCAAATACAATGTTATATAAGAAAAAGTAAAAATTTTCACTTCATACATTTAATGTGTTTGGATTAAGTGGAGATGGCTTCTTTAAAATTATATTTTTTTACGTCACCAAATTTGAAAACGGTAACACTGGATTCCCAAAAGAATTATTTTATAATATATATATTTTACTATATTAGATGGCAATTTGAAAAGCTACAATAAAATCAACAAAATACCAGAACCCTTACATGATTTTTATTTACAGATTTTTGCTTGTGTTTTCTTTGTGTTTTTTTTTATTGAAAGCGCGACCTGTGGCGCCGTGGCACCCTAAGGGAGATGTCTAAGGACGCCCATGGACATTTGGTCTTATGCGGGGGTTGCGAATGCCATGCCGGCCCGACAGGTGCCTGTTCACGCCCCTCTTGAAGGACTCGAGACTGTACTTGGGAGGAAATATATAGACAGGAGAACGTCCCAGAGTTTACCGGTTCTATAGAGGAAAAATCTGCAGAAGAGGTTGGTACGCATCCACGGTAAGTCCAGCGTGCAAATGCAATCCTTTTTAACAAATTCCTCTTTTCAAACAAATTTCCCTTTTAAAAGCTGATATTTGGCAGAGCCATCCCACAGGTGCAAGCAGTACTCCACGCATGACCTGATCTGCGATTTGTGCAAAAGGACTTAGGTGCACAAGAAATTTACGTGTTTCTTTCTTGGTTGGTTCTTGTTTGATTCTTACAGATTTTGAATAACATATTTATTTGCTTTATGAAACGTATATGACAAAGTGGTTCAAAAAAGTTAACATCAAAGGGAGGAATACGAAAATATTAAAACTGGTCTCGTTTAAATAGTTAGTGAGAAATTATTATTTAGGTTGACTGCAAAATTAAGTTTGTTTGTAATATATTTATGTATCAAAAAGGTGATGAGTGGAGGTGAGAAATGTTTTTCTTTTTATAACCAGTTTGGTGGTTCAAAAAAAATTGTCAAGGTTAATTTATAGAAGATGCGTCACTACGCTCCGCATCTTCTATAAATTAACCGTAACCTAATAGGGACCATGTCGAGGCAGCCCGTGTCGTTTTTGCATACATGTCTATTCAAAATCAATGTTTTTGTAGTTAAAAAAAGTAAAGTTTTAATTTTGCATGAAAGATTAAAAATTAAAAGTTGTATGGAAACCTGTTTCTTCTTTTAAGTAAACTAAATAAACTACGCGTCCGGCAAAACATTATTTCACTAAAATTTATTTTTTAACTTCAGTCTACACAATAAGCTTACTAGCAATTTGCTAGCAAACTTCCCCACTTCAAAGCCACGCCTCCGTCGTATTTGTGCGGAACCCTCGGTTTGTGGGTTGGTCAACTTGGTCTGTGTTTTTAATGTTAGTAACATATTGGCTTTATTTCTAGTAGACACTTCACACTATTAAAGCTAAAATTTAGATATTCCTGTCATTATTGTCATTTTGAGAAAGAAAGACAGGAGATGAACGAATGATTTAATAATCTTAATTTAAGCACATCTGTCAAATTTTAGGTGATTTTAGTTGCAAGTGATATAATATAAGACACGTCTAAAGTCGACCTAAATTGACAAATGCGTTTGAATTTTTTATAAAATAATTCACTCATCGTCCATAGGTTTTCTTTCACAAATAAATGTAAATCGTAAAACTGTAGGTCCCTTCCCTCCTAATCTTACTTGGTGGTAGGGTTTAACCCGCCCGGGTTGATACCACCGCACTGAATGAAACGTCGGTTGAAACGGCTATGTAAATAGTTTGTGTTTTCTGACCAGTTCAGTGTAGCCGGCACGATCAAAGGGGGAAGCACTGACATGGCACCTAGTTCACCCGGTGTTATGGGCTGACATCACGGACGTTGTAGGTGATGTAGCCAACCGTGTCAGTTTCCATAAAAAAAATAAACGAAAAAAATTGCAATAAATGTTTTTAATAAATAATTTAATAATAAGAAGTAAAAAGCCACCTCCATAGTTTTGAGCCGTTGAAGCAAGCGGCAATTTATCGATCGACTACGTGCGACATTCGCTTGTTTTGGAACACGTAAATGTTTGCGTGGAGCGTGCAGGCAAGCGATACGGGATTACTGCGCGTGGAAAAAGGATGACACAATATCACTGCGATCTCTTGAGATGGTCGGTCCTGTATTACGCGATACGCACACTACCATAACCACGGTGTCTCGTTTTAGTAATAATTGAAGTATGAAGTGCGGAGTCCAGAACTATTTTTTCTGTCTACGCTAGGGACAGCTAACATGACAATTTGGTAATTCGTTTACGGGATAGAAATATTTTAGCCGATCTATGCGACCCTGTCTCAAGTTATTGGTTGGTAGGTATTGGTAACACACTCACCGGAAGACCGTCCCATATATTCGCCGTACTACATAGTAACGATTTCAAAAAACGGTACGTTCTTAGAGGTAAAAAACTATAAAAAAACATATAAAAATCGCCTTCAAAAATGTATGAAATAAAAAAAAATCGAACCCTAGAGTTGAAGGCGTCGGTTATTTTTGCTTGCGATTCCGCCTCGCTTTCCCATCCGATCTAGACCAAATTAAAATGCGACCACACGGGAAGCACCAGCTTTCAAATAAAAAAAAAATCATCAAAATCGGTTCACCCAGTCGAAAGTTCTGAGGTAACAAACATAAAAAAAAATTATAATAAAAAAAAAATACAGTCGAATTGAGAACCTCCTCCTTTTTTTTAAGTCGGCTAAAAAACTGGTGAAAAAAAGGTGCCAGTAGTGAAAGTGCCCGTCTACGCACATACACGGTATTATAAACGTTCACTCCAGCGGACCTCGAAATAAACGTTCTCACGGCCTCATCTTCAGTACAGTTTCCTCACATCACTTGTAGGCGACTACAGACACACCTAAATGTCAAGCACAAGAAGAGCGTAAGGCGCGTCGCACACGATGAATATACTGATTTTTTTTTTAAATACCTTAAGATGAAATTTTATCACACACAGATAAGATGCGATAGTATTTTATTAAACCTACTAGCTTATGCCCGCGGTTTCGCTCGTGGTAGACAAGGTTTAATAGTAAGTCCGATTTCAACGCAAATAATATGATAATAAACGATTGCTTCTCTTATATTCTGTCTCTCCCTCCCTTCCCATCCCTCCCTCCCCCTCCTTCCTTCCCTCGCCTCCACCCCTCTCACCCCATCTCCTCCGTTCTTATCTCGCGTCTCCATCCGGCACTTCCATTCGATACTAAATTCCGTTCATACTATACTTTTTTGATACTGCTCAGTCATATTGCTATTTAGCGTCATGGTATAGAGCCTATTAGTAAGCCTCAAGAACTACTCTTTACATTAGTACAAACCGCATCAAAATCTATTTAGTGGTTCCGGAGTTTACCTCACACATACATACAGACAGACGTTCCCTTTTATAAGAAGTAGATGATCTTCATTTTATTCTAACTAATTTGCATGTGTTAAATTACCAATTTCATTAATTAAAATGTTGCAAACATTTATTAGATATTACTAGTGAGCGCAAAATGAATATGTCACTTTGTATATTATAGAAGTCTTTCTGCGAGACACAAATTTTCTAGTGCAGGAGACTAGTTTACTGCAGTGTAATGATTTTATGTGTAAATAAATATTTCATTTCATTTCATCGTCTGTGGTGGTGATTGAAAGTTACACCCGAGGCGTTTAGTAAGTTGTTATTCTAAAACACAAATTCAAAAGCTGAGGTGTGAAGTGGATTTGAACATTATAAAACGGTAATTTCGATCACCTCTTAAACTGTATTAATTTTCGAAGAAAAATAAATAGAAGCGGTATAAAAAAAAATCTCTAATTTGTGGTACCAATGTGTTACCAATTACATACAAAACGTATGTTATAGAAGGGGCGATATGTTGCGCTCCATAAGGTGTCTAATGACGCCCAAGGTCATTCCTGTGTAATAATGAAGTAAAAAGTGCAAAGTATGGAGTGTGCCAATTTGTTAACACTAGTCCAGTATTGTCAGGTCAATCCGAAAAGGGAACTCTCCGATATGACACCTATCTTCTTGGAGGTGATATTGGCTGGTCGGAGCACGTGCTCTGGCCCCTCTGATTCAGCCACCGAGCGCCGCGTTCGATTGGCCGTCGCTCTCTCCCAGTTTTATTCTGCATACATTAGATTTTTGGCTCACTCGATTTTTTTAAATTTTGTTTGAACTGACACAGTTGGCTACATCACCTACTACATCCGTGATGTCAGCCTGATGATACCTTGGTGAACTAGGTGCCATGTCAGTGCTTCCCTTCGGTCGTGCCGGCTACACTGACCTGGACTGAAAACACGAACTATTTAAATAGCCGTTTAAACCGACCTTTCATTCAGTGCGGTGGTACCAACCCTAGGCGGGTTAAACCCTACCACCTAGTAAGGTAAGGAACTTACAGTTTTACGTGGAATCCGAACCATGGTCAACCTCCAACGGTCGAGCGGTCACCCATTCCTCCACTGACCGCGCCCAGGGTTGCTTATGATTCGACCGACGATAGTCGATCGACCGCACCACTGAGCTACCGAGGCTGACAAAATGTTTCAATGTTGCATTGCAAAGACGTTTCGTCGCGTCCCAGCTCAGAGGTCGGTGGACGTGAACATGAACAAAGATATGTGCATAGACGGCAATGCATTCACGACCACTGATCTTCAGTACCTAGATAAGTCTTTCTCATACATCGCTCTTGAAAAAAACATGTTACCGACCAGATCAGCTTATAAGCTGAGTTCACAATTTTTTTATGGAAACTGACACGGTTGGCTGCATCACCTACAACATCCGTGATCTCAGCCCATAACACCGGGTGAATTAGGTGCCAAGCCAGTACTTCCCTTCATTTTTAGGGTTCCGTAATCAACAAGGAACCCTTATAGTTTCGCCATGTCCGTCCGTCTGTCCGTCTGTCCGTCCTTCTGTCTGTCCGCGGCTTAGCTCAGAGACCCTTAGTACTAGAAAGTTGTAAGTTGGTATGGGTATTAATACTAATAACGCCGACAAAGTGGTAAAATAAAAATTTTGAAATAATATTTTTAGGGTACCTCCCCTACACGTAAAGTGGGGATGAATTTTTTTTCACGTCTACCCCATCGTGTGGGGTGTCGTTGGATAGGTCTCTGGAAAATAGGGTTTGTGATAAGCATTTTTCGATTTAAGGATCCGTTTGCGAATTATTAAGCTTTTAAGTGCAAAAGGGGCCAAAGCACATGCTCCGACCAGCCAATATCACCTCCGAGGAGGTAGGTGCCATAGCGGAGACTTCCCTGAATTGCTGGCTATACTGGACTACAGGAGAACACAACCGACGCTGCTATGCTACATCCAGTACGGTGGTATCAACCCAGTCGGCTACAATTTGAGCATACCACCGAGTAAGGGGCAAGGGTAGGAACTGTATTATGTAGGGAATGTACCTATTTATTTACCGACAGGTGACATACTTCGCGAGCTTTGCTCTATCTAGAGTATTTAGTTCGATATTTACAACCTAACAGCTTTATCCACGAGCTCGAGCGACAGTTGGGCCCGCGTGGGAGGACTTGTTGGGGAATGCGCGATGAAGGCATCGGGAAGTTCGACACGTATTGTGACATAGAGAAGATCGGCTACGGCAGTAGCTTGTTTGACTTCAAATACTGGCTCGAAGAATGCACTTCGCCTTAGTTGAACAGCGTGCAATGTATTGGAGTTTAGTACATACATACCACACGCTGTATACCGACAATCGGGGTAAGCAGAGTGATCGCGGGTTGTGCTGCAAGGTACTCTTGTAAATTACAGCACAACACCGATAACCACACTGCTGCATACTCGGTTGAAAGACCCCAGCTCCCCATAATCACTGTCGATCGAGTTTTCAGTACAATTTTCAATTTTTGTATAAAAAAAAACCAAATTTCGATTTGAGTGCAATTTGAGTGATAAGGATTTTTTTCTTCTAAACATGATTACTTTCTATTCCTGAAGTTTCTCAAGCCTATACTGAAACACCCTGTATACATGTACTACACAAGAATAGCTCACTCAAAGTATTAGAATTAACGTGCACAAAATTTCGCTGTAGAATAGCGCAGATCAATGCCACAGATTAGTTGTCAATGTCAACCACAACTGCTGTGCGGTTTGTTGGCAGTGGCTATATTTATTTGAACGTGTATTCTTTTCAAAGCAATTAAACAAAATTATATCAAATGCAACTGGCACGGGGAGAATAACAAAAAGCAAAACAAAACTAAAATCAAATCAGAAACTGCGCCAAAAACGTGCACAATCAACGCAAAAATTACTATGCAGCTTCTTTGTTTCCGAACACGGCATATAAAAAACTGAACGGCACAAAATAGGCAAATTCGTGCCGCGTCGACGAGGCGAAATAGTCTAATGAAGGTAATTGCACTGCACGAGAAGGCTTCTACGGAAAACTTACAATACTCATTAACGGTAATGCTGAGGCAGGGGAAAAAATAAAAGTCCTCCTCGTTACAGACGTTTTCGTAACATTTTTTTTAGGATTCCGTATCCGTCGTACGGGACCCTATTACTAAGCCTACGCCGCGCCGTTTGTCTATCTGTCTATCTGTCTGTCCGTCCGCCCGAGGGATGTATCTCTTGAACCGTAATAGGTAACCCGTTGAAATTTTCACAGAATATATGTTATTGTGGCCGATGATATAACAACAAATAATAAAAATAAGAAAAAGTAACAAATACACCGGGGTCCCCATACAAGAAACTAAAAGTGTATGCGTGCCATCTACCGAAAAGAGTAAGAAGCATTTTAACTAATCCATAGATGGCGTGAGTGGCGCTGGCCATGACATGGCGATACGGAACCCTCGGTGCGCGAGCTGGACTCGCACTTGGCCGGTTTTTTATTGAAAGCGCGACATATAATGTTGACTTTGACTTTTGACTTTGTTATCTTTGAAAATGTGCTCGAATTTGTTTTGGTTTTTTTTTTGCTACATTTAGAAGAGATCCTGCACAAGCCTAAGAAAGTCATCCAGGAAACAATTACTTATTAATTAAGAATTGACTGTTAAGGTCGGATTCCAAGCGTCTAATGTGTATGGAACAACGGAGAAAACCTTTTTTAAAACTCCGTGCCTCAGAAGAGGAGAAACGTGACCCTTATAGGATTACTCACGTGTCTGTTACGGACAGACAGCTTATTTTCTCCAAATCTACTGGATGAAAAGTTGAAATTTGGTACATGTATAGAGTTTGAATGACCCAATCACTAACGTATAGTGTAAATAATTAGATTTTGGGGGATTTTTTTTCAAATTTATTATTATTTCTTTATTTTCACATTCACGTCGGCGATGGAGCGGCGAACCTTGATGGATCGTGTGCGCTGGTCGATCAAGAAGTGGCAGTTCACGTCACTGGAATTAAATTAATTTATTATTATTAATATTCTAAATATCTAATATTAAAAATAATCGATTAGTACATATTCGCTCTACTCAATAATATAATGTTGTCAAAGGTATTTTTTAGAAAGACAAAATTTAGACGAATATGGTTTTTTTACAGGTATGGTATAGTGGATCTTCAGAACACTCCGTGCGCGAGCCATACTCGCACTTGACCGTTTTTTTTTTAACATTGCATCCTTGTCTACAGAGTCTACACTCTACACCACGTGATAGACTGATTGATTAGAGGAGTTTCAGATATGTGTTCCTAAAAAAAGATGTATGCAGTCACCGTCGAGTTAGTTGCCTGACAAAGACATCTAAAATAGCCTAAAATCACAACAAAGAAGACGGCAAATGCGTGAGGTCATTGTTCTTCTCCTATGTAAATATACTGGCGGATGAAAGAATTAAAAAGTATAGAAGGACTAGTGGAGGAGGTGAAATAAAAGTGACAACATTTTATTTAATTTAATTTTTCACTAGTATTACGGTTCAAAAGATACACCTACATACATACATACCGCACGCTGTATCCCGACAATCGGAGTAAGCAGAATTATCGGTGTTGTGCTGCAGGTGCTCTTGTAATAGCACAACACCATTCACCACGTTTAGCAAAGTATCCTGGCGCCTGGCCACCTGGGCGCGGTCAGTACTTGGATGGGTGACCGCTCGACCGTTGGAGGCTGACCGTGGTTCGATGGGTGACCGTGGATTCCACGTAAAACTGAAGGGCCCTTCGTTTCGTACCTTACTAGGTGGTAGTGTTTAACCCGCCCGTTTTGGTACCACCGCACTGAATGAAAGGTCCGTTAAAACGGCTATGTAAATAGTTCGTGTGTTACGTCCAGTTCAGTGTAGCCGGCACGACCGAAGGGAATGGCACTGATATGGCACCTAGTTCACCAAGGTTTTATATAGGCTGACATCGCGGATGTTGTAGCTGATGTAGCCGACCGTGTCAGTTTCCATAAAAAAAAAACTTTTTAAATTTACAGTGTATCTGTAAATACTCGTACTCTCTTGTCGGCTGCAAATAAATCGGCGTGTCAATAAATTTGACGACAATCTTTTTGTCCGTCTCATAGCCGGCATGGCGCCTCTCTGAGTGTGGTTTCGCGAGGAATGGTGTTATTGGCTGTGTCTGATCTTCCGTTGAAGTATTGGGTACAGACACCCGCGCCGGCTGTCTATAAAAACAAAACAAAAATTGAGTGCTTGCAGGCCAATGTCGGTGACAAGGTGCGATGTATGCGATGTTTGACGACCTTGTTTCTGGGTATATATTTCCATACTCACGGATACATGTTTTTATAGATACGTTTTTTTTTTGTATTGCATATTTATTTCTTCGTGTCATTTGCCTGTTTGAATTGCTACTTTTTATAACATCTGCCTATAAAGTATTAATTATACATACACTTTACTTGTTCATTTATGCGTTTGTTAATTAACATTACTTTATATGTGAAGTACCATTATACATACCTACATGTTTAAATTTATTTCTTTGATTGCATAAAACAAGTTATGAATACCTGTTTAATATTTATGATAATTTATATGTAGTGTTAACTTGTTACATCAATGGTTTAAGTTGATTTTTAATAGATTTTGCGCCTGCTTCGAGCAATTTTAATATATTTTTTTCTAAATATGTTTTCTTTTGTTACAGGTAAATTGAATTGGTGGATATGATCAAATGGGTGAGATTGTGTTGTACTTTAGGTAAATGTTTGTTCAAGAAAATATAAAAAACTATTTCAAATAACTAAATAATTGAAACTTACCTAACAAACATTAAAATGTGTAACTATCAAAAGGGGCGTTTTCAGAAGTTCCCAGAATACTTGCGGCATTACCACGCTGGATGGCAATGGCATTACCACGCTGGATGGCAATGGCATTACCACGCTGGATGGCAATGGCATTACCACGCTGGATGGCCCTTTGAATAAAATAAATTAATCGTATTATTATTCGAGTTATTGTCACTTCATACAATGGGGTGGCATACTCGAGAATCGATAAATAGAAATGTGAATAAAGTATCGTTAGTTGCATAATATATTATAGCGCGAACGGCTGCGAAGGCGGGATGACATTTCCGTTTTATTTTTTGGCAGACGGCTCGACATAATTCTGCGTTAAAATTTCGGTCCTGTAAGTACTACCCCGTCTATAAATAAGCTATTTTAATATTTTTTTTTATTTCCGGAAATTTACAATCTTTTTTCCAAACAAAATAAAAAAAAAATTAAAGATGATTCCAGACACATATATGTATGTAAAATTCAGGTTCACGAGTGTTCTATACGGCAAGTTTAAAAGAATACTCTAATAGGGCATTATTTTGGACATTTTTAGGGTTCCGTACCTGAAAAGGTAGTAACGGAGATCTTATAAGATCACTCCCGTGTCCGTCTGTCTGTCTTAGAGGTTTTTCTCGAAAACTAAGCAACGTAGAAACTTGAAATTTGGCATAATGATAGATTTTGATGACACGCACATATACTAGATGAAACATTTATTTTAGATTATATGTATAGACAAGCTGTGCCCGCGGCTCCGCCCGCTCTCATATTTCACTTCACTGCTAACCTCATAAGCCATTTAGCGTGATAGTAAGTAGCCTATAGTTGATGGGAAGAATCAAGCTATCCGTAGAATTTTGTTTTATCAAAATCGGTTTAGTGGTTCTCGAGTTATAAGCGGACAGACAGACACTCAGACAGACAGAAAGCAGACGTTGGATTTTATTATAGGTAAGGGTTTAGTGGTTCTCGAGTTATAAGCGGACAGACAGACAGAAAGCAGACGTTGGATTTTATTATATGTAAGGATTAATAGGTGGTCAGTTTGGTACGAATAAAAAAGTTTGAATTAACACAAATCGTGTGGGGTATCATTTGAAAGAGAAGGACTTCATGGAAGAACTCCTGCGCTTGTAGCGCAGGAGTTCTTCCATGTTTCCAAGTTGATTCATGAGTTCCAAGTTTCATCAAAACTTTTCGAAATTGTTGTATGAGTTGATTTTTTTTTTTATAATGTCATTGTTCTGTCAAAAGTAAGTAGCGAACACGAGAGTGCGTAGCCGTCTGTCTTACGTCAAGTTGCCTAGCGCATTACCTCAGCGCGGGGTCACCTCAATCAAACGTCAATCTGTGAGATGTCATAACTGTTTCGTCATCGCTCAAATAAATTGTTTACCATCCGCAGGGCAAGGCCACTTTCGTAGTGATCTTCAAGATTCGTTTCGAAAATCATCGATTCGGATTCCACGTAAAAATGTAGGTCCCATCTTACCTTAGGTTTTTTTTGTGAATAACTTTAATAGGCTATGTTACTCAAACTTTTTTCAGCCTCGGTAGATTAATGGTGCGGTCGGTCGTCTGTCGTTCGCGATTGTTAGCACTTCTGGGCGCGGTCAGAACTTGGATGGGTGACCGTTCGACCGTTGGAGGCTGACCTTGGTATTCCACGTAAATCAGTACATATGTCTCTTCCCTTCTCGACCTCCCAGGTTTACCACCGCACTGAATGAAAGGCCGGCCGAAACGGCTATGTAAATAGTTCGTGCTTTTCGTTCAGTTCAGTGTAGCCGGCATGACCAGAGGGAAGCACTGACGTGGCACCTAGTTCACCAAGGTGTTATGGGCTGACATCACGGATGTTGTAGCCGATGTGATGTAGCCAACCGTGTCAGTTTACATAAAACAAAACCTCTGCCTTATTGTGTTCGAAATGAATGATCCTAAATCCTAATATATAAAGCGGAAAATGATGCTCCGTCGTCGATAGAATAGAATATAACAGAATAGAACATAATAAAATAGAATAGAATATACTTTATTGCTTTCTAATACAAAATTTTACAAAAGGCGGACTTTTACCTAAGGCATTCTCTGCCAGTGAACCTGACTTAATTATGAATACACCACATATGGGTAGCATCAGAGAAGATGAATGACACAAACATAATACTAATGATGTTAACAAACAACAATACTTAAATCGTTCGTCGATACTATGTTCGCTATAATTTTGTATGAGATCGCCCCTTTGTTTATTTTGGCATTGGAAATGTCTTTTCGTTCGCTCCAGTGTAGGTTCCGATTTCACGAAAAAGTGCGATCCCCTTATATCTCGAAAAGTTGTGAAGATATTATATTCCAAAAAGGCCCAAAAGACGCGTTTCATTCATGAGAGCAGTAAGGTGCTCTTCTTCGAGATTTATAAGAATTATTCGAGAAAGTCAAAACCGAAAAAAGTTATGGCCGAAATAGTGAAAAAAAAATTCAATTTTTTCCGAATCTTTTATTTTGGCGCTCGATATTTTGGAAACGAAGAATGATATCAAGAATTTGAGAAAATCTCCTCTGGACAATTTAGTCAGATACAATTTGAGCCTAAAACAAAGACAATCGGGTTAAAGATTTGCCCTGTAGCCTAACCTTTTTGAAAAAAGTCAAAAAGTCAGAACGACATTTTTTCGAATTCCGTAGATTCATTTCCAATGTGCTTGATAGTCGTGAGGCACGAAATCTGTGAATTTTTTTAATCGAAGCCAGGAAAATTTTAGTTGTGAAGAGGGCTGCCAAATGGTTCAGTTGAAAAAAAAAACCGGACATTGTTCATCAAAGGGGCTTTGGTATTTCTGGCACAAATGTTTCATAAAAAAATATGATTTTCAAGTACATTTTTCATGACCTTTAATTTTGAAAATGAATGGTAGATAAAAGTAATAAATAAAAGTGTTTAATTGATCGAACTGATTGAAAAATCGAAGAACACAGTAAGATTAGCATAAAAATATTCTGAAAAAAAAGTAAATATTTGCTTTAATGAAGACAAAACCGGACGTCTTGATGTCTTGATGTCCATTTTTACAAACTGTTGGTTCTCTTAAGAACAAATAAATAAATAAATAAAAAAAAATTTTGATTTATTTTGGAAGCCGGACATAATCCTCAAAAACCGGGCAAGATTAGCATTAAAATATTCAGAAAAAAAAGTAAATATTTGCGTTAATGAAGACAAAACCTGACGTCTTGATGTCTTGATGTCTATTTGTACAAACTGTTGGTTATGTTAAGAATATATAAATAAACTAGCTGAGCCCGCGGCTCCGCTCGCGTGAAATTCGGATTTCAAAGAAGACAGTAAGTAACTATGGGCGAGGCCGAAGGCCGAGCTGCGTTCAGGAAGTCGATAAACCATATCTAAGAAAGTAAGTACGAGTAAGGGCGAGGCCGAAGGCAAGCTGCGTTAAGGTAAACGATAAACCTTGTCAAATAAAGTAAGTAACTAACGGCGAGGCTTCAGGCTGAACTGTATTCTAGAAAGAAAATAAACCTTCTCCAAGAAAGTAAGTAACTGAGGGCGAGGCCGAAGGCCGAGCTGCGTTCAGGAAGACGATAAACCTTCTCGAAAAAGTAAGTAACTGAGGGCGAGGCCGAAGGCCGAGCTGCGTTCAGGAAGACTATAAACCTTATCGAAGAAAGTAAGTAACTAAGGGCGAGGCCGAAGGCCGAGCTGCGTTCAGAAAGACCATGAACCTTCACGAAGACAGTAAGTAACTAAGGGCGAGGCCGAAGGCCGAGCTGCGTTCAGGAAAACTATAAACCTTATCGAAGAAAGTAAGTAACTAAGGGCGAGGCCGAAGGCCGAGCTGCGTTCAGAAAGACCATGAACCTTCACGAAGACAGTAAGTAACCGAGGGCGAGGCCGAAGGCCGAGCTGCGTTCAGGAAGGCGATAAACCTTATCTAAGAAAGTATGTAACTAAGGGCGAGGCCGAAGGCCGAGCTGCGTTCAGAAAAACTATAAACCTTCTCGAAGAAAGTAAGTAACTGAAAGCGAGGCCGAAGGCCGAGCTACGTTCAGGAATACCATAAACCTTCTCAAAGAAAGTAAGTAACTAAGGGCAAGGCCGAAGGCCGAGCTGCTTTCAGGAAGACTATAAACTTTCTCAAAGAAAGTAAGTAATTAAGGGCGATGCCGAAGGCCGAGCTGCGTTCAGGAAGACTATAAACCTTATCGAAGAAAGTATGTAACTAAGGGCGAGGCCGAAGGCCGAGCTGCATTCAGAAAGACTATAAACCTCGAAGAAAGTAAGTAACTGAAAGCGAGGCCGAAGGCCGAGCTACGTTCAGGAAGACCATAAACCTTCTCAAAGAAAGTAAGTAACAAAGGGCGAGGCCGAAGGCCGAGCTGCGTTCAGGAAGACGATAAACCTTATCTAAGAAAGTAAGTAATTAAGGGCGAGGCCGAAGGCCGAGCTACGTTCAGGAAGACCATAAACCTTCTCGAAGAAAGTAAGTAACTGAGGGCGAGGCCGAAGGCCGAGCTGCGTTCAGGAAGACTATAAACCTTCTCGAAGAAAGTAAGTAATTAAGGGCGAGGCCGAAGGCCGAGCTGCGTTCAGGAAGGCGATAAACCTTATCTAAGAAAGTATGTAACTAAGGGCGAGGCCGAAGGCCGAGCTGCGTTCAGAAAAACTATACACCTTCTCGAAGAAACTAAGTAACTGAAAGCGAGGCCGAAGGCCGAGCTACATTCAGGAATACCATAAACCTTCTCAAAGAAAGTAAGTAACTAAGGGTAAGGCCGAAGGCCGAGCTGCGTTCGGAAAGACTATAAACTTTCTCAAAGAAAGTAAGTCTTAATTACTTTAAGGGAGGCCGAAGGCCGAGCTGCGTTCAGGAAGGCTATAAACCTTATCGAAGAAAGTTTGTAACTAAGGGCGAGGCCGAAGGCCGAGCTGCATTCAGAAAGACTATAAACCTTCTCGAAGAAAGTAAGTAACTGAAAGCGATGCCGAAGGCCGAGCTATGTTCAGGAAGACCATAAACCTTCTCAAAGAAAGTAAGTAACAAAGGGCGAGGCCGAAGGCCGAGCTACGTTCAGGAAGACCATAAGCCTTCTCAAAGAAAGTAAGTAACAAAGGGCGAGGCCGAAGGCCGAGCTGCGTTCAGGAAGACGATAAACCTTATCTAAGAAAGTAAGTAATTAAGGGCGAGGCCGAAGGCCGAGCTACTTTCAGGAAGACCATAAACCTTCTCGAAGAAAGTAAGTAACTGAGGGCAAGGCCGAAGGCCGAGCTGCGTTCAGGAAGACTATAAACCTTCTCGAAGAAAATAAGTAACTGAGGGCGAGGCCGAAGGCCGAGCGGCGTTCAGGAAGACGATAAACCTTCTCGAAAAAGTAAGTAACTGAGGGCGAGGCAGAATACCGACCTGCGTTCAGAAAGACTATAAACCTTCTCAAAGTAAGTAAGTAACTAAGGGCGAGGCCGAAGGCCGAGCTGCGTTCAGGAAGACCATGAACCTTCTCGAAAAAGTAAGTAACTGAGGGCGAGGCAGAATACCGACCTGCGTTCAAAAAGACTATAAACCTTCTCAAAGTAAGTAAGTAACTAACGGCGAGGCCGAAGGCCGAGCTGCGTTCAGGAAGACCATGAACCTTCTCGAAGACAGTAAGTAACTGAGGGCGAGGCCGAAGGCCGAGCTGCATTCAGAAAGACTATAAACCTTCTCGAAGAAAGTAAGTAACTGAAAGCGAGGTCGAAGGCCGAGCTACGTTCAGAAAGACCATAAACCTTCTCAAAGAAAGTAAGTAATTAAGGGCGAGGCCGAAGGCCGAGCTACGTTCAGGAAGACCATAAACCTTCTCGAAGAAAGTAAGCAACTGAGGGCGAGGCCGAAGGCCGAGCTGCGTTCAGGAAGACTATAAACCTTCTCGAAGAAAGTAAGTAACTGAGGGCGAGGCCGAAGGCCGAGCGGCGTTCAGGAAGACTATAAACGTTCTCGAAGAAAGTAAGTAATTAAGAGCGAGGCCGAAGGCCGAGCTGCATTCAGAAAGACCATGAACCTTCTCGAAGACAGTAAGTAACTGAGGGCGAGGCCGAAGGCCGAGCTGCGTTCAGGAAGGCGATAAACCTTATCTAAGAATGTAAGTAATTAAGGGCGAGGCCGAAGGCCGAGCTACGTTCAGGAAGACCATAAGACCATAATATGACATAAAAAAAAACAAAACCTTTTATACAAAGTCGTCGTCCCCATTTCCCCCCTTAAAGTTGTAATTTCCAAAAAATCCTTAACGGATTCTTACGTTATGAAATAAACCTATGTTCCAAATTTCAGCTTTCTAGACTTAGTTGTTTCGGCTGTGCGTTAATAGATCAGTCAGTCAGGACAAACAATTTTATAAGTATAGATATCTACTCTTTATTCTACTCGTATCTTCTACCAAAAGCATCTATCTACACTACACCTACGCAACGCAACAGAACTGCTAACGCCATATATTACGACCATTCGACACTAAATTCCGTTTTCTTTGATACTGCTCAACCCTAAGGCTATTTAACTTTATGGTATATAGCCTACTATAGCGAGCCTGAAGAACTACTCTTTACATTGGTGTAAACCGCATAAAAATCTGTTAAGTGGTTCCGAGTTTACCTCAAACATACATACATACATGCAAACAGACGTTTCCTTTTATAAGAAGTAGAGATAGAGAAAAGAAGATAGAGATTAAATTATCCTCCCTTCCCCTCTCCCCGCGGACTCCTCCCCCGTACCTCAACCCCACTCTTCAAAACCACCCCCAGTATGGATAAAATTATTTTAAATCATTTAAAATCCTAAAACCTAATTTTGAAATCATCCCCTATTTTAATTTAAGGGTTGATTTGGCAAAAACGCTGAAACACGTAATTCTTTATTTTATACCAAAAGCCTAAACATGAATTTTCATATCCCTAACTTGAGAAATGATGGGTTCCCCATACATTCTTTCATCCCCTATTTCACCCCCTTAAGGGTTGTTTTTTGAGACAAAAAGTAGCCTATGTCCGTCCTCGGGATGCAGTTCATCTCCGTGCAATATTTTATCGAAATCTGTTTAGCGGTTTAGGCGTGAAAAGGTAACAGACAGACAGACAGACAGACAGACAACAGAGTTACTTTCGAATTTATAATATTAGTATGGAAGTATGGATAAATAAAATAAATATTAAATTATTTTGGAAGCCGGACACAATCCTCAAAAAACCGGACTGTCCGTTCTAAAACTCGACATCTGGCAACCCTGGTTGTGAATAAAAGCGTAGCTCAGATATATTTTGGAATGTTTTAATGAAGTGGTGCCTAATGGTTAGGACGCGGTGACAAGGGATATGAGAGGCTTTCTGATAGTGAAAATATGTTTGATAACGCTTTGAGTATGCCCACAAACAGTTTTAGCGGATTTATCTAGCAAATATTTTAGTCGCATCATTGACACAAGGACTTCATTTTATTTGGTTTGTAGATGCTTTAGTGTGTCTGAAATTACAGAATTAGTACATTTTAATTTATTTTAATCGCATCATTGACACAAGGACTTCATTTTATTTGGTTTGTAGATGCTTTAGTGTGTCTGAAATTACAGAATTAGTACATTTTAATTTATTTTAATCGCATCATTGATGTTGAGGACGACGGCCAGCCCGAGCGGCAGCGACGGGCAGACGACACGACGCGCACGTCGTTCCACCGAGCCAGTAGCGTAGGGCCCAGGCGAGCGGCCGACGTAGTTTTAGATTAGGTTTTTTAAGTTTTAGTTAGGTGAAATTAAATATAAAATGTAAATATAATGAATAAGTTAAATAAAGTTAAATAATAAATAAATATATACAAAACTGTAGATTAAGCTAGCTAAGATATGTAGGAGTTTAGATAAGATTGATAAGTAGGATTAAGATATATAAGTTATAATAAGATAGATAGGCATAGTTTAAGATATGTAAGATAGAAATAAGTTTCACAAAATAAATATGTTGCTGCGTACTGGGTTTCATTCGGGATGAGCGGGAGGTGTGCACTCGCCAAATTAGTTAGTAGAATGAACCGGGCCGAGGCGTGCGGCGCGGGCGCAGAGCGCTGTGATTGGTCCAGCGGAGGCTGCGAGCTCTGTCGAGATGAGATCGCAACATCCGCCGCGCTCGGCGCGCCCGCGCGTATACAAACATAGCACGTTTCGGACCGTTCATTCAGTATTCGCCGAACCGCCACCAAGAGAAGACGTCTCGTAGCCTGAGCTCGACGCACCGATCGACCGAGGAACGCACTACAGTCAAGAAGAGCCACTTCAGTACGGAACGACTGCCTCGGCTCGATCGGACGGTTCTCTTCTCTCGGCGAGTGCTCCACCCACGTACGTCCCGGGTGCAACTCAGTGCGTGGTTACGCTCAAACCACGTACGACTTTTCTCTGCTAACGCTTCGCTACGACACCCTCCCTACGCCCCGTGGCGTTACGGTTGAGGATTACCTCCCTACGCCACGCGGCGTGACGGTTGAGGACAAAACGGTCGACCCATCGCACCACCCGCGAGCCACGCGAGTGATATCTCCGCGCCGCACGCCACGCGTCGGTTGTGCGAGAGCGAGACGGTCGCCCAATTCGCCGCGAAAGAAAGAGAAAGAACATCACGGTCTCCGCGCCCGCTATAACCGCTCTGCGGTGACGGGCGAAGCATCAACAACCACCTACAGTCCACTGCCCTGAGAAGTCGATCCGGAACATTGGTCATTCGCAAGCCGGATTGAAGATGCCCGTCACGCGGAGCCAGAGCAACGGGCGAGGGCGCACTACGCCAGTGCCGGTACCGACGTCGGAGCAGCGAGCGCTGCCCCCGAGCGCGGCCGCGACCGAACCGCAGCCGCAACCGGGCGACGACCCGACGGCGGAGCCAACGACAAGTGCGCCGACGACAGAGACAGAATTAAGAACGTGGTCGTCACACGACACGACGGCCACGCCGATCGCGACGGACTCAACCGTACGCGAGCGCGCGCGCGCAGCCAGCGACGCGCGCGTACCGGCCCGCGCGCACACTCACAGCGACGCGCGCGCGCCAAGCGGCAGCTCTCACGCAACCGCACTAGAGAAAGTAGCGACCGCGCGCAGCGACAAGGACGGGCGAAGCAACCACTCTGCCCGCTCGTCTAAGTCAATGCGTCGCCGTGCAATTGAAAGAGAGCTGCTGCGAGCGAAACAAGAGGAGGCGAGACTCGCGAGGGAAATTATCGAAGCAGAGCTACGCGAGTGCGACGAGGAGGACTCGTCGGACGAAGACGAGAAGGAAGACACAGCACGCAGTGAGTTGGTGGCATCGTGGGTGGAAACACAAGCCGATCTGCATCGGCGGGAGATCTCCGCTCCCGCACCGCGCACGGTGCTCGCCGCCGCGAGCACCAACGCGCACGCAGACCCGGCCGCCCCCCACCACGCGCCTCACACCGCCGCCCCGGCCGCCGCACCCCACTACGCGGCCCCCACCACTGCTACCGTCTCCGCTCCCCTCCACGCGCCCCACGCCGCAGCTACCGACGCCGCGCCCCTCCGCGCGCCGCCCGCCGCTACCGCCGCCGCCCCTCTCTACGCTTCCCCCGCCGCAGCCGACGAAGCCACGCCCCTCCGCGCGGCACCGACCTCCGCACACTTATGGGAGCAGCCGGCCGCGCGCCTCTGCGCGCCGCCCGCCTCCGCCGCGGCTAGCGAGCTTCACTATGCGCCTGCTGCCGCCGCCGCCGCATCAAGCTCGCACGCTCCGCTCGCCTCCGCTTCGATAACAGTGGAGATGCTCGCCGCAGCATTGGGGCGAGCGGAACACAGCCGACCGCACGCCGCACCTAAATTTCTGCAAGACTTGCCTACTTTCGATGGGTCGGCCGGGGAGTGGCTCCTGTTAGCGACTGCCTTTCGCGACACAGAGAGCTACTTCTCGCCGGGCGAGAACGCGGCCCGCCTGCGAAAATGCCTGAGAGGCAAGGCGAAAGAAGCCGTCTACAGTTTGATGTTGGCGGCGCCGGACCCCGGTCGCGTCATGGCGGCGCTAGAACAGCGCTTCGGGCGACCGGACTTCCTTGTCTTGGGGGAACTAGAAAAATTGAGGAGCCTCCCCAAGATCAAGGACTGGCCCGGCGAACTGAACGAGTTCGCAAATAAAGTGAACAACATTGTGGCCACCATCGAAGCGCTCGGTCGGCCGCAATACCTGCACAACCCAGAGACGGTGCGCATCATCATCGACAAGCTGACGCCGCTGCGTCAGACCCGGTGGTGCGACGTTGAAGACCGGGCGACCGACGACCGCCCCGCGCTGCAGAGACTCGCCAGCTTCCTGAACGAGGAGGCACGCAAGTGCGGGGCGTACGCCCGCCCGGACGTCGCCGCGAGCACGGAGGCGCCGACGAGGGACCGTCGGCAGAACAAAGACCGCCGCACGAACGAGAAGAGCTACGCCGCCGGTGAAGAAGGTGTCGACGAGACGCCGCAGTGCCCGACGTGCACTAAGGCGCACCACCTCGTCGTCTGCCCCCAATTCATAGGGGCGGACGTTGACGAACGCTGGCGGCAAGCGAAGGCGGGAAAAATGTGCTTTCGTTGTCTAAAAAGCAAGCACCGCCGCACGAAGTGCAAGGCTAAACCGTGTGGGGCGCCCGGCTGTACCTACGGCCACAACCGACTCCTTCATCACACGCCGGGCAACGAGGAGAAGTCCGCCACTGCGATCGTAGCTGCCGCCCGCTCGGACTCGGTCCTGCTAAAAATCGTACCTGTCAAGCTGAGCGGACCGAGCGGCTGCGTCGACGTCTTCGCGCTGCTCGACGAGGGGTCCACCGTGACAATGGTGGACGTCGCAGTAGCCGACCTGCTGGGTGCGCGAGGCACGACGGAGCCACTGCACGTCGTGGGCATCGGAGGCGGACGGGTCGCTACCAACTCGTCGCGCCGCCTCAACTTGCGCATCCGCGGCAAGAACGAGTCGGCGGAGTACGATCTCGTCGGCGCGAGGACGGTGGACAGCCTGCGCTTCCCGCCGCAGACGATCAGCAGAAGGTGCATCGACGGCTGCGAGCATCTCGCCGAGCTCGCCGAGACGCTCGCCTACACCGACGCTCGCCCGCGGCTACTTATCGGTCAAGACAACTGGCCGTTAATAGTGTCGCGGGCGATCAAGACCGGCCGCCGCGACCAGCCGGTCGCCTCGCAGACACAGCTGGGCTGGGTGCTACACGGCTGCCGCACGTCGTCGACCGCGCCCGGCGAGCAACGCTGCGCACACGCCGTCGAGCCAGACAACAGCTTCAATGAACTCGCCCGCGAACACTTTCGGCTCGAGTCGCTGTGCGTGGAGCCGCGCAAGCCACAGAGCGACCCGGAGGAACGGGCCCTCCGAGCACTCCATGAGAAAACGCGCCGCCTGCCCGACGGCCGATTTGAAACCGGCCTAATCTGGCGTAGCGACGACTTCGCTATGCCAGACAGCCGCGAAACAGCCGCGAAAAGGCTAGCCAATCTAGAAAGAAAATTGGCGCGAAACAGTGATTTGAAAGAAAAATATCACGCGCAGATGGCGCATACTATCAAGAGCGGATACGCCGAGCGTGCCGCGACCCCGCCGACGCCGGGTCGCACGTGGTATCTGCCTCACTTCGCCGTCGTTAATCCCTCGAAGGCGAAGATTCGCATTGTGCACGACGCCGCCGCACGGACCCGCGGCGTCAGTCTCAACGACCTGCTGCTCCCGGGCCCCGACCTACTACAGTCTCTGCCCGGCGTACTTATGCGGTTCAGACAGCACCCGGTCGCCGTCACAGCAGATATAAAGGAGATGTTTCTGCAAATACGCATCCGTGACGCCGACCGGGACGCGCTACGATTCCTCTGGCGAGAGAGTCCCGACCGAGCGCCGACAGAGTACCGAATGACGTCAGTTGTGTTCGGCGCCGCCTGTTCGCCCTGCGCAGCAATCTACGTGAAAAACAGAAACGCGGAAGACTATGAAGCCAGCAAGCCGGACGCAGCGCGCGCGATAATAAAGTGCCACTATATGGACGACTATCTTCAAAGTTTCGCCGGCCCGGCGGAAGCGTTCCGCGTCTCGCGCGACGTCGCGACGATCCACGCGGCGGCCGGCTTCGAGCTACGCGGTTGGGCGTCCAACGACGCTCAAGCCGTACGACACGCTGCGCAGCACGACCGAGGCGGCCGGCAAGTGAACATCGGGGGACAGGCGGCCTTCGAAAAAACGCTCGGAATGCGGTGGGACACCGACAGCGACCGCATCGGCTACGCACTCGCATTCAGCCGGACGCCGCCAGAGATTCTCGACGCCCGACGCACGCCGACTAAACGCGAGGCGCTCAGTGTGATCATGTCGCTGTTCGATCCACTGGGCCTCGTCTCGCCCGTCACGACGCCGGCGAAACGAATCTTACAAGACACTTGGCGCCTGGGCGTGAACTGGGACGAGCAACTGCCGAACGAGCTGCGCGGCGCGTGGCTAGACTGGGTGGCCAACCTGCGCGGACTGAGCTCGCTACGAGTGCCACGGTGCTACGACGTGTGCAGATGCACGTCACGCGAGCTGCACACGTTCGTAGACGCGAGTGAGGCCGCCTACGCCGCCGCCGCATACTGGCGGACCGAACGGTCCGACGGCTCGATCAAGGTCGCGCTCGCCTGCGCGAAGACGAGAGTAACGCCGCTGAAGCCAGTGTCAGTCCCGCGCCTCGAACTGCAAGCCGCGCTGCTGGGCAGCCGCCTGGCGCGCGCGGTGGAAGAGAGCCACGAATGGAAGGCGGCACAACGCGTCTTTTGGAGTGACTCACGGACGGCGCTAGCATGGGTGCGAGCGAGCCCGCGCACATTTAAAACGTTTGTGGCGCATCGGCTCGCAGAAATAGAAGAGCTAACGAAAGTTTCGGAATGGCGGTGGGTCCCGAGCAAAGAGAATGTGGCCGACGACGCCACCCGCGACACGCCGCTCGATTTCACGTCCGAGCATCGGTGGTTCACCGGGCCCGCCTTTTTGTACAACGAAGAGGGCTCGTGGCCGCGCGAACAACGGCAAGCCGTCGAACCGACCGGCGAAGAACGACCGCCGATCCAGCGCTGCGCCGCAACACTACAGAGCGCGGCACCGCAAGCAGAAAGATTCTCGTCGTGGATGCGACTGGTCCGCGCGACGGCACGTGTGCTTCACTTCGTCGAGCTGTGTCGAGCGAAGGCACACGTGACCGCGGGCGGTCGCCGCCAACGCACGGCGAGAATGAGGAGCCCGCCCCGACCGCGCCGGCCGACGAAACAACAACAACAACAGCAACAACAACAACAACAACAACAACAACAACAAGAGGGTCGCGCCTTACTGCCAATTGAGGCGCGACACATTGAGGCGGCGGAGGTACTCCTCATAAAAGTTTCGCAACAAGAGGCCTTCGCCGCAGAGATGGACCGGGTGCGGTCAGACCGACGGCCCACCGGCGACGACCGTTTGGCGCAGCTCGCGCTGGTAATCGACGACGGCGGCGTGCTGCGTATCAAGAGCCGCGTGAGTGCAGCGGAGAATGTGAACCACGGCCAGCTGAGCCCGGCGGTGCTACACGGCGACCACGCATACACGCGGTTGTACGTGGACCACGTGCACCGCCAGCTGCACCACGGCGGCGTCGAGACCGTCGTCAACGAGCTGCGTCAACGTTGCTGGGTGGTGCGCATCCGCCCGACCGTGCGCACCGTGCTCAGCCGCTGCCTTGTCTGCCGCATCCGGCGGACCCAGCCGACACACCCCCCGACCGGGGACCACCCAGCCTCCCGACTGGCGCATCACCAGCGCCCGTTCACCTACACCGGGGTGGATTACTTCGGGCCCGTGGAGATCACGGTGGGCCGGCGCCGCGAGCGACGCTACGTGGCGCTATTCACGTGCCTCACCGTGCGAGCGCTCCACCTCGAGATCGCCGCATCTTTAAGCACGGACTCGGCCATCTCGGCCCTCCGCCGGTTCATCGCGCGGAGGGGGTGCCCGAAGGAGATCTGGAGTGACAACGGGACCAACTTCCGAGGCGCCGAAGTGGAGCTCCGAGGGGCGCTGGCAGCCATGCAAGAGGCCGCCACCAACCGCGCCATCCAGTGGCGCTTCATCCCACCGGTGGCGCCGTTCATGGGCGGCGCGTGGGAGCGTCTGGTCCGCTCGACGAAGGAGGCCCTGCGGGTGACCCTGCATGAACGTTACCCGCGGGAGGAGACCCTGGCCACGCTGCTCGCGGAGGCGGAGAACACCGTCAACTCGCGGCCCCTGACGCACGTCAGCGTCTCGCCGGACGACGCGGAAGCCCTGACGCCGAATCACATTCTGCTCGGCGCAGGGTGCCACACGCCGCCACCCGGGGAGTTCACCGCCGACGACGAGAGCGCCAGGGCGCTATGGAGACGGGCGCAGTGGCTGGCTGACGTATTCTGGCGCCGGTGGGTACGGGAGTACCTACCCCTACTCCAACACCGGCGGGAGCCTCGCGGAAGCGGGCATGCGCCGGCGGTCGGCGACGTCGTCCTCATCGCTGACCCCAGCCTGCCGCGGAACACCTGGCCGCGAGGCAAGGTGGAAGCCATCCACCCAGGGCGAGACGGCGTGGTACGAGTCGTGGACGTCTACACCGGAGGCAAGCTGCTGCGACGGCCGACTAAGAAGATCGTCGTCCTCCTGTCGTCAAAGATCGCCGAGGGAGCGACGGCGGGAGAATGTTGAGGACGACGGCCAGCCCGAGCGGCAGCGACGGGCAGACGACACGACGCGCACGTCGTTCCACCGAGCCAGTAGCGTAGGGCCCAGGCGAGCGGCCGACGTAGTTTTAGATTAGGTTTTTTAAGTTTTAGTTAGGTGAAATTAAATATAAAATGTAAATATAATGAATAAGTTAAATAAAGTTAAATAATAAATAAATATATACAAAACTGTAGATTAAGCTAGCTAAGATATGTAGGAGTTTAGATAAGATTGATAAGTAGGATTAAGATATATAAGTTATAATAAGATAGATAGGCATAGTTTAAGATATGTAAGATAGAAATAAGTTTCACAAAATAAATATGTTGCTGCGTACTGGGTTTCATTCGGGATGAGCGGGAGGTGTGCACTCGCCAAATTAGTTAGTAGAATGAACCGGGCCGAGGCGTGCGGCGCGGGCGCAGAGCGCTGTGATTGGTCCAGCGGAGGCTGCGAGCTCTGTCGAGATGAGATCGCAACATCCGCCGCGCTCGGCGCGCCCGCGCGTATACAAACATAGCACGTTTCGGACCGTTCATTCAGTATTCGCCGAACCGCCACCAAGAGAAGACGTCTCGTAGCCTGAGCTCGACGCACCGATCGACCGAGGAACGCACTACAGTCAAGAAGAGCCACTTCAGTACGGAACGACTGCCTCGGCTCGATCGGACGGTTCTCTTCTCTCGGCGAGTGCTCCACCCACGTACGTCCCGGGTGCAACTCAGTGCGTGGTTACGCTCAAACCACGTACGACTTTTCTCTGCTAACGCTTCGCTACGACACCCTCCCTACGCCCCGTGGCGTTACGGTTGAGGATTACCTCCCTACGCCACGCGGCGTGACGGTTGAGGACAAAACGGTCGACCCATCGCACCACCCGCGAGCCACGCGAGTGATATCTCCGCGCCGCACGCCACGCGTCGGTTGTGCGAGAGCGAGACGGTCGCCCAATTCGCCGCGAAAGAAAGAGAAAGAACATCACGGTCTCCGCGCCCGCTATAACCGCTCTGCGGTGACGGGCGAAGCATCACCAACCACCTACAGTCCACTGCCCTGAGAAGTCGATCCGGAACAATTGACACAAGGACTTCATTTTATTTGGTTTGTAGATGCTTTAGTGTGTCTGAAATTACAGAATTAGTACATTTTAATTTATTTTAATCGCATCATTGACACAAGGACTTCATTTTATTTGGTTTGTAGATGCTTTAGTGTGTCTGAAATTGCAGAATTAGTACATTATAATTTATTAAAAAAATATACTTTAATAAAACACACTTTTCGGCTGTGCTGTTCCGGAGTTCTAGCAGCACAACGCCGATTACTTTGCTTACCCAGATTGCCGGGATACAAATTGATGGTGTGTGTGTATGTGTACGTATGTTTATGTGTATTTGTATATACATTCTTTATTGAACACAAAATTATATAAATTTGGTACAATAGGCGAACTTAATGCCTTGGGAGATTTTATTCTAGCTAACCTTTTGGATGTCGGAGAAGTACATGTAGGCGAATAAGAGTACTTTGTGGCAATGTTTTAAAGTAAACAAATGTGATAAACTACAAGCGAATTCTACATTATAAATAATTTAAAATGCATATATATTTAATTTTTTTTTTTTTAATTGTATGCCCGAAAAACCATAGAATTTGGCTTACATAATACAATAATAACTACCTAATAAACATAAAATACATATTTATTTTATAATAGACTTACATATTACGAACATTAATCAGTGGGACTGGTGCTGTATGTGTTTGTGTACCAGTTTATTATTATTTTTTTAGGGACTCTGACACGGTTGGCTACATCACCTACAACATCCGTGATGTCAGCCCATAACACCGGGTGAACTTGGTGCCGTGTCAGTGCTTCCCTTCAGTCGTGCCGGCTGCACTGAACTGGACGGAAAACACAAACTATTTACATAGCCGTTTCGACCGACCTTTCATTCAGTGTGGCGGTACCAACCCGGGCGGGTTAAACCCTACCACCTAGTAATATAAGAAGGGAGTCATATCCCTTAGTCGCCTTATAATAGACTTACTATACTACGTACATTAATCAGTGGGACTGGTGATGTGTACCACATAATCTACTGAATGAAAAGAGAAAGAAGAAGAGGGGATATTGTACCATTTGTTCATAAAGCCTTTAAAATAAAATATTTTTTATACTATTCCCGCGCCCGGCCGAAGACATAAATTTTAAGGGGACGACAATCGTCGATCTCAAAAGCACAATAGGGGGGCATTGACACGGGAACGATTCCGGTGGCTCACTGAACCTCGCTGAGTTGTCTCACAAAAACTAGAAACGGAACCGCTATTGCAAGAATCATTATTCTCTGCGTGGCGAATGCGTTTACTTGAACGGCGCACGAGTTTCTGGTACGTTGCGACTTGCGAGTCGGCGTTTATGTGTCCGCTGCTGGACATACGCCTCGCCAATGTTGCGAGTGTTGCGTTGAAAAATATTTTTTGTCTCTGCATAAATATGTCTTGCGAAAGCTCCACGTACACAGCCTGTATGTAATTAAATGAAATTAAATAAACAAATACTTTATTGCACACAAAAAAAAGCTTACAAAAGGTGAACTTAAAATGCGTAGACTTCTAGGCTCTATACTATAGGCATTTTCTACCAGTCATGCCTAGGATTGTGGGTAAGGTTGATGGGTATAGTGCGAATTAACTAAGATACAGTAATAATAATATACTTACTTATATATTTTACACATAAATATTAAATATATATACTTACAGGTCCAAGAAACTGAAGTGCAGTAAGAAATATAACTTGAAAATCTTGGTCGCAGAACCCTAAAATACAGACAATTTTTTTTACAATAAACTTTTCCAATTTTGTGTTGCAACTTGTCAAATTATTACGAGTTTTAGCGCCACGCGAACAACGCTTAAAACTGCCAGTAAGACATGAATCGTGTCCACGGCCCGTCTCTAACCAATTACCCCAATTCAAGGATTCGGTTCAGTCCGCAGTCCGCACCGTTGTAGAGTGTAAACAAAATAGAGACGGATGGAATGAAAGACCGGCCGCACTGTAGGTGGGCGAGACCTTACTATTAGTCAAGTAGGAGGGGTTAGGGTCGACGCACACGCGCTGCTTCCGAACCGGATTCAAACGTGCCGTGCCCGACTTTTAAAAATTACAGGCACTTTTTGTGCAATCCGGCCGAGTCTCTGGCCAAGCCACACGCTCAGCCCAGCCAATATCACCTCCGAAAATGTGCGAAGACTTCCCTCTGGATTGGATTTCTGGCTACTCTGAACTAGAGGAGAACAAGACCGAGTCGGATATACCGTCATTTAGTCCTTTACTGTAGTAACAATCCAGTGGGATATAATTTGAACGTACCTCGCGTTTCCTCCAAAGTGCAAAGTTAGGTGTAGGTTAGGCGTCTTTCACACTCGTGGAAACTCGACTGAAGTCGAAGTCACGGCAGTAGTTGCTTGTCCATCAGCTTGGAGTGACTGAAGTTCGGACTCGGACGTTGTTGCCCTCTGTGAGGACGTTGCCGGGCTTGAGGCATGACCGCATTATTTATTATTATCACCATCGACAGCGCTTCCCTCTCCGTTAGGTTAGAAGTATTGGATAATGCCTGAAGGCGCTCATGTTCTCATCTTACGCCTGAGCTCGTGCATAATAATATACAATTTGAAATGCCGCTTCTTAATTTTACGTTTTATTAACACTAGAATAGGCGCAAATATAACGAAAGCATAATAGAGACGTCGCTGTATGTCAGTTTTCTTCCACCGGATCGGAATCGTGACCGGCCCGTGTGCGCGCGCATCACGGCGCAAGAGTAGGACGGCGCGTTGCCCATGCCGCTGTTACATCCCATACCTTTAGTTGCTCGTACGCGCCACTAGTAGGCGCAGCGCTCTAATAGCGCATTCCTCGTAGTTTTTTGTTTGAAAGTATAAAGAAAAAAAGTCGCCGCGCTCGCGCGCTGACAGTTCGAATTTCGAATGCGGTTGGATTTCGTTCGTTCGATTTGTGATGTGTGTTTGTTTACATTGCGTTTTGGAACGCGGATTTTGGCTGTATTTTGACATAAATTGTTATTTTGAATTTGGAATTATTTTCATGCTTGCTTCTAGTCTAGGTACACACGTTGTTTGTAATCTTTCTTGTGTGGTGAAGTTTTATCTGTAATAAAAAAAAACTGTTGTCCATATTTTTTAAGTTTAATAAATATTGTTATAGGCATAAATCCACAATTCCACAGGAAACATTCAATTTTAGTCACAATATAGCCATTTTATTATATCTTAAGTGGCAGCGTGGGTGCAGTGTTATGTTATGTTTTAAGCGGTGAATGAGTGTTTGTGATAGTAGTGATGTGATGGCTATAAAACAAGTTCATTCATAAAGATCTATCAATGGGTTGCGTGCGTAAGTTGGCGCGCTTGTACAACGTATTATATTCGCGTGGCCAATTCAATGTTGGCCGATGTTGTTCAGCCACGATGTTTATCTTTATAGGTGAGTAATGCTTTAAGGTCGTTCCTATAGATTTGTTCAATTGTGTCTTATTGTTTGGTGATTTCGACGATTATTTCTCTTTGACTTGGTGACCTTTTGGTTTAAGCTCAGTAAAGGTTACCAACTATTTGTTGGATAAGATCATAATGATATCAAGTATTTACATAGATCAAGGTCGGTCTTTACTTACTTAATTACATTCTGTATGGAAATAGATGACCTGTATGTACATGGGTTTCCTGTCTGTCATTTAGATCTCATCATCAGCCTGTATCGGTCCACTGCTGGACATAGGCCTCTCCCAAGGCACGCCACCACACGCGGTCTTCCGCTCTTCTCATCCATCCACTCCCGGCTACCTTTTTTAGGTCAGCTGTCAACCTAGCCGGGGGGGCGTCCCACGCTACGTTTGCTTGTACGTGGCCTCCATTCGAGCACCCGTCTACCCCATCGGTTGTCGGGTCTGCGACAGATGTGCCCAGCCCACTGCCACTTCAGCTTGCTTATTTTCTTAGCAATGTCTACTACCTTAGTTCTTTGACGTATCACGTCGTTACGGATTTTATCGGTCAAAGAAATGCCGAGCATTGCTCTTTCCATAGTTCGCTGAGCGACTTTAAATTTGTGGACCAGGCCCATCGTCAGGGTCCACGTTTCCGCTCCGTACGTCATTACTGGCAGAACGCACTGATTGAAAACCTAACCTTAGATCTAACGAAACTTAAATTTTATCTTTTTTTCACTTTAATATTTATTTTAATATTTAATTTTATTTGGAAAACATACAGCTATAACAACACAAATGCTTAACTTAATTAATAAATGGTGAGCCACACTTAGATACTTAAGTATACGTCGAGGGTGAGGGTGTGAGGATGTGAGGATGTGAGGATGTGAGGGTGTGGGGTGTGAGAGTGTGAGCGGGTATAATTACTTTTACATGTTGCAGCTATATTTGCTTCTATTCTAATTTTGTAACATTCTGATGGTGTGCGCGTGTTTGTCACCTGTTTTTTCTTACGCGTAACATAACATCTAGTTTACGGGTTGATCTGAAATTTTACATAGGAGTACTTCACCTTAGCGAGTACGCTCAAAATTTCTGGCGAAAGAAGTCGTGCGCAATGGTATACTAATAATTTATTTATCCTTACCTATAATAAAATCCAACGTCTGCTTTCTGTCTGAGTGTCTGAGTGTCTGAGTGTATGTCTGTCTGTCCGCTTATAACTCGAGAACCACTGAACCGATTTTAATAAAACAAAATTCTACGGATAGCTTGATTCTTCCCATCAACTATAGGCTACTTACTATCACGCTAAATGGCTTATGAGGTTAGCAGTGAAGTGAAATATGAGAGCGGGCGGAGCCGCGGGCACTGCTTGTTGTTTATAAAATATAAACTCTTTATTGCACACACTCAAAAGAAGAACAGTACACGAAAAGAAACAAGAGATACAAGAGTGCGCATAGGCGGACTTATCATCACTCCCATCCAGTCAACTTTTGGGCGATGTGAGAAAAAAATTATGAATAGAGAAGTATTGATATTGCAATTTTATTTATTGACAAGGTAAGGAACAAATAATATTTCTTGACTATCTCGTTGGGGTAGACCAAGGGTAGATATTCAAGCTGAAGCACTGTAATCAATCGTAAAAAGATATATATTAATCCTTCCAATTCTACTACGACAGATTTATTTAAGCGGCGGTTGGCCGAGTTGTCTGGGCGTCGGCTTCTATTGGGAGAGGTCCGAGTTTCGAATCCGATCGGCGTGTACCAATGAGTTTTTTCTGATAGAATTTATGTACATAGGTACCTACACCAGATATATCCAGCCAAAGGGAAGTCTCCGATATGGCACCTCGGAGGTGATATTGGCTGGTTACAGCATGTGCTTTGGCCCCTCTGACTCAGCCACCCATACCGATCGGATTACATAAAAAAAATTATAAATTTTGTTTGCTATATATCTACTATATTGTGTAAGCCATAATAATATGATTTAATCTATCGCCATCCGTACGGGTCTCAATGGCCCCGAAATCTCATTTCGATAAAAATGTTCATAATTTACAAAATAATACGACGCGAGAGATCGTATTTCATGCCACCCAATTTACCGTACACTTGATAATATGGCGGCTCGTTTCCTCGCTTTTTTTTATTTAGAAAGCGGGTCCTACACGTTGACCTCTTTCTTCCTAGGCGTCGTAGACAGTCTTTTTTTATGAAATTCGGCATTGGTGACTGAGCCAGAGAGACCAGAGCCCATTCTTCGACTAGCCAATATCACCTCCGAGAAGGTGGTATACCGTTGGATTGCTGGCTATACTGGACTAGAGCTCCCTACATCATCTACAACATTCGTGATGTCAGCCTATAACACCGGGTGAACTAGGTGCCATGTCTTTCTCTTCATGTGCTTCTCTTCATTTCATGTCGGCTACACTGAACTGGACGGAAAACAAGAACTATTTACATAGCCGTTTCGACCGACGTTTCATTCAGTGCGGTGGTACCAACCCTGGCGGGACAAACCCTACCCCCTAGTAAGGTAAGAAGGGAAGGGACCTACATTTTTACGTGGAATCCGAACCACGGTCAGCCTCCAACGGTCGAGCGGTCACCCATCCAAGTACTGACCGCGCTCAGGGCTGCTTAACAACAGTCGACCGACCGCACCACTGAGCTACCGAGGCTAGTCCATGTTCTATATGTTTTTTTTTATAAATTTTCTAAATCTTAAATCCGACGCGGGACACCTTGTACTCGGACATGTAGAAAATAGATAAACTTGAACAATGGGATACATTCAGAAAACAATGACATTACGAGTTGAGAGTCGTCCGGGGGGAGATTGATGTGGGGGAATTAGTACTTAGACAATGACTGGCGGCACTTTGAAGTTTGGTGACGTTGTAAATGGTTACGAGTTGTGTTTTGGACGATTTGTACGTACATTAATGTTAGAGTTGGGTGGAATTAAGTTTTGGAGAAACTACTTGTTTGATAATAATATCTACTACGAGCACGACTATCTCTACTATTGTCAACTTCGGAAGCTCCGTGGTGCAATGGATCAACGTGCGATCGTGAAATTGAGCGCACCTGGGCGCTGTCAGAGCTTGGATTGGTGACCGTTAGGTCGTTGTGGCTGGCAGTAGTTCGGATTCCACGTACAACTGTAGGTCCCTTCCCTAACCTTACTATGTGGTAGGGTTTAACCCGCCACCGCCGTTGGCTACATTACCTATTACATTTGGTGAACTAAGTGTCATGCCAGTGCTTCCCTTCGGTTGTACCGGCTACACTGACATGGACAGAAAACACGAACCATTTATATAACCGTTTCGATCGACCTTTCATTCAGTGCGTTGGTATCAACTAGGGCGGGGTAAACCCTACCACCTAGTAAGCAAAGAAGGGAAGGGACTTACAGTTTTGCGTGGAATCCGAACCACGGTCAACCTCCAACGATCAACCCCATCCAAGTACTGACTGCGCCGAGGTGTGCTTATAATCACGACCGACAGTCGACCGATCGCACCACTGAGCTACCGAGTCTGACATTAGGTACCGTCGTTCCATCTGGTCAAACTGACCAGATGGCGCTTGAGTACTTGGACCATAGTTGGAACTTTGGAATAGTCAGTCAGTCAGCGTGTATGCGTCACGACTCCTTAAATGTTGAGGGAATTAGGCTCCGATCTCGGCTCTCCACCAAAATATCCACGATGTTTTGGTGGTTTAAAAAAAAAATAACCAGGGTTAATTTATAGAAGATGCGTCGCTACGCGACGCATCTTCTATAAATTAACCCTAACCTAATGTTGAGGCGGTGCAACCTACATCTACATCACATCACAGATGTGCATGTGCCTATATTTTGTGTCGGAGCGGAGAGCGGAGATCAGAGCCTGATTCCCTCAACATATAAGGAGTCGTGTATGCGTCCACTGCTGGACATACACTTCTCCAATTTTCCTCCAGTCCTCCCGGCCTTCAGCGGTACGGAACCACTGCTTTCCGCCCGCCAGGTGGGACGACGACATCAAGTACGTCGGCGGAAAGCAGTGGTTCCGTACCGCTGAAGGAACTTTGGAACGCAGAACCATAATTGTGTGAAACGACGGTACTTAAAAGCTATACAAAGTTTAATAATAAATTTACAATACTGGATGTAAGTGAGCATATTATTGAGAAGGTTGACTTTCCGCAATGCATGCCGTGGAAGCCGCATTAAGTAACACTCAGTCGATGTAGGTAATAAATAGCGCACGACATTAAGATGCGGGGCTATTTGTATTGGCGATAGCGACACCGGAGCTAGGAATTAACTTGGAAACGAACACGCGCTCATTTGAGTTTACTAACGCGCAATTACGCTTCAAACGTGTCGGTAATTTAATAAACTGACGCCATTAAGGCCCTGTCAACCCGTATTCACCCGTACCCCTCTTTCAAGGCGCCGCTTTCGCTGGTTGGAGTAGAATGCAACACAACCAATCAATCAAAAATAACTAAATTCAGAGGCATTTCGAGCGAAGTTAATCAAATCGTGTTTTCAAAAAACTATCGATCTGCGTTGGTAGATGAAGTTTTACATATATTAAAACTGAATATGTCAGGTAAGTAATATTGGTGGTACACAGGTACACTTCTTGAAATACGAGTCAGACCCAGCCTCACGTCACCTTAACGCTATTTACCAAAATACGGTTTTATATACAGTACGCGGTATTAAATAATGTACGTCGGGCTTTAGAAAGAGACAGTCCGGTTGTAGGGAGTCGTCTCTGTCGCACTAACTCGCGCTTCTCTGTGCGACAGGGACGAAGCTCTACAAACCGGATTGTCTCTTTCTAAAGCGAGTTTCTGACATTGATTTATATATTAATAGACTTCACATCAAATACGCTCGATCGGTTCCTACTGACATAAGCCAAACGGTGGATCTTGAGTTGACGGTCTGTCAGTCGCACGCTCGCACGCACGGCGAGCGCAGGCGCGTCGATCGTAGTTTTCTACAAATGTAATGCCTACGTGTCCCTTGCGATACTGTAAAAATCGTAACGGGAAGAGAAACAAGGATGACGGCGTCACATATCACAAATAAGTGCACGTATGTCACATAATTTCCAAAATATTTACAATCGCCGAACGGGCCGACGACCGTTCGCCGAACGTTCGTTGGTAATATCTACTCTAGTTATCCTTCTCTTCAACAGCGCGGTCCTTGCCCAGCATACTACTTCATAAAGCGTTGCATTAGTTTACCGCTAGATGGCAATGTTTTTTTATTGAATACCAAATTCTCCTCCAATATTGTACCTATAGAACGCTGAATCTATACCTTTAAAACATCATATGTTTCTGATCAAAATGGTTCCCTCTCTCATCTCCCGAAAGTCCGTCGTCTGTCTTTCCATTGGTAGATTTAAATTCAAAATGAAGAATAGTTGATTTTAGGATTCCGTATGAGAGATCTTATTGTCCGTATGTCCGTACACCTATTGCAGGACACGTAAGCTGTGCGGACAAGTCGACTTCCTCGGACAAAATAGCCCTTACTAACTTAATCGAAGAATCACTTCAAAATCATTCAGCAAAGCACAGGTACACACTATACATTTTACGTTGTATCTACGGTCTTTGGTTGTGTCGACGTTTCTACTCATCCAAGATCTGTCTCTCTCTCTGTATCATGATTACGTTTTAGTTATACGTTTATAATTTATTTTGTAAAAACATTCCAAAAACAGTATTAATCGCGTCACTGGCTCCACGTGGAATCTCTCACGGCCGAGCAGCGCGCGCGCGTCCGGCGACGACAGAACAATCGGGTTGAACGCACCGAGAGGGAACGGAACCTCTGCGCGCGCGACGACGGACCGGTCGCGTTCATCTGCGCGCGCGCGGCGGTGTACAGTTCCGCGGAACATCTGTCACGAGGTTTTATTGCTTGGAAAGATTGACTTGTTCTCTGTTTCTGATACTTTGCAATTTTGATTAAGTATTCAATTCTAGTCTAATAATATAAAATGGACACAAACATGTAGCCAACTGGGTTGGTACCACCATACTGGATGTAAGACGGCCGCATAGCAGCCTCGGCTGTGTTCTCTAGTACAGTATAGTCAGAAATCCAGGGAAATCTCCGTCTTGGCACCTACCTTCTTGGAGGTGATATTGGCTGGTCGGAGCATGTGCTTTGCCCCCTCCGAATCAGCCACCCATACCGGATTACATAAAAAAAACATCAATTTTAATCCACTAGTAGGTATAAGTGGACTGTGGACTCTGACTGTCACATGACTGTTGTTCAAAGGTTGAAAGTTGCCCAGCGAGTGAGCCATGCTGGGAATATCGCTACGTGACATAATGCGTAACGAGGCTATCCGCCGATGCACCAGAGTAGTCGATATTGGACACAGGGTGGCTAAGCTCAAGTGGCAGTGCGCTGGGCACGTCAGCCGAAGAGACAACGACCGTTGGAGTAACCGTGTCCTACACTGGCGGCCGTAGACAGGACAAGAAGACGGAGTGCGGGAAGACCGTACAAATATTTACTTAACGAAATGTCAAAAAATCTCATAATCGAGTCTCTCTCACTGACGACGCACGACGACGACGCCAACACGCCACAGAAAGCATGCGTAAGAGCATACGAGACGAAATACGAGAGACATCCATCTCCATTGGTTAACGTTCCGCATTCGGATACGGTCAAATTAATTAATTGAGTTTAAAATTAATTTGTATACGGTAACGGAGCCAACCTTAAAGCTGTCTTGTGCAATTTAAATATTCGCGGTGAGATCAACCCGTGTACACTATTTTAATTTTGAAACAAGCTTGTATCTTAACTGTTGCCAATCGTTTTTTGAAAGGTAGCGAGGAGAGAACATAACTATTTATTTCACATTTTTACTTTGAAAATGATCGCGCCTTTGAAAAGGGAAAAATTCATGTTGAATTAAAGCTATTTTTGAAAACAAAAACAAGCATTTTTTATGAGAATAAACATCGTTAAAAAAATTAATAGAATTAATGCTTCAATTACAGATTCTTATAACAGGAACTTTACCGTGTCCAACTTAATCAAATCATGGTATGTAAATCACTAATTACCTGACTACGGCGATGCCAATAGGCGTGTTATGATTGTTTTATATAACCTCCTTATGTATATTTTCTTAGGTTAGTCGCTGAAGAATCTTTCAAGCTTGTAATATTCCCTTAGGAAATCCTAAAATATGTCTTCGATCGACAGAGTAATTCACCAACGGGTGGGCTCAGCTGCCAAACAGCCAATACTGTCAGGATATCGAGTTGAACAAAAGCCAAGCAGTTAAATCCTACTCAGACTTCGGACGACGCGGAGCGGGTTTAATCAGGAAACATAACTAATATCCCTGTGTTACTTCAATTACCATTGAGATGATGTGAAGGCTTTTAGGTCCTGTCGCCATATCACCTTTTCCAAAAAGTTATTTCAATATTTGGTAGTCGTATGGCAAAAGAAGTTATCTGTCCCTTCTTTCAGGGAGACCATTGCATACAATGCCAAGTATTTGATGTGTCCTTTCGTTCAGGAAGCAATATTTTTTTTTTATTTTTTTTTTATGGAAACTAACACGGTTGGCTACATCACCTACAACGTCCGTGATGTCAGCCCATAACACCGGGTGAACTAGGTGCCATGTCAGTGCTTCCCCCTTTGATCGTGCCGTCTACACTGAACTGGTCGGAAAACACAAACTATTTACATAGCCGTTTTGACCGACGACGTTTCATTCAGTGCGGTGGTACCAATATAAGCAATACCAAGTATGTGATGTGTTCTTTCTTTCAGAGAGACCGTACATGAAATGCCAATAATTAGATTCAGGAAGACCATATATGAAATACCAAGTATTCGATGTGTCCTTATTTCAGAGACACCTTACATGAAATACCAATAATTCGATGTGTCCTTTATTTCAGAAAGCCCGTACTTGAAATACCAAGTATTCGATGTGTCCCTCCTTTCAGGGAGACCATAATATATGAAATAACAATTTGATGTTTGAAGTTGATGGTTGAGGAACCTCTCCGTCTCTTGCCACGTTCAAAAAGGGTTTGGAAAAAGGAAAAAAAAATAAGGAAAAGGAATAAAGTCCATTATTATAATATTTGTAAATATGTCTAAGTGCTTTATGTATCAAGTATATATTGTTAGTACATAATACATTATATAAGTATGCTTCTATGTATTCGTATCGTATTTAGCATGTTAATTATGTCCTATGTTCTATTATTGTACCTTCTGGTTAACTTTGTTTAATTCTTCGCTATTTTTGCTAGCCTTATACATTATGTTTATAATAAGAAAGGCAACTTATTGCCTAAGGCAAAGAAATGCCTTAGGCAATAAGTTCGGCTTTTGTAAAATTTCCATTAGAAGGCAATAATGGTTCATCATCATCATCACGGTTATTTCTATTTTATTCTGCTGTTTTATGTTTTGTGTAATGTTGTTACTTTTCTGAAAAGTTATAAAAATCTTATTGCCATATGCACAATGTAACTCCCAAATTGTTGGAAAAGGTCTTACGGAAGCTAAAAGTAGCTCCCGTTTTCCGCCGCGAAAGTGAAACATTGAGCAAACACAGCTGCGGGAAGACCACCCGGTTCTGGCGAAGAAGTTGTGGTTTTGAAACTGCGGAAAGTTCGCTGACTAAGATGCTATTTATAAATAATACGAGATCGTTGTAATGTTGAATTTAAATTTGATAAACACAAGTTTCTTGATTTCCACACTCAATTTTCACAATTTGTCGTGCATTACAATATATCGTACAGAATTAAGATTTTTTACAATGTTAGACTTTGACTTTATTCTGTTATTAAATTTATATTGTGAAAATAAATTTAATATTTTTTTTAGTTATTTAAATGGTGATAACAAATTTAATCGCCGAAGTCGTGTTATCTTAATGTAGCCGGTTTAGTTGATTGACGATGGCTTATTTCTTGCTTGGACCATAACATACGAGTAGAACCATAGAACTATAAAGATTTAAGTACCTTATTGCATTGTATATTGACGAACCTAAGTGTAACCTTGTTACCTAAAGAGAATAAATTGAATTGAATTGAATTGACATATTTAAATGCTGAATTAAATAGATTTATTTTGACCAATATTTGGTATTAGTTATTATAAAACTATTTAAATGCTAAAACATACACTGCAGTAGTTTTGGTCTGTCATCTACATTATCTCTGAAATGTTCTCCCTGCCCATGTATTCCAAGTACAGTTTCGGAGAGTCTCACAACATGCCGCGCAACATAAAGTCTACCTGCAACGTTACTGCCCCCCCCAACCTCAATAAATCCTAAAATAACCAACAGAAACTCGAGGGTTACACTTCTAAAAAGGGGTCGAAACCTTCCGAGATCTTAAATTCAGCATCCTGGCCGCGCGGGCAGGATTAGAACTGTGCCATAATCCTTTTTTATTGCTATGATTTCAGTGTAATCTGGTATCATGTCTTCTGTGTATCTGTGGTTTTGAAAATAAAACATTATTTACTTACTTTACTTTACTTTAAACAACGAGACTAAAAACAGTACAGCGTCACAATTTTGCTGCAAGGTAATGCTGGCTTTATAATTTTCTCAAAGAGCCTTCAGAAGTCAGGCAGACATCAGAGCTAGATCGTAATTGATTTGTTGATACAATCCGAGTTTGGGATTGAGCAACGCCAAATGAGGCTCACGGACGGACAAACTCGTTTTACCGTGCCGTATCCAATTTCGCGTTCACGATCATTGCGAGGTTCGCTTTGCGAAGCTACAGTACGGAAATATTCTGATCTCTTCCTTCCTTATCCTTATCCTTCCTTACCTATAATAAAATCCAACGTCTGCTTTCTGTCTGTCTGTCTGTCCGCTTATAACTCGAGAACCACTGAACCGATTTTAATAAAACAAAATTCTACGGATAGCTTGATTCTTCCCATCAACTATAGGCTACTTACTATCACGCTAAATAGCTTATGAGGTTAGCAGTGAAGTGAAATATGAGAGCGGGCGGAGCTGCGGGCACAGCTAGTACTCTTATAAAATACAGTGTTTGTCTTTGTCAGTAGTGCAAGAAACCGGGCACTACTGACAAAACAGACTCTGCATTACTCTTGAAATGTGTGATGACAGGCATATCCAATACGCTGAAGATGGCAGCTAAGAGCATCGTGTACTGCGAACCGTTTTCAAATTTCGAATTTTCTTCATCGTATTGTTGTCGTTGTGGGCCGCGCCGCTGCTGCCCACGCACGTGAAAAGGAGAACTGCAGCTCAGAAGCAAACTGCCTACAAAATATTTGTGGATCATCATTCAGGCGAAGTCTTTTTTCATGCCTTTATTCTTCCTCAATTTAAGTGATATATTTTTGGTTGACAACAAAAGTCTCTTGTCCCTATGTCTTAAATTTTATAGTTTTCCATATAAAAAATATGAAACTTAGGCCCAAAATAGCTATATTTTCACATTTTTATAATCAAATATATTTCATTTAAAATGAAATAACGAAAAAAAAAGGACAACATAGGGACATGGATATTGATAATAACTTTTACACACAAAAATTTAAAAAATGGTATGAGAAAGTGGACTTCCCGGTTCTCTTAATCTCTTGAAGTATCGTTTGAAATTTCAGTTTGTCGTTCCGAAACTAAAGTTTTCTTTACCCAGAATCTTGATCCAGTTCCGATACTGGCTTTTGTCGTTCTAATCCTGGTTGTCAAAAAGGTGTTTTTTTTTTCAAACCAAACAAATACTTAATAATCACATATTAAAAGTAAAAAAATCTAGTTGATACGCCTGCAGACGAGTGGTAGTTTTCACAACCTGCAGATAAGTCTCGTTCAACAGTAATTTGTCGTTAAAAGTGACATTTCTCATACATTTGATAGTGGTCAAACCGGCATCTAAATGTTAGCCGAAGGTGGTAAAATCGACCGTAAATTTTCGGCATTCGTCGGCCACACTTGTTGGTAGATCTTAAAGGCAAGGTTGAAAGAAACCGTAATTTGTCTCAGATGGTCCAAGCGAACGAGATATGAGAAGGTCACGAATGAAAACCGTGAGTAATGATGCAAAGGTCGTTCCATCCAAAATGAGTTGACTAACAAACACCATGGATGTGACTAACGAAATAGCTCGTGTAGATTTTATCGTTAATTCGAATTTGAGTCATTTAATCGCTTCTAGTAACAAGTCAGAATGTATGAATGCTAATGAAACGCCAACCGAAGAAAATACAAACATAAGAAAAACTGGGTAGTGTTGAGGCCGAGGAATCTGTGAATCATAATTTGTGAATTGTTTGCTAGATACAACAAATATCAAGGTTTTTTATAGTTAATCTTGAATGACTCATAAAGTCATAATTCAACAAGGAATATTTCTGATTTAATATACTCGTTGCTCAGCAGCGAGAGATATATCAGTGGGATCTCTAACTCTTCGAGGAAAAAAATTAATAGTGCCGGAGTTACATCTAAACTCGCTTCCCGAAGCGCTGCGCAAGTTTTTTTTATAGAAAGCGCGGCATTTGGCTCCAAGGCACCGATAAGGTGTCTAACGACGCCCATGACATTCGGTCGCAGGCGAGGGTTGCGAATGCCATGCGGGTTTGCTTTGCCCTCGGATATGGCGCCGGATGTTTAGCTCATGCGGCAATTCGATTCCTAAGACCCCGAGATGGTAGCTTAATTTTTGCGACGTGCCTTGGAAGGAAGGAGCTGGTGTGAACGCCGCTCTCTTCGCACTGAACGCTGCAAACGTGTGTCTTGGTATTCCAAAATCTTGTATAGTACTTGCTGGATTTATAAGACAGACGGATGACCTCAGGGCGTACGAATCGGGGCATTCCGCAGATCATTGGGAGTAAAATATCTATAAATTCTAAATAGTATTTTTCTCTCAAACAACTTTTTAGGGTTCCGTAGGAGGAACCCTTATAAAATCGGTTAGGCATCTGTCCGTCCGTGCGTCTGTCCGTCCGTTCGTCTGTCACAGCCACCGAGCATACCTAGGTATGCTCGGTGGTCACAGCCTGTAGCTTAAAAACGGTTCGAGCTATATAGATTCCCTCGAGGTAACGAAATTTTATGTTGTAAAAATGCCAGGTACCCTGAACTTGAATTAAAAGGGGCCGCAAAACCGAAGTTCAAAATAAAAGTATGTTCTTACCGGGTCGAATTACTATCCGATGAAACGGTCTTTCAGAGCCTAGATTACTACAATAAAATAAAAATAACTACAAGCTTTCTTTAATATACGTTGTTTTGAGGATTAAAATATCTACAGACAACATTTTGCCAAACTCTATCTTGTTTATTGCTCAAATTCAATTTTTCTTTTAACCTTTCATCATATTAAAGGGGCGTATTCACCATACAAACTGCGTCGTGGTTACGCCTCTTTGATACGGCCCCCCGATATCGTGCTGCAGACGGACAGGACAGATCCCAACCACTCAAGTCTGCGCGAAAGAAGCGGGCCAAGGACCCTTCGTACCATCCTACGCGGCTCGAATGACCCATCATGATGGACAACCTTGTCACTCTCAACCCATTTTCACTGTGTATAGTGAATATGTGTGCAGCACAAGCACGTATCTATTCTGTGGCACAAGTGTGAGTCGGACTCGCGTACCGAGGTTTCCGCACCGCAGAAAAAAAAAACGTTAAAAAGACGTTTCTTGTATGGAATCCCCTTAATTTTTAACTTTTGAATTTTTTTATTTGTCATTATATCCGCCAAAATAACACATATTTTGTGAACATTTCAACCGGCTAGCTATTACGGTTCCAAAGATACAGCCGTCGGACGGACGGACGGACGGACAGAAAGACAGGCATACGTTGTAGGCTTAGTAACAGGCTTCCGTACGGGGTACGCAAACCTAAATATATACATTATACATACACAATGTCAGCCTGGATAGCTCAGTGGTGCAGACAGTCAACTGTCGCTATTGAATGTTAAGCAACGCTGGGCGCGGTCAGTACTTGGATGGGTGACCGCTGACCGTTGGAGGCTGACCGAGGTTCGGATTCCTCGTAAAACTGTAGGTCCCTTCCCTCCTAATCTTACTTGGTGGTAGGGTTTAACCCGCCCGGGTTGGTACCACCGCACTGAATGAAACGTCGGTCAAAACGGCTATGTAAATAGTTTGTGTTTTCCGACCAGTTCAGTGTAGCCGGCACGATCAAAGGGGGAAGCACTGACATGGCACCTAGTTCACCCGGTGTAATGGGCTGACATCACGGACGTTGTAGGTGATGTAGCCAACTGTGTCAGTTTCCATAAAAAAAAAAAAAAAAAAAACATACACTCGAAAAATATTACGCCCCTTTTTGCTTTGCGCAGTCGTCTAAAAAAGGTGAACGGCGCTCTAGTAAATGTGACGAAGTTCCACGTGCTTGTATCGCCTCTAATAGCCCAACGTACTATTACCGCCCACTCTAAGTAGTTTATTATATCTGTTGTGATGTGGCCCAGTTTATTTGATGAATGAACAGTACAGCCGCTCGTAAAATCAATGAAGCCTTTTTATGCGTTTTTTAGTATGTAGTTTTGTACCGTGTGGGGCCGGTACTTTAAAAGAATAGCCCCACTGCATCTCTCCCCGTGCATGTCGTAAAAGGCGACTAAGGGATATGACTCCCTTCTTATATTACTAGGTGGTAGGGTTTAACCCACCCGGGTTGGTACCACCGCACTGAATGAAAGGTCGGTCGAAACGGCTATGTAAATAGTCTGTGTTTTCCGTCCAGTTCAGTGTAGCCGGCACGACCGAAGGGAAGCACTGACGTGGCACCAAGTTCAACCGGTGTTATGGGCTGACATCACGGATGTTGTAGGTGATGTAGCCAACCGTGTCAGTTTCAATAAAAAAAAAAAAAAAAAAAAAAATGTAGGTTTAATGGCTTGGTAATATCTGCTTAGTGCTTATTTGAAACGTATTCGGCGTTATAGCTGCAGTATTAGATTATTTCCAAGCAATCCGTGCTAGTGACGAAATTACACTTGCCAAAATTAGAAACGTGGAAAAAAGTGATAGACACACACGGGATCCCATTGCCCCTCTCAAACCAAATAAGGCATTTTTTCAGCTTTTCCACTGATATCAAACAGGGTTCAACATAGATTGATATCGAATTTGACAACTATATTAGTACAGATGTAATGTATTATTTTATTAAATCTGTCATGTCATGGTTGATTACATCATTAGATCCGTGACGGATTTCGACCCATAACACCTTGGTGAACTCGGTGTCATGTCAGTCAGCTTCCCTTTGATCCTGCCGACGACTCTGAAATGAACAGAAAATACGAACTACTACATAGTCGTTTCGACCGATCTTTCATTCGGTGCGGTGGTACCAAGCCCGACACGTTGAGACCTACATAGTAAGTAAGTAAGTAAGTAAGTACATAGTAAGGTAAGCGAAGGAACCTTTTTGTGTTCCTACATAATGTACAGTGCACATTGCAATACATTATATACACATACAAATACAGCTGTTGTTGTGTGTTTTCCTTCACCTAACTGCCGGATAATTGTATTCCCTTGCCCCTTACTAGGTGGAAGGCTCTAATTGTAGCCGACTGGGCTGGTACCACCGTACTGGATGTAAGATGGCCGCATAGCAGCCTCGGTTGTGTTCTCCTCTAGTCCAGTATAGCCAGTAATCTAGGGAAGTCTCCGGTATGGCACCTACCTTCTCGGAGGTGATAATGGCTAGTCGGAGCATGCGCTTTGGCCCCTTCCACTCAGCCACCCATACCGGATTACATAAAAAAATGCACGTAAATTCTCCGAAAATTCTAAACCAGTGTCGAACCTACGACAAAGTTTTGTCGCAACTGTACATAGTCAACACTCTTCCTTCCTATTTGGGCCTCGGTCGCCGGTGGCATACTCGCCCCCAGGGCCTCTCAAAGCGGTGACTGTACGGGCGAGGGCCCGGCTGCGATGACGTGAGGTCAAAACGAGCAATCCGTCAATTCACCAGTTCCGTCGTCACCCCAAATCATGAGCAATCATATCCAAAGGATGCTCTCGTGTGGGAGTCGACGGCCGGCGCTACACGGGAGGAAACTCTGCATTAAGGCCAAAACATTATATGGTACTTAGGGTTCTAATAAGAGTTGCTCTGTGGTTGTTCGGATGTCATATTTATGTATTTAAGAACAGCTCGTGGCCAATATTATATGTATGAACAAGAGTTGTCCCTTGGTTTGGATGTCGTATTAAAGTCAAAGAACAGCAACTGGCCAATATTATATGTTTGAACAAGAGTTGGCCCTTGGTTTGGATGTCGTATTAAAGTCAAAGAACAGCAACTGGCCAATATTATATGTTTGAACAAGAGTTGGCCCTTGGTTTGGAATAGTTTGGATGTCGTATTAAAGTCAAAGAACAGCTCGTGGCCAATATTATATGTTTGAACAAGAGTTGCTCTTTGGTTTGGATGTCGTATTAAAGTCAAAATGGCCGATATTATATGTTTGAACAATAGTTGCTCCTTGCTTTGGATGTCGTATTAAACTGTAGCTTAGTTGTCAAAGAAAAGTGTTTGGCCAAATTATATGTTTGAACAAGATCATCTAAGGATCTTTATAGGATATTTTGATGAACAGCTAATTAAGTAATTAAGGTGAACAGCAGATTTTTATGAACAGCTTATTAATTGCTAAATTAAGTAATGGGCTGACGGCTGACATTATGAGACTAGCAGGTGATGTAGAACTATGCCAGGTTAAATAACCGTTTTTTTACCTTATTTATGACTACAATACGTATCTCAGATTCAAGGCTATCTTCATATCATATAATCCAACTAAAGCGTGCTCGGTCACACTTGCTGCACACGGGAAATTCAACAGCATAATATAAGGATTTAGGTTTCTTTACGCAGTATGATTTTGTCCTCACCACATTTTAAGATATTGTTGTGACTGTGAGGAAGGAAAGAAGCGAATGCAAACCATAGTTTTTATGTCAACCATCTTAGAAAATTAATAGTTATTAGTAAAATCTTAAAGGACCAACTGAAACCAGCGCTGCAGGGCAGGTTTCTGCAGAAAAATGCTCAGATGGTTCCATTTTTCTCCTGTCGCTTTTTTTTTGTCCTTTTGGTAATTTTTTTTATGGCAACTGGCACAGTTTGCTGCATTAACTTCGACATCCGTGATGGCAGCTGTGGTGGGCTTACTTGATTGGATTAGGCTGTTTACAGTTTTTGCCTCCGCAAATGGCCACTGTAGCTGTAGCATCGGTGGCATGTAACAATAATGTATGTAATGTTAATATAATATTAAGTCCACAGACAGCAGGGCCGAATCTAGAATCTGTAGACCCCTTGGCTGAACATGTGCTGCGGGCCCTTGTGAGGAACCCTAAAATCGTATTTAAACAAACTAAAAACCTGAAAAGAAAACGATTAATGAAATTGTAGAACTTTGTTTTACTATACTGTAAAGTTTTTAGGCTTCCGTATCCGGCACGGAAGCCTATTACTAAGCCTACGCCGTCTGTCTATCTGTCTGTCTGTCCGTCCGTCTGTCTGTCGGTCCGTCCGTCCGTCCGTCTGTCTGTCCGAGGGCTGTATCTCTAGAACCGTAATAGGTAGCCCGTTGAAATTTTCACAGAATATGTGTTATTGGCCGATATAATAAAAAATAATAAAATATAGGAAAAAGTATAAAATTAAGGGGGGTTAATCCCATACAAGAAACCTGTTTTTTTTCAATTTTTTTTTTGTGGTGCGGAAGCCTCTGTGCGCGCGTCCGACTCGCACTTGGCCGGTTTTTATAATACTACTGTTGACGCTGGAGCGGTCTATATCGTCCGCTAGAGCGCTATTAACGTACGTAACTAGATAATAACGTAGGTAAGAAAAAAATAGAGAAATTATTACGCCATGCAATTAGTTACGTAGGATTTTAGCATGTTTTATCTATGATTATATGGGGGCCCGCACCACAGTACCACAGTACTTGAATTGGAATTTTTTTACCCATTTTATTTTTGTGGTGCAGGCCCCTAGGCTGGCAGCCTAGGTCACAGATTAAGTAATAGTTAGTTACTTCCTAGGTAGCCTACGCGTAAAAACGGCCCTGACAGACAGACATGACACCTATTATGAATACTTTCCGGGCGTGTGAATCGAGCCGCTCGTGATGTTTAGTTAACCCGCCGATTTAAATCAATTCGGAGCCCCTCAGTAAATTGAGTATATGGGCAGTAGGCAGATTGAAGTGAGAGCCAAACAAGCACTTATCTACCGAACCGCTTGTTATATTATCATATGAGAGCCGTCCCGGATGAAATATTGCCCGAATGGATTCTGTGACGAGATTTTTATTAATATTTATTGTATGATGATCGGGTTTGTTAAATTTATCTGTGGCGTACTCCCATACGAGTGGTAACTATGAGATTGGAAGAGGCGTTTTAAAGGTTTGTCAGGATCGTGGCGCGTGGGGATCTATTGCCCTTTTTTTATTTAATTATTTTTATAATTTTATTTTTTTTGGAAACTGACACGTTTGACTACATCACCTACAACATCCTTGATGTCAGCCCATAGCACCGGGTAAACTAGGTGAACCATGTCAGTGCTTCCCTTCATTTCATGTCGGCTACACTGAACTTGACGGAAAGCACGGACTATTTATATAGCGTTTCTGCGAACGTTTCGCTCAGTGCGCTGGTTGGTACCCGGCCGGGATAAACCCTACCACCTAGTAAAGTAAGGCCCAATTGCGGCAACACGAATTTAGAGTTAAGTAGCGAGTTATGGATTTAAACGCGGTTCCCACAGTCAACGGGTACTAGCTTAACGAGTTAAACTGGTTTATACCGTTAAATTCGTGTTGGTGCAAGTGGGCCTAAGAAGGGAAGGCTAACAAACTTCGCACTTACTTATAATTTATTTATTTATTTATTTATTTGCCCAAATACTTGCTGCGTAAAGTAATATAGGTTCAATTACGGATATGTAAATTATTATTTCCGAATTCAAGTCCCAAAGTGCCCAATCACTGCAGTCATTGGTAAATTCGGTGGTAAATACCAACCTTTTTTTTAACTCATTTGCCTAAAAGTTTGCTTAAGAAAACCTTAATTTCAGGTGACAATGTCACATTGGTACGTTACCAGCAGCGTATGGTTTTTGTATCAAAACTACCGAATCCTTGCGTTTGTTCGCTTCATGAAAGAACTCTCGTCAGTTGCAGCTTATGCACTCTGTAGGATTCCTTGTGCCGATCTTGTGCTCTTGTTTCGTTTTCAACATTCAACAATCCGGAATAGAATATGAAGCAAAGTGTGACGCGATAGTCTTATTTCAAAAGATTTGTGTCAGCAATATCATATTATTGTGTATTTGTGTTGAACATTTCTCTGTATCTCTTCTTCGCAATTAATTCCCGAGGGCGCGTGCTTCGTATTTGTTTATTTTGTCATAAATATCAGGGTAGAATGGAAGTGAGAAAATATTTAATACGTTTATATTTAGGGTTCCGTAGCAATTTTTGAAGTGAAAACTTCTTTAGCGGCGCTTGGCACTTTTTAGGTGGGTAAAAAATGTTAGACTCGCGACAGATCTCGAAAAGCGACAGTTTTATTTTATTATTTAAAATGCAACCTTAAGTCATTGCATTAAGGGTTAAGTTACGATGGCTCGGGATCAATTCTGTTCGTCTCTCAGTGACAGTAACGCCGAAAGCGAATCAAGGGAATCCGATATTCGTTTGGTCGTTTATGTGATTTCGTGGCTCAATGGTAAGAATGTTGGATTTGTTTTTTTGACCATGGGTTCGAATCCCAAATTTTTTTTTTTTTTAAGCGGTGTTACGGTGTTTAAATTTGTTTAGGGTGTTTAGTTTTTTTTATAACCACCTAAGAATTATTTTCGGAAATACAAAAAGTTTTCACTTCTGCCGGCACTCCCGGAGTGCAACTGTGGCTTTTTTTTATGGAAATGGCGAAATGTGGCTTCGTTTCACCTACGGAGTAGGTGTCTAACGATGCCCATGGACATTTTGCGCTGCATGGGGATAGCCATACATGCCATATTTATCTGCTGCAAAACAATTTTAGCTTTTATTTAACTAGCATGTATGAATAGTGTACAGCGCGCAGCTTAACCCCACTAGTTTTTTTCCAGCAAAATTAAGAGTGCGCAAGATAGCAAACAAGGTTAACACAAGATGGCCCATAAGTAACTTCAAAATGTTCATATTGAATAAATAAAAAACTAAATATGAATAAAACATATTTGTTTTTCTATTTAATCATAAAAAATGGGAATTATTTTTGGAAAATTACGCCGTCTAAGTAAACCGTTACGATCACAGCAATCCTATAAACTACCTCTAAAACTATTGACGACTGAGCGGCAAGTCCATTCTGTGATGTAAGCAATTTATCTCTTCGGATATTTTCATTTAGCTCATCAATTGACCTCATGTTTGTGTACTTTACTTTACTTTACACTTTACTATCTAGGTATCTTACAACCCAATTCTTGGTCGTTTGAAGTGATGGAGTGTCATTAAAGTTGCGCAAATTGTGATGTTCTCGAAATGTACGCCGCGCAATGGTCGCCGAATTATTGTTGCAATAAAACTATCGTACACAGAAAGCGCGAATCTGTACAGGTGAAACGCTCCATGGCGACTGAATTCCCAGAAATTTGAATTTAGAATTAGGAACTTAGACGCAGCTTTCCCGCGCGTCATATGTTTTTAACCCCGACGAAAAAACGGAGGGGTGTTATAAGTTTGACGTATGTGTGTGTGTGTGTGTCTGTCTGTGTCATCGTAGCTCCCAAAGGGATGGACCGATTTGGATGCGGATTTTTTTATTAGGAAGCTTGTTTAATCGGGATGGTTATTAGCTATGTTTGTAATCAAGTAATTAAGTAATAAAAAATGATGTTAAAAAGTGGACCGATTTTCGTGCGTTTTTTTTTAAAAAAGCTTGAAATATTTAATTCTAAATTCAAATTTCTAAGGACTTATGGGCCACCTGTACTTGGTGCTAAGCCCCTGAATGTAAATGCCAATGCCACGTGATCCAGTTAGTGTAAATGCCTCGGCCACGAAGAGTAATTTGTTCATGACCACAAGAGCACGCTGACGAAGTGCAACATTCGTCTTCGTAACTTTAAACTAGCTTATATACGCAGGCAATTCCAACGTGAATGGGCGGCCAAGTGGTTACCGAGGAATTAATTTAAGAAATGAATTTAATAATAAAAACAATTAAAATATTATTTAGTAGAATATTACTTAAATTAAATAAATCAATTCAAATCAAATAATTAAGCGGCGGGTGGCCGAGTGGTTTTGGTATCGGCTTCTCATGCGAGAGGTCCGCGGTTCGAATCCGGTCGGCGTGTACAAATGAGTTTTTTCTGACGAAAAAATTTACGTGCATACCTACACCTGCTGCTTCACCATTCGGAACCGGTGTAAAACTGTAGGTCCCTTCCCTTGCCCCTTACTAGGTGGTAGGCTCAAATTGTAGCCGACTGGGGTGGTACCACCGTACTGGATGTAAGATGGCCGCATAGCAGCCTCGGTTGTGTTCTAGAGGAGAACACAACCGAGTCCAGTATAGCCAGCAATCCAGGGAAGTCTCCGGTATGGCACCTACCTTCTTGGAGGTGATATTGGCTGGTCGGAGCATGCGCTTTGGCCCCTCCGACTCAGCCACCCATACCGCATTACATAAAAAAAAACATTCAAAGGATTGCATCGAATTCTATCTCATGCTATGAATGTGGTAACGCTACTCATTCGCGTATTCGTGGACATAGACGATCACGTGAGCCATAAAACACAACATCAGTCATTATGAACTCAGCTTATAAGTTGATCAGTGACATGTTTTTTTCAGGAGTGATGTATGAGAAAGGTTCCATCTAGGACTCTACTTATAGATCAGTGATTTGCCCGTCGAAATGTACCGCACGCTTCCCCCCACGTTCTCCCCTCTGACCTAAAACCTGACTCCTGCGCATAACACTGAACATCGTATGAACGGCAATACAGTTTGGCGACAACTGTACGTTGCTGATTTATTATATATTATATTATTAATGCGCAATCTAAAATCACCGTGACATTTACCAGATAATTTTAGTGAAAACTACATGTAAATCGGTAAAGCCGTTTTCGAGTTCTCTCGATTAGAGACGGACATAATGGTGCCTTTTATAACAGTAGATATGAAGAGAAGGTATTTTACAAAATAAAGCTAGAATTTTATTCAATCTAAAGAGTTTTTAAATTTGCACAGGAGCGCGTGCAGTGAAATAATATGGCAAAAGTTCTATAAACGTATTTATAATTTTGCTCGCGACTGTACTATCTTTGCGTTAAGTATAGAAACTTCGGTTAACGAGTTAGTGAAATATGCAGTTAAGGTATGACCGGTTTGAGGTGTTAGGGCCAGATGCAGAGTTAGTATAAATAAATAAAGTAACACCTTAAGGTGTGGCTTCTGACAACTACCGTCATGATGTTTGATGATAGAGTCCAGACAAGAGAATAGACATAGCAACACGCTTTCATCTTTCTTCTACCTAGGCAGATCGGAAAGCAATGTAATGTGTTCAGCTCTGTTTTGTTTTATGTCGCTTTAGTTTGGTTAATATAATTACTAAATTTAACTTCACAGCTTCATTTGAGTTGCTGACATTAAATTTGGAATCTTAATTGTATTTCATGTTTATGTTTATTTCTCTGAACTATGATTAGGATTCTACTTGTTACAGACAGACTGACTTTGCCTATTCCGTATCCGTGAGATAATCCTAAGATTAGTGGATCCATAGATAACCAGAGGATAATCCTACTACAAACAATTAAACGCCTTAGTCTAAGAAACTGAAAGTTGCGTTGATTAAACAATAAAGTGTTATAACCTAAGAATAACCTCACTTAATTTTATAATAAAAGCAACGATAGAATTATTAAATAAACGGACAACCAGATTACACGTTAAAGAGTTACTTATGCATTCACTTCGAGTCATTTTATGAATACGGTCCCAAAATAATAATCCATTATTGCTTAACTACTTCATGATACGCTTGACAACTTAGTCCAGCCACTTTGAGTTGACCGCCTCAAGGAAAGAAACAAGTCATTATTCTATATTGTGCTTTAAGTTCAAGGGAGTATAGTTGAAGTTTGAAGAGGTATGTTGTTGAGGGGTTTTAAGAAAGCGCTTTGTGTTGGTATGACAGGCACGCGCGGCTGGGTAGCGAGGAAGAAAAGAATAGAGTGGCCTTGGCTTTATGAATTTGTTGTTTTTAGCTTTTACAGGGAAAGTAATGTAAAGGTTCAGGTCTCCAAAAAGAACGGATTCTAAATTGGAAAAAAAAAGAATTTGAATTCTCCATACATTTTGAGGTTAGGTTTTTTGTTAAGATGTATGGAGAACTCAACTTTTTTTTTCAATTTCGCCGCCGTTATTTTTTGTGGTAGCTTCTTTTATTTATATAAAAAGACATAAGAAATGTTTCCCGTACTCGTTCTTATTTCTGATTTTATTCTTTTTCCTGTTCTGGTTTTGTCATTCTGAAACACCATACCTCTGTATGTACCCTTCTTTCGTACCGGTTTTGGTATAACACCCTAAAAACTATGGGTAATTCTATGTTAACAAGCTAAATAGGATTTTCCGAAGCCTCATGTTCGTGCTTGTTAAGTATTATAATTGGACCGAGCCGCGAGGTTGTAAGACTCAATAAATTTGCGTTCTGATCGCTTTACGCATCCTAGGAGGATGCGGATAATGAAGGAGAAAGGCTTCATTTAATATCATATTTCTCGGATAAATCTATTGAGAAAATAAATTTTACAACGTGATTATGTATCTACGGCGTGATCTTTCGTATCGAAGTGCAGGGTGGTTCGGCAGTTCGGTGCGCGTTGTGCGGCGGTGGAGCACGGAATCCCTCGCCCGCGCCCCCTCCTAGAGGCGCCCTAAGCGATTATATATAATTGAAACCCAATAACTGCACGCAGTGCTACTAGCGCTTCGTATGTGTGTGTGTGTTAGTATCGACACTACACACAAAGAGGAGCAAGTTAGGCACACGCACAAAACAAATGCACACGCACAACACACATATGTAAGTCATAGGCCACGCCCACAGGCTTCAACGGCGTTGTAGGGAAATCGCGCTCAGGGCGCCTCTAGGAGGGGGCGCGGGCGGGGGTATTCCGTGCTCTGTGGGGGTCGGCTATGTATGCATGTATGTATGTATACAGGGTGTCCCAAAACTTAACGTCAAGCGGGAACCATTTCTTATTTTTCCCGGGGTAGTCATAAACTGGCCTACCTACGCCCTGGTTCCCGCCTGACGTTGAGTTTTGGGACACGGTGTATAAGTATTCTTTATTGAACACCAATTAATAAAAATTTGGTACAACAGGCGAGCTTAATGCGGCGAGGCATTCTATTCTAAGTTAGTTCTCCCACATCCCAAAGGTTAGTTAGAATTTCTAACTAACTTTTGGGATGTGGGAGAAGTGCATGCACTTATTCTCCCAAAAATATTTCCAACATCTCCAAAAATGAGGAATTAAATACAGAGAAAGAAGTATGGATCGAATGTGATGGAATATAAATGTAGCATTTTGATAGTTAAATTAAGGTAACATATCTTACTCCTAAACTAAGTTCAGGAGCCTATACCCAAACTTCAAATTATGTGACTCCAAATAAATGTAACATTATGTATTCACCAAAATGTTCTACGTGTTTTCTCTCTATTTCTAGTACGGTAATTAGTTAATACCTAATTTAAGTTTTGTTTTTCGGTTTGTCGCTACTACCTTTGTAAATATTTACCATTCATGAATGTTGACTGACAGAGATGGACTTAGCAATAAGTCCACTGTTGTTTATTGTTTATTTAGCATCTATTGGCAGTACACTGCGCTCAGATTTGTCATATTTACATTGTAACATTCCGCCATTCCGATTATCACAGCGAAGAAGAACTGACAAGAAACTTCACTGGAATTTTTTTCAATGTACACTTAGTCTGCTTTACAAAAATGTTTGCCACTGCCTAGACACGCATGTGCTGATTTGTGACAGATGCAGCAATTCATGACAAAGTGAAAACATTTTTACTATGAAATTGTGTGAAGTTATATACCCACCAGACTGCCACATGAAGCAGGCCAGTCTCCACAAACAGCATCCGTTCACGAGCACCACACCTGGGCCAACCATCGCCTCCCTCAACCATATTATAGGGTGGGAAACGACCCGGACCAAGTATCACCGTAAGCAAAGACCTTAAGGCGGTGACAAACGCCAAATACGCAAAACATGCAAAAAGTGCGACAAAGAAGGTCCAAAACTGACCAATTGACACACATTCAGAAAATTAAAAAAATACCAACCTATATTTTGGTTCCTTACCAACAAAGTGCATTGCTGGTTTTTTTAATAATGAGTAAAAGTAAGTAATAAACATAAAATTAAAAATATATAAAAAAAGCATGAATTTTTGAAAATCTGAGTATGTGTGTATTATTACAATTTTACAATACCACCGATTCAAAGGTCACAAAGCTCTGAGAAAACTCTATTCAATTTGTTTTATTATTTTATCCACGAAAGGAGATAAAAATAAAAAACAAAAAACGCCTACATGAAATTATTGACGTAATTCTTCAGTCGGAAGGGTAAAATTTTTGCCTTCGTCAATTTAGCAGGCACTTCAATACTAGATACAATTTTAGTTCCGGGCTCGCTTGCTCGCTCCTGCCCTGCTGCGCCCGCGTGTCGGTCGTCATTTCTGTCTTCTGTGTTTGGATCGAATGGAAAAAAGATAGGTAGGTTAGGTATATTTGTACCGTGTGGGATGGTAATTTAAAATAATAGCCCCACTGCATCTCTCCCCGTGCATGTCGTAAAAGGCGACTGAGGGATTTTTTTATGTAAACTGACACAGTTTGCTATATCACCTATAACATCCGTGATGTCAGCCCATAACACCGGGTGAACTTAGGTGCCATGTCAGTGCTTCCCTTTGGTCGTGCCGGCTACACTAAACTGGACGGAAAATACAAACTATTTCGGGATATGACTCCCTTCTTTTTTTCCGTCCAGTTCAGTGAAGCCGGTACGACCGAAGAAAAGCACTGACATAGCACCTACTTCACCAGTTGTTACGAGCTGACATCTCGGATGTTGTATTGTAGGTGATGTTGCCACCGTGTCATTTTCCGTACCAGTATACAGTACGACCGTATCAGTAATATCTCTCTTCTGTGGTATCTATCAGTATACGCTCCGGTACGTAACTTGACGGGGCGTTATACGCATGGCTTTCGTTGGTATAACCACAGAATAACTAATAGGTACTGTGGTATAACGCTGTCTGCGCCTCCCGCGCCTCCACCGCGCCGCCGCGCCGCCGCCGCCTCCGCCGCCGCCGCCGCCGTGCCGCCTCCGCACCGCACGCTGCTACTGAGTTACCGCACCGCACCGCACCCCACCGCACCGTGCCATGCTGCCGCCGCGCGCGCCGCGCGCGCCGGCCGGTACCTATGTTGCTATGATATTTGCCATACATACCTAAATGCCTATCTACCTATTACCTACCTACCTATTTTTATTTTAGTTTTCATCGATAGTCTATTTAGAGGTTTATAAAAAGTGGTAAGTACATGAACTAAAATAATTTGGAAGAAATTACAATAAAATGTTATTTAGGTAAAATAATAAAAAATAAAAAATTAGAATCACGCATCAGTTACATAAGCCACAATCATTTTAATAATTAAAATAATAAAAAAGCAAAAAAAAAAAACATACGAAAGTGGGATTCGAACCCCGAACCATCAACTCTTTAGGCTGATAGCGACAAACTACGCTAAATGTGACTTGAACGTGCGAAGCGAAATTAGCAGTCGCATGGTACATTATGTAGAATTCCCGAATGCTCAAGGTCGTTGGCGTTTGTCACGGCCTTAAAGCGATGCACTACCCCAGTGGCAACATGAAACGAAATACTACTGGTTTCTGTCACAAACCACCACAATGTGGTGGTTTGTGACAGAAACCGTATAACTACATGTCATGTCGTTATCGCAATACAATTTTTTTTTTTTATGGAAACTGACACGGTTGGCTTCATCACCTACAACATCCGTGATATCAGCCCATAACACCGGGTGAACTTGGTGCCACGTCAGTGTTTCCCTTCGGTCGTGCCGGCTACACTGAACTGGACGGAAAAGAAAAACTATTTAAATAGCCGTTTCGACCGACCTTTCATTCAGTGCGGTGGTACCAACCCGGGCGGGTTAAACCCTACCACCTAGTAATATTAAGAAGGGAGTCATATCCCTTAGTCGCCTTTTACGACATACAAGGGGAGAGATGCAGTGGGGCTATTCTTTTAAAGTACCGGCCCCACACGGTACAAATCATAATTATGTACATTCATATCGCATCATTAATTATATTTATTTATCATGTGATTCTGACAACTTGTGAAGTTATTATGTAAAAATTCCGGTGTATAGTGCCATCGTCAAATTTGATAAAAATCAAGTCATTATTTGATTTTGTTAGTAAGCAAGTGACATACTACAATCTATACATATAATAAAATCGTAGAGGTAAGAAAGTCTGTACATTGAATGTATTCGGAAAAAAACTAACCAGGGTGGCTTAAAATGAGATACTGAACATGTTAGAACAGTTTTTAAAATTTTTGTTTGTTTGTTTGTTTGTCTGTACGCGCATCACGCAAAAACCACTGAACGGAATTAGACGAAACTTTGTATAGTGGCAGTTTATATGCCGGGTTAACATAATACGTAAAAAAAAATAACAAAAATAAAAAAAAATTAACAATTATAAACATTATTGCGCGTTTAAAATCACGTAGTCCAAAGTACATAATTATATCTTGAGAACTGGCAGCAAATACAACTTGAATAAAATATTCATTCGAAATTTAAAAATAAGTAGATACAACGAAAATGACAGTTCTTCTTTTTTATAACTTGAACACAATAGTCTATACCACGGTCTATACATATCATAAAATCGTAAATGCAAAAATGTCTATTTGTACGCGCATCTCGCAAAAACCACTGAACGGAATTTGATGAAACTTTTTATAGTGACAGTGTATATCCCGGATTAACATAATAATTAAAAAATATAATAAAAATCACGTAATCCAAAGTAAAGGTAAAAACAATTTTAAATGTCATGTTGACAACGGAGAACTGTCATCTCGACGTGAGCTGGCCGGTGACAAATTGTTTGATAAATAAAAATAATAATGGTGCAATAAAATTTATATATCTGTTGCCCGCGGCTTCGCTCGCGTGAAATTCGTATTTAAAAAAAAGAAAGTAAGTAACTAAAGGCGGGCCCGAAGGCGGATCTGCGCTCACGTAAACGACATTTTTTCTCGATGAAAGTAACTAAGGGCGAGGCGGAAGGCGGAGCTGAGTTCAGGAAGAAGAAAAACATTCTTGAAGAAAGTAAGTAACTAAGGGCGAGGCCGAAGGCCGAGCTCTATTCTGGAAGACCATAAACCTTCTCGAAGAAAGTAAGTAACTATGGGCGAGGCCGCAGGCCGAGCTGCGTTCAGGAAGAAGCTAAACCATCTTGAAGAAAGTAAGTAACTAAGGCGAGGCCGAAGGCCGACCTACGTTCGTATAATTGAAAAACCATCTCGAAGAAAGCAAGTAACTAAGGGCGAGGCCGAAGGCCGAGCTGCGTTCAGGAAGAAGCTAAACCATCTTGAAGAAAGTAAGTAACTAAGGCGAGGCCGAAGGCCGAGCTACGTTCTGACAAATGATAAGCCATCTCGAGGAAAGCAAGTAACTAAGGGCGAGGCCGAAGGCCGAGCTGCGTTCAGGAAGAAGCTAAACCATCTCGAATAAAGTTAATTAATATTAAGATTGAGTAAATTTAATTTAAATTTTATTGTAAAGTCCACGCTTCTAACGGCAAATATACCGTGCATCCTAGAACCTCGCGGTTATTCCCGGCTGGATGGCAAGAGGCCCGATGCTATCACCTTAGTGCCATGGACTAAGGGTAGTTCTTTGATGTGGGACGCCACTTTTGTTCTCACATTGGCTCCAAGTCACGTTAGGACATCTTCAAGAGCGGCTGGCGCGGCCGAGGCTGGGGCGGAGAGCCTCAAACGCAGCAAATATAGAAATATAATTCAAGATTTCGAATTTGTTGCGTTTGCGGTTGAAACCCTCGGTCCGTGGAGCAGTGAAGCCAAAAGAGGCGTGAGCTGGTTGACGCAACTGGTGTCCCGCCATCAAGGGCTTATGTACTTCATTCAAAGGGTAAGCCTTGCCATCCAGCGGGGTAATGCCGCAAGTGCTCTAAGAACATTTGAAAATGCCCGTTTTGATAGTTATTTTAATGTTTGTTAGGTAGGTTTAATTCTTTAGTTATTAATATTACTTTTTTATTTTTATGAAATAAATAGATTGAGTAAACGATATTATATTCTATCGAACAAAGGAAGTCTTTAAGGGCGAGGCCCGAAGGCGGAAGAGGGTTTTTGGTTTACCTGAACGCAGCTCGGCCTTCGGCCTCGCACTTAGTTCCTTCCTTTCTTCCAGAAGGTTTATCGTCTTCCTGAACGCAGCTCGGCCTTCGGCCTCGCGCTTAAATACTTCCTTTATTTGAGAAAGGTTTATCGTTTACCTGAAAGCAGCTCGGCCTTCGGCCTCGCCCTTAGTTAGTTACTTTCTTTAAGAAGGTTTATCGATTACCTGAACGCAGCTCGGCCTTCGGCCTCGCCCTTAGTTACTTACGTTCTTCTTTGGAATACGAATTTCACGCGAGCGGAGCCGCGGGCTCAGCTAGTGTAGTATAAATGTCGAGGGTGAAAAAAATATATATACACAATAGTATCCATTGTCTTAGAGTTAGTAGAGAATATTACGTTATGTCATACTTTTTTGTACTTAATTTATTATGTGTCAGAATCACAAAATTCGTCAGTTAGGCATCTTTAATACTGTAATAGCTTGTTTAGTCACTACCTTTTGTATGAATTTGTGAAAATAAAAAATGCAACAAAGAATAATGAAAAGTTTTTTTTTTATGGAAGCTGACACGGTTGGCTACATCACCTACACCTACAACATCCGTGATGTCAGCCCATAACACCGGGTGAACTAGGTGCCATGGCAGTGCTGCCCTTCATTTCATGTCGGCTACACTGAACTGGACGGAAAACAATATTTACATAGCCGTTTCGACCAACGTTTCGTTCGGTGCGTTGGTATCAACCCGACCGGGATTGACCTACCCAACCCCCAACCCACCTAGTAAAATAAGAAGGGAAGGGACCCGAACCACGGTCAGCCTCCAACGTTCGAGCGGTCACCCATCCAAGTACTGACCGCGCGCTCAGCGTTGCTTAACAACAGTCGACCGACCGCACCACTGAGCTACCGAGGCTGAAATAAGAAGAAATATATAAAATAAAAATAAATACAAACCCGACATTGCCACGAGCGGGACCGCTGACAGAAGCTAGTACTTACGTAGTTATATAGGTATAAGGCTAAATTATTTTGTCATAAATAATATTTAATTCTGACATAACGGATAATTATGTCTCGATGCTACATCAAAGATCTGCCGCCGTGTTCGTGGATCGATTACAAAACCGGCAACGCTATAGTCGTTGCATCTCACGAGGGCACGTGACCTTAGTTTTTAGGGTTCCGTATCCACACGGTAGCCTATTCTATTACTAAGCCTACGCCGTCTGTCTGTCCATTTGTCTGTCTGATGGTCGTATCTTTGGAACTGTAATAGGTAACCGGTTGATATAGTCATTAATTTTTTTTTATGGAACCTGACACGGTTGGCTACATCACCTACAACATCCGTCCGTGATGGCAGCCCATAACACCGGATGAACTAGGTGCCATGTCAGTGCTTCCTTTCTTTTCCTGTCGGCTACACTGAACTGGACGGAAAACAGGATATTATGTGTTATTTTATTATAGCGAATATAACAACAAATATTTCACCGGTAAATTCTGGAACGCTCTCCCTGCTCATAGATTTCCCCCCAAATACAGTCTCGGGTCCTTCGAGAGGGGCGTGAATGGGATTGGCACCTGTCACGCCGGCATGGCATTCGTAACCCCCGCATACAACCGAATGTCCATTCCATGGGCGCCGTTAGACACCATATCGGATAAAAAAATAGCCAAAGCGCATGTCTTCCTGAGACGCAACACTTATATGACTTGATTCGAAACTTATGGCCTTTGGCCAAGTGTGCATATCAGTCTGGTTTCCCACGCTTGAGCTTTTTTTTTTTTTTATGGAAACTGACACGGTTGGCTACATCACCTACAACGTCCGTGATGTCAGCCTATAACACCGGGCGAACTAGGTGCCATGTCAGTGCTTCCCCCTTTGATCGTGCCGGCTACACTGAACTAGTCGGAAAACACAAACTATTTACATAGCCGTTTAGACCGACGTTTCATTCAGTGCGGTGGTACCAACCCGGGCGGGTTAAACCCTAGCACCAAGTAAGATTAGGAGGGAAGGGACCTACAGTTTTACGAGGAATCCGAACCTCGGTCCGGTCAGCCTCCAACGGTCAGCGGTCACCCATCCAAGTACTGACCGCACCCAGCGTTGCTTAACATTCAATAGCGACAGTTGACTGTCTGCACCACTGAGCTATCGAGGCTGACATCCATGGGCGCCGTTAGACACCATATCGGATAAAAAAATAGCCAAAGCGCATGTCTTCCTGAGACGCAACACTTATATATAAGACTTGATTCGAAACTTATGGCCTTTGGCCAAGTGTGCATATCAGTCTGGTTTCCCACGCTTGAGCTTTTAACTGAAGCGGTAAAAATAAAGATAAGTCCACTTTTGACGCTTGATTGATATTTTACTATTTAACTATTAGCTTTGCGTCGCTCGCGAGAAATTTAGAAACAAAAACCGGTCAAGTGGGAGTCGGACTTGCGCACCGAGGTTTCCCCATTAAAAAAATAATTTTAAAAACACGTTTCTAATATTCTTACGTTTTCAATTTGTTGTTATTTGTTGTTATATCCGCCAAAATTTACGGTTCCAAATTTTACAGCCATCGGACGGACGGACGGACAGACAGACGCTGTAAGCTTAGTAATAGGCTTCCGTACGGGATACGGAAACCTAAAAAGTATGCATGTGTCTTATGTAATATAATAACTCACTGAACTGAACTACTTCACTGCAAAATTTCAGGCTCAGAAGTACCTATATTTTTTTTATTTAATCCGGTATGGGTGGCTGAGTCAGATAGGCCAGAGCACATACTCCGATCAGCCAATATCACCTCCGAGAAGGTAGGTGCCATACCGGAGACTTCCCTTTGGATTACTGTCTATGTTGGACTAGAGGAGAACACAGCCGAGGTTGATATGCGGCCATCTTACATCCAGTAGGGTGGTATCACCTAGTAAGGGGCAAGGGAAGGGGTTCTCTACTAATAAAACAAACATAATATGCTAGAGTTATAAGGAAGGAAGGAATAACGGTCAGCCTCGGTAGCTCAGTGGTGCGGTTGGTCGATTTTCGGTCGGATCATAAGCACACCTGGGCGCGGTCAGTGGATGGATGGGTGACCGCTCGACCGTTGGAGGCTGACCGTGGTTCAGTTTCCGCGTAAAACTGTAGGTCCCTTCCCTTCTTACCGTACTAGTTGATAGGGTTTAACCCGCCCGGGTCGATACCACCGCACTGAATGAAAGGTCGGTTGAAACAGTTCAGTGTAACCGGCACGACCGAGGGAGGCGCACTGACATGCCACCTAGTTCACCCGGTGTTATGGGCTGACATCACGGATGTAGTTGGTCATGTAGCCAACCGTGTCAGTTGCTCGGTCAGTTTAAAAAAAAAATCGCAAAGGAAACCACTAACAGTTCACAGCGCCTGCTAGCTTTTTTTTTTTAATGGAATCTGTCACGGTTGGCTACATCACCTACAACTGAACATCCGTGATGTCAGCCCATAACACCGGGTGAACTTGGTGCCACGTCAGTGCTTCCCTTCGGTCGGCTCGCAGAAATCACGAATTTGTAATATAAAAAGACTAGCCCCACTGCATCTCTCCCCGTCGCATGTCGTAAAAGTCGATTAAGGGATAAGAAAATTCGTCAGCCTCGGTAGCTCAGTGGCGCGGTTGGTTAGTCAACTGTTATTAAGCAACGCTGAGCGCGGTCAGTGTTTGGATGGGTGACCGCTCGACCGTTGGAGGCTGACCGTGGTTCGGATTCCACGTTAAACTGTAGGTCCCTTCCCTTCTTACCTTACTAGGTGGTAGGGTTTATCCCGGCCGGGTTGGTACCACCGCACTGAACGAAACGTCGTCGGTCGAAACGGCTATGTAAATAGTTCGTGTTTTCCGTCCAGTTTAGTGTAGCCGACATGAAATGAAGGGAAGCACTGACATGGCACCTAGTTCGCCCTGTGTTATGGGCTGACATCACGGATGTTGTAGGTGATGTAGCCAACCGTGTCACGTTCCATAAAAAAAAAAAAAAAAATTTTATGTATTTTAGCCAATTCGGTATGCAAATCGCACGCGCATATCATTATCATATTATTATTACAAGTTATTATTCATGTTTTATCATTTACTATACGATCCATTATGTATTTAGTGCAAAAATTAGAGCCGATTGGCCGTAGATAACCAATGGCGCTCACATTTTATGAGGAAGTACATTTATGTATTTATTTATGTTTTATGTAAACTGACACGGTTGGCTACATCACCTACTACATCCGTGATTGCAGCCCATAAGACCGGGTGAGCTAGGTGCCACGTCAGTGCTTCCCTTCATATCATGTCGGCTCGGCTACACTGAAGTGGTCGGGAAACACGAACTATTTACATAGCCGTTTCGACCGACGACGTTTCGTTCAAAGCGGTGTTAGCAACCCGGCCGGGATAAACCCTACCACCTAGTAAGGTATGAAGGGAAGGAGCCTACAGTTTAACGTGGAATCTGAACCACGGTCAGCCTCCAACGGTCGAACGGTCTCCCATACTAGTACTGACCGCGCCCAGGATTGATTAACAACAGTCGACCGACCATACCACTAAGCTACCGAGGCTGACAAAAACTTGAACCGTAATATAGCCCGTTGAAATTTTCACAGAATATTGTGTTACTAGCTGAGCCCGCGGCTCCGCTCGCGTGAAATTCGTATTCCAAAGAAGAATGTAAGTAACTAAGGGCGAGGCCGAAGGCCGAGCTGCTTTCAGGTAAACGATAAATCTTTCTCAAATAAAGGAAGTAAGTAAGGGCGAGGCCGAAGGCCGAGCTGCGTTCAGGAAGACGATAAACCTTCTGGAAGAAAGGAAGGAACTCAGTGCGAGGCCGAAGGCCGAGCTGCGTTCAGGTAAACCAAAAACCCTCTTCCGCCTTCGGGCCTCGCCCTTAAAGACTTCCTTTCTTCGATAGAATATAATATCGTTTACTCAATCTATTTATTTCATAAAAATAAAAAAGTAATATTAATAACTAAAGAATTAAACCTACGTAAATCAAACATTAAAATAACTATCAAAACGGGCATTTTCAAATGTTCTTAGAGCACTTGCGGCATTACCCCGCTGGATGGCAAGGCTAACCTTTTGAATGAAGTACATAAGCCCTTGATGACGGGACACCAGTTGCGTCAACCAGCTCAAGCCTCTTTTGGCTTCACTGCTCCACGGACCGAGAGTTTCAACCGCAAACGCAACAAATTCGAAATCTTGAATTATATTTCTATATTTGCTGCGTTTGAGGCTCTCCGCCCCAGCCTCGGCCGCGCCAGCCGCTCTTGAAGATGTCCTAACGTGACTTGGAGCCAATGTGAGAACAAAAGTGGCGTCCCACATCAAAGAACTACCCTTAGTCCATGGCACTAAGGTGATAGTATCGGGCCTCTTTCCATCCAGCCGGGAATAACCGCGAGGTTCTAGGATGCACGGTATATTTGCCGTTAGAAGCGTGGACTTTATAATAAAATTTAAATTAAATTAACTCAATCTTAATATTAATTAACTTTATTCGAGATGGTTTAGCTTCTTCCTGAACGCAGCTCGGCCTTCGGCCTCGCCCTTAGTTACTTGCTTTCTTTGAGATGGTTTATCATTTGTCAGAACGTAGCTCGGCCTTCGGCCTCGCCTTAGTTGCTTACTTTCTTCAAGATGGTTTAGCTTCTTCCTGAACGCAGCTCGGCCTTCGGCCTCGCCCATAGTTACTTACTTTCTTCGAGAAGGTTTATGGTCTTCCAGAATAGAGCTCGGCCTTCGGCCTCGCCCTTAGTTACTTACTTTCTTCAAGAATGTTTTTCTTCTTCCTGAACTCAGCTCCGCCTTCCGCCTCCCCTTAGTTACTTTCATCGAGAAAGAATATCGTTTACGTGAGCGCAGATCAGCCTTCGGGCCCGCCTTTAGTTACTTACTTTCTTTTTTTTAAATACGAATTTCACGCGAGCGAAGCCGCGGGCAACAGATATATAAATTTTATTGCACCAATGACAGCGACATAACTTCGACTTTCAATTATTATTTTTATTTATCAAACAATTTGTCACCGGCCAGCTCACGTCGAGATGACAGTTCTCCGTTGTCAATATGACATTTAAAATAGTTTTTTACCTTTACTTTGGATTACGTGATTTTTATTATATTTTTTTATTATTATGTTCATCCGGGATATACACTGTCACTATAAAAAGTTTCGTCAAATTCCGTTCAGTGGTTTTTGCGAGATGCGCGTACAAATAGACATTTTTGCATTTACGATTTTATGATATGTACTGCACTGCACTGGGCAGGGATTGCATCCATATACGCTGGACTTACCGCGCATGCGTACCAATCGATTCTGCAGATCTTTCCTGTACAGAACCGGTAAACTCTGGAACGCTCTCCCTGCTCATATATTTCCCCCCAAGTACAGTCTCGGGTCCTTCAAGAGGGGCGTGAATGGGCACCTGTCAGGCCAGCATGGCATTCGCAACCCCCGAATACGACCGAATGTCCATGGGCGCCGTTAGACACCTTATGGGTGCCTCGGCGCCATATGTCGAGCTAACAATAAAAAAAAAATGTATAGAAAGAATAGATATGTATAGACTATTGTGTTCAAGTTATAAAAAAGAAGAACTGTCATTTTCGTTGTATCTACGTATTTTTAAATTTCGAATGAATATTTTATTCAAATTGTATTTGCTGACAGTTCTCATGATATAATTATGCACTTTGGACTACGTGATTTTAAACGCGCAATAATGTTTATAATTGTAAATTTTTTTTTATTTTTGTTATTTTTTTTTACGTATTATGTTAACCCGGCATATAAACTGCCACTATACAAAGTTTCGTCTAATTCCGTTCAGTGGTTTTTGCGTGATGCGCGTACAGACAAACAAACAAACAAACAAAAATTTTAAAAACTGTTTTAACATGTTCAGTATCTCATTTTAAGCCACCCTGGTTAGTTTTTTTCCGAATACATTCAATGTACAGACTTTCTTACCTCTACGATTTTATTATATGTATAGATTATGGCGGATATAACAACAAATAATAAAAAATTTAAAAAGTAAAAAATGAAGGGGGTTCCCATACAAGAAACGTGTTTTTTTTTCAATGTCTTTATTTTGTGGTGCGGAAACCTCGGTGCGCGAGTCCGACTCGCACTTGGCCGTTTTTTTATATTATATTATATCAGAGGAGCGTTCGACGGATATCTATGGCTCGTGTGTCGGTGGGTCGGCGCGATATATCGCGCTTTCAATAAAAAATCGGCCAAGTGCGAGTCGGACTCGCGCACCGAGGTTTCCGCACCACAAAAAAAAAAAAAAAAAAACAAGTTTCTTGTATGGGAGCCCCCCGGAATTTTTTACGTTTTCTATTGTTTATTATTTTTTGTTATATCTGCCATAATAACACATATTCTGTGAAAATTTCAACCGGCTACCTATTACGGTTTCAAAGATACAGCAGTAGGACATACAGACAGACAGACAGACAGACAGACAGACGGCGTAAGCTTAGTAATAGGCTTTCGTGCGGGATACGGAAACCTAAAAAAAGCAATGTGAGGTATTACAGATTCTTAAGCGATAGATAACTGATGTGATAAGTAATTAATAAAATTATGTGCACAAAGACGTTGAGTCTGTAACGTGTAAAAATGTGTTATAACTCACATTTGTTTGTTATTTGTATGTGGGTGGACGCGGTTAAATGACTCGGTTAATTACAACCCGACACGACCGGATGCAAGAGATCTGTTGCTCTGCGGAAGAGATGAGTCGACTTTTTCCGACGTATTCTGTTTCAAAGGTCCGTGACCCCGCTGTGTGTGACTGTGGTCTTTGACTTTTGCAACAAATTAATGGTTCATATTATTGAAACTTTTATATCAATTTCTGTATTGGACGAAGGCAATTTTTGGCTCGATGCACAATACCACATCATACAATTATTCCAAAATGTTGTACATACACTACGACTTGTCCGAGTATGCACAGACACTTAATGGATGTAATTTAAAAAATAGTGCTAGAAATTAAATGAAATTATTTTAGTGTCAAGCAAATTCATTTAAATCATTTAATTCTGAATGGACAACCATGTATGTATGTATATATTTAGGTATTATGTATTATATAAACTGTAATGCGTATGTATTTATATAATTTATAGTTTTATGTATTTAATTTAATTTATAATTAGCGATTTCTACGCTTAATTAACTAGTATGTTATTTTATTTATTACAGTTTATTATTTATCATATTTATTTTCCATATATTATATTTTACATTCCCACACTCAAGTCTTTTGCTACTACCTACTTATATCTCACAACATACGACATCCAAAGGTTGACTGGGAGAAATCCCTGTAAGTAAGCCTTTGCCCCTCATGTAAATTACTTATTTTGTTACTGTTAAATGTTTTGGAGCAATAAAGTATTTCTATCTATATATCTATAAAATTATATGTACATAGGAAATTATAGAACATTAATGAAAAAATAAACAATTATTAAAAAAAACCGACTCCGTAAAAAAACAATTAAAAAGAATATAAGCAAGCTAACAAATTATATTTTATGAAACCCCTCCACTGTTAGCCGCAGCAGTCGGGGAACTTTATTGCTACATTTAAAATTTTCTGTTACTCCCCATGTTTGCTGTTTTATTTTGCCTAAGGCGAATTTTTTTTTAAAAGCGTCCCCGACTGGTTCTGCTAACAATGGAGGGGTTTCATAAAATATAATTTGCTAGCTAGCTTTGCTTATTTTTAGTTAGGCTTTTGCGCAGTCGGGTTTTTTGTTTTATTTTTAATAATCTGTTTTATTTTGCACTTTTTAGTTATGAAAAGAGGTTCGTATTATTAAAATGATCATATATTTACTTATAATATTGTTACGAATCGATTGATACATCAATCACCAAAATCAATAAAAAAAATGTATTAATAAATAAAGAAATAACAATTTAAGAGTCTGTAATACCTGCTGTATACTGTAATTTTAAGAAATACATTTCTTTTCATCCCTCCATCGAAATAATTTACCGATCGCAAGCGAAATTTCTCCAAATCCGAAATAATTTGGCACCCAATAGAGCACGTTCCATTGCCACGTACGTTTCCCAATATAAAATCCTTAGAATATGTCCCTTTATTCTTACGTATAGAGCACAAAAGCTTGTGCGCCTCTGTATGGCACGGGGGTTTTTTTATGGTACTATTAAACTTGTGACCCAATTTACCAATAGTAATGTTAGTCCACAGAAATAAAAACCCAGAAGCGTCATTGGCACTTTGAATATAATATTTATTCATTAGATAAATGCTGAAAATGAGGAGAAAAATTACGTCCCCACCAGGATTAGAACCTGGAACTCCGGCTTGAGCCGCCAGCGCGTTGCCAATTCCGCCAACAACAACTTTGGTCGTGTAGGATGCACTGAATTGGATGGAAAACTCGAACTATTTACATGCCCGCTTCGACCTACATTTCTTTCAAGTCAGTGGTATCAACCAGGGTGGGTTAAATCTTTCACCTGGTAAGGTATGAAGGCAGTTTCTGCACATTCAGCATTATCACATTTTTTTTTATTGAAACTGAAACGGTTGGCTACATCACCTACAACATCGATGATGTCAGCCCATAACACCGGGTGAACTTGGTGCCACGTCAGTGCATCACTTCGGACGTGGCGGCTACACTGAACTGGACGGAAAACACATACTATTTACATAGCCGTTTCGACCGATCTTTCATTCAGTGCGGTGGTACTAATTCTGGCGGTTTAAACCCTACCACCTAGTAATATAAGAAGGGAGTCATATCCCTTAGTCGTCTTTTACGACATACATGGGGAGAGATGCAGTGGGGATATTCTTTTAAAGTACCGGCCCCACACGGTACACGATTCACAGCGATCGCCACGAACGCGCGCGTCTACTGAACGTACAATGTGGCATGTTACCGATATTTGGTCTGCGTGCACACATTTGCATCGAACAGAATCTCTAGAAGTCGATGCGGCTTCTATGTATTTATTTTAATGTGTGTCCATACGATCGATCGTAGGAAATGAATCGCTTTGGTTGCGTGTGCGACGACACGGTCTCCACGTGCAAGGAAGTGCGCATGATGGGGAAAGGAACCTCATAATAACAATTGGCTGCGTTCTAGCGACCTACGAATCGCGCTTTGAGTGCTCCATGCACTGTCTGACAGCTGTCAAAGCGTTACGCTTCGCTTCTTCTTTCTTCTTTTTCTAAACATGTGGCAACCAAACGAATAGGGAATTCGTTTATTACTACAAGTATCCAGTGACGACGCTACACGGTATAATGTATAATTAATTAATTAGAATAAAGCTAAATAATTGTGCGCCACCTACCGAAAACAGTATAAAGCAGCGCTGATCATGACATTGCGATACGGAACCCTCGGTGCGCGAGTTCGACTCGCACTTGGCCGTTTTTTACGTTACCGATATTTGGTCTGCGTGCACACCATTCGCGTCGAACAGAATCTCAAGAAGTCGATGCGGCTTCTATGTATTTATGTGAATGTGTGTCCATACGATCGTAGGAAGTGAATCGCTTTGGTTGAGAATGACCGGCGTGTGCGACGACACGGTCTCCACGTGCAAGGAAGTGCGCATAAGCATAACCTCATAATAACAGTTGGCTGCGTTCTAGCGACCTACGAATCGCGCTTTGAGTGCTCCATGGATTGTCTGACAGCTGTCAAAGCGTTTTTTTTATTTTTTTTTTTTTTGGTTGTTTTATCCCTTTTTTTGGGATAGGCAAAGGTATTAAACCATGCAGCCTTGTCTGTTGTTATTCTTTAAATTATTTATATATCGCCAATTGTTGAAATAATGAAATCGTAAATGGATGGAAAACAGTCTGTGTTGGCAAGTAAATCTTGAGTGACGCGCGGCATATTGTCAGGTGTTTTATAAATATTCATTAATCTATCTATTAGCGAATGTCGTTGAAGGTCAAAAGTCGGGCATTCAAAAAACGTTTTTTAAGCGTTTTTTTTATGTAATCCGGTATGCGTGGCTGAGTCGAAGGGGACAAAGCGCATGCCAATATCACCTCCGAGAAGGTAGGTGCCTTACGAATAAACTCTCATCTAAAAGCTTAAAATGTTGATAAAACACATTTTAGTAAATCTGTATTGCCGGGACAACAAAAGAATTCACGGTTTTATTACAAGTTTTAGTAACGTATTTTGTTCGAACGGCATCACAATAGAACTGCATAGTACCGCGCCCCGTTGTTCATACAATTACAAGTGAAACTTGCTTTATCATGAAAATGAAACCGGTATTAAGGTCCGTATCGTGCCCAGCCACGCTCTGTCTATCTGGCCCATCTGTCTTGTCAGGAAGAGTCTTAGGTATACCTGCATGCAGATAAACAAACTGCACTATGGGAGTTTACAACGAAACGTAACAAAAACAACATGCGCCGCCTCAACATTAGGTTAGGGTTAAATTATCCTTGTTTTTTTTTAAACCACCAAAACATTCACTTTGATAGTTCTTAGTTATTAATCTCTGTTTGGAGAAAAAACTCGCATAGTGCAGTTCATACCTACGAATAGCCCTGCCTGTCTTGTCACACCTTTATACATCCGGTGGAAAAAAAAAGGTTTATAATTGAACTACTCGCTGGACGCGGTACTAGTAGGACTGCTTACTGCTTATTCAAAGGCATATCAAACGGTTAGTTGATCGACACGTGCGCGCACGAAACTAAACGTTAACTATAGTTACTACGTAAACTATGGCAGCGTAATCTCTGTTGATAGGGTAGCCATATTATATGTTCAAGTTTTCTAGGACGTGTACTTTTTGTACATAATATGCCTTATTAACCTCGTCTCTTGAGTCATAATTTTTGTTGAAATTATTATACGACAATTTTTTTGTTGATTTCTTAGAATAGAGAGTATAATTTATAATTTTTTTGCTTTCTACCCTAAATTGATTCATTGATATGAGCAAAGATCCTGGCATGACATCTTGTTGCGAAAGGAACTGTGTTTTTTGTTTTGTTTTAGAAACTTACTTACCACGAGTTTTTGCCAGGGTCTTTGCTAGCATGAAATTATAAAAAGGCGCGTGCACTTCACTCGGAAATATATGGGAAGGCGTCGTCGGCTTCTCGTGCGAAAGGTCCGAGGTTCGAATCTAACCAGCGTGTACCAATGTGTGTTTTCTGATTCACACAATTTGTCTTCGCCCACTGCTCTATGGTTCGAATTTATTGTAAAAATGTGGGTCCACCGGGTTGACTGTAGAAAATTGCCAGAGGCAATAAGCCCGCTCTTGCCACACATTAAGTGCCATAAAGTGATTATCATAGAGTAGACCTACCTTTACCACTTATTAATAATAAATATTCAACTTATTGTGTGGAGGGTAACCTATCTAAAATGTGAATTATCTGTTAAACATGCTTTATCGAAATCCTATTATATCTTTACTCTACGTATAGAGCGCCTGTACTTAATTGTTTATCCTCTGTCAGTTCCTTCAGCCAGAGCACACGTGCCTTATCTGGTTCACTGTACCTTTCCACTCTTGCCAAGCTGCCGAGCATTCGGCTTGCTATTCGGCTCGGCATTCGACCGAACAACGAAGTGTGGAAACGCATGGAGCGAATGGAACAAACAAACGGTATGTGCACAGCGCCGCCCCGCTGTGCACATACCATATTTTCATACCCCAAACTATAATGTTACAGTGAATTAAGCGGCGGGTGGTAGGCGCGATCTTGGGTTGAACTCTTGATCTTGGAGGCCGACGTACGAATCCGGCCTATATGCACAAATAAGTTTTTCTGACGGAAAAAATACTTGCATTACACCTGTTGTTTCACCTTCCTGTTGTTTCACCTTCCTGTTGTTTAAAATATATTTTTAGAAATTTAAAAGTGCCCTTTTTAAACCCACTAAAAACGGCTATTTTAAGCGGTATTTTTGCGATTTTCTTAAAATCTCTAAAAAAAATTCACCACCTTGTAGCTCTCATCCATACGCGTCATTTGACACCCTAAATATTCACGTAGCCTTGAAACCTTCGACACCAGGGCGAAATCGCACTCTCGCTGGAAATCGGGGTCTATACTGAAGCATTTTCAATTTCAAAACCTTGGCCTTGACATATTCTATCTATAATATAGGTGCATTTTATACAACCACAGAGCCACGATCGGCGGCCGTCCTACCCCAGCCGGCCGCCTGTTTATCGCTCTGTGTATACAGTAAAGAAGTTCGGAGTCGCTCGTCAAACAAAACACGACGAGAATGTAAAGCCAGCATCAAACTTCATTCTAATGAGCAGACATCGGAATCCGCGGGGCACGAATACGACCTTGTTAGGGATTGACTACGGCGATCAATAAACAATCGACATTGTTATCGATACTCATATTTATTTGTTTATTGTATTTTATTCATGTCATATTTCAGACCTGAATACTTATATACCTACAGTACTTATACATATATATAAACATGTATACTTTATGTTAACGATTAAGTAAATATAATACATATTTATATAAGGTGTTTCAAAATTAGTTCATAGTACGCTAAGGGGGGGTTCTGTATCATATAGGGAGTAAAACCTATATAAAAATTTTTGACCTTGGGCTTTTTTTAAGTAAAAAAATTTTTTATGTAGGTATTTAAATAAAAAAATAGGTGGTTGATTTTTATAACCTAATCGATTCAGTTTCATAACAGTAACAAAAAAGTCTTCACGACCATTATGATGTAACACGTGTAAGTTGGTAAAAAAAAATAATTCTTTCTATTCCATACTAATAAAAACTAAAATTTTGGTTTTTCACAATTTCGGAAAGAAAGAGATATACGTGTTGGAAGACTTTTTTGTTCCTGGCATGAAACCGAAACGATTAAGATTTTTTTTTTTAATTTAACATAAAAAAAAATCATAAAAAAAAAAATTTCTTTGTTCTTCAAAAGTGATCTATTTCCGATACAGAACCCCCCCTTAGCGTACTATGAACTAATTTTGTAAGACCTATTTTTTTGGACCTTGGCCTTTTTTTTATGTAAAATATTTTTTTATGTGTTTAAATAAAAAAATTGGTGGTTGATTTTTATAGCCTAATCGATTCAGTTTCATAACAGTAACAAAAAAGTCTTCAATATCATTATGATGTAACACGTGTAAGTTGGTAAAAAAAATCAAATTCTTTCTATTCCATACTAATAAAACTAATATTGTGGTTTGAACAAATTTGTATTGTACCTACAAAGTAAATACAACATTTGTTTATTATATTTTATTTTCTATAGAAATACTCTTAGTTTTAATAATCGACATTATTCCATATTATTCTAAAATAACGATCGATTTTCGATATTTGTGGATACATTGTCCCATCACTAAACAACCTTGAATCATTCGTGCCCCGCGGATTCCGATGTATGCTAATGAGACGTCAGGCTGGTAATAAAACTGAACTGCGATCACTGAGCAATTAATGCTTGATAGTTTATCGCCGAAGACGGCAAAGGTAGATGGATATCAAAGGTAATGAATGAAGCATAAAGACAGACGTTAAAGCGGCGAATGCGCTGTTTGAGATAGTGAATGTTAGTTTTGGTTGGGACGCATGTACGGGTCTAAATAGGTGTGATCAATGGAAATAAATATCGTAAAAACCGGCCAAGTGCGAGTGGGACTCACGCAACTTAGTTTCGGCACCACAAAAAAAACACGTTTCTTGTAGGGGGGGCCCATCCTAGAAATTAATTTGCCTTAATTTTTTACCTTTTCTATATTTTATTATTTGTTGTTATATGCACCATAATAAATAACACATATTCTGTGAAAATTTCAACCGGCTACCTATTACGGTTCCAAAGATACAGCAGTAGGACAGACAGACAGACAGACGGCGTAGGCTTCCGTACGGGATACGGAAACCTAAAAATTAATACAGGCGCGGTCTCTTAACAAAATAGTTCACAAATTCTGACACACTGAATTGATGCCCGTGTTTTGAGTCCCATTTGAGTCCCATGTGGGGCTGGTACTTAAAAATAATAGCCCCGCTGCATCTCTTCCCGTGCGTGTCGTAGATGGCGACTAAATGACAAGGACAAGATGCCATGATAAAGGGCGCAGGATAGCCACCTCTCGCGTTAGCGAGACTAGGTAGGCTTAGATCTTACTAGGTAGGCTCAAATTGTAGCCGACTGGGTTGGTACCACCGTACTGGATGTAAGATGGCCGCATAGCAGCCTCGGTTGTGTTCTCCTCTAGTCCAGTATAGCCAGCAATCCAGGGAAGTCTCCGGTATGGCAACTACCTTCTCGGAGGTTATATTGGCTGGTCGGAACATGCGCTTTGGCCCCTCCGACCCAGCCACCCATATCGGATAACATAAAAAAAAAACTTGTTAACGATAGTGGCAGCCCAGTTTACATTGATGGACTCTGCAGGCTACATCTCGTTAACGGCACGGCTATCACGTTTGCGGATGACACAGTGCTCCTTTTTAAAGGTGATAATTGGTGGCAGACCTTCGACACTGCACAGAAAGGCCTGGATCAAGCCATGGGGTGGTTGGATGCGAATGTCCTTACCATGAACAAAGACAAAACCAAGTACATGCCTTTCTCAATCACTGGGAGGAGTAGGCCTGGCAACTTGTATCAGCTAATTGCTCATTCCACAAAAGAGTGCAGAAGAATACACCTTAATGACGATTGTGGATGTGACAGGTTGATGCAGGTTGACAATCTGCGATACCTGGGAGTGATTGTGGATCTTCATCTTACTTGGAAAGCACACATTGTGGCGCTGAGAGGCAGAGTCCGCAAGCTGGTGTACTTCTTTAGAGAAATCCGCGAGGTTGCGGATGAAACCTTAATACGCTCCGTCTACTTTGCGCTGTGTCACACAATACTCACATATGGCAACTTGGCTTGGGGTGGAGCGGCAAAGACAGCGCTTGGTTCCTTGGAGAGGGCACAAAAATCAGTTCTCAAAGTAATGAGCCATAAACCCTTTCGCTATCCCTCTGCAGCACTCTTCAAGGAGAGGCAAGTATTGGACGTAAGACAGTCCTACATGCTGAGACTCGCGTCCTACTTCCACACCCGTACCCATCTCCACATACCTATTACGCACAAACACGAGACGCGACTACGACGACAGGATACTCTCACCAAACAAACCCACCACACAACATTTTTCCGACAATCACACATTTATCTGGCCCCTCACCTTTATAATCAAATACCGCAAATGCTTAAACAAGTTGTCAATATAAAGCAATTCAAATTAGGTATAAGAAATTGGCTTCTTTCAACTAACAGAACAGTATGTGAAAACATGTTGTTCCATATTAATATTTAACCTATTTACATCTTATTTATATAGCATTGTATATTATTAATTTATTATATATTAGATATTTTTTAGATTGTTTATGATTATTTTATGTTTTTTATTATTTTAATTTTTAATTTTTTATTTCCATTGATATTATTTTAAGTCTAATTTTATAACTAAATTGTTAATGTAAAACCTGAGTGCATCGACACAAGCGAAAGCCCAGTGGTGCACTCGGGACATCAATCAAATGGGGTTTTGTTTTCTATGTCTACTCTTCTCCTCTTTCTTTTTTTAAACATGTTGTGACACTAACCTAGACTTAAGAAAATGAAATTGTTACTAACCTTCTCAACAATAAAAAAATTTGGAATTTGGAATTTGGAATTTGGAGTTTCCTTTCTCGCTATTTATTCATTATATTCGCGCTCTACAGAGTCCAGAAGCCTTCGGTATGCTGTGCTTCGGTGTACCTAATAGCTTCGACAATTAGCGCACATGCGCTAAACGGCACCTTGGAGATAACTCGAACGCGCGCGCGCGCGCGTGTGTTATTTTTAACGAATGTGTGTGTGTAGATTATGAATGTGTTATTCTTTATTCTTTATTCATCATTCGTATGGTAGTACACTACGCTTGAATTTGTCCTGTTTAGTTTTTACAATCCGGTTCGATTACACCCACAAAGAAGACCCGGGAAGATACTTCTTGTACATACAAGCCGGGTTCTTTTTTTTAACGTCCTCGATTACAATACATTGTGGCTGAATAAAATATGGTTGGAAATTTTGACTGGCTCCACTTATGTACGTTAAGGTAGGGCGTACAAATGTGAATTGTTTTAATAAAAATAATATTATTTAATCTAAACTATGGTTTAACTATGTTGCTTAAAATATGTATTTCAATGAAATTGTGTGTGTATGGTATTTTCTAATTCAGGATAACCGGTTGTTGCCCGGCTCCACTCGCGTGAAGGTAGGTCTTTAACAAAAATGTGAATTTTTAAAATTTTGTTTTTAAATGTATTTTTTTTTAATTGTAAGCGCCGATCCACCCGTAATGTGTCTAACGACGCCCATGGGCATTCGATCGTTGCGTTACGAATGTCATGCTGGCCTTACAGTACAGGTGCCTATTCACGCCCCTCTTGAAGGACCCGAGACTTAGTACATAAGGAAATATATGGGCAGGGAGAGCATTCCAGAGTTTACCGGTTCTATATATCATATATATAATATATAGAATACCTACATATATTTAAAAACATCGGTGCCTGATTATGTTATATCTAACCACAATTTTGTTTTGTTACAGGTAATTAAATGCAGATTACTAATTTACGGTAAGAAGACAAACTGAAAAAAAAGAGCTCTTGATCAAGATTTTTAAATCTCGTACTACTTCTCTTTTCGAGGGGCAGGATGGAGCGATTTGGATGCGGTTTTTTTTATTATTAGAAAGCTGGTTTAATCTGGATGGTTCTTCGCTATGTTTGTAATCAAGTAATTAAGTAATAAAAAAAATTATTATCTTAAAAAGTAGACCGGTTTTTTTCTAATTCTGAGTTTCATATGTGCATTTTATCTTGGTGGGTCTTCGTGCCTTACTTGCTGCTTGATATTTTTCTTGTACTAAACGTGGCGGTCTGTGTTGTGATCCACAACACCGATTACTCTACTTACCCCTATAGTCGGGAGTACAGCGTGTGGTATGTTTATGTTTTGTTTATACTAGTATGTGCATTTTGTGATGGATTATTATGAGATGAGATTCGGATTACAAAACGCTATTAGTACCACCACAATCTAAACTTATAAAGCTCATAATATAATATGTAACGACGGCGCGCCGCGCGTCCATTCTATATTAACTTATAACTCAAGAACTACTCAACCAATTCACCTTTAGGTTTTCACTGAAGTTTTTACTGAAATATATTTAGTGTTTTGAAAGGTTTTTAACTTTACTCTGTTATTAATTATACTCATTTTAAATGTTTTGTTAATCCGTAAATATTTAAAATTAGTATTAGTATTTTCAGTAAAATTCAGTGTAGCCGGATAAAATTCCATTCTTGGGATGAAAAGTGTACCAGCGTAGTGTAATGGACTGACATAAATTTAACTGATGAACCAACCATTTCAGGTTATATAAAATAAAACTAAAATAAAGTCAACGCAAATAAAATATGACTGCGGCACATAAATAAACGAGCGCACTAGTTGTAGAGTGTTGCCATTTTTACAATTTTAATTTTAAGTGCTCGAAATACGATTCCGTTAGTGGCAACGTTGATGGTTTGTTTTGTGCGATGTCGCCAGTGTTTTACTGGCTGGAGCTGCAGTGAAATATTACACGGGGCGTTTTGCATTTTGCACGGACGATGGCCGATGCTTTTATCTTGTAACGCCTATCGTTAGCTGTACATGCGTTTTCAATCAGTTAAAATTTTTCGGAACACAATTTTATTTAGCACTTGCTTTTGCTCGCGGCTTCACTCGCATAGCCCATGTCCATTCTGAAGGTCCATTCTAAATATTTGTCAAATATTTTTTTAAATCGGATGAGTATTTTCGGATATAACCTCCTACATCCAAACTTATAAACTTACAAACTTACAAACTCTCTGCCTCTTTATAATATTAGTTTAGATAGTGTAGATGACCGTTTCGGTACCACACTACTATTGTGCTCAATGAATGAAGGTCTGTCGAAATGGCAATGAAAATTAGTTGGAGTTCAGTGTAGCCGACAAGACCAAATGGAGCAGAGGGCGGGCACCTTGTTCCGACAAGAACAAGGCTATACGGATGTAGCTAAGTTACATTAAAATAGGTATTTTTTTTAATAATGTTTTTAATAGAAACTGACACGGTTGGCTACATCACCTTCAACATCCGTAATACCATAGCTCGTGAAGAACCGTGAGTAAAGCTGTTTTGTTTAAAAATAATGAACATCCGTAATGTTAGTCCATAACACCTTGGCGAGCTAGGTGCCATCTCAGGGCTTCCCTTTGGTCGCGCCGGCCACACTGAACTGGGCGGAAAACGCGAAAACTATTTACATAGCCCTTTCGACCGAACTTCCATTCAGTTCGGTAGTTCCAACCCGGGCGGGTTACACACTACCACCTAGTAGGAAGGGAAGTAACCTACAGTGTTACGTGGAACCCGAACCACAGTCAGCCTCCAACAACGGCCGAACGGTCACCCATGCAAGTTCTGACCGCGCCCAGGTATGCTTATGATCACGAAAGATGTCCACGATCGCACAACTGACCTACTGAAGGTGTCAATTTGAATAGTACAAAATTACTGGTTTTGTAGAGATCCCGATTCATCGGTGCTTCCTATCAAATTTCGCTGTTACAAATATGGCCAATAAAATGTCTTTATTAATATTTATTTTATTCATCTGGCTTTGTGTGGCGTCGAACAATTTGAATATATTTACGAGCCTGCCATGTTAGCTCTTTTAATAACTTTTATATTCATAGTGCCATAACATATATTATTTTATTGATTTCACTTTATAATTATTGTCCTCAAAAGTACAGTCTCGAGTCCTTCAAAAGAGGAGTGAATGGGCACATGTCAGGCCGGCATGGCATTCGCAACCCCTACATTCGACCGAATGTTCATGGGCGTCGTTAGACACATTGTGGGTGGCTCGGCGCCACACGCTTTTAATAAAAAAAAAAAAAAATGTTTCGTTTTGTATTCTATACTAAGAATCGCACATATTGTTTGTGAACAATTTATCTAAGGAACCTATACAATTAAAATGGTTTCTGAATGTAGGTATCTTTATCACTATTAAATGCACAGTCTAGGCTAGTTACTAAACTTAATAAATGGTAATAGCAGACGTTGATTTTCACAAAATTGGTCCAAAGTTTGAGGCGAGCGAAGCCGCGCGCAAGCAGTACAAAACCATTTTATAAATATTACGTTATCCTGTTTTCTCGGCTAGCAGAGTTGTTATGAAGTAAAATTACCGTCATCGTCATTAGCTCGCTTCGGACCACTGCTGGACATGGTTGCTCGGCTTAGGAGAGGCCTAAGCCGAGCAACCACACGCGATCCATACACTACTAGCTATTTTTAGGTTTCCGTACCCCGTACGCAAGCCTATTACTAAGCATACGCCATCTGTCTGTCTGTCTGTCCTACTGCTGTATCTTTGCAACCGTAATAGGTAGCCGGTAGATTTTTTTACAGAATGTGTATTATTATGGCGGATATAATAACAACAATTAATAAAACACAGAAAAAGTAAAAAATTAAGGGGGCTCCCATACAAGAACCGTGTTTTTTCACCTTTTTTTGTGCGGAAACTTCAGTGCGCGAGTCCAAATCGCACTTGGCCGGTTTTTTTAAGTCACCTGTCCACCGCAGCCAACATTTCCATAACAGCTAAGTACAGAAATTTTATAAAATAAAATTCATTCTTGTATCCTCGCGCAGAAATAAATTTTCATCCGGTAAGTTCTCACAGAAATAAATCTTTTAATATCTTTCCCTTAACAATTATACCTTTTATAACTGTCCACACATCTGGTGACGTTTTGGCAAGCAATTAAAGATCCGCTATTTGTGATTGCAACCACTACTTGGGACAAAAAGCGGTATTCGCAAGAAGACACCGCGACGGTTTGTCAGGAACAGCTTGCATTCTTGCAGGCAGAAAGACGTTAAATTGTTTCGAAGTCCCATCGCCATTTTTGGAAATATATTAAAAAAAAACAAGTCTCACACGAACTTGGCTTACTGCCATTGCTTTCGTCCAGTTTTTTTTTAATTCGGTTAAAGCCAAGGCCCAAACCCGACGATGTCGCGAGCGGGGCCGCGGGCTAAAGCTAGCATTATAATATATATTTATTTATTTATTTTAAGGAAACATCCTGAATGAATTAACTGAATGAAACGTCGGTCGAAACGGCTATGTAAATAGTTTGTGTTTTCCGACCAGTTCAGTGTAGCCGGCACGATCAAAGGGGGATGCACTGACATGGCACCTAGTTCACCCGGTGTTATGGGCTGACATCACGGACGTTGTAGGTGATGTAGCCGACCGACCGTGTCAGTTTACATTAAAAAAAAATTTAAAAAAAAAAACCAGTTATACATATTTTATATCAAATAAACATATAGTAAGATAGTAGAACATAAACATAAACCAGTAAAGTTTCCACAATAAGGCAAAACTACAAAAGATGTTTTCAACACTAGTACATAATTAAAAAAAGAAAAAAAAAATTAAGTGAAATATATACAAAAAAAGATATAAATTTTAAGCATCTAGAACAAAAATTAATTTGTGTGCAAAAAGTTAAACACGGTTTCTTAAAGCTACCTAATTTTGTGTTAAAGATGTCACTATGGAAAATGTCATTCATTATACATATATAATCTACAACGTATATTTATATATATTTGTAACATCTGGCACAGCTGTATGAGCACAAGCCAGCCAAATGCGGTGAGGGAGGAAACTGAATACGATTCACAGCGCTATGTTTACTCAGCGCTGCATCGCTTCACACTTTGCGCTGTATTTCCGCATTAACTATTTTACGGTTAAAGCACAGCTGTATGCTGAATAATTCGTATTCTATATGTGTGCAAAATGTCATAAGTCGCCTAGCGCCACTCTGAGCGTATTTTGCGCATTTGATAAAGCGGCGGGTGGCCGAGTGGTTTGGGCATCGGCTTCTCATGCGAGAGGTCCGAGATTCGAATCCGGTCGGCGTGTATCAATGAGTTTTTTCTGACGAAAAAAAATTTACGTGCATACCTACACTTGCTGCTTCACCTTTCGGAACCGGTGTAAAACTGTAGGTCCCTTCCCTTACCCCTTACTAGGTTGTAGGCTCAAATTGTAGCCGACTGGTTTGGTACCACCGTACTGGATGTAAGACTACACCTGCTGCTTCACTTTTAGAAACCGGTGTAAAACTGTAGATTCCTTCCCTTACCCCTTACTAGGTTGTAGGCTCAAATTGTAGCTGGTTTGGTACCACCGTACTGGATGTAAGATGGCCGCATTGCAGCCTCGGTTGTGTTCTCCTCTAGTCCATTAAAGCCAGCAATCCAGGGAAGTCTCCTGTATGGCACCTACCTTCTCGGAAGTGATATTGGCTGGTCGGAGTATTGACTCAGCCACCCATACCGGATAACATAAAAAAAGCGCGGCATACGGCGCTGAAGGTGTCTAACGACGCCCATGGATGTTCGGTCGTGGGCTTTGCGATTGCCTTGCCGGCCTGACAGGTGCACATTCACGCATTACGTGCTAAATTGCGCTACATAAAAATTTGTATTGCGCACCACATCGAGCGTTAAATATGGCGTAACGTCGAAGTGCAAGTTATCCAACGAAATTACGCTTAGTGAGCTGAGCGCAATTTCTGTAAAAAATATAATTACTTCTTAGCGTAGCAATAATTATATCTTAGCAAGTATTGCAATAAATTACTTCTTAGCATTTTTTGTATGTAGTCCGATATGGGTGGATGAATCAGAGGGGACAGAGAACATGCTCCGATCAGCCAATATCACCTCCGAGAATGTAGGTGCCATACCGGAGACTTCCCTTTTTGGATTGCTGGCTATTACTGGACTAAATTAGAATACAGCCGAAGCTGCTATGCGGCCATCTTACATCCATTACGGTGGTACGAACCCAGTCGACTACAATTAGAGCCTACCACCTAGTAAGGGCCGAGGGAAGGGACCTACAGTTTTACACCGGTTCCGAACGGTGAAGCAGCAAGGTGTAGGTGTGCACGTAAATTTTTTCGTCAGAAAAAACTCATTGGTACATGCCGACCGGATTCGAACCTCGGACCTCTCGCATGAGAAGCCGATGCCCAAACCACTCGGCCACCCGCCGCTTGGCAATAATAGCTGTCATGATGACAGTAATTAAAACTTAAAGAAAACATATTAATTTTTAAGTTTCCGGATTAACAGTACGTTTATTAAAGACTTACATAAGTCGACGTTTCGCCCGCTACGTCACGGGCTTCATCAGGGACTGCGGGAGTTCCTGGAGCCGACGCGGCGACGTCTGGTGTCCGTTGTACCAGACGTCAACGTAACAACGGACACCAGACGTCGGCTCCAGGAACTCCCGCAGTCCCTGATGAAGCCCGTGACGTAGCGGGCGAAACGTCGACTTATGTAAGTATTTAAACCTACATTAATAACAGAGTAAACTTAAAAACATAAAAAAAACATTATTATTGACTCGACCGATATCTACAAACATTCCAAGGATCAAACAAAGAACACGCTAAGCTAGAGCCAACTATTAACAACAAATAACAAAGTGCGGTGGTAACAACCCGCCCGGGTTGATACCACCGCACTGAATGAAAGGTCGGTCAAAACGGCTATGTAAATAGTTTGTGTTTTCCTTCCAGTTCAGTGTAGCCGGCACGACCGAAGGGAAGCACTGACGTAGCACCAAGTTCACCCGGTGATATGGGCTGACATCGCGGATGTTTTAGGTGAAATGGACAACCGTGTCAGTTTCCATAAAAATAAAAAAAATTGTACTCCATTCTCTCAAACCATGTCGCAGCTAGTCAGAGGGGCAAACTAGCTTGAATGGCTACAGAACCCTTAAAGCAGTTTAATCAAAGTATTCCGAGCAACTACATCGCTGCAATAAGCGGTCAAGCGCTCGCAAACTAAGGCAATGCAATGCGGCACTGTTAGTGGTCGCCTGCCTTTACATGGGGCTTACAATGAAAATAACATGCGGAATCGGCATTGTCATCATTTTACATTGTTTTGCTACCAACACTTGGTCGTCATGCACTTCATTCATTAGCAGACAGAATGAGAAAATAAGCGGATCGGAGAGAGAGAATAGGTGCGCGCGTTCGTGGCGTGCGGTTGGAATGCGAGAAAAAAATGCGTAGTATATCTATCTAATAAATGTATATTAATCTCTGTCTTACGTGAAATGCAATTCCATTAAGGCGCGTAGTAACGCCGCGTAGTAACGTAAAAAAAGGTTGACTGTAAGAAATATTTGTAAGGGATAAGTCCGCCTTTGCACCTTATGTAAATTTTCCAATGTATTTGTTACTGTTTAATGTTTACTGGAGCAATAAAGAATTTTCTATCTATCTATCTAACGCCAAATGTAGATTTTTTAAGAAGTCGCCCGTGATAACTAGACCAATCTAAAGGCTAAAAACTACTGCAAAATATAGAATCGATCACACGTTTTTGGTTGATTTTTTCTTCCGCGTGAACTTTGAAGACTTGATCTCAGAAACTAAAGAGAATTTGAATGGAATGTTTATAGCAAAATGACGCTATTTATTATATCTATCGATCGCACGCTTTTCAAAGTTCTGATGCGAAGGATCGCAATTTATGAAAAAACCCTCATGAAAACTACTACGCGCTACGTCGTCGTTGGAGTTACTAGGCGCCTTAACGAGGCTGACGATTTCGTCTTTGTGCTATTTCACTTCCTCGACAAATATGATGGCGTTTCTAGGTGTTTATTGCAATGGGATTTACTTACTCGCATACCGCAAGCTGGCTCGCATACCGCGTGCGATCAGCTGATCGTCGAGGTCAGTGACCCGCGCCCGTGCTCGTATTCAATCTAATTGTGGACAGGGACGTCGATATAGTATTATTTTAGTATTCAATGAATTTTTTGTTTTTGTTCATATACAAATTTTAGTATGTCTATGTATGTCTATGGTTTAATAAGTTTAAACACATTTTAATTCATTTCTTTTTTATTCAGTCAGTATGCAACACTGGGTGGCTAAGCTCAAGTGGCAATGGCCTGGGCACGTCAGCAGATTCCATACTGGACTAGAGGAGAACACGCAATCGAGGCTGCTATGCGGCCATCTTACATCCAGTACGGTGGTACCAACCCAGTCGGCTACAATTTGAGCCCACCACCTAGTAAGGGGCAAGGGAATGTGTGTTTTAATAATGCAATAATTTAATGCTGAAGGGAAAAAAATCTTTTTTTATTTCTAGTAAAAGTCAACTCAGTCAGTCAGCGTGTGTGCGTCCACTGCTGGACATACGCCTCTCCAAGTTTCCTCCAGTCCTCCAGGCCTTCAGCGTTACAGAACCACTGCTTTCCGCCAACGTACTGGATGTCGTCGTCTCACCTGATATTTATTTATTTATTTATTTGTAAAAGAAATCAACAGCAACATTAAATCAAATTATAATAAACTATGGAACATTGTCTTGTCAAGTTAGCTAATAATAGATTTCATAGATAGAATTTTCAATCGACAATTACATTTTCTATTCGACTACCATCTTGCCAAAAATTATATAATAAAAATTAAATACTAACCTATACCTACCTGATATGTAGTGTCATTTAGCAAAGCTAAGTCAGCATTGTGGTAACTAGAAATTAGGCTAAGGTAATATATAAATCCTAGAAATATCTGCTCGAATAACAAAACTTTAAAGTAAAAAAAAATATTGTGAAACCCCGCGTAAATCGGTGCAGCTGTTTGCGAGTTTACCCGTTACAAAACAGTGGATTTCATTATTGAGACTATGATTCCGTAAGTTTGTCATTACAGTTTCCACGGCAGCTTAAGATGGTGTACACACCCGATGCAAGCAATATGATATCGCCTGAAGTATATAGACACGGGCTCGGGCAATATTTGATTTGGCATTCGACTAGGCCACTTCGTGTCGTCAGTAAACTAACTGGATGCCTCCAGTCGGCTCGCACCTTTATGAGGAATCCTTCCTAGACGTTGTTTATCAGACGCGTGTCTATGGGGGGCAGCAAACACCTATAAACCGAATGAAAATTATCAATACTAATAATAAATCCGTAAGGGATGATCTTTTTTTTTTTTTTTTTTTATTGAAACTGACACGGTTGGCTACATCACCTACAACATCCGTGATGTCAGCCCATAACACCGGGTTGAACTTGGTGCCACGTCAGTGCTTCCCTTCGGTCGTGCCGGCTACACTGAACTGGACGGAAAACACAAACTATTTACATAGCCGTTTCGACCGACCTTTCATCCAGTGCGGTGGTACCAACCCGGGCGGGTTAAACCCTACCACCTAGTTATATAAGAAGGGAGTCACATCCCTTAGTCGCCTTTTACGACATGCACGGGGAGAGATGCAGTGGGGCTATTCTTTTAAAGTACCGACCCCACACGGTACAAGTACCGGCCCCACACGGTACAAAGTACCGGCCCCACACGGTACAAGTACCGGCCCCACACGGTACAAAGTACCGGCCCCACACGGTACAAGTACCGGCCCCACACGGTACAAAGTACCGGCCCCACACGGTACAAAGTACCGGCCCCACACGGTACAAAGTACCGGCCCCACACGGTACAAAGTACCGGCCCCACACGGTACAAGTACCGGCCCCACACGGTACAAAGTACCGGCCCCACACGGTACAAAGTACCGGCCCCACACGGTACAAGTACCGGCCCCACACGGTACAAAGTACCGGCCCCACACGGTACAAGTACCGGCCCCACACGGTACGTTGATCATGGAGTAAGTTACTTTGTTTTATGAGATACTGCGTTTGTAGGCTCTGTGTATATACTAAAACTAAATTGACGATTTTTTTAAATGTTTACTGTATGTATGCTCCTCCATAACTCTTAAACCGTTCATCTGAATTCGATGAAACTTCGTACAAGCACATTTAACTATACGAGACACAGGATAGGATAGGAAATAAAATTCAGTACCGGTTACGCTAAGATGTGGCTCTCATACAAACGAAATAAAGCTACGGTAGCGGGCTTACTTACTTTCTTCTTTATAAATACGAATTTCACGCGAGCGAAGCCGTGGACAAAAGCTAGTACAGTATAATAGAGCAACTGGACACCCTTATGTTGTTGTTGACATTGGGCTTTTGAACCCATGGGTTCTCAAAATCGTTTCTTTGTCGCACCAGCTAGGATGCGGAACTGTCTTCCGGCTAGTGTGTTTTCCGAATCTTTTAACCTGGGTGTCTTCAAATGTCGTATTAACATGCTAGACAGCCTAGCAACAGTCCTCAAATCTGCTGGCATGGTGCCTCCTTGAGCGTAGTTTCGCGAGGTGTTTTTGGCTCTGTAGACTTCACCATTGGTCTACAACTGGATGGTATCACATATTCTCGCTCAATACCAACTTTTGTTTAAGGAAACTAACACGTTGGCTACATCACCTAAACTACATACCATACATACCTTGGTGAACTAGGTGCCATGTGCTTCCGTTCGGTCGTGCCGGTTACACTGAACTGGACGGAAAACACGAACTATTTACATAGCCGTTTCGACCGACTTTTCGTTCAGGGCGGTGGTATCAACCCGGGCGGGATAAACCCTACCACCTAGTAAGGGAAGAAGGAAAGGGAACTACAGTTTTACGTGGAATTCGAACCACGGTCAGCCTCCAATGCTCAAGCGGTCACCCATCCAAGTGCTGACCGGCAGTGTAGCCGACACGACCGAAGAAAAGCACTGACATGGCACCTTCATCATTCATCAAGGTTCATCAAGGTGTTATGGGCTGACATCACGGATGTTGTAGGTGATGTAGCCAACCGTGTCAGTTTCCATAAAAAAAAAAACAACAATTTGTAAACTGAACTTTTTTGCACTGCGTAATATGTCTATGGTCTGCTGCGGAGTCTCATTTTAATGTGGTCGGGTTATACATAAATTGTAAGGAATAAATAATTTACTGCGTACAAATTATTATTGTACGGTATGTGGCAAGGGCAGTTAATTTTTATTTTCTTTGGGTTTTATAAATTTTGCCATATCAAATTCGCATTAATTTGATTTCAATATACGATTTGAATGCTTCGATGGAACTTATTGAGGTCATGAGTATCAGATATCCAATAGGAAACTTTATCGTCGGACAATTTTTATCATTCAGGAAACCTGTAATTTTTGCGTAGCAATAAAATATCAGTTTACCTAACATACAACTGTTTTGATTTAAGAATGTAAATAGTAATACTTTAACTAGATCTAAACACTTGAAACCTTTACACACTTTTGGCTGACGAAAGCCACAACTTTCGTCAGCCTCCATAGCTCCACTGAGCTATCGAGGCTGACGAAAGTTGTGGCTGGAAAGACAGTCGCCTGTTGCTATTGATTGTTAAGCAACGCTGGGCGTGGTCATTTCTCGCTCGACCCTTGGAGGCTGACCGTGCTTCGGATTCCACGTAAAACTGTAGGTCCCTTCCCTTCTTACCTTACTAGGTGGTAGGGTTTATCCCGCCCGGGTTGGTACCACCGCACTGAATGAAACGTCGGTCGAAACGGCTATGTAAATAGTTCGTGTTTTCCGTCCAGTTCAGTGTAGCCGACATGAAAGGAAGGGAAGCACTGACATGGCACCTAGTTCACCCGGTGTTATGGGCTGACATCACGGATGTTGTAGGTAGGTGATGTAGCCAACCGTGGCAGATTCCATAAAAAAACCTTACTCTAAAAACTTAATTATAAAAATATTTTCCATCGAAACAGACGACAACAAAGCGAAGCGACGACGACGGCGCGGCGGAAAAGTACCCACACTCGCCAACGAATTACACTCGCTAGTCGCTACATTACTTTTTCGCATGTGGCTTCGCTTCGCGGAAAATATATATCCTGTGAGTCAAAGTCAAAGTCAAATGCAAGTAACTAAGGGTGAGGCCGAAGGCCGAGCTGCGTTCAGGAAGAAGCTAAACCATCTTGAAGAAAGTAAGCACTAAGGGCGAGGCCGAAGGCCGTGCTTTATTCAGGAAGACCATAAACCATCTCGAAGAAAGCAAGTAACTAAGGGCGAGGCCGTAGGCCGAGCTGCGTTCTGGAAGAAGGTAAACATTTTTGAAGAAAGTAAGTAACTAAGGCGAGGCCGAAGGCCGAGCTACGTTCTGACAAATGATAAACCATCTCGAAGAAAGCAAGTCACTAAGGGCGAGGCCGAAGGCCGAGCTGCGTTCAGGAAGAAGCTAAACCATCTCGAATAAAGTTAATTAATATTAAGATTGAGTTAATTTAATTTAAATTTTATTATAAAGTCCACGCTTCTGACGGCAAATATACTGTGCATCCTAGAACCTCGCGGTTATTCCCGGCTGGATGGCAAGAGGCCCGATGCTATCACCTTAGTGCCATGGACTAAAGGTAGTTCTTTGATGTGGGACGCCACTTGTGTTCTCACATTGGCTCCAAGTCACGTTAGGACATCTTCAAGAGCGGCTGGCGCGGCCGAGACTGGGGCGGAGAGCCTCAAACGCAACAAATATAGAAATATAATTCAAGATTTCGAATTTGTTGCGTTTGCGGTTAAAACCCTCGGTCCGTGGAGCAGTGAAGCCAAAAGAGGCTTGGGCCTCTGCTGGTTGACACAACTGGTGTCCCGCCATCAAGGGCTTATGTACTTCATTCAAAGGTTAAGCCTTACCATCCAGCGGGGTGCTCTAAGACCATTTGAAAATGCCCGTTTTGATATTTATTTTAATGTTTGTTAGGTAGGTTTTAATTCTTTAGTTACCTATTAATATTACTTTTTTATTTTTATGAAATAAATAGATTGAGTAAACGATATTATATTCTATCGAAGAAAGGAAGTCTTTAAGGGCGAGGCCCGAAGGCGGAAGAGGGTTTTGGGTTAACCTTAACGCAGCTCGGCTTTCGGCCTCGCACTTAGTTCCTTCCTTTCTTCCAGAAGGTTTATCGTCTTCCTGAACTCAGCTCGGCCTTCGGCCTCGCCCTTACTTACTACCTTTATTTGAGAAAGGTTTATTGTTTACCTGAAAGCAGCTCGGCCTTCGACCTCTCCCTTAGTTAGTTACTTTCTTTGAGAAGGTTTATCGATTACCTGAACGCAGTTCGGCCTTCGGCCTCGCCCTTAGTTACTTACATTCTTCTTTGGAATACGAATTTCACGCGAGCGAAGCCGCGGGCAACAGCTAGTTACACAATAATAGTCATATACAATAATCAAATAAAATACATAGTCAAAATAAAATAAAAAATTAGAACAAATTATTCAGTCCGGTAGCAGAAGCGATAAATTAAAGAATTCATTTATATTATAAATTGGATGTGTCGTTAAAAAGATTTTGATTTTATATTTAAAAACATTTGCAGGCATTGATGTGAATTCTTCAGGAATATGATTATATAATATAATATGATTATATAATATAATTTTCATGAAGCCTCCATGACGCATTGCACAAGTGAGTCTACATCGAGGGAGGGAAGTAAGTACACTGAGATGTGCCAGACTACTTCAGTGAAACCCTATATACGAATCGATTGTGGCTCGTCGGACATGTGGGTCGAGCCGAGATTGACTGTCGACATGCGAGACCACAGCGCACGCTGCGGTGCGATAGCGCGGCCCATTATGCCGCGTTCAGACTGGTGCAATGTAACATGTAATGTAACATTCTACACGAGCGAGTTACACCAGTCTTATGTATGTTATTTATTACGCATATTATACGCCCCACGTTTTTATATTAGTCTGTTAAAAGTCTCAATTTATTACTTATTCCGCTGACGCAGCGACACAATGTGCCCTTTGGCATCCGACATGAGAAGACAGCACGCTAGTATTGCACGATTTCTTACCCAGACGTAATATCTTAAGAAGGCCTAGGCTTGTGTCCTAATTATTTTCTAGTTTTTTGTGCAGCTGTTTTTTTCTAGTTTTTTTTTTTTAATAAAACCGTTTAACTTAAAAGCTTTTTTACCTATTTTTTTATTTACTCGTTTTTAGTTTGATTTTTGGCTCGTATCATTCATTACGTAAACTCGTCATCCTTTCCAACTCTCTCATTGCATCTTTGTTACTCGGTTTCTTATCTGTCACTTACTCACAATCAAGCTCCTCAATACATAACCCTTCTAAAGACTTTACGCGACTCAATGCAATATACGCTTGACCCTCCTCAAATAGTCTGGAGCCCAAATACACGACAGCATGGTAAACAGTACTGCCCTGCATTTTATGGACAGTGGAGGCCCATGACAAAATTATTGGTAAGATCCGTCTCTTAGCTGTTCCATAATTAAACTTTGCTGGAAACTGTATGGCTTTAGGATGGATAAGGTGTCCGCCGTCTCTTTCAAAATCAATTTGAACAGATGGTATGTCTGTTTCATACATTTGCGTTCGACAAGTATGGGACATTCGTCCAAACAAACCAAATATATGATTTTTTTGCATATCCCCAAACTCGAGGGGGTTACTAGTAACAGTTGAAGAGTTCCACCGTACACCTCCTGACTCCATCATCAGACCCTCGTCACCAAGTGTATTGGTAGGAGTATGGGACACTCGTCCAAACCAACCATATGAGCCCAAACTCGAGGGGGCTACTAGTAACGGTTGAAGAGTTCCACTGTACACCTCCTGACTCCATCATCAGACTCTCGTCACCAAGTGTATTGGTAGAAGTATGGGACACTCGTCCAAACCAACCAAATGAGCCCAAACTCGAGGGGGTTACTAGTAACGGTTGAAGAGTTCCACTGTACACCTCCTGACTCCATCATCAGACCCTCGTCATCAAGTGTATTGGTAGAAGTATGAGACACTCGTCCAAACCAACAATATGAGCCCAAACTCGAGGGGTTACTAGTAACGGTTGAAGAGTTTCACTGTACACCTCCTGACTCCATCATCAGACCCTCGTCACCAAGTTTATTGGTAGAAGTATGGAACACTCGTCCAAACTAACCAAATGATCCCAAACTCGAGGGGGTTACTAGTAACGGTTGAAGAGTTCCACTGTACACCTCCTGACTCCATCATCAGACCCTCGTCACCAAGTGTATTAGTAGAAGTATGGGACACTCGTCCAAACCAACCAAATGAGCCCAAACTCGAGGGGATTACTAGTAACGGTTGAAGAGTTCCACTGTACACCTCCTGACTCCATCATCAGACCCTCGTCACCAAGTGTATTGGTAGAAGTATGGGACACTCGTCCAAACCAACCAAATGAGCCCAAACTCAAGGGGGTTACTAGTAACGGTTGAAGAGTTCCACTGTACACCTCCTGACTCCATCATCAGACCCTCGTCACCAAGTTTATTGGTAGAAGTATGGAACACTCGTCCAAACTAACCAAATGAGCCCAAACTCGAGGGGGTTACTAGTAACGGTTGAAGAGTTCCACTATACACCTCCTGACTCCATCATCAGACCCTCGTCACCAAGTGTATTGGTAGAAGTATGGGACACTCGTCGAAACCAACCAAATGAGCCCAAACTCTAGGGGGTTACTAGTAACGGTTGAAGAGTTCAACTGTACACCTCCTGACTCCATCATCAGACCCTCGTCACCAAGTGTATTGGTAGAAGTATGGAACACTCGTTCAAACCAATCATATGAGCCCAAACTCGAGGGGGTTACTAGTAACGGTTGAAGAGTTCCACTGTCCACCTCCTGACTCCATCATCAGACCCTCGTTACCAAGTTGAAATTATCATAATATTGTTTTGTCACGAGAACACAATGTGTGTGCAAAGTTTCATAAAAATCGGTTCAGTAGAAGTAGTTTTAAAAGTTGTCGCAAGATTTGAAACAAAGATAGTAACAAACAAACAAACAAACAAACAAATATACGGAGTCAAGCTAAATAAAACCGTTTAATAATAAAAACCATATCCGTCTATATTTAGTCTGTCTGCAATGCAAGCTGCCTGTGGCGCCATCTATTATTTAGTAGCGTTAATATGTACTCATTTATTCTTAGCACGCTTCTTCTATGGGGATGATGGCCCTTAATTTTTTACTTGTAGTTTTTTTTACTATTTGCGGGCATATTCGCCATAATAACAAATCGGTGAGACAGACAGACAAACAGACGGCGTAGGCTTAATAGTAGAAAGAAAGAAAGAAAAAATAAAGAAAAAATCGTTTATTGCTTTAACTATAGAATTTGTACATATACAAGTGATTTTTTTATATTTCTCTATTATATTAATAGGCTTCCGTACTGATACGGAAACCTAGAAACTACAATAGACGAAGAAAACTAAATAAATGCAAATAAAATTCTCTATTGTGAAAACTTTGCAATTTCATATTACGGGCGCGGGATTTTGGTAAAAAGCTTTCGTTCTGTAATGGGATTTACTGGGCATATCAGGATAATTGTATGATAGGTCGCTTAAGGATGTCCGCTGGGTCGATGTACGTACGTACGATGGTTGACCAATTTCAAATTCAGAATGTTCGAGAAGAACAGTTGGAGAAGAGTTCTCAGAAGTGAATTTTACTTGAGGTATATTGGTGCGAATTTTATTGCCAGTCATTCTACGCCCCGTGTAAATAGAATACCCGGGTAAAACATATGTTTGACGTGTCCAACTGTTCGTGTCCAAAAGAGCAGATAGATGTTAGTCACGTGATTATATTTCTCCATACAAAATCTTCTTCTTCTCAAAATCTTACGGGGTTTATGTTTTCCCAACCCCTAAACCTTGACCGATTTTTATTTATAATTATTTTTTCTTGTAATAATGATAGCCCAATCTACGTACCTGTATTTTTTTAGATTATGTACGTGGCACTGGATTCCACGTAAAACTGTAGCTCCCTTCCCTGCTTACCTTACTAGGTGGTAGGGTTTATCCCGCCCGGGTTGGTACCACCGCACTGAATTAAATGTCGGTCGGTAAAATGGCTATCTAAATAGTTCGTGTTTTCCGTCCAGTTCAGTGTAGCCGACATGAAATGAAGGGAAGCACTGAGATGGCACCCGGTTCACCCGGTGTTATGGGCTGACATCACGGATGTTGTAGGTGATGTAGCCAACAGCGTCAGCGTCGAATCTCCGACCTCTCGTACTAGCTTTGTTTCGTAAATGATTCGGTCGACGTGTACCAATGAGTTTTTTTCTGGCGAAACAAATATTTGCATACCTACACCAGCTGCTGCTTCACCGTTCGGAACCGGTGTAAAACTGTAGGTCCCTTCCCTTGCCCCTTACTAGGTTGTAGGCTCAAATTGTAGCCGACTGGATTGGTACCACCGTACTGGATGTAAGATGGCAGCATAGCAGCCTCGGTTGTCTTCTCCTCTAGTCCAGTAAAGCCAGCAATCCAGGGAAGTCTCCGGTATGGCACCTACCTTCTCGGAGGTGATATTGGCTGGTCGGAGCATGCGCTTTGGACCCTCCGACTCAGCCACCCATAACGGATTACATAAAAAAAAATACATAAAAGTAAAATGTTTATCGATACCAACCATTTCGCCCCTCACTAACGACACAATACATTTTGGTTATCGAAAATTGAACACAAGCCGGAACGCATGTTGTGGATCTTTTTTTTTTTTTTTTTGCGATTTCACTGAAAATTTCAATATTTGCATTATGCCGAAACTTCATTTCCACCCTTAACTGTGCAAGTTTTCATTTCCAAATGATTTATTACTTTGCCTTATTGACTTTTTGATTTCGCATCGCTCTACATTTTACCCACAGATAATAAAAAAACCGGCCAAGTGCGAGTCGCACTCGCGCACCTAGGGTTCCGTACAGGTATCTCTACGTAATAGGTCGGTTTTTATGATTTGTTGTTTTACTGTAGAGTTTGTACTGAAACCACACCAAGTTTGACGCTTGTATTACCGTTAATACTATAGAACGAAACAAAGAAAACCTTTAAAAAATACACGTTTCTTGTATAGGGACCTCCGTAATTGTTTTCCACATCCCAAAGGTTAGTTCGTAAAGAATGCCGCAAGGCATTAAACTCGCCTTTTGTAACCTTTTTATACGGTGTACAATAAAGTATATTTTCATTTCATTTCATAATTTCTTGCATTTCTAATTTATTTTCGCGGCATAGTTGTCATGGACGGTATCATTATCATTTCTAATTTATTTATTTTTGTTATTTATTCGTTTATTTACACAATTTTTGTTATTATTAGGATATCCACCATAATAACACATATTTTGTGAAAATTTCAACCGGCTACCTATTAAGGTTCAACAGATACTGCAGGTAGGTAGGACAGACGGCGTAGGCTAAGTAATAGGGTCCCATACGGAACCCTAAAAACTTTTAGAAATAGCGCGGCGGCTTTGATATGAAGACCAGTGTAACTTGTCAACCCCAGCAGCGGGAGCACAAATGCGTCGATAAGCCTATATCGATCGATAAACATCTATTCGTCTTCTTCTATTCTACTTCGTCGAACGAAGCAAATAGATGTTTACCGATCGATATAGGCTTATCGACGCTTTGTGCTCCCGCTGCAGTAGCTCCGTGGATAGATAAATATATAACATTTCCGTGGTTTTCTTATTACTTGATAAAATAAAATAAAATTATTGCTATAGGTAACTAATAATTAAATTAGATAGGTGCCTACTTTTATTGATATTCATTTTTTTTCTCGTTGTACTTCCGAATGAGAAATACAGGAAATCTTTAGCGTGGACATTGGGAATATATTCGTAAACTTTTGTGCCATCATCCCCGTCTACATTACCACCGGGGACAGTGGGAATTATTTTAGCTCATTTTCCTATCGTCCCCGTTAGCGGGGACGGGCCGCCGGGGACGATGGGACCTACCGTTTTTTTTACGTCCTAGAATAGATCGTGGAGCAGGTTTCTAAATTCATATTTTTTTTTTTATGGAAACTGACACGGTTGGCTACCATCACCTACAACATCCGTGATGTCAGCCCACAACACCGGGTGAACTTGGTGCCACGTCAGTGCTTCCCTTCGGTCGTGCCGGCTACACTGAACTGGACGGAAAACACAAACTATTTACATAGCCGTTTCGACCGACCTTTCATTCAGTGCGGTGGTACCAACCCGGGCGGGTTGAACCCTACCACCTAGTAATATAAGAAGGGAGTCATATCCCTTAGTCGCCTTTTACGACATACACGGGGAGAGATGCAGTGGGGCTATTATTTTAAAGTACCGGCCCCACACGGTACATTCATATCTCATTATGTTCACAAATGGCCTTGGCCCGAGCTATCACACGTGCCTCATCATTACATATCACAGTGATAAACCCTTGTTTGCACTTCCAACTACACTATTGTGGTTTTAACCTGAATCTGTTGGCTCGGTTGTGAAACGAGTTGTACGCCTTCAGTGTTATTGCGTTCGTCCCTTTATTTAATAAAATAATAACAATACACTTTATGCCACTTAATGGGTGGCAAGAGCGGGCTTATTGCCTCAGGCAATTTCCTCCGGTCAACCCGGTGGATCTACATGTTTAAAAGAAATCTGAACCATGGAGCAGGGAAGGTATGCATGTAATTATTTTTTTTTTCAAATTAGAAAAAAAATCATTGGTACACGCGGGTTGGATTCGAACCTCGGACCTTTCGCGGGAGAAGCCGAGACGCCCAGATTACTCGGCCACCCGCCGCCGTATTATATAGATAGATAGAATAAATAGTAAATGCTTTATTGCTCCAAAAAACATTTAACATTACTAGGTAAAAGGTAAAAAATATTTATTCATATAAACACAGTATTAAAGATGCCTTAACTGACGAATTTTGTGATTCTGACACATAATAAATTAAGTACAAAAGTATGACATAACGTAATGTTCTCTACTAACTCTAAGACAATGGGTACTTGTGTATCTATTTTTTTTTACCCTCGACATTTTATACTACATTGTAGTATGTTACTTGCTTACTAACAAAATCAAATAATGACTTGATACAATTTCTTATCAAATTTGACGATGGCACTATACACCGGACTTTTTACATAATACCTATATACTTCAGAAGTTGTCAGAATCACATGATAAATAAATATGATGCGATATGAATGTAATTAATTAGTTATGCGATAACGACATGTGGTGGTTTGTGACAGAAACCAGTAGTCCATACAATTTCATAGTAAAAATGTTTTCACTTTGTCATGAATTGCTGCATGTCACAAATCAGCACATGCGTGACTAGGCAGTGGCAAACATTTTTGTATAGACTAAGTGGACATTGAAAAAATTTCCAGTGAAGTTTCTTGTCAGTTCTTCTTCGCTGTGATAATCGAACTGGCGGAATGTTACAATGTAAATATGACAAATCTGAGCGCAGTGTACTGCCAATAGATGCTAAATAAACAATAAACAATAAACAATAAACTAAAACATTACAAAAAATCGTAAAATCTTATTAATCTTAGTTATAATATATTTTACTATTGCTACTTAGCTATTTATATATATTTTTTTAAAGTGTGTTATTTGCATTTTTAGGTGTTCTGCCCCTTAAACTTGCCCAGAGGCTGTACTATAAGGGCCAGTGCTTCCATTCTTACAGCTAAACTCATTTCATTTCATTTTTCAGCATTGCAAAAATAATAGTCCCATTGCATCTCTCCCCGTGAATGCCGTAAAAGGCGACTGAGAAGTAAGGAGAAGTTGCCGTGCTATATAGGGCGACAGGATAGCCACCTCTCACCTAGGCGAGAATGCTCGCCTTTTGTGTTTCATGTCTAATGGTGTAGAATACATTCTATATCATTTGATTTATCAACTGATCCCGCCTTTTCCAACGATACTCGTAACTTTGTCTCAGAGACCACTCCTCGGTTCTGTCCGCGGTGTCATTATCATCGCATTAGCTTCGCCCACCGACCCACGACATCAAATTACCCGTTTCGAGACAAACGCCGCACATTACAGCGGAGTTTAGTGGCTCGACAGACTTGGGTTCGGTCTACATCTAAGATTTCAATAGGATGGAAAGAGCATTATTAACGTCTGCGTTGGCTGACTGGGACGTGGAGCAGAACAGACTAGTCTTCCGCTCGACTTCTCTCTCTCTCTGCAGATCCGAATTCTGAATTTTTGAATGGGGCTTCTAGTGCAGCTCGCGGACCATTTTCCAGGTAGTCATATAGTGATGTTCATAGTCGCAACGAGCGTGCTTAGTTCACCTCTTAGTTCAAACTTTGACGTTTACCACTCTTATAGTCAAGCCATGCGCGCGCTAAGCATCCATCTTTGAGTTCGAAAACTAAGCCAAGTTCAAGTCTAGTCTCACGACGACTTTAGCCTCGAAAGCCAACTTACGAGTTTTCTGTCTCTTTCGTGTTAGTACAAATGAGGGAGTAGCGCAGAATAGAACACACAGCATTGACGCACTGGATGTCCTGTCATCTCACGACAGACAGGTTATCCTATCCTACCCTTTGAAGACTGATAGCTTGCATGAGAGTGGCAGTCAACTTTGAAGTATAGACAAATTGTCCATGAAATGGGGGATCTCTACGAAAACACCATATATTTCAGTATGAGCAATGGTGCGAGCTATGGTGCGAATCCCACCAGAAAAAGAAAAAATTGACGTTTAACTTAGACTACTACTTGGCTTAGCATAGTTCGTTCTAAGCGTTAGTCTACTATTATATTATACTATATACTATATATGTGTTCGAACTTTGGAACGACTATGAATGTCAGCCTTACTCTCTTACAGCATCACTTACGTTCCGGATCGCTTCAAGCCCTCGTCAGCTAAGTCTGCGTTGACTAGGACGTGGAGCGTTAACTAGTTCCGTGCCCGACTTCCATCTTTCATTTCGCAAAATTTGTAATACGATATTACAGAAATGTGGTTCTTCGTGCCTTACTTGCTGCCTGAGAATTTATCTTGTCCTAATACTTTGCTAAACTTGGTGGTCGGTGTTGTCCTATAATTTACCAGAGTTCTTGAGTCTTGCGCTCGACTTCTCTCTCTCGGCAGATCCGAATTCTGAATGGGGCTTCTAGTGCAGCTTGCGGACCACTTTTCTTACAGCATCTCTTACGTTTGGAATCGCTTCAAGCCCTCGTCAGCTAAGTCTGCGTTGACTATCAATTTATACAAACGGAAATTACCGACACTAATGAAGTAAATGGTCCGGATAAATAAAGATGCCGGGTTCTATTTACTCCTGATGGGTTAATATTAAAAACCAGTGTATTATTCGGATGACTAACAAGCATTTTATTGATAGGTGAGTTGATCACTCAATTGTGGGTCTCGCGGCCGCCATAGAATAATCTACTTAGATACAGATTTTGTACTTGCAACACTCTTTATGAAATTATCACATCCAACTTAGGCACTGTTACAAATATTTTCAAACTGAGTTTAAAAACTCGCTATGCACCTTAAATTAAATAGCTACTGAAGTAGAGAGCAGAGGCGTGTGAAAAACTTTTCCCTATAAATCGGTTTATCTATGGTCAATCGTCAATCCATGACAACTATGCCTAACCCTGCGTGAAACATTAAGGTCTCCTAACAGTGCTTGTGCATGCTGAATGCATCAATATCTATATGGTGACGAAGACAATAGCTTGGACTCGGACCTCTCGCATGAGAAGCCGATGCCCAAACCACTCGGCCACCCGCCACTTTCGACCTTGCTCTCTTACAGCGCGCTAGACATTTCGGATCGCTTCAAGCCCTCGTCAGCTCGTCTGCGTTGACTAGATGACGTGGAGCGTTAACTAGTCCCGTGCTCGACCTCCATCTTTCTACAAATCCAAATTCTGTATGAGACTTCCAATGCCCGCCATGCTCTTTCCATGTAGAAGATAATCGGCGATCTAGGTAAACCTAGGTTCTTGAAGAAACTACAGACTAACTATATACAAAGTGCACTATCCGTTCATACGAACCAGCACCGCGCTGGTAGCGAGCTCGCGTATGTAAGTGGCCAATTACGCCTCGATCGATCGGAAACCACTCTCGAAAACATACAATTGGGGCCATCGCTCGCTCCTTGTGGGCAAAGTATGACCGCCTCCCTACCTCTACTCATGTGTGGGAGAAAACGCGTGAAATCAAACAACTCCAAGGAATAGAACTGGTATTGCCATGCATACGCGGCATTCAATGTACTTTGTCCCGGACATATAGTACCAAATTCATTGTATGGTATATGTACATATACATTTTGTCAGCCTCGGTAGCTCGGTGAATCGATGCATCGGAGTTCGAACGCGATGTTAAGCACACTCGGGCGCGGTCGGATTTTGGATGGGTGACCGTCGGACAGTTGAAGCTGACCGTGGTTCGGATTCCAAGAAAAAGTGTACATAGATATCTGCCCTTACCTTACTGCGTAAGGGAAGAGGGTATCAATCCGGTGGAGTTGAACCCGTTCAGTTCAGACTGCTAAACGTGGTGGTCGGCGGGAAAAATGTGGGTAGGAAGAGCGTTCCAGAGTTTACCGGTTCTGTGGAGGAAGTATCTGCAGAACCGATTGGTACGCATCCGCGGTAAGTCCAGCCGTATAGGGATGCAATCCCTACACGGTGCGCGTTGTGCGGAGGTGGAACCCCTTTCCACTGGACGCTAGATCGAGTCCAAAGGCGCAAACTGGTATTCGGCAGAGCGATCCCACAAGTGCGAGCAGTACTCAAGCGGCACCTAACTAAACTGTGATTTATACAAAAGCAGCCTTTGGCCCGGCGTGAAGTACCGTCGCACCTTATTGAGTACGCCTAGCTTGAAGCCAGTTTAGAAGCCAGCTTGACTTTGCCCTCGATATGGCACTATCGTGTATTATTTCCCCGCCCGTCTAATGTCCGTTCTATCCTTTTCAAATTATTTGCGTGAAATGTATCGATTGTCATTGGGCGGCCGATGAAAAAGGCCGAATGCCGAGCTGACCTAAAAGTTGTTTAATTTGGACCAGTCGAACCGTCGTCAGGCCTCTATCTAAAACTGAATAACTTTGTTTCGATACATCGGGATTAATCGTAAGCTATATGAGTCGAAGAGGAAAACATTGTAAAATAAAATAATTTCCTTACTGGATGCAAAATGGTTCTTATTTAGTGAGCAATTTGCATTTATCCAGGAGTGTCAAAACACGCTTATTACATTATCAGTGATGACGAATCTTAGATTTTTGCTTATGATCCAGATGCCAAGCAGCATTCGTCCGTCTGGGTTTCCCAAGATGAGCCAAAACCGACCAAAGTCATACGCTCACGGAGCACTTCACAGAAAATGGTTGACTCGTTCGTGACAAAGACTGGTCACGTTGCCACCAGCGTGCTTGAACATCGCAAGACAGTTAACGCTGACTGGTATGCCACAGTCTGCTTGCATCACTGAATTCCGGAAAAAAGAACTAAAAAGAGTTATTTTATAAATTAATTTACTGTTTTAAATAAGCTCTTACAGAAGTACGAAGCATATTTATATTATTGTTTTATTTTTAATTAACTTTTTTTTATTATTTAGTTTCTGTCTATTAATGTAAATAAAATGTTATATTACAGCTGTTAAATAGAATATTCTGGAGGCTGGGCTTAAAATCAGCGATGCTGGGTCGTCTCGGCTCATATCAGTATCATACGCTGCGCCCAGACCCAATTTTTCATAGTTATTATGTATGTAACATTGTATAACTGCAGCGGGAGCACAAATGCGTCGATAAGCCTATATCGATCGATAAACATCTATTTGCTTCGTTTGACGAAGTAGAATAGAAGAAGACGAATAGATGTTTATCGATCGATATAGGCTTATCGACGCATTTGTGCTCCCGCTGCAGGTCTGTTAAGTGTATGTTGCAAACCTACCTATACTTACTTATAAAAATAAATACTTAAACATTTCATTTCAAGTAGGGCTACCTAGTTAGTATTCGACCCTTAACATTTTAACACCCAAACGGTAGACTAAAGTATAGATCAGCTCATGCATATCTTTTTGACTCCAAATAAGGCTGCAATGGTACAATTAAGGACACGTGAAAGTCCATTAGGCATCTGGCCCGCATGACTTGTACGCAAGTGGCCGAGTGCCGATAGAATACCGTGTCCATATTAGTCTCGACGCGACCTCGACAGTGAATGCGGACCGGAGAGTAGCTACTCGAGTGGTTGAAGTATTTGTGTTGATGTATGCGGTACCTGGTGCCCCGATTGGTTGGTAGGATGGGGAAAGCGCGGGGACTTATTTATGTGTTATAGGTGCAAAGATATTTAAATATTTAATAGGCTATACATATTTGATAGTAATATTCCTAAAAGTAATTGTAACTCTTGAGGCCGAAGGCCGAGCGATTCCGCCTCGCTTTCCCATCCGATCTTGGCCAAATTGAAATGGGACCACACGGAAAACACCAGCTTTCAAATAAAACAAGAATCATCAAAACAGGTTCACACCCAGTCGAAAGATCTGAGATAACAAACATAAAAAAATACAGTCGAATTGAGAACCTCCTCCTTTTTTTGAAGTCGGTTAAAAAGTACTTCTTCGCTGTGATAATCGAACTGGCAAAATATGATGAATCCGAGTGCAATATACTGTGTATGGATGATGAATAAAGAAAAGAGGATGATGAATTCTTTAAATACAATTTCTTAGTTTTTTTATAATTTTCAGGGCTTTTAACAATACTTTGTTAATATTCAGCCTGGAATCTAACCAAAAGCATGGCATTGAGTCTAAATCTTTATCCATTCTCTTGCTTGACACATTCCGCTCTTCGACTTGCTTGCGTGACCGGATTATCTGTGCTCCTGTCAGTTGGACAGCGCCATGCCAGCTGTCAATAGTGTGAGCGAGGTGTCGTTAATTGGTGTGGGAAAGCTGACTGGTAATGCAGCGCAGCGTATTGTCTGTGCGGCGCAAGCGTATTTAGGCGAAATTGCGCTGGGGGTTACGACTAAAATATATCTGACAGTTATGTATGAGAAAAATGTATGCATATGTATATTGTATTCTTTATTGAACACCAATGTATACAAAATTAGGCACAATGTGCGAGCTTAATACCGCGAGGCATTCTATTCTAACTAACCTTTTGGATGTGGGAGAAGGGTATGCAGGCGAACAAGAATAGTTTGTTTGTGGCAATGTATTAAGCAGTAATGTAATATGATAAACTACAAACGAATACTACATAAATACTACCCTTCTCCTACGGAGCGGCCGATATCGGCCGCTTTATACATTATTACGCATTTAAACAATATCGCTGTAACTGACAAATAACTGTTGGATAGGGGGTGGTGGAAAAAAGGAACTGGTCTTCTACCAATTTTGCCAAAAAATGTATGTCAGTATTCGTTAAGGAGCATAGAGTTATCCCTCGAAAAAGCCTCTTTCAGTCAACATTAAGTAATTAAGTATTAACAGAATTAAATATTTCAAACGTTTATGGTCCTTACACCGTCAGTCATGCAGCAGGTGGGACTTTGTGCCTTACTTGCTGCTTGATAATTATCTTGTCCTAATACATTGTTAAACGTGGTGGTCGGTGTTGTGCTGTAATTTACAAGAGCACTTGCAGCACAACACCGATTACTCCACGTGTGGTATATATGTATGAAAAAATAATAAATAACTTTACTATCTGTTCGTAGACTCAACTTATGTTGACTTATTTTGTATTTAGTTCATAGCACTAAACAGTAAACTCTTAATATATTATGTATTTATTCAAGAGTAACCAACAATAAAACATCATCAGTTAAAAAAACATAATATATAAAGTAAATTAACTAATAATTAACGCTTAATTAAATTTAAATTAAAATACAATTATAATTTATTATTAATTAATTATCATTTTATCAAAATGTTACCATCTTCTATATTTTTATACCCACCCCTTCTTTCCGCCCCCCTAATTTGCACTGCTTTCTTAGATGACCCCAAACGGCTTATCATAAATACGTCACTGCCTCAGAGTAATGTGACGCATGATGGTAGAGAGTTATTTGTATTGGATAATTGATCGTGAAGTGATGTGGTTTGGCAGCCGGCAAGATCAATCGGCATTTCTTCTTCACTGCGTTCTGTCAAGAGTTACTTATTTCGTTATTGAATTAATTATTATGGCTGCGAAACAAACAAACACAAGGGTGAAAGTCGTCACAAAATACATCAATATTTAAAATCTATCTAAGTTATACCTTAAAGTTTGTTTTATATCTACAGAGTGTTTTTTACAAAAACTGACTCGGTTGGCTACATCACCTTCGACATCTGAGATGTCACCATAACAGACACCTTGATGAACTAAGTGCCGTGTCTGTGCTGCCCTTTGTTCGTGCCGGCTACACTGAACTGTTCGGAAATTAAGCGGGTTAAACTCTTCGACCTTTAAGGTAAGAAGGGAAGGGACCTACAGTTTTACGTGGAATCCGAACCACGGTCAGCCTCCAACGGTCGAAGTGTCATCCATCCAAGTTCTGACCGCGCCCAGGTGTGCTTATGACCATACTGGTTACTGAGCTACTGAGGCTAGTGGGGACAGCGGATCTCCACTAGCCACGATCCTGCTTGACACACCTCTGTCAGTACTCTAGTCCAGTATAGCCAGCAATCCAGGGAAGTCTCCGGTATGGCACCTACCTTCTCGAAGGTGATATTGGCTAGTCAGAGCATGTGCTTTCGCCCCTCTGACTCAGCCACCCATACCGGATTACTTAAAAAAAAAAATAATGCCGGCCTGACAGGTGCTCATTCACCGAGCTCTTTCACACAATTTTCGATATTAACAAACATATTGTTGCGATTTTGAAACATGGGAGATGTTGAGTGAGGAGGTGAGCACGTCTTTATTTATGTGTAGAACGCATCACGCAGTTTCAGTGCAAATTTCCGGCGTTTTCGTTTACGCGGTGTGCACTAAAAACGTCTTACTTTTGTCGAAGTTTCATCTCCCGCTCTGGAGACATCTTCAGGACTAGCGCAACTGCGACGGCCCTGAGGACATCCGACACGTCGTCCATTCATACGTTAACTGTCTTTGGCCGCTTGAGAAAGGCCCCCCTTAAGCGAAATGCCTGTCAATAAATATGCCTATGTCGACATAATATCTCTCGCCAGTGACCCCGGACTGGAGGGAGGGAGTGGTGGGGATGGCACGCAATATTTTATTCAAAACCTCAGGCCAACCGTACGCCCTTACACGAGGGCCCATGCATATTTAATACTGCAGAGCTTTTTTATTGTGCAATGCCCTTTACAAGATCGTACGAGGTGGATGATGTCACATTTCAGGGCTTGAAGTTTTGATTATTAAAACCAAGATGGGTAGCTGTGCCGAGAGACAAAGCATGCTTGACACAGCCAGCATTTCATCTCGCCTAGCGAAACCACTAAGAAACCACGCTCAGTGAAGTACCACAGGCTTGCGGACTATGTTAGGTTTTCCAGTCTATTGATACGACACATATGAAGATCCCCAGGTTGAAGGAATTGGAGAAAACACTCGCCCGCTGACAATTCCACACTCTCACGGTGCGACAGAGGAATGTCTTTGAGAAACGATGGGTTTTCAGAAGCCAGATGTGATGTCAACAACAATTATGTGACAACAAACAAATTGATAATATTCTTAAGAGCGTAGGCGGGCTGCATTTTCTCCATACAAACGTATTCCCCTTTTTCCTTCCTGGATAATGCCTCCAGAGCAATGTTTTTTTTTTATAAAATCTAGATCTACTATAGGCACGTCCCTGTTTTTTACTTTTTTCCAAAAAAAATTATTGCAAAAAAAATATGACCTTCCAAAAACCTAAAAAAGTTACCCGTTTTTACCGCCGTGATCAGACGACTACCAGACAAATTTTAAAAGTTTTTAAGATAAAAAAAATTATAGGGACATAGATCTACTCTTTCTGGCCGCGCCGCGGCCGGGCGGTGCGCTCTGGTACGCGCGCACACAAACAGACTATTCACTCACACATTGATAGCTCTGTTGCTCGGATGCGCGGCCCGGTGGCGTCGCGGCAGGCGACAGCGCGACGGCAATATTTTCTTCAAATACCTATTTCTCAATTTCATCTCAGCCGGCCTACGCTCTTAAGTTCTATTCGACGCCAGAAAAGAGGTCCACGCAACCGTGCAGCGCGCGCGCGCGACACGCTCTCTAATTAACACCCAGCCGGTCAAAGTTTGCCCGGGGCACAAAAAGCGACAGTAAATAAATCAGCGGTAGATTCCGGCGAAGCGCCCCGCGCCGCCACGCCGACGACTCGACGCCGGGCAATAGTGCAGCGCTTTGTTAAATATTAAATTTGAACTCGCCCATTTGTCCGGTGATATTACGTTTATGAATTCGCTGCGAAAGGTTGAAGTTTTTAATTTACGGGCGCGTTAAATTATCATTCTACCTCTAACGGGTGATATAGCGTATCAGAGTAGTTTTATTTATGGGACGTTATTGCATGGCCGTGCGTGAAAGCTTGGACAAACTTGAATGCACTAATAATATTTTTAACAGAATTTTCATCATACATAATGTGTTATGTATGTATGTATATATTCTTTATTGAACACCAATTTATACAAATTAGGCACAATAGGTGAGCTTAATGCTGTCAGGCATTCTATTCTAAGTAACCTTTGGGATATGGGAGAAGTATATGCAGGAGAACAAGAATAGTTTGTGGATGATAAACTACTAAGTACGTTAGTTCTATTAGTAATAAATAACTGAGCTGGCCTTATTCTATCCATATCTTGTTGACGTCCATCTTCTGATAACGCATCGCTTTTCAAAATCTTTCCTCTGTCGTACTGCGAAAATGTGGGACGGTCTTCCTGTGAGTGTGTCGGCCACCGGCGCGTGTCAATAAATTAGATGACGATCATTTTGTCCGCCTTGTAGCTGGCATGGCGCCTCCCTGAGCGTGTTTTCGCGAGGAGTGGTGTTATTGGCTGTGTCTGATCTTCCGGTGTAGTTTTGGGTACAGCCAACCGTGCCGGTGGTCTATAAAAAATATATATATATTTCTCAACAATTTGTCGCAACAACATTGACAACGAGCAGCAAAGAGAAAATAAAAGGTATTATTCAAATACATTTACTTTCGTTATAAAATAAGACCAGCTGTTTATCAACGGCGACACACCCGTCCACGGAAAAAGCAAACACGTTTTGATATATTATTTATTTAGCGAACCATCAAACGGCGGCGTGACAGAATAGACCTCGACACGTCGCGTCGTAATCAGGACGTCGTAACAGGAGCAAGGCGCTGCTCCAATGTCACTACTGTCAGATTGTCTCGCGGCTGTCAAATCAGTCCCGCTGTGTGACGCTGCCCCCCCCCCCCCCCCCCCCCCCCCCCCTCCCGCGCCGCGCACTTGCCTGCGCGGCTCGCGAGGATGAGATTTTAGCGCCAGTGGCCCGCGAGACCCAGCGCTCTGCTTTTGACGGTTAAGAAATAGTTTACGTATTTGAGATAATTTGTGAGACGTCTGTTTGAGTAACCTGATAGTGGGTTCTATCGCTTATTCCACGGGGAGTGCTCGAAGGAGCAGTTTGACGCAATCCCGCCGTCGTCGTCCCCTTTCCAATTTCCATCTCCGCACAATGCGCACTGGGCAGGGATTGCATCCCTACACGCTGGACTTACCGCGGATGCGTACCAAATCAGTTCTGCAGATCTTTCTTCCACAGAACCGATAACCTCTGGAACGCTCTACCTGCCCACGTATTTCTCCCCTAGTACAGTCTTGGGTCCTTCAAGAGGCGCGTGAATGGGCACATGTCAGGGCGGCATGGTATTCGCAACCTCCGCATGCGACCGAATGTCCATGGGCGTGCGCGCTTAGTATAAAATGATAATAATCTGCCGACAATCGCAGTCTGTCTGTTCGTGATTTTTTTTAATCTTCGACGAAAACATTTATTTATTATTAGTACACCATCCATACACACACCGCACGCCGTATCCCGCCAATCGGGGTAAGCAGAGTAATCGGTGCTGTGCTGCAAGTACTCAGGTAAATTACAGCACAACACCGACCACCACGCTTAGCAAAGTATTCGGACAAGATAACTATCAGGCAGCAAATAAGGCACAAAGGCCCACCTGCTGCATTACTCGGTGGAAAGACCGCGCCAAGGTGAGAGGTGGCTGGCCCTTATGCACCCACGTCGTTTAAAATACTCGTGAGACATACGATTCGGCTTTTCGACAGGTGTCTTTTCCATCAGAGTAGGTACACAGTTGCTCGGTGTTGGATAAAGGCTGGTATAAATTATCTTAAATACTTAAACGGTTGGTTAATATACATTTTATTATTATTGTTTGGTCTGAGGCTTCGTCGAGTCATATAGCTCGGATAACGACCGTGGGGAGTAAACGATTCGAATTTTGACATTGAAAATGTCTTTTCGATCGCTTCAGTATAGTCCCCTATTTCCAGCGAGAGTGCAAATTCGCCCTGGTGTCCTGAGTTTTAAGGCTATGTGTATAATATTTTGGGTGTGAAATGACCCATATCGATGAGGGGGCTACAAGATCGTAAAAAAAATCATGTAAAAGATTTGAGAGTTTTTGAGAAAATCGCAAAAAAACGCTTAAAATAGCCGTTTTTAGGGGGTTTAAAAAAGGCACTTTTAAACATATTTCTAAATATATATTTTAAACTTTTAAAGCCAAAAGCTTCTTGAAGAGGCTTGGACCTCTGCTGGTGGACGCAACTGGCGTCCCGCAATCAAGGGCCTACTTCATTCAAAGGGTAAGCCTTGCCATCCAGCGGGGTAATGCAGCAAGTGTTCTAGGAACATTTGAAAATGCCCCTTTTGATAGTTATTTTAATGTTTGTTAGGTAGGTTTATTTCTTTAGTTATTAGTATTACTTTCTTATATTTTATGTTACATTTATAAAGTCATTTTAGTGTTAATTTTTATTTTAATGAAAATGTTGAAATTACCGAATTTTTAAACTTTTATATTGTTATATTGTAGATTGACTCCAATATCTGGGTATTTCTTTTTGATTTTTTTGAAAAAAAGTAAAAAATTTGGGAGTTATGATTTTATTTATATTTTCCGTTACGCGAGTTACGAGTCGTTTTTATCTTGCAGTGTGAGTAGTTAAAATGGTTTTCGTGTATGCATATATGTACGTGAAAATTAAGAATTTTTATTTTAATTTTTTTTTATTTTTGACAATTTAAAGTAAATTTTTCAAAATTTGCATTAATTGAATGCGCCCTAAAAGTCATTTTCACCGAAGTCATGTACCCGAAGGTCATGTAATGCATAAGATCTGTGAATTTTTTTATAATACTTCTTCTATACTGCGAATTCTGATAATTTACAAGTATTTCAGTTCAATGACAGTTGAATTATGAGAATGCCACTCTGCTTGCTAGATTTCATCAGTTCGACACACGAAACCGTTAGTATGCACGTGCACAGCGAATCGACAACTGCATGCAGCGTCAACAGCGATGGCGAGCGATCCGAGCGATGCACTTGCAATGCAACCCCAGGGCCGGACGCGGCGAACACCGCAGTAGATAAACTGAAAAGTTTAAACTAACCGCACAGTTAAAACCGCGCAGTTAATTCTGGCGGATTTGCGCAATTTCGGCGGCGGCTTACGCGCGGCTGGCGAAATGAAACGCGTCCGGTGCGGCTGACCAGGGTTCAATTTCAAGTAAGAACTTAAGTGCACGCTGTACTCCTCAGTTTTCCATACTAACGTGATTGAACGACACATTCAAAACAATTATTTGGCTTGAGGTAAAATGTTGATTTTGTATCAATGTTTCTATTCAAATATTCAAATTGTCCGTTAAAAAATTTTAATTTGTATAATAATAACAGGGTAAACTTAAAAACATTAGTAATGTCATGGTAGGTTGCATATAAAAGTTAGTTTACTGTCCAACTTGGAAGTTTCCCACAGGAGGGCGCATCACTAAGGTTTAAGGTGATGTGAGACTGCGTCTGACTCGAATTTCAAGAATTGTACCGCCAATATTACTTACCTGACTGATTCAGTTTTAATAATATATATAAAACTTCATCTATCAGCGCAGATCGATAGCTTTTTGAAAACACGATTTGATTAACTTCGCACGATAGGAAAAAATCATGAACATGCATCTGAATTTAGTTATAGAAACGTATTTAAGGCAACGTGACCAAATCAAGGCTTTGGAAAAAATATATTTTATTTGTTGAATATACTCGTACTCGTATACTTATCTAAATCCGTAGCTTTTTACTTTTTTGTTTCGGTCCGAAGTTTTGGAATAAAAAAATAAAAACCTAATTTTTGATTGATTGATTGTGTTGCATCCTACTCCAACCAGCGAAAGCGGCGCCTTGAAAGAGGTATGCGGGTGAATACGGGTCGACAGGGCCTTAATGCTGTTCCGCGTTCCGTGCGTGACCAAATGACGTAGGCAAATGTCAAAACGACAGTTATGAAGCGTCCGTGTCGTCGTGTTGTCAAATTAAACAGCTTACTCACGCTTCGTGCACGCAATTTGTGAACGGGCCTGTCTAGAAACATTTACCACGCCCGTGTCGTTTGTTTGAGGTGGGGCTGTATGTTAACCCCTAATGAAAAATTTTTACAAGAATTGGGTACCTCCGACAAACATCACGCAATAAGGTGTTTTAAGGGGCGAATAAAGTCAAATGTTTTTTGTAGAAATTGATGGATTTGCTGAATGAATGTGATAGAAGAGTCCGGAAGGGTCGCCGTAGTAGACGCACCAGGACGCGCGTACCTAGACCAGATAGGACATGTGCTCAAAAAGGGTCAAGTGCGTCTAACCGACGAGCATGTAGAAAAACATTATGAGAGCGGAAGAGTCGGCATGGGTTGAGGCATGTGGAGATCCGTTTTCCCTGCCTACTCATTGGGAAACAGGCGTATCGTCTGCCTACTCATTGGGAAACAGGCGTATGTTCTATCGCCATGCAGATTTATTTTTTTATGGAAACTGACACGGTTGGCTACATCACCTACAACATCCGTGATGTCAACTATTTACATAGCCGTTTCGACCGACGTTTCATTCAGTGCGGTGGTACCAACCCGGGCGGGTTAAACCCTACCACCAAGTAAGATTAGGAGGGAAGGAACCTACAGTTTTACGAGGAATCCGAACCTCGGTCAGCCTCCAACGGAGAATGCTTGGAGGAGCTTTTTTATAGATACGCGAGACACTTGGCGCCGTCAGCATGGATTGCTGAGCCGACGACGCCCAAAAGCATTCGGTTTAACGCGACCCCGCCGTCCTCTTTTCACCACAGCACAACGCGCACTGGACAGACAGGGATTGCATCCCTATATGTATGGAGAAAGTTAACGACCGTCTCGTCTTAACACGTGCGTCAACTATCTTTTGTTTATGGAAACTGACACGGTTGGCTACATCACCTACAACATCCGTGATGTCAACCCTTAACACCGGGTGAGCTAGGTAGGTGCCACGTCAGTGCTTCCCTTCGGTCGTGCTGTAATTGTTGGATGCGAGGCGACAGCCGCACAGGCGGGCGGCGCGTGTAACATTGCTTTCGGAGCGAAGTTTTTCGCAATCGGTAGGAAAAAGAAATATTTTACCCAGGCGGTGTACGCCAAGATGGCAAAAAATACGTATGTGAAATTAAGGAAAGAAATCTTAGAGAAAGAATTAAAGAAAGATTTTTTCTAAATGAAATGATAAATACTATAGAGTTTATTGCAAAAAAAAGTTGACAAAAACCGGACATGCCTAGAGGCATTCTCTACCCATCATGCCTAGTTAGATTAGATTACAGGAAAACTGATGGTTATTTCGATAATGTAATAATTGCGGCAAAAACAAAATTCTTTTTTATATTTTAACTACAAGAAGCAATTATTTGCCTCTACGTAAAACCATTGCTGTAGTTTTTACTTAGGCGTTACGTTATTTTCGATAACGTAATAACTGCGGCAAAAACAAAAGTATTTTTTATATTTTAACTACAAGAAGCAATGATTTGCCTCTATGTCAAACCATTGCTGTTTTTACTTAGGCGTTTCGTTATTTTTGAAAAGAAAATTTTTTTGTTAAACCCATAACACAAATGTATTATGTGGTGGTACGGAACCTTGGTGCGGGAGTCCGACTCGCACTTGGCGGTTTTTAAAATGTAAAACGGATAGGACCAGCCTTGTATTTTTTTTATTTTATGGAAACTGACACGGTTGACTACATCACCTACAACATCCGTGATGTCAGCCCATATCACAGGGTGAACTAGGTGCCATGTCAGTGCTTCCTTTCATTTCATGTCGGCTACACTGAACTGGACGGAAAACACGAACTATTTACATAGACGTTTCGACCGACGTTTCATTCAGTGTGGTGGTATCAACCCGGGCGGGATAAACCCGACCATCTAGTAGGTAAGAAGGGAAGGGACCTACAGTTTCACGTGGAATCCAAACCCTCCAACGGTCGAGCGGTCACCCATCCGAGTACTGACCGCGCACAGTCGCCCGACCGCACCACTGAGCTACCGAGGCTGACAAATTATTGATATCAGTTATTAATTATTATGCAAAGTTTCTTGATCTTATTACAAATATTTATTGAATACTGGCGATTTTACTCATTGGCAGTTTGGAGGTAACTCTGTAATTTTATTCTATTGAGAAAATTTTATAGAATCATGTCTTCGCCACTCATAATACCTAGCATTAGTACTCAACTTCTAGCCCGGCGTTTGAAGCTTGAAAAAGCGGTCAAGCTTGCATTAATTCATAATAACGTTTTTATTTTCTCGTTCGCTAGTGTATCCATAAATGAATTAGATTTTCAGAGATCTTACAGAAATTTTCAGTGCATTTTTTTAAAGTTTTTTAAGTACTCGATCTCAACGGAAGAATATTAAAGGAAGATTTTTGTTTCAAAATGTTGGAGATATTTGTAACTAGGCTGTAAAAAAAGGAATTAAGTATTTTCGATAGAAACATTACTTTTTTCATATACAATACAAGTGATTGTTGTAGAACTCTTATGCGCTTTTATAAGAAAAGAAAACTTTACCATCATGGCAACAGACGTGCCGCCGCTGATCGCCGCGTTCGATTGGCCGTCGCTAGGGTCGCCCCCTCCTCTACTCTCCCCGCTTTCACAACTTCGATTATTGGCGCACTCTCATTCAATATTGCAAACACGATATAATATAGCATCAAGTCATTTTGAAATTTTAACAAGGGCGGGGCGGAGAAAACGTACAGTTCTTTATGAATTTAACGACTCAAAAGGGTTGATTCTTTATTCTTTATTCAACATCCATAGACAGTAAACTGGACTCGGATTTTAACATTTTAACATTTAGCAAGTACCGTGTGGGGCCGGTACTTTAAAAGAATAGCCCCACTGTATCTCTCCCCGTGTATGTCGTAAAGGGCGATTTAGGCATTTGACTCCCTTCGACGCTGCCGCCTCCAAGTAATTGGACACAAATTATTGAAGGTCGCTTGTAAGGGGCTTACTGAAAGACCCGTATTCTGGGTGGTTGCTTACTTACAAATTGAAAAATTTGTTGAAGTATTTTGTGGTATATTTTTGGGACGGAGTAGTATTTATTAATCAACCTTTTCACTAACATTTTCACCTCCGCACCACGCGCACTGGGATTGCATCCTTACACGCCGAACTTACCGCGGATGCGTACCAATTATTTCTGCAGATCTCTCCTCTACAGAACCGGTAAACTCTGGAACGCTCGCTGCCCATATATTTCCCCCCAAGTACAGTCTCGGGTCCTTCGAGGGCCGTGAATGGACACCTGTCAGGCCGGCATTCGCAACCCCCGCATACGACCGAATGTCCATGGGCGTCGTTAGAGACCCTTAGAGTGCTTCTGAAAGACATGAGTTGTGTTTTTGTACGCTCACCTTACTTGGTTCAGACTACTCCTTCAGTTCACGACTTATGCTTTCGCAATATAAAACAGTGGAGTTTCCAAATTATTTCATCGTGTTTTTAAAGAAGAGCCCTTCAAGCTCTCCAAATGTCTCGTTAAACTAGAAGAGAGCACGAGAAATACAAGAGTACAACGAGCTTTTCAGCTTCAGTGCAATATGGTAATTTTAAATTGAGTATAATTGAATCTTCGCGCCATACTTGCTGCTTGATAGTTATCTTTTCCGAATACTTTACGAGATGTGGTGTTCGGTGTTATGCTGTAATTTACCAGAGTCCTTGCAGCACAAAACCGATTACTCTGCTTACCCCGTTTTTTATTGCTTCTGATCTGGGTGGCTCTGCCCGAGGTCGAAGCCTCAGGCGCAGCCAATTTCAACGTCGAGGAGGGCTCCGGCTTGGAAGTGGACTAATGTTGCTGGGGAAGGCTATTAAACCGCGATTTGAAGATCCGTGGATTGTTGGAGTGGGGAAAGATATTCCTTGGGAGCCCTTTGCAGTGCGGCACATGAAGGATTTAGAGAATCGTGCGTTTGTCGAGATACGCGACGGGACCGTAAAAAGTAAGACCTGCCCAGAATACACGCAAGCGGATGGGGGCTACGCTCTCCGCCTGCGAGAGAACCGCCCCGCCAGAAAACATAGTTAACGAACAGCCCAGCCGAGTCTAGTCCTTCCTTCCGGCCGGCAATTTACTCTTACTTGTACTAATACTCTTAGTTTTTGCAGCCCTTTTCGTTCTACTACGCCGCGTCACTGCGATTATTTCCACACTTCCTCGTGTTGGGCGATTTTTTGGTCTAATTTCCTTGAAATCGTAGGTACATCTAGCATGTACCTACGATATGTACTACCGACCCTAGTTCCGGCTTTGCACGGGTGTGTACGTACTATTGCCTACAATCTTGCTGAAGAACCTCATCTCCTTCTTTGTCTCCAGTTACGGACTTGACCACATTTGTATTGTGTGTAGTTTTATTTCGTTTTAATTCTGTATAGAAATTCTTCGTCTGGTCGTTTTAGACTCTCAGCAGCTTGTACTGGTACATCAGTCTCCCTCCCCGCTCAAGTCATCTCGGGAGAGGGGATAGATGTGTGATGGTTGTTGTAGGTAGATATATGTCTCTTGTTATATACACGGTGTTGCAACCCCAACCGTAAAACCCGAAAGGGATTCTGTACGTGAATAGAACAACTTTTGTTCTACGACTTTTTAATTTGAAGAAAAAAAATGTTTTTCTCTCTCTCTCAAGAATAGGTATTTAAAATTTGTATGGAAAAAATTATGTTTTTTTGTTTCAAAAATTTTTTTCCCCACAGGTGTTGTTTAGTTTCACATATAGAATGACCCCCTTATGTCAGTTATAAATATTACGGGGGCAACTGCTACACCGTGTATATTAAACTATTTAATTCATATATATGTATATATATTGTGTATACGCATAAACATATTTATAATAAAAGTGTATATATGTATGTATACATTTTTACTGTGTATGTTTACAGCATTATTTTTACATAAACATTTATCATGATTATGTTTTGTTAAACCTACCCCGGTATGGATACGTTAAAAAGGGTAGGTACCCTGCGGAAAATGCCATAGGCATTATCTACCTTCTGCACATTTTTAAAGGAACTGAACGTTTTTTCATATGATTTTGAAGAACCGAGCTATCCAACGGTGAAACCTCATTCGAATCCATTCAGTAGTTTTTTTTTCGTAGAGTAACAACGCGAAAAGTAAATTTAATTTATAAGTAGTACTGAATCCCTAGATATTATAAAATGCAACGACTGCTGCATGTATGTTTGTCATAACTCTCGACCGGCTCAACAGATTTATAAGGTGATCAATAATTTTTTTAAATTAATGTATGTTTCTCTATGTTTCAGGTATGTAAATTTTCCTGCTGCCGAGTTCCACTGACCAGGTTTTTTTAAGATTTTCTTTTGTAGATCTTTTACGGTTCCGTATCCAGTGATGCTGTCTGATAATTTCACACACTGATCTAAGTACCTAGACGGGCCTTTAACCATATATCTCTCACGAATAACATGTCACCGACCAAATCAGCTTACAAGCTGAATTCACAATGCCTGATGCTTGTGTTGTATGGCTCACGTTATCGTCTTATCTCCGCTAGTGCAGTACCCGCCAGTAAATAATGAACATGGAGGTTCTTTTTGACGTGATGACGTCACGTCTTATAAATTGATGAACACCGGCTGCACACACGAAAAAGTGTCACGTTCCAGTGTCACGTTCCATCTGAGCCTGTGTGTGCAAGCGAGAGCGCGTAACAAGCGATAGAGAGGCACAATCGGTATAGTCAAAGTTACCATGGAAACGTCTTAAGAAGTAAAACTGTCAAGATCAGACAACAGAAGTTTATTGATGGCCAGTCACAAGATGATTAATCTTTCTACTAGAAATAGAATTACTGATCTTTGCTCTATGTACTACGATTATTCCACGTCATCACGTAAAACTATCGTCCGTAAACCGACTTTACAGAGAACAAATTTTTTTTTATGGAAACTGACACGATTGGCTACCTCATCACCTACAACATCCGTGATGTGAGCCCATAACACCGGGTGAACTTGGTGCCACGTCAGTGCTTCCCTTCGGTCGTGCCGGCTACACTGAACTGGACAGAAAACACAAACTATTTACATTTTTTTCATGTAAACCAACATGGGTGGCTGTGCCGAGAGACCAATGGTGCATTCGGCAGAGCCAAAAACACCTCTCCTCGCGAAACCACGCTCAGTTAGGTGCCATGCCAGCAGATTTTCGGACTGTTGCTAGGCTGTCTAGCCTGTTAATACGACGTTTGCAGACATATCTATCACACACATAGCCGTTTCGACCGACCTTTCATTCAGTGCGGTGGTATCAACCCGGGCGGGTTAAACCCTACCACCTAGTAATATAAGAAGGGATTCATATCCCTTAGTCGCCTTTTACGACATACACGGGGAGAGATGCAGTGGGGCCATTCTTTTAAAGTACCGGCCCCACACGGTACAAAAGAGAAGAGAAAGTCCGGTTGTAGAGCGCCGTCCCTGTCGCACTAACTCGCACGTCTCTGTGCGACAGGGACGACGCTACCCGCTACACACACTCTGTGAAAATTCCTAACCGGCTACCTATTAAGTTAACTCAATAACTGCTAAATGATAAATTAATTGTGATATTTTAGGAAATAGTAGTTTTAAGACATAATTTTTAATTGTTTGTATAATTTGGTATAAGTTGGTGACCGCCCGACCGTTGGAGGCTGACCGTGGTTCGGATTCCACGTTAAACTGTAGGTCCCTTCCCTTCTTACCTCACTGGGTGGTAGGGTTTATCCCGGCCGGGTTGGTACCACCGCACTGAGCGAAACGTCGGTCGAAACAGCTATGTAAATAGTTCGTGTTTTCCGTCCAGTTCAGTGTAGCCGGCGCGAAATGAAGGGAAGCACTGACATAGCACCTAGTTCACCCGGTGTTATGGGCTGACATCACGGATGTTGTAGGTGATGTAGCCAACGGTGTCAGTTTCCATAAAAAAAAAAAAAAAATTTATTATGTGTGTTGGTATGAAACTACTTATAATAGATATTCGGAATTTAAATTAATTTGGTAATAAATAGATAAATAGATATTATGTTATGTTATGTTATATTGTCTTGTTATGTTAGGTTACGAAAAATGAACATGAATAGGTACTTAAAATGTACCTCAAACCTTGACGGTGTTAAAAAAGTGAATAAATAAATAAATAAATATTATGGTTCGAAAGATACACCCTTGGACGGACAGACAGACGGCGTAGTCATACGAATAGGCTTCCGTACGGATACGGAAGCCTAAAATGTACGCTGCTGAAAATGTAGACCCTCGCATTATCTTACCAAAAGTTCCTAGTCGAACTATACGACGAATTTGATACGATAAGATACATAAATGTCCCATCAGAAACTCATTCATCTCCATTCGGACCTATTCAAACGGCGTCAATCCCGATCCCGTATACCGTCTCCCGTAGATCATTATACCGTAGAACGTAGATCGTTTGCGGGCCCGCGCCGCGCCCGGAGTACATCCATCGACTATGCAATAACCGGAAGCGCTTCTCATAATCGGATACGTGATACTATCCCAATAACCGGCATTACGTACGGATAGCAATGAAAGTGGGAATACGTTTATACAAACCTATAGATCAAATCAAATCAATCAAATAAAAACCTATTTATTGTACCAAAACAAGATTTTTCGTATACAGTTTTCTTAAATCTAACTTATCATTACTTAAAAGCTACTTATCTGCACCAATTTACAGAAGAAACAGTAGGTACTTAGTTAGATGCAGAAGAAAATACAAACAGTAGGGCGAAAGGATACCTTGTTGTTCTTTGAAAGGATACCACTTATTTTGAGCACTTGTGCCTAAACTGGCCCAATTAGCCGTCTTATAGGCATTCGTCATTTTACCATTTTAAAATCTAAGATCTAAAATCACCTTCTTCTTTTATCAAAACTTACATGTGAGGGTGTGTGCGTGTGTGTGTCTGGGCGTGTGAGCGCGCTCGCGCGCGCGTGTGAGGGTGTGTGTGTATGTAGATAGTATGAAGTGATCGGACAAATTACCCTTCCTTTTTGGCTCTGCCATAGTCGGGTAAAAAGAGTTCACATTCAGTCATTCAGAGAATACATAATGTCTGAACAGATAGCACTATCAGTCTGGTTTCCCATGAAAAAGAAGTACATACATATTTATTTACATTAGAATATTGAAAGAATCAGTGGTGTACAATAGGTTTTATTTGTTGTCAAGCCCGGCGGGCACCTTCAAGTAGGGGCAGTACTTATGTATGACGTTTAGCTATACATTTTAAACCGTCACGTGGTTTATGAACGCTCCCTAATGTGACTCTGTTTACAAAATGTCTGTATTGTATTACCGAATATTAATCCATGTAAATGGCTGCTTTTAAAATGACAAAGGCTTGCACAGACATGCCTTAACAGTAACTACATTCTGCGCAGAAGGTCCGCTCTCTTTGACCCTCATTAAGGGCCTTGTTATCTTGTTTTATGTTCAAACAGATTATGTATGTATCTCGGCTTACAACTGGTTTACGGGCTAGGCCTTGTATCAGTGTGTTTTTGTATTTCTCATTGAATATTTGGTTTTAGTTATTTTTATAATATATATTTTGTACATTAGAAATAACAGCCACCCATTATGGGTGGGTTTCATTAAAAAATTATATATCCGAGGTATTTAGGTAGTCTTCTCATTGGATTGCTAGCTATACTGGACCAGAGAGCAGACTGCTATGCGGGGCCATCTTTCCTCGTCCAGCACGATGGCACCAACCTACTCGGCTACAATTTGAGCCTACGGTGGAACGGGCTCCCGGGGAATATCTTTCCCCACTCCTACAATCCACGGGCTTTCAAATCGCCTTTCCGACATTAGTCCACCTCCAAGCCGGACCGGCACTAGCGCCTGACGCTTCGACCTCGGGCAGAGCCGCCCAGTTCGGGAGCAATAAAAAAACAAACAAAAAAAAAACCGGCCAAGTGCGAGTCGGACTCGCGCACCGAGGTTTCCGCACCACAAAAAAAAGCATTGAAGAAAAACCCTAAAAACACTTTTCTTGTATAGGAACCCTCCTTAATTTTTTACTTTTTCTATTTTTTATTATTTCTTGTTATATCCGCCGCAATAACATATATTCTCTGAAAACAACGGGCTACCTATTACGGTTCAAGAGATACAGCCCTCGGACAGACGGACGGACGGCCAGACAGACACACGGCGTAGGCTTAGTAATTGGCTTCCGTACGGGATACGGAAACCTAAAAACCCACCTATTAAGGGACAAGGGAAATGGTGAATAAACAATTTTTTTTTATGGAAACTGACACGGTTGGCTATATCACCTACAACATCCGTGATGTGAGCCCATAACACCGGGTGAGCTACGTGCCATGTCAGTGCTTCCCTTCGATCGTGCCGGCTACACTGAACTGAACGGAAAACACAAACTATTTACATAGCCGTTTCGACCGAGACGTTTCATTCAGTGCGGTGGTAACAACCCGGGCGGGTTGAACCCTACCACCTAGTAAGACAAGAAGGGAAGGGACCTACAGTTTTACGTGGAATGCGAACTACGGTCAGCCTCCAACGGTCGAGCGGTCACCCATCCAAGTACTGACCGCGCCCAGCGTTGCTTAACAATCCATAGCGACAGTCGACTGTCTGCACCACTGAGCTATCGAGGGCTGACAATAAACGAATGTGGCGACAGAGGTGAGCTCTGTTCAATAAATCAGGGCGGCCTCGGTAGTTTCGCATGTGCAATTCAGAGGCAAATCCAATTAGGCAAAGATACACAGTAACAGTGTAAAGAGGTTGTTTTGCCAGCCCTACAGGGTTGAGAGTGTAACAAAACGGAGGCCTAGCTGCGGCGGAGGCTAGGGTCTCCCACGCATGACCTGCGCTCGAAATACTCCATTTTCCAAACAGTCCCCAACCGTTCGGAACCGGTGTAAAATGGTAGGTCCCTTCCCTTGCCCCTTACTAGGTGGTAGGCTCAAATTGTAGCCGACTGGGCTGGTTTTTTTTTTTTATGGAAACCGACACGCTTGGCTACATCACCTACAACGTCCGTGATGTCAGCCCATAACACCGGGTGGACTAGGTGCCATGTCAGTGCTTCCCCCTTTGATCGTGCCGGCTACACTGAACTGGTCGGAAAACACAAACTATTTACATAGCCGTTTCGACTGACGTTTCATTCAGTGCGGTGGTACCAACCCGGGCGGGTTAAACCCTACCACCAAGTACCACCGTACTGGATGTAAGATGGCCGCACAGCAGCCTCGGCTGTGTTCTCCTTTAGTCCAGTATAGCCAGCAATCCAGGGAAGTCTCCGGTATGGCACCTACCTTCTCGGAGGTGATATTGGCTGGCCGGAGCATTCGCTTTGGCCCCTCCGACTCAGCCACCCATACCGGATTACATTAAAAAAAAAGTCCAGTCGGCTGGTACTTTCGACCTGAACACAATTCCGAACTTAATAAAATCTTGTGATATTGTTTGTGGATGGTGTGGGGTATGGAATCTGAGTTTTTGACCTCGAGGAGCCTGCGGAAACTTGGGGGGCAAAAATGGGACGACGTCATCAAGTACGTCAGCGGAAAGCAGCGGTTCCCTACCGCTGAAGGCCGGGAGGACTGGAGGAAAAGAGAGGCTTATGTCCAGCAGTGGACGAATACACGCTGACTGACACTGATGTCAGTTTCCATAAAAAAACTCCACTCGCCAGGTGGGACGACGACATCAAGTGCGTCAGCGGAAAGCAGCGGTTCCGTACCGCTGAAGGCCGGGAGGACTAGAGGAAAATTGGAGAGGATTATGTCCAGCAGTGGACGAATACACGCCAACTGAACCTGACTTACATAGCAATCCCCCCTCTGTGGCCTGGATACGATGTGAGTAAACACGTGGAGGTCGACAGTGTACAGTCGCCAGCAAAAGTGTACCTCGCTTAGCTGATGCTCTCTTCGCCGCGCTTGTTGAAGTTGGAACCGACCGCTGCAAGTTTGTTTGTCTGTTTGTCCCCGGCTGCGGAGGGCGGCGGCGTTCTGTTAAGGTTTGTCTTTTCACACTTGTGCCTTAATTGTTGCTATGAGTAGTTTCGGGTATTGAAAAGTTGGAGTAAAACAGCGAACGAATGTATGTGTTTGTTTATCTCAACATGTGGTATCTTTCCACCTGTTCGTTGGTAGCTATTGGTGGGTGTCCAGGATGATAGACAATTCAATGCGTCTGGAGTTCTTCCATTTTGTACTGTGTGGGGCCGGTACTTTAAAAGAATAGCCCCACTGCATCTCTCCCCGTGTATGTCGTAAAAGGCAACTAAGGGATATGACTCCCTTCTTATATTACTAGGTGGTAGGGTTTAACCCGCCCGGTACCACCGCACTGAATGAAAGGTCGGTCGAAACGGCTATGTAAATAGTTTGTGTTTTCCGTCCAGTTCAGCGTAGCCGGCACGACCGAAGGGAAGGCTGACGTGGCACCAAGTTCACCCGGTGTTATGGGCTGACATCACGGATGTTTTAGGTGATGTAGCCAACCGTGTCAGTTTCCATAAAAAAAAAAAAAAACAGGAAAAATTGTGTTTCGTGACCAGTTGAGTGTCCGTGATGCTGAATTCAGCTTCTGTATTAAACGGGTGTCTTTCGATTCTTTTTTATGTAATCCGGTATGGATGGCTGAGTCAGAGGGGCCAAAGCGCATGCTCCGACCAGCCAATATCACCTCCGAGACGGTAGGTGCCATACCGGAGACTTTCCTGAATTACTGGCTATACTGGACTAGAGGAGAACACAACCGAGGCTGCTATGCGGTCATCTTAAATCTAGTACGGTGGTACCAACCCAGTCGGCTACAATTTGAGCCTACCACCTAGTAAGGGGCAAGGGAAGGGACCTACAGTTTTACACCGGTTCCGAACGGTGAAGCAGCAGGTGTAGGTATGCACGTAAATTTTTTCGTCAGAAAAAACTCACGAAAAAACAAACGATTCTTTTGTTTAGGGCATCTTGACTTAGGTGTCTGCCAGCGATCTCAGAACCGCAGTTATGGATATCCACTGTGTCACAGATATTAGATTAGAAAGTATGTGAAGGGGAGAGCGTCTAACTTGATGTACTTCATCTAGACTAGTCTCAAATGCCTTTACGACAAGTACATGCATGGTGTTGAAGTGTTCGAAAAAGCAAGTTCGTTCTGTTTTATTTTATAAACAGCCAGTACGGGTGGCTGTGCCCTCAAGCCCAATGGAAGATCACACACACCCAATGACACCACTCCTCGACTAGAGAAGCGGTCAGAGAAGCACCATACCAGCTATAAGGCGGAAGAAAATTCACGTTTTCTAATTTATTGACATCCTTTTGAAGATCCCAGTTTACAGGCAGTAGGGAACACAGTCATCGGAAGACTATTCCACATTTCGCCATTTGACACAGGAACGATTTCGAAAAGCATTATTGCTATGATTTCAGGCACAATTTCACTTGTAATGTTTTCGTTTATTAACCCCCGACGAAAAAAGAGGGATATAAAGAGGTTATAAGTTTGACGTGTGCGTGTATGTGTGTAAGGGTGTGTCTGACTGTGGCGTCATAGCTCCCAAACGGATGGGCCGATTTGGATGCGGTTTTTTTTATTAGAAAGCTGGTTTATTCGGGATGGTTCTTAGCTATGTTTGTAATCAAGTAATTAAGAATTCAACAAATTAATTATCTTAAAAAGTTGATCGATTTGTAAGCGGTTTTTTTAAAAAAGCTTGAAATAAAAGTTAAATTACACATTTAAAAAACCCCCGATCCTTAAAAATTCAAAAATTATTTCCGTTTAGTTACTTAAAGGAGTCGGGGGACCGCTAAGTATTAAAATATAAAAACGCGCGGGAATTTACTTAGCGGTTCCCCGTGTCCTTTAAGTAAGTAAACGGAAATTATTTTTTACTTTTTTTACTTTTGCTTTCGCCAGTCAATTTGCTGCCCTCAAGCTGGTGGTCGAGTTTAGGTGTGCGTCCCTCATGTGCGGCGTTGATAAGGTGTCGCAGAACTGCTCAAATTAGAGCTAAACTCCTTTTACGAGCCGACACAGCTGGCGGTACACCCGGTACTGGGTTATTATTTTAACTGTTTGCACAATTTTAACAAGCGGGCGAGTATTTACGCCAAATGCCTTGTGTTTGCGTCTTGCTTTGTATTGAGTAGAGAGACATTCGCGTGAAATTCCTTCGATTTATTACTCGAACGGATGGATTTTCAAATTGCCCCTTACTAGGCGGTAAGCTCAAATTGTAGCCGACTGTGTTGGTACCACCGTACTGGATGTAAGAGGGTATAGCAGCCCCGGCTGTGTTCTCCTCTAGTCCAGTAGAGCCAGCAATCCAAAGGGAAGTTTCTGGTATGGCATCTAAGTAGGTACCTTCTCGGAGGTGATATTGGCTGGCCGGAGCATGTGCTTTGGCTCCTCTGACTAAGCCAGCCATTCCGGATTTCGTAAAAAAAATCTGGTACAGGTTCACTTAAATTCGAAAGCAAAAAAACTATCGATTATGCCGTAAGTAAACTGTATCGCGTTTCTTCCCTCGCACTTGAAACAAAGTTATTCTCTACGGTCCACTCTTTGAAAAAAGATTATAATTTTCGAAATTTTAAATACAAATGTACCACCCCCCATAATGTTTAATAATCGTATGAATTCCTTATCTATTCCCAACTACGTACCCTTTGCACATTACACTCATCTAGTTTAATTCATCTGCCCCTATCGCCCCTTTAACACGATAACATCGTCCCTCCAATTATATCGTAATAATCATAATTATCGATAAGCGTTACAACACTACTCTGCCCGCATGCATACGAATTGATTGCTCATTTCGTGCGAGTGCCGCGCTGCTTTCGGCTGATTGCTCGCCGCCATTGTTTTTGCGTCGGCGCTGCTGGCTGTTGGCTGTGGAATTATCGACACATTGCCGCGATAACAGCTGCCACCACTACTACGGTAGGGTTGCCTAACTATTCAATTTGTGCGTAGTGTGGTTTTTGGCATTAATCTGTATTACCTAGATGAGCTTTTCTCTTACTTCACTCCCGAAATAGCATGTCACCGACCATTCAGCTTATATGGTGAGTTCACAATGATGCTTGTTTTTGTATGGATCACGTTGTTCCTTGTTGCCTAACTTCTTGTGGTCGGGGGCATTCTCGGCAAACAGTACGCGTTAGTAAATAACTGCCCTTTAGAAAGATACAATCCGGTTGTAGAGCGTCGTCTCTGTCGCACTACGGACGTTTAGCGTAAATGAACGAATTTCGGTTTTAGGGGTCAATTTGGAGGGAAAAATTAGAAAGTTAAAGTGATCTGTGTGACATACCAATGAAATGGGTTACATCAAGATAAGGAATACATTTTTTTTATAATAATGCATAGTTTAAAACATTTGAAAGAAAATATACAGAAATCGAACACCCCCCCCCCCCCCCCCCCCCCCTCCCGCTATCTCCAAACCTACTGCGTCTAGTCTAAAATTAAAAAAAAACGCTATACAGGGCTTCTCTTCTAGTTTATACAAAGACCTAAGCGAAAATCATAAGTCTTAAAGTTCTCACGAAAAATTGAATTACGGAACTCTCTCCATGCGAGTTCTACTCGCTTGGCCACTTTTTTTTACCTATTTACCGGTTTTAATATGGTATTATATTGTTCACGGCAGCATTCGCAACCCTACAGGATATTCATATGTGTTTGTATTGTATACAGACGCTGCGCCAAGAGGCTCCTCGGAGTTCTGCGTTGCTGTCTGCAGTTTGACATTTGGACGGGGCGTGTTTAATCTATGAAGTTGCCCCGGCTGCACGCTGTTTGAGACGTCTAGGAGGCGGAAGCACTTCTTAATATATGGACGATCTCTATTCAATTTCGGCGGGCTATTGTGCAACGTTCGTGGTTGCCATTGTCGGTACATCCCGTGTTGAGCACTCGGAGAGATAGTGAACACAGATTTTTTGCAAGTGGTTTATGAAGGTTTGACTTTGAGGTTGACGGTTTAAGCCCCGATAGCTCAGTGGTGCAGACAGTCGACTGTCGCTATTGATGGTTAAGCAACGTTGAGCGCGGTCAGTACTTGGATGGGTGACCGCTCGAACGTTGGAGGCTTACCGTGGTTCGGATTCCACGTTAAACTTTAGGTCGCTTCCCTTCTTACCTTACTTGGTGGTAGGGTTCAACCCGCCCGGGTTGCTACCACCGCACTGAATGAAACGTCGGTCGAAACAGCTATGTAAATAGTTTGTGTTTTTCGTCCAGTTCAGTGTAACCGGCACGACCACAGAACACCTATTAATAGCCCATTATCTAACTTCCATTATCTTTGGGCACGACCGAAGGGAAGGCTGACGTGGCACCAAGTTCACCCGGTGTTATGGGCTGACATCACGGATGTTGTAAGTGATGTAGCCGCGTCAGTTTCCATAAAAAAAATATATATTATATACATAGACATGCTACTAAATATTCTTGTTCGCCGTCATGTACTTCTCCCACATCCCAAAGTTTTCTTAGAATATTTGTACCTACTTTATACAATTTGGTGTTCAATAACGAATACATAATACATACCCGCTGTATCCATTATGTCAACTCATCACTGCTGATTCCTATCGCATGTTCCCTTGCCCTTTACTAGGTGGTAGGCAAATTGTAGCCGACTGGGTTGATACCGCCGTACTCGATGTAAGATGGCCGCATAGCATATTTAATTATTTAATTGACTATATTAAATTTTTTATGTATATATTCTGTAACTGTATGTTTCTCTAAAAGTTTAAAATAAAAAAAAAAAAAATATGAGCCTCGGTTGTGTTCTCCTCTATTCCAGTATAGCCAGTAATCCAGGGAAGTCTCCGGTATGGCACCTACCTTCTCGGAGGTGATATTGGCTGGTCGGAGCATGCGCTTTGGCCCCTCCGACTCAGCCATCCATACCGGAGCTTACAGAAAAAAAACTTACCTCCCCTTCCCCACCTTCTGCAGCTGCGTCCTGACTGACTGGACCGGTCTGGATTTGGCTGGAAGCTGTTGTTGGTAGCTGCCACAGATTAGGCACAGATAGGTAGTATTTTCGTAGGCACAGGTCACAGGCAAGTAAAAATGTCAAAAAAAAAAAAAAATATTAAAATATTAAATTTCTTAATTTTGAACTCTGGTAAATTACAGCACAACACCGACTACCACGTTTCGCAAAGTATTCGAACAAGATTCAATCGATCAAGCAGCAAGTAAGGCACGAAGACCCACCTGCTGCATGACTCGGTGGAAGTACCGTGCCAAGGTGAGAGTGAGTGGCGAGGCTGTCGCCCTTTAGCACGGCATCTTTTTCTTATCCCTTAGTCGCCTTTTACGACATGCATGGGGAGAGATGCAGTGGGGCTATTATTTTTAAGTACCGGCCCCACACGGTACACTGCAAGATAAAGACGACTCGTAACTCGCGTAACAAAAAATAATAAACAAATCATATCTCCCAAACTTTTCACTTTTTTTTTTAAAACTACGTACAGCCTTAAAACTCTCGACACCAGGGCGAATTCTCACTCTCGCTGGAAATCAGGGACTATACTGAAGCGATCGAAAAGACATTTTCAATGTCAAAAAATAGTTGCAGTAATTGTAATTTCTTCACTCTAGCTAGAACCGGTGCGTGGTAGTAAAAGTTGAATGGATGATCCAACACGTTAGGTCGGTCAGTTCGCCCACACGCACATACAACAGGTAGAAATTTCGAAACGCAACCACCTACGTCCGAAATGCCTTTACAACAATGAATCGTAAAGCGTAGACCTGCCATTGTCAAGTGCGTAGTACCTGTGCGTGCGTATGAAAAACAATACGGGCGCGGAAGAGACCAAAGACCATAGCGAACTATGTACATAGACGTGATGCTGAGGCTCTACGCTTGCTCCGCCAAAAGGAATATGAACTTATAAAGGAATATGATTAGCCTAACGCGCACAAGCGAGCGGTAAGAGGAAGCCATGCAAACTAATGTGTTAAAAAGAGACATATTGTATATTGTTTATTAAGCATTCATTAGACAGCATGGTCTGTACTCGAATTTGTTACAATTTATACACATAGGTTTCTCTCCGTCTTTCTCCGTTCTACAAGTATTGTCGGTATTTCAACCAAGGGAGAGGGGATGCCGGAGTTTTGGAGCATGATTGTCGAGAAAATACTTATCGCACCGCGTCTATATAGTTCGCTACGGTCTTCGGTCTCTTCCACGCCCGTGTGGCCCGTGTTGTTTTTCATACGCACAGGTCTTTTGGAAGAGACGTAAAAGTTGTGTTTGTAGCGTCGCACGTCGAGATTCGTTGTATTTGCCTATCCCATTGGGAAGAAGGCGTGTCGTTATGTATGCATGCAATTGTTATACATTGCACACAATCTCACTTCCTCCCCAACATAATCAACAAATGCACAAAATTTGTATGTGCTATATACAGGTGTCCCAAATCTCAACGTCAAGCTGGAACCAGGGAGTACGCCAGTTTATGACTACCCAGGGAAAAATAAGAAAAAAAATCGGAGTCATTTGTTTTTTGAGCATTTTTTGAGAAAAGTTGAAAATTTACATTTTTAGGTACTACGACTACAAATTTGCAAATATAATTGTTAAACAAAATTATTGGTAGCCTAAATAACTCTGCTATTGATCAGTATCCCAAACAAAACCAACCATGCCTGTAGTTTTACCGAAAAAAATATTCAGTTAATTTTTCATCTAAAAAAATAAATGACTCCGATTTATTTTTCCTATTTTTCCCTGGGTAGTCATAAACTGGCCTACTCCCTGGTTCCCGCTTGACGTTGAGTTTTTGGACACGGTGTATAACAGGGTGTTGGTAGATATACAGTACAGGGTGTTCCAGATCGTCAAATGTTTTCGCATCTTTCGATAGCTGAAATAATTTAGATATTTTGCCGCGAAGTGCAGCTTCGTGAACAGCTAGTGACAAAACAAATTACATTTCGTCTGCTCAATCGATACCGCTTCTGTGCTTTAGAACGGTTTTCCTTACGAGCGAAGGGTCATCGAACATGGCCTACTAAAGTAGGCGGAATAAACGCCAGTTGGTACTTACCACCGTCTTCGGCTATAAAAGTGGAAGTACATGAATGATACCTGATATTTTTGGCTGATCATCTGTTGGATTCACTGATGTCGATCCCAATAAAACGTGCTCTTCTCGGCACTGTTTGTACAAGTCGTTTGCTTTTTTTATTCTTCTATAGATACATAACGGAATGTATGGTAGGAGACTAACGAAAGAGATTTCAATTCATCAAATCAATCAATTCATTTACTCTCTTTCCCTAGTTACACTTCCTACAACACCCGTGATGTCAACCCATAACACGGGGTGAACTAGATGCCAGGGCAGTGCTTCCCTTCATTTCATGTCGGCTACACTGAACTGGACGGAAAACACGAACTATTTACATAGCCGTTTCGACCGACGTTTCGCTCAGTGCGGTGGTACCAACCGTAAAGTAAAACAACTTATGTTTTTAATAGGATTTTAATCAATAAGTTATACCTAAGTTTTGTTACGTAGGAGAAAGTAAGAACCAGAGACCCGATCACGAGACTACATAGTTCCCTCCATCCACAGTCGCATTATCTAATCGGCCAGAGCGGCCGAACTCGGTGCCGCCAAATCACCAATTACGCGACCGTGTAGTGGAAGCCTCATCGGCGGTTTAACACGCGCGGTTTTAACTCGCACGATTAACCGGGTTCGATAATTGAATGTGCGGTGAGCGCGAAGCCCCGGGGATCGCGCCGATGCGTTACAGGTACGGCGGCGTTAACAGGTAACGTGTTGTGAGCTTAAATTGGGGGGGTTAGGTAAAGGGCAACCGCGTCGGTCCGCTACTTAGTGCTTCTCTATCCGCGCGTGTAAAGACTTTTTTTAATAAGCTTTTAAAAAAATTTAATAGTGAGCGCAGAATAAATATGGTATTCTGCGCTCAGTATTAAAATCTTTAGAATACATTTTTACATACCTATTTTAATTAAATCGGTAATTTAACACATGCAAATTAGTTATTATAATAAATAAGTACCTTATTGAATAACATATTATAAATAGATTTAATTAAATTATATTATTAGTATATTTATATATCTCATTATTTTGTATAAGTTAGTAAAAAAATTCACAATTTAACCTATAAAATGAATTTCTTAAACCTTATGCAATAAAAGTAAAAAGGTCCTCTGCATTTTTTTACCGGACTACGGCGAAGCCAACAGGAGGGTAATGTGTTTATGTAATCAAGGCTTCTCAGCCATAATTGAACTGTAATGTTTCGATCTATCCCATTTATTTAGTAAACATTGCACAATTTTTCCGATTTTATATATAAGGTGTTTAGTTAGTCATGTCATTAACTTCGGGAGGGTTACATACACACTTAAATAAACACGTTACGCAAAAAAAATATATGTTTATAGTATTACTTCTCGAGAAATTTAACAAAACATGTTTGCTACCTAAACATTAACCTGTGTGTAACAGTAGGTAACTTGCATTGTACGGGGTCAATGACCGTACTATGTTCAAACGCAGAACAGCTGTTTGTTGTAAGTAAGTCACAAGGTCACTATGATTGGTTTTTACAGCTACTTATTTGATTTTAATATTTTGTTAGGAGAAAAAATGCATGTTTTTTTCTTACGTAAAGTGTTTATTTCAGTGTGTATGTAACCCTCCCGAAGTTAATGACATGACTAACGAAACACCTTATATAAGCTGAGCAATGAAGGCAATGGAATCGCTGCGCAAATATTGTTAATATTATAGTAAAATATAAAATACCTACTAACTTTTGCCCGCGGTTTCGCTCGCATAGCCTATGTCCATTCTGAAGGTCCGTTCTAAAGACAAAGTTAGTCAAAGATTTTTTGCAATCGGACGAGTATTTTCGGAGATTACCTCCTACATCCAAACTTACAAACTTTACCACTTTATAATACGACGAGTATTATAAGTGTAGATTGTTAATAAGTGGTCTCATCGTTCAGTTCCATTCAAATCCAACTGCTCTTCACTTCCGATGCAGAATCGGCACGATCACGTGTTCAAATTGTCCTCCCGCTGGTCTATTTTTTTGCCTATTTCGGCACGAAACTGTCATTTGTCTTTCCTCTGGCACGTCGACGTCGTCATCGCGTCGTCGTCCGGTGGACGACGCGGAGGGAGAATGGGGAATGATTGTTTCGGGTGGGGGGTAAATGTGGAATAGGTACCAGAGAATTCAAAATTATAGAAATGTTTATTGCACACAATTCATTTCGGCCCCAAGTTAATAATAATATATTATGCATATTTGCAACAGACGACTCGTAACACGCTTTTTTTATTTAATCCGGTGTGGGTGGCTGAGTCAGAGGGGCTAAAGCACATGCACCGACCGATTAATTAATAAATTTAGGCGCCGCGATGCATGCGGGGTTCACTTTGGCCGTGCCGGCATGCCTCTTACTTGCCTTTGAATTCTCTGGATAGAGACAGGATTTGTAGTCCCTGCATCCGCCCGCTGCGACCCCTGGCAGAGCCCCTGGTCTATTGTGTACTCGCTCAAATGATCCTTTGTGAATTGTGACTTATCGGTTCTAATTGCTCGAGCGCTGGTGAGCGGATACGCGTTGTTCTACCTGTGTTAGGGATGTCTGAGGAGAATTTAATTGATGATTTGGGCGATTTGCCCCTTACTCGGTGCTAGGCTCAAATTGTAGCCGACTGAGTTGGTACCACCGTACTGAATGTAAGATGGCCGTTCGCGGCGCAGTCTCGGTTGTGTTCTTATCTAGTTCAGTATAGCCATCAATCCAGGGAAGTCTCCGGTATGGCACCTTATCTTATCGGTTCTAATTGCTCGAGTCCTGAGCGGATATGCGTTGTTCTACCTGATGATTTTGGCGACATTTGAGAATTTACTTGATGACTTGGCGATTTGGGGGACCGCTCTACCGTTGGGATGCTGACCGTGGTTCGGATTTTTTTTAAGTAATCCCGTATGGGTGTCTCAGTCAGAGGGGCTAAACCAAATGCTCCGACCAGCCAATATCACCTCTGAGAAGGTAGGTGCCATACCGGAGATTTCCCTTTGAGTTACTGGCTATACTGGACGAGAGGAGAACTCAGCTGAGGCTGCTATGCGGCCATCTTACATCCAGTACGGCGGTATCAACCCAATCGGCTACAATTTGAGCCTACCACCTAGTAAGGGGCAAGGGAAGGGACCTACAGTTTTACACGCGGTTCCGAACGGTGAAGCAGCAGGTGTAGGTGTATGCTCGTAAATTTTTTCGTCAGAAAAAGCTCATTAGTACACGCCGACCGGATTCGAACCTCGGACCTCTCGCATGAGAAGCCGATGCCCAAGCCACTCGGCCACCCGCCACTTTGTGACACACCGAATCGAAACCAATTGTATACAAAACGGACATATTATGACAAGTTGGTAACATTTTCGTGGTATAAATTTTATACCGAAATCCCGATTCTAAATTTTTTCCCGAAGGTTTACACTTAAAAAAAATGTATCTACAGACAGGGTCATATGCGCATGCACATCATTCACGCACTCCGCAGCCTAAATTCTTCCTCCCTCACAAAGCTGGTTGGCCCTGGATGTAGGGCAATGGATTAAGGACCCTTCAGGCCAGAACTCTAATTAGCTAATCCCTTGGGAAAAAGTCGCGGAAGCCTCTTTCGCAGGCTTTTAGGGACACGGAGGAGGGCGCGGGCCAGTGTTGGATGTGAAAAGTGATTTTATGTTTTGATGTCGCCTGTAACCACGAAATGTTATTTGGTAGAAAAACAGAGGAGCATATTTTTTTTTTGGAAGCATTTAAATGAAATACCAGTGAAATTAAATTTAATCAAAATCGTTTATTACACTTAAAAATATTTCAAACGGTACTACATAATGCAGTAGGCGTTCTCCTTTAGCCAACCTTTGGGTTATCATGAAAGAGTGTGGAGTTGCAGAGAAGGAACAAGATGATGTGGATAATAAAATATCAAAATATAATAAAACGTCAATACAAATTATTTTGTTTATTACTTTAGTTTATTCATTGCTGGCTGAGTGATCATACGAGTATTTTCTGTGTTCATGAACGAACTAACATCCAAATTGTGCCGAACTACTGAATATACTGTTTTAAATCCGGATAAAACTTATCAACCTTATATTTTAAATTCAGGCTTTAAATTCGGCCAGTAATTACGCATCAAAGCTGCTTACAAAACATTTAAGCTGATATTACATTTCTGTAAATAAGTCGCAAGAATATCGTTACGATTTTACGTCAATACATACATACATACCACACGCTGTATCTCGACAATCGAGGTAAGCAGAGTAATCGCGTGTTGCGCTAAAGACTCTTGTAAACTACAGCACAACACCGACCACCACGTCTTGCTATGTATTAGGACAGGAAAACTATCAAGCAGCAAGTACGGCACGAAGACACACCTGCTGCAAGACTTTTATGGAAGGACCGTGCCAAGGTGAGAGGTGGCTATCCTGTCGCCCTTATTCATGGCATCTTGTCCTTATCCCTTAGTCGCATTTTACGACGTGCACGGGTAGAGATTCAGTGGGGCTATTATTTTTAAGTACCGACCCCACACCGTAGATATTGCATCTATGTACTTAAGTCGCCATTGTGTATTTATTTATTTCGTTCGTTTTCGTGTAATTTTTGTACTTTCGCCGCGCACTGATGCGCGCCCACTCGCTTTAAGTTCCTTGTCGACGAAGACGATGGTACAGTTTTCGCCAAACTTTATTGCTGCTAGAAGGTACGATGTTAACGCTGCTGCGCATAAATCTAATTATAGGTCGTGAAGGCAGTTTTAACGCATGTTTCGCGAAGGTTTAGATTTTTGCGACAATATTTCGTAAATGTAATATCGTCTTCAATGTGCCTTGGTTCTCCCCTGAACCGACGGAAACATCACTAGGCAGCGCAAAGTACACAGCTTGGCCGATTTTTTCGAATCCCCCAGTGATTTATTACAGAAATTCCTTCCCTCAAGGATTAAGGAGGGTTCAATTTAGAAGACATCGTTTATAATGATTCTCTAAACCCATAATCTACCGACTAATCCGTTCGAAATTCGAAAATCGTTCGGCCGGATTAGGCGGGCTTTTGACAAAAAAAATCATGGCAAAATCGTATGCAGAGTTGTAATCTAAAATTCTTAAGGTTCATTCGGACTCGCCGATTTAGTGGAACGCTTAAAAAAACTGATAAAGTTGTTACGCATTTATGAAGAAAATTATCCTAACTTCAATTTATTAAACCCAGGCGCAATTTGACGTGGAATCACGTCTTAATCATATGGTACAAGGTGGGATGCATGTAAGCTAAAATATGACGTCACCTACACGAAACGTGTACCGGGAAAATGGTCAATGCACATACAAAACACATATATCAGTAAAATGAGGAAGGTGGCGCAAATAATAATAAAACATATTATTATTATTTGCAGGCACAGTGAGTAATCAAAGCTAGACGATTTTTTTCAATTTGTTTCAAGAGTAACCATGACAACCATATTTTTTTGTATTTTTACGTGATGACGTCACGTCTTATAAATTTATGAACACCGGCTGAACACACGAAAAAGTGTCACGTTCCATCTGAACCTGTGTGTGCAAGCGAAAGCGCGTAACAAGCGATAGAGAGGCATATAAGGAGAGTAGGAAATACAAAATATATTTGTCCGTCTTTTGCGAGCCTCGAACCCGCGGTCCCTGCCACCAATATTATGTGACCGACCAGACGTCTTAACCACCCGGCTAAATCGATAATGTACTAGCGAAGCGAATTCGGTCAACAGTTAGTGAAGATTTCATGGCGTTGAGTCTTTTGGAGCGACATCTAGCGTCAATAGTAAATGAAATACTTCAGCGGTAGTTTACTTGATTCGCAGTTAGGTAGGTGTTGCAACGTTGTAGTATGCGCTTTGATATGTAGATGGTGTTATGTAGGATATTAAAAGGAGGTTACTCGTACCATAATATATTAAGCGCGTCATCACGTAAGACTATCGTCCGTAAACCGACTTTACAGACAACCAATTTTTTTTTCAATAAACATACATACCTACATGCATTCTCCACGTGCCACGTGATTCCACGTTTAAAGAACAGCGGCAGGAGTGCGAAGCGACTCCTACCCCCAGAATTTTTTTGCGTTTGCGGTCAACTACCTCGGTCCGTGGAGCAGTGAAGCCAAAAGCTTCTTGAAGTGACTTGACCCTCTTCTGGTGGACACAACTGGCGTCCCGCAATCAAGGGCCTACTTCATTCAAAGGGTAAGAAGCCTTGCCATCCAGTGGGGTAATGCTGTATATGGGAACTTACGAAAACCCCTCTTTTGATATTTATTTTAATGTTTGTTAGGGCGTTTTAATTATTTTTATTACTTTTTATATTAAAATAAAATTGTTTTCTTTGCTTAAATATACCTAATGGTGGAGTACGAGGCTTCCTCTCAGTTCTTTCCACATTCTTTTCATAAACATCTAGGTAATATTCTCTCATATCTATCGCCCTACAATCGTGTGCTTGTACGCTCAGACAAAACATTACAGATATGTTTATAGAACCTTTTCACATTTTCAAACGCTCGCCTGTTAGTTGTTATTACTTGTCGGAGAAAATTGTTGACTCTGGCAAGGTACTACGGGCAATATTTGCTTTTAGAGAGTAATATTACATGCCCATATAAGCTCAAGGGCGTCCGTGCTCTATCGCTTCTGAGGATCTTTCGAGCGAGGGCACTCTGTGTGCACATTTAATACTCACATTTTTTTAGGTAGGCATATATATATTTTAATAACTGAGGAGAGTCTGTTCAAAAGGAACTATTTCCGTTGCAACAGAATTTTCAGTGGAGCCAAAAAACTGATAGCTAATTAAATTTGGGATATCTAGTAGATTTATTTATACAGTGATATTGATAAGGAAAATACAATATAAACAGAATATTATGCATAATTTAATGATTTTATATTAGATGTTACAGACGTTCTAAATTTGGAAATACGCCCTTTTGCCTAGACAAAATGGAAATAGGCCCTTTCGGTTAGGGCGCTTTTCGTAATTTTCTATAGGAAATAGTTCGTTTTGGCCATTCAAATTTTACAGGGAGATGTATTTGAATACAAAGTCTGAGAATCAAAATACGCGCAGCTCGTCGAAACGGAAATAGTTCCTTTTGAACAGACGCTCCTCAACTATGGCATATAGTAGTGTAGAATAGACGGCACGTAACTTGCCCTCTGTGCGAGAGGGACGGCGTTATACGCATGCGATCGTTGGTATAACGCTGTCCCGCTCGCACAGAGGCCAAGTTACGTGCCGGGGAGTATACCGGAACTACCGGGATGATGGTAAAAGTGTGTACGGCACATAATTATATATATATTTTATATTAGTCAGCCTCGGTAGCGCGGTCGGTCGACTGTTGTTAAGCATACCTGGGTGCGGTCAGTACTTGGATGGGTGACCGCTCGACCGTTGTTGGAAGCTGACAGTTCGCTTAGTCTGTTTTACAGATACTTTGTACCGTGTGGGGCCGGTACTTTAAAAGAATAGCCCCACTGCATCTCTCCCCGTGTATGTCGTAAAAGGCGACTAAGGGATATGACTCCCTTCTTATATTACTAGGTGGTAGGGTTTAACCCGCCCGGGTTGGTACCACCGCACTGAATGAAAGGTCGGTCGAAACGGCTATGTAAATAGTTTGTGTTTTCCGTCCAGTTCAGTGTAGCCGGCACGACCGAAGGGAAGCACTGACGTGGCACCAAGTTCACCCGGTGTTATGGGCTTACATCACGGATGTTGTAGGTGATGAAGCCAACCGTGTCAGTATCCATAAAAAAAAAAATACTATCACGGACGCTGCTCTGTGGAACTATCTCACCCATATTCCCTGCCACCCGTCCTATCTCCGCATGCCTCGTTGCAGAGAAACTCAGCACCCTTTTTTTGTTGACATTGAGCTTTTGAGAACCCATCGGTTCTGTAAATCGTTTCTTTGTCGCACCGCTAGGGTGTGGAACTGTCTTCCGGCGAGTATGTTTCCCGAATCCTTTAACCTGGGTGTCTTCAAACATCGTACCTATTAACAGGCTAGACAGCCTAGCAATAGTCCGCAAATCTGCTGGCATGGCACCTAACTGAGCGTGGTTTCGAGAGGCGAGGTGATTTGCTCTGTCGACTGCACAATTGGTCTCACAAGATGGGTGGCAACCATGTTGGTTTACATAAAAAAAACCTAAAACTGTAGGTCCCTTCCCTTCTTACCTTACTAGGTAGGTGGTAGGGTTTATCCCGCCCGGGTTGCTACCACGGCACTGAATAAAACGTCGGTCGAAACGGCTATGTAAATAGTTCGTGTTTCCCGTCCAGTTCAGTGTACCCGACACGAACTGAAGCACTGACATGGCACCTAGTTCACCCGGTGTCATGAGCTGACATCACGGATGTTGTAGGTAGGTGATGTAGCCAACCGTGTCAGTTAACATATTTTTTTTTCATCTATGTTATTATGTTGCCATTGAATTAAATAACGAATAAGTAAATAATGAAAACCTTACCTAACCAACATTAAAATAACTATTAATTAATTAAATAAATGCAATAGAAGAGTCTATAATACTTAACAATTACCCACGTAGCGTGCAAATATTACTTTGACTGAAATAACACAACGAAGTGCTACTGTCGTAGAGTGTTTTCATTTTACGAAGGCGCGCAGGGTACGAGGTAGGAAGTGGTGAGAGAGGCGACCGCGCGGAGCTCAGTAGAGAACGAACTCGGTGCCCGGTCGGTACACACGTTCTACACGTCTCCGCGTCGCTCCGTCGAACCGAGTCGTTCCCTACCTGAGCTCCGCGCTGTCTCACACCACTTCCTACCTCATACCCCTCGTGCCTTCGTAAAATGAAAACACTCTACTGTGAAAGGACGCAGTAGATTGACCGCTGATTGAGTTTATCTGAACTTCCGCACCCGCGAACACGCCGTGAGTGGATTGATCGGCGAAGAACCCGCGTCTCGACCGCACGCGCACGGGTCAAAACTATCCTACGCTATTCTCAGCCTCTGTGTAGCTCGGTGTTTTTTTTTTTTTTTTATAGAAACTGACCCGGTTGGCTACATCACCTACAACATCCGTGATGTCAGCTCATAACTCCGGGTGAACTTGGTGCCACGTCAGTGCTTCCCTTCGGTCGTGCCGGCTACACTGAACTGGACGGAAAACACAAACTATTTACATAGCCGTTTCGACCGACCTTTTATTCGGTGCGGTGATACCAACCCGGGAGGGTTAAACCCTACCACCTAGTAATATAAGAAGGGAGTCATATCCCTTGGTCGGTGGTGCTACGCATCGGCATGCGATCTTCGAACTTAAGCACACCGGGCGCGGTCGGACTTTAGATGGGTTCGGACTTGCGGGAGCGTTTTTTGTGATCGTGATTTTAATTCCACGTGAAACTTTGCATCCCTTATTAGGTGGTAGGGTTTAACTAACCCGTCTGGATTAGGACCACCGCACTGAAACGAAGGTGGGTCGAAACGGTTATGAAAATAGTTAATGTTTCCGTTCAGTTCAATGTAGCTGGCGCGACTTAGAGAGATCTCTTCCTGTGAGCCTTTGGTTGTTTGAGTCGCATCTAGGGAAATGTAAGTAAGTAGGTACTTAGTCAGTCAGCGTGTAAGCGTCCACTGCTGGAAATACGCCTCTCCAGTTTTCCTCCTGTCTTCCCGGCTTTCAGCGATACGAAAACACTGCTTACAGGTACTTCGTAGCCAAATAATACTATTAATAGTGTTATTTACTTGTTTTTTTTTATAGAAAGCGCGACATGTGTCGCCGAGCCACCCATAAGGTGTCTAGCGACGCCCATGGACATTCGGTCGTATGCGGCGGCTGCTAATGCCATGCCGGCCTGACAGGTGCGCTCTCTTGAAGGACCCGAGAATGTAATTTGGGGGAAATATGTGGGCAGGTAGAGGGTTCCAGAGTTTACTGGTTCTGTGGAGGAAAGATCTGCAGAACCGATTGGTACGCATTCGCGGTGAGTCCAGTGTGTAGGCATGCAATCCCTGCCCAGTGCGCGGTGTACAAGAGGTGGAAAGCGGACGGCGGAATCACGTCAAGCAGCTCCTCCGAGTACTCCCCGTGGAATAAGTGTGTTCTACACTTAGGGCGCCGACATCTCTACGGAGTTGCAGTGGTCCTAGATCGCGGGACACGTGTTATGTTTAAATTTAATTTTTATTGGTCTGAGTCACTTCATTTATCATACTCTTATTCGTCTCAGATAAAATATTAAAGAGGCCAGCGGAAAAACAGCGCTGCAGGGCACGTTCCTACAGAAATAATGCTGAGTTGCTTCCTTTTTCTCCTTCAGGTTTTTTTTAGTTTTTGCTTTTTTATCATTCTCTTGTTTTCTTTCTTCTTTTCTCTTGGCTGAGTTGGAGGGGCCAAAGCACATGCTCTGACCAGCCAATATCACCTCTGAGAAGGTAGGTGCCATACCGGAGACTTCCCTGGATTGCTGGCTATACGGGACTAGATGAGAACACAACTGAGGCTGCTATGCGGCCATCTTACATCAAGTACGGTGGTACCAACCCAGTCGGCTACAATTTGAGCCTACCACCTAGCAAGTGACAAGGGAAATGTCTTTATAAGGGAAATATTTGTTTTTTTTTTCATTTCATTTTATTTTAAAAGACTCAAGTGTACGTATGGTTTAGAGACCAACGCCCTAAAACCGACAATGCCTCGGTTAAAAGCATTTCTTACGCAACACATCTCTGGCTCAACAGCCAAATCATAGCAAGGAATAATGTAGAATCGCTTCCGTTGTACGGAACAGTGTATGTGTGGTCCGACTGCCTCTGTACGTTGTTCCGTGTTTATTTTCCGCAAACTGAACGCGTGCGAGAATACCGACGACGCGACGGCTCGATTCCAAGTGTGACAAACGTATATATCTATAACTAATAATAAATCTGTAAGGGATGGTCATGGAGTAAGTTACTTTGTTTTGGGTCGGGGTGTCAATACCTACAATGCAAAAAACCTATGTAGTAAATAGTTCACATCTTATGCCGGCACTTCACTTGGCTTAGCGTATTCGTGTTTGTTGCAAAAATTTTAGTTTTATCTCGCTCTAAGCAAGCCATTAAAGGGAGACGAAACGGAATTTTTTGCCAAATACACGAATACGCTAAGCCAAGTGAAGTGCCGGCATTATATTCTCTACTTCGCATTATGACTATATCACATAGTAGCAAACATAGTAGCAAAATGCCTACTTTTTCAAGTTACAGTCGAGAAAAAAACCACTTGGACAGATAACATTTATTCATACTTGATACTGTTACATAATGAGAAAGCGCCTGACCGCTTGATCGTTATCTTGTCCTACCTAATACTTTGCTAAACGGTGTAGTCGGTGTTGTGCTGTAATGTACCGTAGTTCTTGCACCACAACACCGATTACACTGCTTACCCCGATTGTCGGGATACTGGGTGTGGTATATATGTACATATTTTTTCTACTACTCAGATATCTTTCACTTTACCTCCGTCTCAAACATCTAACTAATGGTCGGCTGTAATAAATATTTTCATGGTATAAGTACGCCTTTCCACCAAATGTATTGTGATTTTTTTCACTGTATTCCACATATACATATTTATCCACCAATCACGTCGCGCCACCATCTCGCTTACACATAGACACCGCGTCACACAAGTGCGATGCGACGATACGCGGTGACGAATTAAATTGCATGTCACGCTTGGAATGGAGCCGCCTCGCTGGTGGTTTATTGTTTTGTGTTTATAGGATTGCTGTGAGTTTGGTCACGGATCCTTTTGTTCTAATTGTTTCATTATTTCGCTTTTGCACAACGTTAAATTGCCCTACAGCCTTTGCCAGTGTCTTCAATATCAACGAGAAGGGCTGACCTTCTCATACAGGCAAAGGGCTGACTTTCTCATACGAAGAAGACAAGATTTTTTTTTATTTTTTTTTTATGGGAACTGACACGGTTGGCTTCCTACATCACCTACAACATCCGTGATGTCAGCCCATAACACCGGGTGAACTTGGTGCCACGTCAGTGCATCCCTTCGGTCGTGCCGGCTACACTGAACTGGACGGAAAACACAAACTATCTACATAGCCGTTTCGACCAACCTTTCATTCAGTGCTGTGGTACCAACCCGGGCGGGTTAAACCTTAAACCCTACCACCTAGTAATATAAGAAGGGAGTCATATCCCTTAGTCGCCTTTTACGACATACACGGGGAGAGATGCAGTGTGGCTATTCTTTTAAAGTACCGACCCCACACGGTACAATAAAATTAAATTAAATTCGAATAAAATTAAATTCTTCTTTAATTTAAATTAAATTATTCTTCTGATGTTAATGCGTTGAAATCTGAGTCAAGCAGTCAGCGTGTATGCGTGCACTGCTAAACATATATTTATATATATTTGAACACCAGTATGGGCGGCTGTGCAGAGGGACCAGAGATACTCTATAACGCTCTATATTTAGAACGTTAAAATAATAAATTTATCAAAATTTGAAGAGTTAGTGCTAAGGTAAAATCAATATAAAAAGAGAATTGGTGTACTTGATAAATTATATGGAAAACATTATTTTGTTCTTTTTTAGTTAGACGATTTTCATAATAAACTTTTTCGTTGTCGGGTTTTAGTTTTTTATAACTGTTTTTTACCGGATACTGAATCTGGATGTGATTAGAGTATGTGTAGACATTGTTCGTCTTACCACTTTCAGTCAGTCAGTCAGTCAGAGTGTACGCCCACTGCTGGGCATAGCCTCTCCAATTTTCCTCCAGCCCTCCCGCCCTTCAGTATTTGATGTCGTCATCCCAACTGGCGGGTGATCTTCCCACGCTCCGTTTTTCCTGACACGGTTACTCCAGCGGTCATTGTCTCTTCGGCTAACATACCCAGCCCTCTGCTACTTGAGCCACCAATATCGACTACTTTGGTGCATCGGCAGATTACCTCGTTAAGCACCATATCACGTAGCGATGTTTCCAGCATGACTCGCACCATTGTTCGTCTAACCAGTTTATTTCTTGGAAAATATAGACCAGCGTGTTTTGGACTTATTCTCTTAGGTAGGTATGGACCCCTCATAGGCCCGTGAAACACGCCCAAGATTACGCAGTCCACGAAAACTTTCGCCCTTATCTCAGCTGTGGACCGCGGTTCTGTTATAGTTCTTAAATCTCACGAAGGAGCATGAGCTCTGCCTTTTTTTACGTAGAATATGTCATTTCGGGTTGTGTCAGTTGCTATAGGGTGGCACATGGGCGTATTCGAAAAGGGCAAACGCCGTCAGCTTGATAACTTTGAATGATGAAATGGATTGTCAGTCAGTCTAATGAATCCTTCAGTCCGTTAGACCGCTTTAGAAGTTCACGTGATGACTCGTTGTATCGAACTCTGTATGCCCGGAATTTGTGCCATTAAAATACATTAATTTCGACAACTTGGGGTGGGGAGCAGGTAGGATAGCTTATTGCGTAATGCATTGCCACGACCTATTCTTGTTCGCCTGCATATTATATACTTCTCCCACATCCCAAACGTTAGTTAGAATAGAATGCCTCACGGCATTTAGCTCGCCTATTGTGCCTAATTTGTATAAATTGGTGTTTAATAAAGAATATATACGTACATACATATCAATTCTACCTCGTGGTACACTCATATTTATTTAAACCTAGACCAGATCGGGTTGTGCTACGAGCATGTATGAAAAACACCATGAGAGTGGAAGAGGCGGTAGAGGTGTGTCAGGATCGTGGCACGTGGGGAGATCCGTTGTCTCAGTCTACCCATTGTTAAATAGGCGTGACGCTATGTATGTAGGATACACGGCTTTGGTATAAATATTCGTGAGATGCAATAACTATAGTAAAGCGGAACTGACGAGAGAATCTTTGGTGTCCTCTTTTCGACGTGATGAAATGAAAACAGCTATTATTTCTAGAGAACTTTTGTGAGGAGGAGAGATGGTAAATTGTTACATGAAGTCGTTAAATATTTATATATGCTTACGAATTTCTCTTTTTCACTACTTACTGTTTAAAATACAATATGTTTCTGTTTGTCTTCCCGTCTGTCTGTATGTCTGTCCTTTTCTGTCTGTCCGTCTGTAGGTTTTAGATTTTATTATTATCATTCGTAGGCAAATAAATTTTGTACTTGAATTCGTTATCTTTCGAAATGTAACAACAATGAAATACAATTAAACACAATGAAAACAATGACAAACATTGACAAGGGCTGTACAGAACCAGATAAATGACAAAAACAATTAAGCTGTCTTATGCTTATAGACTACTACTACACTTACCTAATACTACTACTATCTACTTAAATTAGCGTTAATAAAGTGGTCAATGTAATTTTTAAAACATGGTACAATAGCATCAAAAGAATTGTCAATATCCCTATCCTAATCACAGATATGCTACGAGTATGCCTGTCTCTGTCTGCCTGCAACTGGTAAACTCGTAAACGGCATAACCGATATACGTGCAGTTGTGGCGACCTCTAGACACACATAGTTTCACAGCAACGCCGTGAGATGGCGCTAAGACGAAAACAATTATCGCATTTATTGTTGTTTATTGCTTATTAATTGTTGATATGGCAGTAAAATTCAATCTTATTAATTGTTCATTGAAATTACCCCGATTGTCGGGATACAGCGTGTGGTATGAATGTATGTATGTATGTCTATGTATTTGTGTATGTAAATGAGAACTTTCCCAACAAGGAAGCTGCGAAATACCAACTCCATATAAATTTTACACAAGGTTTATTTGAAGCTCCTATCGCTGAATTCGGGTATCAGTTTAACACAAAGTACAATAGGAATTGATTTTGTGTTTCGGGAATCACATCCCAGCTTCAGTCAAAGTTAAATCGCATTTCAGTTTGCGATTCAAATAATTCAGCCATTAACTCATACATTGAATCATACATGAACTATCACGTGGTATCCGGACAACGGGGTAGGCAGATTAATCAGGTTATGCAGTAAAACTCGTATGAATTGCCGCACCGATCATCACTTTCAAAATGTATCAAGCATCAAGTAATGGATATCTACCTAATGCATGATTTGATGGAAAGAACGCGCCTATGTGACATGGCTTGCCTGTCGCCCTCTAGGACGGTATCTTGACCTTACCATTTTTTAAATGGAAACCGGGAAGGGGGGCTGAGTCAGAGAGGCCAAAGCACATGCTCCGACCAACATCACCTCTGAGAAGATAGGTGCCATATCGGAGACTTCCCTTTGGAATTCTGGCTATACTGGACGAGGAGAACACAGCCGAGGCTGCTATACGGCCATCTTACATCCAGTACGGTGGTACCAACCCAGTCGGCTACAATAAGAGCCTACCACCTCGTAAGATGCAAGGGAAGGGACCTACAGTTATACACCGGTTCCGAACGGTGAAGCAGCAGGTGTTTTTCATAAAAAAAAACCTATGCATTAAAACTTTCAAAGTCGATTTTCACAATTTGGATAAAGCAAAATAAATTGACCGACATACATGCCCGTTACCTTTATAGGTACGTCATACATTAAATTATTAAAAAACGATACCCTCCTTTTAGCTGCGCCGTACTCGGTTAAACAGAGAAGGCACGCCCCTCTTCCTCCGACCACATCCGCACCAGATTCGCAGGTTTATCATGTAAAAATTTAACGAGCGACTGGAAAAATGTCAAATTGTTGCTATCGTTTACTGTCATACTCAATTTGTTTCAGATCCGTTGCACGTAAATGTTCAACCCTGTAGATATGAAACAGAATTTTTTAAATTAATTATTTCGCGTGAAAATGCATAGCTAGTGAGAACCCCATTCGAATCCATTCAGTTTTCAAAGAGAAGAGTAAAACGCGAAAATCTATTTATAACTAGTGACCATTATAATTTCGCTGATCAAATAATTGTTTTTTTTTTATTTGTACAAAAAAAAATATAGTGATGATAGTGATGGTGACTGTGAATTGGCCATATATAGTGATTATCTCTTGGGCGCCAATTAGCTAACGCAACATTTTGAGTTTAATCGCTGAGTCGGGATGTTATGCCCTTACATAATTTGAACACTAGGCAAGGCGAGCCTAAGATTAACCGACCAAACGACTTCTTAAGATTAACCGACAGAAATTAAATCGGCGACCGACTAACCTTCACACTACTCTGTCACACCAGTGCGAAGGTTAGGAAAATTATTTCCCAACCTTCTCACCGTGAGTGCCACGATTAAAAGCAGTGTGAACGTTAGGAATTTTCCTTCCTAACGTTCACATTAGTATTAAGGATAGGAAGTCGCTTTCTTAACCTTCACACCGTTGCGAATTAAAACCCTCTTTACTAAATTATCATATTTTTTTTTTTTTTTTTTTTTTTTTTTTTATGGAAACTGACACGGTTGGCTACATCACCTACAACATCCGTGATGTCAGCCCATAACACCGGGTGAACTTGGTGCCACGTCAGTGCTTCCCTTCAGTCGTGCCGGCTACACTGAACTGGACGGAAAACACAAACTATTTACATAGCCGTTTCGACCGACCTTTCATTCAGTGCGGTGGTACCAGCCCGGGCGGGATAAACCCTACCACCTAGTAATATAAGAAGGGAGTCATATCCCTTAGTCGCCTTTTACGACATACACGGGTAGAGATGCAGTGGGGCTATTCTTTTAAAGTACCGGCCCCACACGGTACTACCACATGTACACACGGTACATATCACTGGCTACTTGAATAAAATTATATCTCAGATGTCGGTGCTAAAAAAAAAGATAATTGAAGTTTTATGGGATGTCATCAATGTCATTTGAATATTTTATCTCGAAATTTCAACCCCAAAATAATTTAAATAAAAAATAAGTTCAAATAACTAAAACCCGACTACTGAAAAATCACACTCTGAAAAAGTATGAAACAAAAAAATAATTCATAGTGATGTTCAGGAGATAGCCGTGGTCATATGCCACTTTGCCCTAAAACTTATGATCGCTTACTACCTACTGTTAGAAATTAGAATGTATTGTTAAAAGTCTATATTATGTATAAAGTCGGGTTTTAGTTTTTTAAACAAATTTTTTTTACAAGTATGTAGGTAGACACGTTCGTTCAGTTTGGCTGAACCGTGGGAAGGTTAGTCCGAGGTGAGTGTGAAGGTGAGAAAATAAATTTGACGGTGTGAAGGTTAGGAAAGGGACTTCCTATCCTTAACACTAATGTGAAGGTTGGGAAATAATTTTCCTAACCTTCACACTGGTGTGACAGAGCAGTGTGAAGGTTAGTCGATCGTCATTAAATCACCATCAGAATTGATTGCATTACAATAATGCTTGACAGCTGCTCATTGCTATTGTGCGTTGTTTCAGTCGCTCGCTAAAATTCTACGCAATAGCCGTCCCGAAGGGAGCAATGGATCAAAATTGGAAAAGCGAGATAGCGCGCATTTCAAATGAAATATGCGAACGATGGACCCGGGCACGGTATTTCAGGAATCGTGCGAGATACGCTGAATTAGTAGGGTGTAAACATTACGCTGGTATGTCCGATATCAGATTAATTCTGCTCCAGACCGAAATTGGGATAAACGTGCATAATTTTGGTGAAGAAACACGAGTTTAGTCGATATATTTAGTTAACAAACTGGGATTTCCGCGCATTTCTGCTCGCAGCACTAACTTGCTTGCTCTGATGACGCTAAGAACGAGGAATAAAGTACTATAAAAGTATACCAGTATAACTATTTCCAACCACACCGCGGGCAGCAAGTTTGATACACAGCTACAGGTTGGCCATGGTCACCCATGTCTTAGGAGTTTATGTGAAAAGAATCGAAGGGAAAGTAACTGTTTGATCTATGGCAGGATTAGCTCGAGTGTGGTAGTTTACTCTGGGTGGGATGCACCTCGCCATAAAATTTAAACAATTAGTAATCCGTTTTAAGTCAAATATTAATTAACCTGTCAGGCAATCTTAAGGCAGGGCAATACCTTAAACAGCGGATAGCAATCGCTATCCAGCGCGGGAATGCTGCGAGCGTTTTGGGTACCCTACGAGAAGAGAGTGACCAAAATTTGTGTGAAATTTTTTATGTTGTTTAGGTTAGTTTAGTCTTAATAGTTATTTGTTAATTTCATATTGTGCAATAAATATATTTTCTTTATTAACAATTCGTGAAAAGTATATAGAAGAGGTCAATTCACAATATGTTTCTCATAGAGGTTGATGTGAAAGGAATCGAAGTCAAATTACCGTTTGATCTATGGCAGGATTAGCTCGAGTGTGGTAGTTTACTCTGGGTGGGATGCACCTCGCCATAAAATTTAAACAATTAACAATTCGTGAAAATATATAGAAGAGGTCAATTCACAATATGTTCCTCGTAGAGGTTGATGTGAAAGGAATCGAAGTCAAAGTAACTGTTTCATCTATGGCAGGATTAGCTCGAGTGTGGTAGTTTACTCTGGGTGGGATGCACCTCGCCATAAAATTTAAACAATTAACAATTCGTGAAAATATATAGAAGAGGTCAATTCACAATATGTTTCTCGTAGAGGTTGATGTGAAAGGAATCGAAGTCAAAGTAACTGTATGATCTATGGCAGGATTAGCTCGAGTGTGGTAGTTTACACTGGGTGGGATGCACCTCGCCATCAAATTTAAACAATCAACAATTTTTGAAAAATATATAGAAGAGGTCAATTCACAATATGTTTCTCGTAGAGGTTGATGTGAAAGGAATTGAAGTCAAAGTAACTGTTTGATCTATGGCAGGATTAGCTCGAGTGTGGTAGTTTACACTGGGTGGGATGCACCTCGCCATCAAATTTAAACAATCAACAATTTTTGAAAAATATATAGAAGAGGTCAATTCACAATATGTTTCTCGTAGAGGTTGATGTGAAAGGAATTGAAGTCAAAGTAACTGTTTGATCTATGGCAGGATTAGCTCGAGTGTGGTAGTTTAGCTTGAGCGGGTGCACCTCGGCGAGTGATTGATTGTAACACTTAGTGCGGTCCGTGGGGGTCTTATCGAGCGGCGCAGTAGTGATGCGCGGTGACTCGATGTCGATGTTATATCGCCACCCTGAAAATAGGTACAACAACTCATCGAGCGGATCAGATCGAAAAGAATTTAAATAGTATCCACTTATAAATGGTCATAATTTTCCGCACTACAATAATTTTCTTAAACGTAAAATGACACATTAACATGACAAAATTTATAAACTATAAAAAAATTTACATTACGTATCGTTTGTTTAGTGATTGGAAAATTAAACATATGATAGGATATACATCCCTAAATCCGATAAATTTCCACAATACCTGTAAGTTCCTTGTCTAAAACTAAAAACAAAGTTTTTTTTATGGATAGCGTGGCGTTGAGTAAGTTACAAGTATGAAACCCTGCGCACCTGCACTAGAGTGGTCCCTGGTCCAACTTACCCTTCAACTCAGTCATATTTTACACAAAACAATCACATTATTATATTGTATATTATGTATATAAAATATTATGAACATTAAATACCTATACAAAATAACTATTTAAATCTAAACCTAAAAATACCTCCTGAATTATATTCTGAAGTGTCTCAAATTGTGTTTAGAGCCGCATCGCAAACATCGATATCTGTACATTGTATTTTTTCTCCGCGAACATCACTAGACTTCGCCGTCACGCTATAAGGGACAAAGTGAAGAAACTTGTCTTCGCAAATATACAGTCTTAATCCCCTTATTCCTCTTGTGCTTAACTCCGAGCAGACGTTTTAGCTTCTATTTTGAATCTTATGCGCCGGCAGTAAGGTACATTTTACGACAGAATGTGAACAAAAGTTTCAGTTGAAAGTTCTAAAGGCGTGATTTTATTGTTTGCTTTATGAAGATCGGGCTGAGTATTATAACGAGTTTAGTTTAAATTTTGTTCTCAATCTCAATTCCGCTATATTTGTACAATTTCGTTCCTTGCGCTTTGTTCGGATGAAACGTAACAAGATTGTTTTGGAATCTCGTTTTGATGTTAGTCTGATTAGATACGGCCGTCTGTGTCTAAGTATTGTGCAAAATTTAATTTAATTTTCTCCATAAAATTTAATTTTATATTCTCCTAGCTAGCTAGCTCCTAGCTATTGCGGCTAGAGTTTTCGGTGCACGTATTTCGTCTATGGTTTTCATTTTCATCTCGGCTGAAATAGAGGACACAAGACCTGTCGCATTTTCGAATCTCTAAAATCCCAAAAAACACTCGTTCGCTGAAGCTGCGACGTCGACGTCCAATTTTCGAACCTAAACAAAACTTCCAATGCAAACATTCAGTCCAACATTGGAGACTCATCCGCGATACTCGCTAGGTTTGCCAGTCGCTCCGAAATTGCGGGGTAGTTCTCTGATTAGTGTATTTGTTCCGGGTTCTGTATTTGCACTGCATGGGTTTTCGAAAACAAAACGAAACAAAATAAACAAATATATTAATCGGCTTCACATATTGTTATTGTACATAATAGTCACAGTTATTAGTGTACTTTAAATTATCCCTGTTTCCCAAAATAGGGCTCCCTGAGCTATGGGAAACAGGGTCTCTTATCCGGTGGTTCACATTGATTCAATATTAATTTTGCATGTCAGATAAAAAATCATACCGAGTTGCTGAGCTCGGAGAGATACGGTTACCAGGAGTGCACAAGTTGAAGCCGATGCTAAAAAAAATAGCCTGTGATTCATTTGATAGACAGTAGAAGGTGTTTGAAATGTGGGCTCCTGGTACCTGCACTCACCCAGGTAAGCACTCGTTTTACTTTTGGATTTCAGTTTCACAAAACATTTCATAAATAGGCAATGAGGTGTAATATATATACCGCTGAAGGCCGGGAGGACTGGAGGAAAATTGGAGAGGCGTACGTCCGGCATTACAAAATAAAGGAAAAAATAAACAAAATCGAGCCATTCATATAGGAAAAACTGCGGATATGCCTTTCGTCCATATATCTAGGAATTAAAACGGATTATTTTTGTTAGGGCCATAAGGCCATAAGCTGAAGGTTTATTAGGGAGCATAATATGAAGATTATGTGTTCCAGGATTCCGTTTAAATGTTCCAGAATCCGTTTCTAAATTCCCAGAATCGCGTCCTAATGCTCCAGAATCCGGTTAAAAATGTTCGGGAATCGCATTATAATTTATTGATATTATCTCAGTTTTGCAACCCTAGTTACTCTCCACTCCGAGCAGGGCTAGACGAGTACCCGCCCCGCGGTGTGAACATGCTGGTCACACGCCCACCGCTCGATGTTATCCGCTAATTGATCGCACACCTTATACCACGCGAGGCGGCCGCTAGTGTCGCCGCGTTGCCGACGATATCGATACGTTCCGATTTTAAAGGAGCAACAGACATAGGGTCAGATTGCAGACTGCGAACGACTTCATTCGAGAACATACAAATGATAGTTGTGCGAAGGTATGCTCAGCACTATCCCGGGGCAAAATCGCCTAATGAAATTTATTATTTAGGTTAGTTTTTTGTTTTGTTAGTTTTAGTTTTAAATTTATAGTTATTGTAAGTTTTTTCTTTTTATTTAATTTTTATGTTCTTTTTAATAAATTTTACATAAGTTGTGCGAGGTCGGAACCATCGCTTGCGGATGGATCAATGAATCTTGAATGAATTAATAAATTTAATTTATTAAAATAAAAAAATTAGAAATTAATATTTAATAAAAGTACTACAACCCTTTTTCATTGGATAAAGTAGTGTTTTTAACTTTTATAACTTTCTCAGTCAGTCAGCGTCCAATGCTGGACGTAGCCTCTCCAAGTTGTAGGTGATGTAGCCATCGGTTTCCATAAAAAAAAAAAATGTTGGAAATTTCGTTTAACGAAATATAAGGGAATCTTGATTTGCAATAGAAAACCATATACGTTAATGAAAAAAGTATCGATATATCTTATCCAGCATTCAGCCCTAACTTGTTGGGTTCACAACGACCCAGCGCTGGCGGTCATTAGTAGCGGTGCAACGCGGAATACCAATCGGCGATGCATTTCCTTAGATTGAATCCACATTTCGGATATCGATTAGAGCTTAATTCGCCCGGGCACAACACTATTCTTGTAGCTACCTGTATCGGTTCGGTCTGAAGGTTTACGTTTGGGTTTAGTTTCAGAGTTTCTCGGTTAGGTGGGGTAAAGATGAATAATTAGTAAATCAGCTTAGGTAGGTACATAGCATCACGCCTGTCACCAAAGCGATAACAAGATATAAACGAATTGTCTGCCGAGGTTTGCTTGGCAGACCTCTGACGTCTCTTTAACAGTTTTAGTGTTTTTCTTGTATTGTTTTATGCAGTACCGTGTGGAGGCGGTATTTAAAAAGAATAGCCCCACTGCATCTCTCCCCATGCATGTCGTAATAGGCGACTAAGGGATAAGGACGAGATGCCGTGCTAAAGGGCGACAAACTAGCCACCTCTCACGTTGGCACGGTCCTTCCAGCGAGTCAGACAGTAGGTGGGTCTTCGTGCTCTACTTGCTACTTGAGAATTGTCTTGTCCTAATACTTAGCTAAACGTGGTGGTCAGTGTTGTGCTGTAATTTACCAGAGTCCTTGCAGCACAACACCAATTACTCTGCTTACCCCGATTGTCGAGATAAAGCGTGCGGTATGTATGTATGTATGTTTTATGCATTCAGATGTTGGTTGCTGAGTCAGAGAGGCCAGAGCACATGTTCCGAAGCCAATATCACCTCCGAGAAGGAAGTTACCATACCGGAGACTTTTGTGTAGATTTTTTTATAGGCAGCCGGCGCGGGTATCTTTGCCCAATACTTCAACGGAAGATCAGAGAGGCGCCATGCAGGCTATGAGGCAGACAAAAAGCTTGTCGTCTAATTTATGGACACGCCTTTTGAAGATTCCCAGGTGGTGGTGGTGGGGACCACACTCACCGGAAGACCGTTCCATATTTTCGCCGTTCGACACAGGAAAAATTTCGAAAAACGATGTGTTCTTAGAAGTTGCGTGTTAACAACATATGGATGTTACGAGCGAGTCCGGCGGGTGTGGCGGAGACGGATGGGAGCAGGAGTACTACTGTTTTTACGATACAGCAAAATAAAATAAAAAACACATAATTTTTTTTATATTTTTGTAAAATAATTATTTAGTATGTCCACCATAATTAGACATATTCTGTGAGTTCAAAAGATACAGCCCTTTAAAGATAGGACAGAACGTCTGACAGACCGACGGCCAGACGGACCGACGGCGTAGGTTTAGTAATACGTATGAATACGGAACCCTAAAAACTAATTGGTGCACTTCGGTCGGATTCGAATCAGCCTTGTCATTTGGTTACTACTCGATTGACCCTCTTGGAGCACTAGTTAAGGAATTTAGTAAACCTCCCTCCAAGTGCATTCCGATATTCCTTACCAAATAAGGTAATACTGAAAGAAATGCAAGATTGCATTTCTTATTATTATATAAGGAGCGGTCGCTGCGCCGACCGGCGCATTCAATTGTGTGCAGCTCGCGCGTGCACATCATTCGTGTATTGTTCGTGAAATAAAGTTTTAAAAAAAAAGGCTCTTAACGTTTCCACGATCTTAACTCACTCACCTAACCATCCCGAGATATTTCAGATTTCATGAGTGAAAACTGCATGTAAATTTGTCCAGCCGTTTTCAACTGCACCCGTTGTTGCAGACGGACAGATATTCGTTGCCTTTTATATACGAGTAGAGACGAGATGAAGTTATCCAACAATGCAAAGGATTGCCAAGCAAAGCGGGCACTGAATGCCATCCCACTTGCTCCCGTCGCGACGTTTTCAGGTCTCGCTCTTGCGCGAGAATGCTTGCAGAGTGGAAATAAGTACATATGTAGAAGCGGCATAACCTACATACATACATAGACACAGCCATACATTGTCAGCCTCGATAGCTCAGTGGTGCAGACAGTCGACTGTCGCTATTAATGGTTAAGCAACGCTGGGCGCCGTCAGTACTTGGATGGGTGACCGCTCGACCGTTGGAGGCTGACCGTGGTTCGGATTCCACGTAAAACTGTAGGTCCCTTCCCTTCTTACCTTACTAGGTGGTAGGGTTCAACCCGCCCGGGTTGGTACCACCGCACTGAATGAAACGTCGGTCGAAACGGCTATGTAAATAGTTTGTCTTTTCCGTCCAGTTCAGTGTAGCGTGCACGATCGAAAGGAAGGACTCATATGGCACCTAGTTCACCCGGTGTTATGGGCTGACATCACGGATGTTGTAGGTGATGTAGCCAACCGTGTCAGTTTCCATAAAAAAAAGAAGATCAAGTTCTCCGTCACACCCTGTTGACAAATGTAGTGCACGCAGACCAAATCTTTCTTCTTTCTTCTTCTTCGGAACTGTCTTCCGGCGAGTGTATTTCCTGAATCCTTTAACCTGGGTGTCTTCAAGCGTCATATTAACGGGCTAGACAGCCTAGCAACAGTCCGCAAATCTGCTGGCATGGCACCTAACTGAGCGTGGTTTCGCGAGGAGAGGTGATTTTGGCTCTGTCGACTGCACCATTGGTCTCTCGGCATAGCCACCCATGATGGTTCACATAAAACAAAAATCTTGTTGCAAATGCAGTGTAAGCCAATGCCGTTTCTGGGCACATATTCGCACGGCCGACAGAGTTTGCTCAAACAATTTGTACGCATCACGGAGACAGTCGGGCTCTGCGCTCCGTCTCCTCGAGAGTAATGTGAGTAAAGAGTACCTGTCGCTAGCGCCGTAATGTGTGGGATTCAGCTCGTCTCAAACTATTCAAAAAGATAAAACTACTATTTACATACTCATCCTCCGACTGGCGGCGGCGGGTAGCCGAGTGGTCTGGGTGAGCACTGGTTGCAAGCACCCTTAAAATTTTATCCATTGAGATGTACTTGAGATGGTAAGCCTCGCCGCGAGGCGAACCTTCGGAATGCATCCAAAAATGCTTCAGTGGTCATGTCTTCTGACAATGACAAGCTCTGTGTGGAACGCCTTTGTGACATAACAAATGAACATACAAACATAAAGCTTTGTGACTAGAACCTTACGCACACGTTTTTTTTTATGGAAAGCGCGACATATGGCATCGTTTCACTTACGAGTAGGTAACTTACGATGCCCGTGGACATTCTGTGATGCACGGGAATTGCGAATGCCATGCCGGCCTGACAGGAGCCTTTTCACGCCCCTTTTGAAAAACCCCAGGCATGTACTTGGGAGGAAATATATTATGAGCAGGGAGTGCGTTCCACAATTTCTCGGTTCTGTGAATAAAAGACCTACAGAACCGGTTGGTGCGCATCCTCGGTAGGTCGATTGTATAGGGGTGCATCCCCTGCCCAGTACGTGTAGTGCGGAGGTGGAATGGAGACGACGGAATCGCGTTAAACAGCTCCTCCGAACACTCTCCGTGAAATATACCAGAACACACTTAGGGAGCCGACGTCCCTACGGAGTTGCAGCGGTTCTAAGTCGCGGGACATCACAGAGTCATCCACGTGATTGTTTAATATTGAATGGCCCGCAATAATCAATTCCGACCTTCTGGAAAGGCCACGCCATGTTCACTCTATCATAGGGTAAGGACATCAGCTTCTTTTGCGAGAGGTTCGGGGTTGGGCGATTTGATTGATTTGAGATTTGAATGATTTTTTCTGACGGATTTTTTTTCGTGCACACCTCCTGGATACTTCACCGTTTGGAACCGGTGTAAAACTGTAGATTCCTTCGCTTGCCCCTTTCTAGGTGGTAGGCTCAAATTACAGCCGACTGGGTTGGTACCACTGTACTGGATGTAATATTGCCGCATAGCAGCCATGTTATGGGTGTTGCCCATAATACCGGATGAACTTGGTGCCACGTCAGTGCTTCCCTTCGGTCGTGCCGGCTACACTGAACTGGACGGAACACACAAACTATTTACTTAGCCGTTTCGACCGACCTTTCATTCAGTGCGGTGGTACCGACCAGGGCGGGTTAAACCCTACCACCTAGTAATATAAGAAGGGAGTCATATCCCTTAGTCGCCTTTTACGACATACACGGGGAGAGATGCAGCGGGGCTATTCTTTTAAAGTACCGGTTATTATTAATTTAATTCGGTTTATTAGAGTTTAGTGAAATAAATAAATAAATTCAAGTTTCTAAAATTATCATTTTTGTAAAATCATCGAGCACCTCAACCCTCGAAGGTGTGAATCGGTAAATTCCTTTAGAAAATCACCACACGAGCGCTACGACCGAAAGTGCAACTTAGCGCTTTCTTGTCTTAACGTGGAATGTGCACGAAGTTGCTGCGAATTTCCCAACTTTTATTTCCGGTCTAGTCCCGCGCGGGTTTCCCGCTGCGACGCCATTTGTCGGCCGCCATTTTGTGTTCAACCGAAAATGGTCCTTCGAGCCGGATCCTTATTCCACTGTGGTTAGAGTCGAATTTAGATGATTATTTCGCATTCCGTTTGGTCTTTTTCAGAGCGTGTACAAGTTCTGCGTTGTTTTTTTTTTTACACCGGACGAAGTTTTGTTATGTCGCCCGGGTCGGTCGGCCGCGTTGCTCGTTTTCTTCGCGGACATTATTTTTAAGTCGGCTATCAAAATATTCGGGTAGGGGCGAAGTTTTAGCGTATTCAATACTTTCGCCTTTTAGGCGATGTGGGGATTTTTCGTGGGTTAGTTTAGCTTTCAGGCTTATTTCTTTTAGTTTTATGGTTTCGTATCCACACGAATTAGTGAGCCTACGTCATCTGTCTGTCCGTCCGAGAGCTGTATCTTTTGAACCGCTATAGCTAGGAGCTTGATTTTTTTACCGAATATGTGTTATTATGGCGGATATGCTAACATACCATAAAAAAAGCGAAAAGTAAAAAATTAAGAAACGTGTTTCATACAATAAATGTGCTAAGAATCGATTAGTACATATTCACGCTACTAAATAATAGATGGCGCCACAGGTACTTTGTATTGCAGATAGATAAAAGATAGGCGGATATGATATTTTGACAGGTTGGTATAGCGGATCTACGGAACCCTCCGTGCGTGAGTAAAACTAGCACTTGACCGATTTTTTATGCGAAAGAGCCCGCTTAATTTTTTTTTTATGGATACTGACACGGTCGGCTACATCACCTACAATATCCGCGATGTCAGCCCATAAGACCGGGTGAACTTGGTGCCACGTCAGTGCTTCCCTTCGGTCGTGCTGGCTACACTGAACTGGACGGAAAACACAAACATTTACATAGCCGTTTCCGACCGACCTTTCATTCAGTGCGGTGGTACCAACCCGGTCGGGTTAAACCCTACCACCTAGTAAGAAGGTAAAAGGGAGTCATATCCCTTAGTCGCCTTTTACGACATACACGGGGAGAGAAGCAGTGGGGCTATTCTTTTAAAGTATCGGCCCCACACTTTGCATTCGAACCATTTTGCTGACTTCGCAACATCGATTATGGCGTGACAATACGTTCGTATACGTCAGAATACGAATACGCATCGGATAATTTCGTCTTATCTTACCAGGGTCCTTTCGTAATGGCTTATTTTCGTTATCTGGATGTGATCGCACCGCCCTCGTCGCCTGCTGGCTACGTGGCGCGGGAGGGATGGAGAGGGAGAGGCGGCAGTCCCACAGACAGCATAGTCGCATTTGTATTATTTGGTAAACCAGCGTCGGTTTATTTTACATGTCTGTAGATAATAAATTCTTCTATGTATTTAATTATTTCATAAAAATTCACTAATTTGTTTACATATCCTGCTGATATAGATGCAACCTCTCGCGGCCTGTAATTGTTATAATCGATTTTCTTCTAGACGTCAGGGTACCCTCTCACGTACACATACGTAACCGGTGGCGCAAAAGTAATAATCCATTTTTATACAGCTATAATTGTTTTTCTGTGTTTTATTAATCTATCTTTATTTATATCTTGCAAATTTGTACCATTAAGTACTAAATATGATATCGTTCTAAATAGTTCTAATGACGACCTTCAGCATATATTCAAATGTCCAGCTTTTTTGCATTTGTAATAATTTTTGTATTACTTTCAGCACAAAAAAAAAAAAAAGTTATAGCTATATTGTAGCGCCCGCGGCGGCTTCGTTGTGGACTGTACGGTGGGTCGGAAAATTGAAAAAAAAAACTCGGAGGCTTGGAAGAGAATTGTATTGAGAACGGATAACAGCGAAAAGCAGACAGAATGCATAGATTATTTTTTATAGAGAGACAGGTAGTGATGCAGCTAAGCTGACCAATCACAATCAAGCTTTAAACACTCATTGTTGCCATTAGGTCGGCACGAGGCCCCGCGGCTTGCATACGGCTCGAGTTCGAATTGATGATAAATTTTGCACCACCTTATAGTTCTTACATTTTTCTAACTAATTCTTGAATGTGTAAAATAAGCTGACGCCGGCTTACGGCCTTGTATCGTTTGCGGCCTTTTTTTGGACTCAATCGGATTTATCTAGTCATTTCGGCGGCTTACATGGAGCGGCTTACCCGGTATCCGCGGGTATTTTTCTCTGTATAAGAGATTTCGATTTGTATATTTTTTGGGTGGGGCGATGATCCGCGGACGCTAGTGGGCCAAAATAGATTTCCTCGGGAATAAATATCGTTCGTAACTCGCGAAGCGCTTCCGTTGATGTTGGACAAATTTTTGGTAATGCTTTTATTCGAAAAGATTTCTGGAGATCTGGACTCTTTGATATGTAGAATGTCGAACCTCGTTCTATGTAGCTTTTTCGTTAGCAGTTTGAATTTCTTCCCTTCGGTCCTTTTCTGTAATTCCAGGGCCCTTTACCTAAATGGATGCCAGTCCAGGCATCTTTAGGATTCCTCAACATTTAACTAAAACCGAAAAATAGTAGCTAAATTTTTTATTTATTGTTTACTGAAAGCGCGACAAATGACGCCGATCCAACCATAAGGTGTCTAACGACGCCCATGGACATTCGGTCGTATGCGGGGGTTCCGAATGCCACGCCGCCGGTCTGACAGGTGCCCATCTCGCTACTCTTGAACGATCCTAGACTGTCCTTGGAAGGAAATATATGGGCAGGGAGGGAGGGAGGCATTTATAAGATAAAGATTCACATTCACAAATACTTATAGAATATTCACATTTAATATTCTGAACCTAGGTATTACATTTTTGTATGCAAAAACGGGCACGGCTTTTAGGGGCGGCGCCTTGCGTGCAAGAAAGAAATGGCTCATTCTGCGTGTGAACAATGTTCACACGCAACCCTCAGTCTGCGTGTGAACAATGTTCACATGCAAACAGCATTTTTAAAATTAAATATGATTTAATTACATGGTGTGGAACTGTCTCCCGGCGAGTGTGTTTCCCGAACCCTTTAACCTGGGTGTCTTCAAACGTCGCATCAACGGGCTAGACAGCCTAGCAACAGTCCGCAAATCTGCTGGCATGGCGGCGCCTCACTGAGCGCGGTTTCGCGAGGAGAGGGGTTTTTGGCTCTGTCGACTGTACCATAGGTCCCTCGACACAGCCACCCATGTTGGTTTACATTTAAAAAAAATACTATGGTGTGTAGTTGCACATTGGCAATAAGGCAAGCAATACTCTCCAGTTCCCGGCAACAACTTATGCGTGTCGAGCTTTAGAAAGAGACAATCCGATTATAGAGCTGTGTCCCTGTCGCACAGAGACGTGCGAGTTCGTGCGACAGGGACGACGCTCTACAACCGTATTGTCTCTTTCTAAAGCTCGACACGCATTATTTGCGGCCGGCAGCTGTACGATTATTATTACTTGATCATGGGTAAGTTTCAATGTCGCGGTTACTTTCAGTTCTATTGTTACTTGCTGAAATTTAACATTACTATTTTCGTGCGGACGTTTGTCGCAGTTCTCTAAGTACTAAAATATGTTAAGTGCGAGTTTTACTCGCGCGCGGAGGTTTCCGTATCTATCCGCTATCAATAATATCCGCCTATCTTTTGTCTTTCAGCAGTGCAATGTATAAAAGCCTGTGACGCCATCTATTATTCAGTAGCGTGACTAATCGATTTTTCGCACGTTTTTGCATGGGAGCACCCCTTAATTTTTAACATTTTCTTTTTTTTTTGTATTATTTGTTGTTATATCCGCCATAGTAACACATATTCTGTGAACATTTCAACGGGCTACCTATTACGGTTCAAGAGATACAGCCCTCGGACAGACAGACGGACGGACGGACAGACAGACAGCGGAGGCTTAGTAATAGGCTTCCGTACGGGATACGGAAACCTAAAAAAAACGTTCTTCTATTTATTTTCTAGACCTTTTAACCAAACCATTGCAATTTCTTGCTCAACCCTTGCCGAAAAAATTACCTGCATATACAGGGTATCTAAAGTTTAGGTCAGGATTATCGAAATGAGCCATCTCATCTCACTAATATCATAAATTATGCGAAAGTATGTTTGTTTGTTTGGTCCTCTTTCACGCCTGGACGGCAGGACGGATTTTGACGAAACTTCGGATAGGGGTAGTATATATCCCGGAGTAACATAAGTGGTCAAGTTCGAGTCGAGCTCGCGTAAAGAGGGTTCCGTGCCATTTCGTTGTCTGTGAGAACTAGAATGATTAGCATTTTCGTTTACGTTTTCCTGTTAATTAAGTGTATATCCCATGGCAACGTAATTAAAAAAGAGTGGTTAAGTTCCAGTCGAGCTCGCGTAAAGAGGGTTCCATACCATCCCGTTTTCTGTGAGAACTAGAAGGATTAGGATTTTTGTTTAAAATTTTCTGTAAATTATGGTAACATATTTTTTTTAAAGTGGTCAAGTTCGAGTCGAGCTCGCGTAAATAGGTTTCCGTACCATCTTTTTATTTTCCTTAGATATCAGTGGTTGGGGAAGGAGTTGGTAGGAGTAGACACGATACATATCACGATCCTTCGATATTCCTGACCCAACCTTGGACACCCTGTATATGTACATATTTTAAAAATATTTTTTCACATTTTCTACCCAAACTAAATCCCTTGGTGGCGAGCCAAGTTCACACTTTGCCGTAATTTTTCCTCGCGCCCTCACGAGGCGTCAGTAAAGGGAAAAATATGGCGCATGAAAAGGGTAAAAAGCGGGCGCTTTCGTTATTTCCGGAGGTCATTCTTGGACGAGATACGCAATATTTTGGCAGTGGACATAAAAATGAAGGGCCCAGGACGCTCCTCGACGATGTCTATAGCGACTTAACAACGTTTATGTTTATTTTTTTACTTGGAATATCACGAAAATCTCTACGAAACGTGATAGTTTCAAAGTTTATTTATTAAAACACACACATTAGAAAACAGAGATACAAAAACAGACGAATACAATACAATACATACAAACATACCACACACGCTTTATCCCGACAATCAGGGTAAGCAAAGTAATCGGTGTTGTGCTGCAAGAACTCTGGAAAATTGCAACACTTTCAGCCTTGGATTCTACGACGCGCCATTCGACGCGCCAAGCGACGAGCCATTCGCCTCATTGGTGACTCTGTACTCACAAAGGACCTTCAACCTCTAAAGCACAGACGTATCGTTGGGTCATTGAGCCTGTTTTATCGGTACTACTATGGCCGCTGCTCTGACGAACTTGCTTCCCTTATCCCTCCTCATCCTGTTCGCCTTCGCCAAACCCGCCATACTCTCGCGGAACACCCCTTTGTAGTCGACGGAAGAGTTCTTCGAACTGCACGATTCTCTAAATTGTTCTTGTGCCGCACTGCAAAGGTGTGGAACGGACTCCCAGGGAATATCTTCCCCCACTCCTACAATCCACGGATCTTCAAATCGCGGGTTAATAGCCTTTCCCAAGCAACATTAGTCCACCTCCAAGCCGGACTGGCACCTCCTCGCGGGTGAAATTGGCTGCGCCTGAGGTTGCGACCTCGGGCAGAGCCACCCAATTCGGTAGCATTAAAAAAAAAACACAACATCGACCACCACGTTGAGCAAAGTATTCGGACAAGATAACTATCAAGCAGCATGTAAGGCACAAAGATCCACCTGCTGCATGACTCGGTGGATGGACCGCGCCAAGGTGAGCGGTAGCAAGCCTCTCGCCCTTTAGCACGGCACCTTGTTCTTATCCATTAGTCGCCTTCGATCATAAAACATATAATTTAAAATTATTATAAAATATAATACTTTTAACTATGTTTTCCGTCTACGTTGGTCGCCTTTTACGACACACACGGGGAGAGATGCAGCCTTTATCTTTGACAGATAAAACGGCAAATTAAGGTGATTCGAACATGGGCCTCTTTTTTTTATGTAATCCGGTATGGGTGGCTGAGTCAGAGGGGCCAAAGCACATGCTCTGACTAGCCAATATCACCTCCGAGAAGGTAGGTGCCATACCGGAGACTTCCCTGGATTGCTGACTGTACTGGACTAGAGGAGGCTATGCGGCCATCGTACTTCCAGTGCGGTGGTACCAACCCAGTTGGCTACAATTTGAGCCTACCACCTAGTAAGGGGCAAGGGAAGAGACCTACAGTTTTACACCGGTTCCGAACGGTGAAGCAGCAGATGTAGGTATGCACGTAAATTTTTTCGTCAGAAAAAACTCATTGGTACACGGCGACCGGATTCGAACCTCGGAACTTCCGCATGAGAAGCCGATGCCCAAACCAATCGGCCACCCGCCCCTTAACTTGCCAAACACTATGAAAGCGTTAAGGTAAACATTTTCACTTCCATGCAAATGGCCCTAAAGAGAGCTCCCGTGTTCGGGAGTCCCGTTTAGCAGAAACTTGTGTTTACTTTGAGTGCAACTTATTTGCCCCTCACCAGGCGCACTGCTGTAAGCGAGTGTTTATCTTCCGCTGTCAAGTTTTCCAGTCTCGGGATTGGAGGCGGTAAATATTTCAGAAATACAGGCTTGCTTCTTTGAGAATTTGGGCAAGTGTAGCGGCCGTACGGTTGGTGTGTACATTATTTGGTGCTTTACAACAAAGAAGGTGTTTATTTTAAAGTTTCGTATGGCACACTGAAAAAACGGTTAGTCAGTATGTAACAAAATTTTGTGTAATATGTTACAAAACAGTATAGTTGCTGTGGTGACTACAAAACTAGCAGTTACCACAACTAAACCGAGCTTAGCAAATCAGTTTGGTTGCTTCCTACTTAACTGTTTGTTAAAGAAAAACTGTTTTTTGCGACACAGCTAAATAGATTTCTAATGTATAGCTGAACTATTCTCAAATCAAAACAAACGTGCAGCTCGCGCAACAATATTTTATGGCTTAGTGAAGGGAGATTCCCTTCACTGAGCCATAAAACTTTATTATGCGAACTGCACGTTTGTTGTGATTTGAGTATAGTACAGGCAAAATAGCTCACGTTTGGTCACGTGTGGCCAAACAATTCAGTGAACAATTAATTTTGTAAATAGTAGCTATTAGGTTACATAAGAGGGTTTTACTAAATTGTGGTTAGTTGCCGCAACTAAAACGGTTTAGGTAACTTTATTTAGTACGTACCAAATTTGAGTAAAAAATGACTTTACTAAACAGTTTAGTAAAAAAAAATTTCTCAGTGCAGAAAGTGGTTTTAGAGTTTATGATGTGTAAGCATATATGCCGGGGCTCCGATAATTTTTCGAGGCTGAAGTGAATTGCGATTTGGTAAGAGTAACACTTGTAACAGTGACGTTCACTATTAAGATATCGCTAAATAATTACACATCCTAAATAATTACAGTACGGAAGCCTATTTTTAAGCTTAATACGTCTGTATGTCTGTCTAACTTTCTGTCTGTCTGTCCGTCCGTCCGTCCGATGGTTGTATATTTGGAACCGTAATAGCTAGCTGGTTGAAATTTTCACATTATATGTGTTATGGCGGATATAACAACAAATTATAAAATAATTAAAAAGTGAGAAAAATCAAGGGGGGTCACCCCTTGATGTTATTATTTTCTATACGAAGAAAGTATTAAAACAATAAATTCTTGTACAGAAGTATATTTTACGTTTGAAGTATATTACACTTGTGACAAATGCAAGACGAATGCTTTTTGCGCACACAAGAAACGTGTTTTTCTTTTCACCTTTTTTTGTGGTACGGATACCTCGGTACACAAGTCCGGCTTGCACTTGGCCGGCTTGAGTGACCCGAGCTGGAGATCCAGATATAATTAGGGAAAGACGTCGATCAGGAGCTTATTTCATACCTTTGAAATGCTACATAAGAGAACTCAAGTATCACAAATGAAATGGGTATTCCGCGCGGCGCGTTTGACGGATAAAACTGGGAGAGATGGTATACGAGGGAAAAAACTTTCTGTTAAGGACAAAATAGATTGTATACAGTTTACGACAATAGCATTTCTATCCTTTTCAAATCTTGTTACAAGTCATTTAACCCTTATTTCGTCCAAGGTTGCCAGTGGACACCGGATCTGCAGCACTAAATCAAAGATTCTACCACGGGGCTCCCGCATCCGACGATATCGTTGTCAAAATATAAATTTAGTCTCGACTTCGCGTGATTCATGCTGCAATTTCGAGGTGAATAAATCACCGAGCCACTGGCGAGGTGTCCAGTTATACGCGGCCCCAGGGGGCGCCTAGGGATGCCTGGTAGGATTTTATGTCGAAGGCGCTTTCGGCTTAACCGTAAGAGCGTTAATTTTAACCTTAGGCCCAATTGCGCGTAGCAGGTTTATCCTCCGAGTCCCATAATCTTAAGACTATCTCGCGGCGTATAATCTCTAATTCTGTATCCGTCCGTGACGTAATCCTAAGATTATTAAAACCACATAAGATCAGATCATAATCGTTCCCGCAATGGGCGCCTGAGGAATGACTGGTAGGATTTTATGTCGAAGGCGCTTTCGGCTTAACCGTAAGAGCGTTAATTTTAACCTTAGGCCCAATTGCGCGTAGCAGGTTTATCCTCCGAGTCCCATAATCTTAAGACTATCTCGCGGCGTATAATCTCTTATTATGTATCCGTCCGTGACGTAATCCTAAAATTACTAATACCACATACGATCAGATGATAATATCCTTCCCGCAATGGGAGTCTAAGGAATGCCTGATAGGATTGTAGGTCGAAGGCGCTTTCGGCTTAACCGTAAGAGCGTTAATTTTAACCTTAGGCGCAATTATTATTGCGCCTAGCAGGATTATCCTCCGAGTCCCATAATCTTAAGACTATCTCGCGGTGTATAATCTCTTATTATGTATCCTTCCGTGACGTAATCCTAAGATTACTAAAACCACATACGAACAGATGATAATCCTTCCCGCAATGGGAGTCTAAGGAATGCCTGGTAGGATTGTATGTCGAAGGCGCTTTCGGCTTAACCGTAAGAGCGTTAATTTTAAGCTTAGGCGCAATTATTATTGCGCCTAGCAGGATTATCCTCCGAGTCCCATAATCTTAAAACTATCTCGCGGTGTATAATCTCTCACTCCGTATCCATCTGTGACGTAATCCTAAGATTTAAAATACCAAATACGATCAGATGATAATCCTTCCCGCAATGGGCGTCTAAGGAATGCCTGGTAGTATTGTATGTCGAAGGCGCGTTCGGCTTAACCGTAAGAGCGTTAATTTTAACCTTAGGTCCAATTGCGCGTAGCAGGTTTATCCTCCGAGTCCCATAATCTTAAGACTATCTCGCGGCGTATAATCTCTTATTATGTATCCGTCCGTGACGTAATCCTAAGATTACTAATACCACATACGATCAGATGATAATATCCTTCCCGCAATGGGAGTCTAAGGAATGCCTGATAGGATTGTAGGTCGAAGGCGCTTTCGGCTTAACCGTAAGAGCGTTAATTTTAACCTTAGGCGCAATTATTATTGCGCGTAGCAGGATTATCCTCTGAGTCCCATAATCTTAAGACTATCTCGCTGTGTATAATCTCTTATTATGTATCCTTCCGTGACGTAATCCTAAGATTACTAAAACCACATACGAACAGATGATAATCCTTCCCGCAATGGGAGTCTAAGGAATGCCTGGTAGGATTGTATGTCGAAGGCGCTTTCGGCTTAACCGTAAGAGCGTTAATTTTAACCTTAGGCGCAATTATTATTGCGCCTAGCAGTATTATCCTCCGAGTCCCATAATCTTAAAACTATCTCGCGGTGTATAATCTCTCACTCCGTATCCATCTGTGACGTAATCCTAAGATTTAAAATACCAAATACGATCAGATGATAATCCTTCCCGCAATGGGCGTCTAAGGAATGCCTGGTAGTATTGTATGTCGAAGGCGCGTTCGGCTTAACCGTAAGAGCGTTAATTTTAACCTTAGGCCCAATTGCGCGTAGAAGGATTATCCTCCGCGTCCCATAATCTTAAGACTATCTCACGGTGTATAATCTCTCATTCCGTATCCGTCCGTGACGTAATCCTAACATTAAAAAAACCAAATACGATCAGATGTTAATCCTTCCCGCAATTGAACCTAATCCTGCTACGCGCAATTGGCCCTTGCAATTTCGAATTCGATTCGAAATCGAACTGCTTGTTTGTGGTATCCATACTTGATCTGCCTACAGGAAGGAAGGTAGGTCTGCCTAAATATGAAACACGACGCGTGACACCGATGCCTCAATTGATAGGTTGAGATGCCCGTGGACATTAAAGGTTTGTGGGGATTTCGAATCATGTCACCTTGACCGGAGCCTTTTTAAAGAACTTGAGGCTGTATTTGGGAGTAAATAGATGGGCAGCAGCCAACCACCTACTGTAAACCCCTAGGCTAGACCTAACTCTGATCTAAATATTTAATAGTGAGGTAGGAAGAAGTATTTCAAACAGTTCATTAAAGAGAGAGGCCAGCGGAAATTGTTATTATACGAGTGTACAAAGGACACAGGCCTTTTAGAAGTTCATCCGTTTGATTCGGAATTGTTCCGTAATTCCTTGAGCTGGATTCCGGAATTGAATCCAACTCGTCTCGGGTGCCCGCGTCCATACATTCCACTAGAGATCCGAATGTAGTTCTTTGCGTCACTGCTTGACATGTCTTAGACATTATCATATTTGTTTCTTTTATTTGGTTGTCTACGGTTACATAATATAATATTGAGGACAGATGCATTTAAATAACTGTAAAGAATTCCTACGAATTACTCGTAGTAGGTTTTCATATCTGCGGCTAATGTGCATTTTAACAAAATTTAAAATATGTTCATGAAACGCAAGTTCATAGCTTCGCACTCGCACGTAGATATTTTTATAATCTTTTTACTATTATGTGAAAACATTTATACCGGGGTAGCGTGAATTGATATTACGTGTAACGCGTGACGATGTAACGCGTTACGCTCGTGTTTACACAAATCATAACCGTAAGTCACTCGTTCTTTTCTAATACATTGTATGGCTGTTTGTCGTATGTTTGTTACTCCTAATATCTATATCTAAGTATGCCATTTGATAACCTGAAACATTACGGCGATGAGGCTGATGTACTGACTTAGGAAATAAGCTCAATATTTCACCGCTGGCGAGAGTTTGCAATAGATATAATTATTAAATATTTTCTTTTGCAAAAATATTGCACGGGCTAAGAGCAACATTTTTCGTTTCCATCCGACCGATTTAAATCAGAATCTCTGACATCCAATCCTGCCATATTCTGCTCGATGACGAATTGGTTTTTTTTTATGGATAGCGCGATATGTGGCATCGTTTCACCTACAAGTAGGTGTCTAACGATGCCCATGGACATTCTGTGATGCACGGGAATTACAACCGTGATGGTAACCGTTTTATTCGTGCTATTCGGTTGGGATTTTCTTTATTTTCGGCTGTGCATCTATCATTTACATTCTTAGTTTACATCATACAAAAAAATCATTAAACATATTTGTGTCGCGATTAGTCAGTAACGGTAATTAATATTCATAAATATGTCACATGTCAAACGTGACCGTCGTGAACTCCTCGCTCGCGAAATAGTCTGTTTCGTTAGGAGCGCACTCAAAACTTCACTAAGAGCGGACCCAAAATAAACAGCCTCTAGCAAAATAATCCCCGGCGCGTCTGTCCGGTGATCTACGAGCTTTGTACTGCGCATAGTTCTAAGCACGCTTACATGATGCTCTGAATAAAGTGTTTTGCGCGTTTGGGCATATTTGATGCTCGTTGAAAATTCGTAGCGTTCGAAGAATTCAGATCTCTATTACTGTCTATTTATTTATTTATTCTATCGTCTATTTCACGGGGAGTGTTCGGAGGAGCTGTTTAACGCGATTCCGTCGTCCCCATTCCACCTCCGCACTACGCGTACTGGGCAGGGGATGCACCCCTATACAATCGACCTACCGAGGATGCGCAACAACCGGTTCTGTAGGTATTTTATTCACAGAACCGGGAAAATGTGGAGCACACTCCCTGCTCATCTATTTCCTCCTAAGTACAGCTTGGGGTTTTTCAAAAGGGGCATGAAAAGGCTCCTGTCAGGCCGGCATGGCATTCGCAATCCCCGTGCATACAGAATGTCCATGGGCATCGTAAGTCCAGGTCGCAATTTCTATAAAAAAAAAACATACAGAAAATATTTCTAAATATCATCAATTTAGTTTTAGTATTATACGAGTACATATAGTCTACAAACACAATATCTCATAAAACAAAGTAGGTAACTTATTCCATGGCAATTCCTTACAGATTTTTTATTAGTATTGATTTATTTATTAAAAACTTAACAACTATCTTACTGACTAATTACAAATACATATTAAAAAAAACCAGGACAGCCAATTAAAAAAATTCCGCGTTTTACAAATTTATGTCTAGAAACACAGGCAGCCTCCTACTCAGACGACAATAATTCGAAATGGCACTCATGCATTTTCTAATTTCCGGTTTTTTCCTTTATTTTTCGTATTAGCGATTTATTTTTCAAACGGAACTTCACGCAACCTCAGTCAAAATCGCCAAATAAAAGGGCAAAAACAACATCGAAATGTCCCTATCTATAGGTAGGCACGTCCGTCCGCGCCGAACATTCACGATGTTATGATCAGTCAGTAGCAGCGATTCCTCGCGGCTCGCAGAAAGTTCCGAGAACTTCCCAGTTTTCCGGGATTAATGGCGACCCACTTCGATGCGCTTGGACTGTGGAGAGGATACAGCAGGATATTGAACAAAATAATTGTGCTACTTAGATATGTAGCCTACTGGGTTGGCACTACAGTACTGGACCGCATAGCAGCCTGGAAAAATTGTAAAATCGTAAATTTGTAGTTATATCAGATACAATATTTTTTTTTTGCTTTTTCTTTCAAGACCCTTTTTCTCAGAACGGGGTAGAGGTATCAAGTTAAAATATGGCGTGATTATAATGAAAAGTCGAAATATATAAATTTAAATAATTTGTGTTTTGTAATATATATTAAAAATATATGTAGGTATATAAAAATATAACACAAAACAACAATTATGACGTTGTGGTACGGAGGTGCGCGAGTCCAACTCGCACTTGGCCGCTTTTTTATTTAACATTGCCTATCCTCCGGCTTCTAGTTCTATAGCACAACATAGTACTGCGCAACATTTCGCCTTTTGGTATGTTAGTTGGAGTAACTAATAATCTGATTTCTATTTGATTGAAGGCCGGAGTGAATTGAGTTTTGATGTTCGTAACCGTTTGTGTATACGATCTTTGTTTTCTTCTTGCTGTTCGGTTAGGATATTCGAGTGAATCGAGTTTCTTCCTCTTTGCGACATAACCATTTGTGTTATTGCTTCCGAACTGGGTGGCTGTGTCCGAGTTCGAAGCCTCAGACGCAGCCAATTTCACCCCACAGGAGGTGCCAGTCCGGCTTGGAGGCGAACTAACGTCGCTGGGGAAAGGCTATTAACCCGCGATATGAAGATCCGTGAATTGTAGGAGTGGGGAAAGATATTCCCCGAAAGCCCGTTCCACACCTTTACAGTGCGACACAAGAACGATTTAGAGAATCGTGCAGTTCGAAGAACTCTTCTGTCGACTACAAAGGGGTGTTTCGCAATAATTTAAAAGAAATCTCAAATTAATAGCATCAACATATAATTAATTACGGAAAGAATTGCGAGAAAATTATACAAATACTAGCTGTGCCCGCGGCTCCGCCCGCTCTCATATTGACTTCTCTGCTAACCTCATAATAAGCCATTTAGCGTGATAGTAAGTAGCCTATAGTTGATGGGAAGAATCAAGCTATCACTAGAATTTTTTTTTTATTAAAATCGGTTCAGTGGTTCTCGAGTTATAAGCAGATAGACAGACATACATACAGAAAGCAGACGTTGGATTTTATTAAAGGTAAGGATATACGGATGTTTAGGTCACAATAAATAAGTGGTTATTTTTAATGATTAATATTTTTTAACATTATTTATTACATAGTCAATTGCTTGTTGTTGTTGTGTAAAGCTTCTAACCGCGCGAGGAATCTCAGCTCGGCGGTGGCAATTAGGTGAGTTTTGCATGTTAAAACTGAGGAAGTTGGCCTGATCAAGCTCATAAATAAGAGGTGAACTGATCATGTGCCAGAAACAATGCGATTAAAAGATAGCTTTAAAATATTCAAACACCAAGGAAGGTCAATCGAAGTTGTTGAAATATTTATTTCAATGGTAGGAGGAATTATATGTATGAAAGTGGCTGGCGCGCGCACTTGCCTTTCATGAGTTTACCTATCTGTATTAATAAAAAATCATGGAACCAACACAGAGTCTTTCTCGACCTTCCCTACTCTGGTGCTAAGCACATATCAGAAGCCTAAAAATGTGTATAAATAAAATTACGTATTAGAATATGATTGTGGATTAAGAATGGGTGAGTTAGTTGTGAAATGCCTCTTGTACGCCGACGATCAAGTGATACTTGCGTCGTCGGTGGGCGAGTTGCAGGACATGGTAACTGTTATGGTTGAAGCATTTAAAAGGAAGGGAATGAAAGTGAATGTAAACAAGACGAAAGTAATGGTCCTGGAGAGGAATTAAATAGTGTCCGAATGCGATGTAAGGATTGGTGATGAGAGGCTGAAGCAAGTGAACGAATTCGTATATGTGGGGAATATCACAGGCGGGATGTAAAATGTACTGGAGATGTAGAAACTCGTTGAAAACCAAGTGAATGGGGTGTTGCACGCTGTTGTGAGCAGCCAAAGTATGACCACTAGGGCACGTTTGGCTGCCCATGGTGGAGTGCTGGGCCCTATACTAACGAAAGAAATTTATGTAGCGAATGTGAGTGGAAGAGTCGGGAGGGGTCGCCCTAGACGCACGTACCTGGACTAGATCGGGCATGTGCTCAAAAAGGGTCAAGTGCGTAGTACCCTGTAACTGACGAGCATGCATGAAGAGCATTATGAGAGTGCGAAGAGGCGGCAGAAGTGTGTCAGGATTGGGGCACGTGGATATCCGTTGTCTCTGCCTACCCCACCGGGAAACAGGCGTGACGCTATGTATTTTCATTTCATTTCATTTGACCTTCATCTGCTCCACCCGCGACATCAGCCCACACCACGTTCCTGTCGTAACTAGAGACCATTCCGGTCCTATACTCGTTCGTACGCATCTACCTCAAAAACAGGGCGAGACTAAATTGACCCAAAAAAAATACCCGAACCGACACTCGGCCCAGATTGAGACCTCCCTCCTCTTTGATTAATTGAGATCGGAACAGGGGTGCTTCAGACGTGGCCGGGGGGATGGGTAGTGAGACGATGACTAGGCGATTGTGAAGTGTCGAGAGAATTAAAACCGTAGTTATAATCAGTACCATTATCACGAGATTTAACCTACACCGCGTACTACGCTACGTCGTGTTCTCCGCATCATTTTGTATGGAGAATTTCGTTTCTCCGTTTCTCCATACAAAGATGCGGAGAACACGGCGTAGCGTAGTACGCGGTGTAGGTTAAATCTCGTGATTAGGGTACTGGTCAGACACAACCGAACGTCGTCGTCGTTCGTTCTAACCTGAGGCGTACAAATACATTCACGCATGACGGTGAGCATAAAATTCTGCGAGTGTAGTAGTGCTCAGGCCATGAATAGATCCATGTCAAGCATTTGTATTAGAGAAATGCATTAGTGTGCGTACGTGTGTTCGCCTCAGGTTAGGCCATCCATGGTATGTCTAACGTTATTCTTGACCTTAAGCTTTTGGGTTTTGATTTCGTAATTTTTTGACGTGAATTCGATGAACGTCTTACGCTTCGCAACAAGGGGGACATTCCAGAAAGTCGGCGACATAAAGTTTGTACATACTTGCGACGCGACGCCTTCATGCTGCCCACAGCTGTACAACCCACAAACGTGAACGCTACCACGCCTTAAAGACCCATCCGGCGACAACACAAAACCGTGCACTCGACCACCCCCAATCATAAAATTGACCCAACCGCTTTTAGATCTCCCTTATTGTATGCCCAGGAAACTCAGAAAACTGAAAGTGTGTACGATGTCACAGACGCTATATCTAGACAATCGGGGTGAGCAGAGTAGTCGGTGTTGTGCTGCAAGTACTCTTGTACATTAAAGCACAACACCGACCACCACATTTGACAAAGTATTAGGACAAGACAACTATCAAGCAGCAAGTAAGGCACGAAGACCCACCTGCTACATGAGTCGGTGGAAGGACCGTGTCAAGGTGAGAGGTGGATATCCTGTCGCCTTTATGCACGGCATCTTGTCCTTTTACGACATATCGTTTCTTTGTCGCACCGCTAGAGTGTGGAACTGTCTTCCGGCGAGTGTATTTCCTGAATCCTTTAACCTGGGTGTCTTCAAGCGTCGTATTAACGGGCTAGACAGCCTAGCAATAGTCCGCAAATCTGCTGGCATGGTACCTAACTGAGCGTGGTTTCGCGAGGAGAGGTGATTTTGGCTCTGTCGACTGCACCATTGGTCTCTTGGCAAAGCCACCTATGCTGGTTTACATAAAAAAAAATATCGCATAGTCACCTTTTACGACATGCACGGGGAGAGATGCGGACAACACATCTACTTTTAATCCACTTTAAACCAGGTTTTATATTACACATAATTTCCAGGTCGATGCCCTTCGCACGCGCAAAACCCTGAATCTCTTAATAGCGTGTAACGCACTCGCTTGGAACAACAGGCAAACTCTTTTGTGGAGCGGCTTGCGCCGTTGTTTAGTTAGGACAAAGGACAGCGTTTAGTTTGAGAAGGCTGAAGGCCGAATTAGCTAGTTGTTTGACCTGGGAAATGTCCCCTTACCTTGCGCGTAACGAACTAACATACATGGACCTACGAGTACCTACTTGTAAGTGGCCTAAACTAACCTAAATACTCTTACATGAATCCGCAAGTTACAACAGTTACACCAGACGTATCGTACGGGGTGACCAGCGCAAAAAAAATCTAGGTATTCTGCATGTACAGTGTACACATGCAGCCGTCAAACTTAGTTCGTGAATTTGATCTTTGCGACTTGTCAACTTCAGTTTATAAGCTGAAGTTCACAATGACCGATGCTTGTGTTGTATGATTCACCTTTTTTTTTTTTTTTTTATGGAAACTGACACGGTTGGCGACATCACCTACAACATCCGTGATGTCAGCCCATAACACCGGGTGAACTTGGTGCCACGTCAGTGCTTCCCTTCGGTCGTGCCGGCTACACTGAACTGGACGGAAAACACAAACTATTTACATAGCCGTTTCGACCGACCTTTCATTCAGTGCGGTGGTACCAACCCGGGCGGGTTAAACCGTACCACCTAGTGATATAAGAAGGGAGTCATATCCCTTAGTCGCCTTTTACGACATACACGGGGAGAGATGCAGTGGGGCTATTCTTTTAAAGTACCGGCCCCACGGTGCAAATGTTATATCAGCAAATAACGTATTTGCATACTTTTGCATATTAGATTGTCCGTAGCAAGCCGTAGGACAGACTGACATACGGACAGACGGACGAACGAACAGATAGACGGACAGACGACGTAGGCTTAGTAATATTCATATTTATTTTAGAAAGTCATATGTATAGAAATATCACATAAGCAAATTTTTTTTTATCGTGTCGGAGGGGGCCAAAGCAAAGTTCCGGCCAGCCAATATCACCTCCGAGAAGGTAGGTGCCATACCGGAGACTTCCCTGGTTTGCTGGCTATATTGGACTAGAGGAGAACACAACTGAGACTGCTATGCGGCCATCTTACATCCAGTACGGTGGTAGCTACCTACCTAATTGCGCCTACCACCTCGTAAGGGGCAAGGGAAGGGGCCTACAGTTTTACACCGGTTCCGAACGGTGAAGCAGCAGGTCTGCAGGCGTAGGTAATTAGGTATGCACGTGAAATTTTTTCGTCAGATAAAACTCATTTGTACACGCCGAGCGAATGAATCGACATACCTAAATGAGAAGAAACTTTTCAATAGTTTCATACATTTGAAGTGTGTAAGCACTGCCAGCTATCCCATTCCGAATCTACGGAGATCACACTATTTAACGATGAATAAATGAGCTGTGCTCAGTAAGCGTTTTGCGGACAACGAATTAAACTGAAAGTAGAATGTCGTTGTTTGCGGAGGGGCGTGTGAGCGTGAACAGAAATATATTTTGAATAAAAAAAAATTAACATCAAAGTCCTCCCCGTGCTTACGACGAAAAAACCTGACCCCGTCCGGGAAACGGACGAATGGCAACCCCGGCTACAGCCCTCAAGGACATGTTTGTTTTTCTCCGTTGATTTGCCGCGCAAGTGACCGCGTCGGCTCTGATTGATGTATTTACGTAGCGTTAGAAGCGGCCCGACCATTTATCTTGCACTGGGCTACCTCTGACTTCTGTCGCCCTGGTATGAACAGTTTCCTATTTTTTCTTTTATGGAAACTGACACGGTTGGCTACATCACCTACAACATCCGTGATGTCAGCCCATAACACCGGGTGAACTAGGTGCCATGTCAGTGCTTCCCTTCGATCGTGCCGGCTGAACTGGACGGAAAACACAAACTATTTACATAGCCGTTTCGACCGACGTTTCATTCAGTGCGGTGGTACCAAACCGGGCGGGTTGAACCCTACCACCGAGTACGGTAGGAAGGAAAGGGACCTACAGTTTTACGTGGAATTCGAACCACGGTCAGCCTCCAACGGTCGAGCGGTCACCCATCCAAGCACCGACCGCGCCCAGCGTTGCTTAACAATCAATAGCAACAGTCGACTGTCTGCAACACTGAGCTATCGAGGCTGACAGAATATTGATGTTGGATCGGCGGATCCCGACTCAAACACCGAACTGGTACAATAAGAGAAAACATAAAGCGGCGGGTGGCCGAGTGGTGTGGTCGTCGGCTTCTCTTGCGAGAGGTCCGAGGTTCGAATCCGGCCGGCGTGTACCAATGACTTTTTTCTGATGGAAAAATTTACGTACATACCTACCCCCTATACCGTTCGGAACCGGTGTAAAACTGAAGGTCCCTTCCCTTGCCAGGTTCCTTACTAGGTGGTACGATCAATTGTAGCCGACTGGGTTGGCACCACTGTACTTGTTGTAAGATGGCCGCCTCGGTTGTGTTCACCTAGTCCAGTATAGCCAGCAATCCAACGAGAAGTCTCCAGTATGGCACCTACCTTCTCGGAGGTGATATTGGCTGGTCGGAGCATGTGCTTTGACCCCTCTGACTCAGCCACCCATACCGGATTACATTAAAAAAACGCGCAATTGATTTTTACTTGCTCATTTGTCCCCCAAAACTTACCCCCAAAATTGAAATTCGTTCATTTACGCTATACGCCGAGATTAGGTCCTCAAACTCTATATATATTATGGATGTACCAAATTTTGTCCAGTGACAAAATAGTCTGACAGACAGACAGACATAAGAGTGATTATATAAGGGTTCAGTTTTTTTCCTCTTTTGAGGTTCGAAAACCTAGAAAACAAAAAGTAAAAGATGAAGGGGGTCCCCGTACAAGAAACGTATTTTTTCATAGTTTTTTGTTTTTGCTCTATCTAAAAGCGTCCGTACCGCTTACCGTAGCCAACTAGGAAGGATCTGCAGAACTAAAGGAAACTTTTGGATGTTTAGGAATAATTAATTATGCTATAATAGCTATTGGATTGCAGAACCGATTGATACGCATCCGCGGTAAGTCCAACGTGTAGGGATGCAGTCCCTGCTCAGTCCGCGTTGTGCGGTAGTAGGAAGCATTAAGGGATAAGGGCAAGATGCCGTGCTAAACGGCGACAGGTTAGCCACCTCTTACCTTGGAGCGGTCCTTCCACCGAGTCATGCAGCGGGCCTTACTTGTTGCTTGTATCTTGTCCGAATACTGTGCTAAACGTTGTGGTCGGTGTTGTTATGTAATTTACAAGAGTACCTGCAGCACAACTCGGATTACTCTGCTTGCCCCGATTGTCTGGATACAGTGTGTGGTATGTTTGTATGTATGTACGTTGAAAGACCGGCCACGCTGAGCCGTGAAGACAAGATGGAAGGTTTAAGAATGTTGCATGGTTTTCCCTTAAGAGGCTACATCTGTACCTTTGATTTGATGCACACCTATGAAATAGTTATAAATAATTACAGGGAATGTTCTAGGTTTTCAATCTACAGGATTATCTTTAGTGAAACTCGACGTTGAAACAGCAAGTTTTTTAACTTCGCTCGATAGAAAAAAAATCCAATCATTCCTCTGTTTTTGCGGAAATTTCTATTGTAAAAATATAAAGAATTAATGTATATTTTTTATAATTTTTCTTCGAATACAATTTTGTGTTCTTTAGCGACGTGCGTTTAGAAAAATTCATAAAGTTAAAATTATTCATGCTAAATAAAATAAAAACGATCTGCGCCCTATTCGCGTTCGCTTTGTGTTATCGTAAGCGCCCTGTGGCGAATTCAATCCCGCTCTAGTAAAGAGGAAACTGCCTCGCACACGCGACGCCCTTGTCCCCGCTGCCCATTCCGCTGAGCGCACGAGAATATTCTGTGGCATGGGTGAAAGAAGCTTAAAGCAATTTCCCTCGGCAAACGTACTGTCCGGTGCGTCTTTTCCCAGAAAATGTTGGGAAACGTCATAGAAAAAGCAGGAAAAGTCCATTTTCTTTGCGCACGCGGCGACACGGCGCGGCGCGGTGTCATCCGCGACAAATTCCATGCACATTTCGTCCGACTACGTTCCAGATTTCCAGTGTAGAATTTAATTTCGGGACCGCGGCTGTGTAGAGAGCTTGAGATCGTGGAGCGCGTTTGAAGAATGTTGTTTTATTAAACAACCGGAACATTGCGACTAAAAGAATCTAGATTCTAGCGCTGGTATTAAATTTTTGTTTCGACATGAGACAGTCTGGGATCCTTCAAACACAATGTGAAGGCGCACTTAGCCGGCCGACGTGGTATTCGCAGCCCCCGTAAATATCCGAATGCCCGTGGGCGCCGCCGTCGGACTACACCACCGCTTTAGTCTGGCGCGTGCCATAGGTCGTGCATCATATAAAAAAAACATGAAATGAAGGGAAGCACTGACATTGCACCTAGTTCATCCGGTCTTATGTGCTGACATCACGGATGTTGTAGTTGATGTAGCCAACGGTGTCAGTTACCATACAAAAAAATTGCGCCGCCATATTGCTCACAAAAAAACACTAACAAAGATAGAGAAGACAGAACATAGCATGTACAGAAGAGCAATAGAAATTTACAATAATTCGCAAAGAAACAAGAGAACAATAGCGTGCAAAGGCGGACTTATCCCTTTAAGTGATTTATTCAAGTCAAACTTTGGGTGATGGATGAGTAAGTAAGGAAGAACGATGGCAAGAGTAGTGCAGACATTACACAGGAAAGTAATATGCGAGTATATTATGTATGCATCGGATTGAAATTGGTACCAAAATGTATTTTTTTTACGAAAATTAATGTTACTTCTTCTTTTACATGAATGGCCTACGGTATCTTTATTCTTTATTCTTTCGGTCTGGTCCAGGTACGTGCGTCTAGGGCGACCCTTCCCGACTCTTTCAATCACATTTGCTTCATAAATTTCTTTCGTCAGTCTCCTGTCATCCATTCTTCCAACATGACCAAACCATCAAAGCATTCTTTTCTCAATCCTTGTCTGCTAGAATATTTTTCCATAATTAGATAATCGTACAGACACACAACTGGGCAAATTAGAACATGACCAAGCATTAAAACCTGGCAGTCTTCCGCAAACAATGATAAACTTGAAATGTACCCAAGTTTTTTTTCCTTCAAATTCCTTCTCAAATTTCCACCGCAACGGAATTGGCAATGGGCTTGCGAATTCCCGAACTCTATTTTCGTTTAAAAATGCCCCGAATATCTCGTACGGGTTGGCGGAGTGGGATAATTCCGACGATCGATTGGCGAATTAGTGGCATCGATAACATTAGGCTCGGTATCTTCGCGAGATAATGAAGCAAACTTGGTTTAAGCGAGCGGTGCCACTGTGCCGTCGCGGCTAGCCTTGGAGCCAACTGACATTATTTTACGTCGTTGTGATCAATAGTACGAATAATTATGCAAAATAATTGTACTAAACAGTCCTACAGCCTACAGTACAGGAGGCGGACTTGGCACAGAATACAATTTATTACACGCAACCGTTGTACACAACACTTTAGTACTGGTGGAAATACAGGTTTGCAATAATTAAGGTGTTTTTTAAGAATTCACAATAAAGGAATATTTTTTATGTAAAACGTCGAACGTGAAGTCTGAAACACTATCCCTGCCCATATATTTCCCCCACAGTACAGATTCGGGTCTTCAATTGGACTGTGAAGAGACACGGTCCATGACTGAGTATCCATGGAAGTCGTTAGACACCTTAAGGGTGATTGATGGGCGCCACATGTCGCGCTTTCTATAAAAAAAATCGTTTTCGCACTTGGTTGTATTGTCCGTAAAACGTGTTATCCCACATTTAACCAGCCAACGTCTTGCCACATACACGTACACTCCAGCTCATTCATTAAAGCATTAGCTCCTTCTCTACTCAGACGGTTCGTCGCGAAATCCAATAAATTATTCAACGGCCAAGTTGGCGTCGCACGATATTGGATTAGTACAGGCAGCGGCGTCGAAACGGCGAGGCGTACGCTAGACACGCTGGAGACTCAATTCCAAGTACGAGGCAGAATGCGCCAGGAGTCCCGTATCCGTTGAAAGGCCCGGACTTCATGCATCCGTTTCTCCGTATAGGCCACACCCACCGGTGCGAGCGACAGAGTGAGAACTTCATGCATCCGTTTCTCACTCTGTCGCTCGCACCGGTGGGTGTGGCCTATTTTACTCAACTCCGGGGAGAAACGGATGCATGAAGTCTGGGCCTAAGAGGAGTTCTTCGAACAGCACGGTCGTGTAGGTATTATGCGCAATAAAAATCTTTCCTTATTCAAATGGTTGAATTGATTAATGGTCTTTCCTCGGTAGTCTGCCTATAAGTCGGATTGGCATCTCGTCGTTGGTGGAATTGGCTGTGCCCATGGAGAAATGGCTGTGCTTGATACTCCAACCTCGAGTTCAGTCACCGATAAGGCTGCTATAAAAATATTGGCATTGTCATTATATTCGACACGAGTTGACACGACGCAAACATTTCGTAAGCCAACCGAACTTGACTTGAACATGGTGACGCGGCGTCGCGAAGCGCACTACGCACACGGTAGTTCACAACTTATAAGGCTGAGTTGTAAAGATACAAGCTTTCGAAACGTCTGTAGCGTGGTCAGCCAACAAATCGATTCCCTTGCCCCTTACTAGGTGATAGGAAATTGTAGCCGACTGGGTTGATACTGGTTGAAAGATGGCCACATAAAAGCTTCGGCTGTGTAGTCCAGTATAGCCAGCAATCCAAAGGGATAACACCTACCTCCTCGAAGGTGATATTGGCTGATCGGAGCATGTGTTCTGGCCCCTCTGACTCAGCAGGATTATATAAAAAAAAACATAGTGCCACATCCCGTCTGCGCAAGCAGATAATTCCACATTTGAAATTTACAAACCGCCAGCAGACCAGCACAGATCAGTAACTGGGTCTTGTGTTTTTTGTGCTGAAGTCGACGCCATTTTGGAACGTTCTTTTTTCAAATGCTGATGTCGAGGAAATTGCCTACAAGTGGATGATGGCGTTACTGTGGCCCCACGAGTTTGTGAGTGCCGACAGGAAGCCGAAAGGGGAGGTTGCGAGTGTTGACAGAACTGGTATAATGGTAGATAGGGATTCCGCACCTAACTTCACCTCTGTTCATGAATACTTGATAGGACATAAATGTTTAGCGAGCGCTGCATTTTCTACACTTTACTTAAATGTGTAATTTTCTTTGTAAATCTTGTCGTAATCCTTTAGAGGACTAAAGTCTACTTTTTTAAATGAGAATAACATGAAAATTATAACTTAAGTATCATTCAAACTTAACGACTTCGTTAAGATATCTAAAATTCATGCTCCATAAATTCCTTTCTCTTAAATATCCTTCCAGTCTTCTGAGTCCGACGTACTTATCGCACAGCCTTTACCAGTTTTATATAGAAAGCAAATACAAGAAGCAATTGGTCTTATTAATTTTTGGCAAGCGTCCCGAGCTGTGCCGCCGCCGCCGCCGTCGTGGTGGGCGCCGTGGGGTGGACGTCGTATTAAAATTAAGCCCCCCCTCGGCGAATGGGATTTGATCGTCCCACTCCAATTAATTGTACGGTTTATATTGTTGTGGGTGGTAGGCGGACGTCCCGTTGCATTGCCCCCAAACATTTCGGGAATAATGATCGAGTTTTATCGTCTCTTTCGGATCGGATTAAATTTTATTCGTCTTATTATTCGGCAATTTAGCCTTTTTAGATACGATCGGTTGTCGCTAGCTTCGCTATTTGTGTTTTATATCTTCTACTATGAATACATGCAACAGAAAATTTACTTTCATATTTTTTTCGTGTCAGCCTCGGTAGCTCAGTAGTGCGATCGGTCGATCGCGGTGGATGGGTGACCTTTTGACCGTTAGAGGTTGACCGTGGTTCGGATTCGACATAAAAACTGTAGGTTTCTTCCCTTCTTACCTTAGGCTTTCACCTGCCCGGGTTGATGACGTTAAGGGCTGAAATCCCGGATGTTCTAGGTCAAGTAGCCAACCGTGTCAATTTCCATAAAAAAATTATAGTTTGAAAAGTTAAAATAACAGGTGCCAAAAAAAATACAGCTGCAAAAGTTCCTCAAATGACTGCTGCCAAAAAAATTACAGCTGCTAAAGTGCCTCAAATGACTGCTGCCAAAAAAATTACAGCTGCTAAAGTGCCTCAAATGACTGCTGCCAAAAAAAATACAGCTGCTAAAGTGCCTCAAATGACTGCTGCCAAAAAAATTATAGCTGCTAAAGTGACTCAAATGACAGTTGTCAAAAATAATGACAGCTGCCATAAAAATTACAGCTACCAAAGTATCTCAAATGACAGCTGTCAAAAATGACAGCTGCCAAAAATAATTACAGCTGCCAAAGTGCCTCAAATAGTGCTCATTAAATTACCCTAATATGGACCAAATCGAATGTATTGTGTCTATCTATTGACTTTTATACACTACTTATTCATGTGATAATGGAACCGTAGGCTAATGAAATTAAACATTAAAAAAATAGAGATTACTTTTTAATTAGCATTATTTGGGGCAGCTTGACAGCTGTCATTCTAATTTTCCTACATTTAGCAGACTCTAACACGTTTTCAGTTGTAAATGTTTTATTATTAAAAATAGTTTATTGCTCCAAAAAATTTAACAGAAACAAGTACAATTATTGACATGAGGTGCAAAAGCGAAATTATGCCTTACTTGTTAGTCTAAACTCTAAATAGTTAGATTTGCTAAAATAATTGTGTGTAACTTGTGCAATATATTTAAATTTTCGTTTTCTCTTGTTTCAGGTACTCGTCAACTTGCGTATGGATCACTATCATTTCAATCAACATTATGATTCACATAAGTATGCTATTTATCTACACAATTTTAACGTTAGTAGTACATCGAATTCATTTTAGCGGAAACTGTAGCGGAGAATTTCGATTAAAACGTTCAGAGACCATTTAATTACCTACATCAGTTCAATTCAGTTCAGTTATTAATCCAATTTGTAATAAATTACTCTTGGGCACGTTAAACATGACTTTTACCGTCTATTCTATTCGTTTCAAGAGAAAGAACGGTCAAGAAAACTCACCTGCTGTCAATGTTTGGTTTTCCTCATAATTTCAGTACACCGCATTACAATATTATATTTTAATATTATATTTAAGTACATCACCGCTGAGGCACTGTTCCACTACGAGGCACTAGTTTCTGCCGGAATTATTTGACAAGTAACCTAGAAAGTATCAAAACTCTTTGACAAGTAGTTTAGATACTATCAAACTATTTGACAAGTAGTTTAGACACCATCAAACTTTTTGTCAAGTTGTTAAGAAACTATCAAATCTATTTGCCAGATTGTTAAGAAGCTATCAAATCTATTTGACATGTAGTTTAATAACTTTCAAACACTTTCACAATAACTATCAAATCTATTTGATTTGTAGTTTATAAACAACTCTTTGAAACATAACTTAGAAATTGAAGCCATACTGTCTCTGTCACTGTATATTCTCGGTTTAAGTATTGCAGTAAAATTTACAAATTAACTGTACAAGTGGAGGCGTGCTCGGACCAGTTGCGGCCAAAATTAATATCGGCGCCTCCATTCACTTCGACCGACCAAGTTGAAATGTTCGGAATTGTTAGTAGTGATTGGAGATTCGACTCTAGTTCGCGCTGTTTAGTTCGCGCTGTTTACCCACCGGGGTTGATGTATAATGGTACCGTACCTATGTTTAGGGATTTAATACTGGTGAAATATTTACCGTTTTAGTACCAGAACGAAACCATTAAGCGTATATGCTCAATAAAGTCAAAGAACATACAATATAGTTATATACTCGTATGTCGGAATAACAACAATAAAATCTACTTTATAAAATTCTTAGCACTGACTGACAGACAACGTACAACTTAAACCTGTGGGTCTAGAAGCATTAAATTTTGCATTGGAGTTTCTTATATAACATAAGTGTACTAAGAAGTAATTTTTTAACATTCATACCCTAGGAAGTTTAACAGGAGATAAATAAAAGTGACTGTTAATTGATTTTCGAAAATGCATACTATAGGAAGATTAAATAGGGGATTAAGATGTGTATTGAATTTCTTGCTTTTTTAAGTTAGAAATATGGAATTTGGTATTTAGGCTTCTCTATAAAAGTCAGTTGTATCAGCGTTTTTGGAAATTCAACTCCTAAAAGCTAGGGAGGGTGGGAGTAGAGAGAGGAATCATAAATTGACTAGTTTATACGGTTCGACAGACTATTTTGTCGGCACCTAACAGTGAATTACTCAGTTTAGGTTAGCATTCAGTAGATAATTTTTTTAATAGCATATTGACAACCCTTTGCTTGCTGTCAATGGAAAATTTTCGTGCGTTAAAATAATATCATTTCGAGAACGCTTTCAATCTGAAGAGGTGCAAATAACAGTTTATCATGCATGAACTCGGATCGTGTAAACGTAGCTTCAGAGTGCCTATATTTCGTGACACCCTACTCCGACGCATCATAATTAATTCACCTTCACAGGCCATAATCGCGTCCGATACAAGGGTACATACAGGGTGGCCCGTGTTGATTACGCACTGATGAATATTAGATGTGATGATGATTAGTCGCTGCGGTGTCCCTCGGGCGATCGGCCGCTCCATTACCTCGCCACGTGGCGAAATAGGGTTCGGCGGCCGTTATAGTTGAACTGTTTTAGCAGTGGTCATCCGCAGGGCCGGTATTTCAACTCCCTCTTGTGGAAGTTTTTACCACCTCCGGTTAAAGCTCATCCTAACAGTTATTTGTCGGTTAAAGGGCCATATCGCATACAGTTTACAGGAGGTACCGTGTGGGGCCGGTACTTTAAAAGAATAGCCCCACTGCATCTCTCCCCGTGTATGACGTAAAAGGTGACTAAGGGATTTGACTCCCTTCTTATATTACTAGGTGGTAGGGTTTAACCCGCCCTCCGAAAAAAATCTCATAATGTGTGCTGTTTTGTCAGCCTCGATAGCTCAGTGGTGCGATCGGTCGACTGTTGTTACGCAACCCTGAGCGTGGTTAGTACTTGGATGGGTGACCGCTCGACCGTTGGAGGCTGACCGTGGTTCGGATTCCACGTAAAACTGTAGGTCCCTTCCATTCTTACCTTACTAGGTGGTAGGGTTTATCCCGGCCGGGTTGATACCACCACCGCACTGAATGAAATGTCGGTCAAAAAGGTAAATAAGTTTAATAAGGTAAATAAGGTAAATAGTTTGTGTTTTCCATCCAGTTCAGTGTAGCCGGCACGACCGAAGGGGACATGGCACCTAGTTCACCCGGTGTTATGGGCTGACATCACGGATGTTGTAGGAGATGTAGCCAGCCGTTTCAGTTTTCATAAAAAAAAATGGTCCGAGGGGATTACGGAAGGGGAAGGGGGAGACGATGTTGCGATGGTCCCTGGAGCGGCATTCACTAACTTTCTCCATCGGAATTTCCGTGATTTAACGTTTGCTCCCTGCAAACGTTAAATCACGGAAATTCCGAAACACCGACTATTGAAAATGGTATTCACTATCTCAACCTCAGATCAGGAAAGGAAGGAGATGTGTGAAGAAATAATTTCCAGTACGAAACACGTGTCTCCAAGACAATCACTAATACTAATGCACTCTAATACGTACGAGTCGTCACACACTGTTATATAGCCAATTACAGTCATTTAACATTAACGCACTCTTGTACGTACAAGTGCACGCACACTGTCTTATAGCCAATACGCGCGGGCGCTAACGGTCCACTGACCCACTAATACTAGCACAAAACCATCCCTACGCCAGTGATTGACAAAACGTTACAATGAGATCGATATAGTATCGATATTATTTTTTTTTTCAATTACGAACATTTAAGTTTTCTACCTCGTATTCATACAAAAATCTAATTTGCATTATATTAATAACATAAGTAATTGTTTATTATATAAATCGACATAATTTAGGTAATATAAATATGAACAGGCGTTATAAAGTTTGATGGAAAACTTTTATGAGTTAATAGAAGATGTCATTCCTATTTATTGTTAACAGCAATTTTTATTTAATAGCATAATAATATTTAGTATACTCAAATAACATTTATTTAAAGATAAAGTATGCATAATCATCGATCAGATATGCGCAATTATTGTAAATATACATTCAGCTACTACAATTTAGACATAACTAACACAGTTTTGTTTGGCATAAACCAAAAAATCACACCTCAAATTAACAAATAATGGTTCTAACTAATCCTTTGCCTCACTTAATCCTTAATCTCCTTGTGTGTGACGTGCTTAGATACCAAAATATAAGCAATAAGGCTCTATTTATAAGGTCCACTTTCGAATGGCTAATCCTTGATTTCATAAATAGTGCTCATTAAGAATGTATTATTATATATGTATGTACCTATATGTTATTTTTTGTTTTTACTTAAATGAATGGAACTCGCCCGTGGCCGGCGTATTTCTCCGAATTGTTTTGATCTAGCAGCTAGTCTTTCCGTAATGAATTTTCCAATATAGCGGCGCGAGCGGCGCGGCGGTCGCCCTAGCACAGAATAGAGAAGAGTACTCCGTACAGAAGCTGCTCTGTACAAACACTCACAAAGAAATAGCTACTCTGCGACGACGCGATAAAGTACAAATTGACTCGCACAGAGCTGCATGCCTAACCACGATAACCGCCTACATTTCGCTTCTCTTTCTGTCGTGTAACTCTATCTCGAAAGCGCGTCGTTCAGCGCGTTAAGGGCTGTGTCTTTGTGCTGTCTTATTGTGAGGAATAAAATGAAGATGATACCTACCAACTTTTATCGTTCTAGCTACCAACGATATGATATTTAGCTACGGCAAATTCATGCGAACAAATTCATGCATGCGTTTGCGTCACAATTAGTTTCTCACATCGAAGCGTGCATTGCGTGCAACCTTCCAGTGATAGTTTTGTTTGATCAATAAATTTAATGATCAATGATCATCTACAATGTACCTATTATCCTTATACGAATTACGCCATACACACCACGCTGTTCGGCGTTATCTAACTAATGTTATTGGCAATATAATAATATCATTTTAAATCAATGACCTCCTACTATATGAATAAATAAATTACTAGAAATAAATCAAAATGCTACTAAACAAAACACTTACCTTTCTTCGTCTCTCGGCAATGAAAAAAAAGACAAGTTTTCATTTGTCTGTTGACTTTTGCACCCGTCCACTACACAATATTTACGTGATTTCGACATTTTCTAAATTCGAAAGCGCCAAGCGCCCGGTCTGGCTGGATAGCGGCAGCCCACTGTTAATTGTAGATTAGCCGCTACGCCAAGCGGTAGGCATTTAACTCGCGACCTTGAGCGAGTGACGAAGGCCTGGCCCTAGGCCAAACTCGGAATATTAATTAAGACACCGAACTGAACAAATCTAAAAAAAAATACTTTTCCTGGACCTTTTGTAAGTAAGAAATTACCCATTGCCTGGATTAATAGTTAATAAATGTATATGTCCACCGATATGTCAACCAAATATTTATAATATTTTTTTTTACTGTGGGTACCTCCCTTTTGTAACAAGAATAAACACAAACGAACTTCTCAAAACATACAATTTACATATAAAAGTAAAAATTTATATCCAGTGTTGATACTGGTTGAAACGCACCGAAATAAACATCGATAAATGTGTTGTTGCGTACAACCCTAGCGACGCCATTTCAAACACATCTTCCCGGTTGAAGAAAGTGAGATTTCAGAAAATGTTTAAAATATGTAATAATCATGTAATTCAGTACTTGCATGTGGTGAGTGATCCCATGGTCCTTGTAGTTTTTATTTCTGCTCTCATTTTTACGAAGCACGACACAGCAATGAGGCATTTTGCCAAAAACTAAGAGCGCCCTTCGGAGTAATATCGGACACAAAGATAAAAGCGTGACTAACTCGCCTGGCGGGTGCATTCAACGAAACATGCGGGCATTCCGCATGTGGCGGAGACAAGGCCACGCCCCCTCCGCATATCTCCTTCCTTTCCTGATCTGAGATCTCAACCATTCCGCCGTTGACGTTGCAATCGTCGTCGTGAGCGCTACCGACCATCGTCGTCGCTAGAATAGTTTTGTTTTATTGAAAGCTCGACATGCGTCGTCTAGTTAACGGCGGAATGGTTGAGATCTAGAACGATAAAAAAGGTATGGACGCCGGACTGTCAAATGCTTGTATGAGAACTAGCGTCGTTGAGTTGCGGGGAGCGGAGTGTACTTACCGATGATAAGATATTCCACTATTGTGCACACTAAACTTGGCTGTAGTGTTTTTACACGTAAACACAGAGCATGCGGGCATTTTAAACAGGTTTTTGCGAACGCAGCCGATGACAGACTGACGGGCCAGCGCGCGACCGTCCAATGAAACAAGTATGCTTTTACTTATATCGTGTTACGCTGACGAGGATAGGGTTCGGGGTCCATACCTTTTTTATCGTTCTAGGTTGAGATACTGAATTCCATTTTTAACAGTCGGTGTCCCTGCAAACATTAATACACGGAAATTCCGATCGAGACGGAAGTTGCCGAGAATGTTAGTGAATGCCGCTCTAGGGACTATCGTAACATCGTTTCTCCCCCTCCCCCCTCAGTAATCCCCTCGGACATATGGAGGCTACGCTTATAGTGGCCCAACTATAGTGGCAAGGGGCCCTGGAAACTGGCGACACTGATGGGGTTTCCGTAATTTTAGCAGCTGACAGGCGGCGGAGATAATTTTGATGAATTGCCAAGATGACGCATTTGCCGTGGCTGAAGCGGCGTTGTTGGCCGACTAACCTTATAAAAGGGATTGGATGGAATTTGGTCAACATCAATATTCGTCGGTGAGCAAACAACACCGCGCAAGTCGAAATTTGGCGGTTTTGACATTTTACTGGATGTAAGATGGCCACATAGCCGCCTCGGTTGTGTTCTCCTCTAGTCCACTATAGCCAGCAATCCAGGGAAGTTTCCGGTATGGCACCTACCTTCTCGGAGGTGATATTGGCCGGTCGGAGCATGTGCTATGGCCCCTCCGACTCAGCCACCCATACCGGATGACATAAATAAAAGCATCGACACTGAACTGGGCGGGAAACAGAAACAATTTTCATAGCCGTTTCGACTGACCTTCATTCAGTTTAATTTCTAATTCCAAGTATTATGACAATAAAATATATATGTAAGGCAAGTATTTATTTTCAAACTTCTCTGCTTCACCGCCTCAAAGACTCAAGGCGTATCGCTCCTTCTGAATAAGTAACATGTGAACCATAGCGAGGTAACGGCGGCGGGTCGACTCACTACCAACCGAACCGTAACGTAAGTCGTATACGCAATTTCCAACACAATTATTACTTTTCGATTCCGTTGGGATATTCACTACGTCGAGAAAGAGCGCTATTAATGGAATCCAATGGCAAGTCTAAATAGCGCATTTAATATGTTTTTTATATAGTTCGATATGGATGGCTGAGTCAGAGGTGCACAGCGCATGCTCCGACCAGCCAAAATAGCCCCGGAGAAGGTGCCATACTAGATACCTCCCTTTGGATTGCTGGCTATACTGGACTATAGGGGAGGACACAGCCGATTCTGCTACGCAACCACCTTTCGTGCAGTGCGATGGTATCAACCCAGTGGGCAACAATTTGAGCCTACCACGCGGCAAGAGACAAGCAAGGAACTTCTTTTATGGACAGCCAGCACGAGTAGCAGTGCCCAAAAGTTCAATGGAAAATCAGACATAGCCAATAACACCCCACCTCGCGACCCACGCTCAGAGAGGCGCAATGGCAGCTACAAGGCGGACAAAATGGTTGTCGTCTAACGAATTGACACGTCTTTGAGATCTCCAGGCCAGACCATGGATATAAGAGAAACACCTCATCAGAAGACCGTTCCTATATTTTAGCCGTACTACGCGGCGGTTCCCAACGGTGAAGTAGAAGGTGTAGGTGTGCACATAAATTGTTCAGTTACTCATTGGTGCATGTCGAGGGGATTCGAAGTTCGGACCTTCAGATCGAGAGTCCGACGCCAATACCGTACCAGCCACCCGCCGCTCACTCGATTCTCTAATTCCCCGCTACTGGATCCACCAGACGGTCTCGCTTCATAAACGCTGGTCGGTACATTAGCTTCGTTCTGCGCGCTATTTTAACTTAAGAGAACCGGGAAGTCCACTTTTCTCATACACCAAGAGAAGTCTCTTTCCAACCAGTAAATCTTGCACTACCATTTTAAAATGTTTGTACGTAAAATATATAAGGTGTTTCGTTAGTCATGTCATTAACTTCGGGAGGGTTACATACACACTCAAATAAAGTAGCTGTAAAAACCAATCATAGTGACCTTGTGCCTTACTTACAACAAACAGCTGTTCGGCGTTTGAACATAGTACGGTCATTGACCCCGTACAATGCAAGTTACCTACTGTTACACACAGGTTAATGTTTAGGTAGCAAACATGTTTTGTTAAATTTCTCGAAAAGTAATACTATAAACATATATTTTTTTTTGCGTAACGTGTTTATTTGTTTTACGTGTTCTTGCAGCACAACACCGATTACTCTGCTTACCCCGATTTTCGGGATACAGCGTGTGTGATATGTATGTATGTATGTATGTTTATTTGAGTGTGTATGTAACCTTCCCGTAAGTTAATGACATGACTAACGAAACACCTTAATATAATCACTATCTATGCCACCATGTTGTCCTTTTTCGTTATTTCACTTTACATTAAATAATATTTGATTATAAAAATGTGAAAATATATCAATTTTAGGCCTAACTTTCATATTTTATATATGGAAAACAATAAAAAAAATTATTAATAAAAACCGCCTTCAAAAATGTATGAAATAAAAAAATAAAAATCGAACCCTAGAGTTGAAGGCGGTCGGTTATTTTTGCTTGCTTTAGCACCACCGCCTTCAACTCTAGGGTTCGATTTTTATTTTTTTATTTCATACATTTTTGAAGGCGGTTTTTATATTTTTTTAAATAGTTTTTTATTTCACAGTTTTTTTAGTAATTTTTATTTGCTATTAATGTACTCGGCGGAATCGCTCGGCCTTCGGCCTCGCGATTCCGCCTTGCTTTCCAATCCGATCTTGACAAAAAATGGGACCACCTTAGAGCTAGACTGAACCGAACACAAAAAGAATCATCGAAATCGGTTCACAATTGGGGAAGATATTGCTGAACATACATAAAAAAAAAACATACAGCCGAACATAGAACTTCCTCCTTTTTTGAAGTCGGTTAAAAATGTGAAAATATATCAATTTTAGGCCTAACTTTCATATTTTTTATATGGAAAACAATAAAAAAAATTATTAAAATTACACATCACAGACATCTAGTACGCTTTTGTTAATAGCAAAAAAATATATCACTTAAATTGAGAAAGAATAAAGACATGAAAAAAGACTTCGCCTAAATGATGAGATGATTCACAAATATTTTGTGGGCAGTTTGATTCTGAGCTGCAGTTATCCTTTTCATGTGCGTGAGCAGCGGCGCGGCCCACAGCGACAGCAATACGGTGAAGGAAATTCGAAATTTGAAAACGGTTCGCAGTACACGATGCTCTTAAGCTTAAAGTACTTTAGGTGCTATAAGGTGTAGCTAACTATTATGATTGGTACCGCGTACCATAAAATTAAGTAAACCGCTTTCTGGCTGATTACGCACTAGCTAGACAATTGGCTAATTTACAAAGAATATAACTACAGTAACTACAGCGAATTGTTACTGTGGGTTCGTCCACAAATTACGTAACGTCATTTGGGGGGAGGGAGGTGATCTTGCCAGGCGTTACGGTCATGGTACGTTGTTTGGTCAAGGTTTGCGTTACGTCACGATTTTAGAATAGCAAAAAAGTGACCTCAAATCAAAGAGGTATTGTGTACTAGCGTACTATGCTAGTACATAATACCTTTTTGCCTCAAATAAATATTTACTGCAGTCGGGGCACAGTTTTTTTTTTTTATAAAACATATTTTAAAATTCCCCCGAAAGCATTAATGTTAGTTTAATTTAGTTAATTTTTTTATTATGTAATTTTTATTTCATGCCGTTTAGTAACAACGGTTCACATGCTTGGACAGTTTTAAGTAACCTATGTCCATCGGTATGATATAAGCATTATAACATTACTATCGCGTTAAACAGCTCATCCGAGCACTCCCCATGTAATAAGCGATAGAACACACTTAGGGAGCCGACATCCCTTCGGATACGACCGAATGTCCATGTGCGTCGTTAGACACCTTATGGGTGGCTCGGCGCCATATGTCTCGCTGTCAATAAAAATAAAAAAACCACCCACTTCTAAATCGGTCCAAGCATTTACAAGTTATATTTATATTGGAATAAATAATAATAAATGTATATAAACGTACGTATTATAATAACATACGACAATTACATATAAGTACATAAATACTACAATAAACAAAAACAACATAAATCATACATAATACCGAAGAGTTTGGAGCGCAGCAACGTAATACAAACTCTTTGCATAATACCTTTCATAAAGACGAGTCAAGTTTTCGTTCTGTACATAAAATTTTTCCAGATTCTAGAATGGGAATAACGACATAACTATCGACGTCATTGGTTCGTTGTGTAGCAACTCGGCATTGTGGGGTAAAATAACATCCCACGGACTTGCAAATGTCTCCCAACTTGTGCGACCTCGCCTAAGTCTTAGTGCGAAGTTCGTCTGGAGACTCGCTCAGACGCCGGTCAGGCCTTAAGTGGCTCAGTTCATTTAATTAAGTATAGAAGATTGGGTGGGACTTGCACCAACTTGCGTATAATTTATCTCTCTCGTTTTTTGTTTCTGAAAAAATTTATTAAAAATTAAAATAGTGTTGCATTATTTCAAAAGCACTGGTCTTATTACAGAGTAAAAAAATAGAAAAAAATAGAATAAGCACAGAACGCTCATGTGCTCAAAAAAGATCAAAACGTGAAAATTTACCGGCTACCTATTACAGTTTAAAAGAGACAGCCCTCGGACGGACGGGCAAACAGACAGACAGACAGACGACCGTTATAGGCTTAGTAATAGTCTTACTCATGGCTACGGAACCCTAAAAACAACCCGACAAATACGACGCCGGCGCACCGCACCGGAACTGCGCGGCGCCGCGCTTAGAATTTGCTGAAATGTCCCCAAAGAGATACGGGAATAAATTTCCGTCAAATTTCCCCAAATCGCTACGCGATGGAAAAAATCGTTCTCAGGTTCCGAGCAAAAAGTATTCTTGCGCATACAGTGCAAGTGGTACACGCGCAAACAGCTTCGTTACTGTTCATGTTTTGACCTCTTAGATTACAATAGTAGTGATAATAAACAATTTATTTGATAGGTACACTTTTATTTCACCGCATATATACACACACACACACACACACACACACACACACACACCTACACCCTTACCACACTCTCTCATACACATACACATATACGCAAAAACATATTATATACCTTTAGTTCAGTTAGATGCATTTATAACAATTACATAGTAGGAAGCGTCGTAATAGTTTTTACTAGAGAAAATTTATATTTTACTGTAAGAATTATCTCTAAATAATTGTCAAATTTATATATTAATAAAGAAATTTGAAATTTGGCTTGTTATGCATAACGTCACACGTGCTTCTCAATGGGCTACCCCATGAGCATGAGGCTGAGACAACAGATCGACGAGCGCCACGGTCCCGATGCTTCTCTTACATAAATAATGTGTTTCATTGTTCGTCGGCTGTGTAAATTCACTTTTGAAATATACTATTCCCTCCGTGACAGCACCTCGACAAACCAAGGTGTAGTACACTCTAGTGTAGTGCGACGTCGCGTCTCGTACGCGACGTCGCACTACACCAGACCGCATCCGTAAACTTTCCAATTTGTCACCGCCGCATGAAGGATCAGCCGGCCCTCGATGCATGCTTTACGGGCGACCGAGACGGCCACCATTCGTCGTTCGCGCGTCGTAAGTTCTTCCAGGGACTGGAGGAACTGCTAGTTCAACGTCGTGGTAGATTCGTGAGACGTATTTGGGCACGAGTTGATGGGGTCGTTTTTAATTGGCACTAAAATTGGGCGGACTTAAGTGAGGCGGAGGGTCAGTGAGACTGTTTTTCTGACCTTGAGGTAGAAGGTTTTTTTAAAATCAAACAAGCCTATTTCGGCATAAATTTCACACACAGTTTGTTGAAATTTTGCCGAAATGTGGGGTAATTTTATGAAATTGAGACAACCCTCTTTCAATATAAACGGCTAGAGCCATGACTAAGAACTATTGGCTGTTCTTTTATTCAAAATCGTTCTCGCTGAAAGAAATCACTTTCAGTGATAAGGTGGAGGGTATGGTTAAGTACATCCATATCTGTTACGTCATATCTTCGCAATGAATGAATACTTTTTGTTGCGGTTTCTATTGTTTCCAGCTATTGCGTTTATACATTTCCTTCCTTACCTATAATAAAATTCAACGTCTGCTTTCTGTCTAAGTGTCTGAGTGTATGTATGTCTATCCGCTTATAACTCGAGAACCACTGAACCGATTTTAATAAAACAAAATTCTACGGATAGCTTGATTCTTCCCATCAACTATAGGCTACTTACTATCACGCTAAATGGCTTATGAGGTTAGCAGTGAAGTTAAATATGAGAGCGGGCGGAGCCGCGGGCACAGCTTGTCATTATATAAATTTGACATAAATCAACAGAAATGACGCAATGATGTGAATGAATTGACGCAGTTGACGTTCTTAGCCACGAGGCAATTACAAAATTGAAAATTTCACTCATTTTAAATAGAACAATCAGGTAAATTAAATGTCGAAAATATACCTACTCACTTCATCAGTGAATTGTTTAATACAACGTTCGTCTATCATCAATTCATCAGGCACTGAAATATAAACTTGCAACAAAATTAATCAAATATTACATGATAAAAATATAATTACAAATTATTATGCCAAAGTATTAAAATTTATTGAGGATTAACACCTAAATAATGATAAATGTCCTAAAGACGTTAATGCTTTTATACATTCACCAAAACTAGAATTCAAGGGGACAGCAGACTTCGAATCGTACTAGGTGGCGTTCACCTTAGATACGCCTCTGTCTACCGTCTCTGCAACTATACAGTAAGACGAAAGACGTAAGGCAGTGGTCTCGGCTCGTTTCGACGGTTTACGAGCGTGTCTCTCAGATAGCAGTACCACAGGATAGTACGAATAGTGCCTGCCTGAGTGACCGAGCTTCGCTTGGCATGTTTTGTGTGAAAACGGATTTTTCTCAGGGATGACACCTATCCTAGATAAATTTGGAAAGTAATACATTTTACATAGCGTCACGCCTGTTTCCCGGTGGGTTAGGCAGAGACAACGATTATCTGAAAACAAAATTTCATCCAAATCTTTAGAACCGTTTCCAAAAAATACTTTTATATACTTACTTTTATACTTTACAATTATATACCTTGTTACATAATTGGTATGGGCTTGTCATACCACTTAACGTCCAGAGTATAGAGTATTCCACTCGAAGGAGCAGTCAGTCAACGTGTATGCATCCACTACTGCTGGGCATACAGTTCTCTCAAAACTTTAATGCCGCTCAACCTACCTGCGCAGTCAACGAAATTTAGGTCATAATTCGTAGAACATAGGGTATACTTTAATGTCGCTCGCATCTTAGGTTCGCGAATGTGCAGTGAAGCAATTATCCGGTGCGCCACCTGAAAGACTTCCTGGCTCCTTCCTGGCTCCTTTAGCTCCTTTCGGCAGACTTCGGCTCGAAGGAAAGTGTGGTATGAGTGATGTTTTGGTGGTTTAAAAAAAATAACCAGGGTTAATATAAAGAAGATGCGTCGCTATCTCTACATTAACCCTAACCTAATGTTGAGGCGGTGCAAGTCGTTTTTGTTACGTTTCGTTTCAAGCCGAGTGTTCACGAAAGGAGCCAAAGGAGCCAGGAAGTCTTTCAGGTGTCAAACCCAGCAATTATCTACCCTATGATCTCCGAGTGATGACCTAAAATTCGTTGAATGCGCAGGTAGGTCGAGCAAAGTTTTGAGGGAACTGTACGTCTCTTCAATTTTGCTCCAGTTCTCCCGGCCTTAAGCGTTACGGAGCTACTGCTTTCCGCCGACGTTCTTGTTGTCTTCGTCGCACCTGGCGAGTGGTCTTCGTGGGGCGAGCGGGGGTGGAGGCTGCATCAAATCTCGACGTAGAGGAATGTGTAATTAAAGGGGAATGCATTGCATCGGCGTTGTAATTGTTGTTGGCCGAGGCACAGATTACTTAATAGTTACTTCGTAACAGATAAATCACTCCATAGAAAAAGTTCCTACCTTCGGGCTTTAATAGCCTACTGTTTCACGTCGCCAATCGCTGCGTGCGAAAATGTACCTCGATCGAGTGTAAAGTGATTATTACTTTGCAGCTGCGCCGACCGCGCGTAAGTATGCTCCGCGCGGCTGTTTATATTCTTTGGGCAGCCCATTGAAATTCACCTCCGGTGCGGTGCGCCGGGCGGTAGGTAGTTAGCGCGCGCAAGTACATAGAGTGCGTGAGGCCTGGCCGAGGATCTAGCCTCGTGCGTGCGGGGCTGCTAAGCTGTTATTTTGTTGAGTGTACAAGGATTTAATGTTGTAATCAGCTGGTTAGGTTCGTAAGAGCTGTTAAGAAAAGTGGCATTGATTTTTTAAAACTAAATTTTGAGGAATTTTTAAGCTAGTTAGATTTTTTTTTTATAGAATCTGTCACGGTTGGCTACATTACCTATAACATCCGTAATGTCAGCCCATAACACCTGGTGAACTGAGTGCCATTTCAGTGCTTCCCTTCATTTCATCTCGGCTACACTGAACTGGACGGAAAACACGAACTATTTACATCGCTGTTTCGACCGACGTTTTATTCAGTGCGATGGTACCAACTCGGGCGCGATAAACCCTACCACCTAGTAAGGTAAGAAGGGAAGGGACCTACAGTTTTACGTGGAATCCGAACCACGTTCAGCCTCCAACGGTTGAGCGGTCACCCATCCAACAACTGACCGCGGCTACCGAGGCTTAAAATAATGTATAATGTGCATACGCATAGAACAAATTGTGACAAGTTCGAGTGCAGTCTTACTTCCATATAATTTATCAATAAAAAACCGGCCAAGTGCGAGTCGGATTTGCGCACCGAGGTTTCCGTACCAAAAAAAAACACATTTCTTGTATGGGAACCCCCCTTAATTTTTTGCTTTTTCTATTTTTTTTTGCCAAAATAACACATATTCTGTGAAAATTTCAACGAGCTACCTATTACGGTTCAAGAGATACAGCCCTCGGACAGACAGACGGACGGAGGGACGGACGGACAGACGGCGTAGGCTTAGTAATAGGCTTCCGTAGGGGATACGGAAACCTAAAAACAATAAACACAAAATGCTTAGATTAAAATTATTTCCGAATTAGGCTCATCCAGTGAGGCACACGCCCGGTTAAGCCGGTCATCATTTCACAATAAATGTCAAACGATCCCGAAACAATTTAATTTGAAACTGTGGATTTAACCAAAAAGTTGTCGCGTCCCCTCGGGAATAATTCCGAAGAGAAGTTGCGGGTTTCTCGCCTCCCCGCCGCCCTTACAACCTGAAGGCCGGAGGAAGTGCCCGCGAACGAGCATCGTTCTCTTGTAATTATTTATAGAAGAAAATTTAATGTTACAAATTGTATTTTAATTTGATACTTCTCAGGGTTCCGTATCAGGTACGGGACCCTATTACTAAGTCTACGCCGTCTGTTTGTCTGTCTTTCCGTCCGTCCGTCTGTCCGTCCGTTCGTCCGTCTGTCTGTCCGAGGGCTGTATCTCTTGAACCGTAATAGGTAGCCCGTTGAAATTTTCACAGAATATGTGTTACTATGGTGGATATAATAACAAATAATAAAAAAAAAGAAAATTTTAAAAATTAAGGGTGGCTCCCATACAACAAACGTGCGAAAAATCGATTAGTCACGCTACTGAATAGTAGATGGCATTTTATGGGATGGGATTTATGGGATGATGATGGGATTTTATACATAGCATTGTTGAAAGACAAAAGATAGGCGGATATTATTGATAGCGGATAGATACGGAGACCTCTGTGCGCGAGTAAAACTCGCACTTGACAGATTTTTTTTTGGAACGAAGTTACACTCCAGACTCTTGGCGAATGAGAGCTAGGCCGAAAATAAGTGTAAGACTTCGACCGTCGCGACACTTTTGCTGTAGCATGTGTGTTTGTGTGTTTACAATCGTATGTCTATATTGCTGCAGTATAGAAGTCATGATTTTTTTTAAATTTTTTATTTAATTACTCGTTCATTGTGTCCACCGAATTGTGCCTGTTATTTAATATACAGGGTGTTGTAACGGCCACTACACTAAGTTGAGGAAATTATTATTGGGATCAATAGTAACAAAAAAGTCAAATAACTTTCTTCTTACAGTTACATATATGTATTTCTAAGAAGTTATGGTTGTGAATGAGGAATCACAAGGTTGACTGGAGAAATTTCTGTATGGGATAATTCCGCCTGTTCACCTTATGTTTACGGAGTAATAAAGTATTTTCTATATATCTTTGTATCTATATTGTTTGACTGAGTTTCAAATTTTCAAAAATTTGTCTACAATCGTCATTGCGGTGAAGGAAAACACCGGAAATCATGAGAAACAACACACGCATAAAACATAGGAAATCATTAAACTAACAATTCTAAGGTTTTGTTGTATTTCTTATCAACTTATTAAGCACCGCAAAGGTGTGGATGGGCTCCCGGGAATATCTTTTCCCACTCCCACAACCCACGGATCTTAGATTAATAGCCTTTCCCCAGCGACATTAGTCCACCTCCAAGCTGGACTGGCACCTCCTCGGAGGTGAAATTGACTGCGCCGGAGGCTTCGACCTCGGGCACAGCCACCCAGTTCCGAAGCAATAAAAAAACTATAAGGCATCTAGTTCTGAAATTAGTTCGCTCTTTTTCGGTCATACTAAGCGTTATAGGCAGATTTTTCGACCATGCCGGCCCTTTCATGGGTTTAGTCTACATCAAAAAATTCAAAAAAAAGAACGATGGCAAAGTTGAAAAAAAATTGGGTTCTACATACATTTTCGAAAATACCTAACCTCAAAATGTATGAGGAACGAGATTTGTTTTTTCGAATTTTCGAAGTCTATTGATATGATGTCGATGGTTGCTGCAACGAAGGGTTAATTGCGGCGTTGTACGCGGACACAATGAAGCCACGCGTGGTGCGTGCAACCAGCCAGTGTGGCTCCTACTGAGTGACGTTAGGACGTACACATTCTGGAGTGTGAGTACAGCGACGCGACGAGCGATCACATGGCGCTCTAGTCCTGTATACGTACATTTGAAATTAAAGGAAAGCAGATGATGTTGCGCATTTCACCAGTGACATCAGTCACACACAACCCCTGACAGTTAAGGTGATGTGAGACTGCGTCTGACTCGAATTTCAAGAAGTGTACCGCCAATATTACTTACCTGACAGATTCAGTTTTAATAAATGTAAAACTTCATCTATCAGCGCAGATTGTATTTTATTGTATATATTTATTGCACTCAAATAAAATAAGGGCAAAACCTAATGCCTCTAGGTATTTTCTAACAGAATACCTTTGGGGTGTGATATCTGCTAGGTGAGTGCTGCTATGAGTGCAGATCGATAGCGTTTTGAAAACACGATTTCATTAACTTCGCTAGATAGAAAAAAATCATGAACATGCCACTGAATTTAGTCATAGAAACGTATTTAAGGCAACGTGACCAAATGAAGGCTTTATAAAAATATATATTTTATTTGTTGAATATATATCTAAATCCGTAGCTTTTACTTTTTTGTTTCGATCCGTAGTTTTGGAATAAAAAAATAAAAACCGAATTTTTTATTGATTGTGCTGCATCCTACTCCAACCAGCGAAAGCGGCGCCTTGAAATAGGAGTACGGGTGAATTCGGGTTGACAGGGCCTTAATTGTTCGCCTTTACTAATGCTCGTACTTGCGTATCGAGCCCGCGCCCTAGGCGCCTGTTATGACTATTCCATTATTCTATCGCAATCGCTGCGCCGGGCCCGCGCTCTTCGCTCATCAGTGTAGCCCACCTAACCAACAGGAGAGCGGTGCGGCGCGCAGTGACTTCAACGCTGGTGTTATTAGAGAAAATGGCTCCTTTAAAATAATCGCCAACGTCAAAATGACTCTGAAATTACATTCGAATAGTGGAATTGAATTAATATTGCCATCGTAAGAGCAATTTTAACTTTACCTTCATCGATTCACCGGCGTCGGGGAATATGCACGAATATACACGTACCATGGATACTACAAACAACATAGATATGTAACTAGATCCGCGCCTGCGACACCCATAAAGTGTGCGATTGTCTCACACCCGCGTCCAGTCGGCGTCAGTCGCCGTCCGACATGACACGTGAGTGAAATGTGTGTGACTGCTGTCAACAAGTGTATAATCGGCCGCAGGTTTATTGTTGTATTCTAAAGCACAAAACAATATAGAATAGAAGTCAGTCAATTATTTTTATTTCTGGGACGCAAAAGTATATTCTGAGAATTGCTGATTGTACAATAACGATATTAGTATTAAAAAAACATAAAACCAAATTAACCTAATTAAAAAATTACGCATTCCCCATAAAATTTGATCTAAATGACCCGATGACGGGAAAGTGCCCATAACGCTCGCGGCCTTGCCCTTTTATACAGCCATGCTGATGCGCTGCATCAGGAAGGATCCAGCACAGCTATCCCCCGAAGTCTCCGCGAGACGGCGCCCTATTTTTTTGAGAAGCCCCTTTCGCCTCCTCGCACAGGGGACCGAGGGTTTCCACAGCCACTGCTACAAACTCATAATTTTGATTTACAATATTTTGGTATCTAGAATGTTTCAAGCGCGCAACCGACTCAGCCGCGGATCCTGCCTTTCTTGACGTTGACAACACGTGCGAAGGCGCGTGCCGATAATATTAACGTGTTATATAGAATAGAATAGGTCATTTATTCAAGCATACATACATTATCAATATCATACATTATCTATCACATATCAACACATAGCAACATAACAGTTGTAGAATGAAAGTGCGTAGGCGCAGCATATGGCTACTTGCGAGTGTTACAAAGGCCGCTGTTTTTAAGCCTAGCCTACACTTACAGGACAATAAAAAGATATACGTGTGCCGATGAAAATCGACTGAATGAATGTCGTTAGAGACCATGGGCGTCGTTAGAGACCTTATGGGTGGCTCGACGCCATATGTCGCGCTTTCAATTAAAAAAAAAAGTTTTATTATGTACTTCGTAGCATGTTTTTTTTTTTTTTTTTTTTTTTTTTTTTTTATTGAAACTGACACGGTTGGCTACATCACCTACAACATCCGTGATGTCAGCCCATAACACCGGGTTGAACTTGGTGCCACGTCAGCGCTTCCCTTCAGTCGTGCCGGCTACACTGAACTGGACGGAAAACACAAACTATTTACATAGCCGTTTCGACCGACCTTTCATTCAGTGCGGTGGTACCAACCCGGGCGGGTTAAACCCTACCACCTAGTTATATAAGAAGGGAGTCACATCCCTTAGTCGCCTTTTACGACACGCACGGGGAGAGATGCAGTGTACCGTGTATCGTATCAGTATACCGTATCAGTGTACCGCATGTACCGTATTCCTAAGCAAACAGACATATGAGATATACATTTATTTGTCATTTTAGTAGTAATAATAATAGTTCCGGATCTAGACGTCTTCAACGGCAATACTGAAGTCTTTCAAAAGTAGGTACGCGGTGAGCTAGAACGATAAAAAAGGTATTGCGGGCATTTAAACAGGTTTTTGCGAACGCAGCCGATGACAGACTGACGGGCCAGCGCGCGACCGTCCAATGAAACAAGTATGCTTTTACTTATATCGTCATACGCTGGCGAGGATAAGGTTCGGGGTCCATACCTTTTTTATCGTTCTAGGCGGTGAGATACGTTGAACTAGCTTGGAAATAGATTCTACATTGTTAAATTTTGGGGCTTGCCCTGTAGTAATAATCTAATATAAATAAATAAATAAATGAATAAATAAATGATCGCTGCCGAGGGCGAAACTGCGAGCACAGGCTAATAAACAATAAATGACAACAACAATAAATGTCTTAGTCTAGGTCTAGGTACAGCTTGAAAATGCTAGCACTAAAAATAAAAATAATCTAGAAATTGCCGGCGACGAGTGTTCGCCGCCCCAGTTGCGCTTCACAATTTAATTATTTTAATTGCCAATGCTGGTTATTTTTTTTTTTTATTTACCCGACTATTCAATGATTTTGTCACCGTACCAGCGCGGCTGGTATAATACGAGTATGTTTACACGGGGAAATGAGTCGTTGGCGGAAATTATGAGTAATATTTCAAATGGATTTTAAGGATTGTAAGGTAAATTAGCGAGGAAGTTTCTATTAGGTAGGTATACTTTTTGTGCAAGATTCATCAGATTTCATCATAGAGCAAGAAATCGCATTGAGCCCTCGGGAAGCGAAACGACACCTGAAAGACATTGCGGCTCCTTTCGTGAACACTCGGCTCGAAACGAAACGTAACAAAAACGACATGCGCCGCCTCAACCGCCTTAGGTTAGGGCTAATTAAACCTGGTTATTTTTTTTAAACCACCAAAACATCACTCAAACCACTTTCCTTCGAGCCGAAGTCTGCCGAAGTGTGCACGAAAGGAGCCGGGAATGTCTTTCATGTGGCGCACCGCTCGAGAAGACGGCCTCCGATCGCTGTTCTGTGGATTTCATACAGTTTGGTTCATAATTGAATATACTCAGCCTCGGTAACTCACGTGGTGCGGTCGGTCGACTGTCGGTCGTGATCATAAGCACACCTGGGCGCGATCAGTGGATGGATGGGTGACCGCTCGACGGTTGGAGGCTGACCGTGGTTCGCATTCGATGACGTGATGTAGTAGCCATACAAACAAATTAATAATAACACTTAGGGGTTCAGTTCATATAATACATATATAACCCGAAACCGACGTGCATGTACGAAAACATAGTGTAGAAGAGTCGTCAGAAGTGTGTCATGCATGATCGTGCGACACTTGAAGATCCTGTGTCTAATCCACGCAGAAAACAGACGTGACAGTATGTACGTATGCACGTAAAAATACAGAAATCGTTATCACTTAAGATAACCGGGAAGTCCGTTTTCTCATACACCTGGGGAATTCTCTTTCCAACCCGTAAATCTTGCACTACCATTTTAAAAATGTTGTGTGTAAAAGATATTATCAATATCCACAAATATTTTGTAGTCAGTTTGCTTCTGAGCTGCAGTTGTCCTTTTCACGTGCGCGGGCAGCGCGGCGCGGCCCACAGCGACAGCAATACGATGAAGGAAATTCGAAATTTGAAAACGGTTCGCAGTACTGTACATGATGCTAACCGGGAAGTCCGTTTTCTCATACACCTGGGGAATTCTCTTTCCAACCCGTAAATCTTGCACTACCATTTTAAAAATGTTGTGTGTAAAAGATATTATCAATATCCACAAATATTTTGTAGTCAGTTTGCTTCTGAGCTGCAGTTGTCCTTTTCACGTGCGCGGGCAGCGCGGCGCGGCCCACAGCGACAGCAATACGATGATAGAAATTCGAAATTTGAAAACGGTTCGCAGTACTGTACATGATGCTCTTAAGTTAGTACCGTATGCGATGAAAAGGTGGTACATCTCCTTAAAATATTGTTTACGAAGCTGTAGCGTGAACGCGACACCCTACCTACGGACTCGTATAAACGAAGTGGCCATTCTTGTTGAAAATGGCTTAATGCACTTAGCACCTTTTCCTCCAAACACCTCTGTACGTGGTAACCTAAAATAACATATTTACCAAGTGCCCGAAAAGCATTACAAGGATAGACGGGGCATAAACTCATTCGTGAAATTGCGTCAACTAGAAAAAAAAACCGGTCAAGTGCGAGTCGAACTCGGGTTCCGTATCGCCTGTCATGGTCAGCGCCACCCACGCCATCTATGCATTAGTTAAAATGCGTCATACTCTTTTCGGCAGATGTCGCGCATACAAAGTGTATGCGCGCCATCATTTTGCGCACCATAGTTTTATTGTATGGGAACCCCGTGAATTTTTAACTTTTTCTTATTTTTATTCGTTTATTGACACATTTCTTTTTTATATTAATTTTACATAAAAAACTTAAATCTAAAATTAATATAAAATAACAAAATGGAATTTCCACCACCGGCGGCGGGGCGAACCCAGACTACCGATGGTCGGACCCGAGAGAGAGAAACCTTCGGACAATTCGAGCGGTGTCGAGCAAGACCGCCTTCTGCATCTGACCCTTGATCCAAGCAAGTGGCTCTAGTGAGAGCCTCTTGAGATGATGGTCGAGGCTCTTCGCTATCAGCCCATGCGCAGACAAGACTATGGGCACAACGATCGTCGAGTCCACGGGCCACATGTCGGTAACCTCATGAGACAGATCGATGTATTTTAACATCTTGTCTTTTTCTGCCTTCACAAGGTTCTCGTCATGCGGCACCGTGATGTCGACGAGCGCTGCGCGCCGCGCCTCCCGGTCGATTATCACTATGTCAGGTCTATTAGCCATAATAGTCCTATCAGTGATAATCGACCGGTCCCAGTAGAGCGTGATGTGAGCATTTTCGAGAACTGGCTGTGGGTTATACTTGTAGTAAGGCACCTCCGAGCCGACAAGGTTGAACTTCAAAGCAAGTTGCTGATGGATGATCCTGGCTACTAGGTTGTGCCTGTGCAAATACTCGGAGTTGGCAAGTTGCGAACAACCGGAGATTACATGTCTGAGGGATTCGCCAGGTTTGTGGCAGGCGCGGCAGATGTCAATGGTGCCATCCTTCATAATGAATCTCCTGTAATTGTTGGTCTTGACAACTTCGTCTTGTATTGCACAGACAAAACCCTCGGTTTCCCCAAAGAGGTCCCCGAAGCGTAGCCAGTGCACGGAGGCGAGTTGATCTACATCCGGCCCCGTGAGAGACCGGAAGTACCTACCGTGCAGCGCCTTGCCTTTCCATACTTCCAGGCGGTCCTCGGTGCTCAGTACAACTGGCTTCCGCCAGTCCTCTTTTCCCATGTCCAACGGGGTAAGGCCTTTATCACTGACGACGACATCGCGGTGCATCTCACAAACATCAGTCTTTTCCATAAAATACTGACGGAGATTGCATACCTCGCGGTTGTGTAGGTTTTTGGCATTTAGCATACCTCTACCCCCACACTTCCGCGGGATATACAATCTCATGACCGATGATCGTGGGTGATGCATCCGGGACGTCGTCATCAGCGTTCTGACCTTTCTGTCCAGGGCGTCCAGCTCAGTCTGAGACCATTTGAGTATGCCAAAGGTGTATATAAGAACGGGCATGACCCAACCGTTGTAGGCTCTGATTTTATTACCGCCCGACAATAGACTTTTCAGTACTATTGTGAGACGGTGATAGAATTTAGCCTTTGCATGTTGTTTCATGACCGTATCCTTGATACCAAGGCACTCCTGCATACCCAAATATTTGTAGGTTTCTTCGTCAGAGAGGGCTCGAATGTTCACCGACTCCGAGAGTTGAATCCCGTCGGAGGCCATGACCCTCCCTCGTTTTATATGGATGCTCGCACACTTGTCTATTCCGAACTCCATTCCAATGTCCGTGTTGAAATTTTCAGTTGTCTTCAGCATCGACATCAGCTCAGAGTCCGAACTAGCCAGTATTTTTAGGTCATCCATATAGAACAAGTGAGAAATCGAGTGGCTCCCTCTCCGCAGAAAGTAGCCCAGTCCCGAATCCTCCAGAAGCGAACTGAGAGGGTTCAGAGCTAAGCAAAACCAAAGCGGGCTCAGGCTGTCACCCTGGAAGATGCCCCGCCGTATATGAATTGTACCGTGTGGGGTCGGTACTTAAAAAGAATAGTCCCACTGCATCTCTCCCCGTCGCATGTCGTAAAAGTCGACTAAGGGATCGTCAGCCTCGGCAGCTTAATGGTGCGGTCAGTTATTGGATGGATGACCGCCCGACTGTTGGAGGCTGACCGTGGTTCGGATACCACGTTAAACTGTAGGTCCCTTCCCTTCTTACCTTACTAGGTGGTAGGGTTTATCCCGGCCGGGTTGGTACCACCGCACTGAACGAAACGTCGGTCGAAACGGCTATGTAAATAGTTCGTGTTTTCCGTCCAGTTCAGTGTAGCCGGCGCGAAATGAAGGGAAGCACTGACATGGCACCTAGTTCACCCGGTGTTATGGGCTGACATCACGGACGTTGTAGGTGATGTAGCCAACCGTGTCAAGTTAAAATAAAAAAAAAAAAAAAAAAAAAAAATGAATGCAGTCGTCCACATCAGAAAGCTGTCTTTCACCTGGAAGGCTGAGAACTGTTTTCCATTGTTCCATACATGCACTCAGGAATTGACAGATGTTTTCATCAACTTTGTATATTAGTAAAACTTTCTTGAGCCATGTGTGGGGTACAGAATCAAATGCCTTTTTATAATCAATCCAGGTGGCGGACAGATTCTTTCTGCTGCGGCGAACCTGCTGGAAAATAGTCGCATCTATGAGAAGAAGCTCCTTAGTACCGCGGGATCCAACCCGACATCCATTCTGAGTAGCCGACATGATGTTATTTTGGCGGTCGTGAACATTTATTTTGTTTGTCAGAATGGATGTCAGTAGTTTATAGATAGTGGGCAAACATGTAATTGGTCTGTAATTTTTTGGATCCGCGGTACTACCGGTTTTATGGAGCAGGTGGGTGATTCCTGTGGTCATGAACTCTGGTAGCGCTCGTTGGTCTATGGCTTCTTGGTATTGAATTGCCAAGCGAGCATGGCAGCAAGTAAGCCATTTGAGCCAGAAGTTGTGCAGTCCGTCGGCCCCGGGAGACTTCCAATTGTGGGCACGACGGATTGCCGAACTAACATCAAGCTCTGTCAAGTTCACTGGCTCCATCGGCTCTATGTCTTGACATGCTCGCTCGACAGTCCTCATCCATTCACCTTCGACGTGGCAGACGGGCTCTGACCATATTTTACTCCAGAATTGATAATTTTCTGCTTTGGTAGGTTTAGCCTCATCTGCCACTAGCTGTTTAGGCTGCTCCCAGTTTCTATACACCCGCCTTTGGTCACTCTGGAACTGGCGATTCAGTTGATATCGATCGACACGCTCTCTATAGCGGCGGATACGCTTTGCCCACGCGCTGATCCGCTGCTTCAGGTCGTCTATGCGCTCCGTGACCACTGACTTGAAGTTGGGATGGGAGGGCCTTATTACAACCCCTTTTAGAACTTTAGTCACGAACCGCATAATTTTTGGTCGCATATTTCCTGACCTGAAGCAGCAAAGCTTCCCTATGAGGACCCGTGCCTCGTCGATACGTTTCTGTATTCTCCTCTGCCAAGCGGGGACCGCCAACGTTGGGCCTGTGTGTCTCGCACGGTTGTTGTTTTCGAATTTGACACCGGCCATTCGACATGCGGCGATCGCCGCACAACAGAGGAGTGAGTGGGTATCGACTAGGCTCTCGCTAGATTCCATATATGGTTTTAAATGGGAATTCATGGTCCCCACAATGCTCATATTTTTTCTATTTGTGGGCAAGCGCGGTATTCGCGGCCTAGTTACAAAGCTTACCGATCGAAACTCCAAAATCGCCCGCTCCAGGGCGCTTCTCATTTGCTCATCATCCTGGGTACTTACGTCTCCCACTACTACCTCACCCCCGTCCTCCGCTGAAGGTGGTGGCTGTGACAGCAGCTCACTTATATTCGCCACTTCACATACAGGGGCGTGTGGTGAGCGGAGCGCGTCCGACAAGGCGCAGACAGCGTCTGCGCGCGGCTGCGAAGAAGCGGGAGCTATGGTAGTAGGAAGCGCATCTAGGCGCAGTCGTTCCAGCACGGCGTCATCCAAGAACTTCCGTGTCCGGATGACGCGTACCTGGTCTGATAGACGCTGGGCTGAAAAAGACATTGTCGGTTCAAGAGCCTGAAACTCAGTAAGCAGTCTTGCTCGAAACATGGTCCGGTTGGTTTCTCCCTCTGTGGCCCTGTAGTACGCCGTCATGACTTTCATATTAAGGTCATAGGGCCAGCGCATACGGCGCACTACACCATCGGTAGCGGGGACTATAGGCGGAGCATGAAGCCCCGATGGCCCCAAGCCGGCCGGTGGTGGACGTCGTCCTCGTCGTAGTTCTTCTGACGGGAGCGGCGTCGTCGGCCCGTCGTCGTCGTCGCCAGATGATTCTGACGACGTCACGGCGGGCGTCGGTGGAGGGTGTGCGGTGGATGGTATCAAAGTGGCGACTCGTGGGCGCAGGCGGCGGCGGCACGGTGATGCGGGCGCGGGCGGGGAGGGCGAGGTGTCTGATGCGCTGCTGGGCCGGTGCACAGACACGCGTCGGGGGCGGCGTGTGGTGTTCCGTGCACGGTGTCCTAGTTGGGTGTTCTGACCACGGCCTGCAGCGCCGCTTGCAGCTGTACCTGCCCGCTGAGGCGCCGACCTATTTTTTATTTTTATTATTATTTGTTGTTATTATAACACATATTCTGCGAGATATTCTGTTGAAATTTCAACGGGCTTCCCTATTACGGTTCAAGAGATACAGCCCTCGGACAGACAGACAGACAGACAGACAGACAGACGGCGTAGTTTTTATTTGAAAAAAAAAATCACTTTCTCCATACATTAAGGGCAGACCTAACCTCCAAATGTATGGGGAAGGTGAATTTTTTTTTGGAAATTCCAAAAGTTGTATAACAAAAGTTGCTCAGTTTAAGATACAGAGCAACCCCCTAAAAGGAACGCAGTTAATTCAAATACACTCTGTATATATTTATATTTAAAGATGAAACATTAGCTCTATCCTTTTAAGTTCTTCCCAAATGCCTTTTGCAGCTCCCCAAGCGCTCTCTCGGCGCGAAAAGCGCTGGAAAGCGTCGCGAGAACTGGGGGGAAATATCAAGCACAGAAAGGAGCGTTCACTAATTGAAACATTATATTAAATGTCTGATTTATCGATCCCCCTCGCCCAACTCACAGCGATTTTCCACAGCTCGCCTGTCGAATACCAATTGCGGAAGGTATTGCCTTTGCGTGCTTTAAAAGATTGCTAAGTGAAAATGTGTTACATCGCTTGAAATGTTTTCATGGTTCCGTATCTATACGGAAGCCTGTTACTATGGCTGCGGCGTCTGTCTGTCTGTCTGTCCGTCCGATGGAAATCCGGGGGCTTTATCTTTTGAAATCGCAATAGGTTGAAACTTTCACAGAATAAGTATGTGTTATTATGGCGGATATTTCTCCAAATAATAAAAAAAGCCAAAAAATTAAGGGAGACAATTTTTTTATGTAAACCAACATGGGTGGCTGTGCCGAGAGACCAATGTTTCAGTCGACAGAGCCAAAAACACCTCTCCTCGCGAAACCACGCTCAGTTAGGTGCCATGCCAGCGGATTTGCGGACTGCTGCTAGGCTGTCTAGCCTGTTCATACGACTTTTGAAGACACCCAGGTTACAGGTTAAAGGATTCGGGAAACACGCTCGTCGGAAGACAGTTCCACACCCTAGCGGTGCGACAAAGAAACGATTTAGAGAACTGATGGGTTCTCAAAAGCCCAATGTCAACAACAAAAGGGTGCTGATTTGAATGAGAATTTTTTTTTATGGACACTGACACGGTTGGCTACATCACCTACAACGTCCGTGATGTCAGCCCATATCACCGGGTGAACTAGGTGCCATGTCAGTGCTTCCCCCTTTCATTGTGCCGGCTACACTGAACTGGTCGGAAAACACAAACTATTTACATAGCCGTTTAGACCGACGTTTCCTTCAGTGCGGTGGTAGCAACCCGGGCAGGTTAAACCCTACCACCAAGTAAGATTAGGAAGGAAGGGACCTACAGTTTTACGAGGAATCCGAACCTCGGTCAGCCTCCAACGGTCAGCGGTCACCCATCCAAGTACTGACCGCACCCAGCGTTGCTTAACATTCAATAGCGACAGTTGGCTGTCTGCACCACTGAGATATCGAGGCTGACTGTGAGAATTATCACAATATGTGAAAGAGCGCCTTCTACCGAATGATAATTTAACTAACATTACAAAAGCATGAACGGTCACCGATGATAGATGGCGTGAGAGATACGAAGAAGTCAATATGTCTATACAAAACAAGCTGTGCCGAACGGGAGATACGTGGAGGAGACACTCGCTATAGGTGCAACAAGGAGGAACATATGGCCACGGAACCCTCTGTTTCTGCTTCTGAAACAGATTTCCGGTAGGCAATCAAATTTACGGAGTGGACTGAGCGAAGTCAGGCGTCGTCAACTATAGTTAATAGGAACCGCAATCTGTTCAAAACACAATAAATTTTTCCTATAAATTGAGTCGTATATCGTTAAAAAGGTCTTAAATAAATGTAGATTGTGTGAGTGTTTCCCGAATCCTTTAACCAGGTGCTCAAACGTCGTATCAATAGGCTAGACAGCCCAGCAACAGTCCGTAAATCTGCTGGCATGGTATCTCACTGAGCGTGGTCTCGCGAGGAGAGATGAATTTGAATATGCGCACTGGGCAGGGATTGCATCCCTATACGCTGGACTTACCGCGGATGCGTACCAATCGGTTCCGCAGATCTTTCCTCCATAGAACTGGTAAACTCTGGAACGCTCTCCCTGCCCACATATTTCCCCCCAAGTACAGTCTCGGGTCCTTCAAGAGAGGTTTGCATAGGCACCTGTCAGGCCGACATGGCATTCGCAACCCCCGCGGCTCATGGTGACGGTCCATGGGCGTCGTTAGACACCTTATCGGCGTCACATGTCGCGCATTCAATAAAAACAATCTCAATCTTGTATGGGTCCAATCCCCGTGAAGGTTGACTGAAATAAATCAATTTTTTTCATATTTGAAAATGTTCACGAACATTTTAAGAATTATGCAGACAGGCGCAGCATTTTATAATAGAGAGAGTTCGCAGACTCGAATTTCGTTTACTTCGTTCTCAATTTCTTCCACAAACTTTCACACTCGTCGGGTGGCTGCAAAATGAGCTCTAGGTTGATGGAAATAGGATACATTCTCCGACGCCATCGCGTTGTTTGCGTCAGTTGGATGGTACCTTAAGGATAGCTCGGAAATATATGACCGGTTGCAGTAGCAAGCGGTCGGTTTTACTTCGTTTACAGTTAAATCCAGTTAGAACCAAATTGGTTCAGTGGGAAGTTCATTTTTTTTTCCAACAGTAAATCCACTTCATCTAGCTCGGAACGAGTAGACGAGATACTTATTTAGTTTTTGCGGCGTTTCGAAGCTGACTGGAACGGAGCGGAGGGGAAAAATCAGTTAAAAGTTTGACTAGGGAATTACATCGTGTTTAAAGTATTTTTTTACAAAACCTGAAATGGCTGGCTACATCACCACCTATTACAACCCTGATGTCAGCCAATAACATATTGGTGAACTAGGTGACATATCAGTATTTTCCTTTGGTCTTGCCGGCTACACTGAACTGGACGGAAAACACGAAGTATTTTCATAGCGGCTCAGACAGACGTTTCATTCAGTGCGGTGGTATCTACCCGGGCGGGATGAAACCTACCACCTAGTAAGGTAAGAAGGGAAGGGGCTACCTATAACGGGTCAAGAGATACAGCCCTCAGACAGGCAGACGGACAGACAGATAGACACAGACAGACAGACAGACAGACAGACGGCGTAGGCTTAGTAATAGGGTCCCGTACGACGGATTTTTTCATATTATTTAAATTCTTTTCATAGCGGCTCAGACCGAGCGACGTTGCTCAGACCCAACCCAACATACATTACATACACGGTGTTGCAACCCCAACCGTAAAACCCGAAAGGAGGTGATTCTGTACGTGAAAGAGAACCACTTTTGTTCTACGACTTTTTTATTTGAAGAAAAAAAATTTTTTTTCTCCATACATTTTGAGAATAGGTACCTATTTAAAATTTGTATGGAAAAAAAAATTTTTTTTTGTTTAAAAATATGTTTTTTTTCACAGAAGTTATTTATTTTCACATACAGAATAACCCCCTTATGTCAGTTAAAAATATTACGGGGGCAACTGCAACACCGTGTATAACATACATCACGCTGTATCCCGACAATCAGGGTGAACATAGTAATCAAAGTTGGGCTGCAACAATTCGTATAAATTACAGCACAACACTGACTCACTACGATTAGCTAAATGTTAGGACATAATACCTATCAAGCAGCTAGTAAAGTTAGCTAATGCATGACTGTGGAAGGACCGTGCCAATGTGAGAGGTGGCTAGCCGTGTTGTCGGCATATTACACCTTATTCCTGTCGAAGGTGCCATGTCAGTGCTTTCGACCTCAAACATTTCAATGTATTTTCGCCATTTCTTCATTACCAACTCTACTGCGAAACGGTAATATTACGGAGCGATGATACCGGTAATGAAGATGCCGGTGATGAAGATACCGGTAATGTCGGCACTTCAATATCGGCTCCCGATCTCAATGGAGAGCTAATTGTATTACTCGAAACTCGCAGTCTTCCCCTGACGCTCTGGGGAATTCTCTTTATTACTTGCTCCGTCTTGGTAACCGACTCTTTGGAATGTTCGCGGAATATTCGTAGATATTGCCAAAAATATCTAGATATGCCGGATTTCAATATTTTTTGCTACATAATGGGTGTCTAACGACGCCCATGTACATTCCGTCGTATGTTCGTCGTACAGGTGCCCATTCACGCCCTCTTAAAGGACCCGATACTGTACTTGGAGGGAAATATATGGGCAGGGAGAGCATTCCAGAGCTTACCGGTTCTGTAGAGGAAAATCGCAGAACCGATTGGTACGCCTCCGCGGTAAGTCCAGCGTGTAGGGATCCAATCCCTGCCAAGCCCGCGTGGTGCGGAGATGGAAAGGGGACGGCGGGATCGCGTTAAACAGCTCCTCCGAGTACTCCTCATGGAATAAGCGATTGATAAAAATTTCAATTATGATTAGAAAATTCAATAATGAAAACTACATGTAAATTGGATACGGGGCGGCTTGGCTTGAAATTGTTGCTGTTCTCTGTCGGCACGCAAGCTACTCACACAACTTTTTCGGGTTTCGTATCCGTAAGCCTAAAATAAAAATAAAAAAATAATAATAAAACAAATAAGACCCACCTGCTGCATGACTCAGTGGAAGGACCGTGCGATGGTGAGAGGTGGCCTGCCTGTCGCCATTCAGCATGGCACCTTAACCTTAGCCCTTAGTTGCCTTTTACGATATGCACGGGAGGAGATGCAGTGGGGCTAATTCCTTTTAAGTACCGGCCCCACACGGTAACTAACCTAAGCAATAACAAAGCTAAATTGGATCAAAACGATATTTTTGCCTAATATCTGCAGAAATGCCTTGAAGAGGGAAGTAGTGGGGAGGCAGTGGAGGGTAGGCCATCTGTTATCATATCATTGACGCAGAATTTCCGGACATTTTTCTAGCTAGGGGATGAGGCGTGGCGCTTTACTGGTGGAAACGAATTGAGTTGCTCAGTGAAAATATATATGTACTTATTTTGATGGACTAAAATTTCATTTTTATCTGCCCGAATCAATTTTTGTGACGAAGTAAATAATCTCTAGGTCTTCTGTTATCTTTGACGCATAATTTCCGGACATTCTTCTAGCTAGGGGCAGAGGCGTGGCGCTCTACTGGTGATAACGAATTGAGTTGCTCGGTGAAAAAATATATATACTTATTTTGATGAACTAAAATTCATTTTTATCTGCCCGAATCAATGTTTGTGACGACGTAAATAATCTCTAGGTCATCTGTTATCTTTGACGCAAAATTTCCGGACATTCTTCTAGCTAGGGGCTGAGGCGTGGCGCTTTACTGGTGGTAACATATTGAGTTGCTCGGTGAAAAAATATATGTACTTATTTTGATGGGCTAAAATTTAATTTTTATCTGCCCGAATAAATTTTTGTGACGACGTAAATAATCTCTAGTTTCACCTTCACATGACCAACATAATATTCACAGTTCTTATAAAATTTAATTCAAAGTCGTTCTTTCGCTAAACGGTCACTACACGACGTAGTGACCGCAGCGCGTACCGGAAATGCTGTAAGTAGCCGGAAATGAGCCCCGCCGCCGCCGCCCCGCCCCCAACGCTCGGCTCGGCGACCACTCCTCTAGTCATTCTGTCTTCCGTACTGGCTGCTCTTAACTTCGAGCCCTTTGCACCAAATACAAAGTCGCTATGTGGTATTGGTATGGGAACGTGATCAGTATCTGATACACATACACCCCTTAGCGTATCGTTACCTACAAAAAAAATACCTTATATAATAGACTTACATATTATGCACATTAATCACTGGTACTGTGATCACCTGGTACAACACAATCAACTGAATGACAGGAGAGAGAGAGGGAGAGAAGAGGGTAGTTTGAAATTAAAGCTACTTTTAGAAGGGCCGGTACTTCAAAGAATAGCCCTACTGCGTCTCTTCTCGTGCATGTCGTAAAAGGCAACTAAGGGATAAGGACATGATGCCATGCTAAAGGGCGACAGTCCAGCCACCTCTCACCTTGGCACGGTCCCTCCACCGAGTCACGCAGCAGGTGTCTTCGTGCCTCACTTGCTGCTTGATAGTTGTCTTGTCCATATACTTTGCTAAACGTGGCGGTCGGTATTGTGCCGAAATTTTACCGAGTTCTTGCAGTACAACACCGATTACTGTGAAAGAAAGAAAGAAAGAAAATGTATTTATTAGCACATAAAAACACATTACAAATTAACAATTTAACATATGGTAAACATGCCAATAGGTCCCATCTCAGCATGTTGCAAATTAGCACTCTTGCTAGAATAGTGCCAACTGCGCTGTTTTTCAGATGGAACCTGCCTATCTAGGTGGCGCCAATCTTGCGTATCTGTGCTCACCCGGATAGTCGGGGTACAGCGTGTGGTATGTATGTATGTAGGTATGTATTAACAGATAAAAAAAACATTGGCTTCACAATTAACACATCAGTGTGTATTGACGCAAGTGACAAATCAAACCAAGCATTCCAACCCTCGACCGGGGCAAGGGACTAGCGTGTAATAGTGTTAAGCCGGGTCTAGCGGACCCGCCGCGGTCGACCGGCGCAATCTGCTTAGCGGGGCCGACGACGACTGCGCAGTGTTGAACGTGATTTATTCGCTCCCCCAGGTAAGGTTTTGTTACGTCAGTTTGAATATGACAATATGTTGCTTTGATATTTGAATAATATTCACAAATTATGTTATGTTTTGTTTATGAGATATGGAGCTTCGGTAACGTACGTTGATGTTGTACTTTTATCCTTCGCTGTGAGGACTCATAATGATTATTTCATGTGTATTGATGAGTTGGAGTCAAATTCTAATTTATTGTATGTATGTATCTATACGCTAGTCTTACCACGGATGCATACCCATCGGTTCTGCAGATCTTTCCTTCACGTAACTGGTAAACTCTGGAACGCTCTCCCTGCCCACATTCCCCCCCCCCCCCCCCCCCCCCCCCCCCCCCAGTATAGTCTCGGGCCCTTCAAGAGAGGCGTGTATAGGCACCTTTCAAGGTCGGCATGGCATTCGCAACTCCCGCGTACGACCAAATGTCCATGAGCGTCGTTAGACGCCTTTTTATGGAAACTGACACCGTTGGCTATATCACCTACAACATCCGTGATATCAGCCCATTATCCCTCAGTCGCCTTTTACGATATACACAGGGAGAGATGCAGTGGGGCTATTCTTTAAAGTACCGGCCCCACACGGTTCAAGCCTTAGTGCGTGGCTCGGCTCCATATGTCGTGCTTTCTATAAAAATAAATGTGTAAGAAGTGATGAGGGCGAAGTATGTGCAGCAGGGAGAATGACCCCATTCTTATATTACCAGGTGGTAGGGTTTAATCCGCCCGGGTTGGTACCACCGAACTGAATGAAAGGTCAGTCGAAACGGCTATGTAAATAGTTTGTGTTTTCCGTCCAGTCCAGTGTAGCCGGCACGACCGAAGGGAAGCACTGACGTGGCACCAAGTTCACCCGGTGTTATGGGCTGCTGACATCACGGATGTTGTAGGTGATGTAGCCAACCATGACAGTTTGCGTAAAAAAAAAAGGTGAACAATCATATTTTGTGGCAATGTTTTCTAGGTTTATTCATATTTCTTTGTTATAAATTTTGGACACTTAATTCTTACTCTAAAATAATAAAAACATGTCTAGTAAAAAACTACTGTATTACGCTTCCTAGCGAGGATTTAATGCTACCCAGTTTATTTATGTGAAGCGGTTGCATTCAGGGCTTCTAGCAAAAGTTTCTTTCACTGTTATAACTCTATTTGAAAAATATCTAAATGTTATACAGAGCCATCCAGATCAGAATATTTGTATGTATCTTCTTTTATACAGTAATTTTTACTAATAGTTTTTTGTTCTTGTTAATTTAATTTTGGTTTAATATTCCACGTATGTTTCGTATTTGCTTGGCAATAAACTTATTTCATTTCAACCAACCATAGCGAGATTTGAATTTGAGATTGATTCGCTTTCGAGTTAACCTGTTATAAACACTAGCACCTTGGTCCCTTCCCTTGCCCCTTGGTCCCTTCTCTTGCCCCTTACTACGTGGTAGGCTCAAATTGTAGCCGACTGGGTTGATACCACCGTACTGGATGTAAGATGGCCGCATAGCAGCCTCTGTTGTGTTCTCCTCTAGTCAAGTATAGCCAGCAATCCAGGGAAGTCTTCGGTATGGCACCTGCATTCTCGGAGGTGATATTGGCTGGTCGGAGCATGTGCTTTGGCCCCTCCGACTCAGCCACGCATACCGGATTACATTAAAAAAAAGCTAGTTCCGTAGCCCGAAGATGAGGTTGTGTGTTTTCACCATAGTGTTTTATACCTAGGCGATGGGAGTCGTGTACTCACATAAGCAATACCGAAAAGACTACTTAATCCATCTCCTGAAATTATTTTCAGTCTACCTTCACGCGTATCTCGCTTCATCGTTCCGTCATATCCCCCCGTTCCCCCCTCAGATTATAAGCTGTGCTTAATCTTTAATTGGTGATTAATTACCGTCAGCGTGTCAGCTCTGATTAATCTGATCCGTTGGAGGGCGCCGCTGTTCGGTGTCGCCGACACGGCAACGAGAGAGAGTTATTAAAGATTTTTCATGTCAAAATAACCGTACCTCGCCCTTGTAACTACCTATTTAATATACGAGTATTTTCTTTCTGGAAAATATTTACATACCATCGCGCCTCTACTAAAAAGGTAGATACACATTTTTTTTATGTAGTCCGGTATGGTTGCTTATTCAGAGCGGCCATACTCCGACCAGTCCATATCACCTCCGAGAAGGTAGGTGCCAAACCGGAGATTTCCCTGGATTGCTGGCTATACTGAACTGAATAGAGATGATTCTATACTTCTATACAGAAGAACACAGCCGAGGCTGCTACGCGACCATCTTACATCCATAGTTGGGCTTTCCGTCCATTTCAGTATAACCGGCACGACCAAAGCACTGACATGGCACGTGTAACGGAGGTTGTTGGTGATGTATCCAACAGTTTTAGTTTTCATTAAAAAATATATTGCAAACGAATCCACACTTTCAATTGTTTACTGTATCTTTCCACTCTCGACATACGATGTAGTACAGATCGCTTTACATTGTGCCTATCGAACCTACTCAAACCCAACGGCTTCGCGGCATGCATGGTGCATTGTGTTCGGTTTAAAGAATCTTTATTAATCTCAAAGAACTTCACGAACATTAGCTTATAGAGATAGGTACATATATGTACAAATAAGTACAAGTATAAAATAGAAAGTTTAAACTATTAATAAACTAAAATTATTGTAGGTACAATAGACAAGGCTAGGTAATCGTATAAACATTCTGAAGACAGACGGACAGATCAACCGACAGACAGACACATAGAACTGAAGACAAGTAGGTAAATAATTATAAAATACTACATGTGTTTATGCAGTATTACTTAGTCATGTTCATTTCTAATTATTCTGGAAGTATATAAGTGTTACCATACTGTACCACGAATCTCAGAGTGAATGTATCAACGAGCATACTTGTGTTCCAAACTCGACGAGAATGGAATGCAAGCTTACAATCGTACACGCGTTCAGCGTATTTGTATTTAGAACGTAAAGTCGAACGGACTGTATAGCGTACGGGCCAACACAGCGGGCCGCGTGTAAACATCGGATTAGGGGGCCGCGGCCCGTAACCCCGTTAAGCCGGGTCCGACGTACCCGCGGCCCGGCTGTCCACCGCAATCTGTTTAGTGCCCGGTGGAGGGTTAACCTGTCCTCCGCTCTTGAAGGTGGGATTTCCTTTGGCGGGTTATCTCGTGGGTTTATTTAGTGCAGTCCAATCGATGTACCCAGTTATTTCGCGAGCCGCTCGTGTGGCGGTATGGCGAATTTGTCTATAGACATTCTCATACGATGCGAAATAAATTGTGTTGAAAAACGTTACGACTAAAGCTATTTTCCTTTAGTGTTAAATAATTTATAAGGTCATTAGAACGTCGTTGAAAAATTAGAAGCGCTAAAATAATTGATCTAAATCGTTCTTGTGCCGCACTGCAAAGGCGTGGAACTGGCTCCCAGGGATTGTCTTTCTCCACTCCTACAATCCATGGATCTTCAAATCGCGGGTTAATAGCCTTTCCCCAGCAACATTAGTCCGCCTTCAAGCCGGACTGGCACCTCCTCGGCGGTGAAATGGGCGGCGATGAGGCTTCGACCTCGGGCAGAGCCACGCATTTTTTCTCCATACAAAATCGTCTTTCGGCATTTATGTTTTCTAGCCCCCTAAACCTTATCCGATTTTTACATTTCTTTTTTTGTTGTTGTAATAAGGACAGTGTTGTAGGTGATGTAGCCAACCGTGTCAGTTTCCATAAAAAAAAATAAAAAACAAATACTATAGCATTTATGTTTATGTTGATCACCGGAATCGCTTGAAATTTACCGATCCTCTGCGGTATACTAAAAATGATACTGAGATGAAGAACAGAGAGAGTGGGGAAGTTTTTCAAGTCACAATCTGCCAAGCGCGCGCATCTCGGAGCACGGAGCGCGGCATCACAGTCGGGATTAAACGTTCATGTTAATTGGTGTTGCCGAGTCGCGCGGGCCCCTCTGCGAGGTGGTAATGAGCTCAAGAGTGGGTCCCGCTGGTTCCAGGGCGCTGTAATGAATGACTGGATATTGCAGAACCGATGCGAATCTGGGCCGAGGTATTACGCCGATAAAATTTATGAAAGGACCACCCCTGAGATATACCCTACTTATGAAAAAAAGAATCTTAAAATCGGTTGAGAATTGGCGGAGAAATCGGTAACCTAAACACAAATAAAAAACATACAGACGAACTGAGAACCTGCTCTTCTTTTGGAAGTCGTTTGAAAAGATAGTGCAAGAGATGAAGAACAGAGAGAGAGTAGGGACGTTTTTCAAGTCACAATCTGCCAAGCGCGCGCATCCCGGAGCACGGAGCGCGGCATCACAGTCGGGATTAAACGTTCATGTTAATTGGTGTTGCCGAGTCGCGCGGGCCCCTCTGCGAGGTGGTAATGAGCTCGAGAGCGGGTCCCGCTGGTTCCAGCGCGCGGTAATGAATGACTGGATATTGCAGAACCGATGCGAATCTGGGCCGAGGTATTATGCCATTGTAGGTTTCCTACTAGTGTGTGTTCGAACGGTCGATCGGAAAGAATCTTCTACAATCTCTATTTAGACCCTAGTCTAGCAACACTCCGCAAATCTGCTGGCATGGCGCCTCACCGAGTGTGGTTTCGCGAGGAGAGGGGTTTTTGGCTCTGTCGACTGTACCTATAGTCTCTCGACACAGCCACCCATGTTGGTGTACATATAAAAAAAATAATTCTAAGGATGTAATTTGTTTTTATGTTTTATTTAAATTTCTATAGTTTTTTTTTTCTTCAAATTTATGAACTTTTTTCTATTTTAGATAATTTTTTTTCAAAACTTTGTGGATTGTCGTATTTGTTATGAAATATTTGATTTATAGTTCGATTGATTCTATCTAGTGACACACGGCGACCAGACGAACCTAGACCGCGGACATAGGTACTAGATAAACGTAAAATGTATACGAAACACTGTCAACAACTGCCTCTGCGAGATAGATTTTTTTAGTGCAGTTTAATAATAAAATAAATTTGAATTTTATTGAACACTGCAGAAAGTATAGTGCAGATAGATGGCGTCTTTACTAGGTTTAGGTTAATCCGGCCGGATTGGTACCGCCACGTTGTTTTCCGTCTATGTATTACAATGTATCCGACTTTGTAAGTACTGGCATGTGTCAAGTGAATAACTAACACAAATATATAGTGTGGTGGTACGGAACCCTCGGTGCGCCGGTCCGACTCGCACTTAGCCGGTTTTTCCCCACTAACCAACTCAAATGCTCTGCGGCCGCGATTCATCAAGACACCAATGAAAGTGGCCACTCGCCCGGTATATTTTATTAAGAGTATTCCAAGTGAGTGGTCTGGCGTTAGATTTTTACGATCGTCCATCAAGTCTCCCCCGTTCATCTATTATGTATGGAACGGAGCGAGCGCCGGTCAAAACTACCCCGACCGGCTTCGCAGGGTTAAAATTATAACGGCGCTACATAGAGGCGGCAGTTTTGAGTGTGATAGATCGCTTGCCCCGATGATAAGGTTGGGGAATTGAAAATCTTCTATCGCGTTGGAATGGTAGGTATCTATTGTATCTTGTTTAAAACGTTGTCAGGTTTAAATAAATTACAAGCCGGACAAAAAGGTCGTTGTCTAATTTATTGACACGCTTTTTGAAGATGCCCAGGTTATAGGTGGTAGGAAACGCACTCTACGACACAGGAACGTTTTCGAAAAGTATTATACCCTAATGCACGGTTTCTTAAACTTTTTGCAGTCACGGATAACTTTCAGAATTTAAAAAATTCCGCGAACCCCTGTCAAATAATAATTTAGGTTAGGAAAAAAAAAACAAGCCATAAAAATCACTTTTATTGGTAGTTTCATTACACTTACTACTTAATTAAATGTTATCAATACTAAATTAATGAGAAGGATGCTGCTGTTTGGCATCAGTGAGTACGTGAAATTGTGGATTTGTCTTTGACAAAAATATGTTAAGGGTTAACTGAGCTACTGCGGACCCCTGATACACATGCTACGGACCCCTAAGGGGTCCGTGAACCCCACTTTAAGAAACCCTGCCCTAATGTATATGGAGGGCTCCTAAGGATACTTAATGGAAATAAATATAATTAAATTCAAAATTATTTCTGAAAGATACAAATTATTTATTACATACGAGGGATAGATATAGACAAGAAGAAGACATAGCTCGCAAATGTTGACTTGTGAAATGATGTTGAAATGATGGGTAATTTCATTAAGTCAACCATGAATATATAGATAGGTAGTTATCTAGCAAGCACGCAAGTATGTTTTATGTGACCTTAATGCAAACACGAATCGCAGTTGTTTGGGTCTAATGGCGAAGTTTATATTAATCTACACCTATTGTAATTTCAACCATTAATTTATTCCAGAGTTCGTCTTAAGGTGAACTGCATTTGCCGATATAAATAGCAGAATTTTTTATATTTAAAAATACTTATTTCTTTCATGCAAGCCTGCCTAAATTATATTTTTGGAACCTAAATAAATCGCGAAAACCGCTAAATCACAGAAAACATTTCCTCTCCTCCAACGTGACTGATTTTTCTCATTTGTCCATTTGGGTTGGCCCAATTACACACATATTCAATTAGCGAATTAGCCTGGCCGGTCCCCCGTCACCCCCGGCGACATGCGACAGTAGCGGTGGTGGTGCGGTCGAAAATTTATTAAAATGGACTGGCTAATCCAATGTCCTGGAGAGCTATCGCGTAAAATGCGTGCGACTGAAAAACCGTTAGCAGGAACATGTTTTTTATGTTATGCTTTATTCTTTATTCATCATCTATAGCAGTGGCGGCTGGTGACCTATGGGACTGGGTGTGCGCTAGCTACTTAGTACTATACCCAAACGTGAATCTAATGGATACCGCGGTCTTGACTTATTTGCAAAAATTATGTACCCACCCAGCGTCCTAATTGCTCGAAGAACCAAAGCGACGCTTCACTGCGCGCGCAGTGGCCACGAGCGAGCCGCGCCTCCCGCGCACCCGCGCGCGAGGCGTCGCCCGCGCCCGCCCGGCCAGGCAGCGTGCGGTACTGATATTAATGTTTGTGTCGCGTCGGTGTCGCGTCCTTGTCCTTGCTGCGCCGGGCAATGAAGAAAACTTCACAATGTACATGTTAACTGACGAAAAGTCGTCCAAACTGCTAAAAAACGGATTTGCAAAACATCCCGGCGCGGCGGCGCGGCGATTGTCGGTCGACCGACGCGTCACGCGACGACGGGTCTCGCCCCGAACTGAGAGGCGCGGCGCGCCAAACAACGCCTGCCTAACTCTTTGAGTGATTCCATTTTTTGACTTTAACTAAAATAGCGAAATATTTTCGTAACGCATTAATGTTTGTCGTAACATTCCAATATTTTATAAATTACCATTCGAATATGTATCAAATCGATATTCGAATAATTCAAATATTCAATTGCAAACTCGATCTGTTATATATAAGAAACAACCCATATTCCAAAAATGGACTTGCCTGTCGAGTCGTGCAACAGCGTATAGTGCGCGGGACGGATCTCGGCGTGTCGTCGCCGCAGCGGGCGACCCGCCACGCGAATACACTATACAAGTACGGTGCGGGTGCGAGGGAGAACACTGACGAACCGCTACGGAGGCGACACGCCGAGATCCGCCCCGCGCATTATACATACATGTAGGTACTTAGCGCTTGTGTGTATCTTCGACCCAGAGTTTGGATCGCCCCCGCCGCGCCCGCGCGCTCCCGCCCGCACGTGCCCGCGGTCGGGTTCACGATCTCGGCTTACTTCGGCTCATCGTCGGCTGGCTCGGTCGCGACGTGTCGCACGCGCGTCTATCCACAATATACTGTCCTTCTTTTTCCGTCGTGTGTCACACGCAGAACGCAACCTTGTTCCACACATAATCGTATGAAGAGTGTTTTGTTTCACGCGGCGGGGCAGCGGCGTTAGACATTTTCTCATAGTATCAATACAAGAGACGTTCGCGGTGTTTTCTAATGCACTCGGCGGCGGCGGCGAGCTCGGCGGCGCGGCGATGCGTAGTATGTAGTACGTATTACGTACAGCAAAATCGTGCCTTGTTGTCTAGGAAATAGCAACGAATTCAGTTTGATATTTTTACTTCGATCGGTGATATTCATGGAAATGTTTAATATTTTAATTTGTTTATTTCTTTCGGGTGAAGGCGCTGTTTTGTGGTAGTGCGGCGCACGAGTGCACTTAAGGGCCAGCCGCCACTGATCTATAGACAGTATATTGCACTCGGATTCGTCATATTGTAACATTTAACATTTAGCATTTTTCCAGTTCGTTATCACAGCGAAGAAAAACTGGCAAGAAACTTCGCTGGATACTGGATACTTACGTCCACTTAGTCTACATTTACAAAAGCGTTCGCCAATGCCTACATCACAAATATTTTATCCGATATGAGTGGCTGAGTCACAGGAGCCAGAGCACATTATTTTTTTTATGAAAACTGACACGGTTGGCTACATCACCTACAACATCCGTGATGTCAGCCCATAACACCGGGTGAACTAGGTGCCGTGTCAGTACTTTCCTTCATTTCATGTCGGCTACACTGAACTGGACGGAAAACACGAACTATTTACGTAGTCTTTTCGACCGACCTTTCAGTCAGTGTGGTGGAACCAACCCGGTCGAGATAAAACCTACCTCCTAGTAATGTAAGAAGGGAAGGGACTTACAGTTTGACGGTGCAGCTTAAGTTTTAAGCTATCAAGCGTGGTTGGTTGTGATATACCAAAATGCGCAAAGGTATTAGCAGTAGGTTCTCTATCTAAATTACTAGTAAATCGACACTCCGGCTACTCTAAAGCAAAATACCAAGCTACGGGATCGTTTAAATGAAGCGCATAAAAGATAAAGATAGGTGACTTGTCAGAAATACGGTTTCCCATAACAAAAAAAAATACGTAATTTCAGACAATTTGACATGTTTTAAGACGGAGTAATACAAAATAAAGCAAACAAACTAAATGTTTTAGGCCCTGTAAACTAAATTGTCCCAAGTGACAGACAAAGAGACCTTTTGAATGTTATTGGGAGATACATGACAAACTTTATAAAATATCTTTTAATTCCCAAAGAGAATGTTCTACAACATAAGTTAGACTTACCAGGCATTGTGGACAAAGTTGAAGCAAGGATTTTGACAGCAAGCAGTTTCTACTTGCCGTTTTATCAGTCACAGGCTGAAATGTCACGTAATAGCCCACCGATGGTAGGTCCGGATGTGATTTGGGTGTGGGTGGATTCTGAAATTATGCTGATTTACGACTTCACGAGACATCCGGACTGATTCGGATCTTGTCGGTGCGCGGCCAGAGCGTGTGGCATAAATTAATTCTAGCGTTGCCCGCGGCTACGTCCGCGTTAAAGTCGTTATGTGACCTGATTTATTGACTAAATCACGGGAGCTAGGCGTATGATGTTGACGGGCGGAGAACTGATACTTCTCTGCCAACCACCGCAACAGGGAGGCGCTCATGAAGATGGGCCATACGTTTGGCCCGAAACGTCGAGCCACATAGCTCGGAGACGACCGCGAGTAAAGCCGTTAATTTTTTTAGTAACATTGGTCTTTCTAGTAATGATAAAACTGTAGGTTCCTTCCCTTCTTACCTTACTCGGTGGTAGGGTTTATCCCGCCTGGGTTGGTACCACCGCACTGAATGAAACTTCAGTCGAAACGGCTATATATATAACTCGTGTTTTCAGTCCAGTTCAGTGTAGCCAACATGAAGTGCAGGGAAGCACTGACATGGCTCGGTGTTATGGTCTGAAATCGCGGATATGGTAGGTGATGTAGCCAATAGTGTCAGCTTCCATAAAAAAATATATAATGTTGACTTCATGGTCTTGTCTGAGCAAAAAGCCATGGCATTTGCACCTAGCCCCGTGTTACGTGTAATGCATACCGGGTGTTGATACAAAGCTTTTTCACGTTAAACGCTTCTGATACTCATGTCATATCATACGTTACGGCATATTGTTACCGTCGCCGTCCAGTGATAAAGCTGTTCATACATTTTTGTCTCCTGTGTTGCCGTGACGTGGACGTGACGTTACCTTTATCGTCTAGTCAGAATGCGGTCATTGGCGACCGCACTCAACAATTTTGACGAGCGGTTAGGCCGAAGGCCGAGCTCGTGTAAAAATTGTTTTGACAAAGGTTCATACAGTTTTAGCTTCGTATAAAAATTGAGATTTACGTGTAGAACCATATCGTAGTCTCTACATTTCAAGTTTATAATACAGATTGCACGAAGCAAAGTGTGGTTCGTGTGACAAGGTTTCATGGTTTTTCAATTTTAAAGGGATGAGTTATGCTAAATCTTATGAAATTATCTCGTATTAATTTGCGTGAAAGGTTGGACGTTTTACGTTTTCCCTTTTTAATTTTTATTATTGAATTTTTTCGTTTGGTTATTTTTTCTGAAGCGTTAAATGTTTTAGGCTTCTGTTTGAAGAGCGTGAGGACAAAAGTTAATCTCTTGTACAGAGTATTTTCTAAATATGTATGTATGTGATACTTTGTGAGACCGGTACTTACAAAGAATAGCCCCACTGCGTCTCTCGCCGTGCATGTCGTGAAAGGCGACTAAGGGATAAAGACGAGATGCCGTGCTAAAGGCCGACAGGATAGCCACCTCTCACCTTGGCACGGTCCTTCCACCGAGTCATGCAGCAGGGTGGATCTTTGTGCCTTATTTGCTGCTTGATAGTTAGTTATCTTGTCCGAATACTTGCTAAACGTTGTGTTGCAATTTTCCAGAGTTCTTGCAGCATAACACCGATTACTCTGCTTACCCTGATTGTCGGGATACAGCGCGTGTGGTATGTATGTATGTATCTATGTTAATTTGTAGGTAAAATAATGAAAGCTGAACATGTTATAAAATTTATATAATTTCCTCATCAAAGCTATATATCCAATCATTCATAAAACGGCTATGAAAAATAGTCTGGTTTTTGCAGACCAGTGCAGTATAGCCGACGCGATTAAATAGAAGCGCTGACATGGTACCTGGACATCACGTACGCGGCAGGTACTAATTCACAAATCTTCGACTTGGCAAAGTTAAAATTTACTCACTAATGCAACAGTATTCGGTTTAATATCAAAAGGCAGATCGATTAGCTTTATGAAAAGACGATTGGATTAACTTCCCTCGATAGAAAAAAAACATGAAAATTCCTCTGAATTTACTTATAAAAACGTATTGGATGTAACGTGATCAAAGTAAGGTTTTGAAAAATAACAGCTATTTTATTCGTTGATTATACAACGTAATTACGTAACGTCGCAACCCTACGTAACACTTTTGCAGGATCTGGAGAGGTGGTTGTATTTCTTCTTCAGTTCGGGTACATTTGGGTCACGTCCGGCACGAGCACGCGACCATGCACGATAGGCTGCGCATTTAGCTGCGACAGCAACAGCACAGTCGCGGCTGTACCACGGTTGGCATTTACCACCGAGGTGGACAGAGGCGCTGGGAATAAACATTTCCATTGCCCCCAGGACCACTTCGGCAACGGTATTAGCTCAATCCGACGTTAACGTAACGATTATACAATATGTAGTAGTAGATGGCTTTTTGTGTTTTTGTTTCAATTCGTAGTTTTGCAATAAAGAAATACAGACCGAATTTTTCCGTGAAATGCATCCTTCTATATCTTGCTTGCACCCGTAGAATTTGCACCGTAATGGCTTGCCTTAAGGGGATTTAATAACAAAATGCGGCATAATGCTAAATGTTAAATGTTAAAATATGATGAATCCGAGTGCAGTGTGCTGTCTATGGATGATGAATAAAGAATAAAAAATAATCTAGACCAACACACGACAAAAACTCAACACAATAGAGCTAATACAAGAGATATTGCTCCAACAACCGGCTTCGGATAATCCACGCGCCGGATAACCGGGGAACGTGAGCCGAGCACCTGAGCCTGGGTATAGCGTTAAATCGACATTTATTAACGTGCGACTAGGTTTTGCCAGCAGCTCCGCTCACGATATTGTCGGATTTGGGCAAAGTTTTCCTTATTATACTTGCGAAATTATTGAAATGATTCAAGAAAGTGAATTACCTGTCTTGATCAGTGCGTGTTACCTACAGCTAATACGAAGGCATGCAAACTTGCTTACCGACAGGTATGTTCCACTTTTTGTTTCTGCATGGTTGGCTTCTTGTCTAAGGCATTTTAAAAATAAAAACATGTTTGGAGTCTTGGGAAGCTTTTTTTTCATGGATGTGGCCGTTCGGGTAAGTGACCCTTCGGTGGCTTGTGTGGTCAATCGGGGATGTGGCAGTTCGAGGAAGTGGATGTTATAGGGAAACGGACGTTCGAGGGAAATGGACGTTTGGTTCCGGATTCGTTTCATCGCACTTTGCCTATTTTCGTAATTAGTTCGGTGCTCTACACATTAAATGCGGTAATTGCATTCAGTATGGGGTGTAAAACTATAGGTCCCTTCCCTTGCCTTGCCATTTACGATTAAGAATGATAGGCAATAATTTTAGCCATCTGAGTTGGTACAACCGTACCTATTGGACCTAAGATAGCCGCAAAGTCTCGGCTGCGTTCTTCTCTAGTTCAGTAAAGCCACGATCCAAAGGCATTAAAAAAGTAAGTCTCCGGTATGACACCTTTTAATAGGTGATATTGGCTGGTCCTAGTATGCGCTTTGGCTCCTCTGACTCAGCCATCCATACAGGATTAAATAAAATTTTTTTACATATGCCAGGATTAATATAGACTATATAACATAACGCGACTCTAGGGATTTAGCAGTAGGGTCAGAAGTGATCAAAGTCGATAATAAAAATTCAAGTAGAACCGCGGGCAGGCCTCACGCACTCTATGTACTTGCGCGCGCTAACTACCTACCGCCCGACGGGCCGCCGGCGGTCTATTTCAGTGGAATTCGTCAGCCGTGCGAAGTATATATAGACGCTCGCCCACGCAACTGCGCGCAGCTGCAAAGCAATAACCACTTTACACTTGATTGTTAAGGTTCATTTTCGCACACAGCGATTAGCGACGTGAAACAGTAGGCTATTACAGCCCGAAGATAGGAACATTTTCTATGGAGTGATTTAACTGTTACGAAGTAACTATTGAGTAATCTGTGCCGCGGGCGCAGCTAGTTTTCTGTTTTTTTTTTCACCCCAAGTGGGTGACTGCGCTCGAGGTCGGAACCTCAGGCACAGCCGCTTTCACCACCGAGGAGGTGCCAGTACGACTTATAGGCGGACAAAATGGGAAAGGCCATTAAACCCGCGATTTTAAGATCCTTGGACTGTAGAACTAGGAAAAAATGTATCCCGGAAGCGCGTTCCACACATTTGCAGAGAATCGCTCACAAATTAGTCGACATACAGTAGGGTGTCGAGCTAATCCGGACACCTGAGACAACCTCGATTAACCGGCGCGAGCTCAGGTACGATCTTAATTTCCAACAGCCGTGTAGACGCAACAATTGCCTCGTTCGCAGTAGATTTTGACGTAGACGTAGTATTGGAAACGGTAGGGATCTTTGTCGGTCTGCTGTGAAGAGAATTTAGCTACGCGGCTATTTCATTTCATTTATTCATCACTTGAGTTCGTCACATTTAGTTAAACAAAACAATTGTATCTTTCTGGGTCTAGCCATGGCAAGGGACTAATAATTTTAGCCTAAGCAATAACATACACATATGGGATACACAATATATGGGTGTTATAGAACGAACGGGTCAGTACCTTAAGCCGCGTCTCCTGCGCATGTTTTTTCGAAACATTTGAACACATCGGATTTGAGTACATTTTGATAATTACAAGGTGTGAAATCGATGCAATTCAACATTTTAAATTTAAAAAAAATTTAAAATTAAAACTGTCTAAAGTGGATTTGTGACCTTTTGTTCTTAACCTCCTCAGTTATAGGCTGACATCACGGATGTTTTAGGTGAGGTAGCCAAACGTGTCCGTTTCCATAAAAAAAAACCAAAAACAAAAACAAACAAAAAATGCCATTTAACTTTCAGCTTTAAAATACAGGAATCTACGAGTATGTTTAATTTTCTCTTTGATCTATATTGACCGTTCGTCTTGCAACAACCTGTTTTAATTTTGTATTACTGGCTGCTCCGTTCGCATTTTAAATTGAAATGACACAAATATATGTAACTCTATAAACCATCCTGTCTATATAGTAAGAGAAACATCTAACTATAGTTTCCTCCGACTCTAATCACTTCAGTCCTGGTTACGATTGCGTGATTTTATAAATTTATGTACCGTGTCTGCCGATATGTCAGATTGCATAAGTGAAAACGGCGTGTTATTTTTGAGTTACAATTGGATTTACGCCTCCTATCACAACTCGCGAAACCACGCTTACACGACACCAAGACTTTAGCCAAAACGATCGTGCAAACCAACCAAGTTAAGTTAATCTTTCACACACATTTCTAAAGCTACCGCTTACGAAATTTCACAAAAGCTCGAAGGCCTAAAAGCGCAGCTCTAAAGAAGCTGGACAGGAATATTTGTCGTCTTATCAAATATTCAAATGTAAATCGGGGTTTGTTAGACGCTTTCTCACTACAACGTCACGAAGTCACGACCACGGCACGGCACCTTGCGCCAGCGTTGCCGAGTTAGCGATTTGCCGCCAGATCTGCCGAATTTTCTAAGAATTTTGCGACCAAAGAAAAACACTTCTAATATTGTACTTACTTCATTTCTTTAAAGTTGAAACGTCTCTTTGATGAAAAAAGCTTACCCTCAAAAATTTAGACCTGATTAGGGCAATATTTGCTCTAAAGAATTTAGTAAGTTTGCCATGTAGGTAGAAATGTTTGCTAAAATAAATGACTTATCTTATAAAATATAAATAACTTTAGAACCGTAGACATAATAATAATAATTTTATGGTAGAATTATAGTTGTGAGAAAAATATTAAAATATGATTTATGTACTTGACTGATAAAGATCTTCATACATTTTTATTTCCTGTGTTGCCGTGACGTTGACGTGGCGTGGACGTGGCGTTACCGCTATCGTCTATTCAGAAAGCAGCCTTTGAAATGTCTGTGAGTAGAAAGGATTAGTTCCAGTGGTTCTCAACCTAGAGAGTAATTATTTCTTTAGGGGGAAACTGTCTTTCCTTAAAATGAGTAAAGCGACTATTGTAAATAACGCACATGTGTATTTCTTTAAGGGAGGTCGACAGGGTTGTCTTAAAAAATATATATTTAAATTAAAATGCATGTATCAAGTGTTTTACTTAAATATACATTTTATGATTATAGAACAGGGGAGCAGCGGTTTGGCATCCTTTGCTTTTCACATCCCTAATTGTTCAAAACATGTTTTTATTGAAAACAAATTTTACTCACGTAATTTTGCCACGATCCTGATAATGGTACACGTACGTGTGTCAGGATCGTGGCAGGTGGAGACCCGTGGTCTCTGCCCATCCTATTCGGAGACACGCTTGGCGTTATGTTTGTATGCTTTAATGATTTAATTAAACACTTTTAAACATTTTTTTAATTAGAAATAAAACAGTTTTCTTACGAACTCTGGGTACCCACGCATTAATTCAAGTACGTGTTTTTATGTAACAATATCTATACATTGATTGAAACATCGAAAAAATAAGAACTGAAATTTAACAAGTAAAATGTAACAAGAAAAGGTGATTAATAAAATTTTAAGCACATAGAACAAATTTGTGTGCACAAAGTTAAAACATAGTTTCTTAAAGCTACCTAATTTTGTGTTAAAGATTTCTACACTATGGAAAATGTCATTATATAATCTACAACTTCTATTTATAAATCTATGTTTGTACAGTGGGTTTTAGACAAAACGAAAGTGTTATTAGAACGTGTTCGTTTGTTTTGCCACCTGAAATTAATTCTCTCAGTGATCCCTAGATGTCGCTACAGTCCGCGCGTATACCTGCGAACAATAAAGTCAGTCCAGGTTTTATTCAGTACTTTTTAATGTTTACCTTCACACCGTTATTATTTAGATTTTATGCAGAAGCATTTACACATTGTATAAAAGCCTTATTCAATGTATACATGAATAAATGTTTGTCCGTCTTATGTATAGCTGGAATGACGCCTCTGAGAGCGTGGCTTCGCGAGGAGTGGTGTTGTTGGCTGTGTCTGATCTTCCATTTGACTTTTAGGCACAGCCGGCTGATTAATATAAAAACACTAATGAATAAATATACGTGTGCACAAAGTTAAAACATAGTTTCTTAAAGCTACCTAATTTTGTGTTAAAGATTTCTACACTATGGAAAATGTCATTATATAATCTACAACTTCTATTTATAAATCTATGTTTGTACAGTGGGTTTTAGACAAAACGAAAGTGTTATTAGAACGTGTTCGTTTGTTTTGCCACCTGAAATTAATTCTCTCAGTGATCCCTAGATGTCGCTACAGTCCGCGCGTATACCTGCGAACAATAAAGTCAGTCCAGGTTTTATTCAGTACTTTTTAATGTTTACCTTCACACCGTTATTATTTAGATTTTATGCAGAAGCATTTACACATTGTATAAAAGCCTTATTCAATGTATACATGAATAAATGTTTGTCCGTCTTATGTATAGCTGGAATGACGCCTCTGAGAGCGTGGCTTCGCGAGGAGTGGTGTTGTTGGCTGTGTCTGATCTTCCATTTGACTTTTAGGCACAGCCGGCTGATTAATATAAAAACACTAATGAATAAATATACAAATTGAAAATTTCTTGACTTAAGTAGCCCACAGAATGGTCTCAAAAAAGTTGGGAACCACTGAACTAGTGGGTCTAAAGGGCGGAAGTGGCAAATTGGGTGGGTAAGTAACTACGGTTGGGTTGCGACCGCTACTCTGCCTCCGGACGCGCCGGTATAAATTACGAAGTAGTAGGGTTCCGTAGCAATGTAATGTAAATGTGGCGGCAAGCATAGTGTTTAAAAGTCGGATAGAGGCAAGATCGTTTTTGTTCTAGAAGGCCGTGTGGTAAATATCTAAAAAAATACAAATTAAATATTTAAAATATAAGTCAACCGACCGTTAGACACCTTATGGATGTTTCGAAGCCACATGTCGCGCTTTCTATAAAAAATAAACATAAAGAAATTGTGTAATATTAAAACTAATAAAGAAAATTCCTAAAACTCCGATGAAGTATTTAATGTTTCAAAAGGAAACGAAATGTTCGCTGCACATTCACGGTTCTCAAATGGACACAGTGAAACTGAAAAATAACCAAAATGTCCGCCCCTTTTCCAATTTTGAGCTCGGGATAAATTTAAATTAATAGTACCTTCATCCGGATGAATTGATTTAAATTAAGCACACATCAGTCGAATATGAATAAAAATCCGATAATTGATAGGGAAATCCTTCCAGGACGAAATTTCAATCGGAAAATGTGCGTTGCTCAGTTCATAGTCGCTCGTGTGTATAATATCATATAATATCACCATTTCTATCAGCGCCTATCGGCACCTATCTATGTTTATGTAGTTTTATAGAAAACCATTATTGGTGGCTGTTTCGAGGTACCATGTCAGTCAGTCAGTCAGTCGGCGTGTATGCGTCCACTGCTGGACATATAACTCTCCAATTGTCCTCCAGTCCTCTCGGCCTTCAGCGGTACGGAACCACTGCTTTCCGCCGACGTACTTGATGTCGTCGTCCCACCCGGCGGGTGGTCTTCCCACACTCCGTTTTCCTGTCCACGGCCGCCAATGTAGGGCACGGTTACTCCAACGGTACCATACCATTTCTCCACGGTCCGAGGTACCATCAGTACCCCAAACAGCCAAATCCACTTAATCTTGCGAAACCACGCTCAGTGAGACACCATACCAGGGCCAGTATTCTCTAAAAAAAAAAAAAAAAATATCGTCCTACCGTTCACGTCGGTGACGCTGACTAGTTATGTCTCTGTCTAATTATATGAACTAGACAGAGACATAACTAGTCAGCGTCACCGACGTTGACGGTAGGACGTTACAGAATACTGGCCCAGCAGATTTGCGGACTGCAGAACATTCCATTCCAACCTCGTACATATCAATACTCGACAGGTTTTCTCACGGTGTTTTCCTTCATCGTAACGACGGATAATTATTGTGGACGTGAATTCTTCGATAACACGAAAACCTTACACACCTGCAATTCGTACCTTGGAGGGCAAGAACTCCACCCTCGCTTGAGAGGTCGTTGCCTTCACCCACAGATGAGATGAGAGAAGCTAGATGGGCCTGCCTTTTGTATTGCTGTTATGTAGGTACACTGCAATTGCATATTGTGTGTGCATAGGTATTGTATATTGTACTAGTGTGTGTTGAGTTGGCGAGAAAAATAAAGACAATTTATTTTCCTATTCCATTTTTTTTTTATGGAAACTAACACGGTTGGCTACATCACCTACAACATCCGTGATGTCAGCCCATAACAGCGGATGAACTAGGTGCAATGTCAGTGCTTCCCTTCATTTTATGTCGGCTACACTGAACTGCACAGAAAACGCGGACTATTTACATAGCCGTTCGAGCGACGACGTTTCATTCAGTGCGGTGGTAAGAACCCGGGCGGGTTAAACCCTACCACCTAGTGAAGTATGAAGGGATTCCACGAAAAACTGTAGGTCCCTTACCTACAGTTTTACGTAGAATCCGAACCACGATCAGCCTTCAACGATCGAGCGGTCACCCATCGAAGTACTGACCGCGCCCAGGATCCGCGACCCAGATTCGCTTATGATCGCGACCGACACTCGACCGACTGCACCACTGAGCTAACGATGCTGCCATAAGTTACATAATATGTACTATTCATTCTTCCCCCATCTAGACATAAGATATCTGATCTGTCCCTTTACCACTATTTCATTTTGCCAAATTAAATCGCATCTCTCGTGAGCTTGCAGCCCGCATTCCGCGGTCGCATTTTCACGTTTTTTGTCCCTCTAGCTAATTACCCGTGCATGTATTTATCGCGGGGTAGTTTTAAAATTATATTGCTCTCAGCCTGCGCTGGCGAACATTTAAATTTTATTTCGCTGCCGCTTTAAGTGCAAATTGCTTATTAATTTATACGCGGCGACGCGTGAATGCAAAATATATATATAGCAATACATGCATTTGCTTAATTTTTTGACATTGAACATGTCTTTTCGATCGCTTCAATATAGTCCCCGATTTCCAGCGAGAGTGCGAATTCGCCCTGGTCGTGAGTTTTAAGGCTAGGTAAATATTTAGTGTGTCAAATGACGCGTATCGACGAGAGCTACAAGATTGAAAAAAAAATATTATACAAGTTTTTGAGTTTTTGAGAAAATCGCAAAAAACCGCATAATATAGCCGTTTTAGGGGGTTTAAAAAGGTAACCTTTAAACATATTTCTAAATATATATTTTAAACTATTATATTTTTATATTGTAGATTGACTCAATATCTGGGGATGTTTTTTTGAAAAATTTGGGAGTTATGGTATTTTTTAATTTCCGTTACGCGAGTTACGAGTCGTCTTTATCTTGCAGGTTAGTAGTTAAAATGGTTTTCGTGTATGCATATACTTGAATAAGAATATTTTTTTTTATGTTTGACAATTTTTGTCTATTTTTCAAAATTGACATATTTCTGTATGAAAAACCAAGTTCGCTCGTTGAGTTTGTCGCTTCAGCCACGCCACGACATTTTCACGCTCAACGCACTCAAGGTCCATCTTGGGGTTTTTCGAAAGAGACATGTCGAGCCGACATGACATTCGCAATCCCCGTGCATCACAGAATGTCCGTGGGCATCGTTAGACACCCGCTCGTAGATTTAACGATGTCATCGTTAAATCAAGCGCTTTCTATAAAAAACCATCACTTTTAAATCCGGTGGCATACACTAACACTAGAAAATAAATTAATGTCCATACATAGTTTTTCCTCGCCATATTTTCTGCAACTCCCGAAAATCTTGGCGCTTGTGTGGCATAAATTTGTCACGGCCCATACAAAATTACCAGCGGTATAGTACGGCGGGTCTGTTTGCCCACGCCGGAGTAGTGACAAACCGTCTCAGCTCAAGTAAACAGGTTCGAGTCCCGCGCGGTCTGAAGCAGCTTTTCAAATGTTTACTTTATCATATGCGTTCCTGGGATAACATCTGGGGGATCCGCCGCACTTACGGGCGACAGACCAGTGCGTATACATATCCGTGGAATATGATACTCCAATGACATTGTTTTTTAAGGGTTTCATTTTGAAGTTTGAACACGTAACATGAACCTAGTACCTAGTCGTAGACACGGATACTGTGTTACATAATATTTAGCCCATAAAGAAATATATTTTATATTTCAAAAGGTCCAGTTTAGAAAGCGTGGAAATTACGAAAAAAATATTTTTTTGGTAATCATTATCCGTTTCTTACATATTATACCAAACATTTAAAGTTCTTTTTCGAGGAAATACAGATCAGAAACCCTAAACAATAAGTAATAATAAGAAGTAGGCACTCGTAGTTATTTTAACGCTTTCGAATCTGGCGTGCATATTCATGAATGCACAATCAACTACGATTATCAAATACAAGGTGCTCAAATTACATAAAATAATGGTAATAATGTGCCCGCGAAAAAATAATCCTCGAATCGTCGAGGTCGCAGATGTCTGTGCCCTCGACAGTGACGATATTGAAGCATCCACTTTTGAACTAAATATATAAGCCTCCATTTAAACCCCGACGCAAACGGACGGGAGTTATAAGTTTAACGTGTGTGTGTGTGTAAGGGTGTGTCGGCCTGTGGCATCGTAGCTCCCAAACGGATGGATCGATTTTGATGCGGTTATTTTCGTAGAAAGATGGTTTTAGTATTTTTTTTAATGCGAAGACCTGCTCTACTTGATCTGATTCAATTAGTTGCTAAGATTGAAGAAATACAGTAAAACCCGCTTAATACGATCCCGGTTAATACGATTTCCCGCATAATACGATCTTTTGTGCCGGTCCCATACTCTACCTTAATTTTACGAACAATTTTTTCCGCTTAATACGACCCCCAATCCGCTTAAAACGATCTTTTTTGACGACGTAGGTCGCCGCGCGCGACCTCCGAGCGAGCTCGGACGCCTCATTAAGTGGTCCTATACTGACAGAAAAAGCTCATACAATTTGCACAAACCTTGCAAATCAATGACTTCTCAGGCTCGATCGGATGGATCGACCGATTTAAATTTTGCAATGGTATCATGTACTGCCAATTTTCTGGCGAATCGGAATCGGTCAACGAAGAAGACGCAGATACCTGGAAAAAACGGTCCTTCCAACTCTGATAAAGATTACGCTCTTCGAGACATATTCAATGCTGACGAGTTTGGTTCTTCTTCAAACTGATGCCAGACAAATCGTTCGTATTGACGATTGCGAAGATTGATATCTGTCAGAAATACAATAAACAGATTTTAAAGTGTGTACTTTGTATTTTATCTCTTCTCGCTTAAGACGATTTCTCGCTTAAGACGATTTTTGCGCCCATCCCCTTGAGAATCGTATTAAGCGGGTTACATACATACATACATAGCGTCACGCCTGTTTCCCGGTGGGGTAGGCAGAGACAACGGATCTCCACGTGCCACGATGCTGACACACCTCTGCCGCCTCTTCCACTCCCATAATGTTCTTCATGCATGCTCGTCGGTTACGGGTACTAAGCACTTGCCCCTTTTTGAGCACATGCCCGATCTGATCCAGGTACGTGCGTCTAGGGCGACCCTTCCCGACTTTTCCACTCACATTTGCTTCATAAATTTCTTTCGTTAGTCTCCTATCATCCATTCTTCCAACATGATCGAACCACCGAAGCATCCCTTTCTCAATCCTTGTCACTATATCTTCTTTCAACCCACAGCGCGGGTTCTACTGTATATATCGTACTTCCCTTTTTTATGGAAACTGACACGGTTGGCTACATCACCTACTACACCCGTAATGTCAGCCCATAATACCTTGGTGAACTAGGTGCCATGTCTGTGCTCCCTTCGTTCGTGCCGGCTACACTGAACTGAACGGAAAACACGAACTATTTACATAGCTGTTTGGGCCGACCTTTGCCAGTGCGGTGCTACGAACCCGGACGGATTAAACCCTACCACCCAGTAAGGTACCTACAGTTTGTTGTGACTAAGACCATTCGATTTTTGCGCGCCGCCGCCGCGCCGCCGCTGCCGTCTCGTCGCGCATAAATATTACTTTCGGGTATTTTTGTCGTTAGTTCGTTGTGTTTGTCCGAAAGGAATATTGTGAAATGAAACGAAATGAAAACGTTTATTTATCGCCATTTCGTATTAAAATTTAAAATACAACACAATCATTAATCAGTAATATTGGCGACAAATTGGACTCAACTCAGCGTGTACAATAGATAACGTATTGCGCTGATTTTCAGTTGAACCCATTTTGCCGGGATATTTTTTTTTTTTACTTAGGTACAGGCTAGACATACATTTATGACAAAAAAACAATAATTGTGAGAATAACAAATAATGTGTGGCTTTGTGTTTATCGCATGCGCTCGATTGTTTATCTTTTGTCACAGCGTAGTATAGAACAGGGGTACTACGGCAACCTGTCGTTCTCTCAGTTCGTTCCATATTACCACTTGACATATTCCAGTTTGCGCGACTGCTCCACTCTCTGTCCGCTGGCAGCGGGGCTGGAAATTAATTTTATTTACGCTGCGCCTTCGCGTAACCACCGCCAGGTGTCCTTAGGAGATAAGCTTAAACTTGTACCAACAGATCCTTAACGTTACCTGAAGGGTTTCGCGTTTTAATTATAACTAAGACTTGCCCTTTTAAAACCAATTTCATTAGGCTACGATGCAACGATATCCCTGAATCGCCGGTCCATGCTGATCCACCTTTCTTTTAATGGATAACGCGACATGTGGCATCGTTTCACCTACAAATAGGTGTCTTACGATGCCCAAGGACATTCTGTGATGCACGGGTATTGCGAATGCCATGCCGGCCTGACAGGAGCCTTTTCACGCCCCTTTTGAAAAACCCCAGGCTGTACTTGGGAGGAAATAGATAGGCAGGGAGTGCATTGCACTTTTTCCCGGTTCTGTGAATAAAAGATCTACAGAACCGGTTGGTGCCTCCGTGGTAGGTCGATTGAATAGGGGCGCATCCCCTGCCCAGTACGCGTAGTGAGGAGGTGGAATGGGTAAGGCGGAATCGCTTTAAAAAGCTCCTCCGAACACTCCCCATGAAATAGACGATGGAACACACTTAGGGAGCCGACGTCCCTACGGAGTTGCAGTGGTTATAAGTCACGGGACACCGCAGGGTCACCCACCAGTCGCACGGCACGACGCTGGATTGATGGTGGGAATGTTCGGATCCAGCCGCCGCCGTCGCGCTGATTCGAGCTTTTTTTTTATGGAAACTGACACGATTGGCTACATCACCTACAACATCCGTGATGTCAGCCCATAACACCGGGTCAACTTGGTGCCATGTCAGTGCTTCCCTTCGATCGTGCCGGCTACACTTAACTGGACGGAAAACACAAACTATTTACATAGCCGTTTCGACCGACCTTTCATTCAGTGCGGTGGTACCAACCCGGGCGGGATAAACCCTACCACCTAGTAATATAAGAAGGGAGTCATATCCTTTAGTCGACTTTTACGACATACACGTGGAGAGATGCAGTGAGTGGGGGCTATTCTTTTAAAGTGCCGGCCCCACACGGTAGCTTTTGTCTGTATGCATGCCTAATCAGTAATGATCAAATTTACACTATGATACTATTACAAGAACAACTACGAGTTTGTGGCCTTTGCTGTAGAGGCTCTTGGGGCATGGAGCCCGGACGCGATCAGTTTTTACAAGAAATTGGGAAAACTGCTTATTGACGCGTCTGGGGACGGCCGTGCCCGGGCGCATCTCAAGCATCGGATCAGCCTGGCGATCCAGAGGGGGAACGCCGCTTCAGTCTTGGGGACCATGCCATGGACGATTATTTTTATATTTATAGTAAATTTCGTTATTTTTAGGTTTAGATTTAACTATTTTTGAGTATTTTATTTGAAACAAAATTCAACTTACTCCATGACCATCTATTACGTTGTAACATCACGCAACCCATTGATAATAGATCTCTCTTTAAAGTGTTAACTAATAATGTAATAATTGCGTAGAAGACAATCTAATGTAAAAGACGAAACGAAGCGAAAGAAAGTGAGTGAAACAGTGAGCATATACCAATGCGACGCGCAATCGCCAGCTAACACGCGGTCCGGAAGCATCACGAGTGATCTCAAAATGGCGATGGCGCGGGGCGAAAAAAAACGATAAGAAGCCGGAGAAACAGTCGTGGAAGCTGAAAGAAGCTCCCCGCGCGCTAGGGCCGGAGGAGGGCCGGAGGACATGGCCCGGCCGCCCCCGGTCGCACGATGCGGGGGCGGCTCACCACCCCCAAAGAGCGCACCGGCACCTCAGCAGGTGGGAGCACACGTACGACAGACAGAGAAGATGGGAGCTAACGAGCCCTCACGAGAAACCCGGAGATGTGCAAAGTCAGTACGACGAAGATATCCGCCAGTGGAACAGACGCGTGAGTCAGTTCGACAGGGCGCTATGGGACAGACATTTGAGTCAGTACGACAGGAATTTGAGGCTTTGGGATCGCCACATAAGTCAGTGCGGTCGCAGCGTGAGCGAATGCGAGGAGGATATAAGTCAGTGCGACGGGCGAGCGGGACGTTGGTGTCGCAACCCGAGCCACTGGTACGTCGGTGACTGGGAGAGTAAGGGGCTGAAGTCGAGTCTGCATGTGGAGGCGCCTGCGCACGGGTACAATACGGGTATTAGAGATAGATGCGCGGGACGGCGGTGGGGGTTCCGCGCGACACGCTCGTGCGAGGACGCGCGCTACATACACATCAACTTCAGACTCATCGCGGAGTTCCGCCACTTCGAGAGGGTGAGTTTTTAATTTTTATTTTGTTTTATTTTATTTATTTAGAGTAACCAACAGTGTGATCAACACACAATTTGCAATAGTACAACGGGTCACACATACACCGCTAATAGGTCACTACAGATAAAACTAAGTACATGATAGCGTAAGAGCGAGAAAGAAAAATACATTTAATCAAATCAAAACTGATAATTAAACAGTTAAAAAAGAAAAATGATAATAATTTAAAATAACTAATTAATTAAATTAAAACAGAATATTAAATTAAAATACTTGCCAAAATTAAGATATAAAACTAAACTAAGCTAAACAAACATTATATAAACATAAGTTCAGTGTAGCCGGCACGACCGAAGGGAGGCACTGACGTGGCACCAAGTTCACCCGGTGTTATGGGCTGACATCACGGATTTTGTAGGTGATGTAGCCAACCGTGTCAGTTTCCATAAAAAAATAGTTATATAGAGATTATAGATGTATATTTATATGGGAGCTCTTTTGATATACAACTTTAAGACTAGGTCAATCGGCAAGACCGTATGTATTGTGTGTGTGAGTTTCCAAGCTTTATAAAATGTTGTAACGGTACTAACACGTCAAACGATTAAATTTATAGAAGTCGGAACAATGAAAATAGTTTTCCCTTACTGGCACGTTCCGCGAAAAACTCACATGCCAATACATTGTTTAGAGCTCTTAAACCAGCCATAAATTCACTCAGTTTACTGCAGGGATATACGTCCACGCTGCTGCTATTGTATAGAATGAGCAAGTAATGTAATGCAACCACTGAGCTATATCATATAGAGAAGTCGCTACTAAGAATGATCAAAAAAACATTATAAAAAGACCGTGTGCGACCGGTACTTTAAAAGAATAACCCCACTCCTTCTATCCCCATGCATGTCGTAAAAGGCGACTAAGGGATAAGGACAAGATTTCGTGCTAAAGGGCGACAGGCTCGCCACCTCTCACCTTGGCACGGTACTTTCACCGAGTCATGCAGCAGGTGGGTCTTAGTGCCTTACTTGCTGCTTGATCGATTGAATCTTGTTCGAATACTTTGCGAAACGTGTTGGTCGATGTTGTACTGGCATTTACCAGAGTTCTTGCAGCACAACACCGATTACTCTGCTTACCCCAAATGTCGGGATTCAACGTGTGTGATATGTATGTAAAAAATACCTATTACAATTACAGAAGACCATCAACCACTATATCTAATAATTTTATTAACAAATTCAATAAATACTCACACCTACTACCTTCACACAACACAGCATTATTCAGCACTATTCATTCATCTCATGTTTTTGACAAATTTGACAATGTAATCTATTTTTTATTACTTTAATTGTATTCTTATTAATTTATTTTATTTTATTTTTTATTTTATGACAATTCTTTTGATGATATTAATTTTATAACACTGATCTTTGTCTGGATAGTTCTTGTATTTTATTTTGACAATTCTATTGAAGCTAAGTACATTTTGTTAGGCTAAGTATGTTGTTCTTGTGAATAATAATAATATAATTTGTTTTAAAACCAAATTTCGCCGTCATGGCCAGTGCTCCTAATAATAAATGTACGTGAGATTAGATTTATATATTAATCAACTGACGAAATCAAGTGTACTATTAGTACCTAAGAAAGATTAATAAATGAACTGAACTTATGAACACATCGCCCATATTTTCTTGCTTTACTACCTAGCTTTCGCTAACATTGTTGTCACTTTTTGGTTTTTAGCTAGGTACCTGAAAGGTTAGGCTTAAAATCAGCGGCACTGAAATGGCAGTGCCACATGCAGCGCCTACACCTTTGTTTTCAATCCACGACATCTGTACATTGTATAAAGATTGTATATTTAATTAATTAAAGGAATTTAAAAATGAATAATTTTGAATTTGAATTTGAATGATTCAATGAATTTTTGTCACAACCACTGAGTTATGAGGAAAGGTAGTGTATGAACCGAGCGGGGGAACGCAAGGTTAGCGGTGGTAGGTAGCCGGAGTTTGTTTATTAAAACCAAGGAGCTTTGAACCAGACCGGTCTTGCCCACCAGCGCGGGCGGTGTGGCCCAATCGTTGTTCTGTGATTATAACAATATCTTTAATTATAAATTAATTATATCTTTAATTGGCTTCTATTGTACATCCTATACATAATCACACCTATTGTAAAACTGCTGTTGATTTCCCAAATAAACGAAAATAAAATAACTCTCGCTCGCACTTTGGCATCCTTCGTGTCGTGTCTCGATTCACCGCGCAGTTTACTGTGCAAGCGCTAAAGCTAAATATATAAACATGCATGTAAGCTGTTGCAACGCGCTTGATAAAAACTCTATCGAGAGTCTATTAGCGCTGCAGCGCTGTTTTATCCATTGCCCGCGTGGGCGTACAATGGCGGCAGGTTTCGGGCTGTCATTAGTTCAAAATACAAATTATTTTGCCAAATTATTGTAAAATAACGCGTTTTACTCGTGGAATTACTTTCGATTTTGATGTGTTCTTGCTATTATTATGGCGGTATCGAAAGACACACAACATTTTTATTGGAAAGAAACTCGGCTCGGTATTCACATAGTATCTCACACACACACATGACCACCATCGACGACCGCCTGGGGTCGACTGAAAGGAAGTCTACGAAGTAACTGATTTCGATAGGACCAGAGTACTTGCCCTAGTGTCAGCTCTAGCATAGAATATAAATGTATATTTACTTCCTAAGATCTCTTATTGACTCAAGAACCTCGTCTATTTCAAGTTGACCGGTGCTGCTGTATCTATCTACATAGATTTACATATTCAAATTGCCGATATTTGCGAATTGTTGTTTATTTTTCGTGATTTCTCTGATATTAAAACGTGATGTCTCTCTGCAAGTACTTCACCTTTGAATCAAGTATTCGTTCTGGAAAAGTGCGTGCAAAGACAGATCATAGCGAAAAACAACGAGCTTCAAATTAAAAAAAAAAATCGTTAGGTTTTTAATCATATCATATCGTATAGGGTCTAAAGCTAAGCATACGCATAAGCATGCACGTGCGAGTAATCTGGCGTTCGACGTCCAAGTTGAGTACACTCGTCACGGTGACTGTCCCACCGTTTAGGCTGGCCGTGGTTTGGATTCCGAAATGTCTGTAAGTGATAAGTCCGCCTTTGCACCTTATGCAAATGTTCTAATGTGCTTATTGCTGTTGAATATTTCTTAGAGCAATAAAGCATTTTCCATCTATCTAGTTTAGCCAACACGATGCAAAGGAAGCACTGACACGGCTCCTAGGGAAGAAAACAAGAGTTACCAAAACATTATAACGTCACACACAACGTGCCTTTGTACCTTTTCCCGGGAAGACCCTAAGTGGGAACCAGCCGGACTGCCGACACTACGATGCCGGGGAATACAAAATGATTGAATGAAGAGATATGTACATTACAACCGCGCTGCACCAAATTGTTCCACCGTCCATATCAAAGTGAAAACTGCTGAATAAATTCGCCGCCATCTGGAAATTCGCAAAGAAAATCGGCAGCGGGAGTGTGCACACGCTTCAAGCGTAATAACTGTCGCGTGTAAATTGTGGAAGAAATCGCTGCGAAGGAGACTTCTGACACAGTCCACGTGCAGAGAAGTAAATCAAATCATATCAAATTGTTTATTACAATAAAATTATACATAATTTCATCCATATCTGGCACAGTCTACGTGTAGAGAAGTAAATCAAATCATATCAAATTGTTTATTGTATAATTTCATCCATATCTGACACAGTCCACGTGTAGAGAGTAAAATCAGAAGTAAAACCAGCTTCTCGTGGACGAGCGGTAAAGCCGTTAATTAGTTCCAAAAGGCTGTAGGTTGCATATCAGTATGCGTGCACCACTTTCCACCTATACCAACTATAAGGGCCTTTTTCTTACGAATAAAATTAAACATAATAAACACATACTACACGCTGTATCCCGATAATTGGGGTAAACAGTAATCGGAGTTGTGCTGCAGGTACTCTTGTAAATTACAGCACAACACCGACCGCCACGTTTAGCAAAGTGTTCAGACAAGATAACTATCAAGCAGCAAGTAAGGAATGAAGGCCCACCCGTTGCATGACTCGGTGGAAGGACCTTTCCAAGGTGAGAGGTGGATTTTCTACCTAGTTTTCTAGCACGTTTATACCTACAACTCTTGAAGAACTTTTATGAAGGACTTACTGTTCTACCAGCAGTGTACTGTGGTTCTGGCGCGGTCCTCTAATGGGGCATGCTCTCCATTATTTCATGCTGCGCGCGCAACCTCGCATCCTTATTTATGCTGACAATGTTTATAGAGACATATTTTCTTTAGGCATCTATTGCACTAACGTAGACCTTGTTATTGTTGTTTATTGTTTATTGTATAATTTCATCCATAGGTAGGTAACCTACGCTTGGACATGTCGAAAATTCCGCCAGTTCTAAATTCAATGCGAAGAAGAACTGACAAACAAACTTCGCAAGTCACAATGTTTTGTTAGTACCTTATAAGTATTATATTATAGTAACTTACAAATAATTAACCCATACTACCGCTCACAGGAGCATTAATATTTACAGCATAAACATGAATACTGAAGAATTTGACCACACTGCCTATTTAAATTACCTATATCTGGTGTATAGTGCCATCGTCAATTTTGATACTTCATATTATATCAAGTCAAAAAATAAATAAAAATTAGTTTACATTTATTACAAAGAGATGTAATAAGTCATATAAAAAAAAAAAATTTATGATACAAAGTGTATCCAAATGTCAAATTGTCAAAGTTTGTTAGTGGAAAAAACAGTAGTCAAACTCTTAGATAAAATTACGGTCAGTTAATGCATCCTTAATAGTGTAATAACTCTTTTCAATTAACATTAATTTAATCCGTCGTTTGAAATTATTATCATCTAATTGTTTTATGTTAGAAGACAGTTTATTATAAAATCTAACACTATTACAAATAAAGCTTTTTGAGGTTTTAGCTAATCTATGTCTTATTAGTTGTACATTATTCTTACACCGTGTATCATAGTTATGATTGTCGGAATTAAGAGAGGAATCATTAATGTATTTTCTGGCATAGCATATGTTCTGGTAAACATATGCACTTGGTAAAGTCATGATTCCTATCTCCCCGAACGCTGTCCTACAAGTATCTCTAGTTTTCATATTTAGGATGTACCGCAAGGCCCTCTTCTGTAATAAAAATATTCTATTTGAGTCTGCTGCATTTCCCCAAAACATAAGGCCATATGACATGATGCTCTCAAAATAGGCATGATAAACCGTCTTTGCAGCATGAGTTCCGCATAGCTCTTTAATTTTTTTTATAGCATAACAAGCGGAACTCAACTTACCAGCTAAAGAGTTTATGTGGGCTTTCCAAGTAAAACTTTTATCAAATATTACTATTATTACTATTATAGGACCTTTATAATTATTAAAGGTATCCCTTTTGTTACAATTAGTTTTAAATTAGGATACTGTAGCAGATATAGGACAAAGGAACCTTTTAATTAGATGCTGCCATCCGTCTTCACAGAAAAAAATTAGTAAACGAGTGTAAACATTTTGGGTCGTTGACGCTTGGCTGGTTTCTTTAACTGCTCTTATAACATTTTTTATAGCTGTTATTTGTTTTAAATTTTCGCGCTGGTGTTGCTCTCGTGCCGATTTAGTGAATAAGCAAATTTTTTTTATATATGTATATATTTTTTTACCGAAACTGTAAAACTGTGAAATTGTGATTACGTTATCTACTACACCAGTGGTGTCATCGCATCACACGATCACGATCACGATCAAAGGCACGAAGACCCATCTGCTGCATAGACTCGGTAGAAGGACCGTGCCAAGGTGAGAGGTAGCTATCCGGTTGCCCTTTAGCATCTTGTCCTTTTCTCTCAGTCGCCTTTTGCAACATGCGTGGGGAGAGCTGCAGTGGGGCTATTATTTTTAAGTACCGGCCTCACACTGTAAAATAATAGGCTTTCCCGCATCGCCTCGTAGAGAGCTCCGAGTATTTTCGTAGCGGTGCTACGCGCCGTAGAGTTCACAAAAATATTATTACTCGCGTAGCGCTGCTACGCCGGCCGGCGACGCTACGATTTTTCGTAGCGCTCTACGACATTTTATTGGCGTCAGAACGGATTTCCTAGACAATCTGATACAAATTCAATTCTCCGAAAGCCGCCTTTCGTGGCCTAATATAGTATATTTTCGGAAAGTATATTTTCTAGCTAGAGGCTATATTTAATAGGAACATTTTATAATTTTACAATATCAGTTTGAAACAATAGGACTATGTCTGGTCTCTGTGGTTATGGCACCTAAAATTTTGCAGTTTTGTCGAATTTTGGAATAACATTTATTTCAAATTAAATCTGCGGTTGTGGGTGGGACCTCGTCACGTGAACATGGTAACACTTGACCGTTTCTTATTGCAATCGGGATTCTTAAAACTTTTATATAATTTTTTTTTACTATTTTAACTCATTTTTCTGTACCGTGTGGGGCCGGTACTTAAAAAGAGTAGCCCCACTGCATCTCTCCCCGTGCATGTCGTAAAAGGCGACTCTGAACTTGGCACGGTCATTCCACAGATTCATGCAGCAGGTGGGTCTTCGTGTCTCACTTGCTGCTTGATAGGTATCATGTCCGATAACTTTGCTAAACGTGGTGTTCGGTGTTTGCTGTAATTTACAAGAGTCCTTTTTTATATGGAAAATTGACACGGTTGGCTACATTACCTACAACATCCGTGATGTCAGCCCATAGCACCGGGTGACCATGTCATGGCAGGTGCGATGCCAGTGCTTCCCTTCATTTCATGTCGGCTACACTGAACTGGACGGAAAACACGAACTATATTTACATAGCCGTTTTGACCGACATTTCATTCAGTGCGGTGGTATCAACCCAGGCGGGATAAACCCTAAACCCTACCACCTACAAAGGTAAGAAGGGAAGGGACCAACGCAACGGCCGAGCGGTCACCCATCCAAGTGCTGACCGCGCTCAGGGTTGCTCATGTGTTTTTTATGTGCTAATAAAACAATTTTCTTTCTTTCTTTCTTTCTTTCTTTCTTAACAACAGTCGAGCGACCGTACCACTGAGCTACCGAGGCTGACAAGTCAAACCGTCCTTGCAGCACAACACCGATTACTCTGCTATTCCCCCGATTGTCGGAATACAGCGCGTGGTATGTATGTTAGTATTCTGTATAGATAGACTCATAATTTCAGCGATTCAGTATCCTTCGTTTAACTTCAATTAGAGCTGAAAGCGAACACGTAACGACTTCGCACCTGCTTATTCAACGTTCGCATGCATAGTACGCGAAAGAGATAGTATAGCGTTCACCGGACACAATTTAGTTCATTAGTTACGAGCGCTGGCTGGTTTGTGCGGCACATAGGGTTCATTCAATTGGGGAAAAGTCGAGAATGGATTACCATATTTCGAGTAAAATTAATACATTGAAGGGTAATTACATCGAGACGAACTTTTATGAAAAAGCGGCAAAGTGCGAGTCGAACTCACGTGCAGAGGGTTCCGTACCATTCCGTTTTCCGTGAGAACTTTAATACTTGGGATTTTCGTTTAGGGTTTCCTGTTAACTGTAACACAGGCCGTAAATTCCCAATTTTTTTCAAAAATTTTGACTAATTAGTTTCGGAGATAACGGGGGGAGGACGGGGGGGGGGGGGGGGAGCGGGGTGGCTCGATTTGCGTATATTTTGTTTATTAAAATCTTTTCAACTATGCATTTTAAAATAAAAAAAAATATATATTTTTACTTTTAAAACTAGCTCATTGATACGTCAATGATCCGCTAGGGTGCGGAACGAATGTAAACTGTAAACACGGAATGTAAAAAGTTTTATTTCTCGATCGTACTAGTTATTGGCTTCCAGAAATAGCGCTTCTTCTCATTTGATCCTTTTAAGAACTCAACAAAAAATTCGATAGATCATTTTCGATACATTTGTTTATCGATAGACACAGCCCTGTCTGTGAACGATGCGACACAGTTGTGCTCTCCGGCCCGGTCTGGCGCAAACTTCGTAGCGTTAATATTAAAATAGTGTCCTTCGAGTAAAGTCCACTTCCTTAACTCACCTGCGCCGCCGCCGGTGGAAATTAACTGAGCTGTCCCCTCCCCACGGGTCTGTTGTATGAGCCAGTTCTTCTGTTCGTATTTTGAATACATTTTGCGAGCAAAAAATTTAGAAAACTATACAAACAAGACTAGATAACGAAGACCACGCTCAATACGGTGCTAGCAATAATTGTTGTAATTTAAGCGGCGGGTGGCCGAGTGGTTTGGGCGTCGGCTTCTCATACGACAGGTCAGAGGTTCGAATCCGTGCGGCGTGTACTAATGAGTTTTTTCTGACGAAAAAATTTACGTGCATACCTACACCTGCTGCTTCACCGTTCGGAACCGGTGTAAAACTGTAGGTCCCTTCCCTTGCCCCTTACTAGGTGGTAGGCTCAAATTGTAGCCGACTGGGTTGGTACCACCGTACTGGATGTAAGATGGACGCCTAGCAGCCTCGGCTGTGTTCTCCTCTAGTCCAGTATAGCCAGCAATCCAGGGAAGACTCCGGTATGGCACCTACCTTCTCGGAGGTGATATTGGCGGGTCGGAGCATGCGCTTTGGCCCATCCGACTCAGCCAACCATACCGGATTACATAAAAAAATACCAGCAGATATAATGTGTGTACACACGATTACGTGCATGAGTTCGACTGTTTACAATATTGCCGTTAGAGACAGAGATAGATAGATGGGAAATACTTTATTGCGCTAAAAACATTTTACAGAAACAAGCACATTAAGAACGAGGTACACAGACGGACTTATACTTTACAGAGATTTCCTCCAGTCAACCTTTGGATGTTTGAGAGTCAACTAATGTAGTGAAAAGTAGGTTGTAGCAAAATAATCAAAGTGTGACAATTGAAAATAAAAAATAAATTAATAATATATACAGGGTGGCCCAGTTATAGTGGTCCAAAAAAGGTAGTTTTTAAGGGCATAGGCAAATCTCCGGTAGTACTTTTTTTTGTTCACAGTGATTTTTCAAAAATTGATCAGTTTTAATGTAAACTGAACAAAAATTCACTAAAAGGGCTATAGCAACAGTACAGTCTAAGAGTAAACCTAAAAACTATTCATTACGTACTAGCTACATGTCTCCTCTACTTCCATACCAAATTTTATTAGATTTTGTGGAATAGATATCCAACTAGAGCGATTTATGTGACTAAAATAGAGAAATTTCAAAAAAACTTTAAAAAAATCATAACTTCTAAACTATTGATTTTCGCGGAAATTATGTTTTTTTAAATGAGTCAACATGATGTCCTCCATCTAAAAATTTTGGACCACTATAACTAGGCCACCCTGTATATTACATGCTAGTTAAATAAGAATAAGTTTATTATAAATTACAAGGCATCTCTAAAATATTATATAATATCCTAATAAACATACACACACACATTTATATACTTATCCATCCAGGTTTTTATTTTATAGTTTGACTTCACACTGTCTGATAGAATACAGTTTTACGTGTTTTTTTTTTATAAGGGAAGCGATTTGCGGAGAAATGTTAAAAATATAAAATATATTATATAAATTATAGTACCGTGTGGGGCCGGTACTTAAAAAGAATATCCCCACTGCATCTCTCCCCATGCATGTCGTAAAAGGCGACTAAGGGATATGGACAAGATGCCGTGCTAAAGGGCGACAGGTTCGCCACCTCTCACCTTAGAACGGTACTTCCACCCAGTCATGGAGCAGGTGGGTCTTCGTGCCTTACTTGCTGCTTGATCGATTTAATCTTGTTCGAATACTTTGCGAAACGTGGTGGTCGGTGTTGTGCTGTAATTGACCAGAGTTCTTGCAGCACAACACCGATTACTCTGCTTACCCCGATTGTCAGAATTCAGCGTGTGTGATGTGTGTGTATGTATATAAAAAAGACATGACCAAATATCAATGTTCCCCAAGAAAGTCTTAACAAATCAACAGTGTGTTGGTCTGTGGAAAGAAAAATTAAACGCCTTAACAGAATCCTACCGCAACACTTTATCAGAATTTACCATTATTGCGTATTCAGAAGTTTCGCTTCAGTATATCTGCGTACAAGTTGTTTCATACGTGCAAGACATAAATTATGCACTGCCGTGTAGTAACTTTAGCGTTTCATACCAAAAATCGTTCAAAGGAACAGCTTTTGTGAGACTTCGCGATCTGTCTGTCTGCTTATCACAGGGTCTTAACTTTGAATGTTTTCTTTAAATCTAAAATACACAACACAAATAGACCCAAACGTCAATAACTGAGGTCAAATCGGTTTTGTTACCCAGAGCGCAAAGAAGTTAATTTGAAATTCCCCTTGAAATCAGCGCAAACAAACAAATCAACACGTTAATAAATAAAAAACTTGAACGCGGCGAGTCAGGGGTCCGGAACCAGTGTGCCGTACAATTTGCATAACATCCACACGGCATGACGCGGCGGTTTTTGCCGTCGGCACGGGACGGCAGAGCGCTCGCGTCGTTATTGCCAGGCCTATAAATTAATATGTACACATTGCCAAGCTTGATTATTATTGCATATAAGGTCTTGGAATTATTCCGAATGTGTTTTGTTGTGGTCACGCAAACGTTTTTTTATTAAAAACATATGCGACAGAGGTGTCTCATGATCGTGAAAATTCGCATTTGAATAATTGGATCGAATGTTTTTTGTTTAGATTTGAACTCAAGCAATTGAATAATGTTCTCTATTTGTTACGGTTATAACTTCCGGTTATAATCTTTCTAAGCAAGAACGCAGTACTGTAAGTACAGTTAAATGATGTGTTAATAGGGCTTATTCTAGACCGTCCATTCTTATTCCATTTGAGTGTTTAGGACTTCATTTAAGATGTTCACTTGCCACTTTTGCTTTAAGAAATGCACAAGTATGACTTGTTAAAACTAATTATCATAATATTATTGAGTGCAAACTTTAACTCAAAACTCTCACTCACAACACACAGTCATAAATCTAACTCACAAGTGGTAGACGCTCACTGTGTCAGCAGCTAGGTAATGTCCACTTCTATCGAGACACTTTTCCGAACACTTTTTGCTTCGATCCCCCAAAATCCCCTAAGCCGAGGAGTTTGCCGGCTGGCAACACAGCGCTAGCGTAGAGGCGGGCGGGAGCCGGTGTGTCGGACGATAAGACCGGCAAACAACATCAATAACCGGACCGGTTAGCGGGATTTTCGACGCGACGGGATGCCGGGAATAGCTCGTTGTCGATGAAGTTTGATGTCGATAGTTTGATATTGCTTTTTGTTTGCGTTTTTTTTTTTTGGACGCAGAGAAAATTGTATTGTACTGTTCGTGCATGTTTGCTTACGAAAATACATTAAAACAATTTAATGACTGTTACATAATAATAACCTACCAGAGAGAAAATAACATCGAGGTCCAATTCCTTGTTGTGTATAAATATTATAATAGTGTTTTCTGTCAGATGTCATAGTACTAACATCTTCACAATATTTTCTTATTTTCCAAAAGAATTTGTTTTATTTTATTGCTGCCGTACTGGAGGTCGGAGCCTCAGGCGCAGCCAATATCACCCCCGAGGAGGACGGACTAATTTCGGTGGGTAAAGGCTAATAACGCGCGATTTGAAGATCCGCGGATTGTAGGTATAGGGAAAGATATTAACCGGAAGCCCGTTCCACACCTTCGCAGTGAAACGCAAGAACGATTTAGGGAATCGTGCAGTTCGAAGAACTGTACTGTCGACTAAGAAGGGGTGTTCCGCGAGAGGAACGATTATATGCTGTTTATGATTTTGAATACTCGATTTAAGTGCATCATAAATTTTGCGAATATTTTTCGAATAATGTTGATATATATTTCTTAATAATTGCCACATTACGTAAATAAAACAATCTCAGTATCGATAAGTCAGTACAGCACAATCGAGCGTGCCGCAAAGATAGCACACAAGGGTCGCAATATTAACCGGCCGCCTGGTAAAAAGGTTGACGACGCCTGGCCGTGTACAGAGGCGACCTGTTTAGTCCTTTAGCTCTTTACAACGGTGGGGACTGTTCTGTTATTTCCGTTTGTGAGCCAATTAAACCCTCGTAAAGAGAAGGTTTAAAGCATTTTATGCAGTGCGAATATCAAGGTTATTAGTTTCGTCGAAATGGAATTTCATTCATATCATTGAAATTTGGAAAATTGCATAGTGAAATTCCGAGAATATTTTCATAGAATAGACGTTGGACTGTGATGGCGGTTTCTTTATGACTTCGTCGTGTATTCCAGAATTCTAAAATTTAAAATTTCAATTCATACATACATACATACATACCTCACGCTGTATCCCGACAATCGGGTTAAGCAGAGTAATCGGTGTTGTGCTGCAAGTACTCTTGCAAATTATAGCACAACACCGACCACGAATTTCAATATCAATTTTGTCAATAGCATGTACAAGTACTTGTAGTGTAATTATATTGTGTAATACTACGTTTAATTCCCGAGTTCAACAGATACACTTATTAATCGTCAGACGTATGCTTCATTTAGCCACAAAGAAACGCAATGGGTCATCATGTACCTGAGAAACAAATTGTTTCAAAGTAGCCCGAAATCTTAATCGTCTATCCAAACTCTTCCATCTACATAAAAGATAAATCCGCTAAACTCGCAGTAATCACACTCATCCGAGAGCCCGGTACCGGGTACACACAGTCCGATCAGACGCGAATCCATCACATTATTTTCACAAATTTATCTGCCTGTTTTGCATCCAACTCCGACGAAGGTACGCCGGGATTGATAGTAGCGGGCGGGCATTTTTTACCCGGCCCTAGAAGGGCCAACATCTATTTGACCTTTCCTTTCTAACGAAGATAAATTTGCCAATATTTCGCGAGCGCACCCCGACCGGCAGACGGGCAAATATTGAGAGAAGGGTTTTTAAAAATCCCTTCCGCCTCTTTAAGTGATCGAGTTTTCTCCGTAAGCGAATTGTTTTCGCGTTTTGTCTTATTCGATTGGTATTGGAGCCAATTAAAGTCAGACCTCTGTCGAATTGAAATAATTGAATGCGGAGACCGATTACACTAATATCTTGAATCCGATTTAGGATATTTAAATCGAAATCTTTTACGTAATTCTGACTGACAGATATTTGCTGGATCTCATCAAATTACTGAAATTGAGCTTCAAACGGGATGATGCTGTACATTCAATTCTTCAAGGTATTTTGTTACCTAATGTACTCTTAATGTTACCTAAATGCGAGAGCGCTGTTGCCTGAAAGAAGATATAGTGACGAGGATTGAGAATGGAATGCTTCGGTCATGTTGGAAGAGTGGATGATAGGAGACTAACGAAAGAAATTTATGGAGCAAGTGTGAGTGGAAGAGTCGGGAAGTGTCGCCCTAGACGCACGTACCTGGACCAGATTTTGCATGTGCTCAAAAAGGTTCAAGTGCGTAGTAACCGACGAGCATGTATTAAGGACATTGTGAGAGTGGAAGAGCCAGCAGATGTGTGTCAGGATCGTGGCACATGGAGATCCGTTGTCTCTGCCTACCCCACCGGAAAACAGGCGTGACGGTATGTATGTATGATCCTCTCTTGATCCTCTTTAAATCCTCGTCTATAGTATATAAGGTCTTTCAAAATTAGTTCAGAGTACGCTAAGGGGGGGTTCTGTATCGGAAATAGATCACTTTTGAAGAACAAAGAATTTAGATTTTTACAAAAAAATATATGTATAATGTAAAATGTAAAAAAAATTTTTTTAGTAATCTTTTCAGTTTCATGCCAGGAACAAAAAAGTCTTCCAACACATAGATCTCTTTCTTTCAGAAATGGTGAAAAACCACAATTTTAGTTTTATTAGTATGGAATAGAAAGAATTTGTTTTTTTTTACCAACTTACACTTGTTGCATCATAATGGTAATTGAAGGCAACTTTACAGTGGTAATAAGTTGTGGATAAGGAAATGTATACAGTCGATTTATAAAGTTAGCTGGCGCATAAGTCACGTCGACTGCAACAGAGAAGCGAGGGGGAAAGGAAGAAAGCGGCTTCAGGAGGCGCAGGGGGACAGAATATCGTTTGATAGACTGCGGCTGCTCATAAGAAATAACGTACCACTTTATAGTGGATAGAGATATGTTGAAGCGGTACAAGGCAACCTTGAAACATTACAAAAAAATCAATGGTACGTATTTTAAATATCATATTGTATCCGTCTACAAGCTTGACTTACAAATAATACATAAAAATACCCGCTTTCTGCACCGTATACGCGACAGTGTAGACAAAACACACCAGGAAATGCATGCAACATACTAAACTTACTTCTCGAAATATAAGTATCGTTCGAATTTACTAAAGCTTTTGAGAGGTAATGTTTAGAGAAATGTTAAAACAAAGGAATCTTAATTTTAAAATAAGTCGCTAAAATTTATTCGTATACTTTTCAGAGAGAACAGTGTGAAAATCTAAAGTTCATGCGTATCTACATTCTTTGTTTGTACAACAGGCGTGCGACAGGGGAGAGTTTGTGGTCCACTTTTATTTTACCCTATTTTCTTTCTGAGAATAAACTATTTTATTAGTATTTTTAAGGATACGTAAGTTGTGTCTTGGTGGATTGTTACATTTCAACATTCTCGGTACAGGCTCTCTCGTCTAATTTATGGCAAGAGATACGCCGGATGAGGCTGGCTGTTATGATTTCGGCTACGGACCGCCATTTGTGAGGAAGAGGGCTTCTACGGAGCCGGGACAAATGTCTCCTGAAATGCAATGCCTTATCGGAATTACTCAACATACGGAATGGGTTCGGTTCAGTTGGATACGGTTACAGCTTTCAGACATTGATGCGAATGCCCAACGTCTCTTTGCATTTAATGAATTTCCGTGTTCGTTTCTTTCTGTCGTATTATGTGTGTTAATTTTGGTTAGAAAAGTAGCTTGCTATGTCATTATTAATTTCGTTATAATTGAGTCTTTCAAAAATGCAATCTATAACGATAAATCGAGAAAGCATGTACATTAGGAAATAAAAAAATGGAGTGTGGTCTTCTTTCTATTTGTTGTGTTTTTCATTTACTTATTTCATAGCTTAGTCGCAGTATGCATCGATTTCGATGATTGATTTGCTTATTTTTTAGAGAATCTTGTGCCTTGTTCCATTGCGAAAGGTATGGGATATTAAGGGATATGGGAAGCTTAAAAATGTTACAAAAAGTCACTTTGAAAGGACCTTTTTTTTTATGGAAACTGACACGGTTAGCTACATCACCTACAACATCCGTGATGTCAGCCCATAACACCGGGTGAACTTGGTGCCACGTCAGTGCTTCCCTTCGGTCGTGCCGGCTACACTGAACTGGACGGAAAACACAAACTATTTACATAGTCGTTTCGACCGACCTTTCATTCAGTGCGGTGGTACCAACCCGGGCGGGATAAACCCTACCACCTAGTAATATAAGAAGGGAGTCATATCCCTTATGATGACCAATTTAATATAAACATGATATTCTCCTTGTCCCCAGGACCTGCAGTCGGAGATCGAGACGCATCGAGATGTGTACGCCTCTCTCACCGGAACCGGACGGAGGCTACTCGGCTCGCTGTCGTCGCAGGAAGATGCGGTGATGCTTCAGCGCAGGCTCGACGAGATGAACCAGCGGTGGCACCACCTCAAGTCCAAGAGCATGGCCATCAGGTTCGTTATTTATTTATTTAAAAACTCGTCGGTAACACTACATTACAAGGCATGATGATCCATTACCAATTCAAAATAAAATGACATAATCTATATTCTAATTACTTAATTAATAACAAATCTTAAAACATAATAACACAAAAATATAATAAAATCAAATGTTTAAAAAGCCAAATTCAATAAAAGATGCATTAAGCACAATATAAATGCATACATAAAAGCTGTATTCAGACAATCTTGGCAAGCAGAGTAATCCATGTTGTGCTGCAAGAACTCGGGTTAATTACCGCACAAATGAGCAGCGACCCCCTTCAGCAAAGTATTAGGATGAGATAACTATCGAGCAGCAAGTAAGACACGAAGACGCAAATAAATAACTGCATATACATAGTGTGCCGTGTGGGGCCGGTACTTAAAAAGAATAGCCCCACTGCATCTCTCCCCATGCATGTCGTAAAAGGCGACTAAGGGATAAGGACAAGATGGCGTGCTAAAGGGCGACAGGCTCGCCACCTCTCAACTTGGCACGGTACTTCCACCGATTCATGTAGCAGGTGGGTCGTCGTGCCTTACTTGCTGCTTGATCGATTGAATCTTGTTCGAATACTTTGCGAAACGTGGTGGTCGGTGTTGTGCTGTAATTTGCCAGAGTTCTTGCAGCACAACACCGATTACTCTGCTTACCCCGATTGTCGGGATTCAGCGTGTGTGATATGTATGTATGTACATAGTTTAGATAGAAGCTCGCAATCCTTATTTCTTCCTTGCCTATCCCTTCTCTATCCCTTTTCTGTCCCTTCCCTATGTCTTTCCTATGCCTATACGTACATGTATTTACATATAACGTCTGCCCTTGGTTTTTAAGTATATTTCTAGTCATATTTTTTATAGAAAGTAGAAAGCGCAACATATGGCGCCGAGCCACCGATAAGATGACTAACGACGCCCATGGACCTTCGGTCGTTTTGCGGTGAATAAGGATTTATATGTTGCTGTTAAGTCCACCATAAACGCTGGTGGAGTCGCGGGGAACTGCTAGTAGAACATACATATTTAAAGAATTTCGACTACGGCGATACTGAGAGAAGGAGTCTCACATCTTTAGATAGGTTCAATACGAACACGTCTTCAAATAAACCGTACAACATAAGGTCTCCCCAGCACCTGCCATTTTCATACTTAACTCTAAGAGCTTGCCCACATGCAAATTTCTCGCCGTTCCATATAAAGCGGCCGTGTTGGTACGTTCGGGAATTCCCCGGAAAATTTCATAAAACGACCGCTTCGCGGGCGTTCAATTTTCTAAAATAGTTTTCGCGGTGTAAAATACAGAAAATGAAATTTATCGGCGCATCGTAAGCGGTTGGGTCGACAGTACCGTAGCTAAGGGGAGCGGCCCGTTAAAGTGGCTGAAAAATTCGACCACTCGGTGTACAATATTGGCGAACTCGGGACGCCAAAAAACGTGTAGGACGTTGACATTATTTTTTATGTAAGCTGACACGGTTGATTAATCATCTGCTAGACTCATGCAGCCCTTTGCACTATGCCCCATTGTCGGAACTATTGTCAGGATACAGCGTGTGGTGTGTATGTATAAGAAGATTTATATATTGGCACATACTAGCCATCGTATAGCACCTTCTCATCTGCTCCATAGGCATAGAATAGAATAGAATATACTTTATTGCTTTCCAATATAAAATTGTACAAAAGGCGGACATATTACCTAAGGCAATCTCTGCCAGTCAACCTGACTTAACTATGAACACTTATAAGGGTAGCAAAAAGAGTAGAAGAATGACACAAACTTAATACTGACAAAACAATAAAATAAAGTAAAAAACAAGACGCCGGGCTTAATATATATGTAGGTAAAATACTAGAAAATATTACATAAACATAGGATATATTTATCATACTAAATAAGAATACATAGAAGCATACTTACTTATATATCTATTATGTACTAACAATAGATACTCGATACAAACATTACATAAACAGTATACTATCATCATATAGGCATCATTGCCCCCTTTGAAAAAATCCAAACTACGGCTCTGTCTAGCGGTACTGGCTTCAGAAGGCCGCCTTCCAGGACGGGTTTATGGGCACCGCTTGTGCGTTCAGGCAAATTTAAACGCGCCGGGTCTAGACATCAAGCCTACATAAACTTAGTACTAAATGCAAATTAAATGGTTCCTCGGCTCAGGTGGGTAAATTCGCTGTACGTTAAAAATTACTTTTTAGCGTCATCAAAATGTGTACAAAGGCTTTTATTTTTATGGTGTAAAACACTGATCTCTAGAACAGGGGTTCTCAAACTTTTTTTTTCAGGTACCACTAAAACCAATATGTTTGCCGGGCGTACCACCTATACCTATAAGAAGCTATAATATTTATCTTCTATATCTACATTCTTATCTTGGAGGTTAGCATCACACCAAAGTTCAATTAATGATTTTCTTTCCTCGAATGTAAGTAATCTCGGGAACGAATCTACAAATTTATTTCTTATCGAATTTAATTCTGAAAAATCTTGTTTAAAATATTCTTCGGAACTCACTATGATCATTTGACAGTCAGTTTTTATATCGCTAAGAACATCAGAATTCAAATTATATTTATGTTCATCAAAAAAACTTTCTAAATTAGGATTATGGCAATTTTATTGCCGCTTATAAAATTTTGTAGAGCATAATGTTAAATTTTTTCGCGTACCACCTCGAAGCATTCCGCGTACCACTGGTGGTACGCGTACCATAGATTGAGAACCGCTGCTCTAGAATAAGATTTGCCTGTCTCATATAACCCGAAAAAAAAAACGGTCAAATGCGAATCGGAATCGCGCACCGAGGTTTACGCACCACAAAAAACCTTGAAAAAAAAACACGTTTCTTGTATGGTTAATAGTTATATAATAATAGTTTTTTACTTTTTCTATTTTTTTGTTTTTATTTGTTGTTATGTTTATTGTTTATTTAGCATATTCTATTGGCAGTACACTGCGCTCAGATTTGTCATATTTACATTGTAACATTCCGCCAGTTCGATGATCACAGCGAAGAAGAACTAACAAGAACTTCACTGGAATTTTTTTCAATGTACACTTAGTCTACTTTACAAAATGTTTGCCACTGCCTAGTCACGCATGTGCTGATTTATGACAGATGCAGCAATTCATGACAAAGTGAAAACATTTTTACTATGAAATTGTATGAAGTTATATACCCACCACACTGCCACATGAAGCAGGTCAGTCTCCCCATGTGCGCCATAATAACACATATTCTGTGAAAATTTCATCGGGCTAGCTATTACGGTTCAGACAAACAGACAGACGACAGACAGACGGCGTAGGCTTAGTAGTAGGTTTCCGTACTTGGTACGGAAACCTAAAAACATGTCACCGACCAAATTTGTGTTTAGGTATTTTATATTAGATTTTGTTTGTTTGTTGGTTTTTAAACATTTTCATTTCTTAATTAGAAACAAGTTAGTTATAAATTATTTATTTCACACCTAAACATTAACAAACATATATACAAAAGAACAGTAGAAATATACAATAATATGTTCACAGAGAAACAATACAACGATAGCATGCAAAGACGAACTCATCACTTAATATGTGATTTCTTCCAGTCAACCTTTAGAGACCAATATAATAAGTAAATAAATAAATATTCTAGTTTGTATAATTGTGAATATACACGATATAATTATGATACAATTTAAATAATATGTTATCATATAAATAACGAACGAGTTTTTTATTTAATCCGGTATGGGTGGCTAAGACAGAGCGCATGCTCTGACCAGCCAATATCACCTCCGAGAAGGTAGGTGCCACCTCGGGTGCCACAACGGAGACTTCTCATTGGACTTATACTGAACTAGAAGGAGAACACAGCCGAGGCTGCTATGCGGCCATCTTACATCCAATACGGTGTTACCAACCCTACAAACCTACCCAACAAACATTAAAATAATTATCAAAAGGGGTTTTTCACAAGTTCCTAGAACACTTGCGGCATTATCTCGCTAGATGACAAGGCTTAAAGTACGCCCTAATTAGAATAAAAATATATCAAATAGCTGAATTCCTATATCAGAAATCTTGTATTTTCTCTAAAATTTCGAAATGCTAAAATTTAATTTCGCATTCCCTAGATACGGTTTTTGCAGCAGCAAGCGACCAATATTTTGCTGTTGGATTTTGAATTTATGTTTGGTATTTGCTTTCAGTCCGGTGTGATGCGTCAAAATTGTAGATTTATGCCTCGTTACATTTTTCCTCTTTCCGATCATGCACGTACGCGGATCATGTTTATTATTTTGCATGTTATAGAGGAGTGTTACACTCCGGAACTGTGACTTCGCTCAAGTTTTGATTTATAAGGTTTGAGATTATATTCGAACATATGCATGTTCTGATACGACCAAAGAGATATAATAGCACATATTCCGACAGGTGAGGTGTAACAGGCGAGGTGTGACAGTTGAGGTGTGACAGTTTAGGTGTGACAGTTGAGGTGTGACAGTTGAGTTGTGACAGGTAAGGTGTGACGGGTTAGGTGTGACAGGTGAGGTGTGACAGGTGAAGTGTGACTGATGAGGTGTGACAGGTGAGGTGTTACAGTTGAGGTGTGACAGTTGAGGTGTGACATTTGAGTTGTGACAGGTGAGGTGTGACGGGTTAGGTGTGACAGTTGAGGTGTGACAGGTGAGGTGTGACAGGTGAGGTGTGACAGGTGAGGTGTTACAGTTGAGATGTGACAGGTGAGGTGTGACAGGTGAGGTGACAGGTGAGGTGTGACAGGTGAGGTGTGACAGGTGAGGTGTTACAGTTGAGTTGTGACAGGTGAGGTGTGACAGGTGAAGTGACAGGTGAGGTGTGACAGGTGAGGTATGACAGGTGAGGTGTGACAGGTGAGGTGTGACAGGTGAGGTGTGACAGTTGAGGTGTGACAGGTGAGGTGTGAGAGGTGAGATGTGACAGATGAGGTGTGACAGGTGACGTGTGACAGATGACGTGTGGCAGTTGAAGTGTGACAGATGAGGTGTGGTGTGACAGATGAGGTGTGACAGGTGAGGTGTGACAGGTGATGTGTGTGACAGGTGAGGTGTAATGCACTGACATCGGGCAGATAAAGCAGCGAACCATGCCATGTTCCATAAATAAGTAATTCTATAGGCCCTCTTATCACAAAATCTTTTTTATCAAAAAATCACTTTAAGGTGAATGTAAAAATTTTCGCAATTAAAATTCTCCACTTCGCAGTTCCACAAAATCAGCGTAATAATAATACACAGTTCCGGAGTAGAGGGATCTTAAACCCGCCGCGCTTCAGAGTCCATTTACCGCCGAAATTGCCCCGAAACGGTTCATGACCATTAAGCGAAGCAGATTCTCATTAAAATTAATATCCAGGTAAACGCGTAGATTAATTGTCGGCCTTAAGCGATGCGGCCCGCAATTTAATTGTCTCTAGAATCGGTCGACAACCATGATCCATCCAATTACACGGCCAGGTGACAACCCTGCTCGGTAAATGGTATTCGATAAGCGTGGCGCAACCCTACCGTGTGGTTTAACGATTGAGAAGCAAATCAGTGCAATTTAATATGTACTAGACTATATTTTGCCCGCGGCATCGCTCGCCTTAAACTCGTCTTGCGAAAATGATGTAGTACATAGCAGATTTAGCCCTCAAATAAAATAAGATAACTATCGATACAGCATAGATAGAAGTAACAATTTTTATATTCTTTCTATTTTCTAGCTCTGTTTCTCTTCATCGGAGTGACGGTTAAATACCTATCATTTGATTTTAATGGACCTGACCTGTGGTTAGTTGGTGGATTTAATGGAAAACACGGTTCATGCATTGTGCACGTGATTTTTCGAAAATCTCACGCACTGCTCGATGGTTTGGATTCCATGCAAAAATGTAGGTCCACCGGGTTGACTGAAGGAAATTGCCTAAGGCAATAAGCCCGCCCTTACCACATATTAAGTGGCATATAGTGTTTTATTATTATTTTTCGAAAATCCAAAAAATCATGAGCACCGCACCCGATTAGTTTGCGCTTTAAAAAGGGAACACGATACGGATTTTTTTATCTGTCCAAAGGGTTTTCTCTGACCCGCTTCACACACTGACCCACATACTCCCGCGCGTCTCGGCAGGAGGCGCAAGAGTCGTAAATATCGAATGTCAGTATCCCGGACCGAGAACTTAGCTCATAAAACGTATTTATGATTTTTTTTTTGCGTCGCTATTTTCTCGGGTATCGCCTTATGGCATCGTGAGTTATGTCGCCGAGATAAACGGGGAGGCTGCGACGCTCTTGAGGGAAGGAGGGGCTCGTGCGGTCAAGGGAAGGAAGGCGAAAGTACAGTTGGCTATATGAAATGGGTCTGAGTAATAATGAAATGAAATGAAATTATTTTTATTTATTCGTCACATAACAATAACTCACAAAACAATAATAAAAGGCCAGGTGCGAGTCGGACTCGCGCACCTAGGTTTCCGCACCACAAAAAATATTTAAAAAAATACGTTTCTTGTATAGGGGCTTCCCTTAGTTTTTGACCTGTTCTATATTTGTTGTTATATCCACCATAATAACACATATTCTGTGAAAATTTCAACCGGCTACCTATTACGGTTCCAAAGATACAGCATTAGGACAGACAGACAGACAGACGGCGTAGGCTTAGTAATAGGACGGAAACCTAAAAATGAACATACATGTGATGAAAAGGGAGCCCACTCAGCTGACTCATTATCCGAGACAGCGAAGCTGATTTTCAGGGGCTCCCCTTTCCAACCAACGATTAGGCTAAAAGCAAACACATAACAAACATGACAATTAACAGATACAAATAATAATAATAACAGTGGTTCCGGAGTTTACCTCAAACATACATACATACAGACAGACGTTCCCTTTTATAAGAAGTAGAGATAGACATAGAGAAGATAGAGATAGAGAAGACGTATGTTATCGTTAACGAGTTAGCTGTATGAATACAAAGACTGACAGACATTTAGACGAAGAGGTGGACCGACATTATAGCAACACTAGTAGGGTTCCTGGTTTTGTCTACGGAACCCTAAAGAACATGTCAGCAACAGCAAGGATTTAATCATTGTAATGAAGCTGTGCAAAAAATTACTAGAAAATCCCGTATAAGGTGCCTACGTTTAAATTAATTGTTGGCAGTTAACATCGGTGCCGGTGTTAAGGGGCAAGGGTCCCGTTGCCTCCAGGCGAGAGCCGACAGCAAGTCACCCTCTAATTTCACACTCCATTACTCAACTCATTTGTTTGCCAACTCCTAAACTGCTTTACAAAATTAAATGCTGTGAAAATATTCGCATTTTGTATAATGCTGTTATCAAAATCTCAACTTTGGGGGATGTTTTGAAGGAGCTCTTAAGACGCAGTGGAAGGGAGAAATTTTCATATGAAAACATTAAGTCAAGTATGAATGTATTATTGAGTGTTCAGTTTTGACCTGATTTTCAAAAACTAGCACCTACAAATCCAAGTTTAAGAACGAATACGAATAAAAATTTGTGATAGCTTGAACGTGTAGGTAGGTACACGGCGAGAAAAGTAAAGGAGATAGCACTTTACCTTGCGGTACACCGGTAGTCATATGGTATTATAGGGAATATGATTATTGACACATAATGCACTGTTGATGTACATTGCGATAGGAAAGGAACCACTTGAAATTTAAATGTGAAATGCTTAGAGAAGCGTATTGGAGCCCGGATGATATCAAGATCTACACAGTTGAAGGCATTGTGGAAATCCAGCAATATAGTGTGACATTATTTTTGGTAAGTAATTTGTTTCAAATAACTCTTAAAAGGTATCAAAAATATTCGAATTTTGTTGACAATAAACGTCAATTTACAATATGACACACACATGATTGCGTGAAACTTTGATAATTTCAGTAAACTCCTACACGCGCTCTACTATTTAGATACTGTTTTCACCAACAACACATGTCGCTCATAATCCGCGGTTTCAATTCCACACCCCGTTCGCGAAAGAACAAAAACCCCGGCATTATACCAAGCAACACCGAAAACACATCAGCAAGACCCAAAATAAAAGCGTGCCCCGAAATAAAAGCATTAGACAGAAAAATGGAAACACAGGGAAAGTGCCGGAGGCCACCGAAACTTTTAGACCATGTCTGCTCCGGGTCCTATCTTCCGTTTCCATCTGAAGCGACTTAAAACCTTTGCACTTGTTCTGCGAATTTAAACCTTAGTGCTCTACGCTTAGAGATATTTTCATTTCGTTTGCCTAATGTACTCTATGGTAGCTGTTGTTGGAGAAATATACTAGGAGAGCAAAAAAAGTTGAGCAACAGAAGTTGTCGGTTACATAAAGGGGTGAACTTTGATTTTTATTAGGCGCTACGCAAGGTCGGATCGGAGAGTGTCGGAGACATTTTTACATCACAAACAGTTAAATAATAATGAAATCAATGCGAGATTTTATCTTGAAAGTCATTCACTTAAACGGCTAAAGTGCAAAAAGAAACAATTTCTTACTGTTAACAACAGTCTACGAAAAAAAATAAAAGTACAGAAACACTGTTGACGACGCCAACGACTGTATGTGTGTGAAAATGATATTTTTATTGAAAAATGTGAACGTGAGCTTTGGGTCTATAATCCATCGTCTTTAAAGAAGTTTATGGTAAGATAAGCCATTTTTCTATTCGATGTGATATTCGGACAAAGCGGCATATCTGTAAGAAATGTATGTAATTTTATTATAATTTCCTATAGTGATTTGTGAACCTAACATAATTTTGGTCCTTCGAGACGGATTTGAACTAATTTTATATGGATTTTATTTCACATCGCATTCACTATTCTATTATTAGAATTTAATGTTAGGCAAATCCGTTTGCACTTCGTGGTGGCTCAGCATACATGTGGAACCGTTCATCCCAAGCAGCCAACGCCACACCGCAGGTTAATATATATTGTGGTATCCAAACATTTCAAAACGTTGGAAGGAGTATCAAATTTTTGAGCCGGCAGCAAAATCACGAGCAAAGCCCAACATTTTTAACCCCCGACGAAAAAAGAGGGGTGTTACCCCCACTGAATTTGTGGAGTCCTCTAACATCGGTGTTTATTATCCGTTGCCCCTTTTTTTTTTTTATGGAAACTGACACGGTTGGCTACATCACCTATAACGTCCGTGATGTCAGCCCATAACACCGGGTGAACTAGGTGCCATGTCAGTGCTTCCCCCTTTGATCGTGCCGGCTACACTGAACTGGTCGGAAAACACAAACTATTTACATAGCCGTTTCGACCGACGTTTCATTCAGTGCGGTGGTACCAACCCGGGCGGGTTAAACCCTACCACCAAGTAAGATTAGGAGGGAAGGGACCTACAGTTTTACGAGGAATCCGAACCTCGGTCAGCCTCCAACGGTCAGCGGTCACCCATCCAAGTACTGACCGCACCCAGCGTTGCTTAACATTCAATAGCGACAGTTGACTGTCTGCGACACTGAGCTATTGAGGCTGGCCCCTACTGAATTTGTGGAGTCCTCTAACATCGGTGTTTATTATCCGTTGCCCCTACTGAATCTGTGGAGTCCTCTAACATCGGTGTTTATTATCCGTTGCCCCTACTGAATTTGTGGAGTCCTCTAACATCGGTGTTTATTATCCGTTGCCCCTACTGAATTTGTGGAGTCCTCTAACATCGGTGTTTATTATCCGTTGCCCCTACTGAATTTGTTGACTTGTTCAAACGTGCGCTTTGCGAATCGTCCTATGCAAATTATGTGCATTTGTAGATTATGTGACTAAGTAAGTTATATGCAATGTATGCTAATATCATTTTCTATTCTTTAGACTTCTCCGTTGGCCTCATATTCCGTCCGGTATACGTGAGTGAAGCCAGCCCCGACCCCTTTGACGGAATAGCGCGCATTCCGCGAATGCCTGGCTTCCGCTCTGCGAGCTGCGTTCCTGCCTCGCTTGTACAGTGTAGTGTGCCGTGTGCCTCCGCCGCCATACCTGCAGCTTGATTCTAAGTTTATTTCAATCATTTATTTAGCATAAATAGCCCTTACGAGCCGTGCACATTTTATAACAATTAGTATAAAATAGTCTTAATAAAATTAATTTTTCTTATCTTAAGTACAGCCAATCTACGTTCCTGTCTTTGTCGTTTTTGTTTAGATGAAATATATAGTGCCCGGGACGGATCTCGGCGTGTCGTCGCCGCAGCGGGCGACCCGCCACGCGAATAAACTATACAAGTACGGTGCGGGTGCGCGTGAGAACACCGACGAACCGCTGCGGCGGCGACACGCCAAGATCCGCCCCGCGCATTATACAACACCGGAGCTACAAATTTTTATTTCGACCGAAAAATTTTGAATTTTTTTTTATGTCATAAAGTTCAATAAGCTGTACTGAAGCATCACTTTATATATTCAAAAAATAAAACAGACAGGAACGTAGATTCGACTGTCCTTATTACAACAAAAAAAGAATTATTTATTTATTTATTTATTTACTCCAAACCCTCCTATTTACAGATAAATATCCAATTCTTAGGTTAGGTTAATAATATGATCAAGTTTCGGCGCATGGGCTGATAGCGAAGAGGCTCGACGACCACCTTGAGAGGCTCTCGCTGAGTGGTTGGGTCAAGGGCCAGATCCAGAAGGCAGCCCTGCTCGACACTGCACGCATCGTCCGGAGGTTCCTCTCTTTGGGACCCGACCATCGGTAGCTTGGGCTCGCCCCGCCGCCGGTGGTGGAAACTCCATTTGTTTTTGTATTAATTTTAGATTTTAAGTTTGTAAATATTATGTAAAATTAATATAAAAAAAAATGTGTAAATAAATTGATAACTAATAATACAGATAATATAATCCAATTCTTAGGTTAGGTTAATAATAATGGAAATAAAATAAATAAAGAGAACATAATATTTACAGTACCGAATTTATTTAATTGTAAAAATCGGATAAGGTTTATTTAAGGGGGTAAAAACATAAACCCCGAAAGACGATTTTGTATGGAGAAAGTTAACTTCCGTCTTGTCTTAAATCGAAAAGATAAAACGTACTATAAAAGGAAACTAGCAAATACTTCTGTATTATATAGATTCTCTCGTCAATACAGCAATACTCTTTTATTTCCTTCACGATATGGCTAACGACAGTCTTAATAGCGCATCTTTTCAAAGAGCTAGCCTATTGTCCTCCGCACTCGTTTTATCTGACGCTAGAGCGGGACGTCCTATCGCGTCGACCGTATGCGAGAAGAGGGCGGACGGTGGGGATTTTTCAATTGCATATAAAATAATCTGCATACGTAGGAGTCGTAAAGTGCGATTTCAATACGCCTAGCCGGTGAAGACAGCATTGAAAGCGGGTATAGAATGGCCTTGGCAGGCGGAAACGAGCTTTTTCAATTCAGTCCGTGCACTTGAATACATTAAGTCCGGGTGAGTTTCCGAACAGCCGGTACAGATATCCGGAAGCGGCGGGTGGCCGAGTGGTTTGGGCATCGGCTTCTCATGCGAGAGGTCCGCGGTTCGAAACCGGTCGGCGTGCACCAATGAGTTTTTTCTGACGAAAAAATTTACGTGCATACCTACACCAGCTGCTTCACCGCTCGGAACCGGTGTAAACCTGTAGGTCCCTTTCCTTGCCCCTTACGAGGTGGTAGGCTCAAATTGTAGCCGACTGGGTACTACTGGGTAGATACCACTGTACTGGGTTTAAGATGGCCGCATAGCAGCCTCGGTTGTGTTCTCCTCTAGTCCAGTATAGCGAGCAATCCAGGGAAGTCTCCGGTATGGCACCTACCTTCTCGGAGATAATATTGCCTGGTTGGAGCATGCGCTTTGGCCCCTCCGAATCAGCCACACATACCGGAATAAATAAAAAAAATATTTTATCTCACGAAGTCCGTTTGGCTATGAATGTTGACAGGCGTGTACGTGCAATATTTTTTATCGAATCTGACACGTTTGGCTACATCAACTACAACATCCGTGATGTCAGCCCATAACACCGGGTGAACTAGGTGCCATTGTCAGTGTTTCCCTTAATTTCATGTCGGCTACACTGAACTGGACGGTAAACTCGAACTATTTACATAGCCGCTTCGACCGACATTTTCATTCAGTGCGGTGGCACCAACCCGGGCGGGATAAACCCTACTACCTACTACCTAGTGAGGTAAGAAGGGACCTACAGTTTTACGTGGAATCCGATCCAAGTACTGACCGCGCCCAGGTGTGCTTATGATCACGACCGACAGTCAACCGACCGCACCACTGAGCTACCTACCGAGGCTTGATAGTATAGTATAATATTCATACAGTTCAAAATCTATCATAATGTTTTTTGGAATTTGAAACTGATCATTAAGTCAAAGAGGCGTGTCTATTCTTTAACACTTTAGTGGTTCCAGTGGCGCGGGTTTGACAACGTAGTAAGCTTTTATTGCGAAATAAAGAAGCGTAGTTCGGAACGCACCAACGCTGACCCAGTCTTTGTATTGGACTATGCATACTATAAAGACAGTTTATCGAAAGCTAGCGTGTATTTACCCTACTTTATATTTGAACAGTCGCACTATGTAAAACTGTATCGTAGTTAGTGGAAATGTCACGCGAATTTCTTCAGTCGTTACAGATAGACAGGGAAACGTTGTCTTTTATAATAGTAGAGATTTTACACTAGTTATTTCCGCGGCTCCGCTCGCCTTATAATTTAACTTAAGGCTGCGATATGCAAATTTCGAGATTTCTGAAATTTTCCAAAATGTATTTCATAGAAACCAGACCACACAGAAAAAACATAAAAATTGATCACGAAAGCCAAGAATAAAGAGAACTTTATAAAAAAAAAATTACTCAAAATGTGGCTTATTTACTTAACAAACCCCCTTCAAACCCCACCTTGTCGTAAACAATTGCTAACATGGTGTTTTCAGCTGCTTTTTCCAGGGTCAACCTATACAAAAACTAAAAAAACAAGCAGGATAAACCCTCGTTCTCATCTTTTTCTTGGGCTTCTCCTGAACATTTTGTGTATAAGTGTCTTGATTTTCTTAATAATTTCTTCTAAAAAAACGTATGTAATTTATGGTCCTCTGTCGTGGTTTTCTTGGCAAAAGTTACATGTTATAAGAAATAAATCACTAAGCATTCATATATTTTTATTGAAAAGAAAAAAAATCCCATTGAAAAATATGAGTATTTGGTATCGAAAATTATTCTAACAAATGGCACATATTATAAGCCAAAACGCTCATTGTTCGCAAGTTTTGCATCGGCGGAATAGGGCCTTAACGTAAAGAATTTTTCACCACAACAACATGCGAGTATATCACTAAAATATACGAAATACATACCATATAGTCAAAGATTTAAATTTTTCAGATTGCATAAATGGGAAAAAGATGTAAATCGGTTCAGCCGTTATCGATTATTTCCTATTCAAGTGATCGTAAACTAATCTTTAACTAACATGGTTTTTCTTTACGATAACATTAACTATCAATGACCGTTAAAAATCTTCGCTCAAAGCAAACTTTTCACAATGCCATTGACAGTTCAAATCTCCGGTTACCGGTACGGGTAAAATGCCGTTGCCTTTTGTAAAACTGGAGTTTAATTGTCACTTCTAAACGTTTTAGCGACTTCAGAAGATTTTAATATAATTAATTATAGCAGGTTCCGTTTATAACATCAAATTGGATACATAAGTAAATTGAGGCATCAGAGTAATAGATTCAAGAAAGGGCTTTGGTACTTCGTCGTGTTTCCTTTAAAATTGAATCTATGGCGCCATTTTATTGAAATCCGACGCAAAAGGACGGATGTTATAAGTTTGTCCTCTGTGTGTCTGTCTGTCTGTGGCATCGTAGCTTCCAAACGGATATCCCGATTTGGATGCGGTTTTTTTATTAGAAAGCTGGGTTAACCGGGATGGTTCTTGGCTATCGGGTCAGCCGATTCGAAATTCATCGGCACTTTTCCTAATTGGTGAAGGGATCTCAGCTGCAAATAAAATTAAGTAAAAAAAAGGAATTATTACACGTTCACTAGTCGCCTTTATTACTTAAAGGAAAAATGAATGGAAGTTATTACAAAACTAATGTGTGTACTTGTAACCTAATCTAGTAAAATTATTACAAGTTCAAATTACGCCTCTTAAAAAGCATGAAATAAAAGTTAAATTACAAATTAAAAAAGCACCCGAAACACCAACAACACTTAAAAAGTAAAACCGGCCAAGTGCGAGTCGAACTCGCGCACCGAGGTTGAGTTCGACTCGATCGCCATGTCATGGCTAGCGCCACTAACGTCATCTATGGCGTGTTATGAAATGCTTCATTTTAGTTAAATGTTATGATTATGTAGTTAAAATTCTTTAAAATCTATTCGGTAGATGGCGCGCGCGCGTACACTTTTTGGTTTCTTCTATGGGAACCCCGTTAATTTTTAACTTTTTCTTATTTGTTGTTATATCGGCCATAATAACACATATTCTGTGAAAATTTCAGCGGGCTACCTATTACGGTTCAAGAGATACAGCCCTCGGACAGACGGACGGACGGACGGACGGACGGACGGCCGGACGGACGGACGGACGGACGGACGGACGGACAGACAGACAGACAGACAGACGGCGTAGGCTTAATAATAGGACCCGTACCGGATACGGAGCCCTAAAAAAAATTCCGTTCAGTTAAATAAAAGAATCGGGCGACCGCTAATTTAAAAAAAAATTAACTCGGTGCCACGACGCCTTTATGAATTAAGCTAAAATTTTTACTATTTAAGGGTCGTTGATGTGTCGGGGTCTTTTTAAATTTGTAATTTAACTTTTTTTCCACATTACATTACGCACTCGCACACACTTAAGTTTTATTAATCTGTACCTATTTGTACCATATAGATACAGAAACTATGAGAAAATGTTTATAAACTGACGTCCAATATATCGAACACGTCATTGTGTGGGTTAAATGTATATCACCTTTAGTCACTCTGAGCCGTGTCTGTATTAGTGCTAGGGAAGCGCAAGGGGCGGTTATTATCCAAAGTAATCAAGTTTCTCTCACTGCTATGCTTTACAAAAGCCTGCAAATGGCCGCCAACCTTCATTTGTAAGACAAAAAGCTTCCAAAACGCGGGCGCGGCCTCTCCGGCGACATACACACCTAGAAGCGGCATTAACATGTCCAGGAAGTGAAAGTAAAGTGTAATAATATATAATTATTGCTGTATTTTTAATTAAACCTGACATGATTGCTATACACCGCCTGCTACACCCTTATCGTCGGAACTACATATGTACTAAATAAGTTAGGTATTAAGTACATATGTACTAGTAGTACTACAGTATTACAGTAGGTATACTAACTTAATACTAATTTGTAAAATGTAATTTTTAAGTTTTCACACCCGTACTGTCTATCCTACCTTTAAAGAGCTGTATCTTTTGAACCGTAATAGGTAGCCGGTTGAAATATTCACAGAATATGTGTTATTCAATTGGTCGAACCATTGCATGCTTCAGTTAGTGTACAACAAATGAATAATGAATATTGTAATTTAAAAATTATACTTCCCAACAAGTTTTTCGTTTCGGTGGGCGTTTAAACCCCTAAACGACTTACTCCCTCCGTTAACTGCGGGCCCGACCGCAGCCAGGCACTCGCCCTGAAGATGGACTGCACGTGCCAGTCCGAAACGTAAGCCACAATGACCGCGAATTCAAACCATGGTAAGCCAAATACCAACCAAAGTAAATAGACACCTTATGGATGGTTCAGCGCCACATGTCGCGCTTACTATAAAAAAAACTATATCTATGCTCGTGTGTCTGCTGTCGTCTGCCAATTGTGTGTGTGCAGACCAAACTGAGGAAGCAAGGTAATATGTATTAGTTGTATAACCATTAACAATGCCGGTTCTGTGTTCTTACTTCCATGGGACTCTCAAACGGTACGTTTTGACGGCCTGAGGGATCGGCTAATTTTGCCCTGGCAGAAACTACGGCGCGCTCGAGTTATTATTAAATTTAAAACCCGCCAAGTGCGCATTACGCGCGTGGAGAGAAGAAAATTCTCAACAGCCTGTCCTGTAAATTAAAAAGCACGCGCAAAGTTGTGACCCTAGAGGTAAAACTGCATGGACGAAATTTTTGGGAAATTAAAAAAAAATCGATTTTACCTTCATTTTAAAATCACATTTTGTAAAAAAAAACTATCTTGTTTATTTAACTTATAGGTAACATATTCACAAAATATCGTTTCAGAGATAAAGAGAAAAATCAATGTACTTTTTGTCGCGATTTTAAGTTCGGAAAGCAGTCTAAAAAATAGTTTATTACCGATAAAAAAAAATCAAGAGCTAACATTTTGAATCGTTCTACCTACGTTCTCAAATAACTATAATTTCAACATTACCCACATAGGTAACATAGGAAATAACTTTATTTCTCTACGAATAACTACCATTTGGAATTTTTCAAAAAAGGTTCCTGTCAATTTGATCTTTTAATAAAAAGCGACTTAAAAGCATTTGTCCAAATAGTATGGCCTTCACAATTCCCATGCTATCACCGTCGTCCGTCCGCGGCCGGCGCCATTGCCCACTCACCATCCGGTGAAACATCACAAACAACACTTTCGCTGTAAAACTCCTCACAGAGTGCTGGCAGCGTGCGCCTGTTTTTCTCACACCGCGAATATCTTAAAACTCGAACCCTCCCGAAGGGTCGTATACCGCGAAAAATACCACAAAAATTTCGCTCAGAATTCGCCTAATAACGTTAACGGCGGGGGCGAGGGTCGGGGGGAGAGGGGCGGAGGTACGATATTTATGAAACTTTCAAAATAATTATCCGAGAAGATCCGGGAACATTGAATTCTGAGCATTATCGCCCTAGTCCCGAGGGCCTCGCTGGCGGTCTTCCTAAAGCGGTCGACACACTTCATTGAAAAGCGGTCGACGTTTTTGTCGTTGCGTTAACGGTGGTAGTTTTGACGTACGTTTGTGGGCTATACTAAATGTCCAAGAGCACTGAGCTCAGATATATTGAGGGTATATATCTGAGAGATATATCTGGATGATAGACTAAAATTGTTATACTAGGTATATAATTCGTCCCGTGACTTCGCTCCGCGCTGGCACATAATATACTATAACCATCCTTAATTTGTAAAAAACGGCATTGTAAACCCGATGTGAATTGATTGAGTAGTTCTCGACTTATAAGCTAACATAAATGCGGCGTGTCGGTCGGTACAAGTGTTTCCCTTGTTTATTAGGATGCTAGAATTACATACACACGCTGGGTGTGCCGATGTTTTTGATTGGTTTTCCATATTAAATAAAATTATTGAATTAACTAAAAATAAAATAAAACAAGCTTCTGTAAGTGTCTTAGGTATTTTTTAGGAAAATCAACATGGGTGGCTGTGCCGTGGGACCAATGGTGCTCGCGAAATCACACTCAGAGGCGCCCAGCGATATGCTAAAGTAGTAATATATAAGGTCTTTCATTAGTAGGTAACGATACGCTAAGGGGTGTATGTGTATCATGTATCAGATACGGATCACGTTCCCATACCAATTTTTTTTTACGATATAAAAAACCTACTCCTCAAATTTAATACGCGAAGTGCGCGTATTTCACCTAATAAGTATGTTTTTTATATCGTAAAAAAAAATGGTATGGGAACGTGATCAGTATCTGATACACATACACCCCTTAGCGTATCGTTACCTACTATTGGAAGACCTTATATAAGTCGATGGAGGCGCCGCCGCCATGCCTGCAAATTTGCGGACTGGTTGCTAGGCTGAGTAGCCTGTTAATACGACGCTTGGACGTTATTTACGTTTTGTTTGCTCGTGTAGAGCCACCTTATTAGACGTAGAGGCTGTTATATTTGAATAACGGCTTCATGCTTTGTTTCCTGTTCTCTTACATTATGTCTGAGCTTTTTGGTTAATATATATTTTTAGCCTTTAAAATGGTCGTAATCTGACCTGGACTCGCGTTAAGGCTGTAATTAAAAGACTTCTTTAAGTAATTCACACATTTAGAGGTTATGATGATAAAGCCTTGACTATATTAGCCATTTTTTGTGAATTTTATAAGAATTATATTCTCTTTGAATTTATCTTGTAGCCACTCATCATGGGATCGTTATGAGAACAAAGACAAGCTCTGAAGCTTTATCCACTTCTCAGTAGTCAGTAAAAAATAACTTATTTTATCTAAGGACAATGAACATTTTCATTTTTCATAACTTTGTAAGTATAATTTTCTTCGAAATTATGTGATTGTTTGATAGAATTTGTTTGCTCTTTAAATTTGGTAAAAAAAAATCTGCGATCATATACCTAGGTAACTATTTTTAATTTACTATCATAAAATTCATTAAATATGGTCCTTGTCACCTAACTAATTGACCATTACACCCTGTATAAAACAATTGCGCACAAAGGCGGACTTTAGTGATTTCTTCCATTCAACCTCTCAGTTGTCTAGAACTTAGGTCCTAGATTCTAAGTTTGGATGTTTGAGATGCGATTAATATAGTGGAATGTAAGTAGTTAGTAGCAAAAGAGTTGAGTGTGAGAATTGAAGATACAATAATAATAAGAATACTTATTAATAATACATATAAGTACATGCTAGTTAAATAAAAGCCATACATGTGTTAATACATATAAATTACTAAATTTATAGAATACCTAATAATGTAAAAATAAATATACATACATACGGTACATATAATAAAATTAATGTAATGAATTCTTGTAAATTGCATGATAATACTAATGAGCGCATATTTATAATTGTTTTTTTTATCTAAAGTATAATTTGTTAAAGAAAGCACTCCTGCAAGACAGATTTAAAATTTATAATAAATAAATAAATAAGTACCTACTTGTCCACTCAGGTATGAAATAAACTTGTCTTACGAAACAAAAATGAAATAAAGTCTAGTCCTACATACACGATACATACATAATAATAATACATTAATACATACAACAATTAATACATGTTTCTCCTTAAAGCTGTGTAGTGCGTTCTTCAGTGAATCTTCCTACCTGAGACCTTCTTTCTACTTCCGGCAACCCTTATGTCCTAATACCCTACTAACACTTTTAGGTCGTGAAAGAAAAATGTTGACGTAATTTGTAGGTATATTATCTGAGAGCGTGCAGCTGTCCCTCTTGCGTTGGTGGGGAGTGCGCGTGGCGAACGGAGACAACGATACTTTCTTCAATACCTAACATATTATCACGTGACTAGCTTCTGTGTGCTCTTAAAGTGGTTGAAATCCGCCTTCAGCAAAAAGGACGAGCACACACCTTTCGCATGTGTCAAGGAATTCGTGAGGTTGTGTGTGTGTGTGCGCGTGCCTTCGCACCCCCCCCCCCCCCCCCCCCCCCCCCCCCACGCTCCTCCCGCCAACAAGCAGAGTAGGGTTGGCACGCGGACCGCTTTATGAAGTGGTCAGAGTGGACATCCTCCTCTTTGCAGGTGCGGTTTTGCGTGACATTTGCGGCGGGCGTACAGTTTTATTGGAGTGTTTAGGGTGTCCTTTGTTCCTAACGCACGCTGCGATGACGAATTTTATTTGCAAGCTTTTATTCAACTTCACTCGTGATTGTGGAGTTTGACATATTATTAGAAAATATTATTGTTTCAAGAACATTGCATGTTAAAGTCAAATCTTAAAATCTTGAGATCAAATATCTGATCGATTTGAAATTAGGCACGGATTTTTTGACAGGTCCTCTCCCTTACCGGTAAAGTTTAATCCGACCGCATTGGTAGCACCGCACTTAATGGAAAGTTTGGACGAAGCGGCTGTGTAAATAGTTCCGTGTTTTACGTCCAGTTCAGTGTAGCCGGCACGACCAAAGGGAAGCACTAACATGACACTACACGGGTGTAGTAGGTGATGTAGCCAAACATGGCAGGTTCCATAAATATATATATATATATATATTTCTGTTGACAAAGCACTATTTTAAAGTCGTCAAATTGATCGCACTTGGCAATAAAAGCATACTCCGCACAAAAATACCTGACTGAATTGACCTGACATTACACCTAGCATCACGTGATACACCCAGACAAGAAGCGTTTCCGACGAGCATAGCTGATATGGATGCCATACCTTCCCTTAACCTATTTGTATCCTTATATTACACGTATATAATTCTTCTGTACGTGTGTTTGTCACCTATGTAACTCCGCTTAAACGGCTGGACCGATTTGGATGAAATTTTGTGTGTATATTTGAGTGGGTTCTCTGGATGGTTTCAAAATACAATTGAACCCGGTAGATGGCGTCGTCGTGATAAGTCAACGCGGACGAAGTCGCGGGCACAGCTAATGTATATATATATATATATATTTTTTTTTTTATTTAAACCAGCATGGGTGGCTGTGCCGAGAGACCAATGGTGCAGTCGACAGAGCCAAAATCACCTCTCGCGAAACCACGCTCAGTTAGGTGCCATGCCAGCAGATTTGCGGACTATTGCTAGGCTGTCTAGCCCGTTAATACGTCGCTTGAAGACACTCAGGTTAAAGGATTCAGGAAATACACTCGCCGGAAGACAGTTCCACACTCTAGCGGTGCGACAAAAAAACGATTTAGAGAACCGATGAGTTCTCAAAAGCCCAATGTCAACAACAGAAGGGTGCCGAGTCTCTCTGCGACGAGTCATGCGGAGGTAGGACGGGTGGCAGGGAATAAGGGATGCTAGTTCCACAGAGCAGCGTCCGTGATAGTATCTGTAAAACAGACTAAGCGAACCCACAAATCGTCTGTGACTCAGAGACTCCAGACCATCTGTAAGTTTCGGGTCACCAACAAGACGGATGGCTCGGCGCTGTATCGAGTCCAAGGACGCAAGCAGATAATGCGGACTACCCTCCCAGATATGACTGCAGTACTCCATCACCGGCCTAATCTGTGTTTTGTACAACAGGAATAGTTGTGCCGGTGAGAAGAATCGCCGATTGCGGAAAAGTATTCCCAATTTTCTGGATGCAGTTTTAGCCTTAGACTCGATTAGTTGCCGGAAACCCACGTCTTTGGATATAGTGGTGCCCAGGAGGTCCAGGTGCTCCGAGACAGGTACGACGCTACCTTGGAAACTAGCTTGGAAAGGAAAGGGATCGACCTTAGCAGATAATGCGCAGCACTGAGTCTTACTAACGTTGAAGGCGACAAGGTTCTCCTGGCCCCATAGAGCTACTTTTCCGAGAATATATTCTTTATTGAACACCAATTTATACAAATTAGACACAATAGGCGAGCTTAATGCCGTGAGGAATTCTATTCCTTTGCGTGTACTTCTCTCACATTCCTTTGGAGAGTACACGCAGGCGAACAAGAATAGTTTGCGACAATGTTTAAACAGTAAAGCAATATGATAAACTACAAACTAGTACATACATGCTTTAATACGCATAATAATACTTTAACAGGAGGAGGAGGAATGTAGGAATACGCATAATAATACTTTAACAGGAGGAGGAGGAATGTAGGAAGCAAGTTCGTCAGAGCAGCGACCATATTAGTACCGATAAAACAGGCGCAATGACCCAACGATACGTCTGTGCTTATGAGGTTGAAGGTCCTTTGTGAGTACAGAGTCGCCAATGAGACGAATGGCTCGTCGCTGAACGCTGAAAAAAGATACTCAGGGGAACCCTCCCAAAGATGACTGCAATATTCCATCGTCGGTGTTACTTGGCCTTTATAAAGTTTAAGAAGTTGGACCGGCGCGGCGCGGGGCGGTGGTGTGAAAAATCGCCGACATCTGTATAAGATCCCTAATTTTTGCGTTGAAGTTTACGATTTTCATTAAGACTGCGGTACTACAGCGTGAGGCACACTTTGCAAAATTTGCCACATTTTCGTTTTGGTTTTTTGTTCAACGAATTTCAAAAACATATATATTAAAAAATCCTGTCTAAAAGTTGATCATATTTAAAAGTTGGTGACAGATTTTCATTTTTATTTATGTCAATTAATATGTGAAAAAAATCACAAACGTACTACTAAATGGTCCTAAATACTCCGAAATGCTCTCTTTGTTTCGAAATTGCAGCTTTCTAAAACATTATTTTGAGTTTATACTAATTGCAGATGATGTAAGATAACATTTTACTTCTTTTGACAGATTTGGATATTCGTGTAATGTAAATTAGTTTAACAAACTTTGAACAAATACTATAAAACATGCGAACGCTTCGCTATTCAAAATGCGCCATATCAGTGCGCATTTTGATGCTGTAGTACCGCGCTCTTATTGACAAGAATTATGATACAGGATTAAAGCTCTCAGCACACTGGACTTTTGAGAACCCATCGGTTGTCTAAATTTTCTTTGTCGCACCGATCTCGGAAGGTTCTGACCCATTTTAATTAAAATTATTGTTCGGACCCCTTTTGTGTGGAACTGTCTTCCGGCGAGTGTATTTCCCAAATCCTTTAACCTGGGGTTCTTCAAACGTCGTATTAATAGGCTAGACAGCCTAGCAACAGTACAGTGCGCAATTAATTTTTTTTATTTCTTCCGAACGGTGTGGCTCTGCCCGAGGTCGAAGCCTCAGGCGCAGCCAATTTCACCCCCGAGGAGGTGCCAGTCCGGCTTGGAGGTGGACTAATGCGATTTGAAGATCCGTGGATTGTAGGAGTGGGGAAAGATATTTCCTGGGAGCCCGTTCCACACATTTGCAGTGCGGCAGAAGAACTCTTCTGTCGACTACAAAGGGGTGTTCCGCGAGAGTATGGCGGGTTTGGCGAAGGCGAACAGGAGGAGGAGGGATAAGGGAAGCAAGTTTGTGCTGTCATGGCACCTAACTGAGCGTGGTATCGCGAGGAGAGGTGATTTTGGCTCTATCGACTGCACCATTGGTCTCTCGACACAGCCACCCATGTTGGTTTACATAAAAAAAAGCATCTTGATTTCGCATGACGCTCGGGACGTAGAGTGAACCGTGTGGTGTCCGTTGTCGACAGGAACCGGTTGGAGAGCAACGCGGAGCACTGGTCTGCGCTGCTGCTGTCTCTGCGAGAGCTCACCGAGTGGGTGATCAGGAAGGACACCGAGCTGACGGCCCTAGCGCCCGCCCGGGGGGACGTCGCGGCCATTACCAAGCAACAGGTATGCTCCTTGGCTTGTTACTTTTTTTTTTTACATATACAACGTTTTTTTTTTATTGTAAGTTCGACATATGGCGCCGAGGCACCCATGATGTGTCTAACGGCGCCCATGGACATTCGGCCGTATTCAGGCGTTGCGAATGCCATGCCGGCCTGACAGGTGCCCATTCACGCCCCTCTTGAAGAATCCGAGACTGTACTTGGGGGGAAATATATGAGCAGGGAGAGCGTTCCAGAGTTTACCGGTTCTGTAAAGGAAAGATCTGCGGAATCGATCGGTACGCATGGGCGGTAAGTCCAGCGTATAGGGATGCAATCCCTGCCCAGTACGCGTGGTGCGGAGGTGGAAAGGGGACGGCGGGATCGCGTTAAACAGCTCCTCCGAGTACTCCCCATGGAATAAACGTGTCGTAAAATTTAATGTCAAGCGGGAACAAGGGAGTAGGTCAGTTTATGAATACCCAGGGAAAAATAAGAAAAAAAAAATTGTCTTTTTTTTTTTTTATTATAAAATCTACATCTTGCCTAATAGGCACTGAAGGCAATTTTCACTGAGTAAAGGTATTATTTTAAGGTTACTCTTATTTAGAAAAAGTACCAAGTATTTTTTTAAGTCATGACGTAGTTGTTTGGTATACCATTTTGAAACCTTGATTAGTCGCGCAAACTTTTGTGACAACTTGCCATAGTAGTGTAGGTACATTTTTTTTATACCACGCAGTTTCAAAGTAAACTAATTGTTTATTGTTTATTGTTTATTGTATACTTTCATCCATAGGTAGGTAACCTACGCTTGGACATGTCGAAAATTCCGCCAGTTCTAAATTCAATGCGAAGAAGAACTGACAAACAAACTTCGCAAGTCACAATGTTTTGTTAGTACCTTATAAGTTATAAGTATTATATTATAGTAACTTACAAATAATTAACCCATACTACCGCTCACAAGAGCATTAATATTTACAGCATAAACATGAATACTGAAGAATCTGACCACACTGCCTATTTAAATTACCTATATCTGGTGTATAGTGCCATCGTCAATTTTGATACTTCATATTATGTCAAGTCAAAAAATAAATAAAAATTAGTTTACATTTATTACAAAGAGATGTAATAAGTCATATAAAAAAAATATTTAATGATACAAAGTGTATCCAAATGTCAAATTGTCAAAGTTTGTTAGTGGAAAAAACAGTAGTCAAACTCTTAGATAAAATTACGGTCAGTTAATGCATCCTTAATAGAATAACTCTTTTCAATTAACATTAATTTAATCCATCGTTTGAAATTATTATCATATAATTCTTTTATGTTAGGAGACAGTTTATTATAAAATCTAACACTATCTATACATATAATAAAATCGTAGAGGTAAGAAAGTCTGTACATTGAATGTATTCGGAAAAAAACTAACCAGGGTGGCTTAAAATGAGATACTGAACATGTTAGAACAGTTTTTAAATTTTTTGTTTGTTTGTTTGTTTGTTTGTCTGTACGCGCATCACGCAAAAACCACTGAACGGAATTAGACGAAACTTTGTATAGTGGCAGTTTATATGCCGGGTTAACATAATACGTAAAAAAAAAAAAAAAAAAAAAAAAAAAATTACAATTATAAACATTATTGCGCGTTTCAAATCACGTAGTCCAAAGTACATAATTATATCTTGAGAACTGGTAGCAAATACAATTTGAATAAAATATTCATTCGAAATTTAAAAATAAGTAGATACAACGAAAATGACAGTTCTTCTTTTTTATAACTTGAACACAATAGTCTATACATATCTATTCTTTCTATACATATCATAAAATCGTAAATGCAAAAATGTCTATTTGTACGCGCATCTCGCAAAAACCACTGAACGGAATTTGACGAAACTTTTTATAGTGACAGTGTATATCCCGGATGAACATAATAATTAAAAAATATTATAAAAATCACGTAATCCAAAGTAAAGGTAAAAAACAATTTTATATGTCATGTTGACAACGGAGAACTGTCATCTCGACGTGAGCTGGCCGGTGACAAATTGTTTGATAAATAAAAATAATAATTGAAAGTCGAAGTTATGTCGCTGTCATTGGTGCAATAAAATTTATATATCTGTTGCCCGCGGCTTCGCTCGCGTGAAATTCGTATTTAAAAAAAAGAAAGTAAGTAACTAAAGGCGGGCCCGAAGGCGGATCCGCGCTCACGGAAACGATATTCTTTCTCGATAAAAGTAACTAAGGGCGAGGCGAAAGGCGGAGCTGAGTTCAGGAAGAAGAAAAAAATTCTTGAAGAAAGTAAGTAACTAAGGGCGAGGCCGAAGGCCGAGCTCTATTCTGGAAGACCATAAACCTTCTCGAAGAAAGTAAGTAACTATGGGCGAGGCCGCAGGCCGAGCTGCGTTCAGGAAGAAGCTAAACCATCTTGAAGAAAGTAAGTAACTAAGGCGAGGCCGAAGGCCGAGTTGCGTTCAGGAAGAAGCTAAACCATCTTAAAGAAAGTAAGCAACTAAGGCGAGGCCGAAGGCCGAGCTACGTTCTGACAAATGATAAACCATCTCGAAGAAAGCAAGTAACTAAGGGCGAGGCCGAAGGCCGAGCTGCGTTCAGGAAGAAGCTAAACCATCTCGAATAAAGTTAATTAATATTAAGATTGGGTTAATTTAATTTAAATTTTATTATAAAGTCCACGCTTCTAACGGCAAATATACCGTGCATCCTAGAACCTCGCGGTTATTCCCGGCTGGATGGCAAGAGGCCCGATGCTATCACCTTAGTGCCATGGACTAAGGGTAGTTCTTTGATGTGGGACGCCACTTTTGTTCTCACATTGGCTCCAAGTCACGTTAGGACATCTTCAAGAGCGGCTGGCGCGGCCGAGGCTGGGGCGGAGAGCCTCAAACGCAGCAAATATAGAAATATAAATCAAGATTTCGAATTTGTTGTGTTTGCGGTTGAAACCCTCGGTCCGTGGAGCAGTGAAGCCAAAAGAGGCTTGAGCTGGTTGACGCAACTGGTGTCCCGCCATCAAGGGCTTATGTACTTCATTCAAAGGGTAAGCCTTGCCATCCAGCGGGGTAATGCCGCAAGTGCTCTAAGAACATTTGAAAATGCCCGTTTTGATAGTTATTTTAGTGTTTGTTAGGTAGGTTTAATTCTTTAGTTATTAATATTACTTTTTTATTTTTATGAAATAAATAGATTGAGTAAACGATATTATATTCTATCGAAGAAAGGAAGTCTTTAAGGGCGAGGCCCGAAGGCGGAAGAGGGTTTTTGGTTTACCTGAACGCAGCTCGGCCTTCAGCCTCGCACTTAGTTCCTTCCTTTCTTCCAGAAGGTTTATCGTCTTCCTGAACGCAGCTCGGCATTCGGCCTCGCCCTTACTTACTTCCTTTATTTGAGAAAGGTTTATCGTTTACCTGAAAGCAGCTCGGCCTTCGGCCTCGCCCTTAGTTACTTACATTCTTCTTTGGAATACGAATTTCACGCGAGCGGAGCCGCGGGCTCAGCTAGTTACAAATAAAGCTTTTTGAGGTTTTAGCTAATCTATGTTTTATTAGTTGTACATTATTCTTACACCGTGTATCATAGTTATGATTGTCGGAATTAAGAGAGGAATCATGAATGTATTTTCTGGCATAGCATATGTTCTGGTAAACATATGCACTTGGTAAAGTCATGATTCCTATCTCCCCGAACGCTGTCCTACAAGTATTAAAAATAATTATCTCTCAAAATTTGGAGAACAACTAAATATTTCTTCGTGATAAACCTTTTTTTTTTAAAGAAACTACAACTGGCTACATCGCCTACTACATCCGTGATGTCAGCCCATAACACCTTGGTGACCGGGTGCCATGTCAGTGCTTCCCTTCGGTCATGCCGGCTACACTGAACTGGACGGAAAACACGAACTATTTACATAGCCGTTTCAACCGCGACCTTTCATTCAGTGCGGTGGTATCCACCCGTCGGGTTAAACCCTACCACCTAGTAAGGTAAGACAGTCAGCCTCCAACGGTCGATCGGTCACCCATGCAGATACTGACAGCGCCCAGGTGTGCTTATGATCACGATCGACAGTCGTCCGACCGCACCGCTGAGCTACCGACGACGCTGAATGAATGTTGCAAGAAATATAAAATATTTCTCTGTGATTTTCTTGCATAACATTTAATCCGAGCTATGTCCGACTTCGTGTTTTCTCAGAACGCACAGCTGGAATATTCAATCGGATTTTCTCGAATTCCCGACAGCTAGAATTTAAATCATTCTCGTACACATTTGCTTTTCCCGGCCGCCCTTTCGCATACCTCTCCCAGAGCTTGGATGCGTCGAATATCTCGATCGTTATCCCCTATTCCTGCGTATTATAAACGCTACTTCTGCGGTCTGTTTGATCGTATGTAAATACATTATTAGCTTACTAGCTTTTTCCCGCGGCTTCGCTCGCGTGAAATTCGTATTTATAAAAGAATATAGTAAGTAAGCCCGCTACCGTACCTTTATTTCGGCGCGCGAAACAATTCGGTTTGTATGAGAGTCATATCTTAGCGTAACCGGAAATGAATTTTATTGAGCCTATCCTGTGTCACGTGTAGTTAAATTTGCTTGCATACTAAGTTTCATCGAATTCGGATGATAGTTCCGTAACTCTTACGGAGGAACATACATACATACAGAAAAGATTTCTAAAAATCGTCAATTTACACATACATAGTAGACTCTACAAACGTAGTCCACATTAAATAACAAACAAAACAAATAGACGAAATATAACAAGAAAAAAAAAACAAATTAAATTATCTAAGTATAGTGACAGATTTAACAGAAACAAAGGACAAGTAATTTACATGAGGGGCAAAGACAGACGCGCGGTCAGTACTTGAATGGGTGACCGCTCGACCGTTGGAGGCTGACCGTGGTTCGGATTCCACGTAAAACTGTAGGTGTTATTAGGCTGACATCACGGTTGTAGTAGGTGATGTAGCCAACTGCGTAAGTTTCCATTAAAAAAAATAATAATGTGCTGCTAAGTTTAAGAATTATTGTTAGCTTCTATTCCTCTTCTGTATGTTATCTTCTGTCTTGTGTATCTCTGTGTTTTTGTGTGCAATAAAGAATTTCTATTCTATTCTATTCTATTCTAAGTTTAAGCTTAACGAGAGCGGAGCCGCGGACACAGCTGGTACAAATTCTAATCTAACGACAGCATCCCGACTATTCAAAGGGGACACACTTACACATAGTCATGTCTATAATCAATCTTCATTTGATCTAGGGACGGATGTAGACAGGGGTTGAAGGGAAACAGTTCAGAGCCAATATTATTATTACCTATCGGCGCATTTTACTTATTCTGCCTGGCCTGCTGCAGAAATGAGCTCAGGGTCCGAGGTTCAAATTCTTCCGATATCCACCAATTTTTTTTTAGGGAAATATTTACGTACACCGTTCGGAATCTATGTAAAACTGCAGGTCCCTTGCCCCTTACTAGGTTTTTTTTTTTATGGAAACTGACATGGTCGGTCGGCTGGCTACATCACCTACAACATCCGTGATGTCGGCCCATAACACCGGGTGAACTTGGTGCCACGTCAGTGCTTCCCTCCGGTCGTGCCGGCTACACTCAACTGGACGGAAAAAACAAACTACATATTTACATAGCCGTTTCGACCGACCTTTCATTCAGTGCGGTGGTACCAACCCGGGCGGGTTAAACCCTACCACCTAGTAATATTAGAAGGGAGTCATATCCCTCCAGGTGATAGAATCTAATTGTAGCCGACTGGGTTGGTACCACCTTTACTGGATGTAAGATGGCCGCATAGCAGCCTCGGTTGTATTCTCCTCTAGTCCAGTATAGCCAGCAAGCAATCTAAAAGGAAGTCTCCAGTATGGCACCTGCCTTCTCGGAGGTGATATGGTCGGAGCATGTGCTCTGGCCCCTCTGACTCAGCCATCCATGCCGGATAACATAAAAAAACTACATACTTACCACACACGCTGTATCCCGAGAAGCAGAGTAATCGGTGTTGTGCTGCAAGAACTCTGGAAAATTGCAACACAACATCCTATTCGGACAAGATAACTATCAAGCAGCAAGTAAGGCACAAAGACCCACCCGCTGCACGACTCGGTGGAAGGACCGTGCCAAGGTGAGAGGTGGCGATCCTTTCGCCCTTTAGCACGGCATCACGTCCTTATCCCTTAGTCGCCTTTTACGACATGCACGGGGAGAGACGCAGTGGGGCTATTCTTTTTAAGTACCGGCCCTACACAGTACAGTACAGTAAAAAAAAATGTTATAGACATACGGCATAAAGAGCCGTTGGCAGTTATACACCGGCTGTACACAGACATACTACCGTGAACCCTTTCACCAGGACCTCCCAAGCCATGACGAATAAAAATAAATATACATAGCATTTTTATCTCATGCCAATATACTATTAAGTAAGTCAACTGGTACTTACTTGCGGCGCGCCGACCACGCCTCTTTTTCCCCCTCTAACCAACTCAAATGCTCTGTGAATTCAACCAACACATGACACAACAAATAACTAAACGGCATCAGCTATAATATCTTACACAGCCTCGTTCATCGACGCACAAATTCAACAAAGTGATCTTAACGCACTCCAAATACCTGCGTTGCCTTCTCCGGAATTCTCCAGCGAGACAGATTAAGGATAGCTGTGAGTTCCCCCTAAGATTCTCCGGCCCTTTAAGCGCCCCTTAAGAGGTGTGGGGCGCGATCCTTTTGTCCTGGCGCGTAATATTCTGCGTGATGACGGATAGCCGCTGCCTAAATGAAAGCTTTAAAGGCGACATCCATCGGAAGCTATCTGTTGGAAATATACCGCGCTATAAAAATAATTGTCTCTTAAATGTCAGCCTCGGTAGCTCAGTGGTGCGGTCGGTTGACTGTCGGTTGGATCATAAGCACACCTGGGCGCGGTCAGTGGATTATTTTAGTATTTTGTTCAAGCAAAGGAAACCAATCATTTCTTTAAAAAAATTGGTATTAGAAATAGACTTACTATTAACTACCTTTTTTATTGACGGACAAGTAGTACAATTTTTTGGATTTTTCATAGCGTTTAAAGCTCGTGGTTAGTCTAGCAACACTCCAATACTGCGATCGCGACGTTGGGACTAAGGAAAATATAATTTTGTTTCATTTGAAAGTGTTTGATTTTGCCTTACAATTAGCTGGAATATCGGTTTCATGTAAAAATAATTACCCAGTGGGGCCAATACCCCCATTTTATCGTATGTACATTTTGCTATGCGTACCTAAATATTCGTAATACCACCGTTTATTTTTAACATTATAGCAGCGTAGCGTGCAGTGGATAGCCAGCCTTACGCGGACGGTTATTGTATGAGGTTGGTGTGAGGTTATTAGTGGAATTAAAGGTTAAATACGCGTTTGTAGGTGTTTACTTACTTGTGATAGATTATGAAATGTATTATGATGACAGCTTTAGCAGAGGAAAAGATGAAATTACTTGGCGCTGAAAGTGGCAAGACGTTTGTTTGTTCTTTTCGGTAAACGACCGTGAATAATACCGTTTTATGAATAATAAAACATTAGACTAGCCTTTTATGACCTTTTACATACTGGTAATCAATAAAGTATATGGGCGTTCTCCATACATTTGGACGTTAGATATTTACGAAAATTAATTAAAGATTTTTTTTCCAGCGAAGTATCGGTTTTATATTAAAAATTAATAAAAATAATTAATTTTATTTTTCAATTTCGCCACCGTTCTCTTTTTGGAATTTACTTAGTCTTTGATGCAGATTAACTGCCTCAAATATACGGCATGATAGCAAAATTGTGTCGTCCTTTTCCATTCAAAATATTTAATTTAATAAAAAAAAAATATTAAAATGTATCTACTTCTACATATCTACTTATTATTACCCATGAATATCACTAAATGTGCTGTTTATTGCTATGTACCTTTAAGGAGACTTAACTAAAAATCTAAGTTTTGCAATAATGATGCAACTAAAAATAAAACTTAATATATAAAGTAAATTAACCAATAACCTATTAACAAAAATATTCATCCATCATGGGGATCAACGGCATGGTTCCCATGACAGATGCAGCGTTCACCGGTTGAATAGCAATGCTAATTCGCTGCTTGAAGTAATATTAAGTAATATATATCTACATAAACGCATATCTATTAACGCTGAGCGCGGTCAGTGATTGGATGGGTGACCGCTCGACCGTTGGAGGCTGACCGTGGTTCGGATTCAACGTTAAACTGTAGGTCCCTTCCCTTCTTACCTTACTAGGTGGTAGGGTTTATCCCGGCCGGGTTGGTACCACCGCACTGAACGAAACGTCGGTCGAAACGGCTATGTAAATAGTTCGTGTTTTCCGTCCAGTTTAGTGTAGCCGACATGAAATGAAGGGAAGCACTGACATGGCACCTAGTTCACCCTGTGTTATGGGCTGACATCACGGATGTTGTAGGTGGTGTAGCCAACCGTGTAAGGTTCCATAAAAAATAATAAAAAAACATACTGAAATACCTACATAACCAAATACTCGCCTACATTGAGTTAAGTGAATTGTGAACATACATTCTCTATTCATATATACCTTATTATTGTCTCTTAATATTTATACATCGTGCTGTAATCACTAAGCTAAATGCCGAAATTCAACCCTCTCGCCTCTCCTCCGCCCCGGCGCGGCATGCCCCGCGATCCGCAAGAGTCGGCTACTTACCCCTCATTAAACCCGCGCATTTCGGCAACCCACACGTGCTGAGCACACTAACACGGACAGACTTACCCTCTGCAATCAGTTTCGCAGTCGTTTAATTCGCTGTAAAGAACAGGTTAAGAATATTTCGTAGATACAAATGTACACTCAGAATGGTTTGTCGTACTGTTTCTTTTGTACCCTTCTGAAATGTGTAAGCAAGACACTTTATAGATGTTTTAAATATTTGAGGCGTATGTGTGGAGTTACAATGAAAGATAGATTGAGAAATAGGTAGTGTAGTGCGAGAGCGCTGTGGGCTGAAAGAAGATATAGTGACAAGGATTGAGAAAGGGATGCTTCGGTGGTTCGGGCATGTTGGAAGAATGGATGGTAGGAGACTAACGAAAGAAATTTATGAATCAAATGTGAGTGGAAGAGTCGGAAAGGGTCGCCCTAGACGCACGTAGCTGGACCAGATCGGGTATGTGCTCAAAAAGTGGCAAGTGCGTAGTACCCGTAACGAACGAGCATGCATGAAGAACATTATGGGAGTGGAAGAGGCGGCAGAGGTGTCAGGATCGTGGCACGTGGAGATCCGTTGTCTCTGCCTACCCCACCGGGAAACAGGCGTGACGCTATGTATGTATGTATGTTAAATATTGACTTATATTTTTTATGGTAAGCGCGATATGTGGCGCCAAAGCCCCCATAAGGTATCTAACGGCGCCCATGGAACATAATAGCACATTATGGGGGAGCCGCGAGTGCAATGCCATGCCAGCCTGGCAGGTGTATATTCACGCCCTTCTTGAAGGGCTTCTTGCTACCAAAATTTAGTCCACTCACTAGCATGCAGTTCATGCATGCACACAGCAGAAAGAAGATGCGGATAATAGGCTAGTGGATCTGAACTGAACCGAATTAAGATATCAGTTCTTCTGTGAACCATTCTCCAACTAAGAAAGCTTTACAGACCAGAATCATATTGTATGGGTTCCATTGGTATCAGTTTTGTTTCACGAACGACATTTCGGTTGCCTCCCTGCTTGCCTCCCTGGTTGGACGTCCAAGCGCTGACAGAGAGTCCTTCGACCAAGAACACTAATCCCTGTGGCGTGTTACATACATAATAACGTCACAGTTGTTTGCAATGATATTTTAAGAAAGATACGTTGTCTATAAGACATTCGGTGCTCACACACGGTACGAACTTTAAACGTTGACAGAAAGAACTATAAAGTGATGCGCCGACTCGAGTGGTTGGTATAACTGATAACTACTTAGGAAGGACGACGCACGTCTGAACGCGTGCGTAGTTGGTGCGCGACTAACAGGACTGTGGTCTTGTATTTAATGTGCCGCTTTGGGAGCTCGTATAACCTATCTACCTCCTTTTTAACATATACTATCATTGGTTGTTTACCACTGGGGTAGGTAGAGACAAGACAACGGACCTCCAGGTGCCACGGTACGATCCTGCACACACATGTGACGCGTTAGATAAAATAATAATTTGAAATGACAGAACTAAAGGCGACTAAGGGGGTATGACTCCCTTCTTATATTACTAGGTGGTAGGGTTTAACCCGCCCGTGTTGCTACCACCGTACCGCACTGAATGAAAGGCCAGTCGAAACGGCTATGTAAATAGTTTGTGTTTTCCGTCCAGTTCAGTGTAGCCGGCACTACCGAAGGGAAGCACTCACGTGGTACCAAGTTCACCCGGTGTTATGGCCTGACATCACGGATGTTGCAGGTGATGTAGCCAACCGTGTCAGCTTCCATAAAAAAACAACTACAAGGATGGGCGGAAAGGCACATCTAGTCCTCGCAGGATGCCCGCGGAAGGGTTAGGAATGGATGAATCTAAAATCCGCACGGCCGCAGGGCGGACGCGCAATTAGTTCGCGGGCGGTTAGATTGAATTTTACGCGCCATTTTGCTTCGGCCATGTTTGCGGCGGCCATTTAATGGCGCGAAACGTACGCGCCGACGCGTCGTTCGACCCCCGTGCGGAGTCACAATGCCTGTTGGTCTTCTTGATCTAGAGCAACGCTTTTGTGAAGACTAGACAAGTTATAAATTAATTCTAGAATCACGCTTGCGTTAAGACTGGACGAACAACGCTTGCAAACTAGTAACATTCTATAAGTTTCTCTATGTGAAACAGATAGATATAATTCTGGAAGAGTAAGCTTATAAACACCGTGGCAAACCGGACAATCTGCGATACCAGCATACTGTCCACGTCGACGACACGAATACGACAAATTGGATGAGCTGGCATTTGTCCTTATTGGCCAGTGGTCTTTCTAGCATCTGGACGTTACGACAAATTGGACGATCTGGCATTTGTCCTTATTGGCCAGTGGTCTTTCTAGCATCTGGACGTTACGACAAATTGGACGATCTGGCATTTTTCCTTATTGGCCAGTGGTCTTTCTAGCATCTGGACGTTATGACACATTGGACGATCTGACGGTTTGGTCAATACACCCCGCAGCCAAAGTTTCGATGGTGCTTTTCAGTGGTACCGATTCGAGAGAACTTCGCCCTACTACGGAATCAGAATCAGTCAGCGAGTATTACGTTCACTGCTGGACTACGCCTCTCCAATTTTTCTCCAGTCCTCCCGGCCTTCAACGGTACGGAAACACTCCTTTCCGCCGACGATTTGATGTCGTCCCAACTGGCGGGTGGTCTTCCCACACTCCATTTTCCTGTCCACGGTCATCAGAATCAATACAGATAAGTTCGTATTTATTTTATTACGGTATTTCTGATCAAAATCAGGATTAGAACGAAACGTATTGACGCCGACGGATGTAAAACTTAGGCCCCATGCTTTATCACGCGAGGCATTTGCCGCTTGACCATAATCTGCGTTTTATTCGAAAAGTCAGCATTATGCTGGTGAAAGGGCGCTCCAGCCACACGAGTAGGCTTTGTCGCAGATTAGTGGCGCTGCTGGTATGTTATTTATTACGGATAGTCAAGCGCTCGCCGCTTGCTGACTCCGCTCTGTCGCGATATCACGACCAAACTGAAATTTTGCGACGAAACACGCTCGTAATTTAGGAAAAATGCGGATCTTTAGCGAGCACTTGCTACCAGCGTGTACTGATTCTGGTGGACCACAATAAACAATTTTATATTGCGTGGAACACGAGGCATCTGGCACGCAGCACTGACTCGTTATTATTTGACCACTTATCATCAGGTTTAACCACATACCACCCAATAGCGTGTGCAATGTACTAAAAGTACCCAACCAATTAAACAGTGCCGTTATTGTTTCATTCTTAAAAGGAATTAGAGAAGACACACACAAAAATTTTAGTTATGTTGTATTTTACGAATTTATTATTCCCCCAAGACGATACATACTTTTTCGAGTAGCACGTCAACTCCAGTAACAGTGGCGCGTCTAATACCTGCAGCTGAAGCCTCTCTCCTCTTCCAGTCTTTGAAATTTCGTGACAGCGCTGGCGTAACAGTAGGTTTATCTAAGTAAAAAAGTACGTCATAAAAAATACTAGAAATAGCGCAGGCCACATCACGGATCCTTGAGAAACCACATCATCGACTGAATAGTCGAAAGAACAACCGAAGGCAAATCTTTAAGGGTGACAAAGATTGACCGACCACTCGAAAAGCTGCAGATTCATGTACATTGTTACATGAATCAGTACAAATGTTAGTGAAGACGTTGGACACTTCGAAGAGTAGTGGTCCTGATGGCATTCCTGCCATAGTGCTCAAGATTTGTGCCCCTGAGTTGACACCAATCATCTCCCGCCTTTTCCGTCTCTCCTTCGCCCGTGGGATTGTATCCTCTTGCTGGAAAAGAGCCTCGGTCCAGCCGGTTCCAAAGAAGGGAGACTCCGCGAACCCCTCCAACTATCGGCCCATTGCGATAACTTCACTATTATGTAAAGTTATAGAGCGCCTTATTAACACCCAGCTCCTAACGTACTTAGAAGCAAATAAACTCCTGGATGACAAGCAGTGCAGATTCCGCAAAGCGCGGTCAACAGGAGATCTTCTAACGTACGTTACGCATATATGGGCCGAAAGATTGGACAATTTTGGGGAGTCGCTGGCAGTCGCCCTGGATATTTCCAAGGCTTTCGACCGCTCTTGGCACCGAGGCCTTCTAGGCAAGCTTCCGTCCTTCGGCATTTCACCCAAACTCTGCACGTGGATCGCCAGCTTTTTGGCGGGTCGTTCCATCTTCGTTACCATCTTTGGCTCGAAATCGGACGACTTTCCAATTAACGCTGGTGTTCCGCAGGGCTCTGTGCTGTCGCCTACGCTTTTCTTAATCTTTATAAACGATCTACTGTCCTTGGGCATGATACACAGCTATGCAGACGACAGCACGGAGCACGAGGGCTATGTTAAGGACTGGAAGAGTAGAGATTCGCGGCACAGGGAGGCTCAACGCTCAGTTGTTGATAAGGTCGATAACGTTCTCGGAAAAGTAGCTATATGGGGCCAGGAGAACCTTGTCGCCTTCAACGTTAGCAAGACTCAGTGCTGCGCATTATCTGCTAAGGTCGATCCCTTTCCTTTCCAAGCTAGTTTCCAAGGCAGCGTCGTACCTGTCTCGGAACACCTGGACCTCCTGGGCACCACTATTTCCAAAGACGTGGGTTTCCGGCAACTAATCGAGCCTAAGGCCAAAACTGAATCCAGAAAATTGGGAATACTTTTCCGCAATCGGCGGTTCTTCTCACCGGCACAACTATTCCTGTTGTACAAAACACAGATTAGGCCGGTGATGGAGTACTGCAGTCACATCTTGGAGGGCAGTCCCCATTATCTGTTAGCATCCTTGGACTCGATACAGCGCCAGATGGTCTGGAGTCCCTGAGTCACAGACGATTTGTGGGTTCGCTTAGTCTGTTTTACAGATACTATCACGGACGCTGCTCTGCGGAACTAGCATCCCTTATTCCCTGCCACCCGTCCTATATCCGCATGACTCGTCGCAGAGAGACTCAGCACCCTTTTGTTGTTGACATTGGGCTTTTGAGAACCCATCGGTTTTCTAAATCGTTTCTTTGTCGCACCGCTAGAGTGTGGAACTGTCTTCCGGCGAGTGCATTTCCTGAATCCTTTAACCTGGGTGGCTTCAAGCGTCGTATTAACGGGCTAGACAGCCTAGCAACAGTCCGCAAATCTGCTGGCATGGCACCTAACTGAGCGTGGTTTCGCGAGGAGAGGTGATTTTGGCTCTGTCGACTACACCATTGGTCCCTCGGCACAGCCACCCAGGCTGGTTTACATAAAAAAAAAAAAAGTGAAGACACCCACCCTAAGTTGGAAGCTAGAAGCTTCCTAAACTTTCTATAGTGGCAGACGCAATCAAATGCTTTGGCTATATCTATAGCTATTGTCTGAGATTAGTTTCTTGCATAAGCTGTATAACTGCTTGCTTTTACTCATATTGGGGCGTCCGCACTGGATTGTGACATGCATTGCATTGTGTATGTTGGAGTTATTCTTTGTCTACACTGAACTTTATTGTGTCTTGTGTATGTTAGGTACTATATTATGGTCATTGCATTGATTGCAGGACGACCACCGTGCCTTCCGACGGCAGCTCGAAGACAAGAGGCCAGTGGTGGAAGGGAACCTCCTCAGCGGTCGGCAGTACATCGCCAACGAACCCCCGCTCTCCGACACCAGCGATAGCGAACGTCAGTACAAAATAATAATAATATGGCATATAGTCGTGAGTGGAGACAGTACGGGAAGTACGTATTACTTCCACAAGACACCTTAGTTAGAGTATTATTGGGACTCACTCACTCCAAAGGGAAGCGCTGGCGCTTTGCCTGGGTGTACCATGTGAATGTCAGACTTCATAGAAAGCACTTTATTACATGCTAATTACCCGACTACGGCAAAACCAAAAGGATGGTAATAGTTTTGGTAGCGTATGTATGTGTGTGTCGTTTGTTCGTTTTTTAAATGCAAAATGGCGTCGTCTGTCCCCATCGAGCGGGGTGCTAACAAATTAGGTACTAACTACGAACTAAAAGGAATTAAAATAATATAAAAAAATTATGAAACCCGACTACGAAAAACGAAGAAAATAACAAGTAAATTCTGTAATGAAAATGCTGTAGTCGGGAGTGCAGAAGAATTGGTATACATACTAGTAGATACCCGACTATTGCATTTTTACTGATCTTGATATTTCCTTCATTTTTCGTAGTGGGGTTTTATAAAAATGTTAATTTTTCATCAGTCTTCTGGCTTTGCTAATGTGTACATATAAATATTTTAAGATTATAATTTATTTTATATAACATTAATATAAATTAAATAATATTCAATATAAAACTTTATATATTATTATATAATTATATTTAAATATATATACATATAAATATTTTAATATAATAATGTATTTTATATTATAGTGACCGTGCATTGATTGACACAATATTATTTTACTTCAAATTAAACTTTTTTAGTACATATTTTTCATAGTTGGTTCAAAACACGTCTGCCAAAACACTGCCTTCAAAAATAAGTTCATTAGTTGACAATTTGAAATGCTTATTACCGGCTTTGTGGCAATTTTAGCGGAATTTCGGTAACAGCACATTGTCATAGCTTGCAATGTTTGTTACGTGCACGCGCCATGCATCCTATGTGCATGTTTTAACAAAACGATCCTGGCACGCACGTCTTGTGTCTTCTACATACATACCACACGCCGTATCCCGACAATCGGGGTAAGCAGAGTAATCGGTGTTGTGCTGCAAGTACTCTCATAAATTACAGCACCGACCACGTTTAGCAAAGTATTCGGACAAGATAAGTATCAGGCAGCAAGTAAGGCACGAAGGCCCACCTGCTGCATGACTCGGTGGAAAATCCGTGCTAAGGTGAGAGGTGGCTATCCTGTCGCCCTTTAGCATAGCATCTTGTCCTTATCCCTTAGTCGTCTTTTACGTCATGCACGGGGAGAGATGCAGTGGGGTTATTCTTATTAAGTGTATCTGTAAACTGTAGTTCCCTTCCCTCCTAATCTTACTTGGTGGTAGGGTTTAACCCGCCCGGATTGGTACCACCGCACTGAATGAAACGTCGGTCAAAACGGCTATGTAAATAGTTTGTGTTTTCCGACCAGTTTAGGTAGAGGGAAGCACTGACATGGCACCTAGTTCACCCGGTGCTATGGGCTGACATCACGGACGCTGCAGGTGATGTAGCCAACCGTGTCAGATTCCATAAAAAAAAAAGTACCGGCCCCACACAGTAACGAAATGTTACGAAATGCATAATAGAGTATGCTGTCCAACATGACAAAATCAGCTATACGCGGTCTTGTTATGTATGCAGATTACGTGGGTGTTTGTAGATTGCACTGATCCGTTAATATGATCACCAATTAATCAAGCTGAAATGTACACTTCATCGAAAATCTCTTCAACATCTCTAAAAGTGTAAAACTCAACGATAAGTCAGGTGTCTGGCGTCATTCTGTGATAAAATGTGTTCCATTCGGACCAATTCGGGACCTTAATTATACGCAGTCTTGTTATGTATGCAGATTACGTGGGTGTTTGTAGATTGCACTGATCCGTTAATATGAGCACCAATTAATCAAGCTGAAATGTACACTTGATCGAAAATCTCTTCAACATCTCTAAAAGTGTAAAACTCAACGATAAGTCAGGTGTCTGGCGTCAATCTGTGATAAAATGTGTTCCATTCGGACCAATTCGGGACCTTAATTATACGCAGTCTTGTTATGTATGCAGATTACGTGGGTGTTTGTAGATTGCACTGATCCGTTAATATGAGCACCAATTAATCAAGCTGAAATGTACACTTGATCGAAAATCTCTTCGACATCTCTAAAAGTGTAAAACTCAACGATAAGTCAGGTGTCTGGCGTCAATCTGTGATAAAATGTGTTCCATTCGGACCAATTCGGGACCTTAATTATACGCAGTCTTGTTATGTATGCAGATTACGTGGGTGTTTGTAGATTGCACTGATCCGTTAATATGAGCGCCAATTAATCAAGCTGAAATGTACACTTGATCGAAAATCTCTTCAACATCTCTAAAAGTGTAAAACTCAACGATAAGTCAGGTGTCTGGCGTCAATCTGTGATAAAATGTGTTCCATTCGGACCAATTCGGGACCTTAATTATACGCAGTCTTGTTATGTATGCAGATTACGTGGGTGTTTGTAGATTGCACTGATCCGTTAATATGAGCACCAATTAATCAAGCTGAAATGTACACTTGATCGAAAATCTCTTCAACATCTCTAAAAGTGTAAAACTCAACGATAAGTCAGGTGTCTGGCGTCAATCTGTGATAAAATGTGTTCCATTCGGACCAATTCGGGACCTTAATTATACGCAGTCTTGTTATGTATGCAGATTACGTGGGTGTTTGTAGATTGCACTGATCCGTTAATATGAGCGCCAATTAATCAAGCTGAAATGTACACTTGATCGAAAATCTCTTCAACATCTCTAAAAGTGTAAAACTCAACGATAAGTTAGGTGTCTGGCGTCAATCTGTGATAAAATGTGTTCCATTCGGACCAATTCGGGACCTTACCTAACCTAACCTAACCTGAATACGACACCCGAAAGACAAGGCGGCTCCTTTCGTGAACACTCGGCTCGAAACGAAACATAAGAAAAACGACAAATTAACCCTGGTTATTTATTTTTATAAACCTTAATTTGCATAGCGGTAGCAAACGTAGGTATAATATAAATCCGCGTCCATGTTTTTTGGATCCTCAGCCATCGTGGGTTTTTGGATTGGCAATCTTCATCATCCCCGCCCAAGATACTACATAGCTTTATTACCGCGAACAGGAATTTTTTTTTAAACGTCATTCCCTCGGTGGAATTTGCGAGCAAAAGCTTATTGACAATAAATTATTTTTATTTACAAAATGTTTGTTTGATGAATTTTTATATATTAATATTATTTATAAAATTACACAATTAATACATTAATTGTAAAACACTGTAATTGTGTAATTATTGTATTAATTGTGTAATTTTATAAATAATATTAATATATAAAAATTCGAGCAAAAGCTTGTAATAATATTAAATACATGACGATTGTTTGGGTACTAGCTCTTAAACGGGATATCTAGCTACCTGAAGTTTTGTTTTTACTTTTTTTATGACTTTTAACAATAATTTGTTAATATCAGCCTGCTATATCTGTGATGTCAGCCCATAACACCTTGGTGAACTAGGTGCCATGTCAGTGCTTCTCTTCGATCGTGCCGACTACACTGAATTGGACAGAAAACACGAACTATTCAAACGAACGGTCAGCCTCCAACGGCCGAGCGGGGTCACCCATCCATCCACTGACCGCGCCCATGTGTTCTTATGATCCGACCGACCTACCGAGGGTGACAAATAATAAAAACAGCTACGCCCAACGCCATCTATCGCGATTTTCCCTTTTCACCTCGACGCGCTCGCTGTGAGCACGCTCCTTCGTAGTACCGCTCGATCATACAAGGTGTCACTAGTCGCGTTACGTGTTGGAGTATCTGCCGCCAGAGGGCACTGCTCTCACGATCGCATACAAAATATGCGTGAACACGTTCCTCACCCCGCGGTCGGACATTTACCGGCGTATTGCGCTGTGTTGATGCATACATAAAAGTATAACAATTTACATAGTATTCGAAATGATACGGACAAACAGCTAAGCTAATAGGGATTCTTCTTTTGATAATACCTCTAGGTACCATGTTTGAGAGATTTATTTGAAAATATTAGCTTGTGTGGTTGTGTACCGTGTGGGGCCGGTACTTAAAAAGAATACCTGCATCCCATACCATACCCATGATAACTATCAAGCATCAAGTAAGGAACAAAGATCCACCTGCTACAAGACTCGGTAGAAGGATCGTGTCAAGGTGACAGGTGGCTAGCCTGTCGCCCTTATGCACGGCATCTTGTCCTTATCCCTTAGTCGCCTTTTACGACGTGCATGGGGAGAGATCCAATGGGGTTATTCTTTTTATGTACCGGCCCCACACAATACCTTCTCTTAGTACCAGTATCTTCTATCTATATCTTCTTCTATCTTCTACTTCTTATAAAAGGGAACTGTCTGTATGTATGTTTGAGGTAAACTCCGGAACCACTGAAAAGATTTTGATGCGGTTTGCACCAATGGAAAGAGTAATTCTTGAGGCTCACTATAGGCTATATACCATCACGCTAAATAGCTTTAGGGCTGAGCAGTATCAAAGAAAGTACCGTACAGGCAGAATATAAGAGAAGCGATGGTTTATTAGCATATTGCGTTTAAATCGGATTTGCTGTTAAAGCGAGACTACCGCGAGCGAAGCCGCGGGCAAAAGCTAGTTTAAAAAATATAGTAAATAAATAAATTCCTAGCACTAAGTGGGAGTTGATATTAATATCGGCCTTGTTTTGTTTGCTGTTTATATGCCTTTAGTTGATTACGATCGGCTGCATAACAATTTGCACGCGACCGCAGCAGGGTTGCCAGGTGGCAAAAATGAAAGGGATTTGATTAAGGGATAAGGACAAGATGCCGTGCTAAGGGGCGACAGGCTCGCCACCTCTCATCTTGGCACGGTACTTCCACCGAGTCATGCAGCAGGTGGGTCTTCGTGCCTTACTTGCTGCTTGATCGATTGAATCTTGGTCGAATACGTGGTGGTCGGTGTTATGCTGTAATTTACCAGAGTTCTTGCAGCACAACACCGATTACTCTGCTTACCCCGATTGTCGGGATTCTGCGTGTGTGATATGATATGTATGTTTGTACGAGTTTGTATTTGATAAAATCACCAATACGGGGGCAATACGGAAATAGGAATAAATAAATTATAGACATAGGTATTTCACATTTTTTTCAATATTTTAAATCACCTAAAACTGCTTTCAACAATTAACAATCGCTTGAGTGTGCTCGCCAAAATTTAAAAACTGGAATACTTCATAGTCCATTTTGCTAATATTTTTACCGTGGACAGAGAGCATCGTAAACATGGACGGTCCACGGTAAAAGTGGACACCTCGCAACCCTGCCGCAAACCCCTCATTACCAATTCTGAGCATACGACCTAGGCACCGCATGCAGCCGCTCGTGATACGAAACGCCCGTCTAGCATCTAGTCATATCGGAGCATTAGCATGGGTTAGCTAATAAGATAGGTAAATCGGTAGGGTAATTCGGAATCGTTGGAATTTATTGGATGAATAAGCTAAACCTAAGCTATAGGCTATGTAGCTATAGGACATGTTCTATAGGCATTGCAAAGTCTGTCTATAGTGTGTTTAGACGGAGGAAAGTGACGTTTGGAGTGTTGTCAGATTCCGACCAACTTGAAATAGTAATTTAGTTGTTATCGATAATTTTATCGATTGGTTAACTAACGAAATGCTGTAAACTTGAATATTTACCTAATTTACCTAATTTAAAAAAAAATATCTTCAGCTAAATCTAGCTAGAAAAAAGTTAAGTTAGCAGCACCACAAGTAGCACATATGTGTGAAGAGGTATCGTGTGTGTGTGTGTATACACTAGTAATCTGTGGTGTGCATAGTATTACCGGAAATAAAATAATTTTGTTTCACTTTAGTGTCAGGACTTCTAAGTCGCATTATAACTAACACTAACGGGTATTTAATCGATAAAAGTGGATAGTATTTTTATCGACTTCAATCACTAGTTGTGTGAAGCTTGCAACACTCAAAGGTCACTTTCCTCCGTCTTTCCAAAAAAAAAGGACTACCTATTGAAGAATGACCTGGAGAGCGTAAGCATGTCTCCATCTTAGATTGTAACGACCGAACCTTTTTATTCGTTTGTCACTCAACCATACACAAGAATCCCTTCATTTTATTTTGAGAGATACTTCAATACGTTTAAGAGTCGATATCCTAGTTCTAGCTTGCCTGCCACTAATAAGAGTGGGTGCTTAGTTTACTTCCAAATTAATCCGAAACAACACAAAGCGCCATAGACACCGGAGTCAAAATCCAAATCCAATAATCCACGCCATCTATTAACGAGTTTAAGAACTAAACTCCGAAGCGAACCCACGGCTGGAGTTCGCTTCGACTTAGTTCCGCAGTAGGTCGACAGGAGGCGCTAATAAATCTTTCACGAAATATTAGCAGCCCAAAGTAAATTATAAAGCCGGATAAAGGGTGTCCTCTTTTCGCCGGAAGCTGAGATGTAATCCGATTAGCAAAATTAAGGCCATCCTGTTTGTAACGCCGCGGGGGCCCAGCCTCAAGTCTCGACGCGACTCAAACGCAATAATCTGCTTTAGAAATTGTGTCACTTAATACCTATAATGTAAATTGTAATAGACTGACTAAAGTATTTTAATTAATTGCATAATAACTATGAATGAAAGAGAGCAAAGGATAATTTTATGACACATAATAAATAATAATTAAAAGCAGTTAAGTTCGAGTTGGACTCACGCATCACGGTTCCGCACTTGCCACGGTGAAATGATTTCCTTACGCGCGGGCGGAGTTCTCCCTGTTCTGTGATATGTGTGCCGAATTATTTCGACTGAATACTGAATAAATGATCATTTCATATATTTGGGAATTTTGAACCCGCTAATAGTTATCGTGTTATCTTCAACATAATATTATTCCATGCAAATTTTTTTTTTCTAAAGTTTCATTACTTTTGGAAATATTGCACACGATTTTTGCATATTTTTTTAGAAGATCATAACTGTAAAATTGGATTTTAAAATAGAAAAGAAATATTTATTGAATCTACAAGTTAGACTGTAATTAAATTAAAATAGGAACTGAAACTACCTATCAAATTAAAATTACCTAAACTAAAACAAAATAAACAAACTTTAAAAATAATTAGCCACTCGAGATACTACCACGATCCGGGTTGACCTACCGCCAGAGTCATAGAGCAATTCCCTCAACGGCCTCAGTTTGCTAGATAAAAAATTTCATCCAAAGAGGCCGACGAGGGGAAAGTTCCCATGACACTAGCGGCGTTACCTCGCTGCACCGCCAAGCTGATTCGTTGCAGCAGGTACGCCCGGGCTCGGCAGTCACCCGAGGATCTGCAGAGTCGTGATCCTAAATCGTGCACAAGAATTTTGCCCTCCTCACAGATGGGACCCATGGTCTCTATAGCGAAAGGGATAAAAATATAATTTTGAATGTTTGTCAATGTCTGATATTTGGAGTGCTTGGTGCGGGCGGCCGTCTCAGCAGCAGAGCCGGCTTTCCTGGCAGTCGACACGACATGCGAGGGCGCGAGCGTGTCGGCGCAGGTGGCGTCCCAGACGAGTGCTTTACCCTTTGACCATGGTATCAATGTCATCCCGTCTGGGCGCTTGCCGTCATCCCTGCTGAGACAGGGCTCCAAGATTGACGGTACATTAGACGCGCTAAAAGCCCGACGCAGAATATCATTCAGGGTGCCGTGTCGAGAGTGCCGACCTGCGCTTCTGCTGCAACTTAGGCCGTGAATGCCGTTTGACTCTACTTGAACCCCGCAGACGCACTTATGAGGTTGTACAAGGTTACAACCGAGTCTCAACGCTATGGAGATTCTCAGAGTATTGTTGTCCAACATAGAGCCGATATTGGTAGACGGGATTGTATGAAGCCAGGCACCTGATTCTTTTTCGCACACAGCTTTGAACCTGGCTTCATCAACCAGAGAATTAAAGTTGAAATTTGAAACGATCCGTTGTACATTTATTAGGTCCCAGTTCTTTTGAACGTGTGGAAAAGGCGGCAATGAAGTGCCCGGGCAGAGCACCTCCCACGCATCCTCGGCGTCCGACACATGGCTGATCTCAGATCTGTCTACAGGAAATGGTAACATGTTAGAGACAAGACCCGAGACGCCATGAGTGGACGCCAAGAAAGCGGGGAGGGCGATGTCCGACACACGTCTAATGCCGAGCCCGCCGAATTTTATTGGCATAGTTGCCTGTATCCATTGCATTTCATTTAATCTTATATTGAAAAGAGACTCTAATGTTAATTTAATTGCTTTATCCATGACCACGACAAACTCTGAGTATCTCCACAGTGGAGTTGTTCTGACTATATAAGTTAATTTTGGTATACAAAAACAGTTTTTAAGAAGGAAGTAGCCAACGTGTGAGTTCAGAGTAAATAATTTTTTAAATAGTGAATCTAATTCGGCTAGTTTTTTATTTAAAACTTCCAACCCTGCATCATCTGTGATAGGGGCACCAAGTAAAGTTAAATTATTTGAAATTACACGGATATTGGGACACAAGCAAGAGATTTTTTTAATTATATCTACATTATTGCCAGTTGAACAGAAGTACAACTCGCACTTCGATGTATTTATTTGTAAACCTATTTTCGAGCACTCTGATATTATTACTTCTAGATCTTACAAAACGGTGTCGGGATCGCCAGCCAACGTGCCGTCATCCAAATACCAGACATTAAGCTCGGAATGCAGACTTTCGACAATACTTTGAATAGCTAAACTAAATGCCATAGGACCCAATGGGTCTCCCTGCTGAGCTCCCACCTGTGATTGTATAATATGTTCACCAAAAAATAAAAATGTACTTGAAGAGTAACATTGTCGTAAAAATGGATATAATTTTGGAGTTTTTTCTTTAACAGATTCCAAAAGCGTATCTCTTTCTACAGAGTTAAAAGCATTTTTCAAATCAATTTTTAGTAAAACTTTTTCCGAATTTTTTTGATGATTTAAGTAAGTCCTAACCGCGTGAATGGCTGCTTCGCAGCCCCTTTTGGTGGCAAAGCCTAGTTGCTTCGTTCCGAAATACGCGCCTACGGCAGCACGTGCAGAGCAACATGCTAGCTTGGCCGTCAGTCTGCGCAGAACGTTGCCTATCGCTATTGGACGCACGCTTCCATCTGTCTTTGTTAAAGCACACAGTGATGCTCCGTAAATAAATCTGCACGATTTTTGATCAACAGATCCTGAGAGCATATGATTGCAAAGCCTTGTTATAGCAGACAGCAGTCGACGGCCGGCGTCTCCCGCCGAGGGGCTAGTCAAGTCTTTCAAGTGTTGTGGACGTAGACCGTCAATACCTCCCGCAGAACCGCACGGAAAATCAAAAATAGCTTTAAGCACATTCTTTTCGCTTACTGCTAAACATTCCCAGTCCCTGTCGGGTGGATCCGGTATGGATAACGGGCGAGAGGGTGAGGGGTGTTTCGTTTTTAATTGCTCGAGTACAGTGGTATCTTGTGGCGCCAAATCGTCATTTGACGACAGCAAACGGACAGCACCTTTGACGTCGCCGTCTGCGACCTTTGCTTCATCTCTTCTAGCCAATGACGATTGATGATGAGATGTTGCACACAAAACTGGAACTGAACCAATATTTTCCCTTATCTTGGAAGTTAGTGAATTAAGTTTATTATTTGAATCAGGAACTCTCAAACTTGAATAAGCAAAGCACAGTAAATTTTCCCAAGCATGTGAATTGTTTGAAGTTACACACTGTGACACTATCGAACATAGGTGTTGCGCTATTGGGGCGCGTGCACCCTTCGGAACTCTTCGTAGGATGTGAACATTCCTTTTTAAACTCGCTAACTTGGAAGCGAAATCTTCTTTTGGTATTTGGGAGTTCGACTGGGTAGAAGATGGATCAAATGAATTCTCGGAGCGGATATGTGGATGAACTTTTGCCTGATGAATTCGAAGACCTCTTATTCCTTTAAATTGACGAGTACCAGGACAATGCTGGCAAGGATAGAAGTCTATAGGTAGTTGACTTGTCAGTTGTGAAGTCGACCATGTTGTAAGAATGTGTCACTACTCACGAGGAACATTGGAAAATATTTTAAGATTTTCAATATCACATTCGACAGCATAATTTTTTTTTTCTTTTTTTTTCAATATCAAATTCGACCTCACTGTTGTATTTTTTTTTTTTTCAATGTTCTTCTAGACTTTATGCAAAGTAACTTAAAAATAATGTTCTCATTTCGTGCTAAATCATGTTCATACGATCAACCGTTCAAAAGCTATGACCCTGTGACAGATAGACAGATAGACGTACGCACGTGTCGTACTCATACCATTGTACCTAATTTTTCTCTAAATGTTCGACTTTGCAACTGTCTAAAACAATACTAAATTGCTTCGAATCTGTCAAATCCCGAAATACGCGTATGTACTTTGTACTTAAGCCTTGTAAATAAATTGAAAGGAGCAAGAACTGTGAAGGTCGGCATGTCAGTTTGTCCGCGTTATTGGAAAATATCGAGCCCGTAGAAATCACGAACGTTCCACTGACGACTCCCTTAGCTGCGGACCCTACCGTATAGTGATGTGCTCAAGTCGATACAAGATATTTTAAGATTTAAAATATTTAATTAAAAAAACCCGGGGAACATGGTATTATAATTGATACACTTGTTGGTATAGGTGGCCATAAACAAATTTAAACAAAATATAAAAGTAAAAGAGAAAAATGGAAGAGTCTTTATTGCAATATGGTTTTAGAAGTATACAGAGTGATTTCATTAAACTATACATATAAAAGAAAAAAGAACAACCCCGGACCAGTGATATGAATGAGATCTGTAAATCAGGTTGATAAATAAAAAATCTCATCCATACCGACCGATCCAGGGAAAGTTTCCAAGACACTCAGCGCATTAGCCCTCTGTATGGCCAGACTAATGCGCTGAGAGAGGTAGGCCCCAGCTTAAAAGAGAAAAATACATTTATACAATATACCTAACTCAACATAGGAATGAACTGATAATAATATGGGCCCAGAGTAATAAATAACACACTAACTATGAAACATAACATAACATAAGAAACATAAGTAAACGAAATGTTCTATAACTCAAATCAAATAAAATCAAAAAACGTTTATTGCACATAAAATCGTACAGAAGGTAGTACTTAATGCCTATGGCATTTTCCGCCAGCCTACCCTTTTTACATATAAAAACCAGAGTAGGTGCAACAAAACATAGTCTAAGATAATAGAAGATAATAACTATAAACAGACAACTTAAACAATACCTTAATAACACAATGAAACAGAATACAAAAAATAACAAAAAAAAATTTAAAATATACAGCACGCCAAAAAAAAATAAAAATATGTATGGAACGCAATGTATGGAACGCAATGTATACATATGTATGGAACAATAAATACAGCAAAGTAGGAAACACAAAAAATACCTAAAAGGACAAAATGTTTCAAATTATGCAAATGAATAAAAAATATGACAAATTCAAGTGTGCTACCATACGAATGATTAATAAAGAATAAACTATAAAGGATACTACATGTCACTGTTAGCCTTTTTGTGTCAACAAGAGTGCTGATATTAGGTTTCTTCTGAACGCATTGTCAGTCAGTCAGCATGAATGCGTCCACTGCTGGACATACGCCACTCGAATTTTCCTCCAGAACACATTGGTACATGTTTTTTATTTATTTGGCATCTTACATCGATTCCTGCGTTGCGAGGTTCATTCCATTTTAAACACATTTTAAATTATCTTATTGTAAGCGTCAATCACATCACTAGCAAACGTCAAACTTGGGTCATTTTCACGAACCCTGTCGTTACCATAAATTTGGAAATGGAACGCGCTGCCCGGCTCATTGGCGAATTCGAAGATGGAATTCTCGAGCTCGTCCAACGGGGGCGCGACATCGTTACTGGGCCAATTTACGATTGGCGATTTGCGTCGTTATTTCTTTGTGATTGGCTTCATCATTTGTTTTGATTTGTTTTTCATGTCGATCTTATCGTGATTTTTGCGTTTCTCCTTTTCGTTTCAATCAATATCATGCCAGTCAAACTTTGACTTGTGTCGTTATTTTCATTTTTAACTTTTACATTATGTCTTACGGAAGCTGAAATATGGTTGGCTAATTCACCTTATAATACCTTTGATGTCTGCCAGCCCCATTGTTCCTGTGGGAACTAGGAGTCATGTCATTGCTTCCCTTTCATTCAAATAATTCAAGAAGGCGTCGAGCAGGTGAAAGTTATAAACGATGCACAAATGCAACATTAATAACAAAAACTAAATTAAAAATACACATATTGCTGCTTGATCAATTGAATCTTGTTCGAATACTTTGTGAAACGTGGTGGTCGATGTTGTGCTGTAATTTACCAGAGTTCTTGCAGCACAACACCGATGACTCTGTTTACCCCGATTGTCGGGATTCAGCGTGTGTGATATGTATGTATGTATATTTACCGTGTGGGCCAGTATTTAAAAAGAATAGCCCCTGCATCTCTCCCCGTGCATGCTTTAAAGGCGACTAAGGGAGAAGTATAACACGCCGTGTAGGTACGTACGTCAATATATATGAATATCCTTATAACTCGTGAACCACTTTATCGATTTAGATACGGTTTTCACTGTAACATACTGCCACTTCTCATGATGGTTTTAGGGTACAAATCATAACGCCATGTCGTCGGCGGCCTGAGCAGTGAGCAAAAAGGAAAACCCTAAGTGAACACGCGAAGCGGATCCACGGGCAAATGTTAGTATTACATAATATGTAATACTACCCGGGTTGGTACCACCGCACTGAATGAAACGTCGGTCGAAACGGCTATGTAAATAGTTTGTGTTTTCCGTCCAGTTCAGTGTAGCCGACACGACCGAAGGGAAGCACTGACATGGCACGTAGTTGACCCGGTGTTATGGGCTGACATCACGGATGTTGTAGGTGATGTAGCCGACCGTGGCAGTTTCCATAAAAAAAAAAATCAGAGATCCAAAGTTCGAATCCGGTCGGCGTGTACCAATGAGTTTTTTCTGACGAAAAAATTTACGTGCATACCTACACCTGGTGCTTCACCGTTCGGAACCGGTGTAAAACTGTAGATACCTTCCCTTGCCCCTTGCTAGGTGGTAGTCTCAAATTGTACCCGACTGGGTTGGTAGCACCGTACTGGATGTAAGATGGCCGCATAGCAGCCTCGCTTGTGTTCTACTCTGATCCAGTGTAGCCATCAATCCAGGGAAGTCTTCGGTATGGCACCTACCTTCTTGGAGGTGATATTGGCTGGTCGGAGCATGCGCTTTGGCCTCACCGACTCAGCCACCCATACCGGATTACATAAAAAACCCTTACTTAGCTAAGTACCTCATTATTTAGTTCGCAAGATTAATTCATGCAGAAAAAGTGCACGCTTTGGAAGCAGACGAGAGCGGAAGAAGATATAAAAAGATCTCTATGTAAACGTCGTATTTCCTGAGGCTTGCTATTCAGAGAGCCTGAATAGTTGGCGCTTCAGTAGGCTGCAGTTGGAGGGGGGCGAAAGGCGGGAATTTCATAATTACATCATCGTGGAAACTGAAAGAATTCCACAATCCAGCGTGCTGCGTTTACACAGATTGAGCGCACTTGAACGCCTCTGTGTTTGCACGAGATATATTTTTTTTATGTAAACCAACATGGGCGGCTGTATCGAGGGACCAATGGTACAGTCGACAGAGCCAAAAACCCCTCTCCTCGCGAAACCACGCTCAGTGAGGCGCCATGCCAGCAGATTTGCGGGCTGTCTAGCCCGTTGATACGACTTTTGAAGACATCCATGTTAAAGGATTCGGGAAACACACTCGCCGGGAGACAGTTCCACACCCTAGCGGTGCGACAAAGGAACGATTTTGAGAACCGATGTGTTCTCAAAAGCCCAATGTCAACAACAAAAGGGTGCTCAGCTTCTCTGCGGCGAGTGCTGCGAAGATAGGTTGGATGGCAAGGAATAAGGGAAGCAAGTTCCTCCGAGCAGCGTCCATGATAGTACCTGCAGAACAGACTGAGTGACCCTACAAATCGTCTGTGACTGAGAGACTCCAGATCATGTCAGTTTCGGGTCTCCCACCAGACGGACGGCTCGGCGCTGTATCTAAGTACGCATGTACCTAAGTATCATACTGTGCACGAGATATGTACCTAAGTATCATACATTCGTGACAGTTGAATTAATCATTGCAATATTGCGTGCGACCGTATGTCCATGGGCGTTGTTAGGACACCACGGCGCCACATGTCGCATTTCGCGAAGTTTTGGTGCGACCTGTTTTCAAGAATGTTCTATTGACGCTTCATCGTCATCATCATCAGCCTTTATCGGTCCACTGCTGGACATAGGCCTCTCCCAAGGCACGCCACCACACGCGGTCTTCCGCTCTTCTCATCCATCCGCTCGCATCCATTATTATTATTTTTTATTATTTTATTTTGAATAACCAGCAGCCGAAGCTGGTGTGTTCATATCTATGTTTACTGGTGGCTTATTTTATTTTTCTTGTATATGTATAGTTGTAAAGTAAAGTTTGTATTGTTTGTCTAGCCAATGGGCGGCCAAGCTTTTGAGCAACCGGGCCATTGACGGTTCGTTTTTATCAAACAAAATCGTCGAGTTAGGGTTTCCTTATAAAATCGAGTAGTTTATCCATTCGTCCTTCCGTTCGTTTGTTTGTCCGCATGTCAAAGCGTCTAGCTCCCACGTCTAGCTCTTACCCTAACTAAACTGTTTAAGCTAACGTTTCCAAAAATGCGAAGTCACGGCCCACGGAAGAGGCAACAAAATTTCACTGGTTGCCCCTTACCAGGTGCCCGCATAGCAGCTTCGGTTGTGTTCTCCTCCAGTCTTCTGGCTATACTGAGCCAGCAATCCAGGGAAGTCTCCGGTATGGCACCTAACTTCTCGGAGGTGATATTGGCTGGTCGGAGCATGTTCTTTGGTCCCTCCAAATCCACGTTTAATCAAATTCATGTTGATCTTTATCCTATATTCCAGCAGGGTAAACGTTAAACATAATTCAGTAAACTGGCTCAATGTAAGCGCAGCATAATTTTCAAAGCCGCTATAGGATCGTTCGGTACGCATTCCCTGTTCAAGTGGCCCGTTTGCCAATTTTTTTATTTGGAGCTCTCTTTGTCCCTCTGTGCCCTTATGGCCTCCTTCGAAATCTTTGGCACTGTGCATTTTATAGCTTTTCTTTTGTACATGTACGGAGAAAGTGAAATCAAGAACATTTTTCTTTTAGAATCTTTTTATTTCAATGTTTTTTTTTTCGTTGTGGTAAAATCTAAAACTGTGAGATATTTTTGTGCAATTTTCATGCTATCTTGTCAACGAAATCTCTGGCACTGTGCATTTTATAGCTTTTCTTTTGTACATGTACGGAGAAAGTCAAATCAAGAACATTTTTCTTTTAGAATCTTTTTATTTCAATGTTTTTTTTTTCGTTGTGGTAAAATCTAAAACTGTGAGATATTTTTGTGTAATTTTCATGCTATCTTGTCAACGAAATCTCTGGCACTGTGCATTTTATAGCTTTTCTTTTGTACATGTACGGAGAAAGTCAAATCAAGAACATTTTTCTTTTAGAATCTTTTTATTTCAATGTTTTTTTTTTCGTTGTGGTAAAATCTAAAACTGTGGGATATTTTTGTGCAATTTTCATGCTATCTTGTCAACGAAATCTCTGGCACTGTGCATTTTATAGCTTTTCTTTTGTACATGTACGGAGAAAGTCAAATCAAGAACATTTTTCTTTTAGAATCTTTTTATTTCAATGTTTTTTTTTTTCGTTGTGGTAAAATCTAAAACTGTGAGATATTTTTGTGCAATTTTCGTGCTATCTTGTCAACGAAATCTCGTGCACTGTGCATTTTATAGCTTTTCTTTTGTACATGTACGGAGAAAGTCAAATCAAGAACATTTTTCTTTTAGAATCTTTTTATTTCAATGTTTTTTTTTTCGTTGTGGTAAAATCTAAAACTGTGAGATATTTTTGTGCAATTTTCATGCTATCTTGTCAACGAAATTTGAGGAATGTCAGGCAGGGACACGTATATTTTTTTAATATATGTATGTATATGCATATTATAGTACAGATTATAATTAAAATTAACATACACACATAATTCTCCCTGCCCATATATTTCACAAGTACAATCTCGGGTCCTTCAAGGGGGCGGCGTGAATAGGCACCTGACAGGCCGGCGGCATGGCGCAACGCAACCCTGCATACGACCGAATGTTCATTGGATTCTTTAGACACCTTATGGGTGACTCGCCGCCTTGCCTTCTTTTGTTTTCCAATGTACATTGACATTCATATATTTTTACTAAATTCCTCCAAATTTCTTCAAATATTTCCATAAAAAAAGAGGGAATTGTTGTGCAACTTTTACGTAGAATACGACGAGCTATCCTATCTGCTCCCTACGCAGCCGCACGCCGCGTACCCTATTTTCCTGTATTTTAAGGGCCCAAATTATGGGACGCAATTTTCGGGTAGGTATACAAAGAACACGGTACGCCGCCATGACATTTTCAACTGTTTTCATAATTGCGACCACAGATAATAAAATATTGCAACGAGACGACGGTAACGCCAAAATTACTCCTTGGAACTATAAAGCTGACATTTCTTCAATTCGCTCGTGTGCCACTTTTATAGCCACTGATACAACCAGCGCCCATAATATGGGTGTTCGCACTCAAAGGGACAATGAGCTGCGCGGGCGAAAACTCTGAATGCCTTATTTCGTATGCAGATTTCAGACCTTAATTAGCTAGGGCTGTGTAACATGAATTCGAAGAGTAGCTACAGGTACTTCAGACGAAATTGAAAAAGAGGATTTTGAAAAAAAATATATTGTGTACGTATACGCGCGTTAGAAGTTATACTTTTCTCTACGTAATAAATAAGTTATAAGTTAAATATGTATTATACCTATTTGAAAATCTAATATTACATTACATTGAAATTTAAGAATATATAAGGTATTTCATTAGTATGTAACGATACGCTCAGGGGTGTATGTGTATCAGATACTGATCACGTTCCCATACCAATTTTTTTTACGATATAAAAAACCTACTCACTCCTCAAATTTTATACGTAAAGTGCGCGTATTTCACCTTAGTAGGTTTTTTATATCGTGAAAAAACCCCTTAGCGTATCGTTACCTACTATTGAAAGACCTTATCCTTCCTTACCTATAATAAAATCCAACGTCTGCTTTCTGTCTGAGTGTCTGAGTGTATGTCTGTCTGTCCGCTTATAACTCGAGAACCACTGAACCGATTTTATTAAAAAAAAATCTACGGATAGCTTGATTCTTCCCATCAACTATAGGCTACTTACTATCACGCTAAATGGCTTATGAGGTTAGCAGAGAAGTCAAATATGAGAGCGGGCGGAGCCGCGGGCACAGCTTGTATAATATAACCTCACAAATTAAATAAAACGAATTCGAATGAAATTAACCTAATATACCATACTATACTACTATAATAACCATATTAAGTTATGTTTTTTTTTTTTAGTTTTTTTTTATGCTCTTTTTGGCCCCGGAGGGATCAGTGCCCCTCTGGCGGTCTACCTATGAACGTGTCGACCTTTCAACCTGTCCAATGCATATACATACAAATAATTTGTGGGCTGTGCAGATGACGGTGGACGGTCACAGGCACAGCATGCATACATTCGGTCGTATATTGGGGTATGTATGTATGTATCGTATATTATGAATAGTAATAATCCTAAAAAAGAGATATGGCGAGTGATTAAAGATGAAACCAACAGAGGGCAGTGCAGGGAAGATGGTATTCATAAGCTTATAACCTCAGATGGAGATGATGTTCCTATTGAAAACATTCCTGAATGTATGAACATGCACTTCCTGAATATCGGAAGTAAGCTAACAGCCCTGAATCCAGCTTCTCCAAGCAAAGCATTGTCCCTAATGGTAGACATTCTTAGTCTTGATGCCGACCAAGCCTTTTGCCTACCCTATGTCACACCTGAAAAAATTTCAAAATTAATACGTGACAAATTATCTAAAAAAAGCAGTCTTGATATTTTTGAGTTGTCGGGAGAGTTGATTGCCAAATGTTCAAATAGTTTGTCGCCATACATATCAGTATTGGTTAACCAAATGTTTGAAGAGGGTACCTATCCTAATGTACTAAAACAGACCCGTGTATGTCCCATTTATAAAGGAGCCGGCGAAAGAGCTGACCCAAATAACTATAGGCCTATAAGTTTAGTGCCAGCACTATCTAAAATCATAGAATCTGTTATATCTGACTCTGTAATTAAGCATCTTGAGGATAATAAACTTCTTTCTCCCAACCAATACGCATACCGTAAAGATCACTCCACAAAATCAGCTGGCATGAAGCTAGTAGGAGAGATAATAAAAGGTATAGACAAGAGGAACAAGGTTGCAGGTATATTCTGCGACTTGTCGAAAGCATTCTATGTCGTAGACCACAACCTCCTCTTGCACAAATTGGAAAAATATGGAGTAAGTGATAAACCACATGAATTGCTAAAGTCATTTTTAACAGATCGAAGACAGGTCACTGAGGTCACTTTAAAAGGAAACAAAAAAAGTTCCGAGCCAGGTAAAATTAAAATGGGTATTCCACAGGGTTCTGCATTAGGTAATACATTATTTTTAGTATTTATTAATGACTTAGCCTTGATTAAAATAGATGGTGTTTTAATACTTTTTGCCGATGACACTAGTATAATAGTCTTTGCTGAATCCATGCATGAACTGGAAATAAAATTAAATATAGTAGTAAGAAAAATATCGGAATGGTTTGCTGCGAACGGACTGATACTAAATACATCGAAGACCAACTATATGGTATTTTCCGGACGAAACTGTGGTCCCCGTGAGCTCTCTATTTCGAATTCATCCGGCTCTATTGGCTCCCAGTCATGTATACGATTTTTAGGGTTCTATATTGACCCAACTCTAAGTTGGAAAAGTCACATAGACAAACTATGTGACAAGATGGCTAGAGGTATTTACGCACTAAGAGAGTTACGCTGCTTGATCAGTCCGGAGGCTTTGAGACAGTCCTACTATGCGTACGTACACTCATTACTGTCGTATGGTGTAATCCTGTGGGGTAACTCAACCGATGCTGAAAGAGTGCTGATACTAAAAAAACGAGCGATAAGGGTATTAGCCAGTGTACCGCGAACAACATCTTGTAGAGACTTTTTCAAATCCTTTGGTATATTAACTGTGTGCTCTCTATATATATATGAAGTAGTGGTATATGTACGCAAAAACATGAATTCTTTTGAGTCAAATGGCGCAAGTCATAATTATAACACACGTAACTCAGAGCGTTTAAAATCTGTTGGGCATAAATCGGCGATGGCTGAAAAAGACCCTGACGTGATTGGACCCAAATTGTACGAAAATGTTCCTGATACAATAAAATCAATAAATAGTGACAATGTGTTCCAGAGTCAGCTGAAAATATTTCTCTTAGACAATCCATTTTATAAGTTAAGTGAATTTTTTTCATACTGTAAATAAAAATTCTGCTGACTTTGATAATTCAAATTGTTTATATGCATAAACACAAATTTTATTAATAACTTGACTGAACCCTATGTTCTTTGTTTTGTATTTTATTATCTTTTTTAATGAGTATATTATTGACTTAGTATTTTAAATTTTTTGCTTAGATATAGTATGTTATATTTAACATAATGAAAACTTAGTATGTAAGTTATATTTAAAAAAAGCTCTTGTAAGGTTTCTTACCCGGTTCTTCCTTATAGATTGCACTACTGAACGGGACATCATAAAAAATGATGACGAACCATACTGAATATGCATATGTCTCAATGAAATATTGTTATTGTTGTGTGTTCTTTATGGCGAAATAAATATCTGAATCTGAATCTGAATCTGGTATTTATGTATGTTTCTCCTTGTTCTCTCGCAGCGGCTCGCGGTGACATGGAGGGTGACTCGCGCGGGTACCGCTCGGCGGAGGAGCAGGCGCGAGAGCTCGCGCGCAGCATCCGCCGCGAGGTCGCCAAGTTGGCGGACAAGTGGAACGCGCTGGTCGACCGCAGCGACGCGTGGGGCAGGAGGCTCGATGACGCCGCTCAGGTATGTAGGTTTCCCCTTGTTCTCTCGCAGCGGCTCGCGGGGACGGTTTACGGACGATAGTTTTACGTGATAACGTCATAAAGTGGTAAGACTACTGGGAACGTTGTTTTATGAATATTCAAAATTTGAAATCTTTTCCGACCGGCCAGATGCGCTTAATATATTATGGTACGAGTAACCTCCTTTCAATTTGTGCTGCCCTGGTACTTTAGAACCAGAGAGATAAATGTGTACCAGCCGACGCTTGGGCCGATTGTGCCTCTCTATCGCTTGTTACGCGCTCTCGCTTGCACACACAGGCTCAGATGGAACGTGAAACTTTTTCGTGCGTGCAGCCGGTGTTCATCAATTTATAAGACGTGACGTTATCACCTCAAAAAATTAATGGTAATAGAATTTCAAAATCTACAACAATAGAGTTCTGTGCTTGTGGTTTAGTTATTTATCAGTGCAATAAAAAATTCGTTTTATTCATTCACTTTTGCGTCAGATGAAAAAAAATTATTTTATTTAGATTTTTTTCATCTGACACAAAAGTGAATGAATGTATGAATGGAAGAACTCAGGGACAGAGTGATATAAAGCGATATTTGGACTAAGACGAGGTGCACTTGCCATGCAACGAGTATCTATCTACCCTCCGCGAAACACTAACAGAAAGATTTCGCGTAAGCGTGACATTTCGTGAATTCCGTGCAAACGGCCCCTCTCGACTGAGGCGGAGAATGCTCGGGAATAGGGATGCAAGTGAAATGTTATCGACAAAAAAAAATTACTTTCTCATAATTGGTTAGAAATATATCGATTGAAATGTCTATAATGCATATCCATATCGGCCACGCTTTTCGGAACTGCTTTGATCATCCATATGTCGTAGACATCAATCTTCTCAGACCGCATGATTATATCGATTTATCGAAATAATACTCAGTTGTACATAGAAATGAGGAAGACAACGTCTGAGAATTTAATTTGAATTTGAATCTGAACTATTAAAATCGGTCTTGGAGTAGGACTTAGGATGATCTGATATACATATTTATAAAGAGTGTCAAACTTTTATCTTCGCCGTAGTCGGGCAGTGAAAAAAGAAACATCTCATTTTAACTTTTGTTAAAAAAACTTTATACAACATATTTTTACCGATATATCGGCAGGAATAACTCTGTATCAAATGTCTGTCTCGACAATGTCGATGATTTTACACAGTTATGGTCAAAGTATCGATATATATCGTTGCATCACTAGCCAGGTGAGTGAGACGTTCTCGTGCTGAAACTGAAGAAAACCTGCATTTTCCACTCCATGCTTCCTTTATTTCCGAGCAAGTTGATCCGGCTCCGAAGGACCAAACCTACGCTATGTTCGTTGGAAAGTCGTCTTTATGTTATGGACCCTAAAGTTCAGATTCTATTGACGAGTTTTGAACAACGTGTATTTTGTGCTGTTGTTAGTTCGATATGCCACGTGTCAGTGTAAGCTTATATCAGTTCGTGATGGTGTCGTCGGTCTATGCTTATTGTGAAATATTCCAGTTGCATCTAGCAAATGGTTCCAAATTCTTGAAACCTTTAGTGGTAAACATTTTCATACCTTTTCCAACGCGGACGATGTCTTCTTTTTTTTTTATTGAAACCGGGACGTTTGGCTACACCACCAACTACAGTCCATAACACCTTGGTGAACTTTGTGCCCTGGACAGTAAGGACATTCGAATCTACCTACCTGTAATTTTTTTGTTTAGATTAAATATACGACGCCAGAGTTAAAAATTGGTTTTTGAACGAAAACAATTTAATTTTTTATTTGTTGATGTCATGAAGCTGAATCATTAATTTGGATATAAAAAAAATCAAAAGACTTGTACGTAAAATGGGCTGTACTTACATATTACAAAAAAAAGAGAATTGTAAAAATTAAGCCAAACATATAAGCCCCCAAAGAATTTTTTTTACGTAATTTGTATTTGGAGTGCGCGTGGCGAACAGAGACAGCCAATACCTAACATGTTGTCACGTGACTAACCTCTATCTGTTCTTAAGAGCATCGTGTACTGCGATGCAAACCATTTTCTAATTTCGAATTTTCTTCACCGTATTGCTGTCGCTGTGGGCCGCGCCGCTGTCCACGCACGCGAAAAGGACAACTGCAGCTCAGAAGCAAACTGCCTACAAAATATTTGTGATTCATCATCATTCAGGCGAAGTCTTTTTTCATATCTTTATTCTTCCTCAATTTAAGTGACATAATATTTTTTTTTTGTTATCAACAAAAGCCTACTGGATGTAACTAGGTCTTAATTTAATTTTTTTTATAGTTTTCCATATAAAAAATATGAAAGGCCTAAAATTGCTATATTATTTTTACATTTTTATAATGAAATATATTTAATTTAAAATGAAATAACGAAAAAAGGACAATATAGGGAATAGATATTGATAATATATTTTTCACACAAAAAATTTAAAATGGCAGTGCAAGATTTACGGGTTGGAAAGAGACTTCCCCTGGTGTATGAGAAAAGTGGACTTCCCGGTTCTCTTAAGTATTCTCGTCTCCATCGGCAAAACGACGGCGAGCGTTTTCTCAGCGTTTCATATTTCACGCGCAAATTGGCCGTGTGAAATTCATCTTAAATCGGACCTGACGTGTTCAACAGCGGAGCTAACGTTACATACACAACGCGAGGCTGACTTGGCTGGGAAGTATTAGAACTCAGCCTTGATAGCTCAGCGGTGCGGTAGGTCGACTGTCTGTCGTCGTGATCATATGCACACCTGGGCGCGGTCAGTACATGGATGGGTGACCGCTCGAGAGGCTGACCGTGGGTCGGATTCCACAAACTGGAATAGTAAATAAATATACGAGTGTGGCTCGAGCATTATTTTTCGAATACATAAATCGTGAACGAATACTCGTACGATAATAAGTCAGGTCTTGTTTTGTAGGTAAATATATAAAGATTAATTTTCTTTTAGATCATTTTATCACAGCTTCGGCCGTTTTTTATAGAAATAGCGTGCAAATGCAAAATAAAATAAAAAACAAAGTTTGGATATATGTATTTCAGAAGCTATTAGTCCTATCAAAACACAATGTACCACATTATTGTAGAGAATTTAATGAAGATTATTTATGCCGGAGAAATTTTTTGGATAGGTCCAACAGTTTTTGTATAAAATAAAAAAAACCGCTGATAGGGACACATTTTAGGGCGGAGGGGGGGAAGGAAGGGGGGGAGGGGTTGGAACCGGGCAGAATCGGATTCAGCGGGGTCTAATTAGTCTAAAAAAATCCGGTGCCAAAAAGTTTCACGAGATGCCGCTAGAAATGCTCCTGTCCAAATTTTCCGCCAGTCTAAACTATCTTGTCTGCGAGTAGTGTGAGATTATGAGCGCGCTCCCAGCCTCCCACTAGGATACGCACCCGTCTTGCCGCGGGCACAAACGGTTTGCCGCGCGTTTAGACGCGGCGTAGATTGTTTCCTGCGCAGGCGTTGTTTATGTTGCAATCTGCAACAGACGCATCATTTCTAGTTTAGAGACGACATTTCATACGAAGTGGAGAAGAGTGAACCACAGTTTGAATTATTAAATAAAATGAAATTATTGTTTTAAATGTTTCTCGTCAACACAATTTTGTATCGTGTGGGGTCTGCAATTAAAAATAATAGTCCCACTGTTCTATCTTCACCGTTAGTTTTTGTTTTGATATAGTTTTAGTTTTGTTTTTTGTTATATAGTGTTCTTTTCTACTTTTTTTAATTTAGTTAGTTTAGTATTATACTCTCATGGGTCCTGATTCGTGCCACTCTCGTACACTGTCCACTTATCATGACCTGTTCCTTTCCTTGTCTCTCTCTCAACAAATTTTCTCCATTATTTTACCTACCCTCAAATCGGCAGCAAGCCTCACTTTAGCTTTTTCGCAACTATGAGGGTAGCTCTCAATACTTCACTTCCAAGATGGACCTAGAGGTGACTGCATCGTTTTTTCACCCACCGAAGAACAACACTGAACGGATATATTTTACGAGCTGACTGCAGCAGCTAACCCAGTGCGCAATACTAAATAGTCCTGCCTGGATCAACCAACGATTTCGGGAAGGAGCCTCGCCATCCATTTACAGTCCACTCAGCAAACCACACAGCACCGCTCTGCCGCATCACCGGGTAAGCTGTCGGTTCCTTTTTTTTTATCCATCCCCAACACCTCGTCCTACAGTTGGATGAAGTTGGCACACCCACTGCATCCCTCCCCGTGCGTGTTGTAAAAGGCGACTGAGGATAAGTGATTGGTGTAACAAGGAGGATGACATGTACCATTTGCTGATGGAATGTGGTCAGAACGAGGAGTTACGAAGGGAATTGAAGACGTCACTTAGGGTGGACAGACTAAATTGGTTTTTTAGTATACGTAAACTGTTGGCGAGCCCATGTGAGAGGGATTTAATAAATTGTATTTGATTTCGTTGAGCGTTCTCTATCCCTTAGGGACTCTGGGCCCTAATAAATGACATGGAAGATGAGTATTCTACTATGGGGCTGATATTAACAAAATATCATTGTTAACTGCATCTCTCCCCGTGCATGCCGTAAAAGGCGACTAAGGGATAAGGACAAGATGCCGTGCATAAGGGCGACAGGGTAGCCACCTCTCACCTTGGCACGGTCTTTCCACCGAGTCATGCAGCAGGTGGGCCTTCGTGCCTTACTTGCTGCCTGACATTTATCTTGCCCGAATACTTTGCTAAACGGTGGCGGTCGGTGTTGTGCTGTAATTTAGTACTTGCAGCACAACTCCGATTACTCTGCATACCCCGATGGTCAGGATACGGCGTGCGGTATGTATGTATAAATTGTTAAAAGCCCTAAAAAAAGTATCACAACGATTTAACTCCGACATGAACTGCCACACACTAATCAGCCGAAGTTTCACTACAGCACATTGTCGAGTTATTGTGCAGCGGAGGATTAGATCAGATAAGATAAGATACGAGTCGACTGCAGTCGCTCCGGATAGAAAAGCCTACTCAATGCCCCGCGCGGCGCGCCTCCGCGCCGCAGCGCCGGCTGTTGTACGAGACCGTACAACCCGTACAACCGAAGAGAAATTAAAGCTTTAAGGCGAGACGGATGTTAACTTTCTCCATACAAAATCGTAATTTTTACAATCTTTTATTTATTTATTTTTTCATGTAAACCAGCATAGGTGGCTGTGTCGAGAGACCAATGGTGCAGTCGACAGAGCCAAAATCACCTCTCCTCGCGAAACCACGCTCAGTTAGGTGTCATGCCAGCAGACAATTTTTTTTTTTTATTGAAACTGACACGGTTGGCTACATCACCTACAACATCCGTGATGTCAGCCCATAACACCGGGTGAACTTGGTGCCACGTCAGTGCTTCCCTTCGGTCGTGCCGGCTACACTGAACTGGACGGAAAACACAAACTATTTACATACATTACATTTTAATAAGGACAGTCGAATCTACGTTCCTGTCTTTTAATTTTTTTAATATCTAAAGTGGACTCAATAAAGCTTAATTAATGAACTTCATTACATAAAAAAAAATTTAAAATCTATTTTTTTCGGTCGAAATACAAATTTTTAGTTCCGCTGTTGTATATTTCATATAAACAAAAACGACAAAGAAAAAAAATTTTAAATCGGATAAGGTTTAGGGGGCTAGAAAACATAAATGCCGAAAGAAAAGACGATTATGTATGGAGAAAGTTAACTTCCGTCTTGTCTTAAATATCTTAGCTGATGAACTGATGATTCAAGTCCTTCTTCCACATTTCTTCCAATCAACGTATGGATATTGAATGTAAGTAGTACAAGACTTGAATGTGAGAATTTCAAATAAACTAATCAATAAATACTATAGGATCAATACTAGTAATAAATCTGTAAGGGATAGTCGTGGAGTAATTTACTTTGTTTTATGAGATACTGCGTTTGTAGACTCTATGTATGATATTAAAACTAAATAGACGATTTTTAGAAATATTTTCTGTATCATCATCATCAATATTTTTAGTAAGTATTTCTCCGGATATCTTCAAGGATTATTCCTAAGTAGGTGTTCCCGCGGCTTGGCTGATTGTTTCATATTTTTTTATTAGTAATTAAATTGTATTCATTTATATTTTTATTTATTACTAGCTTTTGCACGCGGCTTCGCTCGCGTGAAATTCGTATTTATAAAGAAGAAAGTAAGTAAGCCCGCTACCATATCTTTATTTTGGAGCGCGGAAAAATTCGAGATCGTCTACGAGAGCCACATCTTAGCGTAACCTGAACTGAATTTTATTTATTTAGCCTATCCTGTGTCACGTATAGTTAATGTGTTTGTACTAAATCTCATCAAATTCGGATGATCGGTTTAAGAGTTATGGAGGAACATATACCTATGTGTGTTCCTCCAGGGACATATAGGATAGTAAATATAATTCAGTTCCGATTTCGCTAAAATGTGGCTCTCATACAAACCAAATTGTTTCGCGCGCCGAAATAAAGGCACAGTAGCAGGCTTACTTACTTTCTTCTTTTTAAATACGAATTTCGCGCGAGCGAAGCTGCGAGCAAAAGCTAGTAAAAAATAAATAAATACAACCACTTATAAAAAAAACATGAATACAATTGAATTGCAATACGTTGCACAATGTTGCAGAAAGGCAATGAAATGGCGCAACGTACCGAGAACTATTGAATGAAATGTCACACTTTCATTATGCGATTCATTATGCGACAATGCTTGCCGAATACAATGCTACAAGCGAGAGTGATAGCTAGGTGTGGCGTGGGCGGAGCGGGCGGCGGGGTAATGTAGCTCAGTTAGATGAAGCCATTACCTATTAGTTTAGGAAAGGGAGCTAATGTGCTAAATTACTCAATCAGATTACACATTACTGTATGATTAAGTATCGTAAATTAAACATATTTTATAAATATCCAAAAAATTATCATAACACAAGTTAGGTATTTTTATCTAAACTCTTATAAAGTTGATATCTTTGTTCGGAAAAATGTTCTATGTTAGAAGAGATAAATCTATAACAGTTTTGTACATGTATAACTTACTAGCTGTGCCCGCGGCTCCGCCCGCTCTCATATTTCACGTCACTGCTAACCTCATAAGCCATTTAGCGTGATAGTAAGTAGCCTATAGTTGATGGGAAGAATCAAGCTATCCGTAGAATTTTGTTTTATTAAAATCGGTTCAGTGGTTCTCGAGTTATAAGCGGACAGACAGACATACACTCAGACACTCAGACAGAAAGCAGACGTTGGATTTTATTATAGGTAAGGATAAGGAAGGAAAGGAAGTTGGGCCGTAGGTCCGCTCGCAGCGTTGTCCAGTTTAGGCTCAGATTATTTAAATTGTTTTAGTTTTATGGAACCTGACACGGTTGGCTACATCACCTACTACATCCCCGATGTCAGCTCATAACACCTTGGTGAACTATGTGCTTTTCTTCGGTCGTTCCGATTACACTGAACTGGACAGAAAACGCGAACTATTTACATACATAGCCGTTTCAACCGACCTTGTGTGGTGAAAGTTAACTTCGTCTCGTCTTAAATATCTTAGCTGATGAACTGATGATTCAAGTCCTTCTTCCACATTTCTTCCAGTCAACGTATGGATATTAACATAATATGTCAGTACTGGGATGGGTGACCGCTCGACCGTTGGAGGCTGACCGTGGTTCGGATTCCACGTAAAACTGTAGGTCCCTTCCCTTCTTACCTTACTAGGTGGTAGGGTTTATCCCGCCCGGCCGGATTGATGAAACGCACTGAATGAAACGTCGGTCGCAACGGCTATGTAAATAGTTCGTGTTTTCCGCCCAGTTGTGTGTTGGCGACATGAAATGAAGGGAAGCACTGACATGGCACCTAGTTCACACCTTTGTTATGGGCTGACATCGCGGATGTTGTAGGTGATGTAGCCAACCGTGTCAGTTCCATAAAAAAAACTCAAGAATGGCTCAACCTATTTACTTGCGGTTTATGTCTATGTAATGCTACATATCTCCGTCCGGTTATAGGCCATAAAGTATCACGCCATTATTCATATAAGTTGAACAGTCGGGTCGGAAATGAACACAGGCGGAAAAAAACGATCAATTCGGTTTACCACCAGTTAAGAATAAACACATTCCGTGCTTCGCATCACTATCACAATCGAACAGTACCATCATAATGAATCGATCTATCGCGTCCTGAATCTAAGGTGCGGCACAACGAAGCGTAATTAACTAATATATTAAGTAGCCTTTATTCTGAATCACCGACCGTGGAGAGAGATCCCAATGCGCTTCCGACTCGCCCGATTTCATAATAACGAAAGTACCACTTCAGTTGTATGCAAGCTTAACAACATCGATAACAATTTAATTAATCTACTGTTTAATTACTGGAATTATGCGAACACTGCCATACATTAGGCACGTTTATCGTACTCGTTTTCATAATAGAATGTGGTGTCATGATCAATAATATTAAGTGCCTGTTTCCGGGCCGCGCGGAAAAAATGGCACTGGCATTAAGCATTTAGCTCCCCTGCACATACGCCGCTTAGCTACGGACGGGTGATCAGTACCCTTATCACGAGATTTAACCTACACCGCGTACTACGCTACGCCGTGTTCTCCGCATCATTTTGTATGGAGAAACGAAGTTCGCAAATCTATCACTAGAGGCGCTGCTCCGTTTCTCCATACAAAATGATGCGGAGAACACGGCGTAGGTTAAATCTCGTGTTAAGGGTACTGTCCTTATAGTCCAAAAGATTTCGTTTCTGGTATTGCACATTTTTGTTATGTAATCTGGTATGGGTGGCTGAAGTCAATGGTACCAGGGCACATGTTCTGAACAGCCAATATCCCATTCGAGATGGTGTCATACCGGAAATGTCCCTTTCTATTTATTGCTGGCTATACTGGACTAGAGGAGAACACAGGCGAGGCTGTTATGCGCATTTGTCAAAAGATGGCACTGTACCGCTTAAACTCACCCATTCAACAGATAGTTCTATGAGCCACGTATAAAATAAACTTTTGTTTTGTTACAACAAAAATTTTCTTTATTCAACGATACGAAAAATTCAGTGGTACAGTGATGCCTTAAATTTAGTAAAATAAAAATTAATGACAAACTAATATAAAAAATTTTTTTTTTGTTATCTTTTCCGAAGTTCCGATAGTGATGGCTGTGCCAGAGGGGTCAAAGCACAGCACATGCTCCGACCAGCCAATATCATCTCCGAGCAGGTAGGTGCCATAGCGGAGACTTCACTTTGGATGGCTGGCTATATTTAACTAGATGAAAACGCTTTTCCTCTAGTTCAATGCGGCCATCCGGCCATCCTAAATCCAGTAGGTCAAGGGTCTTCAACCCGCGGCCCGCGGGCCGCTTGCGGCCCGCGGTTGCGTACTTGGCGGCCCGACATTAGATTTAGGTTTGATCAAGTTTTACTCAAAGTACATCCCTATTTCAGATTTTCCTAAAATTAGAGATCATGCACTGAAAATGACATCTCTTTTTGGCACCTCATATCTTTGCGAACAATTATTTTCTCGAATGAAAAACGTAAAGTCGAAGGCAAGAACTAGAATCACCGATGTTCACCTTGAAAACAGTTTGAGAATTGCAACGACTAGGTACTATATCTGCCGATATTGATAAATTAGTTAAGAATAAACAATGTCAAACGTCTCATTGATTTAATTGTATTAAAATCATTTCTAGTCTGTAAAATTACGTAATAAATACCTAAGTTCAATGATTATATTATTGCTTTTTAATTACTTTTAGTTTACAAATGATCTTTCTTGTGTTGCGGCCCGCCAAACCGAACTCAGAGTATACTATGCCCTTCACGGGCAGTGGGCGGTGATTGAGAATAGAGCTGTTTCAGAAATGTTGCTGATTAGAGTTTAGTATGGTCAACTAAACAGCGTAAAGCGAGATTATGAATTAAAAAAAATCAATTTGAAGCAGTCGTCACAGTTCCTAATATGACTACGTGAAATGGTGCGTAACGAGGCAATCCGGCGACGCATCAAAGTAGTCATTTTTTAAGTCGGTCAGAAAATTGGAGGAAGCGCGCCCACATCATTTTCTACTGATCTTTAATATCAACTTTATTTGAACATATAAAAAACATCTAAATAAAACACTTAAAAAAACACAAGTGTGTATGTGTATTGTAAATAATATAAATCTAACTAAACCTATTATAATAAGTCCGCTTTTGCCCCTCATGTAAATTACTTATCATTTGTTTCTGTGAAATGTTTTTTTGGAGCAATAAAGTATAGAAATACTGGTTAAGTACCTATAGTAAACTTATATCATTATTACTAAGATTACTAACATATTATTATAATTGTATGTTATATTTTTGTGTTTATAAGAATATACTTTTTACCTTTGTTATTTCCTTCGTTCTTTCGTAGTCGCGTTTTATAATTTTGAAGCATCGCTATACCACACACATCCTTTGACATATCATTAAGTGCTCCTGTTCTTCAGGAATGGCTTCTCCATAGCTGCATACACGTAGCAGATGCCTCCGTGCTCTGTAATCGGCGGCGATTTGTACGGCATCCTGTCGTCGTATCCCCTCATCCCTTCCCATCGACACCCTGCTCCCCCCCCCTCACCTCCCCCTTCCCTAGCCCCCTAGCCCCCCTCCCCGTCAGCCTACACTCAGTCAGGATTTAATTAAAAATGTTTGTCGATCTGCAGCAGTTCCGCGGCATTTTTTTAGTTAGTCGCTTTCGTGGATATTTGGCGTTCTGAATGCATTTGATCTTGATCTCTTTCGCACTTGGGGTATATTCAAGTGGCATCTCTATAGCCTTCTTGCTCTTAGAAGCCAGCAATTACGTGTATTCCAATATAGAGTAAGTTTAATAGATAGAAGATGTCCCGGAAGCCCCAGACGACTTAAACAAAGACATTCAAAGCATTAGCAAGGCACTGGTGGCTTCGCACGCCATTTACGAATGCACTTGCCGAGGGAAATTAAACTTTGAGACGAGCACTGTAGGGTGTGAATTAAAATAAAGTGCCCCAAATCAATGTTAGTTTTATTGCGAGTGCAACTGTAATTGCAGTCGAGGTTTGGCATGGTTGTTAATTTACCGCTGCAGGATCCACATTGCTGGAAAATCGATGGAAATTTTACACCCAATGAAAGTGTTTATTTTTTTATTTTTTTTTTTATTTTAAATTTTTAGGAAAACATACAGTGCGACTTATATTACTAAATAAGGTACTTAATCTACTGAGACCTATACCGGCAAATTTTCCATATCTAAACAATATAATATACTATATATACTTATCAACTTAAACTAAGGTGTGTACTAGGTGTGTCCGGATCGTGGCACGTGGAGATCCGTTGTCTCTGCCTACCCCACCGGGAAACAGGCGTGACGCTATGTATGTATGTAACTAAAACTAAAATAAAAATTAGTAAATATTAAAAATACGCAAAAACATGAAATAATAACGTACTCAACTGCTGAGCAATATAAGATTTTACACAAAGTCTTTTAGAGTTTAATACATTTGAGTGGAATAAATCTACGTTTTTGAAGTGAAAACTTCTTTAGCGGCGCTTGGCACTTTTTTTAGATGGGTAAAAAATGTTAAACTCGCGTCAGAACTCGCGTCAGATCCGTAGCCTGATCGAAAAAGCGTAAGATTCGAAACTTCTTTAGCGGCGCTTGGCACTTTTTTTAGATGGGTAAAAATGCCGTGCGTATTCCCGTTAGTACATTCGTATTTCGTACGTGCGTATTTTTATCCCCCCCGACTCATTCTGAACGTGCGTGCAAATTATATTTGTCTCCGTAACTGACGCTTCCAATCGTTACCTATTCAGCGCCGTCAGCGAGTCAGCGCCGTCAGCAGTCATTATTCCCGTCAGTGTCCCCGGTCGCGCTGCGATCAGCTTTGACTGCGGGAGCGAAGGCTGTACCGAAGGCTTCGTTACTGCGCTCGTTAGCCACGCCCACTTGATCCGAACTACCCACGAAGCAGGACTTGTCGATAGTCTTAACGGAACTATCCGATGGAACATTTCCTACCAGCATTATCCTTTGCGAGAATGTTACTTGGAGCGGGGATTTGTATGTACAACCACTGAGTGGGTTAAGCTTTGAAGACGGTTTGAATTTAATGATAAAAGTGCCTCATGTTATGCTCTCCCTTATCACATATCTCTATCTTCTTACACAGTTAAAAATTCTACACTTGCTCCTTTATCTCGGGTCACGGTTAGGGTCCCAACCAAATTATAGCGTCAGCACGTCCGCCCTTTTACTGGAATACCTGTCTTTCCAAACCAACCAAACGTTTCCTCAAATGGTTTCTCTTTCATATTTCAAAAGGCTAAAATGATCTTAGCTTAGATTTATCTTTTCAAAGTAAGGGGGATACATTTATCCCCCTTACTTTAAAAACTTTAAGTCTAGGTTGAATTAGTAATACGAGTATGTACCCCTTTCAAAGCGAAACTGGAGGTGTCGTCCACACGTTGAGTATTGTATTGTTGTATTGTTGTATTGTTTATTGATCATTCATATGGCAGTTAGACTGCTCTCGAACTTGTCACAATTTGTTCTATCCGGTTCGATTACACAGTTCAGCATTTAAAATCACGACATGGTATAACCAGCCACATTCGAATCCAACCACTGTTTTTCCGAAACCATTTCACATTACGCCAAGCATTTCTACCCTGTAGTCCTGAAACCAAATCGAAGAAGGACATCATTACTCGGTTCTGAGATACCTGTGATACCCCGTCTACAGTAGTTAATGTTGATATTTCTGTCGCGAAATAGCAAAATGCCGATATAGTTGCAGGCGGCACCTCTATCCTCACTATTCCCAAGCTGCATCCCGTTGAAAAATCACTCCACTCTTGTTACGTGTTTCGCCAACGCGACCGACGGATTTGCAACTCTCTCGCCGCCGTATTCGCTTAGCTGGCGCGCTGTGCCCTCACCAGCGGTGCGCCAGAGAATATAAATACCAGAAACCGTTCTTGGGCTTATGCTGAAAAAATCTGTGAAAACTTAGATTTTTTAACTTAGGTTGGCTAGATCACCTTCAACATCCGTGATGTCAGCCCATAACACCGGGTGAACTAGGTGCCATATAAGAGCTTCCCTTCGATCATGCCGGCTACACTGAACTCCAAAACACAAACTATTTACATAGCCGTTTCGACCGACGTTTCATTCAGTGCGGTGGTCCCAACCCGGGCGGGTTGAACCCTACCACCGAGTAAGCTAGGAAGGGAAGGGACCTACAGTTTTACGTGGAATCCGAACCACGGTCAGCCTCCAACGGTCGAGCGGTCACCTTTGCGGTGCTTAACGGCGGTTGCTTAACAATCAATAGCAACAGTCGACTGTCTGCACCACTGAGCTATCGAGGCTGATAGATAGAAGCCAGATGGCGATGTAAGGATACATGTAAATTTTCCCACTTCGTGCATATCCGCGATTGACGTAGAGCAGCGTTTCCCAAATAATAGTACGCGTACCCCCAGGGGTACGCAGGCTAAGAGGAATGGTACGCAGGCTCAAGAGAAGGGGTTCAGTAAAGAGACAGGGTCCCACTTATCTTATTAGTGAAAATTGTCTCCAATTGTTGAATAGGGCTTATTTCATATTATATTGTGATAAGTAAGATATTAGAACCTAATAAATGACAGATATTTTGAATAAACAACATTGTTATCAATGTAAAAATACCAACCATATTAAAATTGTTTGATTGAAACATTGAAAGGAGTACTTGAGTATCCTAAAATTTGCTAAGGGTACCGATTAATATAAAGAGGTGTGATTAATACAATTGGGAACCGCTGACATAGAGTATGTACCAGAAACTATTCTTGGGGTGCTTGAGCTTCTATAAGTTCTATCCAATAGTGAAAGATTTTTGAGAAAACTTCAGTAGAGAAGACGGATAGCATGCATTTCCTTGAGTCGCCTATATTTTTGCCGTGTTCTCTTTTCCCACACATTTCCAGTTTCATCGTTCGAAAATTCCAAAGAATGTACGTACACAATTTAACCATGGTTCCCATCATCGGTGTGACTGCAGTCACACCGATGATGGGAAATAACGTAAAGTAACTTGTACTCTCGTAGAAGGTTTACTGAAAGAAATAGGAATTCTGCAATATGTCCGCCCTCTGTACTGCAGTAAAATGACACTACCAGTGTCACTGCCAGTGATGAAGTAACATTCATAATATGTTTTATTTACCACCAGAGAGACATGTATTAGCGGTCCATGTCAAACATCTCAACCGTTCCGAGACTCTGACGACCGCAGCAGCGTGCAATTCGCTTCTCTTATTTATTCGTTTAACTTTTATTTGTCGGCATACTTTTATTTGTTTCGCTCTCATAGACGGCAAGTCTCCGGCAACTTTTAATGAGAGCACCACTTCTAGTAGCCATTGTGACCACGGAGATTCTAGCTCGCGGCCTGAAATGTTCAACGGCGACTAGAGCGGTATTAAACCCTCGGGATGGTTTGTGAGTTTCGTAGTGATATGATATGTGAAGGAAAGGATTGAAAGATTTCAGCATGATTAAAATTTATGAACGTAGTGCTAATTTTATGCGTTTATGTCTACTGCCTGCAAGGTCCGCGGAAGACAGTGCAACCTGCACTGTCTTCCGCGGACGTAGTTGATGTCTTAGTCCAACCTGGCCTTTTCACGCTCCCTTTTCCTGTCCACGGCCGCCAGTGTGGGATACGGTTACTCAAACAGTCGATATCTCTTTGGCTGACGTGCTCAGCCCACTTCCACTTAAACTGGAGTTTAATATCGACTACTTTGGTTTTTCCGCGGAATGCCTCTTTACGCACCATTTCACAGAAGCGATATTACTACGATAAAACTGTAGGTCCCTTCCCTTCTTACCTAGTAAGGTAAGATTTATCTCGCCCGCTTTGGTACTACCGCACTGAATGAAACGTCGGTCGAAACGGCTATATAAATAGTTCGTGTTTTCCAATGCAGTGTAGCCGACATAAAATGAAGGGGCGCACTGACATGGCACCTACTTCACCCGGTGTTAGGGCTGACATCACGGATGTTGTAGGTGATGTAGCCAAGCGTGTCAGTTGCCATAAAAAAATTGGAATTGTGACGACTGCTTTACGGTTACGACACGGTTACTCCAAAGGTCGTCGTCTCTTTAGCTGACGTGCCCAGCCCACTTCGGCTTGAGTTTAGCCAACCCGAGTTCAGTATCGACTACTTTGGTGCGTCGGCGGATTGCCTCGTTACGCAAGCACTCGTGGTTTAAATAAGATTCATTTACTTTTGAAGCCCGAAAAATATGTTCTAACCAAACGTTTTCTGGTAAAGTTCGAATAAAATCTGACATTGAATACCTTTCTATACCTGTCAATATGAGTTCTTATTCCCAAACGATTTGTAATATGAGGTCCTTTAGAGATTTCAAGGCAAATGATTACCTGCTTGCGCGTCTTTTGTTAAAATCAATACTGCTCGAGTCCTTGAAAACGTTCTCTGTTTCTTCTCCTAAAAACTTTTGCGTAACATTTATTTTGCGGATCATTTATATTTATATTTTCTATTTTCAAATCTTGTCGTATTCATGCGATGACGACGGAGGGTCTGCCTTCTGTCTGTATGTTTTCTCTTATAAGTCGGGAACGTCTTAACCAATTTACGCGCGATTTTCATTGATGCAGTCATGCATATCTCCTGATGGTGAACATTTGTTTTTTGTCAGCATCGATAGCTCAGTGGTGCAGACAGTCGACTGATGATGGTTAAGCAACGCTGGGCGCGGTCAGTACTTGGATGGGTGACCGCTCGACCGTTGGAGGCTGACCGTGGCTCGGATTCCACGTAAAACTGTAGGTCCCTTCCCTTCTTACCTTACTAGGTACACGGATGTTGTAGGTGATGTAGCCAACCGTGTCAGTTTCCATAAAATAAAAATGGAATAGTCTTAGATGACGTACCGACTTGCGAATAAGATATAGTTTTTTCAAACCGAATTTCATGCAAGCGGAGCCGCCTGAGAAAACGAATTGGTTATACAGGGTGTCCCAGATCGACCGCTATTATTATTACCATCACGCGATTCCTTAGCTCACAAGCTACAAAGATTGTTATTATAATTTTTTTACCCGATTTTAGTTTCCAAGTTTTGGCAGTGCGGCGGATGCGGGGGAGCGGCGATGCGCCGTCGTCGATTCTATGTTCGCTTTTAAGTCGAGAACTACTAAATAAGTTCGCATGTGGCTTTTATTGGGTTTTCTTGAATATCTAAGTATGGTTACAGGCAAGAACGTTAGAGGTAGGGACGTCGGACCTTCCCCGCGCCAGCGTAACATGATATTTGTAAAAACGTACCAATAGCATTCGTTACCACCCAATCAGAACGCGATACCACCCGATACCACCCAATCAGAGCGCGCGCCGTCCCCTCCGCTACCCGCGGAGCTCGGCGACGCTGTTCTCATATGAGCATTGGACAGTCCGACGACCAACCTCTTCTAACGTTCTTGGTTACAGGATACTTTGTCGCGAACTCGCGAAGCCGTGGAAACAGTTATTCTATTAATAATAATTTGAGACTATGTAAAGTACTATCACGGACGCTGCTCTGTGGAACTAGCATCCCTTATTCCCTGCCACCCGTCCTATCTCCGCATGACTCGTCGCAGAGAGACTCAGCACCCTTTTGTTGTTGACATTGGGCTTTTGAGAACCCATCGGTTCTCTAAATCGTTTCTTTGTCGCACCGCTAGAGTGTGGAACTGTCTTCCGGCGAGTGTATTTCCTGAATCCTTCAACCTGGGTGTCTTCAAGCGTCGTATTAACGGGCTAGACAGCCTAGCAACAGTCCGCAAATCTGCTGGCATGGCACCTAACTGAGCGTGGTTTCGCGAGGAGAGGTGATTTTGGCTCTGTCGACTGCACCATTGGTCTCTCGGCACAGCCACCCATGCTGGTCTACATAAAAAAAGCACCTTTAATATAGATAGATCGAGATAACCTATATAGTCTAGGCTTGAACAATGAGTTAATATATGCGTGATCACGCCCGCACTGCGACACATCCGGATTATTCCGCATCGTCCGTCCGTCCGTCAGTCTATCTGTCATGACACGACGCACGGCTCGTATAGTACCTGTATACTTGTAGAAACGTTTTGGCCTATTAGTGCATAATCAGAAACAGAGAGTAAACGAAATGATAAAAATAAAATCACTTAATGTTACTGCTCTGAAATAAATGTTCCAAAATCTATGTAAATAATCCAATTATTGTTTCTATAGTATGAAAATGATTCTAAGGAAATCATAATGGAAACAAACAAAAAAAATTTTTTTTAATACCTAAATAATATAATTAATTAGGTACTTATTAATTTTAATCACTACGAATCTCGCACACAAGAAATAATAAAAAACATTAAGAATGGAATTACTTATTTAATTACCTATTTTAAATCCTTATTTTATTATGTTGAACACGCCGCGCAGTCTTGATTTAAATTAACCAACTAAGAAAATTATTATAATCGTGAAAATTAATGACACTATATTTCCGTACCTAAATAATAGAATACCTATTAATAATTTTTGGTTTTGTTTTTTTTTTGTTTTATGGAAACTGACACGGTTGGCTACATCACCTACAACATCCGTGATGTCAGATCATAACACCGGGTGAACTAGGTGCCATGTCAGTGGTTCCCTTCATTTCATGTCGACTACACTGAACTGGACGGAAAACACGAACTATTTACATAGCCGTATCGGCGGACGTTTCATTCAGTGCGCTGGTACCAACCCGGGCGGGATAAACCCTACCACCTAGTAAGCTAGGAAGGGAAAATGAAACTTCTCAATACCTTTGAGAAGTTCCATTTTCCAGGTTCTGTTCCTGAAACAATAACTTCTCCAGCTATAACTAAGGCTTTGACATATCAGTATGGTCGCAGTAAATCCTTTGTAGCCGGTGCGGTGGCGAGACGAATTTACTGCGACTGCGCGAAGACGTATTATCTCACTTTGCGACATTTTACGCGAGCGAATTAATTGTCGATACCGCCGCGTCGTTAGCACCAAGAGCAATGTCTGTAGGAATTAAAGATTGAAATATAGAAGCCTTGCGAGAATGGTTACCCTATATGAAATAGGTTTGAACTAATCGTTCCATTACCTTAGTATCTATACATCAAATCAAATAAAAAAAAAACATTTATTTCACTTAATAACATACAGAAAGTAGTTCATAATGCCTAGGGCCTTTTCCGCCAGAATACCGTTTTTAACATATTCATATTCATACAGGTGGGTGCAAAAAAACATAATCACGATAAGTGCTTATAAAAAATAATGCTATAAACTTTAAAAATAATAATAATTCATATATATTTAAGTTTTGTATACAGGTTGTTTCAGTATAGGGTTTCATAACTTCAGGGTTATAAAGGGATTCAGATTTGAAGAGGAAAAGCACTGAAACTTTTTTCCAGATTCGGTCATTTAAGTTGACTTTATTTATTGCACAATATGAAATTAACAAATAACTACTAAGACTAATAATAAACTAACCTAAACAACATAAAAATATCATTCGGTCATTTTATATTACTTTTTAGTGAAAATAGTTTCATCGAGATTTGGTGGACGGTTAACGTCCGCCTATATTAAATAAAATGACTAACTTACATTCTTAAATAGTAGAATTTAACTGCATGTAGGTAAACTTAAATTTGAATGACATCAAAAGAAAAGGGGGACTGGACTAGGTCATTGCACTCCCTAGACCTAGACAAATCTCTCCGTACTGATTGTCCATCGAGTTTTAATTACAATTTTCAATTTTTGTACAAAAACGAAAAGTACGGAATTTCGATTTGAGTGATAAGGATTTTTTTCTTCTAATAATGAGTACTTTCTATTCCTGAATCTCTAGCCTATCCTGAAACACCCTGTATACAGAAGTAAAACTAAATAAATCTACATACAATACAAAGTGGTCAACTCAGACAATAGGGACGCAGAAGAAGGAGCTACATATTATAGGTGATGCCGAGGTCCACATCAATAGTCTTTGAGTTCTATCTGCGCGAACAGATATGTAGACAAAGTAAGAAGACACAAACATGCGTCAGTGTGTTCGCCGTAGTTTTCAAAAGAAAGTTGAATGTTTCCTGTAACTTTCTTCGCCTGTGAGCTACTGTTATTTTGTACCGTTTACGATCGACCAATAAATAAATCGTTTATAGTTTATCAAGCAGCGTATGAGGGCGTTGTCATAAAACATTTGAAATTGGAACACGCTTAACGCACCGCCGAGTACAGAATAAAACGACAACATTCACCGAAGGCGCGCGCTCCCCGCGCGTCGCTCTCATTGGCCGGGCTCGGGGTGCGGTGGATGGCGATTGGAACTCGTCGCGTGCGCTTGCGCAGACAGAATGCACTCGGAGATAATTAAGCAGAAAGGACTCAAACCCTTTAATATATGCTCCATGTGCTCGGTCAGAGTTTAATGGTCGCTTTATACGTTTTATTCGATTCGCCTCTGTGACCGTTCAATTAATGTTGATGATGATGCATGTTGGCTGAGCCGACCGAAATAAATATGCCGCACTGTACTGGGCAAGCGATGGTTTAGGTTCTTAAAGTACTTTGTATTAAATTGTTGTTTTTCTTTGTTGCAGGTAAGGTGACTGATTATGAAGAATTACACGATGACCAGATAACTTTAATAGCAGAAGCTACTCCTCAAGGAAGCTTTGACAAAAAGTAAGTGACACTCAGAATACTAAACACTAATTAAATTTGAATAATGTTATAATAAAAAAATATAGAAATTCTTAACACAGCGATTATTTACTAAATGAAACAGGTTGTTATGTAATTAATTACATACATTTCACAGACGCGTAACTTATTAATTAATTGCTTTGCTTTACATGTCAGTCAAGTTATTGTAGTACCTTATATCGCGTGTGCAGTAATCATACAGCTGACTTGACTTTAACTTTTGCCTTCGAAATAATTACACCCTGAATAATCATTTTACCTCGTCAAAAAACAACTCACACAATTTTTTATAAATGTCCCGTGTCCGCTTTTTATTTGAACTTATATTTGATTTTCTACTGACTTGCATTTACGTGAGTGCTGTGATTTGTGTTGTGAAATTTAAGAATAATGAATAACATGAATATCATTTCATTCTAAATAACCAAACTCTATAAAACAAATTGCCTTAGAAAGTAACACAATCAATAGCAATTTGTGTTGCAATTTGAACACAAATAGCTGCTTTTCCAAACAGTGAGGCGTCACCGCATAGATCTAGGTTATATTCTGTTGAATAAGCAATAAATCTAAAAGAGAGACTTAATGACAATATCTCAACACTTGCCTCTTTACGACCTATTCGAGACAATCTGATGGAAGGCTCTGGCATATGGTTCAAACGTGGATCTTCCCTCTTCGACATCGACCGCTTACAAACTACACACTTGTCTGAACTACTCATGTCACTGTGAGCTTTACGATGCTATACAATGTTTCACAATGTTCAAAATTTGTGGGGCGGTGAAGAATGGAAGATGATCTTAATTTTGACCTGAAGCTTATTTGGTCATCCTCAATACATCATACACTTACCTTACTGCCTATTAAAACTGACTTTTAGATTTACGAAATTATGCAAAACAATTTTAGCACACAAATCCGAATAATATAAATACCGAAAAATATCTTTCGTAGCCGGTATAATTTTAATACCGACTAATTTTAAATCTACTTATGAAATGTTCGGAACTATTGCACATTCAAAACGTTTGTTCAAAGTTATATTACCAAAATAGAGTATTTCTGCAATAACACCGGACCTAAAACAGAGCCATGCGGTACACTGTCGAGGCCAGGTACTGTGGTTATGAACACGATTTCTGCGGTTTACTGACATCAAACTTCTGTTATAGTTGTTTGAATAGAGATATTAATTTCTGGTAAAATTATATGTAGAACTAAGTTTAATTATACAGCATCTAGTTGTGCCCTGCTGCGGTACGGTGGTACGCCATTATGGTTGAGTTACGTGCTAATTGTTTTATTTTTCTTTTACTATGTAATATTTTGTTTTTTGGTTCCATTCATAATTTTTAATCCTTTTGCTTGTAATTTTGCAAGTTATTGAAGTATATAAACTGGATATGGTTTTATTATAATTCGCCGTTCGAGTAGAGTAAAATAAATAAATATATATCGTAAACGAAACTCGTTGCATTTTTTATCTACGTATTAGATGTTGCCGTTTTAATCTTATTTAATCGTTGGTCTTGGTATTCAATTTTTTTAAAACCTGAGAATAATATCACGTGCTATTTCGAGTCTAGTCAGATAAACTGGCATGTCGGCTACTACCCCATGTGCAATTTCATTATATCAAGTGACCTACATAGATGGCGACGTTTTAGAGAACTGGTAGAGAAAAAGATATTCGAAACTTGACACGGTCGGCTACATCACCTACAACATCCGTGATGTCAACCCATAACACCGGGTGAACTTGGTCTCATGTCAGCGCCTCCCTTAATTTCATGTCGGCTACACCGAACTGGACGGAAAACGCGAACTATTTACATAGCCGTTTCGACCGACGTCTCGCTCAGTGCGGTGGTACAAACCCTACCACCTAGTAAGGTAAGAAGGGAAGGGACCTACTTACAGTTTAACGTGAAATCCGAACCACGGTCAGCCTCCAACGGTCGAGCGGTCGCCCATCCAAGTACTGACCGCGCTCAGCGTTGCTCAACAACAGTCGACCGACCGCACCACTAAGCTACCGAGGCTGACAAAAATTAAAAAAAAATACAAATACATGTACCGTGTGGAACCGGTACTTTAAAAGAATAGCCCCACTGCATCTCTCCCCGTGTATGTCGTAAAAGGCGACTAAGGGATATGACTCCCTTCTTATATTACTAGGTAGGTGGTAATATAAGAAGGTGGTTTAACCCGCCCGGGTTAAACCCTTTCAAACCTTTCATTCAGTGCGGTGGTACCGCACTGAATGAAAGGTCGGTCGAAACGGCTATGTAAATAGTTTGTGTTTTCCGTCCAGTTCAGTGTGGCCGGCACGACCGAAGGGAAGCACTGACGCGGCACCAAGTTCATCCGGTGTTATGGGCTCACATCACGAATGTTGTAAGTGATGTAGCCAACCGTGTCAGTTCCCATAAAAAAAATATATATATATATATACATCGTCTTGTGCAGTGTGAGGTACCCTCAAAGAGCGGAGTCTGAAGTCCGGGATCGCACTACCGGCTTATCTCCCGCTAGCCGGATGGCTAATAACGTTCTACATTAATATGTTAATCGACTGGCCGATAGCGATCTCCGCTTGCCGGCTACCGGGTTTGTCCGGGTACCGAACAAGTCCGCCGACATCGCCTCGGGATGATAAATCCTTCCTCGCTAGATCCTTGATCGCTCCTGTACAGCGCCCAGCAATCCGCTGACATCGCCTCGGGAAGATATATTCTTACTCTTTAACTAGATCCTTCATCGTTCTTGTACGTGCTTTTTCGATTATGAATGTTAGCTTTCGTGTTATTTAGATATTGCATCTGAAACTTTCGTTCCACAATAAAAGGGTCTATCTAACTCAACAAGTATGCGACGAGTGTGAGGCGAATGAGAATGCGAAGGATTTCCTCTGATTTAGGTAATCTTAAGTTTATCTCGCAGATATAACTTCTACTTCTACTCTACTTCTTATAAAAGGGAACGTCTCTCTGTATGTATGTTGTCAGCCTCGATAGCTCAGTGCTGCAGACAGTCGACAGTTGCTATTGTTTGTTAAGCAACGCTGGGCGCGGTCAGTGCATGGATGGGTGACCGCTGGACCGTTGGAAGCTGACCGTGGTTCGGATTCCACGTAAAACTGTAGGTCCTTTCCCTTTCTACCTTACTCGGTGGTAGGGTTCAACCCGCCCTGGTTGGTACCACCGCACTGAATCAAACGTCGGTAGAAACGGCTATGTAAATAGTTTGTGTTTCCATCCAGTTCAGTGTAGCCGGCACGATCGAAGGGAAGCACTGACATGGCACTTAGTTCACCCGGTGTTATGGGCTGACATCACGGATGTTGTAGGTGATGTAGTCTACCGTGTCAGTTTCCATAAAAAAAAATTAAATAATGAATGAAGTAAACTCCGGAACTACGAATGCGGTTTGCACCAATGAAAAGAGTACCTAGTTCTTGAGGCTCACTATAGGCTATAAAATATACCATCACGCTAAATATCATTAGGGCTGAGCAGTATCAAAGAAAGTATAGTATGGACGGGAGAGAGAGAGAGAGAATATAAGAGAAGCGATCGTTTATTATAATATGTTGCGTTTAAATCCCTTCCCTTGCCCCTTACTAGGTGGTGGGGTCAAATTGTAGCCGACTGGGCTGGTACCACCGTACTGGATGTAAGATGGCCGCATAGCAGCCTCAGTTGTGTTCTCCTCTAGTCCAGTATGGCCAGCAATCCAGGGAAGCCTCCGGTATGGCACCTACCTTCTCGGAGGTGATATTGGCTGGTCGGAGCATGTGCTTTGGCCCCTCCGAGTCAGCCACCCATACCGGATTACATAAAAAAAAATAAAAAAATCGGATTTGCTATTAAACCGAGTCTACCGCGAACGAAGCCGCGGGCAAAAGCTACTGTACAATATCTACTATACTGTATCTGTGAGATACATTTAAGAATAGTGAAACCATAGACAATCAGAGAATAATAATGCTGCGAGCAATTATTATTGGGCCCATGGCATAATATTATGTGGCAAGGTCGGACTTATTGCCAGAGGCAATTTCTTCCAGTCAACCCGGAAATAGATAGGTTTGAGAATGAGTACTGCGACGAAATAATTGTTAACGTGGGGCACACTAAAAGTTTCCGGAATTAATAAGAATAAAATACTATTAAAGGTCAAAAATGAATTTATTGTTTCTCAAAATATTCTCCCTTTGCGTAAATGCACTTTTTCATACGATTAAACCAATTTTGAAAACTTTTGTGCCACTCCTCCGTGGTGACCTCAGAAACGTGTTTTTTCATATTCTTCGACAGCCTCTTCTGGTGATGAAAATCGTTGACCGCGTAATTGGTTCTTAATTTTTGGGAACAGAAAAAAGTCACAAGGTGCCGTCACCTGTTACTATGTCCCACACCAAATTTGAAGCGCCTTTGTTGAATCTGGTAAGCATGGCATTGCACCAAGTGACGCGGTGCGTTTTTTGAGCCTCGGTCAAATTGTGTGGGATCCACCGCGAGCACAGCTTTCTCACACCCAAATGTTTGTGCAGGATTGATTGTATTTGACTCATGCCTATGTCTAAGGATGCCCGAATCTCATGGTAGGTCACATGCCTGTCTGTTTCGATCATACGGCGCACAGCATCGATGTTTTTGTTGTTCACAGCGGTGAACGGGCGACCATCGCGAGATTCGTCACTGAGATTGTCACGACCGCGCTTGAATTCTGCAAACCAGCAATAAATAGTCGTCTTGCATGGTGCTTCATCGCCAAAAGCAGATTGAAGCCGAGCGAGGCTCTGATGAGCTGTCAAATTACACTTAAAATCGTAGAAAGTCATCCTACGAAAATTTTCCCGGGTTAAATTTATGTTAATGTAGACACGCAATTTTTAAAATGGCGCCACAATGGAAAAACAATTGACAGTCAGATGAAACAAACTGCATTCTACAGCCAAAGAGTTCCATTTTCAAATGTTGTAATTACTTTTCAAATATTGTTTATGTAAGTGGCCAATTCCGGAAACTTTTAGTGTGCCCTATGTATTTATATCCCTTAGTGACAATATGGTAACACTTGTATCTTGTTGGCGCTGCATAACAGAGAACGTTGCAAACGCTGAGTGGTACTTTCGTTTACTTACCTTGAAATTCTCATACGAGGCATTTACGAATAAGATACGGCAGCGGTGTTTCATATTAATAAATAAATGGGTAATTTTTTTGAGAATTCAGCTATTTGCATAATAATGCATGTAATGTGAACATTTTGAAAATAAAGGATATTCATACTTAGCTTTGGGCGACATATTCTTGTTGATATATGTTGATGTACTCGCACAAGATATTTCTGTAAACGATCATAATTTTCTGGAAGATAAGTTTATGTAAGAGAAATATGTAAGAATTAATAAAGTGTCAACTTTATAACTTTTTCAACTGTTTCTATCTCTCTCTCCTTTATTTGTTTCTGCTCTTGTTTCTGCGTTATTTGTATGTTTCTATTTGATTGTTTCGTGTTCAAGTGTCAAGCTGTATTTTTACTTGCTTAATATGTGAAAAACGGTTCTGGCTCTTTACATATTCAATTTATTTTGTATTACTTTGTTGTTCTATCTGCAAATTCCTGTTTGTTTTTTCCAAATTCGAAAAATTTAATAAAATATCTTCTCTATCTCTACTCTCTATCTCTACTTCTTATAAAAGGGAACGTCGGTCTGCATGTATGTATGTTTGAGGTGAAGTCCGGAACCACTGAACGGATTTTGATGCGGTTTGCACCAATGTAAAGAGTAGTTCTTGAGGCTCACTATAGGCTTATAACATCACGCAAACTCCATAGGGCTGAGCAGTGTCAAATAAAGTACAGTATGAACGGAATTTATTGTCGAATGGTAGTAATAGATGGCGTTAGCAGTTCTGTTGCATTGCGTTGCGTCGTTGTGCGTACCACACACAAGTAAGCGTATGTAGCTCCGCGTACTTTTTTTTAAGTATTCCAGTATGGCCTGCTGAGTCAGAGGGGCCAAAGCACATGCTCCGACCAGCCAATATCACCTCCGAGAAGGTATGCGCCATACCGTAGACCTCCCTTCGGATTTCTGGCTATACTTAGAGGAGAACGTAGTCGAGGCTGCTAGGCGAACATGTTACATCCAGTACGGTGGTTAAAACCCAGTCGGCTACAATTAACACACACAACACCGCGATCCGACGCGTATATTTCTCGTTGACGGTGGTGTCCATTTTGCAATTTTTTCTGAGTAATTTTACTTGAGACCTTGTTTTGGATGCCTAGTACCAATTCTGTTTTGTTTATGCTCTGTGATTGCAGCAATACGTTTAAGCGTATACAAAATTATAGGTACACAGATTTCGATGTCGTGCGAACCTCTCACACGCGGCGCTTTATAAGTGGCCTATAAATAAATTCTGCGCATAAATTCTGCGCGTTTTGACGCACAGCTCGGCTATCAACACCTCCGGAGTTCGAATTGCGAAGTTGCAGTTTGCGCCCACATGTCAAATTTCGAATTTAGCGCATGGAATGTATCACGATGAATGTATGCACTCGCTTCTGTTCTTTGGCCATATGTTTTGTAAATAGTCCGTTTTTTTTTTTTTTGTTTTTTGGAAGACGGAGGCAAGTGACGTTTGACTGACATTAGAGGGTTGCAAGCTTCACACAATTAGTGATTAAAGTCGATAAAAATACTATCAACTTTTATCGACTGAATAATTATAATTCATTGTGTACTTTTAAAATTGGGAAAATAAACATTATTTCTTTCTTTCTTTAGTGTTCGTTATAATGCGACTTTAATGTACAACATTCAACATTAACGAAAGTGCCAAGAAACAGAAAACAATAAATTAAGTAAAACACAATTATTTTCTTTCTGGTATCACTGTGCACACCACAGATGCCAATGTACACACACACACAACACACCTTCACACATATGCGCTACGTGTGGTGCTGCCAACAAAATTTTTTTTTTAGCTAGATTTAGCTGACGATTTTGTCAGTCAAATCCACAATTAGGTAGATATTCGAGTGTATCGTATTTCATTAGTTAATCAATCGATAAAATTATCGATACCAAGTACATTTGTCGGAAACTGGCAACACTCCAAACGTCTCTTTCCTCCGTGTAAAAAAAGCAGACTATAGTAGGGTTCTGTCGGCTATAGAAAGTGGTCCGTATTTTCCAGCCAGTTCAGTTTAACTGACACGACCGACGACGTAAAGCACCGAAGCGGCACCTAGTATCGATTCAAACAAGATGTGATAGGCTCATGGCTGTAGTATGGTGATGTGGCCATGCATGTCAGATTTCATAAAAAAAGTGCTTACCTAACTAGTTCAAGTAACTGGCAAAATCAACCACAGTGCACCGCTAATTAATGGGGAATAAAGAACCCTATCCCTCCTTCGATTCTCTATCGAAGGGAATAACGCATGGCGCATGCGTGCAGGCGTTGTCGTCATCTTGAGGTGCGCACATGCATCCTAAACACCCATTGATCGTGGGAGGATTGGATGAGTGGAAGTTGGATAAGGTCGACCTATCTGCTATGTGAGTTTTATGTTAGTACGGCCGAAGGGCCAGAGCCAATAGCACCTCTCACTTTTAACCAACTAAGGTCATGGATCAGAACACAAGCAAAAGACCAGCACCAGCAACAATCGTCACAAACAAAAGACTGTAGGCAAGCCAGTGCGGCGGTGCCAGTCATTAACAACAAGCTCAGCAAGGGTATAATACAACTAAACAAAGGGAAAATCAGATTGGTGGTGGAAACTTTGACTGGACACCACCTATTAAATAAGCACTTATCCATTATAGGTAAAACAGACAGCCCCCTGTGCAGGGGTTGCATGGGGGCTGAAGAAACGCCATCGCACGTGCTGCTACAGTGCGAGGGGGTGGCAAATGAGCGGGCAAACATCCTCAAAAACCCGAGGACACTCCAAGAGGCCTGCAAAGACGTCGGCCGCCTGCAGGACATCTGGAAGGAACTGGGCTGGATGGAGTAGCAGCCGGAGTGACACGCACAACGGCTCCAAGAAGAGCGACCTACATGCAGAAATGCCCATCAAGAAGAAGATGTTAGTACGGCCATCTTGTACTGAGCGCTAAATTGCACCAAGGAATTGTTTAGAAGAATGTATGTGCACTTTTTATGTAAACCAAAATGGATGGCTGTACCGAAGGAACAATGGTGCAGTCGACACAGACAGAAGCGCTGGTAAACGCAACGTAACCATGATTACCGACACGCGCCACCGCCGCGCGCCGCCTTCGATTGGCCGTCGCTCGAGTCCATCCCTCCTCGACTTTCGTTTCAAAATTGCAAAGGCGCTATGTTGCGTCCCTAGTTGCAGCGTTCTAATTTTAGACGAATTTAAGCGGCGGGTGGCCGAGTGGTTTGGGCATCGGCTTCTCACGCGAGAGGTCCGAGGTTCGAATCCGGTCGGCGTGCACCAATGAGTTCTTTCTGATGAAAAAATATACGTGCATGCCGCACCTTCTGCTTCACCGTTCGGAAGCGGTGTAAAACTGTAGGTCCCTTCCCTTGCCCCTTACTAGGTGGAAGGCTCAAATTGTAGCCGACTGGGTTGTTACCACCGTACTGGATGTAAGATGGCCGCATAGCAGCCACGGCTGTGTTCTCATCTAGTCCAGTATAGCCGTAAGTATCCGGTATGGTACCTACCTTCTCGGAGGTGATATTGGCTGGTCGGAGCATGTGCTTCGGCCCCTCCGACTCAGCCACCCATACCGGATTAAATAAACAAATAAATAAAAAAGACAATCAAGCACAATGAAATGCAGAAAGTGAGCGCTAACGACAGAGAACATTCGGTGCGCATTTCCCTCGAACAACACACAAATAGCGAATTCAGATAGCGTCGCCGACATCACTGACCCTAGTTCACATCCTTGACACCGCCAGCGATTTCTCCGCACTCACACAAACTATATCGACAGACGCCGCACTCGGCGACGCCATGAATTATTTAACATCATCTGCCACGGCGACTCCGCCCGCGGCCTGGTTGGGTTCAAGCGAAGATTTTTGATCTATCAAGTCTGTCGGCGTTGTGTCCACTGCTGGGCATGCGCTTTTCGAATTTTTCTCCAGTTCTCCCTCCTGGCCTTCAGAGGTACGGAACCACTTTTTGCGTCCGACGTGCTTAATGTCGTCGTCCCACCTGGCGGGTGGTCTTCCCACACTCCGTTTTCCTGTTACGTGTAGGACACGGTTACTCCAACGGACGTCGTCGTCTCGAACTTTGCTTGAGCGTGAACGTCTTTGAACTGTATTTGTCATGTAAACGCACCTGTATCTTTTTGTAGAACTAACTAAATGCTATATTAAAAAAATTAACTACCAAATTTAATTAACTGTTTGATAGAACATTTTCAGTGTTATTTTCCTTCATACATCATTTTATTATGTAGGTATGTCTCCGAGATAAACCAGCGAACATCTATTTATGTGGCGTATTATTTTCCGTGCTTCGCGCAAGGTTCGTTCACTGCCGAGGGACATTCGGCAGTGAACGAATACGGCAGCGTCGTTAGACACCTTATTGGTGGCTCGGCGCCACATATCGCGCTTTCTATAAAAATAAACCAAAATAAACCCATCCCGAGAAATGTCAAATTCTATTACTCTAAACTTCATGTAAATCGCTTCAATAGGCTTCGAGTATACCCGTTAGAAACAGACAGACAAGACAGGCGTCGCTTTTATAATAGTAAGAGAAGAGAAGAGACGAAGGAGTTCGATGGCATTCGCCATTTTGTCTTTTTCGCGCGCGCAAATCGCTTTTATTTCCGCGATAGGCGCAAATTGGGGACGCTCTGCCGCCTAAGAGATTTAGAAATTGCTGAGGTTGAAAAACGCGCTCGAAAGCGCTTCTCGGAAGCGTGTGCTGTTCGCGAGCCGGGTCGCTTACGTTTAGGATCTGGCAAATCTGAGTCTGCATAATGACACAGATTACTTAATAGTTACTTCGTAACAGATAAATCACTCCATAGAAAATGTTCCTACCTTCGGGCTTTAATAGCCTACTCTTTCACAACGCCAATCGCTGCGTGCGAAAATGTACCTTTACGATCGAGTGTAAAGTGGTTATTGCTTTGCAGCTGCGCGCACTTGCGTGGGCGAGCGTCTATGTATACTTCGCGCGGCATACGAATTTCTACTGAAAAAGACCGCCGGCGGCCCGTCGGGCGGTAGGTAGTTAGCGCGCGCAAGTACATAGAGTGCGTGAGGCCTGATAATGGTGTAACCAGAAATTATACGAGTAACTAACCGTACGTATTAGTTTCCAAATCGTAGAAAGACAGCAGCTTAGGTATTTAACTAGCCTACGAATCAATACTAATAATAAATCTGCAAGCGATGATGGTCATGGAGAAAGTTACTTTGTTTTATGAGATAATAATAATAATAAATAAATAATAAATAACCGTTTATTGGATGAAATCATTACTTATGCTATGTTGGTACATTTTTTCAAATTAATTTACATAATTTAATTTCATCCAATAGGAGGGCATTTTACCTTAAGGTAATCTCCTCCTGTCCCCCTATTGGTGTTACATCAAAAGAATACTTTACAGTGTGGTAGCTAGCACATAGGAAAAATATTAGTTACAGAACAACCAGCATTGTTGAATTACAAATATGTATATAATATAAGAATAACTATGAATGAATGAATGACAGATGACAACAACAAAAAGGTATAAAACCAAAACATTACCAGACAATATTAACAATTAGAAAAAAATTTTTTTTTTATAATAATAATAAATAATAATGACATATTTATTTAGGTATGTTTAAGTAAGTAATATTCTTTCAGCTGCTTTTTGAAGATTGCCAGACTAGGACAATAGCGTAAGCTCTCAGGTAAGGCGTTCCACAAACGCGCTGCTTGTACAGTGAAGGAGCGAGACATATACTCTGTGTTATGCTTTGGTATTAACAGGAGACGGGAGCTGGTTGATCTGAGACATACGCCGTGACTTGAGAGAGGTTCGAACATTTCACGCAAGTATAAGGGTGCATTTGGATTATGCAGCGTTTTGTACAGTAGATGTAAGACGTGTGCATTACGTCTTTCTCTAATCTTTAACCACCCCAGTTCCCTGCGATAATGAGACACATGATCGTATTTCCTCAGGTTGTAGATGTAGCGTATACATGCATTTTGCATGCGTTCAAGTTTATCTACAAACTCACTTTTTAGGTCTAATTAGCAAGTGTCCGCATAGTCTAACAGCGGCAGAATATATGCCTGCGCCATTTGTTTTTTAACTCCCGAGGGCAGCAGATATTTCATTTTGCGAAGAGAGTGTAAGCTGCTATACACTTTCTTACTGACCTGACCGATATGTTGTTGCCACGACAGAATCTCATCTACATGGAGCCCAAGATTCTTCACACTCTTTGCATATGGTATGACTGTGGAGTCCACAACTATCGATTGTATGACATGTTTGTCAATTTTGCTAACAAGTCTCCTACTGCCAATTATTATAGCCTGTGTTTTAACAGGGTTAATTAGAACTCCAAAACGCTTGGCCCATTCGCAGATGCCTTCTATGTCCTTATTTACTTTGTCTATAGCTGTGTTGATCATACAAGGTCGAGTGTGAACGTAGAGCTGTAGGTCGTCAGCATACATGTGGTAGCAACACTGTAGGATACCTGTGATAGGTTTAATAAATAAGGCAAATAGCAATGGAGACAGAACTCGTCCCTGCGGGACACCACACGTCAGGTCTTTCTGTGCAGATAAGTCCAAGCCAGATTTTACTGATTGCTGACGACCATGCAAATAGGTGGAGAACCAGGTGGTGACTATGTCGGAAATGTTCAGTGACCGAATTCGAGCAAGTAACAAAGTAAAATCTACTGAATTAAACGCACTACTGAAATCCAAGAGAACCATCACGGTTACTTTCCCAGCAGCCATCGCACGTCGTGCATCCTCCGTAATCTTGAGCAGAGCGGTAGTAGTGCTGTGTCCAGGTCGAAACCCTGATTGATAGGGATCATACAAATTGTAGAAACTGAGAAATCGCGACACTTGTATGTGCACCAAACGCTCAAGTACCTTTGATAGTACAGGTAAAATAGAGATAGGCCGATAGTCTTTTGCGCTCGTAGGCTTTGCATTTTTCGGAAGAGGAATGATCAATGCTCTTTTCCATGTTGTCGGGAATACACCAGATTGAAGTGAAGCATTGAGAATATGGGTCAAAATAGGTAGAATCACATTTATAATCATGAGGATCATAGTAACGTTGATACCGTCAACACCCACAGACCTCGACTTCACCCCAAGGAATTCATGCGAGAATTCAAATTTGGGAATATTAGGTAAATCTTCAGAAATTATATCGCTAGCCGCTTCAGCCCGAGCATCCTGTTCAAGAACAACTGGTGGTGTAGCAAAATGTGTATTGAGGGTATTAATATCTAAATTAACAGTAGCATCGGATTTTTTGTCCTCACAGGCCCCTATCGATTTCAAGAATGTCCAAAGGTTGTTATCGCCACTGCCAGTAACATGGTCGTAGATATATTTCCTTTTGGCATTTCTGCACATCTGTGCACAGCGATTACGTAGGCGTTTATAGAGATACTGCGTTTATAGAGATACTGCGTGTGTAGTATGTGTAATACTAAAACTAAATTGACTATTGTTAGAAATATTTTCTGTATGTATGTATCGTGTCTTCATAACTCTTTAAGCCGATCATCCGAATGCGATGAAACTTAGTGCAAGCACATTTAACTATACGTGACACAGGATAGGCTAAATACAATTCAGTTCCGGTTACGCTAAGATGTGGCTCTCATACAAACCGAATTGTTCCGCGCACCGAAATAAAGGTAACACAGGAACGCAGCTCGGCCTCCTTACTTACTTACTTCCTTCTTTTTAAATAAGAATTTCACGCGAGCGAAGCCGCGGGCAAAAGCTAGTAAATAATAAAGATTTCTTTATTCGTAGTTTCCAGCAGATATTAAACATTGCTATATTGTTATTTTGAAGGGTAAAATACCGCACACTTAATTTTTTCAAATACGTACATACATACGTCACGCCTGTTTCCCAGTAGAGTAGGCAGAGACAACGGATCTCCGCGTACCACGATCCTGACCATCTCTGCCTCCCCTTTGAAAAATTTGTATTATTTTTAGACTCATTAAATACTACAATTGTTATGCTTTCCGTTTTAGTTGGGGGTTTTACCTCGGATGTAGCGATGAAAGCGCTTGAAAGAACTAAAATCGAGTCATTTACAAATTTCCGCCAGCCCCACTTCGGCACTGGTGTCACATGCGCCACTCAAATGTAGTCGTATCTGTATGTCTTAATCGTTTTGTCAAAAAAAAAAATGTGTTAGATTTTAACCTGTGCTTTTCGAATTAACATTGAATTGTATAAAGTTTTATTTATTAAAATAAAACATGTTGTTTAAAGAACCAAAAAAACACGCTTTTATGCACGAAACTCAAATTGGCAATGCCATCTTTTTATCCTAATGATCCTGGTCAGGAGATTCAGTCAAAATTATGAAATGTTTGTGATGTCATCGGTTGTGCGCAAAATTCAAAATTATTCAGACGTCTGGAAGTGGGTGATAATTAATTTGAAAGCTTCCGTTACATAGGCATACATAAATGCAGATCATCAAGCTAATAAAATCTTAAGCCGATAGCAATCTTAAAAATCGTACCCTGTTAATGGAAAGCTTTGATTCGACTTAAAACTGATTTCCGATTGAAAGTTCCGATTCCAAGCAAAACAATTTTACAAATTTTCGTGTATTTTGTCTAGAGAAGATTTTTAGGGTTCCGTAGCCTACGATTCTAGATAGTTTGATCAAATCTGTCAGGTGTCGTATCTGTCAGTTTATTGTATTATATTGGTTCCATTTTCTGCAGTACAAAATGCGACTTATCGCAGATTAAAATTTAATTCAGGTTTGAAGATGCATATCTATCGTCTATCTGGTTATCAGCTAACTGGTTTACGAGCATACAACTGCAGCTACGTAATTGAATGAGTGCAAATTCCGCTTCACGCATGATTTTGCTTGCAATTCACGCGAATGAACTAATTACGCATCTATTTTTCACACTGATTAATTTCTATCCGCACTGCTCATCTAAATTACAACATAGGTTCAATTAATCGACTGCTCGCCCGGAACGATTCGAATTGGTTTGTGGATAATGCCATAAATTTGTTAGCAGCTGTATATTTCACCGTTGTGTTGAATAATGCTCTCGGGATCTGTGGTTCATTGGTCACAGTTTTTGCGTGCGCGTATTAGTTTTATGTGTGTTTGTGAGAAACTGTGCGTGTGTTGAAACAAACACACGCACAATTTCGTACATGTGTGTGTGTGTCCTAAAATGCATCGGTCGTTATTTTGTTAACGGCTACGAAACATAACCGTAAGTGGATTAAAGTGGCGTTTGTGACTGCACTCATAGCGTCGTTTGTACATTTAAATCGTTCATAAAAGTTTCATGTTTTAAAATTCGGAGAAGTTGCGGTAAATTGTTTTTATTTCGAGTCGTTAAAAAATTTTGAGCCGATAGCAGCCAAGACAAAAAGAAGCTTTAGCAACAAACATGTGTGAGCTTAATCTGAGCATTTCATTAATTTCTTCATAGTTTTTATTTTATAATATGCGCCACTGTGAAATATATTTTATGAACTTAGGTGCCGTTAAATAAAGCAAAATTGCGGAAAATACACAGAAGAGTCGCCAACCCCTTGCCAATTTAGCCACTGGGTCATGGATGACGTAGTCGGTCTAGATTTCGATTGTAATTAAATTTTTAATTATATTTTGACACGAAAAGCGACAACATGCTTAGTACTGAAATAAAAAAAACTGAAAGGATGGCTTAAATCTTTAAAAATATAATAAATTAAATAATTCGGACTTAAAATAACCGTACTTACAAGAATATACTTATTTAATTCAGCTATAAAATCTGCATCGTAAGTCTCAACGAAAAATTATCCAAAATGATAAAATTTGTGACGACACTTGAGTTCGTGTACCGATGGTACCTAAGATTGAATCGAATAAATGAAAATGAAAAAGATAAATCTGCCATGTCATACGTTCCATACAATTTACTTTGTCACTAGGTAAATTGCTCTTACAAAGAGCCAAATTTACCTGGTAACTAATGGATGCTCGAGTTCTGGTAGACTAAAATAATCTATTCTTCACCAAATTTTACAATTTTTGTTTATTGGTTCACAGACACAAACTACTCGTAACACTCATCATTTTCTTCACAAGTGTGACAGACAAAAATATACAGATATATTTATAATTTAATATTAAAAAAAAAATAATAATATTGTACTTCGTTTCGTCTTCGCAAAAATTACCCATTTATAATGATCTCTCGCCTGCTCTTTTCTATAAATTTTTATTCCTCGCTTATCGCTACCTCTTCGTTTGTCGTGTTTTTACAATGTTAAAACATGCAAAAGCGAGTCACCTTTTATAGTATAACCCATAAATTAGTAAGTGTCAAGAGTGCACAGGCGAACTATGGAGGGTTTCTTACTGAAATAAATGAGATGCAAGCGGCATAGCGTACACCTAGCCTAGACACTGATGGAACTATGTAAATATATGTATTTTATAGGCTGACTCATTGCAAATGGCAATTTCTCCCAGTCAATCTTGTACACAAAAACGTACACTGCGAGGAATGAGAAATTGAGAAAAAAAACTATGGATGTGATAACGCAGTCCTGTTCTCGCGTTTCTTTAATTTGTCTTTTTTTTTCTTTTTTTTTTATGTAATCCGGTATCGGTGACTGAGTCAGAGGGGCCAAAGCACATGCTCTGACTAGCCCTGTATACCCCTCTCCTATTTCCCTCCACCCTCCCCCTCCCCTCTTTCCTATTTCCTCGCCGGGGAAGGGGGGACCCTTTCTTTAAGTGAGCTGGGAATTTTATTTCAATTGAGCTGGGCTTGTTATTCTGTTTGTTCTGTTTAGACTTTATTCCATACCTTTTTAGTATATAAGAATACGTAAAATGTGTACGAGCTCCGCGCCGAAATGCTCCAGACCGGAGTTTGTTAACCGCCAGTCGTAATGAGAAGATAAAAAAATAAAGTTGTGAATTAAATTAACCTCGCGCTACTTTCGTGTTTTTTTCGGCTGCCTGTATTCTGCAGTCGGGTGTTTTTTTTGCAGAGTGCATTTTTAATAATTCTGAAGAAAGCTTACATTTTCGAAGAAGTTGATAACACACTTGCGACTTATGCCAGTTTTCCAGATTCATATCCTTGTTGGGGACGAATTTTTATTTTTATTTTTCGGCTTTAACCTATCTTACTAATCAACAATAATTGTAAAGGACACACGTGTAACTACGTTTTTTTATTGAACCTGATGCCTGACACGGTTAGCTACACCACTACACCCGTGATGTCAACCAGCCGGTTGAACTAGGTACCATGTCAGTACCTCCCCTAGATCGTGGCGCAGGCTACACTGAACTGGACGGAAAATACGAACTATTTACATAGCCGCTTCTAACGACCTTTCATTATTTTCGTGAATCCGAACGGTCAAGAATCCTTGAGCAAACTTCAAAACTACATATATACATACTATACACACATACATGCATACATACATAGCGTCACGCCTGTTTCCCAGTGGTTTAGGCAGAGACAACGGATCTCCACGCGCCACGATCCTGACACACCTCTGCCGCCTCTTCCATTATCGCAATGTTCTTCATACATGAAAATATCTGTGGTCTTGTGGTATGAGTCAGGCTACAATCGTAAACAGCATTATTTTATTTAAATCAATTAACAGAGTTGAACATTATGTACCGTCAGTATACACGGTGTTGCAGTTGCCCCCGTAATATTTTTAACTGACATAAGGGGGTTATTCTATATGTGAAAGTAAACAACTTCCGTAGCGAAAAAAATTTTTTTGAAACAAAAAAAATATTTTTTCCATACAAATTTTAAATACCTTTTCTCAAAATGTATGGAGAAAACAATTTTTTTTCTTCAAATTAAAAAGTCGTAGAACAAAAGTTGTTCTATTTCACGTACAGAATCACCCCCTTTCGGGTTTTACGATTGGGGTTGCAACACTGTGTATATAACATCGTGCTTTAGATTAGCTTCGTCCCTGTCGCACGAACTCGCGCGTATCTGTGCGACAGGGACGACGCTCTACTACCGGATTGTCTCTTTCTAAAGCACGATGTTAATTATTTTCTTCCGGGTACTGTACGCTGCTTTTGACCTAGAAGACTTGCCCCTAACTGACTGCTAGCGTCGAAAACGTGTAATGATCCGATTAGAGTGCGAGGCACGCGCGGGCTGAAACGAAAGTGAGAAAAAAAAAACTCAGTTCGCAGTCGCACTCTCATTTGCATCGAACATCGACGGAAGGAGAGATGGGCGACCGTATGTCTAGACTAGCTAGAGTCCACCTGCATCTTTCAAATAATTAAAATCGAGCTTTAGAAAGAGACCACCTGGTTGTATGTATGTATATGTATATATTCTTTATTGAACACCAATTTATAAAAATTAGGTACAACAGGCGAGCTTAATGTCGCGAGGCATTCTATTCTAACTAACCTTTGGGATGTGGGAGAAGTACATGCAGGCGAACAAGAATAGTTTGTGGCAATGTGTTAAGACTGTAAAGAAATATGTATGATAAACTACATACGAGTACTACATAAATACTTTAATAAGCATATACAGGGTGTCCCAAAACTCGACGTCCAAACGAAAGGAGGTCATAGAGGAGGTCATTTCCAATCAGAATCACCCTATATGTAGTTATCCATTTCTCAGTCGTTTAGAAGTTATAGCTCTTTTTCTGGATTTTTCAAATTACAACGCCAATTTTCGAATAAAAAATCGTAAAAAAAATTACATGTAACTTAGGTTCATTTAATTTTTTAGGGTTTTATTGCAATTAGTGTAGCTTTGTGAAAACATTTGTTTTATAACATTTTCTTTCTTATTCCAATAGTAAAGCCTATGTCAATTAGAATTTTTCAGTAATTCATCAATGAAGCCTTGACTTTGATTGAAGTTTACTTTAAAAAAATGTACTACAGGAAAGTGAACCTGCTTTGCAAAAACATGTACAGTTCATACGGATTCCAGAAAGGTACAATTCATTAGATTCATTACCATAAAACTTAACGAAGATATGAATTAAACAACTAATCCGGTCTAACAAATTTAAAAGCGTTAGGTACTTTCTTAGAAGAGAACAATGGAGGGCCTCTCCGTTGAACCCGTGAAAACAATTGGACCGGTCGCCAACATGTTTCACCTACCCTCTCTCCTCCCCTCCCACTCCTTTAAGCCGTTCATCACCTATCTGCGCCTGACCCACTCTTTCAGTTTCAGTGACTCGCTAGCTTCTTGTAACATCGCCGTTCCGCTATTCTGTCATATTTTGTGTATGCGAATACATGATATTGTATCTCTCTTTTATGGACGGATTGATACAAAAACGTGACCTGCCTGAGCGGCGCAGTGCGGCGGACTGAGTGCTCGCGAAAGAGTGTGTGCCGAATGCTCACAAATAGCGCGCCTCAAGTCGGTGCGTTGTATGCCACTTCCCGATACTTTTTAATTCGTTGGGATCGACGGCGAAGAAGAAGTGCTCGACGTGCTCCACCTACTCGATGGGTACCAGGAATTTCACCTTGAACGTGTGCGTTGTGTACATTTATGAACACTCTATGATCGGGATAGCGTTCGCGTTCCGGGTACCGATTGCAGTATTCGCTCGCAGCATTACGAGCGTTGCCGTCACATAAACCGTAAATAAAATGCATATTCACGGGGCGTGTAGGCTGCCATCTCTACGCAGTTTTCAGTTCAATAACAAGTCCAAATCACAAGCACAATCACAGTCCAAATCACAAGCGCAGGTTAAAAACACAGGATAGGGATCAAAGTTCGTAAAGAATAGCCAAATCGTATGTAAAGAAAGAAAAAGAAAACAGAATAGCGGAACGGCGATGTTACAAGCAGCTAGCGAGTCACTGAAACTGAAAGAGTGGGTCAGGCGCAGATAGGTGATGAACGGCTTAAAGGAGTGGGAGGGGAGGAGAGGGGGTAGGTGAAACATGTTGGCGACCGGTCCAATTGTTTTCACGGGTTCAACGGAGAGGCCCTCCATTGTTCTCTTCTAAGAAAGTACCTAACGCTTTTAAATTTGTTAGACCGGATTAGTTGTTTCATTCATATCTTCGTTAAGTTTTATGGTAATGAATCTAATGAATTGTACCTTTCTGGAATCCGTATGAACTGTACATGTTTTTGCAAAGCAGGTTCACTTTCCTGTAGTACATTTTTTTAAAGTAAACTTCAATGAAAGTCAAGGCTTCATTGATGAATTACTGAAAAATTCTAATTGAAATAGGCTTTACTATTGGATTAAGAAAGAAAATGTTATAAAACAATTTTTTTCACAAAGCTACACTAATTGCAATAAACCCCCAAAAAATTAAATGAACCTAAGTTACATATAATTTTTTTTATGATTTTTTATTCGAAAATTGGGGTTGAAATTAGAAAAACTCAGAAAAAGAGCTATAACTTCTAAACGACTGAGAAATGGATAACTACAAATAGGGTGATTCTGATTGGAAATGACCTCCTCTATGACCTCCTTTCGTTTGGACGTCGAGTTTTGGGACACCCTGTATATGTATATAATAAACTTACATATTATGTACATCGATCGGTGGTACCGTTGTTGTGCAACACAATCAACTGAATGACAGGAGAGTAAGAGAAGGGGAGTAAAGATATGTATCTAATATTATAAATTTCATTTACTTCGGTAAGGAAAGGAGAAGTTTGTTTAAATTAATCTTAAATACATTCATAGATGTAGAGGAACGTAAATGCACGGGCAGATTATTCCAGAGGCGAGCTGTTTGTACTGTGAAAGAGTCCGTGTAGAACAAGCTTGAGTGAGCCGGTATTGCCAAGAGTAGTTGTCAGCAGATCATAAAGCCAGACCGTGAGAAGAAAGAAATTCAAACCGTTCACTCAAATATGTAGAGCGTGTCGTCTCTGTCGCACAGAGACGTACGAGTTCGTACGACAGGGAAGAAGCTCTACAACCGGATTGCTCTTTCTAAAGGTCAAGGTTAATTTTTTGTTTTTTTTATGGAAACTTGACACGTTTGGCTACATCACCTACAACATCCGTGATGTCAGCCCATAACACCGGGTGAACTAGGTGCCATGTCAGTGCTTCCCTTCATTTCGCGCCGGCTACACTGAACTGGACGGAAAACACGAGCTATTTACATAGCCGTTTCGACCGACGTTTCGCTCAGTGCGGTGGTACCAACCCGGCCGGGATAAACCCTACCACCTAGTAAGGTAAGAAGGGAAGGGACCTACAGTTTAACGTGGTATCCGAACCACGGTCAGCCTCCAACAGTCGGGCGGTCATCGATCCAATAACTGACCGCACCATTAAGCTGCCGAGGCTGACGATCCCTTAGTCGACTTTTACGACATGCGACGGGGAGAGATGCAGTGGGACTATTCTTTTTAAGTACCGACCCCACACGGTACAAATTATTTACTGCATCTGTTATTATTCTATTTTACATTATAAAATACGTATAAAGAAAGAAGTATAAAGAGACACCTAGAAAGTACTAGATTCTAGTTAGTCAACTTCACATCTGCGTGTCGTCCTTATTGAGGCGTTCAGTTCAGTACAATGACACTCTCGTCTCAAGAGAATGTATTGTCGTTCCGCTTTTAGTCGCAACTGTTCGGAGCCTGCCTCGCTGGGTTTGTGCTTGGTATTAATGAATATTATGTAGATATATGCGGGAAGACAGGAAGCCGCTTGGAGAAAATATTACATCCCTGTTCAGTCTTGAAATGTGTCTTGAAGTGTTAGGGAAATTATTCTTATTATGAATAAAATATGTTTTGTTATTACCAATATTTTTTTAATACTTATTTTAATACAGCTTTTATATATTTTACAAAACACACACTTCTTCTAACATGTATTTCGAGTTAACATAGTCGTCATCAGTGTTTATCTATACATATAATTTAAAAAAATATAGATAAATTTTATGAAACCAGGTGTTTGAGGTGTCAAATCATGATGACGAATGATAGATCGCGTTGTCATTGGTTTGAATTTTTGGAATGAACCTGTGGTTTAATAGACTTATTTATTATGAAGAATTATTTTCTTGTTTCTAGCAAAACATTGAAACATATTAGTAGGTACCTCTAACCGTTGACTCTACCTACAAGATCGCAATGAAATTAAATGAAATTAAATAATTTTTTTTTATTTCACTAAATGAGCAGTTACATTCTAGTACAGTGCAGTATACAAATCATGAAATTGTATGTGAAAAAATATTTTATTTTATTTTAATGATGACTGGCTGAACTAGCGCGACGAACTAGGTTAAGCCTGTGCTAAGGTTGGCAATTTTAAGGTTCACAGATCTAGTCTGTGCGAATGAAATTAGGAAAATAGAAATACCACACAATGGGTACAATATAAAGTTGGACCTATTTTTCCGAGTAGGTATATAAATATCTATACCTACTCATATAATTTTATTAAAATATGCACTACTTAGGAGGTGTGTATTAGGCACTTGAAATATTGTTTAAAGCACACACTTTAAAAAAAATTGTTTTTGTGTGTTTCTCCTTTCTTTCAAAATAAGGTTTATATTTGATAAATTTTCCCTGTTTTCTTTTTGACCAATAAAGCAAAATAAAAGTCAAAAACCGGTCGCCCATTTTCGAAATCGCATCTTGTCACAAGAAAGAGAAAAAATTCACCCGCTGCGCGCTGCCCCCCTATGTTCACAGCAAATCTACGACGACGACAACGACGGTACCACCACGTAATGACTATATTTTGCGCCGAAAACAATAAATAACAATAAAATGCATGCGCCAGGGGGATCACCACGTTATATCGAACCAAGAGCCAATTTAAATAACTGGAAAATAAATTTAATTGTAACGAGAAACAACTTGGCTTTCGGCCTCGCTCAAATTTCCTAACTTACAGTCTTTTCGAAAATTTAGTTTCACGCGAGCGCAGCCGCATCGTAAGTAATTAACAAAATTATAATTCCTACCTATGAATTGAATAATTCAGAGGGGTAACGCGGCTGGCATCCTCGGCACAATCCCGGGGACAATAGCACTAAATGAAATTTATTTTTTAAGTTAGTTTATTTCCTAAGTTAGTTTATATAATTTTTAGATTAGTTAATTATTTTATAACTATGTTTAATTTTTTATTGAAATCATAATGAATGTCTTAACAAATTAACTATAGAGTAACAACTATAACTAAAAACTACTAAAAACTAAAAAACTTAACTACAAAATAAAATATAAACCTATAACCAATACAAAACTTAATAACCCTCCTCCAGGTGTGACGATGTGGGCACTGTACCGAGGACGCTAGCGGCGTTGCCTCGCTGGATGGCCACACTGATACGCTGCCTCAGGAACTCGAGCGAACGTTGTTCTCCTGAAGCAGCGTACAGGGACATCCCGATGTCTTTCGCGAGCCGCTTTGCCTCCTCAGACCATGCCCCCATCGTCTCCACCGAAAATGCGGCGAAGATGTGCTGGTGTGCCACCGAACTGTATTTGGTGTGCTTGTGGCGGGCTGCAGTTTCAGCGGCTGCGCCGGCGCGCTTCGAGCATGCCTTAACGTGACTGCTGCACAGAGTATCGGCGCAGGTAGCATCCCACACCAGTGACTTTCCCTCACGCCACGGGATGATGGTCATGCCATCTGGACGCTTACCATCGTCCCGGAATAGGCCCACTGGCTCCAGAGTTGAGGGAAAGCCGGCTGATACGAGTGATCTTTTTAATATGTCGTTGAGCATATGGTGACGTGGGATTCTACCCGCGCTCTTCTTCTGTTTAATTTGAATTGAATAAACTATACATATACCTAATGAAATTGCTCGATTTTGAAAGTCTTGCAAAAACTTGTATTTAAAAAACTTTTTTTTTGCTATACTGGCTGGAAGAAATCCTTATAAGTGATAAGTCCGCTTTTGCATCTCTGTTATATGTATTGGGGTTGTTTCTGTTAAATGTTTTTGGAGCAATAAATTATTTTCTATCCGTCTTCTATCTTTCTAATATTCTGTGAGCAACATTATCAGCAAATTATTGCTGATAATGCTTACTTACATAAATGTAGTTATTTCAATAATTTTAATAATAAAAAAAAAACAAAATGTGGACGTTTTTCTTATTACGAATATGCAATTAAGAACCTTGCTATTGCGAAATAAATTATTATAAAATGTTGAAACAAAATTCAAATGTAGATCTTTCGATCTTTCGTGCGATTTATTAAAAAAAGCTCAAGGAACGCGAACGCTGTGAATGCGGCGACAAAATACTTGCGTGCTCGCGCGATACCTCGACCGTGGAAACAAATGCCGAGAAATGCGATTGTCATACATTGCATGCATTTTGCCTTGTTACCAACATTTGATCTGCGTGCATTCCATTTGCAGGAGACAGAAGTTACCAAGTTAACCAGTCTGACAGAGATATACTTATATTTTCGTCTTTGTGCACTTTTCTTTCGCCTTCTCGAAAAGTTAATGCCCCCTCTAGTAATTGTTTTTTATAATTGTCGATGGTATGCGCTTGTCTCGGCAGCTACACGATTAGTTACCTAGTCATTTTATTATTGTTTTCATAAAATACTTGTTCATAGACTCGCTTTGCTGTCGACTTCGCTAGCATGAAATATTGAGCTTAATTTGCTAATTAGGAACGTCACTTACCCCATGCACAACATACAGACATCGTCGGAATTTAAAATTTTATATTAACAAAGAAAAGCAAAAAATATACAATGCTCTGTATTTTGTCGTTTTTATGTTGGCTATTTATTTACTGGTAATCTTCATCATATTTCCCCACAAAACCTTGGCCTCAACTACCTATGTATTTATATAGTAAATCTTAAAAGTGATGATTGAATAAAAAATCTCATACAAAATCTGCTCTGCCGATCATTATCCACGAACTCGATTGACGGCCATGCCGCTATGAATGGCCCGTCCAATGTTCGCCAGACGACTTTATACGTAGTCGTAATGTATGTGCGTATTTATGTATAGCGCCATTTTGCTTCACAACCTCCTTTCATCAATGAATGGAAGGGAGTCGCCGGATGAGTTGTGTAAGGGTTTTAAAAGTAGAGATTAAAATATCTTCATGCGTGTAAATGAATGAATCAAATAAATCCCCACATCAAATAAAAATACACACAGAATCGGCGTTGGCATTCACACATTGGATATTGTTTATTGTTTATGGTATAATTTCATCCATAGATATGTAACTTACGCTTGGACAATGGGCATGCAGAAATCCGCCAGTTCCAATTCAATGCTAAGAAGAACTGACAAACAAATTTCGCAAGTCACAATGTTTTGTTAGTACCTTATTCATAAATAAAAAATAAGTATTATAGTAACTTACAAATAATTAACCCACACTACCGCTCTCAAGAACGTAATTATTCACTTACATCATAAACGTAAATACAAGAATCTGACCACTCTGCCCACTTACATTACCTACCTACATCTGGCGCATAGTATTAGTGCCATCGTCAATTTTGTTACTTAAATATATCAAGTCATATCAACAATAACTAGTATAAGTTTATTACAAAGGAATGTAATAAGCCATGTTAAAAATAAAAAAAATCCTAAAGATAAGAAGTGTATCCAATTGTCAAAATGCGTTAATGGGAAAACAGTAGTTAGACTCTTAGATAAAATTACGGTCAGCTAATGCATCATTAACAGTGTAAATAACCACAGGTTATAACTATTAATCTCTTAAGTTTTTTTTTTGCTTTTTATAATATAGATATGCGGGCGTTTTTTCGTTTTTTTAGTTTGCAATGAATAAAAAAAACATTTAAAAATATTATGATTTTTAATTATTCAAAAAGCAAGTGAGGCCGGTTGTCACTTGGGCACAGACTTGGGTTTATTTTTATTTTTTGTCATGGTACTATTGGGATAAATCAGTGCACATTGTACCATCAATGGTACTGTCTAATGGTACAAGTGGTCCGGAAGCGTTTTATCCTGTTACGAACATTTGGTCTGCGCGCACTCAGTTTAAATCAGTCACAAGATACGTAAGTAAACAAGTGCGTAATATATACTTACTATATATGTATATTTATGCATATGTATTTGTAATTTCGCCTTTGCGCACTTTGAGCTCCTCGAAAAGTTGATGCCTCTTCTAAATATTATTTTCTTTGGAATGAATGCACAGTATTGTACGTAGGTAATATGCGCCCGCGCAGTAGGTTTTTGCATCTCGTTTTGACGCGCTGCGCTCGTCGATTCAGTGTCATGGCGCCTCGCGGACGAAGCGGGCGCGCACGTGCTCGCGCCCTTCCTGAATAAATAAATTATTTAAATTTATTTACGCGCCCGCGAGTTAGTTAAGTGAGAATTTACATTTAAAATTAAAAGCTTCTATCGTGCATTTTACGGATATAAAAGTGGTTTGTGTTGTGTGTAATTTAAGTTTAATTTTATATTGCGAGTGTTTTGTTTTGGCGCATCATATACCTATGTTGGCATTTCAATTGTCAGTTTGTCTTATCTTGTCTCAACGCATGCTCTCAGTTCAGCAGCCTTATTACGAGCTTTTGACATAATGGAGCGTAAGGTGTAGCGTAGCTACGCGAACGTATACGTCTGTGGAAGCGCGTAAGTCTAACAGCGATCACGAGTCACTTTCGTAAATCACGTGACCTAAAACGTAGCTTCGCAAAGCGTATACGATTCCGTAACGTGCCATAGACAACAGACTAAACAACATCAAAACAACACTTCAACAGTGTTGCCAACTTAATGAGTTCACTGCTAAATCCGAGGAAGGTTTTAATGGCGGCTTCAAGATCTTTAGTACGAAAAATTATAGGAGAACATTTTGGTAGACGAAATAATTTATGAATAAGCGAATTCTTGAAGTAATCGTACCGAACTGGCTAGTATTATGATTTTAGGAGTAGTTTCACCGCAATATTATAGAGCAAAATTCGAAATCACAATTGGCAACACTAGTAATTTTACATTGAAGTGCGTGCGAAAGAGAAAGTACGTTATATGATGTTGATGTTCGAACATAGAAGAGCGATATTGATTGACGGCACAGATTACCAATTTATATGTCTGATTGACGGGTCGACTCCAACCCTCACCGCCACTACGCCTACTACCACCATCACCACGTCTCCAAACTCCGCCACTGCCACCAAGTCCATCACCTGCACCACGTGTGCACACTCCTCAGCGTGCACCACCGGACCGGACACACCGCCACGTCTCGGCGCACTCCACAACGTGCACGTGTTCATAATCGGCCAAGACGTATTGTGTCACCGCAACAGTTGCTTGCACGTTTTCGGCAGCCCACTGCCATGGATAGGGCTGTAAAATTATTTATAAATGCTGACCGGGAGGAAAGGGAACATCGGCGTCTCTACGGGGTGCCAGAGCAGGAGTTCCGCTATGAGGCAGTACTCCGGCAAGAGCAAATCCAGAGACAGTGGATGGATTTGCTCGAACGGTTTGCTCCGCCACAAGGCCGAGACTGATTTTTTCGCAGGTGTTTTCCTTCACAATATGGAAAACAATTGGAGAGGCGTATGCCCAGTAGTGGACGGCTCAACGCGGTAGATGATTATGATGATGAATGTGATATCAAAGCAATGGCAGTGGGCTGGTCAGGCGAGTTGCAGGGATGACAGCCGCACACACATCCTACACTTTTTAGGTGGTAAATGTCATCGTCTCTGCCAATCTTCGGATGGATCTTCTTGAGCCATATTCGGTTATGTCAGCCCCATGGTGACTTTTAAGTTGATAGAGTTAAAAAAATACCTAAGTCGCTCTCCATAGCATGTACAGGATTAGTTCTGCTGTATCCTCCTATTATTCTCAAAGCTTTGCTATCATTTCATTTTGTCAATTCCACTATTGGCATTTATTAAAACTGTATAAAATTACTTTGGCTTTCAATCCTATTACTTTAAATATAATATACATACATACATAGCGTCACGCCTGTTTCCCGGTGGGGTAGGCAGAGACAACGGATCTCCACGTGCCACGATCAATATAATAATATATTATATCCGTATATTATATACGTATCCCGCAGACCGGTGGATACGTAGCTCTCCGAGATGGGGGTGGTGGTGGCCTACGAGTCTAGTACCACCACCTATCGCTTGTAGCTTGCCTCGCGTCGTCTCGGAGAGCTCCGTAGCCACGGCCTGCACCCGCCGGCGTGCTTGGAGGCTTGCCTCCCGCCGTCGGCGTAAATTACCGTTTTTATCTAAATTTTGTATTAATTTTGTGTATTTTTATTACTTTTTGTAAAATGTATGTAAAATTAATATAAAAATATTGTAAAACGTGAAATAAAGGATATAAAATAATATATCCTATTACTTTCAGTGAGCTAAACTTGTACCTATATATATATATATATATAGGTACAAGTTTATGTGTAACTGGTTTGTCTTAACGATTTGGATGACATTTTTTATATAGATAATGTTTTTTTAAGTTTATGTGGATAGGTATCATTCCTGATAAATTATGTTTCTCATACTAAAAAATTTTTTTTCTTTTTTAAAATAATCATGCTGAAATCGAAGTGTAAGTCATGTAGCGCCATCTGTTAGACACCGAGCAAAGCTCGGTCACCCAGGTACTATACTTTTATTTTAAAAATCCATTATTACTGCCTATAATTTATCAGAATTCCTCTTTGACTGTGATTTGTAAATGAAAAATTATTTTCCTGTAATTTTTTTTATTAAATATAAAAGGTGAAATAATTAATATTAAAAATTTAAATGTATAATGCTAAAGCAATTACTCATACATACATACATATCACACACGCTGAATCCCGCCAATCGGGGTAAGCAGAGCAATCGGTGTTGTGCTGCAAGAACTCTGCTAAATTACAGCACAACACCGACCACCACGTTTCGCAAAGTATTCGATCAAGACATCAATCGATCAAGCAGCAAGTAAGGCACGAAGAACCACCTGCTGCATGACTTGGTGGAAGTACCGTGCCAAAGTGAGAGGTGGCGAGCCTGTCGCCCTTTAGCACGGTATCTTGTCCTTATCCCTTCGTCGCCTTTTACGACATGCACGGGGAGAGATTCAGTGGGGCTGTTCTTTTTAAGTACCGGCCCCACACAGTACTAGTACACAGTACAGCAATTACTCCTCTTAATTTATTAGGAATTAAACATAAAATGGCATAGGCAAAAGAAAAATATCATCCAGGTTGAATATGACTTAAGTAACCAAAGGAAGCTGCGTGCCTGTAACAACACTCGCCGCGCCGCCGCCGGCTGTCTCGCACTATGGCCGCGCCTGTAAATTAAGAAGATTAATTAAAAACCGGCCAAGTGCGAGTCGAACTCGCGTACCGAGGGTTCCGTATCGCCATGTCATGGCTAGCGCCACTCACGCCATCTAGATGGCGTGTTATGAAATGCTTCATATTAGTTAAATGTCATGATTAGTTAAAAGAAAGAAAAAAAAAATTTGTGTGATAGATAAATGAAAAAAAAAACCGTTGAGCAATTGAGGGAAAACAATTCTAGACAAAAAATTGTAAAATACCTAATCATTACCTAATGAAATCATTTTATGGCAGAATTTTTTAAATTGAGCTAAATTTGTGTTATTATGTTTGTTTAAGAACTGCTGCTATGCATACATAATTACAATGAGTGTTGTACAATGAGAATGTGTAAATCGAATGTGTGTTTTTAATTTGGACAACTAATCTAAATCTCAAGAACCTTTGGTTCTAAATCTAATAGATATAAATGATAGGGATAAAAAAAATTATAGGCAAACTGCGCAGAGAGGGTTATTGACAAAGTCAATTCTAACCTATATTTCGCTTACCTTTAGGTCGCGGCTGATCCTTTGCGATGAACGTAGGTCCGTGTACCGTCCTACCTCCTCATTGAGGAATAAAAACGCCTGTTTTGAAAGGCGGTAACGCCTTCGAAACTCCGCCTCAGTGAGGCGCTTCACAGGATCCATGAAGTTCCTTATTAGGGCTCCATGGCCTCTGTGTTCCTCGTGTAAGTCCTCCTGCTCAGCGTGAAACGGCATATTTAAGAAAGCGAGACGTCGAGCACTCATTTTTTAAACAAATTTTCCCAACACACCACCTGACGTACGCTCCTTACACTATCAATATGGCCGGTGTAATACAATTCCGTACATCGTTGCGTCTTACGCATTGTACACGACGTTAAACTGTCAAAGTTGAAACTCGTAATTCCGAGTTCCATACATTTTGACAACATCGTAGCGTTGACATGCGTAGGGTAAAGAACGTACAACACGGGCAACGCAAAGGTAACTCGTAATCGCTGTTTTAGTTCGCAAATCTATCACTAGAGGCGCTGCTCTGTTTCTCCATACAAAATGATGCGGAGAACACGGCGTAGCGTAGCGTAGCGTAGTAATCGTAAGCTCGTGATTAGGCTGCAGTTAAAATATTTTTTTTGTTTACTTACTCGTTTTATAATCAACGGATGTGTAAATATTATTTGTTTGTGTGACGTGTGACGTGCTCTGGTGCATTATCGCATTGATACGGATTACAATCGGCCATTGCCGTTGTGGGTTTATGCTCGACATCGTTCTGATTTTACACTGTGGGTGTTGATGATTTATTTTACAACTAGATTCAAGTTTATTTTACGTAGTATTTATTGATTGATTGATTGATTGACTTTAAGGTAACCTACAGCCTGCTTTGGTGTCTTAAGCATTTTTCTAGGTTTCGACAAAATTTTAAACTTTAGAGATTTTGGTTTCATCGTTCAGAGCTAAATTCAAAAAAAGACATGCGGAATCTAAATTTATAGAAATACTTTCTTGCTCAAAAAAAACATTTTACAAAATTTAAGATTTCAAATTGAGAACCTAACTTTTTTTTCTAATTCGGTTAAAATGAATCTAACATTAGGAATATACTTTTAAAATTGTTATTCTGAAAAAAAAATATGAGCGGAAAACGTACAAGTAAAACATTGTTTTATTCTTCAAAATGATGTATTCCCAACATTTCATATTAGATTCAAATTAAATTCTTACTTAAAACGTGCACTGTTTTACAAAGCCAACATCATTGGTGGTAGAATTCCCAAGAATTGTTCAGTATTCTTGGAGTTCCCAGTAAACACGAGTGACAGTAACATAATCCACGGTATCAGATGCAACGCTCTTGACACAGTTATTGTAGAGAGATTCTTTGTCGGGCATTTGTTAGTAATATGATCACTATTATTGATATCAAATGATGTGAGAATTCTTTATATTTTTTTCTCAGAATCTGTTGAACGAATATAATATGTACTTAAACATAATGTACTGTATATATTGCATAACCACTTTTAATTATCTTTAGTTGGGATACTTGAAATTTTAATTCAAATAAAAACAAATATTTAAGTTTAAGCCAATATACTGAGTGCGCTCTGTTTTCGTCACATGTTTAAGTTTTATTATATTTGATTAAATTGTTTTTGTGACGAATAAATCATTCTTTATATCTTTCCATACATGTGAGTAACACAAAATACACACAGATAAAATTAACTATACTTAATTACTATTTAAAAATGTATAATTTTCGGTTATTCCTACTTTTCAGAAACTAGAACAATTGTAAATTTTCCGAAAACATTTAGTTAATTTTAAAACTACAGAAAACCAATGATAAGCGTGTGCTAATGAACTTTCCGTTGAACACCCATTTCCAAAGCAAACTTTTATCACCAACCTGGAAAGTTTGTTAAAGAGAAGTCAAAGTTCAAATAGATTTTAATTAAACTATTTAATTAAATGCTGAATGGTATTTTAAAATTATTGCATCGTTAAAATCGATATTGCGTCAACGTCTATCTCAGGATTTAGTCTTTATATTCGAGTTTATTGCGGAGCGAGGACCTACAAAGTTTATTAGTTACTCATGAAGTGAAAATTATTTGTAGAAATTGTTTGTTAAAAAAATTAAGATTAAAATTATAAGCACAGCTAATTAAGGCAAATAAAGAATATATATTTATACATATACATACTTTTAATAATTTCAGATAAAGGTCATTGGGCACAATCCGACCCAATTTGTGAAGGTTTGCCTACAGAAACAAAACTACTTTTAAATTAGTAAGGTATATCCCACTTTTCATTTTATGTAAAAATTATTTAAAAAAACCACGGCAATAAAATATAACAAGTGATTCAAAAGTTGAAGATATTTATTGCAACGAACAAATTCATAGAATTTCAATGAAGGAATTGTATTAAAAAACACCATGCGTACAAAGAGGTATTATGTACTAGCGTACTAGAGTTGATGGAATAGAATAAATCTTATAAATAAATAAATAAATCTTTTTTTTTTACAAATACAGAATTTTATTTTATCCATCATGAACAATTTATCGAAATTCTCTACACTATTTTATTTCTGTAGATTCTGGGTATATTTTTGGTACCAAGAGAGATATACAGAATTTCATGTTCTGTCTAATTCCCATTATTTATGGTAATGCGACCCATATATTCGTAAACCAGAGATATATGTCGAAACATCCCACATCAATTAATTTCTGTAGGTCGTGGGTAAATTTTTCATACTTAAAAGTGCCCAATGACCTTTAATTTCATAAATTGTAACAATTTTTCCTTCGACAATTTATTTGTCAACAGAAAAATTATTAGAACATATATAGGAGTAGGTATATTACAAACGCACGCAAACGTTATGCATAATTTTGCCCTTCTTTTGACTTCGACGTAGACGGATAAAAATGATAAGCTCGCGTCAAGTATGGCACTGCTCTGAATATAAACAAGATACTTTACTCAGGAGGTTCTGCTCAGCTGACTTACGCGCATGGTCATAAAAACCCAGAATACGTATTGTCATACATTACATACATATAGCCTTGTTGTCAACATTTGATCGGCATGCACTACATTTGTAAGAGACAGAAGATGCGCGAGCCAACACGTGCGAAAGAGTTTTGACATTTTTATTTTATTATGACATTTTATTTTATTCTTATTTTGATTTATTTTTATGTGGTGATATTTTTTATTTGACGGTTTTATTGTTAGGTTTGATCCTAACCCTGCGAAGTTTCTTACCGGTTCTTCTTCGTGGGTGTAATCGAATCGGATAGAACAAATTGTGACAAATTCGAGTACAGTCATGCTGTCTAATGAATGCTTAATAAACAATACAACAATACAATACAATTTCAAATGTTAATTTTAGTTTTTTTAGTTTTTTTTAAATTGTAAATTGTTGTTTGACGATGGCCTCTTTTTGCTTTGAAAGAAATAGATTAAGAATAATTTTTATGCAATATTTGACTTGCTAAGTGTATAAAATGTACCAAAGATACCAATAAAAGAATTGAATTGAAACATTGAAAAAGAGATAGGTTTTATAATTTCGTCCTTTGCGCCCTTTTTTTCACATCGTTGACGTGTCGATGGCGCTTCTATGGATTTCTTCTCAAATGCACCTTTAAATTATGTCACCTCTGTTGTATAAACTGGCATATATGTCACACACAGTATATACATATATGTATACACATAGTGTCATAGTTTACATACGAAAAAGATTTTTAAAGTTTGCTTAGACATAATATGTTATATTTCACGTAATTAAAACTTAGTAGTATAAGTTATATTAAAAAAAAGCTCTAAGGCTTCTTACCCGGTTCTTCCTTATAAATGGCATTGCTAAACATTGACAAAAAAATATTATGACGAACCATACTGAATATGCATATGTCTCAATGAAATATTAGTAATGTTGTATGTTTTTTATGGCGAAATAAATATCGGAATCTATGTCTTATTACAACAAACTCTTCGAATACAAATTTAAATTTATTTATTAGTTCAAAACATGATACCTATGCAGTCGAAAAATCAACAGATAACATACAATTTTCTTATAACTAGTTGGAACACAAATTTCACTATTTATTTCACAGACCTCTTGTCTGCTGTGTGAATCCCGCGCGTAATGTCATCCATCACGCACGGTCGAATAGTTTTTATGCGCGAAGTAGGTACGGCGAAGTCGTGAATATTGACTTCCTGCATCACAGGCAGGAGGTAGGGAGGGACCAAACGCACGCAAATGACCTAAGTAGGTGTCAGTCAGTTCTTCATTATCTATGAAGTCACGAATGGTCCCGTAACTGCATATTGCATTTCCGTTGAGCATTTCATTTGCACTTGTGCATCGGAAATTCTTTCGTAATATTGACATTATGATAAAAAAACTGCAGTACTCTGTGGAGCCGGTACTTAAAAATAATAGACCCACTGCATTTCTTCCCGTGCATGTCGTAAAAGGCGACTAAGTGAGAAGGACTTCCTGGATGTATGTGATTTTAGCAAAAGCCACATTTGCACTTGTGCATCGGAAATTCTTTCGGAATATTGAATAGAATAGAATAGAATAGAAACTCTGCACACAAATTGAAGGAAGAACAGTACACGACAAGAAACAAGAAATACAGGAGTGCGCAAAGGCGGACTTATCACTGCAAGTGATTTCTTCCAGTCAACCTTTGGGTGATGAGGAATAAAATACAGAGAAAGAAATATGGGTAGTGCAAGCGAAAGGGAGGAGGAATTATTCTATGAATATACCTACATGTAACATACATACCTATTTATACAATACATAAAATACAAAAACATAAACATATATAGAACTTAGATACTACATACAAATAATACATACGATATACTAATCTACAAGTGAATACAAAATTAATGAAGGTAGAATTTCTTCAATAACTTTTTAAAAGAGTTTACAGTTTGGGAGTGACGGACGTAGTGCGGCAGCGAGTTCTATAGACGAGCAGAATGGACAGTAAATGAATCGGTGTAAAAACCAGAAGCGTGACGTGGAATCCCTAGAAGGTTATCATCACTAGAACGGAGAAGAAGACCGTGAGAGGATAGGGGGAGGAAGCGAGAACGAAGGTAGTTGGGAGCGTTAGGATTGTTTAATACGCCATATAAAAGACTAAGGATATGACAGTTCCTACGGAGACGAATTGGAAGCCATTCGAGCCGAGCTCGGTACTGGGAGACATGGTTGTACTTACGCAGACCAAATATGAACCGGATGCATAGGTTCTGCAAGCGTTCAAGCTTGTCAAGAAGAATTTCGGTCAAATCCAGGTAGCAGACATCCGCATAGTCAAGAATTGGGAGTAAGAGAGATTGTGCTAGAGCAAAGATTGCGGTGGAAACTGACTTATGACATGACATTATGATAAAAAAAAACTGCAGTACTGTGTGGAGCCGGTATTTAAAATGATAGACCCACTGCATCTCTTCCCGTGTATGTCGTAAAAGGCGACTAAGGGAAAAGGACTTCCTGGATGTTTAAAGTTAAAAAAAAAATCACTGAAAAGAAAAAATACTTTCAACACAATAGACACCTATAAAGTACTCGTATTTCATATTGGCTCTTATGCCAAGTTTTTAACGTTCATTTTAACATTTTCTTTACCGGCAAGGTTGCGGTCGTTTGCCCCGATAAACAGATCATCATTGTGGGCATCGTGCGCGCACGCAGAGCCGAAAATAAATACAACGGGAGCTTATTAACTTAAGTTCGGGAACAGGGGTAGGCAGAGACGGGACAGATGATTATAAATCATTCGAAAGTAATAGTGTTATTGTCTGTATGATTGTCCGCTTATAGCTCGAGAACACCTCAATCGATTTTCACAGTTTCACCATAGCAGTTCTGTATGTTTGTCCGCTTATAACTCGACAATAGCTCAACCGATTTACTCAGTTTTCGCCAATACAGTCTTGTATGTTTCTCCGCTTATAACTCGAGAACACCTCAATCGATTTTCACATTTTTCACCAATGCAGTCCTATATGATTGTCCGCTGATAACTCGAGAACAGTTCAATTGTTTTACACAGTTTTCACCAAAGCAGTCCTGTATGTTTTACCGCTTCTAACTCGAGAACACCTCAATCGATTTTCACAGTTTCACCATAGCAGTTCTGTATGTTTGTCCGCTCATAACTCGACAACACCTCAATCGATTTTCACAGTTTTCACCAATGCAGTCCTGTATGATTGTCCGCTGATAACTCGAGAACAGTTCAATTGATTTACACAGTTTTCACCAAAGCAGTCCTGTATGTTTTACCGCTTATAACTCAAGAACACCTCAATCGATTTTCACAGTTTCACCATAGCAGTTCTGTATGTTTGTCCGCTTATAACTCGACAACAGCTCAACCGATTTACTCAGTTTTCACCAATACAGTCTTGTATGTTTCTCCGCTTATAACTCGAGAACACCTCAATCGATTTTCACAGTTTTCACCAATGCAGTCCTGTATGATTGTCCGCTGATAACTCGAGAACAGTTCAGTTGATTTACACAGTTTTCACCAATGCAGTTGTACGTATCCCTGAAAGTTATTAAATTATAGTTATTGGTGAACTAGGTGCCATGGCAGTGCTTCTCTTCGGTCATGCCGGCTACACCGAACTGGACGTAAAACAAGAACTATTCTCATAGCCTTTTTATACTTTTTTTCAGTGCGATGGTACTAATCCGGACGGCTTAAACCCTACCACTTAGTAAGCTATGCAAAGGGTACTTCATATTTACTTTGGAATTCGAATCACCGCGAGCCTCAACGGTATGAATGGTCACACACCCAAAATTTGGCCGTCCGATGTGCTTAACTTCGACGATCGGGCGCCGATGCATAACGCCACCGAGCTGCCGAGGCCGACGAAAGGTCGTATAGGACATGCGGTTTAGTCCGACTTGGACGCGAGCTGTGCCTCGAGTATAGTTGTTTATATAACATCTAAGGAAGGATCCCAAATATTGTAACATAATTAACATGGTAATATTTGTTTGTATAATTAGATAGGTACGTTCTTTCCAACGCTCCGCTGTAGATAGCTGGAACACTTCGGAATGTTCTGTTATGCCTCAGATAACGTGCCAGTCAAGTGTCTATTCTCAATGGAACATATCCGGGTTTTTATACAGAAAGGGACGACGACGGCTGAACCGGCACCCTTATTACGATAATGCAACCGGTCCGCCGGACCGGTCCGTAGCTCCAAATCTGACAGTTCGGCGACTGTTTTATGCGATTTTGGAATGCAACCAGTCCGTGCAACGGGTATTGCGGTATCAGTCCGCAGATGTGTCATACATTTTACGGCATATTGATATTACGATCGCATTTGCAGTCGCACAACTGTCAAACTTGCGACCGACCGCAGCCCGCGAGCTGTCATCCGTGATGCTCCTCCTGAGCAGCATCATAGCACCATTCACGGCTAACGAGCGACGATCTTTTCTTTGTTTTTGGTGGTGACATCGTATAGGTATATTTATAGTCGCTAAAATAAGTAACGTATGTTCATTCATAGTGTTTGAATTATGTTTTTTTAGTAAATTTAATATTTTAATAGTATTTCTTAAATATATATAATTTTAACTTGGTCTTGAATTTATATCATATATATTATAGAATATATAAATAGGAATAATAAAGAAAACCTATCTCTCTCTCTCTCTCTCTCTCTCTCTCTCTCTCTCTCTCTCTCTCTCTCTCCCTCCCTCCCTCCCTCCCTCCCTCCCTCCCTCCCTCTCTCTCTCTCTCTCTCTCTCTCTCTCTCTCTCTCAGTGATGATAATATCTTAGCCATTTCCACTCATAAAACTGGATATTACACAAACTCCTTTTCTGTGCACGCAGCTCGGCTGTGGAATCTACTACCTCACTGTATACGGCACTGCAAGTCGCTTCCGTTATTCAAAAAACACTTAAAGTTGTACTATCTCCGTCAGTGTGAAGTCAAAAGCTAAAAAATCCTTTAATTCTGAATGGACAAGTATGTATGTATATATTTAGGTATTATGTATTATATAAATTGTAATTCATATGTATTTAATTTAATCTATAAATAGTAATTTATACGTATAATTAACTAGTATGTACTTATATGTAGTGTATATTATAGTATATTATAGTTATTTTCCTTATATTATATTTTACATTCCCACACTCAAGTCTTTTGCTACTACCTACTTATATCTCGCAACATACGACTCTCAAACATCCAAAGGTTGACTGGGAGAAATCCCTGTAAGGGATAAGTCCGCCTTTGCCCCTCATGTAAATTTCTTATTGTGTGTTTATGTTAAATGATTTTTGGAGCAATAAAGTATTTCTATCTATCTATCTATCTATCTCTCTCTCTCTTTGTTTTTAAATTAATTTAAAATTTTAACTTGGTCTTTTTTTTTTTAATTCTTGGTACCCGAGACACTTGGCGCCGTCAGCATGGATTGTTGAGCCGACGACGCCCATATTTATCATCTATATATACAATCTCTATATTATCTATATTGTAATAGGAATAACAAAAAATTTAGAAGTTTTAGTTGTTAACACATTTTGGTCTTCTGCGTCATTTCGAAATTATAATACAAGTGACTTTACATAATTGTACAATATATACGGTGTTGCAAATGCCCACGCTATATTTTTAACTGCCATCAGGAGGTTATTCTGTATGTGAAGCTAAATAACTTTTGTTACAGAAATGTTTTTTTCGAGAGAAAATATTTTTAATATCAGAAATAACATTGTAGCATTCCACAATCAGGATTAGAACCCGCAACCTCCTGCATTGATTATTGAGGGCGGCTCTTCTGCCTGCTAGGCTATTCAAGAACACAATTTGAGGGAGACCGAGATAGCATGAAAGCGGCCGCCATCATATCTTTATGTGTATAATATATCAGTATGTATACATACACCGCCCGACAGACCGCCGCGCCGCGCCGCGCCGTGCAGGCAGAAACGCCTTTCCTAAGCAATCCGTAACACAATAAATAATTTGTTCAATCGCTTGTATTAATTATCATTGCTTTATGTTCCTATATTTGGCATGTTAAAAGTAACATACGTTATTTATTATTGATTTTAATATATACTTTTCCCATTCGTAGTAACATTTTACAAGTTTCTTTCAAAATTTGGCACCTTACCTGAACCAACAACCAACCTTTGATGTCGGTCCGCGGGACCGGTCGCATTATCGTAATACAAATTTTGTCCGTCGCAGTCGCAACATCAACACCAGTCGCAACATCAGCACCATTATCGTAATAAGGGTGCGGGTATGGTTGGATGGACTTAGTATTTATTTCTAACTCTCCTCGGCGCTATGTATTTAGAAACTATTTCCCAAACCCGATTGCTGAATAGGATATGTTGCTGTTCTTAGGGTTCTGTAGCCAGCGGCACTGTCAGGGGCCCTTGTAAAATCGTGTGAATCGTCTGTTCGTCCGTCCATCCGTCCGTCCGACTTAAGTTCTTTTGATACTTTTCTTATATTTAAGTTGATATTTTGAAACATGGAATTCAAATAGAATAGTTTTTAATGAAATGAAGTGGGAATTTATTTGTAACCGGCCAAGTGCGAGTCGGACTCGCGCACCGTGGTTTCCCCACCACAAAAAAAAAAACGTTGAAAAAACACAGCAATACAGACGGACAGACAGATGTTTTAGGCGTAGTAATAGGCTTCCGTACCGGGTACGGAAACCGAAAAATTCAAACAAGCCTCGAAGTCTCGAAGCCTCTGAGCAGGGCGGGAGACGGACAATTCCACGTAAAACTGTAGATCCCTTCCCTTCTTACCTTACTAGGTTGTAGGGTTTATTCCGCCCGGGTTGATACCACCGCATTGAATGTAACTTCGGTCGAAACGACAAATAGTTCGTGTTTTCCGTCCAATGCAGTGTAGCCGACATGAAATGAAGGGAAGCACTGACATGGCACCTAGTTCACCCGGTGTTATGGGCTGACATCACGCATGTTGTAGGTGAGTAGTAGTTAACCGTGTCAGTTTTCATTTTAAAAAAACCTCCTTTAAAGGATATAGTCATCATGAAGCGAGTGAGAAACTAATTTATGCCTATGAGAATTCAAAATTCATTTGAACAATGCAGAGTGACATCACCGGAAATTCTCACTTGACATGCGACGTGTAAATGGCGCGCCTCTCTGTGCGGCCATGCCATTTTTAGGGCACTGACATGACGATTTTCTTTTATTATTTTTTTTTTTTTATGGAAACTGACACGGTTGGCTACATCACCTACAACGTCCGTGATGTCAGCCCATAACACCGGGTGAACTAGGTGCCATGTCAGTGCTTCCCCCTTTGATCGTGCCGGCTACACTGAACTGGTCGGAAAACACAAACTATTTACATAGCCGTTTTAACCGACGTTTCATTCAGTGCGGTGGTACCAACCCGGGCGGGTTAAACCCTACCACCAAGTAATATTAGGAGGGAAGGGACCTACAGTTTTACGAGGAATCCGAACCTCGGTCAGCCTCCAACGGTCAGCGGTCACCCATCCAAGTACTGACCGCACCCAGCGTTGCTTAACATTCTATAGCGACAGTTGACTGTCTGCACCACTGAGCTATCGAGGCTGACAAATGACGATGTGAAATGGCGCATGTTGCTATATTTCAGTTTTTTTTATGTAAACCGGCATGCGTGGCTGTGCCGAGAGACCAATGGTACAGTCGACAGAGCCAAAATCACCTCTCCTCACGAAACCACGCTCAGTTAGGTGCCATGCCAGCAGATTTGCGGACTGTTGCTAGGCTGTCTAGCCCGTTAATACGACGCTTGAAGACACCCAGGTTAAAGGATTCAGGAAATACACTCGCCGGAAGACAGACAAAGTTACACGTTACGGAAGACAGTTAAAGTTTTGATGAGTGAAGTACCTATCGAATATTTAAATAATACAAAGTTACTCACTGAATTGATTTATTCATTGAACGCTTCATAGCAAAAGTACCTCGCTCGAGCCAATGCGGAAGTGATTAATTTATTAAAATATCTGAAAAAAAAAATATTACAAAGTTTTCTATGTGAAAATAAATATATTCGCCTACCTTTAGAATATAAATCGAAACGACGCAGAAATGCTTTTCAAATAATATATTGGTGTTTCATAAAAAACAACTTCAGCGTTTCTCCTAAAGCTAAAATAAGAGAACACACAAAAAATGCACCAAATCATATACTCCTCTCATTTGATTTAATTTCATTTATTAGTTTCAGTCTTGGGTACCACACCGGTGCACTTGAGTTAGTCACAAATTTGTACAAAAATTTTAACAATTTATAACTTTCGGGGTTCATCCATGGCAAGGGACCAAAATATCTATGTTCTAGCCTAAGCAATAATATACACACCTTTAAGCGAATTCTCAATAAACTAAAAAATAATAATAAATACAGTTAAAGTATAAAAAATACAGTTTTGTGCATGAAATAGCAATTTTTTTTTATTGCACACGTGAAACAATTGGCGCCGTCAGCGTGAATTGTTGAGCCGACGATGCCCAACAGCGTTTGCCTTTTTACGCTATCTTGAAAAATCCTAAGTCATACACTGAAGGAAACACATCGGAAGGAAGTTCATTCCAGCGTTTCGCAGTGCGGAAGATAAAAGAAATACTGGAGCGCTTAGTCCGCACTTTAGGCAGCTCTACAGTAAAGGGATGCATTCCCCGATTTCCCCGTCTGTTACGCGTGGACCTAATGGGGAACTGGTGAGGTCGGAATCGTTTCCAATAGCTCCTCAGAGCATTCACCGTTGAATTATAGTCGATAGAAAATTAAACTATAGCAAATTAAAATCACACCACACGTCATGCGGTCTTACGAACCACCCAATTCTGAATCATCCCCGGTCCCCGGAAGACATCACAAGGACTTGAACCCTTCTTAGAACGGTCCTGAAATAGCCGCGCGAAATTGTTTCACCTCCTAAGGCGGGCCTGAGTGCTAAATTCCGCAGGCGTTGACAAATCCTGAAGCACCGCGAGACGGGCTGTAAGTCTTGAGGAAATACTATACTGTAGCCACAGGACCACGTACCGCGCACTCTACTGGAGGTGACAAATGCGATTTCATTTTGCTGTACATTCCCACCTTGCCTCCATCAACATCTGAGGCGGTCCTTCGCCCCCAATGTATTTTGATTCTGCCAACCTTACTATTAAAGTAAAAATCATTGAAGTAATTTTACATGTACGAGTATTATAAAATGTATTGCATCATATTCGAATAATTGTTTTAAATTGTATTTGGGTTTAGCATTGACAATACCATTTCGCGGCGGGGCGGGATGACATGTTATACAAATGACAGTCTCATTGTGCCGTGTGGAGTCGGTACTTATAAAGAATAGCCCCACTGCATCTCTCCCCATGCATTTCGTAAAAGGCGACTAAGTGATGAGGACAAGATGCCGTGCATAAGGGCGAAAGACAGGCCCTTTCACCTTGGCGCGGTCCTTCTACCGAGTCATGCAGAAGGTGGGTCTTCGTGCCTTACTTGCTGCTTGATTGAGCTATCTTGTCCTAATAATTTGCTAAATTTGGTGGTCGGGGTTGTGCTATTATTTACAAGATTACTTGCGGCACAACACCGATTACTCTACTTCCCCTGATTGTCGGAATACAGCGTGTGGTATGTATGTATGTATGTATGTATGTATGTACCGAGTGTACCGCGAGCGAAGCCGCGGGCAAAAGCTAAGTAAACATATTATGGGAAGCCCTAGTTATAGAATTCTAGCCCATAAAATTACACGCTCCAGTAATATAACCCTCATTATGTCAATTCTGTCTTAGAGCGCACGCGTGAGATTCGTTGTTCTATGCACCGCAGGCGAGCCACTTCGGTTTCAAAACAAAACACAGACGAGGGGAAACAGGAAGTTGACAATATTTAACTCGCAGTAATGACCCCGGTTTGCGTTTTCCTTTTGCAAAATATTACTTCGGTTGACTTGAGACATTGGTCGTATTTTTACTTTCCGTAACGTTTTCATTTACTGTTCGGTCCCTTGGACAAATATCGAGATGACGCATAATCATTGCGTGATACGTCAGATTCCAATAGTGAAAATTTTATGTGGATTGGTCTAGCTGTTTTGGAGTTTTAAATACATACATACGTAGCGTCACGCCTGTTTCCCGGTGGGGTAGGCAGAGACAACGGATCTCCACGTGCCACGATCCTTACACACCTCTGCCGCCTCTTCCACTTTCATAATGTTCTTCGTACATGCTCGAAGAACATTCATGAAGAATTCTTATTCGAGTTTTTGTTTTAGGGTCCCGTCGCAAAATAAAAAAAAGTGCCCCTTAACACTGGCGTCTGTATGTCCGTCTGTCGGTCACACGCAAATATCTCCGTATCTACTGAACCGCTTTTAACGAATCTGACGCCAAAATGCCACATTTTTTGCCAAAAAGGCCATAGATACATGTGTCTAATAGTTCGATGAAAAGTACCTACGGTGTATGTACCCCAAAATATGAACCAAAAATTGTTTTTTTTTTTCGAGTATGGTCTCATTCTATAGGTATTTTTGAGGCAATTTCAAAAATAAAAATAACATGGCTAAGTTGCTTTAACAAACATTTTGTAAGTTAATAAAAACTGCGTATTGAACTTTTTCCTATTTAACGGCTGTTTGAAAAATCTGAATAAAATAGGTATACACTTATGTAGTTGTGCACAAAATTGTTCATTTTGCTCAAAAAATCATAAATTTTGAGAAAAATCTACATTTCTGTAGAGCCGAAGTTAGCGAAAGCTTTATTTATTTACTTTTTTATTTTAATTGGCTATTGTCTTTTTGACACATTTTGGCCAGTTGCCATGTACGTATAGTGAGGATTCATGGTCAGATGCGGTCACTTTAAACATTGAGACTGAATTTTGAGTCTGGAAAGCACTCGTTGTTGTTGCTTTATTGTGTTCTATCATTTTAATTTCTTTCCTTCACGCCTTATCCGAGCATTACCATATTGGCTGCCTTCTGACTAAGACGATAACGGCAACGTCACGTACACGCCAAGCGACCACCGCACGGCAACACAGGAGACAAACATTTATGAGCAGCTTTCTCACTGGACGGCGACGCGACGGTAACGATATGCCGTGACATCTGCTTGACTGACACGCTGTCTAGCAGTGTTGCCAAGATTCGAAACATTATATTTTACCAAATTGATCGCAATATAATAGTAAGTATGTGTTTTAAATTTTGATACATAGATATATACATATCGTCACGTCTGTTTCCAAATGGGGGATCAAAATAGATTTCCAGTTATATTTTTAAACTTAAAATTTTCCAAAAATGTACTTTTTTCCGTCGGAAACACATATATCTTGCAACGTCAACTTCATTATGACGCTTGGTGAATTGTGGACCAAATTTTTATACTTAATTATAGTAAGAAACATTTCTAAGTAATTTTTACAATAATTGGGAAAATACGTTCATATTTTTTCTCGGTTGGGCAAAAGCTGGCAAAATTTAATTCATATTTTTAAAGAAAGTAAATTATGGCGAAAAACACTACCTATAGCTCGTCTTCCTCAAATCACGCACAGAGGAGACAAGAAATTACTATGGTTTTACTATATTTTTAGTGTAAGCTTTTTTTTCAAGTTAAAACGTCGAAACTTTAAAGAAATGACAAAGGAACGTTCCAACTTTAAAGAAATGAAGTACAACATTAAAAAGGTATTTTGTTTGATGCAAAATTTTTGGGAAATTCGCCAGACCTGGCGGCAGAGTCGGTGCCGTGCCGTGCCTTGCCATGCTGTGCCGTGCCGTGATGTGGTGGTGGTGACAAAAGCGCCCAATCGGTGCAATTAAACACGACTTGAAGTCGTCGACCTCGGGATTTGCATTCCCGTGTCGCGATTAAAGGCGTTTGCGCATTTTATGGGCATTGTACAGATCTTGATGTCTCGTGTGACTGTGAGGACGGTCTCTGGTTTATATGTGGCATGTCCAAAGTGTTATATGTACATACGTATATTACTAAGATCTAACTGATTAAGATGATGCCAAAAAGAAGGGTTCGAATTGTTTTTTATACATCGAGGAAGAGAGGCGGGGTTAAATTAACAAATTTGTCCCACGAAATTCTGCCATGATCAGGTAAAATTTAAGATAGTATCATCACATCATCGTACTAAATAGGCACGCAAACAAGAAAGCAACATCGGTATTCCAACCGCTTTTAAATTGGCCGCGACGCGGTCTGTTTACAAGGAGTCTAATTCTGGAGGGTGTGAGTGAATCAGCCGCTGGAAACGAGACTAAAAAGCTGAGTAATTGAAGCGAAAGGACGAAGGAGCCCGCCTGTGCGACAGCTTTACGAGTTGCTGACTTGGCCGCACTCACTACTGGGCGTATTTACCAAGGTTCCGGCCTGCACTGGTCGTATTGAGTGTTATTGAGAGTCTTTATTGCCAAAGCATATTTTTGGCGTATCTCTCAGAGCGCTTTCTTGCCTACATCCCACACAATATATCCCAACAATGGGGTAAGCAGAGTAATCGGTGTTATGCTGCAAGAACTCTGATAAATCACAACCACAACCACAAGGCCGACCACCACGTTTAGCAAAGTATTTTATATAGATTAGATATATACATATCGTCACGCCTGTTTCCAAATGGGGGATCAAAATAGATTTCCAGTTATATTTTTAAACTTAAAATTTTCCAAAAATGTACTTTTTTCCGTCGGAAACACATATCTTGCAACGTCAACTTCATTATGACGCTTGGTGAATTGTGGACCAAATTTTTATACTTAATTATAGTAAGAAACATTTCTAAGTCATTTTTACAATAATTGGGAAAATATTTTCATATTTTTTCTCGGTTGGGCAAAAGCTGGCAAAATTTCATTCATATTTTTGAAGAAAGTAAATTATGGCGAAAAACACTACCTATAGCTCGTCTTCCTCAAATCACGCACAGAGGAGACAAGAAATTACTATGGTTTTACTTTTAAGCATGTACGACCTTTAAAAACTGATTTTTGAAGCTGAAATGTGAAATAATATGTGAAATAAGCTGAATAACTTAAGTTGTAGAGTATAAAGGTTCCCAACGTGAGATACAGTATAGTTCTTTGGACCACTAACAGAGAACTCTACCGCACCATATATTTTCAATGAACACTAATCGATAAACAATAAAATGTGTTTAAATGTTATTTTACGAAGTTCTAGACGAACTTAAAAGCAAAGTAGAAACTAATTATTATCCCTTAAAAGAAATAATAAACAATTGTATGTACGTCGTTCTAACATATGTAAAGAAAAACCACAAAATAATTATTAAAACAGATGCCGAAATATTTAACCACTGCTTAAATATAACAGAAAGTTCATCATATATTCCTCGATAGGTATATCCAAGAATAATGCCTTAGGGAAGATATAACTTAGGCTAAATGACAGGAGAAACTTCTTCGTGTAGAAATTATTGATAGACAAATTTGTAATTCATAGGTTTCCTCTTGATATGCTACACAGGTTGTCATTGCAGGACGCCTGTTTTGAAGGACCTCAGATCGTACTTAGGAATAATGAAATATACAAAACATCGTGCGAGAATAAAAATGGAAAAGAATCTCTTTAGAAAATGCCAAAGAAGTATGTGAAACGTGGCACGTGGATATCCGTTCTCTATTCTTACCCCATTGAGAGACAGGCGTGAAATTATGCCTAGGAAATCATTAAATCTAATCTAAATCAACACGTAAGGAGTTGCTTATTTTCCTCAGAAAATCACGACTCGGCGAAAGGACAGGGCTCGTTGAGAAAACACTCCGTAGATAGTTCAACCCACAATAATAATAAATATGATAATGTCCCTTTGTCTCATACGGCGGATGAGAATCTTCATTAGTGTATGAATTGATTAACATAAATTGCTCTTCAATCGGATTGAGGGAATTTCTCTGCGGGATTAATTGCGCAAGGAATTTGTAGTGCGTACATGTTATCCGTGAAAGGGACTTACACGAATATCTATACTAGTACGCGAATATCTTGTGCGGATCAAATAATGAGAAAACGATGAGAAATTTAATTGTGTATATAAAAATCACTTATAATAAAGGTACTGCCCCGTCCCGTAGCAGTCGGCTGGCTGCTATCCAACCTTCAAATCAAACTTCGCAAGTCACAATGTTTTGTTAGTACCTTATAAGTATTATATTAAAGTAATTTTCAATAATTAACCCATACTACCGCTCACAAGAGCATTAATATTTACAGCATAAACATGAATACTGAAGAAACTGACCATTCTGCCTATTTACATTACCTATATCTGGTGTATAGTGCCATCGTCAATTTTGATACTTCATATATCATGACCATAGACTCCAAACATAGACCATAGGCAAAATTCATACGCAGAAGGATCATTCAAATTCCTCTCTCCTCCGTAGTCATAAACATGACGTCGTAAAATCCACAATGATTCTTGAACTCCGAGAGCAAACACATGTGAAGACAGATGCATTGCAGAAGAAATTCGAGAAGGCACCGCATGAACGTGGTCGATTGTTAATTTGGTCTGTTTTAGACGTACGAAGTTAATTTAGACTGTTTTGGACGGTTAGATAAACAAGTAGACTAAACGTGGGTTACGCAAACATTAGTTAGTGAATTATTTGAAGGTACGAATCTAGGTCAGACACATGTAAATTACGAGGAATACGCAGATGACCATGCGAACGTAGATGAGGAATTGTTTTTGTTTCTACCAAAACAAGCAAGCAGAATGTTCTCTGTGTGTGTAGAACGCAGTCTTATTGTAGAAATGCATTACCACTCAACATAACACAATATATAACGTATAGGAATTTTAGTGTACAGGTTTCCTGGCAGTATTTTCACTGAAGTGGCGGGTAATTTATGTATCTACGTGAACTCAGTTTTTAAGATACCTCTGCCCCTATACTTCATTGAAAATAAGTATAAAGAAAGACGACTGAGAATATAACATACTTATAAGACTATAAAAAAATTTTTGTTAAAGTTTTACAGATATTTATCCTTGGTCGACCATTTTAATAAAAACATATGTTTTTTATTTTTTTATTGAAAGCGCCACAAGTGGCTCCGAACCGCCCATAAGGTGTCTAACGACGCCCATGGACATTCGGTCGAATGCGGGGTTGCGAATGCCATGCCGGCCTGACAGGTGCCTATTCACGCTCCTCTTGAAGGACCCGAGACTGTAATCAGGGGGTAGTAATGTACTGGACGGCCGAATGAGAAAGTATCCCAAAGATTGTAAGTAGTTTTATTAACATCATCATTTTCCCAATAGATGCATTCGTCAACATTGAACAAAACACAGAAAAATGCCAAAATCTACAATAATGTGATAGTACCATATGTGTACGTGAGTTATATATAATAGTGAATAGTGAACAGTGAAAAATGAAATAAATATCAAGTGAACAGTGAAATGCGATAGCGAAGATGCATCTTCAGACGGAAATAGCGACGGATATAAGCTACAGGCCCGGGGAGAAGGCTCAGATCTCCCCAGAGGCTGAGATGCTTTACTATGAGCTCATGAAAGTAATGGAGGATGAAGAAAGGGTAAGTTTTGACAACTTATCACTATGGATTAATAATAATAAGGTTTCTCTCTTTGCGACCCGTGGAGAGATGCAGTAGGGCCTATTATTTTTATTTAAGTACCAGCCCCACACGGTACAATTTGTATTGTATTGTAACTATGGATTGTAATTCCATCGTGGATCGTGGCAAGGTAAATATGTTAAACTACGTATATGCCTTACGGCATTGTCGAGTTTGGACAAATGTTTTCGAAATAGGTATGTTAATGGAGCAGATAGATATCTGGTATTGTGCTATTGTGGACTTTTTATAGAACTAAGTCCGGCCGCTGAGAGAATGCGTTTCTGACATCTGTCAGTTGGTCATGACTCGTGATGGGCAATATTTAAGTTTTAATTACTCACTCCTCCAACTGCACGTTCGAACTGAGGTAATTTTGAACATTTTTGAACACTTTATACGGTTTCTCACTATTTTAACAAGCTTGTCGTACTTTTTAGACAATCCAGACTGGCATCACTGTGACGAACTGACCAGACGTCAGGAACGCATTCAGGAACGCATTCTCTCAGCGGCCGGACTGTAGCTAAACATTTCCTTGCATGCTTAAGAGATAACTCAGCGTGCGCTGATTGTTATGTGTCGGTCTCTGTCTGTAGGTTATGTGCGAAGTCGCACTTTGTCCACTATTCTCGCATGGTTTTCGCTCACTGTTTAGTCGCTTAGAGAAATACCGTGACGATACATAGTCGTCCACCATACATTAGTGAAAACTTCGCTTAAGTATTTTAATTAACATTAATTTTTTTTAGGATTCCGTATCCGTACCGTTACCCTATTAAATAAGTCTACGCCGCCGTCTGTCCGTCCGTCTGTCTTACCTTCGCGTCGTCGGGCTGTATCTTTTGAACCGTAATAGTTGAACGTTGAAGTTGAGCCAGTTGAAATTTTCTCAGAATAAAATAACAAAACAAATAAAAAGTAAAAAAGTTACGTGGGTCCCCATACAGGAAACATGAAATGAAGGGAAGCACTGACATGGCGCCTAGTTCACCCGGTGTTATGGGCTGACATCACGGATGTTGTAGGTGATGTAGCCAACCGTGTCAGTTTCCATAAAAAAATAAAATGCTTTTCATCGTCAAAATGGTAACACATACAGGCTTCAAACTTGGTGTGATTAAAGTGCTAACACTAAAGTAAAACACCAAATAATAAAAAAAAACGCGGCTAATTACGCGTTGGTGCGGAACCCTCGGTGCGCGAATTAGACTCGCACTTGGCCGATTTTTATTTTAAAATCGCATCAGCTGTTGTCGATGATGGAATCAACTCACACAACAGTTTGACAGTACAAACTCAATGAATAACTAAAGGCATAACTAAGGTTTATTTATTACTCATATGGAATTCGAAATAAGGGTCAGTGTACTTCGTCAGTACTCAGCGCGCGAGTCGGTAAGGGAACGCTTAAAATATGTGAGTGTCCTAATCGATGAGTCAAACATTGTATGCAGTACGCTTTGAGATAAAGTCGAGATTGTCTGACAAAGGAATCCTTGTGGTTAGCTCGTAACGTATTGCTACTACTGCGTCTGTTACTACTACTTGTTCTACTCCTATTTCTGTGACTAGTAAAATGTTTTAGTAGCTTGATTCGTTTTCCTCTTTTTTGGGATTGTCCTTTATCTAAGTAGTGTTGATGAAATGTTGCTTAGCTAGTTATGATTCTCTAATCTAATATATCAAGATTCTTTTCCAAAGAAACATTTTTTATTTATACGTTTTCTTCCTCTAATCTTTAATTATTTATTTTTTTAGGGTTCCGTACCTCAAAAGAGGAAAAAACGGAAACCTTATAGGATCACTCTGGTGTCCGTCTAAAGACCAAAGGGGTAACACTAACATGGCACCTAGTTCACCAAAGTGTATGGGCTGACGTAACGTTTGTTTTAGGCGATGAAGCCAACCATGTCAGTTTCCATAAAAAATGGTTAACGCATATGGTTCGAGATTTTAAATATATTTTAATTTAGTATTTAATATTAAATATTAAATATCTTATAATAAAAATTTGCAATATTACCAAAATCCCGTTCGTTCCGTCCAACCGAACGAGGGTGCACCGTTAGCCGCTTATCTTGATCCACAGACCTGAAAACTTCGTTTAATTGAAAATATATCTGAGGTAGATCTCGCGTGGGTCAGCCAGACCGCATAAATTGCGGACATGAGCTGTATGTGAGCATACGGCTTTTGCAATAAATTTTAAATGTAAACCTTATGGTGGCTATGTTTTGCAGTTATTCAGCGCGTTTGCGTCCTCTGTTGAATATTCACATTTCCAATCTTCAATCATATTAGCTTTGTCAATCATATCAGCTTTGTCAATCAAATTGGTTTTGTCAATCATATTAACTTTGTCAATCATAATAGCTTCGTCAATCATATTAACTTTGTCAATCATATTAGCTTTGTCAATCATATTAACTTTGTCAATCATATTAGCTTTGTCAATCATATTAGCTTTGTCAATCATATTAGCTTTGTCAATCATATTAACTTTGTCAATCATATTAGCTTTGTCAATCATATTAGCTTTGTCAATCATATTAGCTTTGTCAATCATATTAGCTTTGTCAATCATATTAGCTTTGTCAATCATATTAACTTTGTCAATCATATTAGCTTTGTCAATCATATTAGCTTTGTCAATCACATTAGCTTTGTCAATCATATTTTTGCGTGTAAGCATGTTTGGAAATGTTGTATATTTGTTTTTGTGCATGTTTAGCTGCATTGCTGACAGATGTGACAAAATAATTATGACGAATTATTCCAAAGGATGATTGCTCCAACACTACATCTTAGAGATGCTATAAAATTAAGTTGTACCAACAGTGAATTGCTCTCGTTAGAATCCTAAGCTGACGATAAAATGAAGCTGAAAAAAATTTAAGTATATAAGAAAACCTGTAAAATATTAATATAATATATTTATACTTTACAGGTTTTCCTATGTGTTAAATTTTTTTTTTCATTATATAAGTAATCAATGATAATAAATTAAGTTTGTTGTAGCATGTAAGTCCCAAGGATAGTTCAAAAACCTGACAATGCCGCGAGCGGTGTTGCTGGTAAAGGGCAATCTTTATATAAAACACATGTTTGGTTGTATGCCCGTCTCACGTGAGATGAGACCGTGGTAGTAGCGGTGCGGTGTTAAATTACGTCGTAGAGAAGAAATACATATTATAGAAGAGGCTTTAACTAGTATACATACAATATAAATAATGAACATGAAGACCATTATGAAAGTGGAAGAGGCGGCAGAGGTGTGTCAGGATCGTGGCACGTGGAAATCCGTTGTCTCTGCCTACCCCACCGGGAAATAGGCGTGATTATGTGTATACCAGACGGCATATAACTTGGACCAGTTTGCGCAGGTACGGAAGTGTTTTTTTATGTAATCCAACAAGGGTGGCTGTGTCGAGAGACCAATGGTACAGTCGACAGAGCCAAAAACCCCTCTCCTCGCGAAACCACGCTCAGTGAGGCACCATGCCAGCAGATTTGCGGACTGTTGCTAGGCTGTCTAACCCGTTGATACGACGTTTGAAGACACACCCTAGCGGTGCGACAAAGAAACGATTTTGAGAACCGATGGGTTCTCAAAAGCCCAATGTCAACAACAAAAGGGTGTTTAGTTTCTCTGCGGCGAGTGCTGCGAAGATAGGTTGGATGGCAAGGAATGAGAGAAGCAAGTTCCTCCGAGCAGCGTCCATGATAGTACCGGTAGAACAGACTGAGTGACCCTACAAATCGTCTATGACTGAGAGAGAGCGAACGGCGCGCGCGCGCGGTGCTGAGGGCGGCGGGCGACTGGCCAACCAATCGCGCGGTCTGCAGGCGCTCTCCCCGCCGTCGCATCCCGCGCCCTCCACCAAAGATACCTAAAATCGGCTACTACACTGGTCTAAGTTATATGCCGTCTGGTATATGTAATATGACTTTCTGAATTATAAATTATTATATTTATAGATTACACAACCCCAGTAGAATATAAATTAGTGTAATGTCCTAAAATTGACTGTACCACCTTTATTCTATTTGACTTTCTTCTTTATTCTTTATTCATCATCCATAGACAGTACATTGCACTCGGATTCGTCATATTTTAAGATTTAACATTTAGCATTTTGCCAGTTCCGATTATCACAGCGAAGAAGAACTGCCAAGAAATTTCTCTGAAAACTTTTTTTTGTACATCCACTTACTCTACATTTACAAAAGTGTTTGCCACTGCCTACATAGTACGAGTCATCACTATTTCTAAAAATTTATCACAAATACGATTTTTTTTTCCATTAGCGTAAACCATTCATACGAGGTTTGAGCCAAATATCTGTACATCTGTATTATAGCTGACAGATCACGCCTGCTGCAATAGATCTGCAATAAGACAACTGCATCTCTCCCCGTGCATGTTGTAAAAGGTGACTAAGAGATAAGGAGAAGATTATGTGCAAAAGGGTGACAGCCTAGCCACCTTTCACCTTGACACGGTCTTTCCACTGTGTCATGCAGCAGGTGGTTCGTGCTTTACTTGCTGCCTGCTGCTCGATAGTTATCTCGTCCGAATACTTTGCTAAACATGGTGGTCGGTGTTGCGCTGTAATTTACCAGAGTTATTGCAGCACAACACCGATTACTCTGCTTACCCCGATTGTCGGGATACAGCTTGCGGTATTTTTAGGTGTAGTTTAAATTTGTTTTAAGTTAGTTTAGTTTGTTAGTTTAATGTAATAGATTTAGTTAAATTTATATTAATTAAATAGTATTGTTTTGTTTCTGTGAATAAATGTTATTTCAGCCCATTGCGTAGGTATCTAGGTGGCATGCGAGTGATTGCCTTTGGTCGTGCCGGCTGCAATGCCCTTCCTGCATATTTATTTCCATGATTTACGGACATAACTCACGTTCTCACGGTACCAGCTTTTTTATCAATATTTTTTTATTGTGCAGTTTTTTGAACACGCACTTGCGGGGCTCGTGAATAAACTTAAAAGGAACGCTCTCGTTTTGCAGAATCACTATAATTTGTATTCCTTAAGCAGGTGCGGAACATGCCAACCGATTATTTTTAACAATTTGAGAATGTTCACTAACTAACTGGAATATCTATGTAATAATTAAAAGGTCAGTAATAATTACAGTATTTACAAACATAGCCTGGAGCTAGTATAGTGTCCTATCCCATCCCATCTATAAATTATAAACACAAAGTTGCATGGGAAACACACAATTCTTTTTCTTTTTTATAATATCAGGTTCCGTGTGTGGCACTGTGGCCTGGTAACTTGAAAAGAAAAAGTCCACTGCATCTATCCCAGATCTCTCCCCGTGCATTAAAAGGCGACTAAGCCTAACCTGCCTAATTCTTGCTGCTTGATAGTTATCTTCTCCGAATACTTTGCCAAACGTGGTGGTCGGTGTTGTGCTATAATTTACTAGAGTCCTTGCAGCCCAACACCGATTACTCCGCTTATCCCAATTGTCATCCCTTGACAATATACAATATACAACAATACAGCTTGCGGTATGTATGTTTATTTATGGGAACTGACACGGTTGGCTACATCACCTACAAACATTATCCATGATGTCAGCCCACAACACCGGCTGTATGTATGTTTTATATTTTAATTATTTTATTTGATTCGTATCGATGTCGAGCATTTGGAAAATGTGCCTGGCTAATAAAAAAATTGATTTGATTTGATTTCTCTATTGAAGTGACATTTCTCATAGATTTGATAGGAATTAACTTGCAGCCAAATTTTAGACGAAGGTGGTGAAGTCGCACGCAACTCATATAGGCTCACATTTATGCTAATCGGAGCTCAAGCAAAAATAAGTACATATTGTGATAAAGCCACCGTGCCTTACTTTATGCTAAACAGAACAAAACGCTCGTATTTGTCTCTGTCGTGCCAGTAAACGTCAAATTTGAAATTCGAATTTCGAACGGCTGTCTGCTGGTAGTTCCGGTGCGCTTGCACGTTGAACCAATGATAATAATATTATTGTGTCGAACGCATTGTTTTGTTTTCTATCGCTATCTCCCTCTACTAATAAAAGTGTAAACGGATTTAAAAATCAATTACATAAACACCTAAAAGGAAAAAAAAACTATTTAATTAATAGAAAGTAAATAGCTTCAAAAAATTTCATTAAAATTTTAACAAGTGCACTCCGGAGAAAAAAAAAGTGAAATGCACGCATCAGCTTCAAAGTGTTATTGCTATAAATAATAATAATAATGATTTTTCCCTAGGGCCCGCCTGACCATCGGTAGCTCGGGTTCGCCCCGCCGCCGGTGGTGGAAACTCCGTTTATTTTTTTTTATATTAATTTTAGGTTTGAATTTAAAAAAAAAGTAAAATGTATATAAAAAGGAACGTGCAAATAAATGGATAAAATAATGCTTTTACTGTTTTTAAATTTCGTTTTTTTAATGTTAATTTTGTATATATTTTTAATGTTAGGTATTTTTAATATGTACGAAATTAGTGTTAATAAAGATATAAAATAATAATAATAATATATAGCCTGGGTTCCTGGGAACCCACCGCCCGCCGATGGTGGTGGAAACTCCGTTTGTTTTGTATAAATTTTAGATTTGAAATTTTTAAAGATTTAAAATTTATATAAAAAAATAAATGTGTAAATAAATGAATAATAAATAATAATACATATCTTATATCCTGAAACTGAGCTTCAATTTTTCAATTTCAATTTCAATTTATTATAAAAAATGTTTTTGTCTAATCTGAAATTTCTGGACTCATATAAACTTTCTACTCTACTATTGTAGAGAAGCGAATCGTCATCGTAATAAGTCGTAAAAAAAAAATTGGAAGTTACAATAAATGATATACCCTTGCATTATGAACAACTCCACTAGATTTAGCAAGTAGCAAGCTAAGTTGCACTGTACCATTGATGCAATGTACACATAAATTAATAAAGAAATTTGAAATTTAAATTTATCTAATTTAATACTCTGCGACATGAACACGGACTGACGGACAGTGAACTCAGGGGCCCCTTTGTTCCATTTTTAGGGTTCCGTATCCGTCGTACGGGACCCTATTACTAAGCCTACGCCGTCTGTCTGTCGGCTGGGCTGTATCTCTTGAACCGTAATAGGTAGTCCGTTGAAATTTTCACAGAATATGTGTTATTATGGCCGATATAACAACAAATAATAAAAATAAGAAAAAGCAAAAAATTCACATACAAGAAACTAAAAAGTGTATGCGCGCCATCTACCGAAAAGAGTATGAAGCATTTTAACTAATACGTAGATGGCGTGAGTGGCGCTGACCGTGACATGGCGATAAGGAACCCCCGGTGCGCGCGTTCGACTGGCACTTGGCCGGTTTTTTGAGGAATTCTAAAAATCGAGCATCTCACTGCTAACGTAACGTTGCTACCTTTTAAGTAGGCACACCCAGATCAGACAAATTTACCTACAGATTTTCGGACAGGGCTATTCGTAGGTAAGCCAAACAGAGATTATTAACGAACTCGTAGGTATGCCAAACAGAATTATTAACTAAGAACTGGGAGTGTCCTATTTGATTTCCTGCGAATAGACCTACTAGGCGGGACAGTGCTATTCGCAGGTAAATGAACGTGCATATGAATGTAAAAACAGGGAAGTGGTATGGGTGAATGTTTTGATAGTTTAAAAAAAAATAACCAGGGTTAATAATTTATAGAAGATGCTATCTAGGTATACCTGCATGCAGGTATACCTACGAATAGACATTTCCCAGACTTTCTGCTCTTACGCACATAGCTACAACTACCGTATACGTAGGCTAAACCGCTCCCTAACTGAAATCTCTCCAACAGAATTTAATTAAATGGGGCGAACAGAGCATGCGGGACGGAAAGCCTTAGAAATGGTAACGCGATGCCTCTCTACCTCCGAGCTGCGGGCGGGAGGAACTTTCAAACTCGGCAAGTGAAAAAACATATTTTGCTCGAACAACCTATCGTCATATATCTACCTACACCACCAGGGCGTCCGTGTACAGAGAAACGGAGTGTGGGGGAGACCACCCGCCAGGTGGGACGACGACATTCAAGTTACGTAGGCGGAAAGCAGAGGTTCCGCACCACTGAAGGCCGATTGGAGGGAAGTTGGAGAGGTTTATGTCCAGCAGTGGACTTACACGCTAATGACTGACGTTGAAACACGCTCTTCCGCATGCTTCTATTATTAGAGTTCCGTATCCGTGCGGGACCCTATTACTAAGCCTGTAATAGGGTCCCGTCTGTGCGTCCGTCCGTCCTACCCACAGAGCATCGAATACCGCGCGCGCCTCTCTCATAATTGAGGGGGCGCGCGCGGTATTCGATGCTCTGTGGGATGCCCATTAGATCGGTGAAGCAAACTGTCAAACGAGACGAAAATCGATTTGTGTTAGTGTGCGTGTAATGTGAATGTGTGCGTGACAGATAGTGCTGTGCAATGCACACCAACAACAAATCGCACTTTAAAACCAGAGATTTATTAAAAATAAGGGAGGTTTCGTTTGGCGCAGATTTACGCCAGGCTGATACAGGCTGATAGCGTGTACGTGAGTTGTCTCATCTATCTATCTCACTCTAACATACGCGTTTAATATCTCTTTCTCTTTTGCATCGCCGCTCTAGAGGAGCGCCAGCGACAACATTCAAATTCAACCTCTTTGGTCCTACATTTAAAGTGTTGTATCTTTCGTACTGTAATTATGTAGCTCGTGGAATGTTTCACAGAACATGTGTTATTATAGCGGATATGCGTATAAATAAGGAAAAAAATCAAACAAAAAGTTAATAATTGGAAATACAAAAAAAATCATGTTTTTTTTTAAGTTTTTTTGTTTTTGCTCTATCGTTAAAACGGTAATATGTATCTACATGCGTTAAAGTGGGCGTGATTATAGTGCAAAGTAAAGTAAAACAATAAATAATAAAAACCGAATAATAACGTGTTAGTACAGAACCCTCGGTGCGCGAGTCCGACTCGCACTTAGCCCGTATTTTTCCTTCACCACCCAAAGATTGAACGTAAGCAATGCCTACTGCAGCTCCGCTTTGCCCTCTATTTTTATTTTTATTCCCTCTGCCTTTATTGCGGTTGTGCAATAAAGTATGTACATATTTCTGTTAGGATTCGGATGGAGTTTTCAGAAAGCCTTAACAAATTTTTTTTTTTTGTGCAAACTGACACGGTTGGCTACATCACCTACAACATCCGTGATGTCAGCCCATAACACCGGGTGAACTAGGTGCCATGTCAGTGCTTCCCTTAATTTCATGTCGGCTACACTGAAATGGACGGAAAACACGAACTATTTACATAGCCTTTTCGACCGACGACGTTTCATTCAGTGCGGTGGTATCAACCCGAGCGGGATAAACCCTACCACCTATATCATCGCTTCGAAATATCAAATATGATGTATATGACATATAAAAGCTCTACTAAATTGTCAGAAAGACAATTGACATTTGGAGATTGGAAATCACTAGTCTGGTATCGTCAACCTATTTCTGATCACAAATAGGGACGAGCAAAAGTTTCTTGAACACACATCTCCATTAATCATTTGCCCCTGGTCGCTAACTGTCGGTTGTTCATTATATTCGTAGCTAACTGTCAAAATCAACGACACTTAACAGTCGACTAATTATAGACGAAAATTCCACAAGCGCAAATTCTCAGACGACATTCTGGAAATGCTCCTTTAAAACTATTATTAGGCAAGCTTTATAGACAAACAAACGACGAGTGAAAAGACTGGACAATAAAATTATTAACAGCAATAGAATAGTTTAAGCTTATCATTTCTTTCATAACATGGTTTTTTTTTTCACCTCTGTCTGCCACGGTTTTTTAATGTAATCCGGTATTTGTTTTGATAGCTGTTTCGACTCATCCTCATTAAATGCGGTTGTATGAGGAGTGATGTATGATGTGTGGCCCTATTTCGTTTTTACAATTTGGATTTTTTGTTATTTTTATAAAATTTTACGGTTGGCTACATTTTATTTTATTTTCTTTATTAAGGAGAAAAAACAGAGACACGTAGCACATAGATTATGACAAAAGAGAAACCAAGAGTATACAATATAACATGTCCCCACTACGCTTCCCTCTGGAACACATTCAACATGATAAAGGCAGTACAAATAAAAGTGATTACATAAACAAACAATTAATAAAGACAGTTGCGAAACAGAGAGACAAAGAGAAAAGGATTAAAAAATAATAATACATAGTCGATAGTTGAGAGAGGTGATAACAGAATAGACGAGAAGGTATAAAAATCACCTACAACATCCTTGATGTCATGTCAACCCATAACACCGGGTGAACTAGATGTCATGTCAGTGCTTCCATTTATTTCATGTCGGCTAACGGACGACGACGTTCATCTGGAAGGAAAACACGAATATCTACATGGCCGTTTCTACCGACCTCTTATTCAGTGCGGTGGTATCAACCCAACTACTAACTAATCTTCTGTCTTGATTATATGAAACACTGCTGTATGAAACTTATCATAGTAAGAGCGCCAAAATATAATTATGTGTTATTTTGTTTAAAACAAGTATTCCTGTAAGACACAGATTCTCTAGAGCAGGAGACATCGCTATATGTAAAATAGCCGTAGACATTTTCCTAAATAAATTATTTTTTCTTTTCTTTTCTTTACCTACTAATAAACCCGGATAAACCAGATTCCTCTATGCTTAACTTACATACATAGATCGTATTGCAGAAAATAATACTCATATTAATAAGTTTCCCTTAGCTTTAGAAACAAAGCATTTATGATTTTCTTTGCAATTTTTTTTTCGCATTTTAATTATTTTCTCGCCAGCTTTTTCCTTCACAACGAAGCTTAACAGACCTCATCGTCTTGAACGTATTATTTTTAATATCTTCTATGCTCCTGCGTAATTTCAGAACAAACACCATTTTTTTCCGGCTTCAAACAAAAATGGGCCATAATATTTTTAATTATTTTCGTAATTGTTTGATTTTGAAGATTCCAAAGCAAACATTCGTAAATATTTCATTTCCGTAAGTCCCGAGTTTATTTTATAGATATTTAAATTGATTAACAGAATACTTGAGTTAATCTATTAGGTGCCAGCAAGAAGTATTGGCTTAATTAAATCAAATTACCAATTATTAATGTTCTTGTGAGCGATAGTTATGGCTTAATTATTTGTAAGTTACTATAATATAATACTTATAAGGTACTAACAAAACATTGTGGCTTGCGAAGTTTGTCAGTTCTTCTTCGGTTTGAATTTAGAACTGGCGGAATTTTCGACATGTCCAACCGTAGCTTACAGCTACGTATGGATGAAATTATATAATAAACATTTGGAAGTTTAATAAGAAATCTGGCGTAATCTGGCCGATATCTGGTGTCAGTTAGGCACTGCTCGACATATGCCTCTCAAATGTTCCTCCAATCCTGCCGGCCTTCAGCGGTACAGAACCATGTCGTCATCCCGACTGGCGGGTGGTCTTCCCACACTCCGTTTCCCTGTCCACGGCCGCACGTGTAGGACCCGTTTACTCCAGTGGTCGTCGTCTCGTCGGCAGACGTGCCCAGCCCACTGCCATTTGAGCATAGCCACCCGGTGGCCCATATCGACTACTTTGTTGCGTCGGGCGGAGTGCCTCGTTACGCACCAGATCACGTGGCGATATTTCCAGCATGGCATGCCTCGCTCCGTTGCTCGCTGGGCAACTTTCAGCTTTTGGACAACAGCGACCGTGAGAGTCCACGTTTGACGCCCGCACCACAGATATTAGTCACGCACGTCATAACCGGAAAAGAACTGGTCTTATATTTTATGCGATTAAAGTCTGTGTCAGTCTAACTGAAGCTGTGCTTTATAGTACCTTCCCTTAGCGTCATTTTGGGCCCGAAAGGTTTTTTTGATGAAACCAGCAGGAGGTTTTAGTATGTTGTTAAGCATGTTATTCTGACTAAAAAACCATCGGGAGACAATCTCTAACGTGGATGAGTCACCAGTTATGACGTCATCAAGATGGCCGCCACCGCGTTCAAAGTTTTGCGTATATAACAAAAAGTATGTAAGATACAAGCATGTGTGGGGTGTCATAAAAAGCACAATTAAATGCACTACAATATTGTTCTTACATTTGACCTTGTAAATACCATAGTTTGTGAGAAATTTAAGTTTTAGTAAAATTTTCACAAAAAAAATTATGTTTTTTTTAATATATCAACTTAACTAGTAACTTCACAGTAAAACATTCTATGTAGATATAAATGCTACATCAATAAGCTATAAAACGCCATTAAGATTTTGAGAATCGGTTCATAAAAAAGCAAAATACATTGGTTTTATCCCATAACGGAAGTCACCACCAAAAGTCGGATGACTGTTTCAATACAATTTACAAGGCAAATTACGAATATAGGTAACTTATTATGGGTAACTTGTCAAAAACTATTTTGATAAAACTATATTTTCAAAAAGAGAAATATGATTTTTAAAACAAAAAAAAAATTGTTTTTATTACTTTTTTAAAATTGACTTTGGGTTTGACTTTTTTGAAATTGACTTTCATCAAAAAAACCTTTTTTCCGCTAAGGGAAGGTACTATTACACAGTGCCTGAGCACAGCTTCAGTTAGATATAAGATTAAGCGGCGGGTGGCCGAGTGGTTTGGGCATCGCCTTCTCATGCGAGAGGTCCTCGGTTCGAATCCGGTCGGCGTGTACCAATGAGTTTTTTCTGACGAAAAAATTTACGTGCATACCTACACCACTGATGCTTCACCGTTCGGAACCGGTGTAAAACTGTAGGTCCCTTCCCTTGCCCCTTACCAGGTGGTAGGCTCAAATTGTAGCCGACTGGGTCGGTACCACCGTACTGGATGTAAGATGGCCGCATAGCAGCCTCGGTTGTGTTCTCCTCTAGTCCAGTATAGCCAGCAATCCAGGGAAGCCTCCGGTATGACACCTACCTTTTCGGAGGTGATATTGGCTGGTCGGAGCATGCGCTTTGGTCTCTCCGACTCAGCCACACATACGGGATTACATAAAAAAAAATTATAGTAGATTGAATCATTCCATTAGTTTCTTAATTAAATTAACTGTATCCGACAGCGACAAAGCGTTCTCAGCGAACGAGGAAACCAAGTTTTTGCAACGGACGTATATCGCTGTGCCACATCTCAAACAATAAGCTACAAAAAGAAAACAAAAAACATATTGTACAAGCCAGACGATATGCCCACATGGTTTCGCGCCCCTGCAAATAATGACCGAACTAAACTTTTTCTAAGAAGTGATTTTCAACCTTACGCACGTTGAGATTAAACTGACATTCGATTGTATGCAAACTTTCTTTACTATATTTATTTTTTGACCCTTTAAAAACTGCTAGCGACGTAAAGTTTCCTCGCAGAAAACTTTCATGCTTTTCGCAAGCGACATAGTCAAATTATCGCTTATGTCGTTACGTTTTAGGGTTGAGTATGGCTTGACGAGCGTGTGCGGCTTGATGGGCTCTCGTTTACGAGGTTCTCCATTCATTAGAGCTCACCACGTGCCAGTGATGAGTCAGCACTCGGCCCGAAGACCTTTGGAAGGAAACCTGACGGGATATTACGTACTTTTATTTTTATTCCCGACTTGTTTTTGCCGACATCTCAGCGTGCGACGTCTCATCCATCACGATTCTGAACTATGTTTAGCAGATGAATTTATAGATTGATGTAATATGTATGTAGATAGAAACAATATTATATTATAATATGTTGAACATATAATATTATTGGATAGAAATACTTTCGTTTAGTTTTTTTTTTTTTTTTATTGAAACGGACACGGTTGCCTACATGACCTACAACATCCGTGATGTCAGCCCATAACACCGGATGAACTAGGTGCCATGTCAGTGCTTCCCTTCATTTCACGTCGCCTACATTGTGCGGAAAACACAAACTATTTACATACCTGCATAGCCGTTTCGACCGACGTTTCGTTCAGTGCGCTGGTATCAACCCATGGCTTCGCCACTTCCATTTGAGAATGTTCAGAGAAGACCATGACGCTCCAAGACATTATCGGCATTCAAAATTATCGAGATCATTCCGAAATATAATCAATTCGATTCACAAAAAAAAAAGAAAAAAACAACTGTGCCGTCCAGTCCAGACGACCTTCGAACATCTCAAATTGGCCCAACGATTGAGGTCGAGGACCTCAAAATAAAAGACTTCACGCGGGGGGGGGGGGGGGGGGGGGGGGGGGCGTGACCACAAGCGATGATGCGTCGTCCTTCATTTGTAGTCTGTAACTTTAGTTAATCGTCCAACGTAAACGTGAAGGTTTCTCCGCTTGTTTCACCAACACTGCTACTTTCTACAGGTCTACCGTCCCGAAATTCCTAACGCCAAATCGGATTGTTCTGTTCGAGTTTTCTACGATACTTAAGGCGAAAATGTTGCAGAATGTAATTTATTCCACTCACCTTTTGGACAATGTATGGGGAAGCTCATATTTTTTGTGAATTAAGGTAAATTAAAACGTTGCTTATTTTCGCTTTCTGAATTCCCCCTAAAGTGTATGTGATGAACTTGAACAGGGAGATTCAGCGACTGCCAACACTTTAAGTACCTAGTGATATTGAAGCGCAAATGTACAACTAAGTAATTGAAAATTTTTTTTTTTCAAAATTTTAGAAAAAACAAATCATCAACGTATCGGGGTACGATACGTTTTTGTGGCGGTAAATTCAAAAAAATTATGGGGATCTCAAGGAGGAGGATACCTTGGTTTTTAATTTACAAAGGCTGAATCAGCCTTAACATTTTGCTTATTCATTGCTGAATCACTGATTTAAGTACACATTTTCGAAATTAAATTAAATTATTAGCAGAATGTGCTACACTAAAATAAAATTCACCTATAGTGCATACTCGTACAACCCTCAAGCGGAGGCGTATATTGCCTACGCATAGTGCGCATGCGTCTCCGATAGCCACACGATAACAACGAGCAACTTTCTAGAAAATAGAAACATCGAATCCGGTAGCACCGGCCGCGGCGGCGCGGCCAGGGCGCAGGCGCGACCACGCGGCGCCACTGACTGAACCGTCCGGGTGCCGTGAGAACATTGCAGTAATTAGCAGTCGTTAAGGGCCGGCATACTCCATGAAGATCAGTACCCTAATCGCGAGATTTAACCTACACCGCGTACAACCCGCCCGGGTTGGTACCACCGCACTGAATGAAAGGTCGGTCGAAACGGCTATGTAAATAGTTTGTGTTTTCCGTCCAGTTCAGTGTAGCCGGCACGACCGAAGGGAAGTACTGACGTGGCACCAAGTTCACCCGATGTTATGGGCTGACATCGCGGATGTCGTAGGTGATGTAGCAAACCATTAAAAAAAAACTACGCTACGCCGTGTTCTCCGCATCATTTTGTATGGAGAAACGGAGCAGCGCCTCTAGTGATAGATTTGCGAACTTCGTTTCTCCATGCAAAATTATGCGGAGAACACGGCGCGTAGGTTAAATCTCGTGATTAGGATACTGATCGCAGAGTGCGAACGAAATGCAACATACAAAATGTAAGTTGTGCGAGGACGGTAGAACGATCTCTCAGAATGAAATAACTTAAGGCCGTGACAAACGCCAACGACCTTGAGCATTCGGGAATTCTACATAATGTACCATGCGACTGCTAATTTCGCTTCGCACGTTCAAGTCACATTTAGCGTAGTTTGTCGCTATCAGCCTAAAGAGTTGATGGTTCGGGGTTCGAATCCCACTTTCGTATGTTTTTTTTTTTTTGCTTTTTTATTATTTTAATTATTAAAATGATTGTGGCTTATGTAACTGATGCGTGATTCTAATTTTTTATTTTTTATTATTTTACCTAAATAACATTTTATTGTAATTTCTTCCAAATTATTTTAGTTCATGTACTTACCACTTTTTATAAACCTCTAAATAGACTATCGATGAAAACTAAAATAAAAATAGGTAGGTAGGTAATAGGTAGATAGGCATTTAGGTATGTATGGCAAATATCATAGCAACATAGGTACCGGCCGGCGCGCGCGGCGCGCGCGGCGGCGGCAGCATGGCACGGTGCGGTGGGGTGCGGTGCGGTGCGGTAACTCAGTAGCAGCGTGCGGTGCGGAGGCGGCACGGCGGCGGCGGCGGCGGAGGCGGCGGCGGCGGCGGCGCGGTGGAGGCGCGGGAGGCGCAGACAGCGTTATACCACAGTACCTATTAGTTATTCTGTGGTTATACCAACGAAAGCCATGCGTATAACGCCCCGTCAAGTTACGTACCGGAGCGTATACTGATAGATACCACAGAAGAGAGATATTACTGATACGGTCGTACTGTATACTGGTACGGAAAATGACACGGTGGCAACATCACCTACAATACAACATCCGAGATGTCAGCTCGTAACAACTGGTGAAGTAGGTGCTATGTCAGTGCTTTTCTTCGGTCGTACCGGCTTCACTGAACTGGACGGAAAAAAAGAAGGGAGTCATATCCCGAAATAGTTTGTATTTTCCGTCCAGTTTAGTGTAGCCGGCACGACCAAAGGGAAGCACTGACATGGCACCTAAGTTCACCCGGTGTTATGGGCTGACATCACGGATGTTATAGGTGATATAGCAAACTGTGTCAGTTTACATAAAAAAATCCCTCAGTCGCCTTTTACGACATGCACGGGGAGAGATGCAGTGGGGCTATTATTTTAAATTACCATCCCACACGGTACAAATATACCTAACCTACCTATCTTTTTTCCATTCGATCCAAACACAGAAGACAGAAATGACGACCGACACGCGGGCGCAGCAGGGCAGGAGCGAGCAAGCGAGCCCGGAACTAAAATTGTATCTAGTATTGAAGTGCCTGCTAAATTGACGAAGGCAAAAATTTTACCCTTCCGACTGAAGAATTACGTCAATAATTTCATGTAGGCGTTTTTTGTTTTTTATTTTTATCTCCTTTCGTGGATAAAATAATAAAACAAATTGAATAGAGTTTTCTCAGAGCTTTGTGACCTTTGAATCGGTGGTATTGTAAAATTGTAATAATACACACATACTCAGATTTTAAAAAATTCATGCTTTTTTTATATATTTTTAATTTTATGTTTATTACTTACTTTTACTCATTATTAAAAAAACCAGCAATGCACTTTGTTGGTAAGGAACCAAAATATAGGTTGGTATTTTTTTAATTTTCTGAATGTGTGTCAATTGGTCAGTTTTGGACCTTCTTTGTCGCACTTTTTGCATGTTTTGCGTATTTGGCGTTTGTCACCGCCTTAAGTGCCGGTTCAATGAATCTCTAATTTTTAGAATGGTAAAATTAAACAGACACCATAGAAATTTTATAAACAGAAATAACTTACAATAACTTGAAAATTAGAACTAAAACTAACCTAAAAATCTCTAACTGAACACGTAAATTTGCACTTATGATAAAACATGAAACAGATATACGAGCTAAGCTCCCCTCGTAACAGCTATTATAAAATAATAAAAAAATTATAATAATAATAATTTGCAATTTAGGTATATTGTTAACCCTAGTACGGGTGCTAAACCTTGGATTGGATTAGGTGGCGAAGCACCAGTGTTTAGAGCTTGATATCGCACTTTCGAAGATGATACATGCTATTATGATCTTTGAATTGCTAATAAATATTTTGAATTTGAATTAATAAAAGTACTTACTAAAATTATTTTTCATTTCATATATAGTATTATATGTATAACTACACATTTTGTAAAATTACATGACTGCATGTGGAACGATAGTTTAGAATCTAATTTTACCGATTTTCTACACCATGCTGGGCGTTTTTTCTATCGATTCAAATAGATAAATCCTGTATCTTTTAAAAAAGCATAATTTTTTTCTAACACCAAACGCGCCTTGCGACTTAAATGTGGTTGAAAGATCTATGGAAATTACTCTTATCCTTTCTGTTCAGTGTAGCCGGCACGACCAAAGGTAAGAACGGGCATGGCACCTACACAGTTCTGAAGGAAGCAGGCTGACGTCAGGTTCTGAGAAGAGAAATGGCGGCATGACAATTCCACAGGCTTCACATTCATTAAATCTCCCAACTTATCCCCCAGACGTCTAGCGCGCACGACACAAGCAGCCTGAATACTAGGGTTGTAACCACAGAGCACGGAATACCCCCGCCCGCGCCCCCTCCTAGAGGCGCCCTAAGCGATAATATTTGAAACCCAATAACTGGACGCAGTGCTACTAGGGCTTCGTATGTGTATGTGTGTGTGTTAGTATCGACACTACACACAAAGAGGAGCAAGTTAGGCACACGCCCAAAACAAATGCACACGCACAACACACATATGTAAGTCATAGGCCACGCCTACAGGCTTCAACGCCGTTGTAGGGAAATCGCGCTCAGGGCGCCTCTAGGAGGGGGCGCGGGCGGGGGTATTCCGTGCTCTGTGGTTGTAACAAATATCCGTATTCGCATTCGAAATTCCGAATATTCGGTTCATTTTTAATATTCGTATCCGTGTTCGTATTCGGTTGTATGATACCGAATATTTATCGAATATTTTACTTCGCGTGTTTTACTAATGAAAGAGTGAGGCGCAAAATATTGGTAGGTGTGGCATATACACGCAAAGCAATGGGCGCGTAGTGTGTGCGGTGGGATTAAGCTGTTATTCCTTAAGTATAATTTGCCACTCCTAAAGTTTGATTATTGCATAAAATTGTAAATCTTTTGTAACGCACTAATTTAATTTAATTTTTTTTTTCAAAATGCAGTGTCAATTAATCAAGAACAGAGAAAAACATTCAAACAAGTCCAAATTCATATAATTTTAGGACTCAATGTAGGTAGATCTATATTTATAATAGAAAATTTAAGTGTTTTTTTTTTTCATTTGGATATAAAAGTTCATAGGTATAAATTTTTTCAATATTCGTATTGGTATTCGCGAATATCATTTTGGAATATTCGTATTCGCATTCGTATTCGCGAATGTGCAAAAATAGGCATTCGTTACAACACTACTGAATACCTGCGCCGCGCCGGCGCACTCACAATTAGCCGTAGTCGCACCCAAGCCGTGCCGCTTGCATACATGATCAATCACTTTGTTGCGATCTCTAGCGCCTGATAGGCGACACGTGACACGAACTTGGCCGCACTGCTACCCCGCCCCTTCGCGTATTCTAAGCCGGCTTGGCCAATTAGAGCAAGCTTTTTAGTTTAATGGCGTTTCAAAATAACTATGGCCTATTATTTATTACCGAAGGCGAAGTCAAAAGAAGGGTTTTGGCTGCGTATGTTTGTATGTATGTGTGTTCATTTGTCAGAGCCTATAAACTACTCGTACTTAACCGATTTAATATATGAGGCATAGTTGGAATCGTCTTGATATTCCGCGTGTCATAGGTAGGTAGATAATCTAGATTTTTTTGTATTTAAAATTTTTTTTTTCTTTATGTAATCCTGTATGGGGGTAGCTGAGTCGGAACGGCCAAAGCACATGCTCCTACGAGCCAATAAAATGCGGGCGCCAGGCGCCGTATTGTACGCTTTATGTTTGAAGTTTGTTTTTTATGATAGATTAAAAACAAAAAACCTTGAAAAAAACACGTTTCTTGTATGGGGACCCCCTTAATTTTTTACTATTTTATAATTTTTTTTAGGATATCTGCACAATATTATAACAATTAATTTATTATTTGATACTAAAATAAAACTTTAATATAAAACTAACTAGAACTAATTAAATAAATTTCCAGTGAAGTTTCTTGTCAGTTCTTCTTCGCTGTGATAATCAAACCGGCGGAATGTTACAATGTAAATATGACAAATCTGAGCGCAGTGTTTTTTTTTTATGAAAACTGACACGGTTGGCTAAATCACCTACAACATCCGTGATGTCAGCCCATAACACCGGGTGTACTGCCAAGAGATGATAAATAAACAATAAACAATTAATGTAATACTAAATAATAAATAACATGTCATATTCTGTGAAAATTTCATCCGGCCACCTATTACGGTTCAAAAGATACAGCCCTCGGACAGACAGACGGACGAACAGCAGACGGACAGACAGACAGACGGCGCAGGCTTAGTAATAGAAATAGGCTTCCGTGCGGATACGGAAACCTAATAAAAAAGGTAAAACTTTATAAATCCCGACTACGAAAAGAACTAATGAAATAAGAAGGAAAGTGAAAAAACGCTGAAGTCGGGCGTATATAAGGATCCGTATAGACAGGGAGCCCTAGTAAGGCACACTATGTAGCCAGTTGTATCCACATAACTACGTGTTTAGCCTTAGTTTACACTGAGTTGGATATAAATGCGGTGGTTAGTGCAGTTTGCAGTCTGTGGTCCGACGAACATTCCAGATGCTAATTGGAAAACTTTGTCCTGGACATATGTACATACCGGAAGACGCAAACTAACAATTACCATATATCCTTAAGCCTTTAGGGTGACTAGAGGCAAGAAATGCTAGATTAGTTTGTTGTACCATTATACTGTGTTTTAGATAGACTATGGGCGGTGTTATTATGTGGCTAGTCACTAAATAAATACTTGTAAAAATATGTTAAAAAAAAATACCCCGCGAAGTTTCTTGTCGGTTCTTCTTCGTGGGTGTAACATTGACTTATATATTACTAACGGGGTGTAATCGAACCGGATAGAACAAATTGTGACAAGTTCGAGCGCAGTCTAACTGCCATATGAATTATCAATCCTTACCTATAATAAAATCCAACGTCTGCTTTCTGTATGTCTGAGTGTCTGTCTGTCCGCTTATAACTCGAGAACCACTGAACCGATTTCATTAAAACAAAATTCTACGGATAGCTTGATTCTTCCCATCAACTATAGGCTACTTACAATAACGCTAAATGGCTTATGAGGTTAGCAGTGAAGTGAAATATGAGAGCGGGCGGAGCCGCGGGCACAGCTTGTAAACAATACAATACAAATACAATACAGCATTTATGTGCATACATACATACACACCACACGCTCTATTCCGACAATCAGGGTAAGCAGAATAATCGGTGTTGCGCTGCAAGTATTCTGGTAAATTACAGCGCAACACCAACCACCACGCTTAGCAAAGTATTCGGACTAGATAACTATCAAGCAGCAAGTAAAGGAATGCCCACCTGCTGCATGACTCGGTGGAAAGACCATGCCAAAGTAAGAGGTGGCTTACCTGTCGCTTGTAGCATTTATGTATGTATTTATATTTATTTATATGTCATATTTTATATATTTAGTCATTTTCAAACTCAAGTATAGCTTTTACACATTTAATTAGCATGCACTTACCAAAGAGTTTGTAATAAAAACTCTTTGGCACTTACATTAATATTGATAAGTATTCTAGTAAACTATTTTAAGTACAATTCTCAGATTCAAGTCTTTTGCTACCTCCTACTTACATTTCACTATATTAATCTAATCTCAAACATGGAAACGTTGACTGGAAGAAATCTCTGCAAGGGATAAGTCCGCCTTTCTATACATATGTTTTCCCAGAAAACTGCGAGGATTGCCCTGTTGAAATTAATGTAGGGACTGCTGCAACATCCTGTAAGTATAGGGTTCTGTATCCATGCTACCAAAAACCATAAATTACATAAATAAAAAACATAAATGCCGAAAGATGATTTTGTATGGAAAAGTTAACTTCCGTCTTAAACATTGTTAATATAATGTATCTCTCAGGGTATTTTCCCTTTACTAGAGCCATTATGCACATTTTTTTTATACTAGGCACGACATGGGACCCTGTTCCACCCATTTATAAATTGTAACGGTGTGCCCATGGACATTCTGATTGCGGGACCGCGAATGCCGTCCTGACTGGTGCCTATTTACGTCCCCTGTTGAAGGACCCGAGACTGTACATGGGCAGGGAGAGCATTCCAGGGCTTAACGGCTGTGTAGATGAAATACCTAGGGAACAGAACCGATTGGTTCACATCCACGGTAAATCAAACATGTATAGATGGATGCAATTCCTGGCTAACTTTCTAAGAGACACATAAGAAAAGTCAAATTGATGGTAGATTATTCTTTATTCTTTATTCATCATCCGTAGACCAGTACACGGCACTCAGATTCGTCATATTTTAACGAGAGCGAATGAATAGCGTCAGATGTCTGTCAAGTTTCTTCTTATGGACTTAATAATAGGTAAGGCGTTATTTTATAAAAATGTTGTGCCATCTCTGTCTTCTTAACGTTGAAAGATAGAGAAGACACTTCGATAGAGAAGTCTTATCGAGTTAAGTATTTAAGATGTCGTTAATTAACGGGCATTTAGAGATATTTAAGTCTGAATTGGCGCAATAATTACCCCTTAAACAGTTCGAGATAATCTTTTTGAAACTTAGAAATTGTATATCAACTACTAGCTTGTGGCTGCGGCTTCGCTCGCTTTAAGTTAGCTTTCAAACTATAAAATATAGTATATTCGCTAAATCGCCTTGCATTTTACTTTTAAGCTCGCAATTCTTCTTGTATATTATATAATTGGTTACTCGGAAACGACCCTAACGATTTGGATTAAATTTTCTATTTAGATAATGTTTGATTTTCCAAGTTTATCTAAATAGGAGTAATTCCAGAAGAAATAAATTTTCCGAAAAAAAAATTCCACCGTCATCTCTTAGACGCCGAGCGAAGCTGTGTCACCCAGGAACTTAGTAATTATTAGTAGATAATTATTTAAAAGTGTTAACAAAACACGTACAATTAAACACACAATCCACCACCTACTTGAACATAGCTGCTACAAGCTGTAATACAATCGATAGCTAATTTCGCATAATCACGCAACGTTGCCAACGCGGCTGATTCAATTTACAACATTGCAACACTGTGCGCGCGCGTGTACAACAGCCAGAAATATTTAATTATGCCTATATACCTCGACGCCACATGTTCTGGTTAATCACAAATCAGGGCAACTCAACGATGTGTTGCCCAGTTTGATTGTTAGGGTGTGCATTTATTTCGTGAATGTTGATCTATGATTCTAGCCTTACCTTACTTGGTGGTAGCGTTAAACCCGCCCGGATTGATACCATCTTACGTACAATATATGTATTATATTATTATTATTTTTTTTTATGTAATCCGGTATGGGTGGCTGAGTCGGAGGGGCCAAAGCGCATGCTCCGACCGGCCAATATCACCTCCGAGAAGGTAGGTGCCGTACCGGAGACTTCCCTGGATTGCTGGCTATACTGGACTAGAGGAGAACACAACCGAGGCTGCTATGCGGCCATCTTACATCCAGTACGATGGTACCAACCCAGTCGGCTACAATTTGAGCCTACCACCTAGTAAGGGGCAAGGGAAGGGACCTACAGTTTTACACCGGTTCCGAACGGTGAAGCAGCAGGTGTAGGTATGCACGTAAATTTTTTCGTCAGAAAAAACTCATTGGTACACGCCGACCGGATTCGAACCGCGGACCTCTCGCATGAGAAGCCGATGCCCAAACCACTCGGCCACCCGCCGCTTTATTATATCGAACTTATTCTTACTTATGTTTGCCACCTATAGTTAAGGCCCGCAAGCTATATTATATTTTGTGAAATTACTGTCTCTTCGACGCTACGGCCTTAGTGACTATTTTCGGAGGTAAAAAATGTAGAAGGCCGCATTTTTCAGAAATAAATAGGTACATTTTTACTTTTACCTTTTTTACTAACCGAAGGTCGTTGAAACGGCACGACCAAAAGAAATTACTCGAATGGCGCTCCGTTCCAACAGAAACATTCGTTTTTTTTATAGACAGCCGACGCGGGTTTCTGTACCCAATACTTCAACGGAAGATCAGACACAGCCAATAACACCACTCCTCGCGAAACCACGCTCAGAGAGGCGCCATGCCGGCTATGAGGCGGACAAAAAGTTCGCCGTCTAATTTATTGACACGCCAATCGAAGATCGCCGGGTATTAGTGACACACTCAACGGAAGACGGTTCCATATTTTTGCCGTGTGGCGTAGTGGATGCGTTAGGCAAATATTTTGAAGGCTTATAAAAGCCATGAGTAGTTTATTTGTGTGTTTGTCTTTCCATTGTTGAGTAATAGATTGTTTTTGATTTGGTTTGATTCGCTTTGCGTAAGTAAATTTTAAATTACAAATTTATAAATACATCCGACACATCAAAAACCCTTAAAAAGTCTAAAATAATTTCCGTTTAGTTACTTAAAGGCGTCGGGGGACCGCTAAGTCAGACAGAAACTCAACTATCAAACTTATAACACCCCTCCTTTTGCGTTGGGGGTTAATAAAACAGTGCGTTGCGGGTTTCACTAGGGGTTTTCATCCTCTTTTATTGTGTTTTTGGAAGTAGAGTCCTTCTGGCTCTGTAAGTGTGCTCGCTAGATTCGAAGGGTTGTACTACTACAAGTAACAACAATAAATCTGCCACTGGCTATTTGTGGAGGCGCCTGGTCTGGTAACACCAAATGCTCTCTGTTGACTTTTGAATATTTTCTAATGGATCACTGCATTGTGAACTAAATAAGGTTGTCTTTAATCAACCTGAACACAGGGCGTGCTACTAGCGACGCTGCGTGCGTGCTCCATGGCGGGCAGGCAAGCACGACTCGACACACCAGCGTATGAACAGACCGGACCTGATTCGATTTTCAATATATATATATATATCAATATATAATACTCAAATTAGGTTATCCACTTACGTAACTAGGCATATCGAAAACACCTTACATAATATACCACCCACGCCGCCGTATCCCGGCAATCTGAGTAAGCGAGTATTCAGTGTTGTGCTGCAAGAATTCTGGTAAATTACAGCACAACACCGACCACCACGTTCAGTATTAGAACAAGATAACTATCAAGCAGCAAGTAGGGCGCAAAGACTTACCTACTGCATGACTCGGTGGAAGGACTCCAGTGGTGGAGCGTTCCAGAGTTTACCAGTTCTGTAGAGGAAATGGTTGTATGAATATCCTCATAACTCGAGAACTACTTTATCGATTTGCGTACGGTTTTCGCTATTACATTCGGTCACTTCTCGTGATAGTTTTAGGCTATAAATCATAACGCTACGTCATCGGCGGCCAGAGCTGTGAGCAAAAAAGCATAAAAGGTAAACACGCGGAGTGGAAGCCGCTGGCTAATATTTTATAATTGTGTGAATTTTATTGCCAATCGCGTAAGTGATGTCAATACTTTATTTCACATTACTTGGAATTGTTATTGTTCTGTCGTGCCTGTCGTGCTTGGCTTTGGCCAGCTCAGCACAGTAGTGAGACGTGCTTGACGGCAGTTTTCCGGGCTGCCGCCATTGTAAAACGCGTTGTTAATGCGAGCAAAATAATTCTTTTTTGCGTCTGCCGTCGACCTTTGCTTTCATTACTCACTCAAATGAATGGTGCATTCGTGGTACATTCGTGAATAATATACAGTATGTTTCAGGATAGGCTTGAGAAACTTCACGATTAGAAAGTACTAATTTATTAGAAGAAAAAAATCCTCATCACTAAAATGGAATTTTCGTTTTTTTTTTTCATACAAAAATTAAAAATTGTAATACAAATTCGATAGACAGTGAGTATGGGGAGATTTAGAAAGTGCAGTCTAGGTCTAGGGAGTGCAATTTTACTATTTTAGCATGTAAGTTAGTCATTTACTTGCAGCACAACACCGATTACTCCGCTTATGCCGATTGTCGGGATACAGCGTGTGGTATGTATGTATATATGTATGTAATAACTTATCTTTTAATCCTCTACCAACCGGGCGGACAAGACGAAAGTGATGGCTCGAAGTTCCGTCCCGCTGCCTACGCGACAGACTATCTGCCACTGAGCCTGGTTTATGCTGGCATTAGTCCTTAAAGTGACTGGCGATTCCGCTGCTAATACTCTTAGTACCTGGGCGAACGAGCTTCGCTCAGCGTCATGGTACTACATTGTATGTATGACAGCAGATACTGCTACCTACTGCCTACTGGTATCTCAATATTCTAAGAGATTTAGTTAGAAATAACAATTTGTTTGTGTTAAAACGGATTTTCTCAAAGATGATACCTATCTTGGTAAACTTGAAAAATAAAACATTATCTAAATGCAAAATTTCATTCTAATCGTTAGAGCCGTTTCCGAGAACAATTATATATATACATATACTATACAAGTAATATGATTATAATATATATTATAGCTAGAATTTATTTTACATTTATACATTTAGACTTATTCGGCAGTTTTGTGCTACATTGTTGATATAATCGAGATGGAATATGTCTGTGTGTGTGTCTCATATTCTTAAAAGCATCATCTAGGCCTTGTGTGAACCTTAAATTGTGCGTTGTGGTAACTGACGTACATACAGTAGTTAGCGACTTAGTGAATTTTCAAGCGAGCAAAGCCGCAGACAAAAGCTTGTACTAACAATTTGCTAGAGAATAATTTTGCGTTCGACAGTTATGAAGAAATGTTATGTCTACAGACTGCAAATCTGCTGGTATTATACCTCGCTTAAAGTGGTATCGCGGAGTGAGGTGCATTTGTCTGTGTCAAGCGACTTTGGTTCCAAGAGCCACTCTAATTTTAATTTTAAAAAAAATTTTTTTTTATGTAATCCGGTATGGTTGGCTGATTCGGAGGGGCCAAAGCACATGCTCCGACCAGTCAATATCACCTCCGAGAAGGTAGGTACCATAACGGAGACATCCCTGGATTGCTGGCTATACTGGACTAGAGGAGAACACAACCGAGGCTGCTATGCGGCCATCTTACATCCAGTACGGTGGTACCAACCCAGTCGGCTACAATTTGAGCCTACCACCTAGTAAGGGGCAAGGGAAGGGACCTACAGTTTTACACCGGTTCCGAACGGTGAAGCAGCAGGTGTAGGTATGCACGTACATTTTTTCGTCAGAAAAAACTCATTGGTACACGCCGGCCGGATTCGAACCTCGGACCTCTCGCATGAGAAGCCGATGCCCAAACCACTCGGCCACCCGCCGCTTCTATATGGTTTCATTTTTGTGATAAATAGTTGAAAAGTATTTTTCAGTTTAAAATGCCCTAATGTTTATTTTCTCTTGTTGCAGGTAATCGTTGCATTCTCTTCACATTTACCATTTTCTGCAACATTTCGAGTAAGTGGTCGCGGTCTTCCAGTTCAGTTAGAGTACGCCATCAACGAAATCTAGAAGGGGATCAAGGTTTGAGTCCATGTTATTTCTGGACCGGCTGTCATATTCCATCGCTCGAGGCCCTATACAAAATATACGGGGTCCTATCTTCGGCGAAAATCGTCCCGAATATCCTTCCGAAAAGTAAGTCTAGTAAAATTCTCCGCAAGGAGCTGACAACCCGAGTAGGGTTGCTATATATCTTAATTTCCCATGTCTTAGGGCGTCACGGAAAAGGAAGCTTCTGATTCTGAAATGAAAATTTTCTGATTCGACGAAACCTCTGAAAGCAAATTATTCTGTTTCTGGTGCACCAAAAACAAAACGTTGGCCTAGCTTTACTTCAATTAGATTGTTTTCTACTTGGCAAAAAAATCACTTAACTTACATTCTCTGATAGATGAAAAAATATATGCAAATTATGAAATCAATATAATAATTATCCGCCCAAGCAGAATTCAGAATTTTTTTTAAGTGAAAACTTCTTTAGCAGCGCTTGGCACTTTTTGAGGTGGGTAAAAAATGTTAAACTCGCGTCAGAACTCGCAAAGCGTCAGATTTATTTTTCTTATTTAAAATGTAAGCCTAAGTCATTGCATTAAGGGTTAAGTTACAAAAAATACAATTTTTGAAGTGAAACTTCTTTAGCGGCGCTTGGCATTTATTTCAAAATGAATGTAGGGTTCCGTAACAAATGCATGTCTGTCCGTTCTACTAAATTTAACATTTATTTCAAAATGAATGTAGGGTTCCGTAACAAATGCATGTCTGTCCGTTCTACTAAATTTTACAATTTTCAACCAAGGTCCTCCGACGGTTATTTTATAATAAAAGTAGAGTTCCGTAACACGTTTATGTTTGTCCATTCTACTAAGTTCTGCAAAATGAATGTAGGGTTCCGTAACAAATGCATGTCTGTCCGTTCTACTGAATTTAACATTTATTTCAAAATGAATGTAGGGTTCCGTAACAAATGCTTGTCTGTCCGTTCTACTAAATTTTACAATTTTCAACCAAGGTCCTCCGACGGTTATTTTATAATAAAAGTAGTGTTCCGTAACACGTTTATGTCTGTCCATTCTACTAAGTTCTGCAAAATGAATGTAGGGTTCCGTAACAAATGCATGTCTGTCCGTTCTACTAAATTTAACATAATTTTTTTTTTTCATTATTTTTTTTTTATACCTTCTTTATAAATAAACTTAAAACTTAAACTTAAACTTTTTTTTTAAGCAATGTTACGGTGTTTAAATTTTTTTAGGGTGTTTACTTTTTTCTATAACCACCTAAGAATTATTTTCGGAAATACAAAAAGTTTTCACTTCTGCCGGCACTCCCGGAGTGCAACTGTGGCTTTTTTTATGGATACTGACACGGTTGGCTACATCACCTACAACGTCCGTGATGTCACACCGGGTGAAGTAGGTGCCATGTCAGAGCTTCCCCCTTTGATCGTGCCGACTACACTGAACTGGTCGGAAAACACAAACTATTTACATAGCCGTTTCGACCGACGTTTCATTTTAGTGCGGTGGTACCAACCCGGGCGGGTTAAACCCTACCACCAAGTAAGATTAGGAGGGAAGGGACCTACAGTTTTACGAGGAATCCGAACCTCGGTCAGCCTCCAACGGTCAGCGGTCACCCATCCAAGTACTGACCGCACCCAGCGTTGCTTAACATTCAATAGCGACAGTTGACTGTCTGCACCACTGAGCTATCGAGGCTGACAAAATTGCAAGCGTAGAATCCATAGAGTGGCGCATTTATTTTAGTTCAATAAGTTAGGTGACATTCGACTCCCCTGACCACCTGTACTCCGTATAGGTAAAGTCCAAAGTTGAGTTTAAAAGCTTCAGAAAAAGAAGCACCCAACTTTACCACATTCGTTTGGTTGTCGTACCAGTGCCTAAATATATTGATTATTTCGAATATTCGACTTACGTATTTTATTCAGTGTCATTTTGTTTTACAGTATCAAATGCTTTAACATGGTATTCTTTAGCTTTATGTAAGCCTACTATTGTAATACCGCCGACATGCTATTAGAGTGAGAATTTGTTTGTATTTTATCGTATAACCCTTAAATGGTTGTCTGATTTAAATGTGATATAATTTTTTTTATCTGGCATTTTTTTTTAATTCATCGAAATATTCTAGTGTTTTCTAAAGAGTTACTTATAACATGGGACATGACAACCCTAACAGGGTATACGGCCGGTTACGCGGTTATCCGGCCGGACATCTCGTACATATCGGGCCCGAGCGATCGTGCGGGCCCCCGCAGATAACAGTTGAAGAGTGTTGGCTTTGGGGAACGTATTTTACGGACTGTGTCTGGGAGTTGGGTACTTTTGGAGTTGGTAGGTTTTGTGAATTTAAGACAAGTTAATACTGGATTAATTTATTAAAATAGGTTAACAAGCTTGTTGTGATCGAATACGAGTTTTTATATTTGAGGAATGTATAGTAAATATACTCTTATTCAGGTGAAGGAAAATGCGTTCAGTAAATGTGTACGGTAATAATACCTACTCGAGTAAAGTTAAACCGTCCTGAGCCTTCTAGCCATAAATCATTCCGACCAGTTCCCATTGAAGACAATGGAAATTAAATTAAATTAAATGAAAGTTTATTATCGACCACATGCAAACAATAATAAATTACTAACAATATGTCTAAGCCATACAATTAGTTATCTGTGTAGTGACGTTTATTGCGCCAAGGGCCAGGAAGAAATTTTTTATTTTAACTATGATTTACTGGGAGAAATATTGTTCTGCAATGAAGCATTTTTCGACTTCTTCATCTCTTATTTAATTTTGTAAGTGCCGCTGTTTCATCTTCCACTCAGGTCAGAAGGAACGGAATTCCCATACGATGTCTGCCAAATAGCGGCCCAGAGTGACAGTGACCGGATGAGATACTCTCCTAACGCCTAATTCAACCTGAAAGCACAGTTGTAAACTTACTCTCTTTCTCCGTTACTGTTCTAGCGCCCGATAGTGGAACAAGGAAGAACACATTCTGAAACCTATAGAGTATAGAGTCAACATAATACTGAGCACCCTCGGTGGTCCGACGCGCAGCGTAGGTTAGTTTAGGATTGCGCCTGCGCGTGAAGCTAATGGTCCATCGCACCATCCAGCCAGATCTAGATTAACTCATGGAATCGTGACGCTACCCCGGTGGCGTGTATGTTGCTGTGATCGTGAGGGGAGTATTAATTTTTGAACATAATACATTATGACCAAAAATATGTTATCACCAAAATGATCAGGATCACTCAAACAAACTTTTTTATTGTTCATGCTTTGTGCTTAAATTTTGTTATGAAACCCTACACACCTTAGCAAATTAGGTCTCCTGCCAGTTCTTTCCTTTGGTCGTGCTGGTTACACTGAACTGGACGGAAAACACAAACTATTTTCATAGCCATTTCGACGGACCTTAATTCGTAGGCGTTGATACCAATACGGACAAGTCAAACCCTAGCAATTTGTAGTATAAGACCTTAAGTTTAATGTAAGTTTATACATACATATATTATAATAAATATTAAAAACACTATCGCGTTTTTTCAACCACTATGTGGTGTTGTATTATTGTGTTTTATACATTATGTACACTTCTCAAATATTTCGGCGCTTGCCGTCGTCAGTAAGTAAAATTATAATATAGTAATGACAGTTATTTGAATAACCTGTCATTCATTATTCAAATAACTGTCATTACTATATTATAATTTTACTTAAGTTTAATGTGGAATTTGAACTACGACCAGCCTCTACGGTCGCACGATCACTCCAACCAAAGTCCGATTGCGTCCGTTGTGCTTAACTTCTACTATCGAACGCGGATACATAGCACCACCTCTCTCAGAGAAACATAAAGACAATGTTGTTAATAGAGAAGAATAAGAATGAGAAATATTTATTTTCTCGCTTCAGCATTACATTCTAATAAAACACACTTAGAGCAGTAGAATCAATATAGGAAAAGGACTGGACACAGCCTATCCTGACCTAGAGAACATTTCACTATTCCACAATTGATATCTTAAAAATGTGAACGCACTAACTATCCGCGCTAGCTTACTATGTCCATTGTTCTTACATAATTAATTTAATATTATGTAGTATAAATTAATTCAAGCAATGAAAGCAATTAACCATAAGTCCGCCTTCTCCAAGAAAAAAAAATCTAATGTCATACTTACCTACATGTCATTGGAAACATCCTATACAGTGAAGCTGTAAGTAGTATTCTAGTTCCCTTCCCTATTATGGAAGTTGTATGGAATAGGGGAGTTAGTAAAAGAAATGAGCTTCATCAAATCATTCCTATTCTCACCAGCTAACAGACAAGTATAAAATATACCCCGTTCATTGTTCTTGCAAGACTTTCATTCCTCGCTGTTACCCTGATGCTTTTACAAATAGACAGCAAAGCAATCCAAGCAATGCAACCGAAACATCTGTTCCCTAGAGAACTTTACCGCAAAATGTAATGAATTGTTTCCAAGTACCACCGCAGACGGAGCCAAACGGAACTAACTGAGTTCTTTTAATTGAGTAACAGAATGTTACTGTCGCCGTTTATCGGCCATTATCCAATTACTAAAGCGATCAAACTAACTCTACTGTCGCCAGTTGAGACAATAAGAACGAAACAAGGGAGAGATGGGAAGGACCAGGCTATTGTACTTTGGAGAGCATCGCACACAGGGCACTATGCGGGAGTGAGGCGTTCAGGTTTTATATGAAGATTCATGACCTGCTACAACCGCGATGAGAGCCTATTACATCATGTTCCTGTGTGTGGGGTCTAGATGCCTAGCCAGTGATTCCTTATTATATCTACGTTTAACGCCTGTTACTTACTACCATGGCGGCTGTTCTGAGGAACGCGGTCCTCTCATATCACCTCCACCTGTTCGCATTCGCTAAACCAGCCAAACTCTCGCGGAAGATTTCTTTGTAGTTGACGGAAGAGTTTTTCGAACCGCATCATTTTCTGGGTCGATCTTGTACTGTGAAGTGTAAAGGTGTGGAAAAGGCTTCCGTTCAGTATCGTTAACTGCTTTATTATTTTTCATATTACTTATTCTTTATCTAAGGCTTCCGAATATTTTGATTGCTCTTGCAATCGAAGATGCCTATCTTCGAATTGCAGGTAAAGATATTCTATCTCACGAAGTCCGTTTGGCTATGAATGTTGTCAGGCGTGCACATGCACATTGTTTTAGTGTGCGTAACCTCAAGAGCGCTCATTCACGATCGCGACGCGGTCCACGCCACACAACACACACAAGCGCGCTGATCAGTACACGTCACTACTACAACCAGAATATAACGGACTTCGTGAGATAGAACATAATATGTAAATGCCATTTACCCATGCACTTTAGTCGACCTAGTCTAGGCGATCTAGTCCGGTGAAAAAAAGGAACACGCAATCGTTCACGATCGATCTTGAGTCGCAAAACAGAATGTAATGCACAGTGACAAGATTCTGACCGTAACAGTATAGTATAACTGCAACTGCGTACTTCTGAGAGAAAAGGATGAACCTACCCTCGCATAATCCTGTCTGGTTATGTACAGTAGACTTGTTTGCGTGGGAGGTCAGGATGACTCGATACTTGCTCGAAAGTATCTAGAAACTAAGATTATGTCGCAGTTTGAATAATGTTACGGCCGGAGTCCGTCCGTTGATATTGCTTGCGATGTACTGTTTGATTATTTATTTTTATGTAGCTGTGTTGTTATTAATGTACATAACAACACAATGTTCGGGTTATTTCTGGTGCGTATATTTTTTTCAAAGTAACTTGGAGGGCGAGTATACACCGCCTTTCTATAAAAACAAATTAGATTGAGCGAAGGAAAAGGAAATATAGTATGATGGAAACGCTTGATTGCAAGCGCATTTAAAATGTAAACCAATAGGTGCAATATTATGATTACGGAACTGTCAGAAAGGAAGACAGAGAGAAAAAGATGGCGGCTGAGCGCGTGTGTTGAGTTGGGCGCGCCGCTAAATCACATTATTTTTTGTCGTTTCTCGCGATTGCGACAAGAATTACAACAGACGAGAAAATTACAACAGACGAGGCTGCATGGTTGATAAATGACCTTTGCCTATCCCGAAAAGGAACAAATCTAACAAAAAAAAGGAATACAGACAGATCGGCAGACGAACAGACGTCGTATTTTATAATAGAAAGAGGAAATAGGATGAAAAACTGAAGTTAAACGATCCCATCGCATCGCATGCATCGCCGCGGGCCCCTCTTTCATCCCCTAAAAAGCGAATAGAGAGACCACGCATTCCCCAGGGCGCAAGCTCATACACGAGAAAGAAATTGGACAGCATCACATAGTCATTCGGTAGGCGTTGCACGATCACTCATCGCACTGACGTTTGAGTGGCGTCGCCATTTTGTTTAGAAGTCCGCCAATGTTGCGCGCCATCTTGTAGGAGACAAAGCGCGGGATAGCGGGCTGTCATTCGGGAGTGTTCTCGATTTTTCCATTCCCTGGAGCGTTGATGGATGGCGTCGCGCAAGGCAGGCGGGAAGCGAGCGTGTGGTGCAGGCTAAGTCTCGTTTGATTGTATACAGCTTAGAAAAGATTTGTTTGTGATACCAGTTGATGGATTCGAATTGAAATGTGGAGCGGGAAGCATGGCGCTTCGCGTCAATTCCTGTGGCTACGACATACAGACAGTCCGCAGAATTGACAAAAATTTGAGCCGAACGTAAATATGAAAGAATCCTGAGTAATTTTTTTCTTTTCGTGCACTTCACCTCACCTTCAAAATTTCAATCATACACGTTTACTTTATTCCGGTAAATATTTGAAAATGGATTATGAAGAGATATGTATACAGGCGACTGGGCCACATCAAGCGTTCAAACTCTCGGTTTCTTGACGCAAGAAGTAAATAGTTTATGCGCCGCGGTTTATCCGGGCTGTAAACTGGAAAGTTGTTTAACTTTGCGTGTAGAATTTTGTAAACAAGGCGTCTGCCGCCAGGGGCGCACTCGATGCATCTAGAATCTTGATATTCGTGGAAATTATATACGGAAGAGAGCGTTTTCTAGCGTGCTTTTTTTGCCCATTTCAGTGTTGTAAAATGGTTTTGTCTTATTTTAAACGAGTTTTAAAATGTTTAAAAACAATAGTTTCTTGAAATGTGTAAATTGGATGAATGATAAGTTATTTATTGCAGAGCAACAGAGATAACCAAATTCATAATAATTGCTGGCGGTGGACTTGGAATCCAACCCAAAACAAAAAAAAACTGAAAATCAAGACGGGTAGCCGTCTTGATTTTCAGTTTTTTCCAGTCAATCGGTCGAGTTTGATAAAGGAGTTCTATTAGGAATTCGGTAATTTTACACTACTTTTTCCGGCTCCGTATGGGTCACTGTCGATTCAATTACATGATATTATATTACTATTATGTTGTATTATATACATTATAGAATTTATTTAGTGGATTCTCAGCACTGGATTCTCAGCAACGCTGGATCACATCTTCCTGAACTGTCCCTTTCACAATTCAAAGATTACTTATTATGATAGACAAGCTTATGGAAAATTACTAAAATACGATTCCTTCATCTTTCCAAACATTTATTCCGAAGACGCAAAATTACTCTGCCATGTATACATAATACATCAAGAACACAATATAGAAATATATTGATGAAAAAAAAAATTAAGACATTTTTGAATAGGCTGTATGGTCCCTGACCTTTGCCTGCCTACCAAAGGCGAACATACAACAACAACAACAATGTCAAAAACAATTTGACTTCTGTCGTGTCATCGCGTTCCTTTCGTTCTAAATTTGAATGCCGAGTTCGCGCCATGCGCTCGTTTATTACTTTGCCGCAACACTTTCCTTCTACATAATATCATGGCTGAATTAATACAGAACCAACAGTCTTATATACCTACGCGGTAGTGGTAACACGAGGACAGAAGTCAAGGCGTTCCGGTACGGTGCCCTGTGGTGTCCAGTTACCATATTTTCTTCCAGTTCACATCCAGAGAAACCCATCTGCAAAATTGAACCTTAATACGTTGCAAAACAGTTGTATTCCAATAAACACTATGGAAATAATTTGTTACTTATAATTTGTACATTATGTCTGGTGGTATAGGATAGATTTTCGCTTGCTTTTGAGTTTATTTTGGAATGGGAGGAGGAGTACTAGACCTTCATGTTGTGACCTTAGTCTTTGTCTTGCATAGTGAGAGTCAGGTACAAATATTCCTGCAGACAGGTAATATTTGGAGGAATTTTATCCTAATTCATCCATACCTTTTGATAGAAGTTTTAAACCCTTGAAAGGTACTAGATGTGCCTTTCTCATCACTCCCGAAAAAATATGTCACAGAACTAAATAAGCTTATAAGCTGAGTTCACAATGACGTATGCTTATGTTGTATGGGGTACCTTATCGTCTTATGTGCGCAAACACGCGAGCGAAATGCATCATAGTATGAGATGTATTTTAATGCGATTCTTTGAATATGTTTATGATAGCCCCACTGCATCTCTCTCCGTGTATGTCGTGTACCGTGTGGGGCCGGTACTTTAAAAGAATAGCCCCACTGCATCTCTCCCCGTGTATGTCGTAAAAGGCGACTAAGGGATACGACTCCCTTCTTATATTACTAGGTGGTAGTGTTTAACCCGCCCTGGTTGGTACCACCGCACTGAATGAAAGGTCGGTCGAAACGGCTATGTAAATAGTTCGTGTTTTCCGTCCAGTTGAGTGTAGCCGGCACGACCGAAGGGAAGCACTGACGTGGCACCAAGTTCACCCGGTGTTATGGGCTGACATCACGGATGTTGTAGGTTATGTGGCCAACCGTGTCAGTTTCCATAAAAAAATATATATATTACAATAATTTGTGAAGGCACGCACACTTGTTTACCGACAGGTAACATGTTACATCGCTCTTTGTCGCTTCTATTATTTACTTCTGTGGTTTCAAGAACATACTATCAAACCGTTTAAGGTAAATTTGGTCCATGACCGATCTAGGATTTCTGTCAGCGATGCCAGATACAAAAAAAAACGTTACCCTCTTTTTTGCATCGCGCGGTCGGGTAGAAAAATATGTTACACATAAAAAAAACCGCCTTTAATAATTTATTTTTTAACTACATAGTGTGCCAAATTTTATTAAAATCGGTTGATGGAAAGTGGGTTAAATTCAAATAAGTTTTATTCATTCCTTAAAATTGTCCACCCTTAGAAGTGGAATGTTTTCTCCAAATTTAAATGGGACCAACGTCGAGTATATAAAATTCAATTACAAAACGAATCATTGAAATCAGTTCACAAATGGCGAAGATATCACGTAACGAACGCACACAAAATTCAGTCGAGTTAAGGACCTCCTCATTTTTTAATTACTTAGGTTAAAAATACCGATTGTTTTTGCCTATAACTTCCTTCGAGTTGTATGCCCCATGACTAATGGAATTATCATATCACTTTGCCGCTTAGTAAAATTTTAGGTCACAGTGTGGGGTGAAAATGGTTGCGCAGATAACCCGTCCTATCTCCGCAGCAATCGAGGGACTCAGCACCCTTTCGTTGTTGACATTGGGCTTTTGAGAACCCATCGGATAGAACAAATTGTAACAAATTCGAGTACAGTCATGCTGTCTAATGAATGCTTAATAAACAATATACAAACACAACATACAATACACATACATCGGTTCTCAAAATCGTTTCTTTGTCGCACCTCTAGGGTTTGGAACTGTCGTTCAAGTGTGTTTCCCGAATCCTTGGGTGTCTTCAAACGACGTATTTTAACAGGCTAGACAGCCTAGCAACAGTCCGCAAATCTGCTGGCATGGCGCATCTCTGAGCGTGGTTTAGCGAGGAGAGAGGTGTTTTTGGCTCTGTCGAGTGTCGACTCTACCATTGGTCCCTTGGCACGGCCACCCATCTTATTTTACCTAAACAAATCGGTCAAGTGCGAGTTTTACTTGCGCACGGAAGGTCCGTAGATCCGCTATACCGCTATACCACACCTCTTAAATAACCATATTCGTCTATATGTTGTCTTTCTATAATGCAAAATATAAATACCTGTGGCGCCATCAATTATTTAGTAGCGTGAATATGTACTAATCGATTATTAGCACGTTTATTGTATGAGGACCCTAAATTGTTTTGTTTTTTGCTTTTTTTATTATTTGACGGCACATCCGCCATAACACATGTTCTTTGAAAATTTCAACCGGCTACCTATTGCGGTTCAAGCGATACAACCCTAGGACGGACGGACGGACAGACAGACATCACAGACAGAAGGCCTAGGGATAGCCCTATTTCTCTCTTCTGTGGCCTAGGATTCCGTCTTCCGTATAGATACGGAACCCTAAAAACCGAGATGCATATAAATATTAATATCTACTTTATAGTATTAAATATATTTATATTGACCCGCATCTAGTTTAGCACATGCTGAGCTATCGAGATTCTAATTTCCCCATTATTCATTCCAGCGAATCCGCGCATTCACAACCGGGCTAGAGGAGCTGACGGGGCGCGTGCAGGGCGCCGAGGCGGCTCGGGCGACATGGCGCGGGCCCGGCGACGCGCGGGATGCGCGCGCGCAGCTGGACGCGGTGACGCGCGCGCGCGCGCAGCTCCCCCCGCTGCGCAGACTGACGGACGAGCTGGCTGCGCAGGCCCAGTCGCTCGCCCGCGACAAGGTGCAGGTCAGCGAACAGCTGCTGGCCAAGCTGGAGGATTTGAACACGAGGTGAGAATCGAGAACATTATAATGTTGAAAATTTCTAAATCGTGAAAATCGCAACATAAAGCAGTGGCAATCAGCCACTATCAAACATAGCTATAGTTTTAAAAAAAAATTCACGATAAAATTGTATCGTTTTGCACACTAAATTTTGCCCAAACTATGGAATTCTTATTAACTTCTGATGATAAAGTTGGCAATAGTGTTTATCCGTCTTGAGTTATTTTCTAAAGCGTGAAAAATGCAACATAAAGCAGTGGCAGCCAGCCACTATCAAACATAGCTAAAGCTTCAAAAATTTATAGCGATAAAATTGTATCGCTTTGCACACTCAATTTCGCCCAAACTATGGAATTCTTATGAACTTCTGATGATAAAGTAGGCACTAGTGTTTATCCGTCTTGTGTTATTTTCTAAAGCGTGAAAATTGCAACATAAAGCAGTGTAAGCCAGCCACTACCAAACATAGCTAAAGCAAAAAAAAACTTTGTTTTAACGATAAAATTGTATCGCTGTGCAGACTCAACTTTGCCAAACTATGAAATTCTCCTTATGAACTTCTGATGATAAAGTTAGTGTTTATCCTATAACTGGTTTCAATCACACGAACTTTATTCTGATCGTCTTATAATATGCCATCTTTTATGACCATCATCATTATGACATGTCCTTAGATCCCACTTCTGATATCAATCAAATACTTATGACATGTTCTTAAATCCCACTTCTGATATCAATCAAATACTTATGTTCTTAGATCCCTCTTCTGATATCAAATACTTATGTTCTTAGATCCCACTTCTGATATCAATCAAATACTTATGACATGTTCTTAGATCCCACTTCTGATATCAATCAAATACTTATGACATGTTCTTAGATTCCACTTCTGATATCAATCAAATACTTATGACATGTTCTTAGATCCCACTTCTGATATCAATCAAATACTTATGACCAGTGATCGGAAAAAGCGGCGCTAATTTACCTACAGTGGAAGTACATAGACAAAATAAACCCTAACAATGGAGACTTCCTTAGTCCTTATAAAATAAAGTTATATTTTTTTATCAGCCCTTTTTTTTAATGTCACACTGATTTGCCTTTGATATGGGACACTGTCACACTGATTTACCTTTCCCAATGATATGGGAAGTGACTAAGGATGTCTCCATTGTTAGGGTTTATTTTGTCTATGTTCTTCCACTGTAGGTAAATTAGCGCCGCTTTTTCCGATCACTGCTTATGACATGTTCTTAGATCCCACTTCTGATATCAATGAAACATGATGTTGAAGGGTGGGTGCGCTATGCGCGGGGGGCGAGGAGCGCGCGCGGCAACTGGCGAGCGTGGCCCGAGACGGAGGCGCCGGGGCGGCGCAGGGCTTCCTGGCGGGCTCCGTGGAGCCGCCGTGGGAGCGAGCGGTCACGAGGGCCAACGTACCTTACTATATCAAGTCAGTTCTTCCAGATCATTACTTGTCGGTATACTCTCTGGCATCTGCCTGAAGTCTTGCTGAACTTTACACTATACAAATAAAGAACCAAGATGTTCCAAGCTTTTATTGAAATTTTCAAAATATATAAGCAAACCCTTGTCTCTCGGCCGAGACTCGCGAACGAATACAAAAAACAAACCGCTTTCTGTTTTGGAAGAAATTTCAAACTATTATAATTTTTTAGAATTGATTGTACTGATGGCCAGTGGTAATCAGCACAATACAGTATACTCCAAGATAGTTTGATTTGATTGATGACTGTTGCCTGGCACGGTCCTTCCGCCGAGTAATGCAGCGGGTGGGTCTTCGTGCCTTACTTGCTGCTTGATAGTTATCTTGTCTGAGTACTTTGCTAAACGTGGTGGTCGGTGTTGTGCTCTAATTTAGCAGAGTCCTTGCAGCACAGCACTAATTACTCTGCTTACCCCTATTGCCGGGATAGGGCGTGTGGTATCTTTTTTTTTTATTTGTTAACTCGCTACATCATCTACCCTCGAAAATGCAGTTTTTCTCATCAGTATAGTTTAGTCGAACGGCATCTTAAGTTGGAGGACTGCCGGTGTCAGTTCGGCAGTCAGATCCGTATGGGAACTATATTATATCCTATCCCTGGGGGTATTTTTTTTTATGGAAACTGACACGGTTGCCTACATCACCTACAACATCCGTGATGTCAGCCCATAACACCGGGTGAACTAGGTGCCATGTCAGTGCTTCCCTTCGGTCGTGCCGGCTACACTGAACTGGACGGAAAACACAAACTATTTACATAGCCGTTTCGACCGACGTTTCATTCAGTGCGGTGGTGCCAACCCGGGCGGGTTGAACCCTACCACCTAGTAAGGTAAGAAGGGAAGGGACCTACAGTTTAACGTGGAATCCGAACGTATAAAAAATAACCTATTCTTATTTTTAAGTTGCATTATGTATTACGTACGATCTATCACTGTACTCCTGATTGTGAAATAGACCCTTTTTTACTTAACTTAACTTTTTTGCTTTTTACTTTAGATCATGCAAACGATTTATTTTTTAGAAATAAGCAATCGCTAAACTTTAGTGTCCTGTCGAACATCTTAAGAACAACAGAGATGTGTTCAGCACAGTTAATATGTGATTGCAGCCACGAGTTAGAGACAACGCACTGGGACCATCCGAAGATGATTGAGCTGATGAACTCGCTGGCAGACCTTAACGAGGTCCGGTTCTCCGCCTACCGCACAGCACTCAAACTTCGCACAGTGCAGAAGGCTTTGTGCAGTAAGTCGATACTTATTTTTTTTTATGGAAACGGACACGGTTGGCTACATCACCTAAGACATCCGTTATATCAGCCCATAACACCGGGTGAAGTAGGTGCCCTGACAGTACTTCCCTTCATTTCATGTCGGCTACACTGAACTGGGACGGACAACACGAATTATTTACATAGTCGTTTCGACCGACGTTTCATTCAGTGCGGTGGTATCAACCCTGGTGGGATAAACTCTACCACCTAGTAAGGTAAGAAGGGAAGTTGACTTTACATGTTTTACAGTGGTATTTATTATGACCAACAATCGCAAGCACTTCATAACCATCAGAGTTGCCGAAGATTGGAACCAACTTCCGGAAGACATTATCAGTGAAAACAACGTAAACCAATTTAAAACTGTTTGGTTGTACACTCATCTGAATAAGATAAAACAGTAGCTAAGTGAACCAAAACCTAATAAGTAAAAAAAAACTATAAATTATAACTACTCCAATGAACTATGAACTTTTAATTAAATACGTCAGCCCAGGCTACTTCTCTAAAATAAAATAAATAAATAAATCTAAATAAATATTTCAAAATGTTTCCACCCTCATACGAACCCATTGTATTATGTTATATGTAACACACAGTGTATTATGTTATATTGTTCTGCTGTGCGACACGATTGCTGAATATAGGTACTAAAATTCTTGAATTCAGTCTTGTACTCAACACATATGTATTCATAGTGTGTTAAGTCTCCTGTCTGATGCTAATTCTTTTGTGCAAGCTGCAAAAAAGTATTTGGTTTGGCTCAAAACTTATCAGCTAACGTGTGTTGGAAAAGACAGTGGCTCCCTTTTTTACCAATGCAGATTTTTCAAGATACTCTTAACTTAAGGCTAGCTTTGAGTCTCTTTCTATGTACGAGGATATTGCGATCCTTTTAATTTTATTTGTGACCAAATTGACTATGACGAAATTGACAGTAATCAAATTGACAATAGCCAAATTAACAGCGGTCATATTGGTAGTGACTAAATTGACAGCTACTAAGTTCACAGTGACGAAATGGACAGCGGCCAAATTGGCAGTGACTAAATTGACAGTGGCCAAATTCACAGTGACTAGGATGAAAGCGGCCAAATTGACAGGGACTAAATGTGCAGCGGCCAAATTGACAGTGACTAAATGGACAGCGGCCCAATTCACATTGACCAAATTGACAGTGGCCAAATTAACAGTGACTAGGATGAAAGCGGCCAAATTGACAGGGACTAAATGTGCAGCGGCCAAATTGACAGTGACTAAATGGACAGCGGCCCAATTGACATTGACCAAATTGACAGTGGCCAAATTAACAGTGACTAAATCAACAGTGAACACGAATAACTAACAAATCCGTTGTTTCCCTTCCAGTGCACATGCTGCAGTTACCAGCGGCGCTAGAAGCATTCGACTCGCACGGACTGCGCGCGCAGAACGACAAACTCATAGACATACCTGACATGATCACCGTCCTCACCTCTCTTTATGAGGTATTTACTTTTTTAATTTTAGCTGTAGGTATTAGGTGTCGGAGCCAAGACAATGTAGGAGTAACTGTTCTTAGATGCCGAAAGTCAGCAAGCAATGAATGAGGTCGCAGATTTCCAAGGTCTTATGAGAATACCTCCTCACCAGAATTTGCTTGCTCATGCATTCTTATAAATATTTCAAACTATGTATGCACACCTGGATTTCAAACCGCAGACGCGGCAAATCGTTATATTTCAAATGTTTGCCAAACGTTGCAGGTGATAGCCGCAGAAAACCCAAGCCTGGTGAATGTGCCGCTATGCCTGGACCTGTCCATCAACTGGTTGCTCAACGTGTACGACAGCCAGCGCACCGGACAGATCCGTGTCCTCAGCTTCAAGGTCGGCCTCGTGTTGCTCTGTAAGGGACATCTCGAGGAGAAGTATAGGTATGTACAATATGAATTGTATTACAGTGTTCTGCAGTACAGGAGATCGACCTGTTGCAGGATTCCTTATTATTGTTTGTTACTTGTTATAGGAACCTTATACCCAACAACACATTGTTTTGTGTTCAGGTATCTCCGACGGTCGGTTTGTCATTTAAATCCGGCTCGAAGGACATACAATATTTTGAGGTTTGATAGCGATTTGGTACGTAAATAACCGATCAGGCTGGTTGCCTACAGCTACTAGCACGCACTAGACTTATGTCTCCCTGTGATCCGGGCAGGTTTTACTTCACCGCCTCGTAACATAAGGTAGGAATCTAATCTTATAATGATATCATCATCGTAGAGCAACTTTGAAAATTTCGAATCATGAAAACGTACTTATCGAACTCAGAATGAGAAAGAAAGTGGTGCACGTCGATGAGTATCGAACCTATTGACTCTCGCTACATATGGCGCCGAACCACCCATAGCAACGCCCATGGACAATGGACATTCGGTCGCATGCGGGGGCTGCGAATGCCATTCCGGCGTGACACGTGCCCATTCACGCCTCTCTTGAAGGACCCGAGACTTGAAGGACTTGGGGGAGAATATGTGGGCAGGTAGAGCGTTCCAGAGTTTACCGTTTCTGTGGAGGAACGATTGTCACGAGCTATCAATAAAGCTCTCGTAAATAAATAAGTGCGTTCTATCGTATATTTCACGGGGAGTGTTCGGAGGAGCTGTTTAACGAGATTCCGTCGTCCCCATTTCACCTCCGCACTGCGCGTACTGGGGATGCATCCCTATTTATACAATCGACCTACCGAGGATGCGCACCAACCGGTTCTGTAAGTCTTTTATTCACAGAACCGGAAAATTGTGGAACGCACTCCCTGCTCTTATATTTCCTCCCAAGTATGTAATGTAATGTAATGTAAATATTCTTTATTTGTACACCAATTTACAATATAAAGGTACGAAAAGGCGAGTACAGCCTGGGGTTTTTCAAAAGGGGCGTGAAAAGGCTCCTGTCAGGCCGGCATGGCATTCGCAATCCCCGTGCATCACAGAATGTCCATCGTAAGTCACCTACTCGTAAGTGAAACGATGCCACATGTCGAGCTTTCCATAAAAAAAATAATTTAAAAATTTAAAAAAAATTGTTTCTCAATTGCAGATACCTATTCCGTCTGATCGCCGATCCGTCCTGCCGCGTGGACCAGCGCAAGCTGGGCTTGCTGCTGCACGACTGCATCCAAGTGCCGAGGCAGCTCGGCGAGGTGGCCGCCTTCGGGGGCTCCAACATCGAGCCCTCCGTGCGCAGCTGCTTTGAGAAGGCCTCCGTTACGCCGAGCAAGGACAGCAAAACCGCCACCATCGATAGGAACTCTGGTAGGTTGCTCATTTATCTATCTGTCTCTCGGTGACTATGAGCGTGCCCTGTCCAAGGCCTACCCTTTTTCGTATTGATTGACAAGGGAGAGTACCCAGTGCGGTCGCAGTAGCTCTCAAAGAAGTATGTATGAGAAAGGAAAGGAGGTGGTCACTGGAAACACATCTTTGTAAGCTCTTCATTATATAATGCCTATTAACTTGAAAGTTACGCATAGAGATTTGCCGATACTTTTTTAAGAAAACTTCGGCTGAAAACGTTTGGGAATGAACTAGTCACTTAAGACTATTGTTATTGTATATAACAGTGGGGTCGTTAAAGGATCTTTGATGATGAAAAGGAAATAATTAAGCCGAAATTACATTCTTAACCCCCAGGAACTGCCAAACGTTAATGGACGGACACTGTGACCTATGGACAGTTTGAACATTGTCAGGTCGTGCGCCCTATGAACTCACTGTAAGTACCTATTCATTTTGTTTAATTGCTTTAACACTTCTCTGAACAGCGGACAAAGAGCCAAAAGACGCGACATTGGAGCGCGATGCGGACGGCCAGCCGGCGTACATCGAGGCGTTCCACTTCCTGCAGTGGCTGCAGCGCGAGCCCCAGTCCATGGTCTGGCTGCCGGTGCTACATCGACTGGCCGCGGCAGAGTCCGCCAGGCATCAGGCCAAGTGCAACATATGCAAGGAATATCCTATTGTGGGCTTCAGGTAATAATTAAGGCCTAACCCGGTACCTACAACAACATAGAGCCAATATTCATTTTTAAATTTCCGGATTAACAGTAGGTTTAAAGACTTACATAAGTCGACGTTTCGCCCGCTACGTCATGGGCTTCATCAGGAACTGCGGGAGTTCCTGGAGCCGACGTGTACCAGACGTCAAACATGCAGTGGCGTGCACAGACATTTAAGACCGGGTAGGCAGGCAACAATTAAGATTCAAAATATGTAAGTACTTAATTTAGAAACAAGTTGAATTCATTTTAATTTTTACCTCAGCCCGGTTTTCATCTCTTACATCTTCTCCATGTCCACATGAAGATGTTCTGTCCAGCAGATTATTTTTTTTTTCAATTCACCTCAGATATCCATAAAATGAATAAATTTTAATTAACTACACAATGTCATAAATACAGATACTAAGGGTGACTTTTAAAAACGCCTTTTGAGTGATTTAAACAAAACCAATCTCAATAAAGAGTATGCAGTGCAGTGCCGTATATTGACTACAAAAAGATGAAATAGAAATAAGTAGAGAAGAGGGGCGGTACTTTTCTTATTTGTAAAAAACATAAACAAAAGATTATAACACTTCTTTATAAACTGTACCACAGACAATTGCACCGCCGCGCCGGCGCGCGCGCGCGGGAACGATGCTAGACCAGCTACACCTACGTTACGAGGCATTGTTGTGGTGTTAGTGAAAGGCAGTCCTGCCCTGGCCTACTAAATCGCGCATCGAAACACGCATACACACGCAAAATTCCAGCATATAATGACGCAGGATTTGAGTAATAGTGTGAGTGACCAGCAGGTAGTCGTGTTGTGTGCCTTTGCCGCGCGGTGGCGTTGCGTCCGCGCGAGCGGTCGCGCCAAGAGGGAGGAGCGCGCGCCAATTTTAAATCATACGTTTTGTCGTGAACTCGTGAACTTGAGTAGTTCTATCTATGTTTTAATTTGATTGTTTGGATAGGTGGAATTGGGACTTTAACTCAGGGTAGGCAGTGCTTTTCTGCCTTTATGGCATGCACGCCCCTGCAAACATGAAGCCTGTGACGTAGCGGGCGAAACGTCGACTTATGTAAGTCTTTAAACCTACTGTTAATCCGGAAACTTAAAAATGAATATAATTAATAACAGAGTAAACTTAAAAACATTAATAGAGCCAATATTCAGATTTAAGAAAACTGGCAATATGAAGCATAATATGCTGCTCTCAAGCCAGTTGGTGACCGTGGTGGGAGTATACACCTAAATATCTAATACAGAATCATGCTTCATAACCACCAGACAGGCCTATGCCCAGCAGAAACGAACATTAAATAAAAGAAACTAACAATAATTAGAACCAACAACACAAATGACCCTAAGATACTCCCTGAGTTACTCCATACAAATCAGCCTTCTCTGCTAAAGTGATACAAATTCATACATGCTGTACTGTTCTACTACTATTAGCGGTAGACCTGAGGCTAGGTAGATTTGTATGTGTATCTTGAAATTATTGGATGAAAAACTGTATCAAAAGCCTTGATCAGAATAATTTGGATACAGTGGTTTGCTGTATTAAAGCTGCTTAATTTGGCATAAATAACATCACCCGCTCTTCTTTTAAATGTATTTACCTATTTCTCCTCAAATTGTACTTATTAGCCAAAATGTTATATTACAATGTTAATAATTTCAGATACCGCTGCCTCAAGTGCTTCAATTTCGACATGTGTCAGAAATGTTTCTTCAGCGGTCGCAAGGCCAAGAACCACAAGCTGACTCATCCGATGCAGGAGTACTGCACAGCGGTCAGTCTGCACTTTATGTCTCACATAAGTATCCGTCTAAAGGACATTTTTATTTGTGTAGAAGTTAAAAGCAAAGGGGGTATGATACTTGGGTTCCATAAGCGCTGCAGTAATATTGTATTGTATTGTATTGTATAGGTATATTTATTGCACTCAAATGGAATATAGCCAAAAGGTAACACTTAATGCCTCTAGGCACTTTCTAACAGAATACCTTTGGGGTATGATAACTGCTAGGTGAGTGGCGGAAAGAGATAATAAAAGTATTATGATATGTATGACAGATGTACGAGAATACGAAAGATAGATAAACTTAAATAAGTATGAATAGTTTAAATACTATTATAGGTACACCTATAATAGTATTTAAATAATATAGGTATAGCTATACCAGATATATACATAAGTTAGACTAAATATACTTAGTTTTTACATGTTATTTATATTTACTAACTCTGAACATGGGAGACATCGTTTTGGATCAGATGACAAAAAGTGCTTCTTTAAAAGAATTTTGAAAATATGAACGGAAGCATAGGACTTGGCTTTCAATAACTTCACCGAACATGCCCCAGTGTCGGCAGATCTAGAAGTGGAATGCAATAAGATGGTGATATTCCATTTCTCTGTAAACATTTTGTGTTAAACTATGGATGTTTACTAAATAGAAAGGTTTGTTTACAGACAACTTCAGGGGAGGATGTGCGTGACTTCACGCGCGCTCTCAGGAACAAGTTCAAGTCTGCGCGCTACTTCAAGAAACACCCTCGTGTCGGCTACCTGCCTGTTCAGACTGTGCTTGAAGGTATGTTTAATCATTTGCCTAGTCAAGATATAGTGCGAGTTAATTGTTGATAGCTATTTGTTCTGGTCAGCCTTGTAAACAGCCTTCAGCTTCAGCATTGTCTGTGGCATTGTCCACTTTCACGTTTCTGGTACCTAACGATTTTTCCTTCACTTGGGGTGTTCGAAAATCGGCCAAACTTTGATCAAACAAACGTTACGTTTCGTTTCGGCAGAACAAACGTTTCGGGCTCTATCACCTCTCGTAGCAATGATCAATACTACTCTTATAATAATTTATTTTGCCTCAAAGAGAGAGCGAGAGAAAAATTTAAATAATCCTACTTCATATTATAAACGCGAAAGTTTGTGAGTATGGATGGATGTATGGATCTTATTTCCTCTTTCACGCAAAAACTACTGAACGTATTTTGATGAGACTTTACAGTACTATAACATCAGAATAACACATAGGCTATAATTTATAAAGACATAGTGTAAATTGACCCAAATTTAATGTGGTTCTGAAAAAATAAATTTGTCATGTTCAGTTAACCACGCGGACGAATTCGCGGGCAAAAGCTAGTGAATTATAAGGTTAAGTTGTACCTACTTTAAAAGTGTGGAGGAGATGTTAGGACATTATTAAGCGTCAGAGGTGTGTCGGGGTCGTGACACATGGAGATCTGTACCCTAATCACAAGATTTAACCTACTACGCTACGCCGTGTTCTCCGCATAATTTTGTATGGAGAAACGAAGTTCGCAAATCTATCACTAGAGGCGCTGCTCCGTTTCTCCATACAAATTGATGCGGAGAACACGGCGTAGCGTAGTAGGTTAAATCTCGTGATTAGGGTACTGTTTTCTTTGCCTGCCTCATTGGGAAACAGGCGTGTCTTTATGCACGGTGTTGCAACTCCAACCGTAAAACCCGAAAGGGGTTGATTCTGTACGTGAAATCTGTACGTGAAATAGAACAACTTTTGTTCTACGACTTTTTTATTTGAAGAAAAAAAATATTTTTTTCTCCATACATTTTGAGAATAGATATTTAAAATTTGTATGGAAAAAAATTTTTTTTTTCAAAAAAATTTTTTTCTTCACAGAAGTTGTTTAGTTTCACGTCATATAGAATAACCCCCTTATGTCAATCTAAAATATTACGGGGGCAACTGCAACACCGTGTATATGTATGCACGGAGTGACTTATCGTGAATGCAATGAACTGCGCAGGTGATGCGCTGGAGTCGCCGGCGCCGTCTCCGCAGCACGGCGCCGCGCTGGGGGGCGGCGGGGGCGCCGGCGCCGGCGACGACATGCACTCGCGGCTCGAGCTGTACGCGACGCGGCTCGCGCAGGTCGAGCTCGGCGAGCGGCCCAGGACCAACTCCACGCCAGACAGGTTGGTAACACTTGCGAGACGTCAAACTGTTTTTTTTTGACGTGATAACGTCACGTCTTATAAATTGATGAACACCGGCTGCACGCACGAAAAAGTGTCACGTTCCATCTGAGCCTGTGTGTGCAAGCTAGAGCGCGTAACAAGCGATAGAGAGGCACAATCGGCCCAAGCGTCGGTTTGTACACATTTATCTCTCTGGTTCTAAAGTACCAGGGCAGCAGAAATTAAAAGGAGGTTACTCGTACCATAATATATTAAGCGCATCTGGCCGGTCGGAAAAGATTTCAAATTTAGAATATGCATGTCTAAAGTACCAGGGCAGCAGAATTGAAAGTAGTCTTACCACTTTATGACGTTATCACGTAAAACTATCGTCCGTAAACCGACTTTACAGACAACCAATTTTTTTTTTATGTAATCCGGTATGGGTGCCTGAGTCGGAGGGGCCAAAGCACATGCTCCGACCAGCCAATATCACCTCCGAGAAGGTAGGTGCCATACCGGAGACTACCCTGGATTGCTGGCTATACTGGACTAGAGGAGAACACAGCCAAGGCTGCTATGCGGCCATCTTACATCCAGTACGGTGGTAACAACCCATTCGGCTACAATTTGAGCCTACCACCTAGTAAGGGACAAGGGAAGGGACCTACAGTTTTACACCGGTTCCGAACGGTGAAGCAGCAGGTGTAGGTATGCACGTAAATTTTTTCGTCAGAAAAAACTCATTGGTACACGCCGACTGGATTCGAACCTCGGACCTCTCGCATGAGAAGCCGATGCCGAAACCACTCTGCCACCCGCCGGTTTACACTTAGAAGTACCATTTTTTTTTTTATAGAAACTCAGACGGTTGGCTACATCACGCACAACATCCCTGATGTCAGCCCTTAACACCTTGATGAACTAGGTGCCATGTCAGTGATTCCGTTTGGTCGTGCCGGCTACATACTAAACTGGGCGGAAAACACGAACTATTCACATAGGTAGCCGTTTCGACCGACCTTTCCTTCAGTGCGGTGGTAGCAATCCGGGCTGGTTAAATCCTACCACCTATGTAATAAATAAGGTAAAAATATAAGGAAGGGACCTACAGTTTTAGAGGCCGTCTGTGAGGCGTGAGGTGACTTCTAAATTCTTAACAGAAGAAAAATGCTTAACAGTCTTGTTCAGAAAATCATATCGAAATCGTTATTAAAATGAGTATCATAGTAGAAATTAGTTTGAGGATAATATATAAATACCTATTCCTTTGAACTTTGAAACAGCTCAGTTTATCAGTAGAACGAGTTGCGCTAAATAGATGGCGCCACCAGTTCATACATTTGGTGGTATAAAAAATATTTCCCCCCTCTATGTGTAGTTTCTCTCGGACACATTGAGTTAACTTTGCGCAGAGGCAATATCGTAACCAATGAGGTTTAACCGAGGTGCGATTATTGCTAGTTGAAAACTTTACCAATACCCCGCCTTGTGGACGTGAAATACCGTCCGCGATGGCAATTTTTGATGGGCTGTAAAGGCCTAGAAAAGAAATTAATAATTGGCTAAATTGGCGTTCGGACTCGGACTGACTAGTGACACTAACTAACTAGCAAGCAGCTAGAGTTGGGAAATAATTAATTACTGTAGTCTGGCTGGGGTCATTCAAACATAATGTGAAGAGAAGATACGATATGCACCTGATGCAACTAGCCGGGATGATGCTTCCCTTCATTTCATAACACGAACTATTTACATAGACGTTTCGGTCAGTGCGGTGCTATCAACCCGGCCGGGATAAACCCTACCACCTAGTAAGGTAAGAAGGGAAGGGACCTACAGTTTAACGTGCAAGTTGGAGGTTGAACCACACTCAGCCTCCAACGGTCGAGCGATCACCCATGCAAGTACTGACCGAGTGACCGCACTCAGCGTTGCTTAACAAACAACAGTTGACTGACCGCACCAATTAGCTACCGGCGTTGTAATCATCTTGGTAGCCTTTTAGAACAGTGACGAGTATATTAACAAAATGTGTGCATCGGAAACTCACAATATGAACGTTGCATTGGCAGTGACGAAGAGCACCAGCTGATCGCTCAGTACTGTCAGTCGCTGAACGGGAGCGGCGGGGGGGAGGCGGACGCGCCGCGCTCGCCCGTCCAGCTCGTCTCCATCATACAGCAGGAGCAGCGAGAGGAACTCGAGAACATGATCAGGTAGCACCTTTTACATACGCTGCATTACATACCGACAATCGGGTAGGTAAGCAGAGTAATCGCTTTTGCGCTGCAAGCGCTCTGGCGAATTACAGCGCAACACTATCAAGCAGCAAGTAAGGCACGAAGACCCACCTGCTGCATATTTCGGTGAAAGGACCGTGCCAAGGTTTTTTTTTTATGGAAACTTACACGGTTGGCTACATCACCTACAACGTCCGTGATGTCAGCCCATAACACCGGGTGAACTAGGTGGCATGTCAGTGCTTCCCCCTTTCATCGTGCCGGCTACACTGAACTGGTCGGAAAACACATAACTATTTACATAGCCGTTTAGACTGACGTTTCATTCAGTGCGGTGGTACCAACCCGGGCGGGTTAAACCCTACCACCAAGTAAGATTAGGAAGGAAGGGACCTACAGTTTTACGAGGAATCCGAACCTCGGTCAGCCTCCAACGGTCAGCGGTCACCCATCCAAGTACTGACCGCACCCAGCGTTGCTTAACATTCAATAGCGACAGTTGACTGTCTGCACCACTGAGCTATCGAGGCTGACAAATGTGTGGCAAAATCGGTGGCTATCCATTCGCCCTTTAGCGCAGCATCGACGTGCACGTGGAGAGATGCAGTGATATTATTCTTTTTTCCATTCCGTAGTTACCTAAAAAAGGTGAAAACGGAACGGTGACTCGTGTCCATCTCTCTGCCACAGTTGATTGAATCAAACATACTCGTATTTTCTTAAGAGTGCAGTGCTGTGTACTTGACGACCAACAAATGGAGATAGTCCGTTCTTCGGCTTACGTTGCAGAGGTCTGCAGCAGCCCTGGTCGACTTGTGGCGTTCATGGAGGGCATAGACCAAGGTGTTTTGCACGAAAGTGACCAAGAGGGACTAGTTTTGCAGGCAAAACTTCAAACAAGGACAACATAATTATCAAGTTGAAATTTGTGGTAAAATTAGATAATTTTATTTTTCACAAAGTCTAGCATTCGTAGATGAACGAACCCCGTGTGGGTTTTTTGTGAGTGTAGCGTGGGTAGTGTAGCGGAGCTGTACTGAAAGTGATGTGTGGTCGCAGGGAGCTGGAGGAGGAGAACGCGAACTTGCAGGCGGAGTACGAGCGTCTGCGCGCCAAGCAGACCCCGGGCTCCACGCCCGAGGAGCAGCACGGCGGCGAGAACCGGAGCACGCCGCCTGACCAGGTCACTCTCATACACAGAGTTTCAGAGAATTTTTTCCAAGGGGGGGAATCCTCAAGGATCCCAGGGTTGTGTTGAACATGACATCAAATGAAAATAAGGCGAGACGTTGAGATCTGTTGTCTACCGTTTAGTAGAGAAACAGGCATTGAGTATGTTTTTATTGTATTGCAGTGCAGTGAACCTCCGAAAAAATACCTGAAAGAAACATTAGTGATAATAACTCTAGTGATGACTTTGAGTGCCTAATATTAAGAAATTGAGACAGTGTTTTTTTTTATGTTATCCGATATGGGTGGCGACACGGAAGGGCCAAAGCACATGCTCCGACCAGCCAATATCACCTCCGAGAAGGTAGGTGCAATAACGGAGACTTCCCTGGATTACTGGCTATACTGGACTAGAGGAGAACACAACCGAGGTTGCTATGCGGCCATCTTACATCCAGTACGGTGGTACCAACCCAGCCGGCTACAATTTGAGCCTACCACCTCGTAAGGGGTAAGGGGAGGGACCTACAGTTTTACACCGGTTCCGAACGGTGAAGCAGCAGGTGTAGATATGCACGTAAATTTTTTCGCCAGAAAAAACTCATTGGTACACGCCGGCCGGATGCCCTAACCACTCGGCCACCCGCCGCTTGTACTGTCATAAACAGTGTTTCAGAGAATTTTTTCCAGGGGGGGAGGGCCTCCTCAAAAATTCGAGGGTTGTGTTGAACATGACATCAAATGAAAATAAGGCGAGACGTTGAGATCTGTTGTCTACCGTTTAGGGAAACAGGCATTATGGAGTGAACCTCCGAAAAAATACCTGAGAGCTAGAAACATTAGTGATAACCCTTAGTGATGAGTTGATGACTTTGAGCCCCTAATATTAAGAAATTGAGACGGTGTCTTGGGTCAAATATAATTTTATTTATTTATTTCTCCGCCCATTCCATTGGCCTGACAAACAAGAACAAACAAACACGAAAACTTGCCTGCGGTCAACATATTTTTGCACCTATACACCACACGCTGTATCCCGACATTCGGGGTAAGCAGAGAAACCGGTGTTGTGCTGCAAGAACTCTGGTAATGATTGATCCTAATGGTGGGTGATTGAATTAATGATCGAGAGATAAGAGTATAGCTGTTGTGATGCGGCAGGACATGATGGCGGAGGCGCGGCTGCTGCGACAGCACAAGGGCCGGCTGGAGGCGCGCATGCAGATCCTGGAGGACCACAACCGGCAGCTCGAGGCGCAGCTGCAGCGGCTGAGGCAGCTCCTCGATGAGGTCAGTGTGCTTCCTTTTTTGATGTGCAACATCTTAGCTCTCTGTAGGGGCAGTCATTTTGTGAATGAAACGGAAACGTGTTAAAGAAGCGGCGTCACTTGTAGCATAGCGCCATCTAGTATTTTGATCTTGTACTGTTAGGAAGATTGATTAATTTAGCGCGCCACCTATTGGTGCATCATGTAAATTCTTACACATCATTGGCGACTAATGTTAAGACTCTCATTTTTTTTTTAGGAAACGTGACAGGTTGGCTACGTCGTAATGTCAGTGCCATAGAGGAATATGGTCAGTGCCATGGTTGGTAGTGCCATTGGTCATACCGGCTACACTGAACTGCGGGCATACAGGCGTTAACTCGCTCGCTAACTCACGCAAATACTCGCAGATTTCAACCAATGATTTCACCGGAAGACATTCCGGTGAAATCTATGGGCTTTCCGGTGTCACCGCTACTCCGAACCGAGCATTTGACGGACCAATGTAGCAGTTCGTCCAATCAAGCCGAATTCTCGGCGTCCGTCGTGCGTGACGGATCTCAGACGCCGGATGCCGAGTGAACAAATGGTCAAATAAAAACACAGGCCGATTAGATGGTCCACCATAACGGACGTCATGGACTAACGGCGATACGAGAAAAGATTTTGTTTGTATTATTATTTCCATGTTCTTTATTTCACATTTTCAATTTTTTTTATTAATTTTACATATATTATATACAAGTATTAAAACTACAAAGTAATAAAAATACACAAAATTAATACAAAAATTAAAAACGGTAATACCGCCGGCGGCGGGAGGTATTATTATTTATTTCATCCATTTATTTACACATTTTTTTTATATTAATTTTACATAATATTTACAAACTTAAAATCTAAAATTAATACAAAAACAAATGGAGTTTCCACCACCGGCGGCGGGGCGAGCCCAAGCTACCGATGGTCGGGTCCCAAAGAGAGGAACCTCCGGACGATGCGTGCAGTGTCGAGCAGGGCTGCCTTCTGTATCTGGCCCTTGACCCAACCACTCAGCGAGAGCCTCTCAAGGTGGTCGTCGAGGCTCTTCGCTATCAGCCCATGCGCCGAAACGACTATGGGCACAACGATTATTATTTTATAAAATCAGGCCGGCATGCCGTTCGCAATCCCCGTACATCACAGAAAGTCCATGGGTATCGTTAGACACCTACTCGCACGTGAAACGATGCCACATGTCATTACATGTCATGTGTGCGTGCTTGCCTCTTTTATAATTATTAATTTTTCCTTTGCCTTATAACAGCCGGCCGGCAGCGGGGCGTCGCCCGCGCGGACCGGCACGCTGCAGACGCGCTCGGTGACCGCCTCGCAGCTCGCCACCGACTCACCGGCCAAGATGCACAACGGCCTCTACCACGACGCGCAGACCAGTCAGTATACACTTGAGCTTTCTTAACGATATAGTGGTTGGGGGGTTATATAAGGTGTTTCCATACTAACTGCAAATATTTTGCGAGGTATACGTACCCATAATAATAAAATAATTTTGAGTATATGTGGTGTATTTTTATAATCTGTATATTTTAAATAAATGTAAATATGTGAATGTGATAATAAATAAATAAAAATGTCAAAACACTTTAAGCAAAAAAAAAATTGTTATATTTTAGCATTCGTTTTCCAAAAATTTAACAAAGCTTGTCAATGCTCTAAGGATGTTAACGTGCCACTAGGTACCTAAACAGCTGATTGAGATCATTGACTGTCACGGCCGCGCGTCGCACGCGCGGCACCCCGTGCGAAGAGTCAAGAACCTTGAGCGCACGGCCATGAGAGTTAATTACCTCAAATAATCAGCTGTTTAGATACCCAGTGGCACGTTTTCATCGTTAGAACATAGACATTTCTCGAAAACTTATGCTAAAAATATATTTTTGTTTTGCTTAACTTGTTTACTAATTATTATTTGTAGTTAGTATGGAAACACCTTATATTTGGCTTCTAATGGCTCACCGATATAGGTGTTCCGTGTTATACATATGTTGCTCCAAGGAACATTGCTTCAGTAGTACGGTGGGTGCTGGTAGATGCTGGTCTGCAGGAGGGTAGCTACCGGTTTGTTGGCAGGAGGACGGCCGAATATGTACGAGTATATCTGAGATTTCTTGCTGGTTTAGTGGCAGGAAGGGCCTCCAAGAGGCCTCCTATTTGTGCTATGCTAACTTCTTTTTCGTACTCTGACAATCTGTTATTTCTGTCAACTGTCATGTAAGAAAATGTAACTATTCAAAACAGCTTTTGCTTCAATCGTTGACCATCCATTTCTAAACCATTTGCTTTGCGCCATTTATACTAGTTATACATACGTTCAAAACGTCGTTTCGCAACATTGCCAGAAGATGGCACTGAGAGTAATACGATTGTAACGGCGTGTTTCTACTGAATGATGCATCTACAATTATTTAGCGCTTGTGCGTGCTCTATCGATCTGTCTTCTAGGTATTTTTACATATTGTTACACACCCTTCATAAAGCAACTAACACATAGTGGTGGAGGGTAACATGTGTGTGTTGTAACGTAACCAAGATGGCCGATGGGCGGGGCCTGGCGCGGGGGGCGGGGCTAGTGGGCTGGACGGCCGGGACTCGCTCGAGCGACCCCCGCCGCCGCCGCACAACGTTCAGTCGCTCATGCACTGCGCAGGTGAGAGGGTGTGTGTGTGTGTGGTGTGATAGTGTGTTTAATTTATTTCTTTTATTACCTGTTATAATGTTTTATTAACGTTTATATTTATATTTTTTTTTTATAAATGGGTAGGCGAAGCTGATGTGTTCATCATTACACATCAGAAAATAATAATTTAATAAACATAGATATTATGTGATATAGATGTGCTTATTAAATTATGTTTTGTCTTGTGTGTTTGAATGTTTGTCTAGGCAGTTTTTTTTTAATTACATAGTTTATCATTTTGTTTTGTATTGAAACAAAATTTAGTTTTTTTTGCATCGACCCCATAATGCTACCATTATGGCGATTGTGTTGTGTTTGGTTTAGTTGTTTGTGGGTGTGTGTGTTTAGTGTGGATTTCATTGTGTTGAGTGTGCAAAGTTTCTATAATAAATATATTTATAATACTGTGCCTTTCTTGCATGCCTACTTATCATACGTAGATTTTTAGAATATTTAAACTATTTTTAAAAATTAATCGTTTAAATTTGAAATGTTATATACAATACTGAAAATGCATGCAATTGCATTGCTTGAGCTCGCGCTGCATTTACTAATTTTATTAAACCCATACTAAAGTACGATTTTTTTCTGATAACGCTTACTAACAGGACGCATACCGTGAGGTGAGAAGTCTTCCAAACCTTTCATACGTATTTTTTTTATTGAAAATATTTTTGGTGTGCACATCCTAAAGATCAATCTGGGCTGGAGTGAATTGAGATTTGGTGATGCATAACACGCAACGCGTCACAGACGCTCAATTCTTATGTAAACACACATAGACGTATATTTCTCTTGTAAACACATCAAACGTGAGTCCTGGCACTCCAGACTTTTTTTATGGAACCTGACACGACCGTATTGAGCAACTAACATAGTGGTGGAGGATAACATGTGTGTTGTAACTTTGTAACGTAATCAAAATGGCCTGTGGGCGGGGCCTGGCGCGGGGGGCGGGGCTAGTGGACTGAACGAGTATAAACCTTATCACTCTCGGAACTAGTACATAATACCGTATTCCCTTTTGTGCCGGCTAGACGGAACCCCTACCTACATACAGTGCGGTGGTAGAAAGCCGGACATGCTAAAACCCTACCACCTTATGGTAAGGGAAGGAACCTATAGTTTTATGTTGAATACGAACCACGGACAGCCTCAACGGTTGTTACGGTCACCCATTCAAAGTCCGACTGTGCCCAAAGTTGCTTAACTTCGAAGATCGCTCGCCGAAGTACCACCTATATAATTACCATCACCATTTATAATACTAATATGTATCTGCAGACGACCTCGGCCGCGCTGTAGAGGAGCTGGTATCGGTAATGACGGAAGAGTCCAACAACACACCGCCGCAATACACCAATGGCAAACCACACAACTAGCGGCCGCGGAACTCTCGCCGGGCGCGCTGCGACCTCTCGTCGCCAACACGGTGCTTCACGAGCGAACATCCTCTATTCTGACACTGTTATTTCACTATTTTTACATATGGTCACACTGCCCTTGAGGTTGGACCAAAGACAATCGGCATTCCTTTTTCTGTTCTATGAATTTTGGGGTGTAGATATTCTGTGTACCTGTAATTTCGTGTCCTAGAGAAGTTAGGTTAGGTTGATCTGTAGATCGATATCGTCGATGGAAATGCAAAAGCTTTAATTTGAGCCTTGAAATCTAATATCACATTTTTGGCTCCTGGACTGTAATCTTTTCACAGTCCGTCTAGTACACGAATTACCGGAAGCAGGAACATGAGTGCCTACACCAATGAATTCGACAGCTCCTTCGTTTTATACAGTATCACTAACTTTCAGGACTCATCGCTAACATCTTCCGCACATTACGATTTTCGATGTCGTACCAATCGTTCCTAACAATCCATTCATCGAATACCTACTAATACAATCGAACGCGGGGCCATTTTGGAAACTTCACTCACGCGAGTGAAGAAAACCATTGCAACTATCGGAGACTAGTGAATGCCGACGGAGTGCATGTTTTAGCTCGCTATAGTTGCCTAATGTTCGATTCAACGAGGATATAGTATGCAACACTTATTGTATAAAATAAGGGGCGACCGCGGTTGCAGTACAAGAGATCGTGATTTGAGTCTTATTTAATTACTTGTTGCTTTTTTTTCGTCTTCTTTCTAATCCAATCTTTATGACAATGTGACCGTATCGAAAATACGCATCAAAAAGACACATTTATGTTACGCATTTATGTAATGAAACTTAACTACAATATTTTCTATGTATTGTCTCTATTGTTTAAGCGTATAATCTCTCGGTACAGTTGATTTTCGAGATCGATCGTCATATCATTATCATTACGATTTGTATATTCCATATAATTTTACAGTGTAAAAATGTGTAAAAATGTTCATTCACTCGTGTCAAATCTTTGTATAAAATCTTACGAGTCGTATAATGGGATTTGTTGACTACCTACTCGTAGCTTGTCATAGAGTAGGGGTACTGTCCGTTTATTTAACGCTGCGTCGTCGAAAGACGATGTGACTTTTGCTACGTACCGTTTTATTACTGCTGATAGCTTTAACGTAGATTTCAAAACTTAGCTTTAAAATAATGGACTTACCATTTCGGTAAATATATAAAATTTTCATAACGATATAACCTATAAGCCTTGCTGTTTTTCACGGGCGATCGGAAACTAGTCTTTACAACTCTTCGAGTGCGAACTTCGCCGCGACAATGGAATTCAAAGCCTAAAAATTAGACAAGATTATTCCACTAAATATGTTGAAGAGGGGCATGATGCATTTGGAAGTGTGATTTAGAATTTGAGAAGACAGACGGAGGTGGCGGTTTCGCGGCCATAGAGCATGCAAGTTTGTTAATCATTTGGAACGTAGACGTAGCGAGTAGAATTGACGATATACCTACCATATCAGAAATATATCACTTAGGCATGTTGTGTATGTTATTGTCATCATGTTATCCAAAAATGTATGCATAGATAAAAATAAAAGTTATGACAACTAAGTTTTTTTGAAAACATTAGGATGTGATCACTTGACAATTCATTATAAGATTCATTAATTCATGAATTTTTTTAAAACCATAAAATTGATTTCGTCTGTGTCCAATCAAAGTAATGAATTGTCAAAATCCAGATTGAACGTCTTCTTAGCATGATACTAAAATTAATAACAATCTTTTTCACGTAGGTAAGAAAATATTAAAGAGATGACTTTTATACGAATGTTATTTGACGTAATGGCGTTTACCTGTTGACATTAATTTATAATAAATTAAATCTTCCAACTTTACCATATCACGGAGTTAACCAACAGTTAAGGTTCCCAGCGTCCCCGGACGAGCACCGCATTCGTTATTTCTGTTTGTTCTTGTTTCGAAAGATTTAAACGAACTTTGTAACAATTTTATTAATCTTTATTGATTTATCTAAGTTAAGAAAAGTAAGGCACAATTCTTTATTATATTTTAACAAAATTGGTAGCTTTTACCTTAAATACTGTTAATAATATTATTTTATTAGTTAACGATTAAAAATCAAATAAAACTTAACATGTTTTAATTTCAGTTATTCGGGATTAAGTCTATTTGACAGCATTATTTTTATGTATTAGATTTTGCATTTACTTGTATAATTTAATGTGTTAAATGTTTTAGATTAAAAACTGAATCCAAATAAACATTCGGAATAGTGAAATATAGATTCATCTTTTATTTTTACCATTTCCGCTTTTCACGCTAACCTACTTTGTCAGCGATTGTCACTCCAACTGTGTTAGAAATTGTTAATTTAATTTTATGAAATTTATGTAACAAAACCTAGTGCCCTGTTTAAGAGCGTTCCGTGCAAAATGACAGGCGACGGTGCTGCCACTGAAGTAAATAATATATATCTCTTAAACAAAGCCATAACTGGAAAAAACAAGCCATGAAGCTGTAGTTGATTTTGATTATGATATTCTCAGAAACTGAAAACAGTTTTGTATTGCTCTGATTATCCATAAACATAATAACGAATTACGGTGGCCATTGAAATCCGTTATTAGGATTGTGCATAAACTGAGCTATACAAAGCTCTTTTCAGTATCTTAGAATATCAGAATCAAAATCAACTACAGCTTCATGGCTTGTTTTTTGCCAGTTATGGCTTTATTTAGGAGATATATATTATTTACTTGAGTGGCAGCACCGTCGCCTGTCATTTTGCACGGAACGCTCTTAATTAGTTTCATAAATAGCATTTGCTTAATTTTTTTTTAGATAAGTAGATACATTGCGTTGGGATTTTCAATTAGATCCCACTTCTGGGTGTCTAGTTTCTTTAGTGGGCAATTTCCTTAGTATCATATTGTCTTAAGCAAGACATCGAGTTGGTAGATAATATTAGTCTCTCCTCCAAAACTTAGCCTAACTAAACTACCTATATTTTATAACCTTTTATACTGTTTTTACAAATTCCAACTTGAGCTATTGACCAATTTTACCCTTTGCATTTTCCTACACAGCACCACACAATGGTTATAGTAACAATTCATTCAAAAATAGCACTTAAGTCTTTCCAAACACTCCTGGTGCATAAAATATTACTTATTAACATCAAGTTTTAATAAAACCATCAACATATTATAGAACTTGTAAAAAAAAATTCTCTCGGCGTAACTACAATCATTTTGTGCCTACTCTTACAACATGTGCTAATTGCAAACCAAATCAGTTTAAATGTGGTTTAGTTAGCCAAACGCAACTCTGTTTAGCAAACCTGCATAATTTCAGCTGCATTTTAGTTACATCTGTAAAACCTTTATTCCCAAATTGATAAAAAAAAAAGTTGCACAACTATAACAGTATGTAATAAAAAAGGTGTCTCCCGACAGAAGCGAAGCTTCTTACGCTTTGTATTTAAAATCCAATTATTAATATAATTTAAATCGGTATAGCGCCATCTATGCGATACTCCTTTCAACTTATACAATGGTTCGACTTTAAAAGACTCTCATAGATGGCGCTCAGGCACCGCTACGCGCTGCCCAGCCAATGAGGAGCGTTGCAACTTCCGTTCGTACTTTCGTGATGTTTAACTTTTTCTGAGTTAGGGCCCCATTCCAAACATGCATTAAAAAGCTTCGCTTCAAAACTATGATTGTTATGTCGACTGTTGTTACGCACAGGGATGTTGGCCTTCAAAGTCAATGAAGTGCTAGTAAAAACATTAAAAGAAATTATAATTTTAATTTGACATGCCCCGATATTTGCAACCGATGTGATGTGTGAAACGGAATACAATTGAACTTTGCAGACACAATATAATCAAGAACTTCAGGCGCTGTGTACATGAGTTATGTAAATAAATATACATATTATATTAATAAAATAAACGGAGTAAGGAAATAAGAGTATTTTTATTAACTCATACGAGTGATATGTTTAAACATTCCCAAGTAAATGCAATGGACAATGTGTTATTTAATGTGATAGATAAGTGATAAGTACTTAGTGACATCGCAGCAAAACGATCTGGCGGAAACTCACCAACAGTGTGAGTATGACCAATGGTGAATTTAAACTAATCGAAAAGTTATTTATCTTTTTCTTTTTTTTTATGGTAACTGACACGGTTGGCTACATCACCTACAACATCCATGATGTCAGCCCATAACACCGGGTGAACTAGGTGCCATGTCAGTGCTTCCCTTCATTTCATGTCGGCTACACTGAACTGGACGGAAAACACGAACTATTTACATAGCCGTTTCAACCGACGTTTCGCTCAGTGCGGTGGCATCAACCCGGCCGGAATAAACCCTACCACCTAGTAAGGTAAGAAGGAAAGGGACCTACAGTTTAACGTGGAATCTGAACCACGGTCAGCCTCCAACGGTCGAGCGGTCACCCATCCAAGTACTGACCGCGCTCAGCGTTGCTTAATAACAGTCGAACGACGGCACAACTGAGCTACCGAAGCTGACTTGAAGTGTTAATAAGTTATGCATCCGACACGGCCATTGGTTGTAATAAGCGAGTTTTTATTCCCGCCCGGTAGACCACAGTATGGCGTGTTACAAATAAATAAGGTTGAGAAAAATATACATTCTACCCAGATTCATCCTTTATTTACTTACAAAGTATAAAACTATAAAGCTTAGCTTAAAACTAAGTATTGTCACTCTGACTTCTCACTATTTGCAATATTGCCACAGGGCAGTTCAACAAAAAAAACCAACATCAAGACCCACCTTGCTTGTTAGTATAGCCTCACTGGGGAGTCAGAAAACAATTTATAAATTAGGTCAAATTCCACATAAATCGCCAAACTGGTGCTCACTCACGCGGACCACATTCAAACGACATCAGAAACACTAGTATGAAAAAATGGCACTCACACGTTCCACAGATTGCAGGACGTCAGCCTAAGCGATTCCATACAAATTTCACAGTGTGCAACTTTTTTGTGGTACCGTCTGATGTCGTTGGAAAGTGGGGCATGTGAGTTAGGCCTTAAGACTCAAATCTAGTTACAGTTCCTACGTTATACAAAATGCTGGCTGGCGGTTGCAGACTTTTTTCGCAACATTTTTCAGTGTGTTATACTTTTAGATAAATGTAATATTTCTACATCAGTATTTTGTTCCACAATAACATCACAATTACATACACAGAGTAGGCAGAGATAATGGATCTCCACGTGCCACGATCCTGACACATCTGCCGCCTCTTCCGCTCTCATAAGTTCTTCATACATGCTCATCAGTTACACACTTGACCCTTTGTGAGCACATGCCCGACCCCGTCCAGGTACGTGCGTCTAGGGCGACCCTTCCCAACTCTTCCACTCACATTAATTCAAAAGTAAACATATTGTGATTTGAAGCATTATGTCGTCTCAAAAATCTCAATATGAGATTTTTTTCTGTTGCAGAAATGTACATGAATGTGGTAATATCTCTTTTTTTTTTTATTATTGTGGAATCTGAAATTTTTCAAAATTACAGCTGCCGACTTATCATGCTTATCTGTGAGGCTATTAATTTGAACGTAACATTCGTAAAATGAATCAACAAGACATTTTTCAAGCAATACTTATCCTACGTTTGTTATTAAAAATCTACATTGGCATATAGGAACTACTACTACTATGCTTCGCACGAATATATACAAAAGATCTTAAAACCAAAACATTTATTTTATTAAATAAGACATTATTAATTAAAACTGACAATTGCATTTCAGGAAAATATTTTGTTGATCTATTTTAGCGGTGCCATCTCTACACAGACAATTTATAAAAAATCCATAGCATGCATAAATGCAGTGTTAATTCCTTAGAAACATTTGAAATATGATTTTGTTTACAACCCTTTGAGCAGAATGACTAGACTTTGAAACTGTCGCAAGGTCATTCACAAAATAACACAATGAAAGTTACCTTCTATATATTAAATATACACAATTACACAACTCTGTAACTCTGCAAATCTAAACGCAGGGTTCGAACCAGGGATGTTGCGGATATTCGCATCCGCATCCGTAAATGCGGAGCATCCGCATTGATTTTGACATCCGCATCTGCATTCGCATCCGCATTAAATCGATGCGGAACTCATGCGGATGCGGATGTAGTGCAGGTTGAGACTTGAATGAAATTGGGCGGATTCCGCGAGTGGCGCGCGCTGCAATTGACCAATAGGAAGGGAATATGCTGTGCGACGGTGCAGTGCAGTGCTGACGACTTTGTTTTCCATTATTATTGCGTCATTTAATTCCGTCACGTTTCGTGTATGCATGCGTGTCTAAACACGCGCGACGACGCGTCTTCTAAGTTGAATTTCCGACTCGAGTATTCCACTTCCACTGTATATAGTGCGGCGAAGTATAGTGTCCCAGAAGTGAATGTTATTCATAAAGTGTAATAACAATGTCACCACCGGTACCAAGTGAGATTTGGACTTATTTTAAGGCGGATGTAAGTGATATATTGAAAATGAAAATGAAAATGAATAGCCCAATCTTGAAATTTTCATACTAAAAATTGATTGATTAATAAAAGATATTAAAAGCATAATCTCTTTTATTCAAGGACTTAAACTAACCGGCTCTTCAAGCAATCTTGTTAACATCCGCATCCGCATCCACATCCGCGGATGTGAGCGTCCAAAAATCCGCATCTGCATCCGTATCCGAGGATGTCAAATAAATCACATCCGCAACATCCCTGGTTTGAACCATCAGCTCTGATTATAACAATGAAATAATTATACAGGAAACTTGGCTATTCTATTAGCTTAAGCCGCGTGCACATATTCAAAATGCAACATGCAGCGTAACATAGATTGCGACAAATTCACATAGTGTGGACGTCGCTCTACGCACGAACTGCCACACGCTACGAGCACAATTTTTTAATTTTTTTTATTGAACGCGCGACAAATGGCGTCGAGCCACCCATAAGGTGTCTTAACGACACCCATGGACATTCGATCGTATGCGGGGGTTGAGAATGCCATGCCGGCCTGACAGGTGCATTGGATCGGTTTTCCGGATGAACACAAAGGACTCGCAGTGCCCGCGGCATGCGCGGTGTGAACGGACAGATGTACGGTGATTGTGATTGGCGAGAATGTATGCTCGTAGTGGGCTCATGCAATAGATTTGTGCGATGTGACCGCATATGTAAACATTGTATTGCATGACGTATTTACGAATATGTGTACGCGCCTTTAGAGTTCAAGGCACTGGATTTTTAAGACTGCTACAATAAAATTAGTGGCGTAATCAAGTCATTATAAGGCCATAATGGTTAACATACTTACTTCTAATAAACACATTTAGGCTAATAGGCATACAATAACATTTTATGTATCTATACTGATTTATTTTATCTATTTTAGGATTTTACTCTTCACTCAAATTGTTAAAAAACTGGAATATGCAAAAAAAGAAAATGATAAAATTTTGACTTTGGGTCTGGTAGTAGTAAAAAGTCGAATTATGTATTTTCGCAAAATACATATTCAACAGTGCAACAGACTATTGAACGAAATTTTAAAATGGTAGAAACAATTTCTTCAAATGTTTGTAACGCAAGTTCTGTTAATTAAACAAAAAACTTTAGTGAGGACTGTTAAAAACCTAAACAAGACGCATATAATCAATAAATAGTCACGATTTGACAGTCACAGCTATGCGGTTACGGAACTCTGCGCTGTGTCGGCGAGCGGATTGGCCGCGGGGAACTCCACGTCCTTCGGCTCTATCGGTTGGGACAGGGGCCTCCGGAAGAGCAGGACGTGTGGTTCCGGGTTGTGAACCATGAAGTGCAGCCAGCCGGGGCTCTGCTGCACGCCGAGGTTCCGCCATTCAGTTTCGGTCATCAGGTGAGACTTGGGAACGAGGCGTGCGATGTCGGGGGGTAAAATGACGTGCCTGCGATAAAACATATGTGTGCATAACATATCTATGATAAAACACGTGTGTAGTGCAGAAGGGGGCTTTTTGCAGAATGAAATCTCTTCTCGATAGTTGTCTTGTTGACAAACAGCGATCAAGATATTGTAGTGTATGTTTACTGTTCGCTTCAAACCACAATATTATTGAAACTTTTATATATCCATTTTTGGAATGGCCAAAGGCTATTTTTTGATCGATGCACAATACCACATTATAACATTATTTTTAAATACACTATGACATGTCCAAGTGTGCACAGACACCTAATGGATGCATTATAAATAAATAAATAAAAATAAATTACTCTGCTTACCCCGATTGTCAGGATACAGAGTGTGGTACGTTTGTTTTGTTTTTGTAATCTCTTCCAGTCAAAACAACAAGTAGGTATATAGCACTACGCTTATAACAAAAAAGAAATGAGTCGAATAGTTCCAGAACCCGCCAAATCCATTTCTCTAAAAAAGTAGTATTTAACCGTTTCAAATTAAGTATTGAATTTGAAACTTTTCTGTTAAGATATCATGTTCCAAACACATCCAAATACAGAGAGAATCGCAAAGAAAAATTAACATTTGTTCCAATAACCGCCAGCTCCCTCGTCCTTTGAATGGGCGGGTATTTATTGACGTATAATTTTTCGTTGTACTGTAAACTCCTAAAGAGTTGGCGGGTTATGGAACTATATGACTCAAATATAAGTGTGGTTAGGTTTTGCCGTACGAAAGTGTTAGATTCCAAATTGTCATGTAGGTTTTGTATCAATGGCTGGTCCGTTGTCAGAATTTGTCTGCTCTGCTGAATTATTTTGTATGCGACCGTACACTATTTATTTTTTCTTCGAAGGTACTTAGGGAGTTTAGCTTTCGTCAGACCTTTTTCACTCAGCACAGTGATGGAATATGTAAATTCTACGAAAATTCCAAAACAGTTAAGTGCAAAAACTTATCAAATTACAGAATAAGTTCAAATGTTATGGAAGATTTTCAATACAATACACACACACAATTATTATTATTGTGCGGGAATAAAAACTAACCTGTACTCATAGCGATCGTCTTGGTAACGCTCAGAATATTGAATCTGATCGACCGGCATTTTGGTGACTGCTGTACCTAATTCACGGTGATATGATTTTATTCACAAGCTGGCGATAATCGTGAGCAAATTTTGAATATTACAATACAATTCCTAATGCAACATTGTGCAAGCAACGTCAGCTGCATTCTGTCTGACCTACAACGCACAATATGTGCATCATTCGCAATCCGTCTCTGTCTTATTCATAATGAAAGACAAGAAACAAAATTTACGGAAGTGCACAATGTGCTCATTTGTTATTTTATGGAACGTAATGTCAAAGTAGAAAGTGTCAAATGCATGTGCGTGCGTCATGCGTGTGGGTTTGACACCTGACAGCTCTGGCTGATCCTGCGCCTCCTACGCTCCTTTCGGAAACACTCGGGTTGACTCGGCTCGAAAGCGAACCAACAGAAGCCGATATTCGTTTGGCCGCTTATGTAATTTGCTGGCTCAGTGGTAAGAGTGTAGGGTTGGTTTATTTTTTTTATATCGACCATGCCATGGGTTCGATTCCCTCAAAATATTTTTTTTTTTTAAGCATTGATATAATAAGCTACGCGAAGCATCTTCTCTATATTAACCCTAACCTAAGTGAGGCGGTGCATGTCGTTTTTGTTACGTTTCGTTTCTGCCACTTCGCGTTTACAATCAGCTGATATATAACGCAAGAGTTCCTTTGTTCTATCATGTGCCGCTTCTAGCAGCTTCGAGGCACCGCACGATCTAAAAAGGCTTTCAGGTACCGTACCGGGATAATCTGAGCTCTGTGCTGCTATAATTGGTTCGTACTATTTCCCTGTACGAAATTTGAATATATTTTTAGAATAGAATAGAATAAAAACTCTTTATTGCACACAAATTGAAAGAAGAACAGTACACGACAAGAAACAAGAAATGCAGGAGTGCGCAAAGGTGGACTTATCACTACAAGTACAAGAGGTACTCATACATAATTTCCACTACCACGGGTAAAATATTAATAGCAAGAAACCCTTTTTACGACCGTAGTAGAGTACGCGGCGCGTAACTTGGCCGCTGTGCGCGCGGGACAGCGTTATACCAGCGATCGCATGCGTAATGCGTATAACGTCGTCCCTCTCGCACAGAGGCCAAGTTACGTGCCGCGCGCTTTACTAGTGACAGCAAGTGGTGCCAACCTAGAGGAAGATACAATGACATGTGTCAGAGGTAAAATAACTGTGAACGCTCTGTAGGCGCACGCAACTTCCTCCGTATCCTTGCTCTTTGGATATATTTAAGACTACTATTGGCGCCATCTTGGTGAGAAATAAGTAACATTGTCCGCTTTTATGTCAATGTTGTAGATGGCGCTGAATAACTATTACCTATCGAGGAATTTTTCTAATTGAATGTTTCGTCATATTTGAAACCAAGTTTTTTAAAATGTTATGAGGATGTGGTAAATCATTAATAATTTTAATCCAACAATATATTTATCCAATACTATTATTATAAAGAAACGTAAGGTATGATAAACTTCTAACACTTACATACTTACACATAATGCTGACTTATCCTAAAATAAAAATATAAATCAATCAAAAACAATTGTCTAGTGTTATTTAAAATCATTTTTATTTTGTTTACTTATGTATAAATAAATTTCCTGTAGAACCACAAGATATCAGATTCATTTAAAATTTTTACATAAAATCAGCGAAGTGGCAAAGGTTGAGAGTTCAGAAATTTCATCTATTCCAACATATCGTTACCGTTGCCTAACTACAATATTCCATCGTCGACGAGTTCTTCCAGCAAGTCGGTCATCATCTTCCTGCAAGCCTCATTTGACGTCCACACCGGTTTAACAAGATCCGACGTTATTGTGTCGTTTTCCTGAAATACAAATAAATTTACCATGTGGGGCCGGTACTCTACCGTGTGGGTCCAGTACTGTACCGTGTGGGGCCGGTACTTAAAAAGAATAGACCCACTGCATCTCTCCCCGTGCATGTCGTAAGAGGCGACTAAGGGATAAGGACAAGATACTGCGCTAAAGGGCGCCAGGCTAGCCACTTCTCACCTTGGCGCAGTCCTTCCACCTAGTCATGCAGAAGGTGGCTTCTTCGTGCCTTACTTGCTGCTTGATAGTTGTCTTGTCCGTATACTGTGCTAAACGTGGTGGTCGGTGTTGTGCTGTAATTTACCGGAGTCCTTAAAGCACAACACCGATTACTCTGCTTACCCTGATTGTCGGGATACAGCGTGTGTTATGTATGTATGTATGTATGTACAAATAAATTTTCATACATACTATGTTCACTTAGTTGTTCTATCACCGCCATTGATTTTATAACCCTGTCGGGACAGATAGACCACTCCATATAACAAATTTGGTAACGTTGTAAATCGTAAAACCAACAGAGGGCGTTAATAATTTTTCTTGATGTTGTCGTAAAACAAACAGGTGGCGTTAATGTTTGTTAATACTTCTATACTAAGGGCGCTATCTAGTTGAAATACAACATGTATCTAGGTACCTTTAATTGTCACTAGGCTGTAGAATTACTGCTACTAGACAAAAGATGGCGCTTTCATTTATATTTATAAAGAACATTATTTATGTAAATTCCAAAATTTTTAATTATATTTGAATAATAAAATTATGACAATTTACAATTAAACTAACACTTCTTATCAAATTAAATAAAATAAAAAAATGTTTTGAAAATTATTTGGTATACGGAACAAAATATTATTATGATTGTAATTTCCTGTTTGTGCGCTTTTAATAGATAGATCCACACAGAGCACGGAATACCCCCGCGCGCGCGCGCGCGGTATTCCGTGCTCTGTGGATAGAACGTATTTATTTAGTTGAACAGTTAAACAAATACTCGTCACTCTTCATTCTAATAATGTCAGCATTGTATGTAAAAAAAAAAATATGAAAACTGCCTTAAAAAATTTATGAAATTAAAAAAATCGAACCCTAGAGTTGAAGGCGGTGCTAAAGAAGGCTACACAAATCACAAAGGATATCATCCACGCATGTTTTCTTTCATGTATCATTTTTGCTTGCTTTAGCACCGCCTTCAACTCTAGGGTTCGATTTTTTTTATTTCATACATTTTTGAAGGCGGTTTTTATATATTTTTTTAAATAGTTTTTTATTTCACAGTTTTTTTTGGAATTTTTTGCTATTAATGTACTCGGCGGAATCGCTCGACCTTCGGCCTCGCGATTCCGCCTCGCTTTCCAATCTGATCTCGACCAAATTAAAATGGAACCACGTCATGGTTATCCCCTTTCAAACAAAAAAAAAGAATTTTCAAAATCGGCCCACAATAATTGACGGAGTAATCGCGTAACAAACATCCAAAAAAAGAAAACATACCGTCGAATTGAGAATCTCCTAGGTCTAAAGTAAATTGCTCGTGATGACAAATTCAACGAGCCCAAACACGATGGGTTTATCATGTGTAGTTTAGGAGTTCCTATGGCCACCTTCCGTCTCCATCATCAGACCAGCTCGATGGTACTCGTACTCGTATTATAATATATTAAACGCATCTGGCCGGTCGGAAAAGATTTCAAATTTAGAATATTCATGAAACAAGGGTCCGAATATGAATGACAATATCGATTCATGTATTTCAATACAATGACAGAGAAAATTTCAAAATATTAGGTACCTATTCTACCTATTTAATACTTTTTAGTTCTAGTTTATTTTTTTTAAGTCGGTTTTATATTTTTAAAACAATATTACATAAAAAACAATAATCGAAATCGAATAATCGAAATCGGTTGAAGTGGTACAGAATTATTCGCCATGTGTCAAACTGCAAATTGCTGAAAAAGCCCACATCACAAAAGTTTTGCTGAAGGTAACCACACACCAATAGTATTTTGTTGCTTTTTCATAAACCGCTCAATCAATTTCAATAAAATTTCAATGGGAGCACCTCTGAAGTATGACCTACCAAACAAAAAAAGAATTTTCAAAATCAGCCCACAATTAACACGTTGAACGCCATACGACCCACCGGTGGGCCTAGCGTACTTTTCGGTTCGGGCCAAGCCAAACTCATTATATCCGTAATTTTCATCAACTTGAGATTTTCATCACAAAGTTTATAAAATGCGGTAATTTGTAAGGAAAATAAAAATTTGCGACTTTTACCGTCTAATTTTCGAGATATAGCAGAAGGCTCACGGGTGGATCGTGTGGCCTCCTATGAAGGATTTGTATTTTTCTGTTGGCTGGGGCCGCGGGGTCACGCCGCGGCCCACCCGTTGCGCGCGCGCCGCGGACGCAGCGATCAATCCCGGTCCGGCTGCGTCGACAATTGAGGATGTTTTACGCTTTTCTCGCCAAAAATGATTATTTTGAAGATTTCGAGTTAACACAAGAAGCGCTAACGCAGTTAGAAAACATCGAGATAGATCTTCTGAACCGTAGTTTCGGAATAGATTCTATGAAGACGTAGTTCAACCAACGAAAAGAAGATGCTGTCGAATTCTTTTGTCGGAGAGTGAGGATAGCGACTATGAAATGCATATAGAAAGACGGAAGAGAATGAAACACACTCTGGAAAGGAAAGAGGGATTGGCCAGAAAAGTGAGAAGAACATGTCACCAATGTTATGCAAAGAACGTACCAATAATGGGTAGCAAACAGGCTAAAACCAAGTCGAAAAAAGTATCCACTTATTGCCAAAGCAGCCCAACTAAACCATTCCTTTGTTTGCCTTGTTTTAACATGACTCACGGATAATTCTTTATTGTTTATGGTTAAACCCTTTGGGGTTAAGATGATTGATTATTTTAAATAATGAAGTGTCATAATGTTGTGATTGTTCAATTTCATAAATATTTTGTTTTGTTCAATTTCATAAATTATTTTCGTAATAAATAATGTCTTCTTATTTGGCAATGAAGAAAATTTTATGTTCATTTTTATTTTGACGAATATTTTCTTATTATTTTCTGGTTTTATTAATTCTATTAATACAAATATTATTTTCTACCTTATCGTTAAGAGCAGCCCTAGCATCGTTACAATTAACTTAATAAAAAACTACAAGTTTCTATTGGATTTGAAAACCACGCCGTCCGCTTCGACTACAAGGCCATGCGGCTCACTTCCATATTGGCTTTGTAGCTGCGCTCTGTGGCTTGTAGGAAGCGTTTACGTAGGCCCTCTCACGCGGCTCACCGGTGACCCCCATGCCCTGAATGGTTCAGTAAGGAAAGGCTCACCGGTGAGCGGTGAGCCCCGTGGCCCAAACGGAAATACTGGATTTTTCATGTGGCGTTGAACGTGTAAGATTGTAATTTCCTGTTTGCGGTTTTACTCCGGTCCAAAGAATTTACAAACTCTTTGGTTGTACTTGGGTTGTACCTAGCTCCGCTTATTTGTTGTTATATCCGCTATAGTAACACATATTCTGTGAAAATTTCAACGGGCTTCCTATTACGGTTCAAGAGATACAGCCCTCGGATAGACAAACGGACGGACGGACAGACAGACTGCGGAGGCTTAGTAATAGGCTTCCGTACAGGGATACGGAAACCTAAAAATAAGGGGTGAAATAGGGGTGAAAGTTTTTGTATGGGGAATCCATGATTTCTCTAGGTAAGGATATGAAAATTTATTATCTAGTCTTTTGGCACAGATTACTCAATAGTTACTGCTTTTGGTAAGAAATAATGAATAATGGTCAGGAAGAGGAAGGGGGAGAGAAAAGAAGGGGGAGTGGGTGGGAGGTACGTTTGTCAGCCTGGGTAGCTCAGTGGTGCAGGCAACCCTGGGCGCGGTCAACACTTGGATGGGTGACCGCTCGACCATTTGAGGCTGACCGTGGTTCGGATTCCACGTAAAACTGTAGCACCCTTCCCTTCTTACCTTACTAGGGTTGGTACCACCGCACTGAATAAAACGTATGTCGAAACGGCTATGTAAATCAAAGAGATTTGATGTAAATAGTTTTTTCGTTTTTTTTCGTCCAGTTCAGTATAGCCGGCACGACATGTCCGACATCACGGATGTTGTAGGTGATGTATCCAACCATGTCAGTTTCCATAAAAAAAAGAAGAAGAGGAGGAGAGGTATGGAGGGAGGAAGTGTTAGTGAATGAGGGTAGGTGTGGGGGAGGGAGGTAGTAGAGGGAACGAGGAGGAATGGATATCGAGGGAGTGAGAGGTTGAAAGGGGGAAGGGTCGGGGTAAGAGGGGGTTGCGGACAGGATGAGGGGTAGTAGGGGAGGAATGGAATGCGAGGGTGATGGGAAGGAGGGGCGACATGAGGGGAGGAAGGGAAGTAGGGAGAGAGGGAGGGAATGGGCGAAAGGGAAGGTGGCAAAGAGGGGGTCCGTGAAGGGTGAGGGGAAGGAGGGGAGGAAGGCGGGATCGAGGAGAGAAGACCGGGAGAGAGGTGAGTGAGAGATGGGCGAGGAAGGAATCCCTTCCTTCCTCCCGAAAAAGATAGAGAATATAAGAGAAGCGATGGTTTATTATCAATTTTGCATTTAAATCAGATTTACTATTTTTTTATTTTATTCGTTGTCGTGTCGTCGTCGGTAAAATCTACAATTTTACAATTTTATATAAAATATCATTGACTTATATATTCTGTAAAGCTTATCACAAATACATTAAACCCACCCTCTTTTAATCTCTTTGGTATAACACCACCAGCAGCCAAAGAGATTTTATGTATAGAGTGAGCACTACGAAGAAAGAATACAGAGAAATGACGGCCAATAACTGAGGTATGAGGTAAGGTAGCGGGGTGGCGGAACGCTGAGCCGCGCGGGGCGGGAAGCGAGCGGGAGAGGGGCTAGCTAGCGAGCGACTAGCGGCTAGCGGCCCGGCCGGCCCGGCCGGTCAGTCAACACGTGCATTGGAATACGTAGGGTTGTCACTTAGTCTACCAAAAATATATTTTTCGATTTATTATTTTACGAGTAGGTATTATGGTTAATTGTGCCCGTAGTCTAGTGGTAACGCTTCTCAATGCAGAAGTTGCGGGTTCAAATCCCGGGCACTAACTAATGTACTTATTTATTTCCTTGATAAAGATTGATATACATGCATTTCATAACGAATAGGTACGATCGCTCCGGTGAAGAAAAATAAAGTTAGGTAACTAGTGCACACTGGTCTATGAAAGGTATTTTTGTGTAAACTGCTTCTGATTTCCACTGGTCACCATGTACGAGTAATCGAACCGGATATAACAAATTGTGACAAGTTCGAGTGCAATATGACTGCCATAAGAATACTCAATAAACAATAAAACAACAACAATAAAAACAATACCTCCTATGTCAGTGAGCAGAGTCCGTGCCTAGCAGTGGGACGTTTTAAAGGATTATAGAAGAAAACAGATAGTGAATTTCATCGAAAAAAACGTTTTTATGTATTTAAACTTAAAATACAGAACTATAATAACTTGAAATACATACCTAAACTTATATGGGTTTTTAAATTACCGTGGTTATTTGACATTTTAAGAAGTAACAACGGCTTTACTCACTATCGAAATACGAGCTGTGTGGCTCGACATTTCGGCCAGAGTGCTCATGATGATGGGCCATACGTTTGGCCCGAAACGTCGAGCCACACAGCTCATATTTCGACCGCGAGTAAAGCCGTTTTGTATTCTTATAATACCTACACTTAATAACTAGAATAATATCTAAAAAACTAAACTTAATAATAAAGAATTCATAACTGCGGTCTTGGCCTTGGACTAAACTTAAAATCTCCAAACCAAACATACATAAAATAAAGAGTGCAGCATTTATAAAAAAAAATATATATATATATATATATAACTAAAAAAACCATTAGGTATACTTTGGACTACACACACAAACACAACTAAAATAACTCTTCCTCCGTACTTAAACAAAATAATTTAAATTTCACTTTACACAAATTTAAATTTTCACTTTCCTTTAAACAATGTATCATCTTGGACTATTTTTATCCATCTTTCTCGTATTGATCCCTTAGAAGGATGTGGAAACCTTGTAAAAAGATTTTTTTCTTGAAAATTTCTCAATTACTTACTAATTTAAAAAAAATAAAAGAATAGCGACAACCCTAATTAGCGGTCAATTCACTCTCATATTTTAACGTGGTTTAATACATATTTATTTACTTTCATACATGATATCCCAGAACTCTATTTCTAATCATTCATATGTGGCAGCCCTAATGAGCGCGTTTAATTTATTTGTTTAATTAAATAATGCTTATGTTATTGCAATGCTAGGTCAATACATAAAATGTACAAAATTTTCTAATTGAAGTAGCGTTGTGACAGCCCTAATTGGCCAGTTGAACCAAATATTTCTAAGCACATGGAAAACAAGATATTATATATAAGGTCTTTCAAAATTAGTTAATAGTACGCTAAGGGGGGGTTCTGTATCGTAAATAAATCACTTTTGAGGAAGAAAGATTTTTTTTTACAAAAAAAAAAAATTTATAATAATGTAAAAATGTAAAATGTAAAAAAAAATTCTTTTCTTAATCGTTTCAGTTTCATGCCAGGAACAAAAGTCTTCCAACACATAGATCTCTTTCTTTCAGAAATTGTGAAAACCACAATTTTAGTTTTATTAGTATGGAATAGAAAGAATTTGATTTTTTTTACCAACTTACACGTGTTAAATCAAAATGGTAATGAAGACTTTTTTGTTACTGTTATGAAAATGAATCGATTAGGCTATAAAAATCAACCACATATTTTTTTATTTAAATACATACAAAACATTTTACATAAAAAAAGCCCAAGGTCCAAAAAAATTTATATAGGTTTTACTCCCTATAGGATGCAGAACCCACCCTTAGCGTACTATTAACTAATTTTGAAAGACCTTATATATTAAGATCACAATGAAGTGATACTTACCTATGAAATGAGATGCCATCAGTTTTCCCAATATTTTTGGTAAGATTTTTGCAATATCGCAATTCGCAACACACAACCGGGCATAATTAATGACTGGCGCGATGCGAGCCGCAGACGGACGGCAGCGAGCGCGCGGACGGCGCGTCCGCCGCGTTCGGTCGCTCGCGAGCTACTAGTCTCAAGAGGGTCCTTCCGCGTAATGGTTACTCCACCGCGGTGGAGCGAAGGCTGTTGCCCGGGTAAGAGGTCTAGTAGAATACATGATACGTCATTGCCAGCAGCATCGTAGATGGAAAATATAGCCCTGGACTCAACTTTTTTTAATTCGGTGCCTGGACTCCCTACTTCATACTCAAAGACATTTTGTTCATACTTCAACTATTACTAAAACGAGACACCGCGATTATGGTAGTGTGCGTATCGCGTGAATACAGAACCGACCGTCTCAAGAGATCGCATCGATATTGTGTCATCCTTTTTCCACGCGCAGTAACCCGTATCGCTTGCCTGCACGCTCCACGCAAACATTTGCGTGTTCCAAAACAAGCGAACGTCGCGCGTCGATCGATAAATTACCGCAACGGCTAAAAACTATGGAGGTGGCTTTTTACTTTCGAGCGACTGTAAGGAGAAAGGAAGTATTGTGATCGTCCAAAATGTCGAAGTTGAGAATGCGACTGATTTTTTTTTTTTTTATTGAAACTGTCACGGTTGGCTACATCACCTACAACATCCGTGATGTCAGCCCATAACACCGGGTGAACTTGGTGCCACGTCAGTGCTTCCCTTCGGTCGTGCCGACTACACTGAACTGGACGGAAAACACAAACTATTTACATAGCCGTTTGGACCGACCTTTCATTCAGTGCGGTGGTACCAACCCGGGCGGGTTAAACCCTACCACCTAGTAATATAAGAAGGGGGTCATATCCCTTAGTCGCCTTTTACGACATACACGGGGAGAGATGCAGTGGGGCTATTCTTTTAAAGTACCGGCCCCACACAGTACAGATTTGGGCTATATATCTGTCAACGATCCCAAAAAAGTGGTTTTGAGAAACATGTATGTGTGTGTGTGTGTGTGTGTGTGTCCGTCCAGCGACCTTGTGCCTAAACTGCTCAACCGATTTCGTTCAAAATTCGTATTTAATAGTTTGAAATGATAATCTAGGGGTACCTTTTTTAGTTTTTTTTAATTAAAAAAAATAAGGGTAGCTGTTATACAAATTATTTCGTTGAGGTCGATTTTCTTATAAATGGCTAACGATTTTTATTATTATTATTATATTTAATCCATCGTGTTTGTTTCCGTTTTCAAAGGTGGTGAGGTAAAAAAATATAATTTTAAAGAAGGTATCTCCACTTTATCCTAACCGCACGCGCGTATTTGAATTGCACGCAGGTTTGGTTGGTGGGTATTTTGGTATTTGGCAACTAAAAATATAATAAGAAATAGGCATGCCATCTATAGACAAATAGGACAACTTAACTTTGGTCTGACATCTATGATGCAGAAGCGGCGAAATTATACATTTTATCCGCCAAGCTCACGGACTGACAAAACATGAAAATATTTATTGGAAAAATTATGAAAACCTTAAAATACACTATTTTGAAATTTCTACTTAATATAAAATAATCTTTAAATTTAACTATGCTGTTCCCACTTAGCATCGTTCTATAATTAGCAGATTTAAAAATATAATAATTATTTAATTCAAATTCGATACTCCTGGCGCCATCTTAGGACATAATTGAAGACTAATTTCATGTTACCTTTAAAACATCGCTGACGGTACATCTGACTCCCCCTATAAAATCAATGATCACCGCTAAAAAGTAAGGAACAATTCCACCGCGGCCACACTCCATAAAACCATGGAGAACTGATACCTATAGCCACCCGCAAAGCATAACAGTTGTTTTCTTTACAGACAGACAGTGTTCTTATCAGTCAGACAGATACCAAAAACAGGAAAAAGTTGATCCACCCATTTGCATTTGATTGGTCTTTAATTTAGCAAAGCGAACAGAACGCCGCCGTACCTTTCCCTGATAGAGATTGGGCGCCTCGTCGCTGTCGCACGTCATGATTGGGAACATGTCCACGGAGATACCCAGCGCGAACAGCCCCGCACGTCTGAAGTCACTCCTCAACCTGCGCACACAATTCTTACAATGTTTAACAGTGGAATACAAAATTACACCAAGATTCTGGTTAAGACGAGACGGGGAGTTAACTTTGTCCATACAAAATCGTCTCTCGGCATTTATGTTTTTTAACCCCCTAAACCTTATCCGATTTTTACAATAATTTTGTTGTTGTAATAAGGACAGTCGAATCTACGTTCCTGTCTTTTCATTTTTTGAATATCTAAAGAGATGACTCAATAAAGCTTTTAATGAACTTCATGACATCTAAAAAAAAAAATTCAATTTTTTCGGTCGAAATACTAATTTTTAGCTGCATAACCCCTTGTCTGCTACACTAAGTTTAGCTGTCAACCCCTTGAAGGCGACGCCATTTTGGCCAAAATCGATTTTGGCCAAAATCGGGTGCGCTCTGCGTTTTTGGCGATATTTCGAGACTTTTTTCTTTTAAACGTATATGAAAAGGTTTTCTTTTCGAAATGTACATTAAATTTTCTATAATTTCATTGGTAATGTGTTTAATATTATCATTATTAAACTGGGTTAACAAATTCAAGTGCTTCCCTTCGGTCGTGCCGCCTCAACTAAACTGAATGGACAACACAATCTATTTACATAGCCGTTTCAACCGACCTTTCATTCAGTGCGGTGGTACCAACCCGGGCGGGCTAAACCCTACCACCTAGTAAGGTAAGGTACTAGGTGTCCAGATTGGTACCATCGTAGTAAATAAAGGTTGGTCGAAACGGCTACGAAAATAGGTAGTTCGCGCAATAGTTTTAGTAACCGATGTGGCATCGAGTTCCCGCAGGAACAAGATGTGTTGGGCTGACGTCACGGTTAAAACCTTTGTAAAGTTGAAGTGCTCATTCACAGCAGAAGCCGTATTCTTGGTGGTTATATTTTTAACCCATGCCAAATACAGGCACACAACCCCAAGAGTTATAACTCGGTTCATAGCTAAAATCGGACTTGGGGGTGAGCTCTAAACTTTTGAGAGATCACAGTAGATCATCCTAGGCCGCAGTGACAGCAGGGCTCAGGGGCCCTAACTAACCTAACACATTAAATCATAATCATAATCAAAGCTAGTGATTATAATCAACCATTTCAAGTATAAGACATCAGACAGCCGATCAAAACTCACTCACATTTCAAACAGAGTGTCGCGATCCAATATGTCTCTCGCCGCAGAGCCGACCGTCAGTTCGGAGAGCCTCTTGTGCAGCTCGTCACCGTAGTACTCGAGCAGGGAGGAGAGATGCTCACTTCTCTGTTGCCTGCTCGTGCAGAGATAGCAGATGTAGGCCACGTCGAGGGCCGACGAAGCGTAGCGGGCCAGTTGGAAGTCCACGAGGTAAACCTGTGCAAGTTTTTTTTTATGGAAACTGACAGAGGCGGCGCAAGGCGTGGGCGACGTGGGCGACCGCCCACGGCCTCGCGGCCCGAGGGGCCTCTTGCCTCGAAAGTTCGTTCAGTTTTGATTCATGAAAAATATTCAGCTATTAAAAGAGACCCCGAGATGTTTAGACTTAATCAAATGCAAACTAAAGTTTACTATAAAGATAAAGCCTTTATCCGACACAAGATGGGAAAGGAGGACAGAGGCAGTGAATATTGCAATAATACATGACCGAAGCCGCCATGAAATGAAGGGAAGCACTGATGTGCCACGTTAAACTGTAGCTCCTCTCCCTTCTTACCTTACTAGGTGGTAGGGTTTATCCCGCCCGGGTTGGTACCACCGCACTGAACGAAACGTCGGTCGAAACGGCTATATGTAAATAGTTCGTCTTTTCCGTCCAGTTCAGTGTAGCCGACATGAAATGAAGGGAAGCACTGCCATGGCACCAAGTTCACCCGGTGTTATGGGCTGACATCACAGATGTTGTAGGTGATGTAGCCATCCGTGTCAGTTACCATAAAAAAAAAATACAGTGGCTGTATTATTGCGATTTGATGATGTTGTTGAATGTGTTGAGTATTGGCAAAACTGAGAGGGCCTCGCAAAATTTATCTTGACCACATCAAACTAAGTTCATGCCCCGCCACTGGAAACTGAACCGGTTGGCGACATCACGTACAACATCCGTGATGTCAGCCCATAACACCGGGTGAACTAGGTGCCATGGCAGTGCTTCCCTTCATTTCATGTCGGCTACACTGAACTGGACGGAAAAGACGAACTATTTACATATAGCCGTTTCGACCGACGTTTCGTTCAGTGCGGTGGTACCAACCCGGGCGGGATAAACCCTACCACCTAGTAAGGTAAGAAGGGAAGGGAGCTACAGTTTAACGTGGAATCCGAACCACGGTCAGCCTCCAACGGTGGAGCGGTCACCCATCCAAGTACTGACCGCGCTCAGGGTTGCTTAACAACAGTCGACCGACTGCACCACTGAGCTACCGAGGCTGACAAAAAAGTCAAATGATAATCCATTTATTTCACGAAGTTGACTGGCTGTACAATGCACTCACTTTAGACGGAGTGAATATAGATCGAGATTAGTCTGATTTTACTCTCACAATTTTAGATGGCCCGAATTTAGACAGAGCGATTTTAGGCTGACTGATTTTAGATATACTAAATTGTCAGCCTACGTAGCTCAGTGGTGCAGTCGGTCGACTGTTGTGACCGCTCCACCGTTAGAGGCTGACCGTTTCAGATTCCACGTAAAACTCTAGGTCCCTTCCCTTCTCACCTTACTAGGTGGTAGGGTTTATCCCGCCCAGGTTGGTACCACGTCTGTCGAAACGGCTATGTAAACAGTTTGTGTTTTCCGTCCAGTTCAGTGTAGCCGACATGAAATGAAGGGAAGCACTGACATAGCACCTAGTTCACCTGGTGTTATGGGCTGACATCACAGATGTTGTAGGTAATGTAGCCAACAGTGTCAGTTTAAAAAAAAAAAAATATGTTTTATCGACTTATCCATTGCATTTAGACTGATTTCGTTTATACCGACTTAATTTAGATCAACTGACCGTTTTAGACTTAAACTAACTGAATTTAGATAAAAAATTGTATGCTATATTATTTCAGACCGACTGATTTTAGACAGCAGAAAAATGCGCCCTTTCAGATAATTCAAACTACTAACAACACAAACCTCAGCGATTTCCCCGCCGTCTGTATAGCGGAAGAGGAAGTTGTTGGTCCAGCAGTCTCCGTGGCTGATCACCGCCAGCGGCTCCTGAGGAGACACCAGCTCCACCATGTTGTTGAAGAAACGCTCTTCCGCACAGAACTCCGAGAACTTGCTGACAAACGAATGCGTACAATAAATATTTTGATATTTATTTTGTTAAGGGGACATCCATTAATGACGTGAGCAAATTTTTTGGATTTGTTGTAGACCTCCCCTCTCACCCTAGTGAGATTTGGTGAGATTTTGCCAGACCTCTCCTCCCCCCCCCCCCCCCCCCCCCCCTTTTTTTGCTCACTTGATTAATGGATGTCCCCTAATGCAAGAAACCCTCTGGGTTCGTGGTGGAGTGCCTCTTTACGTATGCGTCCGTACAACTCACTGTTTTTAATTCAAGTGCCGTACAGTGTATATAACAATAAAAAGTAATAAAAAAATATAATGTACCGTATGGAGCCGGTAGTTTAAAAGAATAGCCCCACTGCATCTCTCCCCGTGTATGTTGTAAAAGGCGACTAAGGGATATGACTCCTTATATTACTAGGTGGTAGGGTTTTACCGCCCAGGTTGGTACCACTGCACTGAATGAAAGGTCGGTCGAAACGGCTATGTAAATAGTTTGTGTTTTCCGTCCAGTTCAGTGTAGCCGGCACGACCGCAGGGAAGCACTGACGTGGAACCAAGTTCACCCGGTGTTATGGGCTGACATCACGGATGTTGTTGATGATACATCTGTGGGTAGGCGTATAAAAAAGTCAACAAAAGTGCGCTCTGAGTATTTTTATTAATTTATAATTGTTATATTGTATAAATCAACTCTTAATTAAGTGCAAGTACTTACTGCGAATGAGTTTAATGTGGATTTAATGTAGTTTACGTGAAATTCACCCGCTAATCACTGCTACACATATACACTCCAACCAAACCTACATTCACTGTTACACTTCCACAAGGATGTCGCGTCCCACGAAAACAACAGGTGGCACTGAGCTGGCGGAGATGCTGACTGTCGGTCTCAGCAGCCTCAACACAAGGATGTCGGAGGTACAGGCCGCGCAGGCCGCCCTAACATCGGATGCACCGGCGGCGAGTTCACACCTCAGCTGCAAAATTGACGAGCTCGCCGCAGACATCAAGCGGTTCGAGGCACAGATGCAGCAGGCGCTCAACTTCTGGCAGGAGCGGTGGGCCCGGACCGAGGCCCGCGTCGACAACCTGGAAATACAATCAAGGCGTAAGGTGCTGGTCGTGCATGGTTTGGAGGAGAAGAATGATGAAAACATATCGAAAAGAATCGCAGATATAATATGTGGAAAGATGAAGATACCTGTTCGTGATGAAGAGGACGTCATCCAAGTCTGTCATCGGCTGGGCAAGGCTACTGCCGACAGCACGTGCGTTTCTGCCGTCAAGACGTGAGGGCGGCTGCCTGGCAGAACAAGAAGTGCCTGAAGGATTCGGGGGTGACTCTCGCTGAGTTCCTCATTGAGTCTCAGCGGCGCATATTTGTGGAGGCACGCCGCCTCTTCGGCGTGAGGAGGTGTTGGACGCGCGACGGCGAGGTGTTTGTCGCTGCCGAGGGTGGGGCCAAACAGCGAGTCCAGACGTTGGAGAGGTTGCAGGAGTTGGCCTCCGGGCTGCCGCCCGCCGAGGTCAGGGGAGGCAGGACCACATCCACGTCGTCCACTGGTAGTGACAAGCGATCAGTTCTTCCAAGTGCTGACCGCAAGTTGCGTTCGAGAACCAGGCTCTAATCCCCCGCTTTTCCCGTTTTATGCTATCATCGCTGATATGACAATGTTTTTATACTATTTCTAGGGAACCAATATTTTTCTTTGTTGAATGAAGGTACACAGTAAAACTTTTTTTTTCCATTTTACGATTTAGCTATAACCTCGATTGTAAATTTGATTGTAAACAAACAGCAAATGACAGCTGCAAGCGAACAAACTTGTCATCTGTCGGCGGCCAGCAAAGGTCTTACTTACCATACAGAGCATTAAAATTTCACTTCATTTGTATGTTTTCTTTTAAATTGTGTCTAACTATAATTCAATGCTTCTGTTCACTGGTGCTAGATTATTTATGTTATTTATTAGTACACAGTTTCTAGTATTATTTCTTTCTCTCTTGAACTTTGTAATAGTATAATGTATTGGACCTGTGTATAAATAACCTCAATGCAACAATCAGCAACATATGTTTTCGATTACATAGGAATATGAAATTGAACTAAAATTGTACTTTATACATATACCAGGGACGGCCTGGTGGCATACAATTTGAGATGTAAAATGTAAAATTTATATATATCTCTATTTTCTTATTTAGATCACTGTTTTTACTTTTTTGTGTGTCTATCTCTCACTATTGTTTTGGTTTCTTAAATAATGTATCTACTTGAATCACCTTTTTAGTTATTTCAACAAAATTGTACGTAAAAAAAATCCTACTAAATGTTAAATGTAGCAGGAGACTGGCGGGTCTCTGTAAAAGTAAGTCTTGCTTTAATTTATATATTTATTTATTATTGTATTAGGTATCTAACTATATGTGCACACTATCTTCGGACTCTGATGCATACTTATCCGCCAATTCATCCTTATCCTTACTAGGAGATTTTGGCGACGCAGAAGACATTTCCCACTTTCCCCATCTTAGTGAATTACTGCATAAGGCCTTTTCTCCATTTCCAAACAATCTAAATGTTTGTCATATCAATGCAGAGAGCATTCCTGCACATTACAATGAGCTCTTAGCTTCCTTCACTAGTCAGCATATACACGCAGTGTTGGTCTCTGAGACGGTACTCAAGCCGACTCTCCCTTCCACCTATTACTCACTCCCTAATTTTACCTTAATCCGCAATGATCGAACGGGCAAGGGATGGGGAGGAGTGGCAGTGTACCTCAGGAGCAACATTGTGCATAAAGTCATATCAAAATCCCCTTCTGAATACTCGGGTTCTGCTGAGTTTATTCTCATTGAACTCACTATTTATCATAATAAACTTCTTTTATGTGTTTTTTATTGCCCACCTCGTGTGGACTATTTCTCACGTTTTGAGCAAATCCTGGAACAGTATGTACCTGAGTACCCCCATATTTTAGTGATGGGCGATTTTAACACATGCCTAAAAAAAAGGATGATTCACGTTCAACTAAGCTAATTTCTATCTCAAAATCATTAAATTTAGACATTCTCCCACTTCAGCCGACCCACATTATACCAAATTGTAGCTCAATTCTGGATCTAATCATCACATCAAACTCAGATCTCATCAGTACTCATGGCCAATTGACTGCTTCCGGTTTTTCGAACCACGATCTCATATATGCTTCTTACAAAAGTAAACCTCCGAAACAAAAACCGAAGACACTTCTGCTACGTAATTTTGCAAGGATGGACCTTGAGGCTCTCAGGTTGGATGCGGCGGCCGTTGTGTGGTCTCCTTTACATGCGTTGGACAGTGTCAACGATAAAATCACAGTTCTTTCCGAGATAATTACTAAGTTGTACGACAAACATGCACCTGTCCGCCAAATTAAAGTCAAGCACGCACCTGCACCATGGCTCACGCGTGAAATTCGAACGTTGATGGCCAAACGTGATATGTTGAAGCGTAAGCACAAGCTGCAGCCCTCGGATTCACTCTGGGGTAAATATAAATCGGTCCGAAATCGTTGCAATAAGATGTGTAGGAACGCAAAACGCCGCCATATCCATGAATCAATCGAAAATACTTCTCCAAATGATATGTGGAAATTCTTAAAAACTCTTGGAGTTGGTAAGTCGAAATCTGATGCCTCTGGAGCACCCATTGACTACAATGGTATTAATCGCCATTTCTCCTCATCACCGGCGTGTATTGACCCTACTGCAAAAGCTAATACTTTGAAGCAGCTGCTTTCAACTGCCCCAATCGCTTTAGAACCTTTCCAGTTCTCTCGCGCTACTGACTGTGAAATTAAGAAAATAATCATGAATATTAAGAGCAAGGCAGTAGGCAGTGATGACATGAGCCGGGATCTATACATGCCAATACTAGATTATTTAATCCCAATCATTACACACATCATTAACCACTCGCTAGAAACGGCATGTTTTCCCGACTCATGGAAAAATGCCTATATTATCCCTTTACCAAAAAAACATTCTCTTTCATTGCCTAGTGACTACAGGCCCATATCCATTTTACCTTTCTTGTCTAAGGTGCTCGAACGTATCGTTCATCACCAAGTGTCAGTGTACTTAAACAATAATTCTCTTCTTAGTCCGTTTCAATCGGGATTTCGACCTGTCCATAGTACTACTACAGCGCTTGTAAAGATCACAGACGATGTTCGTCATGCTATGGACCAGCACCAACTCACTCTTCTTGTCTTGCTCGATTTTAGTAGCGCGTTCAATTCGGTCGACTACGACATACTCCTTGCCATCCTTAACTCACTTAATTTCTCACAGTCAGTAGTAGAATGGTTCTCATCTTACCTTCGTGGCCGTCGTCAGCGAGTCCGGCTTGACAATTCTGTCTCGGACTGGTGCGACATCACAGCCGGTGTGCCACAAGGCGGCGTGCTTTCACCTTTACTATTTTCAGTTTTCATCAATACCGTAGTGGTGTTGCTTCTCTCGCGCTACCATCTTTATGCAGACGATCTCCAACTATATCGACATTACATGTCCGAGAACGTCGATGAGGCTGTAGCATTTATGAATATCGACCTGGACACCGTGTTGAATTGGGCAGCTCGATTTGGTCTCTTAGTAAATCCGAGTAAATCGCAGGCCATCATCATCGGCACCACTAAACAGCTTGCTAAGCTTAACCATAACTCTTTGCCAGCAGTTATATTTAATGGTGTACCTATCCCTTACTGCACTAAGGTAAAAAATCTGGGTTTGTGGATTGACGAGACCCTATCATGGCAAGCGCATGTCGAAGAGGTAGGCCGTAAGATGTTCGCTAGTTTCCACTCTCTGAGACGCCTCAAGAATTTCCTGCCCATCAAAACCAAGATTACGTTAGCAAAATCTCTTCTACTACCAATCCTTGACTATGCTGACATTGCTTACCTTGATCTAAACGAGATCCTTCTCAATAAATTAGAACGACTTCTCAACTTATGCATCCGATACATCTTTGGGTTGCGTAAGTATGACCACATTTCTGAATATCGCGCTCGTCTTAATTGGCTGGATATCCGTAGGCGTAGGAATGCTCATGTCTTATCCCTTCTCTTCTGTACGTTAAATAATCCTGGTGCCCCCCAGTACTTGAGTGAGCGGTTTGAATTTCTTTGTTCGCATGGCCGACCACTGAGATCGACCGACTCCCTTGTGCTGGCCTTCCCCTCTCATACCACCACTTCTTATTCAAACTCCTTCACTGTTAATGCTGTTCGTATGTGGAATGAACTACTCACCGACGTTCGTATGTCCCCTTCTCCTTTTGTTTTCAAAAAAAGACTTATGTCAAACTTCCTAAAGTAGCTTATTATTCCCCTATTACCTGTCCTTATATTGCTCTTGAGTCCGTGTACACTTATATAATGTATATATTTATTATATATATATATATATTATATTTATTTATGTAGTTTTTATTTATTAAAATATTACCTATAATATATTTAGTATATGTAAATTTAAGCACTAGTTTCATGTCTCTTTCTTCCTGCCACTCCATAGCCACTCTGTAAATAATAAGGCGTACTGTAAGAGAACCCTATATTTAGAGTTAAGTATTTGCCTGTTGTACAATTTTTGAGTGCAATAAAGATATTTGATTTGATTTGATTGATGTTGTAGGTGATGTAGCCAACAGTGTCAGATTCCATAAAAAAAAATTTTAGTACATACAGTACGCGACAGTAACTAATGCCCGATAGAAAGATACAGTCCGGTTGTACAGCGTTGTCTCTTTTGCACGTCTCTGTGCGACAGGGACGACGCTCTACAACCGGATTGTCTTTTTCTAAAGCCCGATGTACATAATTTACTGCCTCGTACAGTATATAGTAGGTACATGTGGTGTACTTTTTTTTTTTTGACAGCCCGACATATGGCGCCGAGCCACCCATAAGGTGTCTAACGACGCCCATGGACATTCGGCGTATGCGGGGGTTGCGAATGCCATGCCGGCCTGACAGGTGCCCATTCACGCCCCTCTTGAAGGACCCGAGACTGTACTTGGGGGGAAATATATGGGCAGGGAGAGCGTTCTAGAGTTTACCGGTTCTGTAGAGGAAAGATCTGCAGAATCGATTGGTACGCATCCGCGGTAAGTCCAGCGTGTAGGGATGCAATCCCTGCCCAGTGCGCGTGGTGCGAAGGTGGAAAGGGGACGGCGGGATCGCATTAAACAGCTCCTCCGAGCACTCCCCATGGAATAAGCGATAGAACACACTTAGGGAGCCGACATCCCTACGGTGTTGCAGTGGTTCTAGATCGCAGGACACTTCGGGTCGGGGTCACCCACTAGTCGCACGGCTCGACGCTGGATTGAGTCCAGAGGCGCAAGCTGGTATTTGGCAGAGGCATCCCACAGGTGTGAGCAGTACTCCTTCCTTTCTTTATATTTTTATTTGCCTGCAATAAAGGAAGGGGAAGGACCTATTTTCTTCCCAGTTTTCGCTATTGTGAAAAAATCTGTTAAGTGCGAGTTTTACTCGCGCACGGAGGTTTCCGTATCTATCCGCTATTATACGCCTAACTTTTGTCTTTCAACAATGCAATGTATAAAAGCCTGTGGCGCCATCTATTATTCAATAGTGTGACTAATCGATTTTTCGGACGTTTGTTGTATGGAAGCCCCCCTTAATTTTTAACATTTTCTTATTTTTCTTATTTGTTATATCCGCCATAGTAACATATATTCTCTAAAAATATCCACTTAATGGAACTGAACCTGAGGTACTTGTCCTTGTCGTGGCGGCCGGTCAGCTCCTGCTCCACCATGGCGAGAGCGTTGCGCGTCGCCAGCCGGTAGTAGCTGCGGTACCACTCCTCGTTCTCGCTGATGAAGAAACCTGCAACCGTGGTGAATGTTTGCAAACTGTCTCTTGTATACACGGTGTTGCAGTTGCCCCCGTAATATTTTTAATTGACATAAGGGGCTTATTCTATATGTGAAACTAAACAACTTCTGTGGCGAAAAAAATGTTTTTGAAACCTTTCTCAAAATGTATGGAGAAAAAAAAAATTTTTTTTCTTCAAATTAAAAAGTTGTAGAACAAAAGTTGTTCTATTTCACGTACAGAATCACCCCCTTTCGGATTTTACGGCTGGGGTTGCAACACCGTGTATAACAGTCGCAGTCAGTCAGCCATTCAGTGTGCTGAATTATTGCAGAAAGTGTAATATTATAGTCAAATTTGTCACTCATTATTTGTCAATAATTTGTATTATCTCACAATCTGCTAATCGGCAGTTATTATAAAACGGATGAAACGGATATAAGAGCTATTTTAAAATAATAATTTACAATATATATTGTCAACTGTAGAATGGGTCCGAAGAACCGTAGAACTTTGTTGAACAGCAATGCAATACACCAGTGTTGGTGCATTGCAGTTTGGAAGATTCTACGCATTGCTGGATCATATGATCTTTGAAGTGCTAATAAACATTTTGAATTTCAGTGTTTTCCTTCATTGGATACTGTGGATACTTCATTGGACGGTGATACTGCCTTCAAAATCCGAAAAAATTGTTTATTGATACGGAGGGAGTGCTTTCTAAGGTAAACAAAAATCCCATAAAATAATCTGCCAGAAATGAAACAACATTATTTCCATATCATAAACCGTACACATAAATGATTCATAAGACCGTAAACGTCGCACCTTCAGAAATGCCGTCCTGCAAATTTAGCAGCTCATAAAACTCCTCAGCATTCTCATACTTCATTGCCAGTGACAGGGCGTGGAACTGCGCCAACACTTTCAGAACAGAGTAGCATTGCTCAATACTCAAGCCCAATCTGCGATCAGGCATTGAAAAACCTCTGCACTTTAAATCCTCAAGAATTATTAAGTCGTCCTTAGCAAGGAAACACTTTGGAATAGCCTTAAAAGGCGTCGATAATGTGTGCTGCTTCTGAAAATCGAGAAGCGACGGAATGATTTTGGTGTAAAAGGCGATTTCATTTGAGAACAACGCGTCACTTTTATACGCCTCTCTTCTTAGGGCACTTTCGGGCAAGCATTTGTAGATCAGGGAACTCTGCCAGGGCTCTTCGACAGAAGTGTTAGCATTTGAGTCTTTGGTGGGGCTCCTTTTGACGCCCTTTAGAGTGATTCTGTACAGCATTGAAGTGTAATTGTCGCCTCTCTTTGATCCGGGCTCAATCTGAAAGCAGAAGACATTCTAAAGAAAGGCACGCCAGTAGATTTCAATGGTATGTTTCCCACAGGTAGCACTGTTGGGTACCTAAAGATTTTAAGGTTTGAGTACACATATTTGTCGTGGGTCCCGCAAGGATTGGTTCAAGTTCTGCAGACAATTTAAAAATAAAACATTACATGAAAAGTACTATAGAAATACCATGACAGACCCACCATACCCCTGGCCGTACCCCTGGTGGTACGGTGGGTATTTTTTTTCCCCCTACGGTACCACCATAGTGCGGATCTATTGCAAAAACAGGACAACTCTATTAAACGTGCTATTTCGAAGGTGGGAACTAAGCTTGCGATGGCTTCACCGAACATATCCGGGCCCATCGGCAGTAGAGGAGGTTGTTAATCGAGGTCGGGTAATAAATACCCACCGTACCACCAGGGGTACGGCCCGGGGTATGGTGGGTCCGTCATGTAGAAATACAACGGTATGAGAAGGTGGGCTTACACTCACCTCAAAATCCCGAATGTCCACATCTCGGTACTGTCCCTCCAAAAGATCCTGAAGAAACTTCAAGGTGATTTCGCCCATATTTTAATCTCAAATGTGATTATTTCTTTAGACATGCAACAGCGAACATGTAACGCATAGTGTACAGCAGCAAGTGATGCAGACGGGAGTAGTTGGTGATGAATGAGCAAGTTAATGATATGATTGTATGCAGGGGCCGCCAAGTGATTCAACAGAGGGGGATTCTGTCGGAGGATGTACACAAATCGCTTCGTCGTTTTACGATCAGTGCTTTATGATTTCGATCCATTAGAGCAGCGTTTCCCAAATAGTGCTACCCGTACCCCTAGGCCCTAGAGGTACGCAGGCTCAAGATAAGGGGTACGCGTGGGTGCGCTTGACGACCTCTCTACAATCTTAAGTAAAAAGAAAGGGGCCCACTTATCTCATTGGTGAAAATTAACTCAACTGATGAACGGTTGATTGGGTTGGCCCCAATTTCGTAGTAAAAATAACAACCATATGAAAATTTCTATACAGGGTGTTTCAGGATAGGGTTTCGTAACTTCAGGGTTCAAAAGGGGTCCATATTTTAAGACGAAAAGCGCTGATACTTTTTCCCAGATTCAGTCATTTTATAGTACTTTTTGGTGAATATCGCTTCATCCAGATTTTGTGGACGGTTAACGTCCGCCTTATTAAATAAAAATAAAATGACTAACTTGCATGCTTAACAAATAGAAATTGAACTACATGTTACCTACATGAAATTCCAAACACTTCAATTTGAATGACATCAAAAGAAAAAGGGCACTGGAGTAGGTCAGAGCACTCCCTAGACCTAGACAGCACTGCTGCCAAATCTCCCCATACTCACTGTCCATAGAGTTTTTATTACAATTTTTAATTTTTGTATGAAAAAAAAATACGGAATTTCGATTTGAGTGATAAGGATTTTTTTCTTCTAATAATGAGTACTTTCTATTCCTGAAGTTTCTCAAGCCTATCCTGAAACACCCTGTATATACACGATGTTGCAACCCCAACCGCAAAACCCGAAAGGGGGTGATTCTGTACTTGAAATAGTTTGTTCTACGACTTTTTAATTTGAAAAAAAAAATATTTTTTTTCTCCATACATTTTGAGAATAGGTATTTAAAATTTGAATGGAAAAAATATTTTTTTTTTTGTTTCAAAAAATTTTTTTTTCGCCACAATAGTTGTTTAGTTTCACATAATATAGAATAACCCCCTTATGTCAGTTAAATATATTACGGGGGCAACTGCAACACCGTGCATAAACATTTTGCTTAGGGGTACTTGGGTTTCAGAATATTTGCTAAGGGGTACCGATTAAAATATAATTGGGAACCGCTGCATTAAAGTTGCTATCGGGGTCAGTTGGATCCGATTGAGAACCTTCATAGAAGGTACCTACGTAGAATATATTTCCGGTTCTTTTTCGTGGATGTAATCGGACCGGGTAGAACAAATTGTGACAAGTTCGAGTGCAGTCTTACTGCCAGAAGAATGCTCAATAAACAACAAACAATTATCTTACTAGATTTAGCGTAAAACCGTATTATAAAGGTTAGATGAAACATCTATGAAAAATGGTCCAGTTCAGTGTAGCCGACACGACCAAAGACAAAGACAACTAGATTCGACATATTGTGCAATGGGCTGACATCACAGACAACTATATTCGACATATTGTGCAATGGACTGACATCACAGACAACTAGATTCGACATATTGTGCAATGGGCTGACATCACAGACAACTAGATTCGACATATTGTGCAATGGGCTGACATCACAAATCTATTAGTTGATATTGTATTCAATCATTTTGCATGGGGTGTTATACTCGTAATCTTTGTTTTCAGACTTCGTAAATAATTAAAATTATAAAAGATTGTGGTTTAACAAAATTATTTAATAATCGATTACTTTATTTTTGTAAAGTTTGACAGTCACACATACACTTAGGTACTACAGGTACTTAGGGACAACAATATGGCACAGCGATTATTTCATATAATTATACTATTAAAAAATATCCAGTCTGCAAGTTCTTTGGAATGATTTTACTAACTCTACAAAACTCTAACAAAAAACTAGTAAAAAAAAAATACAACCTGAAAGTTTGTCAACATTTTAAAATTAATTATCTGTAATTAAAAATTATATAAGAATGTAATCCTATAAATAGTCCTATAAATCTAATTTTACATCTCTTTTGTAAAGGAAGAACCAATCCTATTACTTTAAGTTAGCTAAACTTGTATACATAATTTTGGTTCATCATAAACGGCTCTAACAATTTGGAAGTAATTTTGTATTTAGATAATATAGTTGTTTTCATGTTTATCTAGATAGGTGTAGACGCCGAGCGAAGCCCGGTCGCCTAGGTTCTATTAATTTATGTTTCATGGTTTTATTTTTATACTAGAAATCTACCTGAACACTATAGCCACTATTTTTCAGCTTACAGTTATAAAAACATTTTTATACAAAACACAATTCATTTCAGTATACCTGGATTTAGACGTATCAGCCAAGGCTGCCTGTCTAAAATAAATAAATAAATAAATAAATAAAAGAATAAAATCTTAGCATACATAGGTAATCGAGATGAGATTTCATTAAATATTCATTGTTATAGTTAATAATAAAAAATAAAAGAACAGAACTGCTATTGTCATCATCGCATACAAATTTACTTTGCCCCATACATAATTTAATTACAAATTCAAACAATTCAGAGAGAGAGAGAGAGCTGGCAACATGTCCGCTTGGCACAGCTAAGGAAACCGGAGTGTTGTTGGTGCCACCGGACGGACGCACGACTGAGGTACGGCGCGGGCGGCGGGGCTAAGGCGAGCGCCCGCACATTTCGCGGTTTTTACCAGTGGTCAGATTGATGGTCAGACTAGTCTGGCCAACGGGAATTTTTTTTCCCATTGGTTAGATTAATTTGATAGCTGGATAAAAAACAAAAAATACATAGAAAAAAGTATAATAAACATATAAACTGTTTGGCATTTCGATGGTTTGCTTATAAAGTCGTTAACTACACTTTTTTGCGAAAATGCGTTTATAAACTCACCCTACTTGTTTTTTTTTTTCCCCGAATTTGAAGGCATTTTGTGGATTTTTTGCTGGCAACACCTAAAAACTTTGGAATATAAACTCTTTAAATGCATGTCGCACAATATTTAGAATACTATAAAATTAATATGTGCCTTAATTCCACCTTATTTAATTTTTACAAAAATCTAATTCACTAAATCACATGAGGAGTTTCCATTTATATGAAATGATTTTTTCTGTCAGTATAAAAAAATATATAAAATTGTTATATCACTTAATAACTTTATCCTCAAACACATTTATAAAATCTGTCCAGTCAATGATAAAATAAAATCTTCATATCACTTGATGATTTTATCCTCGATTAAAACTTATAAAAATATTTCAACTATGAAAAAATAAAGTCGTTATATCACTTGATCTCAATAAATTTTGTAAATCTACGCACTCAATGAAAAAATAAAACAAACTAAACTCCATAATATCACAAATTATTATTTATATTCAATAGTTATATGACCTCTTCGTATTTTCGTATTCAATTGTACTTTACTAAATCATGAGCTAATCTAACCAATGGGAAAAAAAATTGCCATTGGCCAGACTAGTCTGACCAATCAATCTGACCACTGGGAAAAACCCACATATCGCACATAGATGCGGCAGCGCATTAACACAAGCACCCAGTTTCCCTTATTCTGCGTGAGCTGCACGTAACAGAGCTTAACTGTAATTTTAGTCTTTGAACACATTTTATATAAATTACTTTTCACCAGATCGACAGACGCCCCGTTCTATTCTTTTTTTAATTACTTGGTACCAAATCTAGCAGAAACTACGCTCCTAGAAAATCTATGTAATCTATTTTTCTCTCTTATTAGCTTACATTAATGTCTTTCACAATTTTCACAACAATTTTTGCGCTTGTACTATTGTTACGACTATTTATTTCATTCGCAAATGGTTCTGCCAACTACCTGGCATACTAGTCACTATACGACACGCACTTAAATATTCATACATTTTGTTCTATACCAGTGGTGTCCAACTGGTTTCGCGTTAAGAGCTACTTTCATATTTCTGTCAAGCCCAGCGGGCACCTTCAAGTAGCGACAGTACCTATGTATGGTGTGCACCCAGTGGCGGCTGGTGACTTCAGTGACCGGTAGTGCGCTAAGTACCTACCTACTTAAATACCTAATTTCCCAACACATTCCCAATGTTATTTTAAGATCGCGACTTCCGAATTTTTTAAACGCCTGCCTTGTATTATTTACGTACCTAGTATGAATATTCTCAAGACAATCATATCAATCAATGAGTTGCAAAAAACAAGAAAATAAATCCAAACAAGTTTTTTAACTCATTTATAGTATCTTTATGAACACACCCATAGACCACAACACTAACTGCAGCTTTCAAAAAGAAAACAATTGCAATGTCCCAAAAATACTTAAAAAAATTATACAAATAAAAGTAGTTGAAAAGTAGGAATTGAACCCGGGATCACCTGATTGCAAAGCCTTACCTTTACCAACGCTTAGGCAAATATCGGCACCACTTAATTCACAGTATCACGTGAACGTGACAGAAAGCACAAAACCTAACCATATCCCATTTTAAATATTCGCGCGCTAACGGGTATGTGACATCACATGACAGCGCCACAGCGCGCTGACTCTAGCTAGGTAGACGGACTCGTGCAAAACGAATCGCTCGCGGCGCGACGTGTCGCACGCGCGGCTATTCACGATATAGCGTCCTTGTTTGGCGCTCGTGCGCCGCACGCAGAACTCCATTTTGGCCCATACTGTTTCTATGAAGTATCTTTTGTCTCACGCGCCAGCGGTGTTTTGCCGATCCCCATACATTCAGTATAGGAGACCCGCGTGCGGTTCCCGATTCCGCACGGGGCGCGCTAGCGATGTAATGGCATGGGTTTACTCGCGAAAACTTGCCTTTTGATCTATAAAATAAGGTCGAATTCACATTCGTATTTATTTGGAGTACGATCTTTATGGTTTTAATGTAGGTATGTTGTATTGTAAGATATTATTTATTTTGAGTGAAGTGAAGACTTCTCGTGGTATGGTAGTGCGGCGCACGAGCGCACTTTAGGACCAGCCGCCAGTGTGTGCACCTATACATTTTAATGGGATACCGGCTATTTTGATTTTCAGACAAATGTACAAAATCTGCTATACAGGGTGTTCGGCACATCGACCGACAAATTTTTTTTGTAGGTAAGTGGGGTCATTTGCAAGGTTTTGACCTATGGCACCTTTTGTCTGGTGTCACGTGGTGTGCAGATACGATTTTTTTTTCTTTATTTTTAAAAATTACCAAAATCTCAGCTTTAACCCCTTGTAACTTTTTTGTTTATGATTGTATCAGCACGAAATAAAATTAATTGAATTTTACGATGTATCCTTGTTCTTGGAAAAATATAATTTGATGAAGTTAATACCATGAAAAAGACTTATGACCTCCCAAAGTCCCGAGTACGAGTAAAAATATGACAGAATCTTAATTTCTTAATTCATAAAAAAAACTGACAGCAATTGAGAGCTTCATTTTCCTTTAAATAGTCACTAGTTTACGCCCTTTCCAACGATGTGCCACATGTCATACAAATCATTCACAATGTGGCAAAAATTAGGGACAGAGACCAGAACAGAACGATAACAATTTTGTTGGACCAGCCAGTTGGAAACCACTGTTCTATACTTTATTACCGTACAATCTAGTAACGATTACTCACATTGTAACATTCTCGCAAATGTGACACTGTTAGCTCACATTACTGTGTGCTATGTCGAGTTTTAAGCAGGCACATTATGAGTAAGACGTTACATTGATTACCAAATTTAATGTAAAATACATTCGAATGTTACAATAAGAGTAAATGCCTTGGTTCAACGCCTACTGTGGACACAATGATGTTGGTACAGTACGACAAAAATGAAAGGTTACATCAAGTCAAAGCTGAACGTGACCGAATAAGCGCGCGTCAACTGTCGTCACGCGGGCGCCGGCCAATACGCAAATTCGTCTATTCCTATTGGTCTAGCCAAAAGATGCGTCGATGTAACCTTTGAGTTTTGGCACTATAACTGAATTAATCACATTGGAAGACTAAAAGGTGGGTTTGATTATGAATTGCCATTACTTTTTCAAAACTTGCTTGCTTCAACAAACTGTTTAGAGGTCGGTAAAATATGTTAGGATACTCTACAGAATATCTGAACAATTGTGTGCTGGTATGAATAGTACTAAATTCTTGAACAGAAACATAAGGTGAGGAGTGCATTCCTTTAGCAAGTGTAGACTATACTAAATACCCAAAGTTTCTTATAGATCTTCTGTTGTTTGGCCGAATCTGGATAAATCTGAAGGTGCCTTCAGCGGTCTTCGCTCCCACGTCCTGCTTGACTTCAGTGAAACTGCATCTGCCATTATTTGCTCCAATTTTCTGAAATAAATTCATTCATAGGTGAATATTTATTATATATGAATTTGAGAATGTCGGTAGTGCCGTACCCTGAAGTCTTAAACCGATGATAGAATAGAACCAAAGTCAATCTTTTCTACCTATTGAAAAAAATAAATAAAAATTCCCTGCGAAGTTTCTTACCGGTTTTTCTTCATGAGTGTAATCAAGGTGGAGCAAATTGTGACAAGTTCGAGTGCAGTTTTACTGCCATATGAATGATCATTAAACAATAAACAACAATTTATTTATTTATTTACGAGTAACACACAAAGTATAGTTACAAAAAAAATACTTAAAGCAAATTGGGTATTGTGTTACCCAGCAAATCGAAGAAAAACAAAAAACAAACTAAAGGAGAAAAGTAATTTGATTAAAGAGTGAGTCATACATTATGCAAGATCAAACACAAGCATGAATTGCACACCATCAGCAGGACACACCAACTGAGTATGAATCATACAATTAGGCAGCACATGTAAATTATGTAATCATATTATATTGTAATATTAAGGCATAACATACATTAGTGGATCACAGTACGTGTATCACCACATTCACCATCACCAAGGGCGTCAATATACGAGACATATAAGGTGCTTCGTTAGTCATGTAAAAAATTTCGGGAGGGTTACATACACACTCAAATAAACATGTTACACAAAAAAAAATAATGTGTTTTTAGCATTACTTTTCGAGAAATTTAACAAAACATGTTTGCTACCTAAACATTAACCTGTGTGTAACAGTAGGTAACTTGCATTGTACGGGGTCAATGACATTGACTTATATATTACTAACGTAAGGACGGGCCTATACGAACTGAGCAAATGGCATCACTTCACTGGATGTCCAAGCGAAGTGACATCCAGTGGCTTGTCAGTCAGTTGCTGGCTGTCAGTCGGCCATGACGTGTTAGTTGTGTGGATGTCGCTCCTTAATGCCTCATACTTGCGTACTCAAATCGTGCAGGAACTACAAAAAAAGAAAGGGGGAATAACGTACCATAGGTGCGTAAGCCTTATTTTGTTGCATTCAGCGATATTTCCTAATAAAATCTGAATTGACATTTTGTTTACGCAACATCCCACGCCAGCCGTCACGCCGCCATACAGTACGTGAGCGCTAAGGAAGTAACTTTGTATCAACGTTTATAAAAACAAAATGTGTGCGTGTTATATTTCGATCATTTTTATTTAATATTGAAAATTACGTTAACTAGTGTGAATTAATAATGTATTTATTTAAGCATTATTTTTGTTATGATTTATCTCAGACGAAATAAAAAAATAAAGATAAAACGCAGCGAACAGCGTAGCTAGGCCGGTTTATATGTGGTTGTGTGGCCAGTGTTGCCATAATGATTCTCCTCAGTACCCCAATATTATAAAAATGTGTGGCATTTTTTTAAATTTAAGATAATGATAAATGATAAAGATAATTGATAACAACAAGTTGTATTTTAGTAAATGAACATGAAAATTTGACATAAAATATCAATCTGTGTCACATGGACATTTTTTGGTCATACATAACTCGGGAACCACTGGTCTTAGACCCACCGTGTTGGTACTCAAACTTCAGGTTTCGGTGAGATCCATCCATCTGTCACATGAACTTTTGTTTTGGTCATAACTCGAGAACCACTGATGCTAGACCCATCGTCTTGGTACTCAAACTTCAAGTCTCGGTGAGATCCATCCATATGTCACATGAACTTTTGTTTTGGTCATAACCAGACATCGGAATCCGCGGGGCACGAATACGACCTTGTTAGTGATTGACTACGGCGATCAATAAACAATCGACACTGTTATCGATACTCATATTTATTTGTTTATTGTATTTTATTCATGTCATATTTCAGACCTGAATACTTATATACCTACAATACTTATATAAACATGTATACTTTATGTTAACGATTAAGTAAATATAATACATATTTATATAAGGTCTTTCAAAATTAGTTCATAGTACGCTAAGGGGGGGTTCTGTATCATATAGGGAGTAAAACCTACATAAAAAATTTTGGACCTTGGGCTTTTTTTAAGTAAAAAATTTTTTTATGTAGGTATTTAAGTAAAAAAATAGGTGGTTGATTTTTATAACCTAATCGATTCAGTTTCATAGCAGTAACAAAAAAGTCTTCAATATCATTATGATGTAACACGTGTAAGTTGGTAAAAAAAATTAAATTCTTTCTATTCCATACTAATAAAACTAAAATTGTGGTTTTTCACAATATCTGAAAGAAAGAGATATACGTGTTGCAAGACTTTTTTGTTCCTAGCACGAAACCGAAACGATTAAGAAAAAATTTTTTTTACATTTAACATTAAAAAAAAAATTTTTTGTGAAAAAAAAAATTCTTTGTTCTTCAAAAGTGATCTATTTCCGATACAGAACCCCCCCTTAGCTTACTATAAACTAATTTTGTAAGACCTATTTTTTTGGACCTTGGCCTTTTTTTTTCTGTAAAATATTTTTTTATGTGTTTAAATATAAAAATAGGTGGTTGATTTTTATAGCCTAATCGATTCAGTTTCATAACAGTAACAAAAAAGTCTTCAATATCATTACGATGTAACACGTGTAAGTTGGTAAAAAAAATCAAATTCTTTCTATTCCATACTAATAAAACTAATATTGTGGTTTGAACAGATTTGTATTGTACCTACAAAGTAAATACAACATTTGTTTATTATATCTTATTTTCTATAGAAATACTCTTAGTTTTAATAATCGACATTATTTCATATTATTCTAAAATAACGATCGATTTTCGATATTTGTGGATACATTGTCCCGTCACTAAACAACCTTGAATCATTCGTGCCCCGCGGATTCCGATGTATGGTCATAACTCGAGAACCACTGGTGCTAGACCCATCGTGTTGGTACTCAAACTTCCAGTCTCATTGAGATCCATCCATCTGTCATATGAACTTTTGTTTTGGTCATAAATCGAGAACCACTGGTGCTAGACCCACCGTGTTGGTACTCAAACTTCAAGTCTCGGTGAGATCTATCCATCTGTCATATGAACTTTTGTTTTGGTCATAACTCGAGAACCACTGGTGCTAGACCCACCGTGTTGGTGCTCAAACTCCAGGTCTCGTTGAGATCTATCCATCTGTCATATGATTTTTTGTTTTGGTCATAACTCGAGAACCACTGGTGTTAGACCCACCGTGTTGGTGCTCAAACTTCAGGTCTCGTTGAGATCTATCCATCTGTCATATGAACTTTTGTTTTGGTCATAACTCGAGAACCACTGGTGCTAGACCCATCGTGTTGGTACTCAAACTTCACGTCTCGGTGAGATCTATCCATCTGTCACATGAACTTTTGTTTTGGTCATAACTGGAGAACCACTGGTGCTAGACCCATCGTGTTGGTACTCAAACTTCAAGTCTCATTGAGATCCATCCATCTGTCATATTAACTTTTGTTTTGGTCATAACTCGAGAACCACTGGTGCTAGACCCACCGTGTTGGTACTCAAACCTCACGTCTCGGTGAGATCTATCCATCTGTCACATGAAATTTTGTATTGGCCATAACTCGAGAACCACTGGTGCTAGACCCATCGTGTTGGTACTCAAACTTCAAGTCTCGGTGAGATCTATCCATCTGTCACATGCACTTTTGTTTTGGTCATAACTCCAGAACCGTTGGTCTTGAACTAGGACAAGGTGTTCTCGAGTTATGACCAAAACAAAAGTGCATGTGACAGATGGCTAGATCTCACCAAGACCTCAAGTTTGAGTACCAACACGGTGGGTCTAGCACCAGTGGTTCTCGAGTTATGGCCAAAACAAAAGTTCCTGTGACAGATGGATAGATCTCACCGAGACCTGAAGTTTGAGTACCAACACGGTGGGTCTAGCACCAGTGGCTCTCGAGTTATGGCCAAAACAAAAGTTCATGTGACAGATGGATAGATCTCACCGAGACTTGAAGTTTGAGTACCAAAACGGTGGGTCTAGCACCAGTGGTTCTCGAGTTATGACCAAAACAAAAGTTCATGTGACAGATGGATGGATCTCACCGAGACTTGAAGTTTGAGTACCAACACGATGGGTCTGAGACCAGCGGTTCTCGAGTTATGGCCAAAACAAATTTTCATGTGACAGATGGTTAGATCTCATCGAGAAGTCCAGTTTTAGCAGGAACACGGTGGATCTAGGACCAGCCGTTCTCGAGATATGACCAAAACCAATTTTTAACCGACTTCAATAAAAGGAGGAGGTTCTCAATTCGACTGTATTTTTTTTATGTAACACATAGTTAGATCCCATCGAGACGTCCAGTTTTAGCACGAACACGATGGATCTAGGACCAGCCGTTCTCGAGATATGACCAAAACTAATGTTCATGTGACATAGATTGATATTCTATGTCCAATTTTCAATGATGAGGTTCATTTACAAATACTATTACACAAGTTGTTATTATTGATAAGAAAACCGCAATTATTTTTATAATACTCGTGTACTGGGAATCATTATGGCAACACTGGCCTAGGTGTCTTTACGTAAAACGTAGTAGAATTTTTTTCTTTCGAAAAATGCATACTACTTTGTGGCAAGTCTTGCAATTTTGGCATATAAGGACCGGGACATTCGGTAGATAGAATGTTAATTTAATAATGCTTATATGTATAATAATAATGATTTTTATTTACTTAATTTAATGAAAGAACACCTATGTCTAGCAATGCCTTGTCCTCCTCCTTGCAATATCTACTAATGATAATAATTTTCTTATTGCAAAAAGGTAACACTTAAGATAACGTCGGTACAACGCTACTTCGAACGCTAAAACCGCGGAGCGGCTGGCTGTCTGTCGCAGTTCACGTATTTGTTAAGAGATGGCGCTGCGTCTATCGACGCCCCATATGGCGAGATGAATTTGTATGGAAGGCCATATCCTTACTTTAGCATATCACTGGTCAATGACCGTACTATGTTCAAAGGCAGAACAGCTGTTTGTTGTAAGTAAGTCACAAGGTCACTATGATTGGTTTTTACAGCTACTTATTTCGATAGAGAAAAAATGCTCCTATAAACATATGTTTTTTTTTACATAAAGTGTTTATTTGAGTGTGTATGTCTCCCTCCCGTGTAACCCTCCCGAAATTTTTGACATGACTAACGAAACACCTTATATATTGTGGCCAACCAATCATAAAGAAGGTGAACTCACAAGATGAGCGGATAAGGTCTCTGCTCAATCCACTCGGCGGCTGTATGTTGGTCGACGACATGCTGCAACGCAGCGCGCGCGTACTCCGCCACGTAGATCAGCCTGCGCAGCACGCCGCCACCGTCCCACGCGCCGCTCACCATGCCGTCCACGCGCTCCGCGCTCGTGAACTTGTGCCGCACGTTGTAGTCCGTCAGCCAACCTGCGCACCGCACAACGTTGCACCTACTGTTAGCGCGCACGTTCGTGGCCTCTGCGGGCGGAGGCCGATAGATCTTTAAACGATTTTCCCTGTTTTGTCTTCGTACTTCAACCAAGCAATAAAACCTTATTAAATAAATAATTTAATGGAATAAATAAAAAAGAGGTTTCGTAAATGTCGTTACTTTCAGAGATTGATTCACAACACTATACATTCCATTCTCGCTTTCCTGCCGGAGGCCACGAGCGTACGCGCTGACTGTACATTACACGGAATGCACTCGACCGCATAACGTGCAGGATACTTGTATCGTGCCGATGCGAGTGCGACGCCACTGCATGAGATGGTCGAGCGATATTATAAAAGACTCTCTGATTGAACCATCCATATACCGCGCCAACGCACAACCGCTTCCATTGGTCAGCATCATCCTGTCTGTGATTTTTATTGTGTTTGCGTGCTTACTTTTTTTTTAATGGAAACTGACACGGTTGGCTACCTCACCTACAACGTCCCTGATGTCAGCCCATAACACCGGATGAACTAGGTGCCATGTCAGTGCATCCCCCTTTGATCGTGCCGTGCCGGCTACACTGAACTGGTCGGAAAACACAAACTATTTACATAGCCGTTTCGACCGACGTTTCATTCAGTGCGGTGGTACCAACCCGGGCGGGTTAAACCCTACCACCAAGTAAGATTAGGAGGGAAGGGACCTACAGTTTTACGAGGAATCCGAACCTCGGTCAGCCTCCAACGGTCAGCGGTCACCCATCCAAGTACTGACCGCACCCAGCGTTGCTTAACATTCAATAGCGATAGTTGACTGTCTGCACCACTGAGCTATCGAGGCTGACTTTTCCTTTTCCTGTTCCGTTTCCGCCGCCGAGTAAATCACTATGTTCTTGTGAGTCTGATATTTTATTTAACTTCCCAATAAAAAATACTACAGTCCACGCCTCCTAACTCGAAGAGCTATCGTCTTCAATACTGCACTAGAAAGTCCACCACTACACATAGCCACTGTACTACTACATATCCTGTAAAATATTCCACAAGTATATAACCTGCAAAATATATACGAATCGCATTCTATCTCCGCGTGGGTGGGAACCACAATATGTCAGCCACACACCTGTAGCTTTGTATGTTGTGTGCACTTGTAATTTTTTTTTTATTATAATTTGTTGTTATTCTGTTTAATTTCTTTTTTTTCCCCCTTCCTAGTTGCCTTAAATGTTTTTTTTTCACCTTAATAAATAAAGCAAAGTTTCCGGCCACCAGCGGTCGTGTAACGTACATCTATATATTTTTTTTTTGTTTTTTTTTATGGAAACTGACACGGTTGGCTACATCACCTACAACGTCCGTGACGTCAGCCCATAACACCGGGTGAACTAGGTGCCATGTCAGTGCTTCCCCCTTTGATCGTGCCGGCTACACTGAACTGGTCGGAAAACACAAACTATTTACATAGCCGTTTCAACCGACGTTTCATTCAGTGCGGTGGTACCAACCCGGGCGGGTTAAACCCTACCACCAAGTAAGATTAGGAGGGAAGGGACCTACAGTTTTACGAGGAATCCGAACCTCGGTCAGCCTCCAACGGTCAGCGGTCACCCATCCAAGTACTGACCGCACCCAGCGTTGCTTAACATTCAATAGCGACAGTTGACTGTCTGCACCACTGAGCTATCGAGGCTGACGAATATATATGAATATCCTTATGGCTCGACAACCACTTTATCGATTTACATACGATTTTCACTTTCTGTCACTTTTCAAGATGGTTTTACACTATAAATCATAACGCTACATCATCGGCGGCCTGACCTGGTTTTTAAAACCGTTCACTGAGATAGTACTTATCAATTCTTGACGCAAATTTATTCCAGGAGTCCACTACTCGGTTAGACAGAATGTACTTCCTTGGCATCTGTAATGGCTACAACAATGGCAACTGTCCCCATGATGGGTGATTTTTATTATAAACAAATTTTTTTAACTGTGCCCTTTGAGCTGTCAAAGTCGTTAGGTTGGCAGGACTGAATTCACCCCCCGCTTACTTCCTCACCTCTCCGCCGACGCCTATCAGTACACACACACAGCAAGGGCGGATAGGTGAGGAAGTACAGATCGTTTACAGTTATTTTACCTCTGACACATGTCATTATATCTTCCGCTAGGTTGGCACCACTTGCTGTCACTAGTACTACGGTTCTAAAAAGGGTTACTTGCTATTAATATTTTACCCGTGGTAGTGGAAATTATGGTTAAGTACCTGTTGTACTTGTAGTGATAAGTCCACCTTTGCGCACTCCTGCATTTCTTGTTTCTTGTCGTGTACTGTACTTCTTTCAATTTGTGCGCATTATAGAGTTTCTATTCTATTCTATTCTAAAAATATATTCAAATATTTCGTACAGGGAAATAGTACGAACCAAATATGGCAACACAGAGCTCAGGTTAGCCAACTTGATGGCTAGAGGTAAAATAACTGTGAACGGTCTATAAGCGGGGGATGAATTCAGTCCTGCCAACGTAACGATTTTGACAGCTCGAAGTGCAGTTAAAAAATAGGGTTATATAATCAAAGTATTCTATTTTGAGTACCTACATTCATTGATTGATAAAATACCAATATTATTGTTGTAAGAAAACTCTACGTAAAAATTATTTTATTATCTTTGCATTCTGCAACATCTTCATTGCAGCAGTAGGCCCCTCCTTCAAAGCCTTGGCTTTTAATGGTTTAAAACATACACCAGACAAATTGGGAAGTGCCCTACAAAATAAGCCAACCGTAACAATACCGTGTACCCACAATTTGTACCGTGTGGGGCCGGTACTATAAAAGAATAGCCCCACTGCATCTCTCCCCGTGTATGTCGTAAAAGGCGACTAAGGGATATGACTCCCTTATATTACTAGGTGGTAGGGTTTAACCCGCCCGGGTTGGTACCACCGCACTGAATGAAAGGTCGGTCGAAACGGCTATGTAAATAGTTTTTGTTTTCCGTCCAGTTCAGTGTAGCCGGCACGACCGAAGGGAAGGCTGACGTGGCACCAAGTTCACCCGGTGTTATGGGCTGACATCACGGATGTTGTAGGTGATGTAGCCAACCGTGTCAGTTTCAACAATAAAAAAATAAATAAATAAATAGCTTTACCATTCTTTACAGTATTAATTATAATTAATTATATAGGAGTATACATACCTCTGTGCCTTTTGACTTGATCAATAAATTCGTAGGCCTCTGTTTCAGCAAAATTCAGTTTGGAAGTAGCTTTGAAGAACATTGAACCTGGAAGTAAGAGATATTTTGTACAAAACACTTTTTTGAGCCAATCCTAGCAGCCAATAATCCACGTACAACTTAGTTGCTGTGTGACAATGATGCGTTCATACTACCATGAATAAATGTTGCATCACGAGCAAACGTTGCATTGAGTGGCGTACAGTGGGTTGGTACTATAAGGGAAAGTACAACTTTTTTTAGAAGCATTTACATTTAAAACATGTCTAGATAAAATCACTTTTACGCATTTTTACTTTTATACGTATTTGGCATCCTGGTAAATTTTGAAAAAATCACGTAAGGCGTACCTATCATTAGGGTGCAGAAAATGCAAAAATAGTTAGGTGTATCTGCTGCAGATGACACTCAGACAAAACATAAAAGTGTTTCTAACCAAAAACCACAGCATGAAATGTATCTGCAATAATCTGTTCGTAATGTAACATGTTTCTTCATACTATATTTGCACTAAAATATTACAATTTGTAAAAGACGACAAGAGATTAGGATGAGATGCCATGCCAAAGGACGACGGGATAGACACCTCTCGCCTTAGCGCGGTCCTTCCACCGAGTCATGCAACCGATGGGTCTTCGTGCCTTATTCGCTGCTTGATAGTTATCTTGTCTACACCCTACACCCTGGTAGCTAAAAATATTTGTTGCAAAATATATTGTTGTAAAAATGTGTTAATTTCATCCTTTGTTTTGTCTAGTACCTATGCATCTGTCTGTATTTAGAACAAAATATGGTTCTAATCAGTGAAATCTATAATTTGCTTTGTTTTTTGTATAAATAATGTTAGTTATATTTTAAATGTAATGCTGTTGATTTCGTTAACATTAAATAAATAAATAAAATAAATGAATACTTTGCTAAGTGTGATGTTCGGTGTTGTGCTATAATTTGACCAAGTTCTTGCTCGGGATACAGGATGTAGAGTGTATTGAATATTACATTTAGTCTCTAAAACTCCTTCATATTATAGTAGAATTTTTATGTTGCCTGCAATAAGAGCACAAGATTTTAGTATTAATTGCATACCAGGAAATATGCAATTCTTTAAAGCTTCCCACATAGACGGATCATTCTCCAGATTGAAGCTAAACGGTGGTCTTGAGGCGCTTATCTCCAGCGGCAGGGTCTCCGGGCAGCCGAGGGTAGTTCCGAACTTGTACAGAGCTGTCGCGTTGATGTTTCCGAGGCTGGTGGCGAGAAGGTTGAGCGCTAGTGATGGCACTGCGGCAGGTAGCAACTCACATAGAACTGCAAAATGGTCGTATCTGCAAATATTGTCAAGTTATGTTAGAAAAGAAAAGAAAAAAAAAAGAAAAATATGATTTATTGTCATAAATATTTTTTTTTTTATTGATGCTGACACGGTTGGCTTCATCACCTACAACATCCGTGATGTCAGCCCATAACACCGGATGAACTTGGTGCCACGTCAGTGATTCCCTTCGGTCGTGCCGGCTACACTGAACTGGACGGAAAACACAAACTATTTACATAGCCGTTTCGACCGACCTTTCATTCAGTGCGGTGGTACCAACCCGGGCGGTTTGAACCCTACCACCTAGTAATATAAGAAGGGGAGTCATATCCCTTAGTCGCCTTTATAATTATTAATAGCCTTATCATTAATACGCATTAATAGGTATACAAAAAGAAAAGAAAACATTATAAAAACATGAAATTATACACGTAAAACCTAAATTAATAACACAAGTAACGACAATATCGACCCATCTCAGCATGTGCTATAGGTGAACAAGGCGACCTATAGCGCTGTTTTTCAGATGGGTCCTGCGCTGGTTACTAGCGCTTAGTAAGAGAAATCATATATTGGGAAAAGAACTATGTGAAAAATATTTTTTTTTTTTATCCGGTATGGGTGGCTGAGTCGGAAGGGCCAAAGCACATGCTCAGACCAGCCAATATCACATCCGAGTAGGTTGGTGCCATACCTTCCCTGGATTGCTGGCTATTCTGGACTAGAGAAGAACACAACCGAGGCTTCTATGTGGCCATCTTACATCCAGTATGGTGGTACTAACCCAGTCGGCTAAAATTTGAGCCTACCAACTAGTAAGGGGCAAGGGAAGGGACCTACAGTTGTATCGTATATACAGAGTGATTTCGTTAATCTATATATATAAAAGAAAAAAGAACCTACAGTTTCACACCGGTTCCGAACGGTGAAACAGCAAGTGTAGGTATGCACGTAAATTTTTTCGTCAGAAAAAACTCATTGGTACACACTGACCGGATTCGAAACTCGGACCTCTCGCATGAGAAGCCGATGATGCCCAAACCATTCAGCCACCCGCTGCTATTATAAATTGTAACATTTGTCTGTCTGTAAGAGTACCTTTGCCATCCAGTGAGCATGATCCCGGCAAATCCCTTTGGAAAATGCTTTGATTGTTCCGACATAACTCTAAGCCACTGAAGATTGTTCTCAAGATGCCTCCTTATGATGGGTGTGTTTAGAGTTTCCCCGAATGCCCCCTTGAAGGCGGACGCTGTCCACGCGGTTTGGAAGACTTTAGAGTATTTCTCCCAAGTCATTGTTGAGATAAACCTGTCAAAATATTAAATTGAGTACATTGTAAACATTGTTCACTAGCAGACAGAGGGCTCCGTAGCCATTCCCTTTTGAGATGCATTTCACCAGAATGCTATTTTCTCAATAACCGTTCAATAACACCTTCACCAGCTACACCCGTCATGTCAGTACATCGTAGCTTGTTCCTGTCAGAACTGAGAGCTATGACCATTGCCTCCCTTTGGCGTGCCGGCTACGCTTATTAATATAATGTATGAATTTTCATGAGTACGAGTTACTTTTAAGTTCACTTATAACTAGAGAACAGCTCAATTGATTTAAACATGATTTCCACGTGTGCATTCTATTAAATGTCATAAAGTTGCAACAGTTGGACATTTAGAGAGAATTCATCATTGGCCCGGCGGGGAAGTTGCATAACGCACTGGCTCCTCGTACCAGAGGAGCCCAGGTTCAAATTCTTTAATTTTTCGCTTCAATTTCGGCTGTGCATTTATCTAATAAAAAATATCTCCTAAGCATAGGAGCTGTACCTCTAAAAAAATGTATATTAATAAATATTAATTTTAACTACCTATAAACATCCTCGGTGTACCACCATATCACCGGGTCCACGTACTTTCCAATATCGAACACCATCAACAAATCATCCGACATGTGCCTCATCATGTCGTCCCAAATGAGGGGTCGAACCTCAGGCCACCTGCGTCGGATGATCTTAGCGACGTTCACCACGTGCTTCAGGAACAATATGTCTCGGGAGCGGTCTCCGTCGTTGTCGATAATTTTGTTCGAGCAGAGTTTGCATTCGCCGATGTGAAACACTTCGTCGCAACCGATGTGGATGTGCGTTATGTGGTGACGGTGAAGTTCCATCACCTGGAAAAAATTAGCATTATAAAATAACAAAGCACCAGTGAACCTAGACATGAACACATCAGCTTAGGCTGTTCGTTCATCAAATAAATAAATAAATAAATTGTTTTGTATATAAAGCGCAACATGTGGCACTGAGCAACCCGAAGGTGTCTAACGACGCCCATGAACATTCGGTCGTACACGGAGGTTTCGAATTTTAGGCCAGCCTGACAGGTGCCTATTCAAGCCTCTCTTGAAGGATCTGAGACTATACTTGGGGAGAAATATATAATTATTTTCAGTATGTCATTCAGAGTCCCGTCCCATCCCGATTCTGGTGAGACAATGGCTCACTCTTTTCAATTTATTTTATGCCAGTCATTTTAATAATAATTTTAATTTATTCTAGTCTAAATTATTATCTATTTAGTCTAATGTCTATACACTATATATAAGCAATAGTAATATACTCTAGTTTAAGTTGTACCTATGCATTGTATGTAAAAAAAACTCTTTATTTTATACAATAAACAATTTCTTTCTTTCTTTCTTTTTTTCAGAAATTGTTGATCTGGAGATCGAATGAAAGCAAAATTTCAAATTTCACTCAAGATAGACATGGCTTGTTCGAAGTTCATAAATAAATATTAAAATGACGCGGAATTGATGAAAGCGGCCCATACCAATACAAAAGATGCATGGAAAAATAATATAAGTAAAATTAAATAAACATAAAAATAAAAAGTGTTTTTATTTTTTCCTTCAGTCAGATGATCCGAATTGATCCCAACTTCGATTGTCTCCGATAACCGACCTATTGTCTCTATTTTTTATTCCTAAAGGTGACAACGGTGTCATTGTTCGTATGAGTTGGATCGTTTATTTTTTCACCTTTTTCATTATTCTGTGTGCAAATTATTCTTTATTTACATACTCAAAATTATTTGTTTTCATTATGTTTGAAGTACCTACTTAGATATAATTTAATGTGGTCTTACATGACTCGACGTTGCCAGAAATGGCCACATACAAAGAGGCCAATTGCCAAAAAATTTAAAATAACAAGAAGAAGAAGAAGAAGAAAGTTAGTCTTACCTGAGAGATCATGTTCTCAATGAAGACTAGACTAGCATTTAGACTAGGGCAGAGCGCTTGTGGACTATCCGCGTTCTCACGCAAGTGCAGTAGACCGGGGCGCTTCAACGCAAACTCCATATGTCCAAATGTTTGCACCAACGGAATCACCTTCAAGCCCGTGTTCTCAGCCATAGACACAATCTCCAACACGTCCTTCCTGTCATAGTGATTGTACGCTGTGACATCTGTCAAGGAGCCGGTATATGGAAACATGTCTTCGTATTCAATCAGAACTCCAGTCGCCCCTAAATTTTTTATCATAGGAAATATTCTCTGTAGATACTCCTTCAATGGGGGCGCTCCTTTTAAGTCCAAGTGAACGATTCTCTCCTTTGGCACGTATGGTTTTTTTGCATCGATATAGACAGACGGTACTCCCATTTCGGAGTACATATGTTTGGGTGGCTGATCTTGGTTGCTTCCAGACCTCACTTCGTCAGAGTAGAGAGAGCGAGCCAGCGACTGTCTGTCGGCCTCGGAGTGATATCTCGACTTCGCCGTCTTGCTAGTGAGGCTGAATTTGAGAGCATAGTAAGCGGCCGAAGCCAGGAGCAATGTCAGCGCGATGCCGAACACGACGCTCGGCCTCTTGCGCACGCCCGAAACACTGAACATTTTCACACATCGCAGGAAAATTCTCATTTTTACTGCATTTTATTGATCATTATCATTAGACAATGCCTATCTGCTCGATATTTCGGGAGTTTATTGAATGATGATTGATGGTGTTTTAACGCAACTCCACATAATTCTCGTATCGTTGAAGTTATTCAATTTAATTGGTCATAAATGCAAATAAGTAATAAATAAATAAAAAGCAAATCAATTCATACGATAATGCTCTGGAAAATTCACGATTCACGGTTTGTTGATGTTTTTTTATGGGCGCTGTGTTTGACAGTTGGTTGACGGCTGGAAAATGGTGGTTTACGGCTAGAAATGGATACCGGGATACCGGGATCCCAAAATACCGGCATACCGCAAAAATATCCTCTTTTTTATCCTGGAGGGGTAACCTAAAAACCTTAACCTAAACTTTTTAGTTTTTTTTTATTATTATATTTTGATGTCATATCCGCCATAACACTTAACACATATTTTGTGAAAATTTTAACCGGCTACTAATATTAAAATGCGCGGGGCGGATCACGGCGTGTCGCCGCCGCAGCGGTTCGTCGGTGTTCTCCCTCGCACCCGCACCGTACTTGTATAGTGTATTCGCGTGGCGGGTCGCCCGCTGCGGCGACGACCAGTGTTGCCATGTTAGGAGATTTTCTCCTAGATTCAGGAGAATTTCAGTGGTGCTAGGAGAACTTTTTGCCTGTCAGGAGAGTAGGAGAAAATTTAGGAGAAAGAAAATCACTACAGGAGAAGATTTAGGAGTGAGAAACTCGGGATTAAAATTAAAACATATATTTACTAGTAACAAACAAAGATGTCGGTATGTACGGTGTGACAACACAATGAATGAACTGTCTGTGAATCAACCAACCAACTTCTCAAGTCACACAATATACGATAAGATTTGTCTTTTGATATGAGCAAGGTTCACCTTCTTGGTCTTTGGATAGGATAACGTGACACTCTGTGAGTGTGTGCGTGCATCGATCGGCCAACCAGCCAACTACCGGGCCGGCCAAACCGAACGAACATTTTGATATCAATCAATGTTATTTACATGTATTCTTTGTAATAATCAGTAGTTAAGTTAAAGTTAGTTGTAAGCCTACGTCGACAGTCTGTCCGTCAGTCCGCACTACTTTAAAGGGCTGTATCTTTTGTACCGTAATAGGTTGCTGGTTGTGATTTTCACAGATTATGTGTTATTTATTATTGGCGGACATCCTATCCAATAATAAGAAAAAAAAATTAGGGGCTTTCCCATACAAGAAACGTGTTATTTAAAAAAAATAATTTGTTTGTTTGTTTTTGCTCTAACCTAAAAACGGTAATACGCACAAGTGTCAAACATGGTGTGGTTAAAAATAAAAAAAAAACAAATAATTAAAACAGACGAATTATGTGCGTGGTGGTTAGAATGGCAAACATGGCTATGACGGAAGGAGAAATCGTTATTGGCGGAGAAGTGATCGAACAGGTTGAAGGAAGAGTAGGTACACACACACGTATATCTCGGTCAAATACTGCTTGGTAGACAAGGTCGAGGAGGTCGGGGGACAAACTCAATTGAGTTCGGCTGCCTCGGAAATTTAAAATTCGCCCCGAGGTCTGACCCGTATATATTATGACCAGTGCGTCCTCCTAGTACGGGTGTGAAACGTGAGCTCTGACGACTATAGTTGTTTTCAAAGTTGCCCAGCGAGCGATGGAACTAGCCATGCTGGGCTGGGAGTATAGCTACGCGAATTGGTGCGTAATAAATGAGGCAATCCGCCGCAATCACCAGGTGGGACGCCGACATGAAGTATGTCGGCGAAAAACAGTGGTCCGTACCGCTGAAGGCCGAGTTTTTTTTTATTGAAAATGACACTGTTGGCTACATCACCTACAACATCCGTGATGTCAGCCCATAATACCGGGTGAATTTGGTGCCACGTCAGTGCTTCCCTTCGGTCGTGCCGGCTACACTGAACTGGACGGAAAACACAAACTATTTGCATAGCCGTTTCGACCGACCTTTCATTCAGTGCGGTCGTACCAACCCGGGCGGGTTAAACCCTACCACCTAGTAATATAAGAATGGAGTCATATCCCTTAGTCGGTTTTTACGACATACACGGGGAGAGATGCAGTGGGGCTATTCTTTTAAAGTACCGGCCCCACACGGTACAAAACTAAACTAAAATAAAAAAAGACTAAAGGAAAATTGAAGGCGAATGCACTGACATGACAACTAGTTCACCCGTTGTTATGGGCTGACATCACGGATGTTGTATAGGTGATGTAGCCAACCGTGTCAGTTTCCATAAAAAAAAAATCCAGCAGTAGACGCTTACACGCTGACTGACTGACAGAGAACCCTCAGTGCGCGAGTTCGACTCGCACTTGACCGGTTTTCAGGCTGAAAAAGATACATCTCTTTATAGGTAAGACAGACAGACGAACGAACAGATGGCCTAGGCTTATTAATATGGTTCTGTACGGATAAGGAACACTAAAAATGTGGTGAAATTTTTATAAATTGAATAACAGGAGAATTTTTTAGGACGATGAAAATTTTCTAGGAGATTTTTAGGAGATTTTCGAAGTCAATCTAGGAGAATTTCAAAATTTGAGTTGGCAACACTGGCGACGACACGCCGAGATCCGTCCCGCGTAGTCTACATTTCAAATGCAGCCCTAGGACGGGTGGACGGACGGACGGTCGGACAGACAGACATACAGACATACAGGCATACCTTTATAATATTCACATCAGTAGGTAACTCGTAAGGGAATATACTTTTAGAAATAATAAATTATATACAGGTGTTTCAGGATAGGGTTTCGTAACTTCAGGGTTCGAAAGGGGTCCACATTTGAAGTCGAAAAGCTCTGAAACTTTTTAGTTTTATCTCGCTCTAAACAAGCCATTAAAGGGAGACGAAACGGAAATTTTTGCCACAATCACGAATACGCTAAGCCAAGTGAAGTGCCGGCATAACAGCAACATGTCAAAACATGTCTCCTCACGTTCGTTCAATCAATCAAATCAAGGTTCATTCAAGAGTTCAAGCCCAAGCTATGAAGCTAGCTTGTTCTGTCTGACTGATGCCACAAATTGCTAGTTTGCTACTGAATAAAATAGCGTAATTTAGTGCATAATTTGTACTTTTGTGAAATATAAAATGTTGACGCCGGAATCTGACGAAAACACTGAAAAGTTATCAACTCGTGCGCATGCGCTGATCAATGCAGAATTCAGGTGAGAAACTGCAAACATCCCACTTTATCGCGTTTCATTCATGTCCGCTATCCCTTTCGCAAGAGCCATCTGCCTAGTGCCTACAACTGGTGCCTAATACTCTTGCGACCGTGAAGATCCCCAGCATCCTGGAGCCCCGTGCGGAATCTTCCGAAATGACGGGAATAGACCTGATGGGATCACCCTTTCCCACCCTTCGCAAGGGACAGGTTTGGCATGGGATGGCATGGGATTACATTACATGTGTTGACACTACGGTCGTTTGTCACCTGGACGGCTCCTGCTCTGTAGGGTCCGCCACAGCAATGGCAGAGGCACTCAAACGCTCAAAGTACCTACTCATCCTAAAATAATTAAATTTCATTAAAAAACAATTTGTTTTCCTCAAAGATTTAGTTTGAGTTCATCGCCTTTGTTGCGGAGACCCACGGCGAGTGGAGTGACGATGCGTGGCATTGCTGTGGAGACCCACAGCGAGTGGAGTGACTATGAGTGGCATTGCTGTGGAGACCCACGGCGAGTGGAGTGACGATGCGTGGCATTGCTGTGGAGACCCACTACGAGTGGAGTGACAATACGTGGCATTGCTGTGGAGACCCACGGCGAGTGGAGTGACTATGCGTGGCAGTTCGCTCGTCGCTCGGTCAAATTGATTGTGGAGGCCTCGCACCACCTGCGGGCACCGTCGTTTTTCCTCCAACACGTGTCTCGCCATAGGGAAATGCAGCATTCATTATTGGGACATTCATTATTGCGGTCCCCATGATGCATTATTTCTATTATATTTACAGGGGTGGAAACTGATTCCATGCCCAAAAATACTGATTTTACTGACTAAAACCCTCTAAAATACTGACCATTTACTGACCAAATCTCTAGAATACTGACCCTTAGTCGGTCAATTTAACATCGAAATAGAAAGAAAGAAAGAAAGAACTCCCACTCCAAAACGGCATTCAGAAACCAGACCACTTTTGTGGGAACTTATCTCCTGATCCTCAAAATACTGACTTTACTGACCATTTTTCGAAAAAACTGACTTTTACTGTCCTTAGCCAAAAAAACTGACTCTTACTGACTTTACTGACCATTTTCCACCCCTGTATTTAAGTAGGTCCTGTCTTTTCTTGCATACAAATAAAAAAATACCAATGTTATTGTAAAATTTACATTGTATTCCGGTTTTTATTATTTATTTTTAAATTTTTCATTCAGGTTTTCTGTCATTACTTTTTTTTTTAGAAGGCTGATCTGGAACAGAGTTTCACAAAAGATACTATCATCACAAAATGCACCCCTTTCACCTCAGGTAAGATTTGGATCACCATCATTGTATTGGCTGCTATCTCAGACGCCACACTACTTTGCCAGTGCGCAGAGTGTCTTCCTCGCTCGATCCTAAAGATATAAGACTCATTTAACAGCTGCAAAATCACGGCAGAGCTTAACTTTAAATGTTCTCATAGTCGGTCGGTTAATTTCATCTCCTGCCCCATCCCTGAGCATTTGTTCCCCTTCCTGATAAATAATCGCGCCCTCCGTTTACCTCGGCTTGGCCGTTGTGTGAGAACTCCTTGCCTGACGGGGCTTCAAGTTCGAGAACAATCATACGGAAATAATTTGTAAAGAAATTTGGTAATAAAAATGTTTTAAATTAGTGTGGGGCCGGTATATGAAAAGAATAGCACCACTGCCCTCCCCCCTTGCATGTCGTAACACCCGACTAAGGGATAAGGACGAGATGCCGTGCTAAAGAGCGACAGGCTAATCACCTCTCAGCTTGGCAATGTCCTTTCATCGAGTCATGCAGCGGGTGGGTCTTCGTGCCTTGCTTCGTAATAGTTATCTTGTCCTAATACTTTGCTAAATGTGGTGGTCGGTGTTGTGCTGTTATTTAACAAGAGTAATTGCAGCACAACACCGGTTACTCTGCGTACCCCGATTGTCGGGATACAGTCTCTGGTATGTTAATATGTGCCAATTTCAACGTACATACTTGTACGTAAGAGTAACCCTGTCTCTCACTAAACCATTGTAAAATAGATGTGATATGTATGTTTATAATATTTGTACAACTACTCAAATTTTCAGCCACAAAGTGCATCAAAAGCAAACCAGAAAAATGCTGTTAAAACCGCACGAAAGAAGATACAAGAGGAATGGGAAGCCCTCAAGAATGCCACCATAATATCCAATGAGTCGCCCGGTTCGCCTCAAGTTCTCAACGGAGTGGTGGCGTACATTGAAATCAATAATGTACCTAAATCAATTGCATTAAAGGTCATTTTGGAAAGCTTGGGCGCAACGGTAATGAACAAATTCACACCGGAAGTGACGCATGTTGTTTTCAAACGCGGAACGTTGGAAACGTTTAAAAGGGCGAAACTTTTAAATGTTCATTTGGTGTCGGTACTATGGATCGAAGCGTGCAAGAGCTCAAAGAAAAAAATTCCAGAAGATCAATACCCAGTACCAGATTACAAGGATTACCAATCGACCGTGACTAAAAAGTTCTTGGTAAGATTTTCAATACACTGATATTCTCTCATTGATAAGAGAGAGGTTCGAAAACGTCACTGGAAGCATCCTACAGAATATAGATAGGTAGAGAGAGGGAGGTCGAGAGCGGGACTGGTGGTTTCCCCGCGTCCTAGTCAACGCAGACTAGCTGACGAGGGCTTGAAGCGAGCCGAAACGTGAAGCATGCGCGGGAAAATTAGAGTGGCGACTCCGCTAGTCCCGGCCTCGATTAATACCCTCCTCTACTGCCGATGGGCCCGGATATGTTCGGTGAAGCCATCGCAAGCTTAGATCCACACCTTCTTCAATACAAGGTGTTACATTAATATGTGGTAGTCCCCGAAGCGGGGCGATTCTCCACTTGAAGCTGGACAATTATTGTTCTACGCCTTTTTATTTTGTTCTTTTTTTTCACATTTTCCTAGTGTTGCAATGGATCCGGCTGATGTTACTATCTGGCCTATCCAGCCACTTCTAGTCCAGGGATTAGTGGCAGATACCTTACGCTGAATGATTAAAGCAAATCGATCATTCGCTCAGGGTCCAGGGTCCAGGACCCAAAACCTAGGGTCCATCTGAAATGATTAAGCCCTGTAGCTACCGCCGAGCCGCCCGCTGGTAGCGGTTCGGAGGGGCTTCATAGCGTTCGCCGCGCGCTAATTTCAGCTAAATAAATCAAAAATTTAGTAGTAACTAGGTCGAGATTGGTATCATTTTTGTATAAATCGAGGACATAGAATTAAATTCTGATGTAAAATTTGCATTTTTTTATTGAATTAAATAAAATTAAAAGTTTTTTTTCTCAACCGCTGTCCCCGCTTCCCTCGGCGCTTTGACTGTACATGCTCTCAAGTATGTGTATACATGGATTCCTATCTGTCAAACAAATTTTTTTAGTCCTATACTTTTCTTTTTGTTATGTATGTTTGGAAACATTTTCATTACACATTGTTCCAATGCTTCTGATTTTATTCTTAATACAGTATATGTTCAAGTTGAACAGTTCAACACTGTATCAAAATAAATATTAGTTCAAAAGAATATGTTTAATTATACATTCCAGGAAATGAACAGTGAGGAAAGAAGAAATCTAATAATGTGCGCGACTCGACAGAATGCACGCGACAAACAAAAACAAACCACAACCACTAAAGAAACCAACCAAAAACGAGTGACAAGATCTACGGGCAAGTCTCCTGGTGATTCCAGTGAAAGCTCTTTGGTATTGCAAATATCAACAGATGATTCCGGAAAGAAAAATGATAAAAATAAAAATATCATAGAAACAAAAGACAAATCGCCAAAGAAACGAAGATTATTCGCATCGGCAGGCGATGAAACTATAGACCATGATGGTGCTAAAAAGAAAATATTAGATTCCAAAATGAAGAGAAAACTTTTCACACACCGTTTTGACGATTCAAATGTGACGGGTGACAATTCTTCAGACAGTTCAGGGTTATCTGTAAACTTACGAGAAATAAACCCATATCACGTAACAGGAAAACAAAGGGTAGCAAGGAAAAAGAAAACCGTTGCAAAGAAAACTGTCAACAGAAAAGAAAAGGAGGCAGATGTGCAAGAAAGTACTACTGATAGCTCCAGTGAAAACAGTGATGCAGAAAGAATGGAACAAGTGAAAGAACTCATCAAGCTGACTCAACAGATCCACGGGGAAACGGCAAAAAAACAAACGAAGGAGAAGAAAAGAAGACTGATTAAAGAAAAGAAGAAAAAGAAATTGACAAAAGAAGAGAAGGAGAATATCAGGAAAGCAAATAAGATGGCGCGCAGGCAGGAGAACCAGGTCATCATGGCTAGTCAGCCGAGGAGTTGCAAGAAAGTGAACGTCTATTCTAAGGGCATTAAAAACCCTTCTTTGGTAAGTGTACCAAAAGACAACGGGTATCGAATTTGCAGATTCCCTCAAATAGCAGAGACAAGACCTTTACCGCTTGGCCACGAACAACTTTAGATAAATATGCCAGTATTCATTTTCAGTGCAGAAAGGGAAGCTTATAACATGTTTTAGTATACAACAGTTATTATTTTTATTGTTTTATATTGATGAAGAAGCAGCGGAAGCTGATGTGTTCATATAACTAATGCTGATGGTTTATTTTATTTTTATATAGTTTCTATGGGGCCCCCCTCTCTCCCTGTACCTTCTTCTAGTATCTCTCTGGTTTCCTCTTCAGTGAGCATCTCGATCACTCTTCAGTGTACTTATAGTAAAATAATATTGTAATTTTTTTTTTAATATGTGTTACAAATTCATATTCAATTTTACTAGGTATTTGTAAATTTTCAAAAAAAAATCACCTGTCAGTGTTTGAAAGGATTTCCGGATGCTAGCATCCGTCCCGCTCCCGGTCGGTTTAGTAAAATTTTATTTTGGTTTTTAAATTCACAGGTGAGCACATTCCTGCACAAGACGGAGAACCGATGGCTGCAGGAGTCCATCAACATGCTGGGCGGCTTCAAGTTCAAGGCTGCGGTGGAGTCGGATACTACGCATGTCGTAGCTGGCCTTCCTGTTCGCACCATCAACCTGCTCAAAGGTATTATTATTTGGTAATGGGGTCACTGTGACTTTTCCAAATTGTTGTTATTGTGAATTTCCTCGCTTAAGGCGCTTAGTAACGCCACATGTGGATTTTTGAAGAAGTAGCCCGTGATAACTAGGCTAAAAACTACTGCACATTCTTTTTCTATCGATCACACGTTTTTGGTTGTAAAATTTTATCATTTTCTATACAAAATATACGGTAACCTGATGTCGATTTTTTCTTCCACGTGAACTTTGAAGACTTGATCTCAGAAACTAAAGAGAATTTGAATAGAATTTTTACAACAAAGTGATCCCATTTGTTATATCTATCGATCACATGATTTTCAAACGATGGCATATAATTTGGGATCGCGTACTTTAGGTCCGATAATTTGGTACATGAAAATGTACCAAAATCCGGCCCGAGACCGTATTTTGGGTATCAATAATTTGGGTCTGATAATTTGGTCCATTGATTCTAGTACATAAAATTTGTACCAAATTATCGGACCTAAAATACGATGTACTAGAATACGGCGTCGCGCCGTACTTTGGGTATCCGTAATTTGGGTCGATAATTTGGTACATCGTATTTTAGGCCGTCTACACAGCTCCATCTATGAGTGACTGGCTATACTATTACGAAACGTTGCTATTCAAACGTTCTGTTACTCAAGAAGGTTCAATTATTCCGCTACTTGTTGATAGATGGCGATAGCTGGATATTTTCAATTATACATTTTGCAGTGATGATTTTCTTGGTAATACTCATTGACTTATATGATATAATGTCAACATCATTGGGTATACTACCGGTGTAAAACTGTAGGCTCCTTCCCTTGCCCCTTTCTAGGTGGTAGGCTCAAATTGTGGCCGACACAACCGTACTGGATGTAAGATCGACTCGGCTGTGTTCTCCTTTAGTCCAAGTATAGCCAGCAATCTAAAAGGGAAGTCTCTGGTATGGCACCTACCTTCTAGGAGGTGAAATTGGCTGGTCGGAGCATGTGCTCTGGCCCCTCCGACTCAGCCATCCATATCGGATTTTATAAAAAAAAAAAACTATGGTCCTGCAACAGGATAAAATTATTTTGTACAATGAATGACCCATCACTACTTGTCTCCAAGTAGGATATATTATTATTATGATGATAGCAAGGATATTGGAATGATAGTGGAATGGCGAGGCGGCCTTAGGTAAGTAGGTACCTACCTACCTACGCAGTTATATATAATTTTCGAATGTCAACGTTGCCAATTCGTGCAGCGCAGCACACTTTGGTGTGGTGTGTGTGTGTGTCACAGCAACAAACAGCTGACAGCCAGAAGCGCCGCGCCACAGAATAGAAAAGAGTACTCCGGCCGCGCGCCGCATAGACTGAACTAAATGCGGAAGCGGCATAGCGGGATGAAAAACTAAACTTGTCAACGTATATACTTCCAATCAAAAAAATTTATGTTTTGTTTCAAAAAAAAATTTTCGCCGCAGATGTTATTTAGTTTCACATATAGAATAACCCCCTGATGTCAGTTAAAAATATTGCAAGGACAATTTGCAACACCGTGTATATATATACACTCTATATATATACACACTATTTTTTCCATAACATTTTTTAAACCTATTCTCAAAATCTATGGGGAGAATGATTTTTTTCTTCAAATTAAAAAGTCGTAGAACAAAAGTACAGAATTACCCCCTTACTAATTTTGTGGTTGGGGTTGCAAACTTGCAACAAACCGTATAATAGTCTTATTTTAATATAATATATAAGTATTTAAGATAAGTTGAGCCATATAATAATTAATAACACAAGCTTCAGTCATTGCGAAAGTAGCTGGCTGACTTGGCGAATGGATGACATGTTTTTACGGAAGTGATTTATGGGAAAGGCCAGTCTATAAAATAGATGTCGATGGCCGCATAGTGAGGAAAGAAAGACTCGTTGGTAGACGCCGCCGCCTCCGCCTCCGCCGCCGCCGCCGCCGCCGCCGCCGCCTCGCCGCGCCGCCGCCGCCGCCGCCCGCCGCCGCCGCCGCCGCCGCCGAGTTAACCGTTCTTTAGATAATAGTTACCTAGTACAAAACAAGTACAACTATACACGGTGTTGCACCCCCAACCACTAAACCCGAAATGGGGTGATTCTGTACATGAAACCGAACAACTTTTGTTCTACGACTTTTTAATTTGAAGAAAATAAAAATTATTTTCCCCATACATTTTGAGAATAGGTATTAAAATTTTGTATGGAAAAAATTAATTTTACTTTTGTTTAAAAATTTTTTTTTGCCGCATAAGTTATTTAGTTTCACATATAGAACCACCCCCTGATGTCAGTTAAAAATATTGCGGGGGCAATTGTATTATGTATTTTTTTTTCTTGTATATTTTCTGTTTTGTTATTTACCTAGTCATAATAAGAATTTGGGCAGGGCTATTCGCAGGTAGGGCATGGATACCGGTGCCCATCTTCAATACCGGTATTTTTTTCGGGATTGAATGCTTAATACCGTGATCCCGGTATTTTCGGGATCCCGGAAAAAAATTCATAAACTTTAAAGAATTGTGTTGAAATTTTTTATGGTAAGTTTATGCAAGCTTATTTAAATATTTTGAAACTTGAAGCTTTACTGTTTAATATACAAACAATACGGCTTTCGCAAGCAAAGGTCGACTGGAGATCTTCTAGCGGACGTCACGCGTTTATGGGCTGAAAGGCTCGATGGTTTTGGGGAATCGCTGGCCGTCGCTCTGGACATATCCAAAGCATTCGATCGCGTTTGGCACAGGGGACTCTTAAGCAAGCTTCAGGCCTACGGTGTCCCTACAAAACTGTGCACTTGGATCTCCAGCTTTTTGAGTGGTCGGTCGATCTTTGTCACCCTAGATGGTGCCTGCTCGGCCGACTACTCAATCAATGCTGGTGTTCCACAAGGATCCGTGCTGTCGCCTACGCTGTTTTTATTGTTCATCAACGACATGCTCTCGCTCGGCGAAATACACTGTTACGCGGACGACAGCACGGTGCACGAAGGGTTCATCAAGGACTGGAAGGGTAGAGAGGCCTCAGCAGCAAACGCGAGACGCGAAACTGTTGCTCGGGTTGACCAGGTTCTCGAAAAAGTATACTCTTGGGGGAAGAATAACTTGGTCAACTTCAACGTAGCCAAGACGCAAGCTTGTGCCTTCTCTACTAAGGCTGATCCGTTTCCTCTCCAAGCCACTTTTCAGGGCAGCCAAGTCCCCAACGATGGTAGTCTGGGCGTCCTGGGTATGGAGGTGTCCAGGGACATTGGGTTTCGATCGTTCATAGATTCCAAGGCGAAACTAGCGTCTCGAAAATTAGGGGTCCTTTACCGATGTCGGCGATTTTTCACGCCGGTCCAACTGCTTACACTCTACAAAGCACAAGTAAGACCGGTGATGGAATATTGCAGTCATCTTTGGGAGGGTTCCCCTGAGTACCTTCTTTCAGCCTTGGATTCTATTCAGCGACGAGCCATTCGCCTCATTGGTGACTCCGTACTCACAAAGGACCTTCAACCTCTAAAGCACAGACGTATCGTTGGGTCATTGAGCCTGTTTAATCGGTACTACTACGGCCGCTGCTCTGACGAACTTGCTTCCCTTATCCCTCCTCCTCCTGTTCGCCTTCGCCAAACCCGCCATACTCTCGCGGAACACCCGTTTGTAGTCGACAGAAGAGTTCTTCGAACTGCACGATTCTCTAAATCGTTCTTGTGCCGTACTGCAAAGGTGTGGAACGGGCTCCCAGGGAATATCTTCCCCCACTCCTACAATCCACGGATTTTCAAATCGCGGGTTAATAGCCTTTCCCCAGCAACATTAGTCCACCTCCAAGCCGGACTGGCACCTCCTCGGGGGTGAAATTGGCTGCGCCTGAGGTTGCGACCTCGGACAGAGCCACCCAGTTCGGTAGCAATAAAAAAAAATATGCATATAGAAGACAAAAACAGTTTAAATTAATTTATAAATGGATAATGAATGGATTTTAATTGATAATTTATTGACAGTAAATGTTCAATTTTTTTAAATGTATGAAGCGAGGTTAGAAATAAAACAGAATATAGTTTAGCTTATTTAATTATTCAAATATACACAAAAGTAGCGTTATATCAGTTTACATAATAACAAAACAGTAGTAAATCGCAATGATATTCTATAATTAAGATTTTACACTAATCACTTAGAAAACCAGCTTTGGCTTAGACATAGACGGTTCAGTTTCTGTAGCGACGAAGGCACCACCTGTAGATTCACGTCGCGCTGTTTGAGTCGTTAGCTGCTCATCATCGTACAACCGTTTGCACATTTTCACCATTTCCTCTACAAATGTTTCATTTTCTGCAAGTGGAAAGATTTCTTCTTCATTTTGAATTTTGTCATAGTAAGTTTTATAATTACCCCGGTCATCGGATGAATCCTTTCTTTTAGCCGTCTTTTTAGAGCCTCCATCAATTTTAAGGATATACCACTATTTTGGGCTATCAGTTTTCTTATCATAAAGGTACTTGCTGCTTCCGCCGTTTAACTGCAGCAATATGATATAATTCTTTCTACTAGATGTTTTTTATTAAACATTGCACTGTAGCGGCATGACACTAACTATGCGCTTTGATTGAACGTAATACCGAAATCCCGGTATTCGATTGCCAACACCGGTACTGACAATACCGCAAAATATCATCCGGGATCCCGGTATTTCGGGATCCCGGGATCCCGGTATCCATGCCCTATTCGCAGGTACGCCAAACATAGATTATTAACTAAAAACTCGTAGGTTTACCAAACAGAGATTATTAAATAAGAACTGGGAGTGTCCTATTTACTGATGGGCAAGGTTTTCAATCCATTTGGGACCCCGATTCCTTATTCGAGACTTTATAGGGATTTTATTGGGAAAGTTGGGGAAAGTTCCTCATTCGATCCTACGAAATAAGATTTTATTTTAAATTTCAACATCGTGAATGAGTTGTTTTCATTAGTACTAGGCATAATATGGTAGTAGATCATTGTTTTAGTGGATGAATTCGTATATCTAAATAAATAATGTCTCGACAGGTATTAATTTGAATGCATGATTCTCTATTTATGTTCACAACGTACATTTCGCCGTGATGTGAGAGAGGAAAAAGGTCGGTAATCGAGTCTGTTCAGTGACTGTGACAGTGTGAAAAAAGTTAGGTACCTACCGATTTTTTGGTAGATCTACCAATTTCGGTCATGTTTGACCAAAAAACATACAGTCGAATTGAGAAACTCCTCCTTTTTAGGGTTCCGTACCTCAAAAGAGGAAAAACGGAACCCTTATAGGATCACTTTGTTGTCCGTCTGGCTGGCTGTCTGTCCCTCAAGACCCTTTTTCTCAGGAACGGGTAGACGTATCAATTTGAAATTAATACCAAATATTAAGGTCTACGTTTCCTCGGAGGTGTAAAAAAATTTAGTTTCTAAGTCAACGCAATCACAAGATACGGCCATTTATGTCATAAATTTTGCTACCGGCAAATGAAATCAAAACCTATGGAGTACTTCCCGTTGACCTAGAATCATGAAATTAGGTACGACGCAAGGTCTCATAGCACAAGTAAAGGAAAAAATCCGAAAATTGCAAATTTGCAGTTATATCACATAAAAAAAAAGTTTGCTTCTTTTGTATGTCAAGACCCTTTTTAACCCCCGACGAAAAAAACGGAGGGGTGTTATAAGTTTGACGTGTGTGTGTGTGTGTGTGTGTGTGTGTGTGTGTGTGTCTGTCTGTGGCATCGTAGCTCCCAAACGGATGGACCGATTTGGATGCGGTTTTTTTTATTAGGAAGCTTGTTTAATCGGGATGGTTCTTAGCTATGTTTTTAATCAAGTAATAAAGTAATTAAGTAATAAAAAAAATAATTATCTTAAAAAGTGGACCGATTTGCATGCGGTTTTTTTTAAAAAGCTTCAAATAAAAGTTAAATTACAAATTTAAAAAACCCCCGACTCTTAAAAAGTCAAAAATAATTTCCGTTTACTTACTTAAAGGAGTCGGGGGACCGCTAAGTAAATTAAATATAAAGACTCAAAAGTTGCGCGGGAATTCACTTAGCGGTCTACCGACTCCTTTAAGTAAGTAAACGGAAATTATTTTTGACTTTTTAAGAGTCGGGGGTTTTTTAAATTTGTAATTTAACTTTTTCTCAGGAACGAGTCAAGGTATAAAGTTCAAATTAATACAAAATATTAACATCTACGATCGCTTAGAGATGTAGGAATCTCAAGCTTCTAAATTAACACAATCAAAAGATACGGGCATTGATGTCAGATTTTGATACTCGTAAATTCACTCAAAACAAATCAAAACCTACAGGGTACTTCCCGTTGACCTAGAATCACGAAATTCGGTACGAAGCAAGGTCTCACAGCACAAATAAAGGAAAAAATCCGAAAATTGTAAATTCGTACTTACATCACATAAAAAAAAAGTTTGCTTATTTTGTATGTCAAGACCCTTTTTCTCAGGAACGGGTCAAGGTATCAAGCTGAAATACCACCGGCGGGGCCGCGGCGGCGGCGGCAGGGAGGATAATAAAAAAAAATTAAATTAAATTTTAAATTATTAAAATTGTTGCGCGTTTAAAATCACGCAGTCCAAAGCATAGGTTTCTTGGTCGTTGTTTTTGCGTCAACTGGCCGGTGACGAAATATTGGATTCATGGAACACAAAAAAATCAAATAATTTCAATTTCAAATCTCTTTTGATTTAAAAAAAAAAAACAAAAAATTTCAATTTGATAACGAAGAACTGTCATCTCGGCGTTAACTATAAAAATGAACGTTCGTTCGTTTGTCTTCTATCCGATTATGATGAAACTTTCGTGGGTTGTTGTGCGCGCACCCGCGAATGTAAAGAAAAAAGTTCAAATTAATTTAAGGGATGTTTTTCGTTACGTTCATTCTAATAATCGGCACAACACGCACAACAATCAACGCTGACGGCACGGCGGCGGCGCGCGGCGCCGACGGAACCCTCGGTGCGCGAGTCAGACTCGCACTTGTCCGGCTTTTATTTTGAAGTCGGTTAAAAAATTACAATTTGAGGTCATACATACATAATCTACCGATATTTGTTAAATCAATACTAATAATAAAATTGTAAGGGATGGTCATAGAGTAGGTAAGTTACTTTGTTTTATGAGATACTGAGGTATAAGACTGTATGTATGATACTAAAGCTAAATTGACGATTTTTAGAAAAATATATGAGCGAGCCGGCGCGGCGCGGCGCGGCGGAGCGAGCCGGCGCGGCGCGGCGCGGCGGGGCGGCGGAGCGGGCGGCGGCGGCGCGGCGCGGAGCGGACAGGGCTGTTCGCAGGTATACCTGCATGCAGGTATACCTGCGAATAGACACTTCCTAAGAATTTGTTTGTGAATAAAGTGTCTGAGTTTGAGTTTGAACTACCACACAAACTTTACTTCAAAACTTTTTGCTGTCAACATTATAATTTTGAAGCGAATTGTGAACACTTGTGATGGCAACCCTGAAATTGGATTGATTGAGCTCGGGAATTTCCCAGAATACAAAAGCATCAGTCAGTCATACATATATATCATCCATCAACAAGCGAATGAATAAGGTATATTCTACTGTGGTCAGAGTGTGAGTACCTACTAACTAGAACGAAAGGGATAAAGATAGTTCGCTCGGGCGCTTCGGTATTTCTCGCTTATTTTATTGTTATTGTAGATTGTTTACTGTAGTGAAGCGAATAGTGAGATTAGTGAGTAGGGTTCGAAGTATCGGCCTCGGGTGTCGATACCGAGTACTCATATTATGGTATCGAGGGGAATGGTATCGATACCCAAAAAGTATCGGTCATACATAAAGTATCGATACTACCCAGTATCGAGTATTAGCTAGGATCTTTTAATAGGAGTTTCAAACATTGATATCTATTGCTTCAAACGCGTCAGAGCGCATGAACTTAAGATTTTTCCATGCGAAAGAATTATAATAAATTATTTGTTTTTGGGAGATGTAAGAAAATTTATTGAAAAAAAAAAACAATTTAAAAGTTAAACCACTCCTCTTCGTCGTCCGGCTAAAAACAGTAATTCATAGCGCTTAGGCTTTAACGATTGCGCGTTTGGGTTATTCATTATAGCCCCTCCTTTTGAAAATAGCCTTTCGGCTGGAACAGAAGTGGCTACAACCACAGCGTGACGCCTAAATGCCTTGTAAAGACAATATAGTTGCCAGTAGCCATATGCAAAATGTGAAGATAAGTATCGATACTCGATACCGGCGATTTTTATAAGTACTTGCGAGTAAGTACCGGGCTGTGGTATCGAGTACCCAGTATCGAGTATCGCGACCAAAAGTATCGATACCTACTCGGTATCGAAAGTATCGTTCGATCCCTATTAGTGAGACGAGCAGACGAGCCCATCAACGCTGAAATTCGCCGGCTGCGATCTGACCATGCCTTATTTACTAGTGAACAGTAATTATATTTATTATACCTAACTACGTTTCGCGCGCGCGCGCGAGATTTTTTTTCGTCCAAAGCCTTCCCGGGTACGCCCACAACAACACCCCAAAGTTTCACGGTGATCACGATCAGTCCAACAGTTTCGAAGTCTATCGACTTTAACTAATATCTATTCTGTGATAAAAACAAATAAACCAAAATTTATTTTTATGGGTTCTGTACCTCTTTTGAAAAAAGGAATCTTTATAGGATCACTCGCGTCGTGTGTCTGTCTGTCTGTCTGTCCGTCCGTCTGTCACACCATATTTTCTCCGAATCTCGGGATATCCAAATAAAACTGACAACCGAGGACGACGACTGACAACACCGATCTGTGACTTCCATGATCCATCTCCCATATATCGGTCTACATCTACATCTACGCAAATGTAAGTTTGTAATCTCAAAATATGTAACATAAATGGTCATATCTTTTAATTGCGAACTTAGAAGCTTGAATTTATTACACCTCTAATGTACTGTAGATGTTAGTATTTGATATTAATTTCAACTTGGTACTTCTACCCGTTCCTGAGAAAAAGGATCTTGAAAGGGCGACCGAAAGACGGACAGACAGACGGTCAACAAAGTGATCCTATTATGTTCCCTTTTATTTTCTTCTTCATGTACGGAACCCTAAAAATAAAAAAAAATCCACAATTTATATTACATCTACAAATTATATATGTTAGGTCCTTACCTATGAAATTTCCGTTTTATATAAAAAAAATCAAAGAATTTTTTATGGTTCCGTACCGTACCTCAAAGGAGGAAAAAACGGAACCCTTATAGGATCACTTTGTTGTCCGTCTGGCTGGCTGGCTGTCTGTCTGTCAAGACCTTTTTTCTCAGGAACGGGTAGACATATCAAGTTGAAATTAATATCAAATACTAAGGTCTACGTTTCCTCGGAGGTGTAAAAAATGTAAGCTTCTATGTCAACGCAATCACTAGATACGCCCATTTAAGTCACATATTTTGCTACCGGCAAACAAAATCAAAACCAATAGAGTACTTCCCGTTAGCCTAGAATAATGAAATTTGGTAGTCTCACAGCAATAGTAAAGGAAAAAATCGAAAATTTAAAATTTATAGTTATGTGACATTAAAAAAAATGTTTGTTTGTTTTGTATGTCAAGGTCCCTTTTTCTCAGGAACGGATCAAGATAACAAATAGAAATTAATACGAAATACTAAGAGCTACAATCTCTTTAAGGTGTAGAATATTAATGCTTCTAAATCAACGCAATCAAAAGATACGGCCATCTATGTCAGATTTCGTACTCGCAAACTCACTCAAATAAAATCAAAACCTATAGGGTATTTCCCGTTAACCTAGAATCATGAAATTTGGTAAGAAGCAAGGTCTTATAGCACAAGTAAAGGAAAAAATCCGAAAATTGTAAACTTGTAGTTATATGACATTAAAAAAATATTGTTTATTTTGTATGTCAAGACCTTTTTCTCAGGAACAGATGAAGATATCAAATTGAAATAAATATGAAATACTAAGGTCTATTATCTCTTTAAGGTGTAGAAAATACAAGCTTCTAAACCAACATAATCAAAAGATACGGCCATCTATGTCAGATTTCATACTCGCAAACTCACTCAAAACAAATCAAAACCTATAGGGTATTTCCTGTTAACATAGAATCATAAAATTTGGTAAAAAGCCAGGTCTTACAGGACAAGTAAAGGAAAAAATCCGAAAATTGTAAAATTGTAGTTATTGACATAAAAAAAAATTGGTTTTGTATGTCAATGTCCCTTTTTAACCCCCGACGAAAAAAACGGAGGGGTGTTATAAGTTTGACGTGTGTGTGTGTGTGTGTGTGTGTGTGTGTGTGTGTCTGTCTGTGGCATCGTAGCTCCCAAACGGATGGACCGATTTGGATGCGGTTTTTTTTATTAGGAAGCCTGTTTAATCGGGATGGTTCTTAGCTATGTTTGTAATCAAGTAATTAAGTAATTAAGTAATAAAAAAAATTATTATCTTCAAAAGTGGACCGATTTGCATGCGGTTTTTTTTAAAAAGCTTGAAATAAAAGTTAAATTACAAATTTAAAAAACCCCCGACTCTTAAAAAGTCAAAAATAATTTCCGTTTACTTACTTAAAGGAGTCGGGGGACCGCTAAGTAAATTAAATATAAAGACTCAAAAGTTGCGCGGGAATTTACTTAGCGGTCTACCGACTCCTTTAAGTAAGTAAACGGAAATTATTTTTGACTTTTTAAGAGTCGGGGGTTTTTTAAATTTGTAATTTAACTTTTTTCTCAGGAACGGATAAAGATAACAAATTGAAATTAATATGAAATACTAAGATCTACGATCTCTTTAATGTGTAGAATATTAAGCTTCTAAATCAACGCAATCAAAAGATACGGCCATCTATGTCAGATTTCATACTCGCAAACTCACTCCAATCAAATCAAAACCTATAGGGTATTTCCCGTCAACCTAGAATCATAAAATTTGGTAAGAAGCAAGGTCTCATAGCACACGTAAAGGAAAAAATCCTAAAATTTTAAACTTGTAGTTATATGATATTAAAAAAAAATTGCTTGTTTTGTGTGTCAAGACCCTTTTTCTCAGTAACTCGATTCCGCCGAGTACATTATTTTGGTCAAGATCGGATTGGAAAGCGAGGCGCCGACCGCCGAGTACATTAATAGCAAATAAAAATTACTAAAAAAACTGTGAAATAAAAAACTATTTAAAAAAATATAAAAGCCGCCTTCAAAAGTGTATGAAATAAAAAAATAAATCGAACCCTAGAGTTGAAGGCGGTGGTGCTAAAGCAAGCAAAAATAACCGACCGCCTTCAACTCCAGGGTTCGATTTTTATTTTTTTATTTCATACATTTTTGAAGGCGGTTTTTATATTTTTTTAAATAGTTTTTTTATAAAAAAGATTGAACCGACTTAAAAACAACTAGAACTAAAAAGTTTAAAATAATAATATTATCTTGAAAAGTAAACCATTTCTATTCATATCCAGACCCTTGATTTGAAGGCGGTACAAAAGTACACTTGAAAATTGATAGATTGATGGACACCTTTTGTGCTTTTTCACAGATGGACCCCATTTGCGCTTTGTAGTGTACATACTATTGTACCGCCTTCAAAATGAAGGGTCTGGCTGGATATGAATAGAAATGGTTTACTTTTGAAGATAATATCGAGGGCTTACTTCAAGAATGCACTATGTCAAAAAAAAACGATTTTGACTTAATTATACAGTTTTGTTCATTATTTCTTGCGCTACATTCTTCAAAAACACACTAAGCTGTACACTGACGAGATCCAAAGATAGCTATGGCATTAAGTCATAATATAACTACTTTGTACAAGCAAAAAGCACTAAATGACATGATTCGAATAGAATGGCACTAAGTTCTGATTATTGTTGAAATTATAGTCAACGTAAATACACTAAGTACAATTTAGTGCCTTACTGTAAATGTTTTTTAGGTTAATCGCAAAATGTAATTCTTCTGAAATGCATTAAGTCTACTTAGTGTTATTTCACAAATACAAATTCGATAATTCGTGGTAGTATACTATTCTACAAGAAAGCATTAAGTGACTTAATGCATTTCATGTTGCGGTTTTGGCTTACTCAGACTTAATGAAATCATTTTCAAAAAGACATTATGTCACTTAGTGCATTTACGAAGACGCGATTTTTAGAAACGTCGTCAAAACTTAGTGCGAAAAGCACTAAGTCGGACTTAATGTATTCTTGGCCATATTACTTGAAGTGGTGGTTGTTAACAACTACACTGGCCGATGCATTAAGTCGACATAAATTAGAATTTTGTGCTTGCAATACTGAACCGTGGATGGCACCTCAAGCATTCGCTGAGTGAATTTGTTAGTGAGCTGTTGTAATTTGAGGTTATCTAGTTAAAAAAGAATTTTTTTTTGGCAAGATGAAGCGTTTTCTCTCTGGTAATCGTAATAGATAGATGAAGATCAATACAACCAGTTTAGTAGCAGCCACCATTTTAATTCACTGAAAAATTATAATCCCGTAAAACTGTCTTTTTAATCAACGATGCAATTAGAGAAGCTTTAGAGATTCGCTTGCATAGATATTACCTCCAAGGATATTACGGATTGTATGCGGTACACCCATGGCCACCATTGAAGCCATACTCTGTCTGTCAACGCTGGACCTATGTGTCAAACAGGAGGCAGCGGCGTCCGCATTCAGACTCAAGGCACTATGATTATGAAAAGGGGACGAACCGGTAAAGCACACAAGTGTCCTGCACACGGTGTGCAGTGAACTACCCTTATTAATGACCAACCCCCGGCCCATCTAGTGAGACAGAACTAAGAATCTTCACAGACGGGTCAAGGACAAGCAGCTGGACCGGTGCGGGCATTTTCTCACGTGAGCTGAACATTAATAGATCAGGACGACTTGGTGCACACTCAACAGTTTTCCAAATGGAAGTAATCGGAGTGCTACAAGTGCAACCGCTGGGACTGAGATGGGCGTATGTCATGTACACTGCACTACAACGAAGAGGCTCTAGAACTATAACCATAGGAGCGGAACCCGTGATAATGTCGTCAGCAAGCATACAGAAAACTTGGTTGAACTTGGACTTGGTTGCACGCGTCGACATCACGGAAACACAGGGACAGATGGAAGGGCCTCTCAGAGTGCAGACAGTCGAGAGCTGCTCTTCCTAAACCAGACCGAAGGCTGGCTCTGAAGCTTATCAATCTGGCCCGGGCTAAGCTAAATAAATATCTACACACCGTGGTTATTACGAATAGCCCACTGTGCAGGGAATGTTTGGCGACGAATGAAATGACCGAGCATGTTTTGTTGGAGTGCAGTTTGCTTGACAACCAACGAAGGGACATACTCCGTTCTCCATCTTCCGTTGCAGAGGTCTGCAAACGCCCCAGTCGACTTGTGGCTTTCTTCCATGAAAGCCTTTCTTCCATGACATAGGCTGGCTGGGGTAGCTGGAGATCGCAGGGTTTTGCACGAAGGTCCTCAACCAAGCGGGACTAGTTTGCAGGCCTAGAGCCAACCCCAAACCAAAGCACCAACCACAACTGTCTTTTTCATTAAATTACTATAAGACTTAACGCAGTATTTTTATTTTACTGCAAAATTAACCGTCAAACAAAATACACTAAGTCAGTACCTTCTCCTACACTTTTGAATATAAAGTGCTATTGTGTGAACATATATTTTTTTCATTAATAACATTTTTAACCTCGATAGATAATAAATCTCGGTACATAATACTGATATTGTAAATATAAGTAGAATTTTTTATAAATTTTTCGTAAACTTTAAATCTTGATTATCTCAAAACTACTTTTTCTGACTTAATGCATTCTTGAAGTAAGCCCTCGATATTATTATTGTAAACTTTTTAGTTCTAGTTGTTTTGAAGTCGGTTCAATGTTTTTTATTCGCTTTTTATTTGATTTTTTTGTCGGTAAAATTTTTTTTAAGTTTTTATTTTTTAACCGACTTCAAAACAATGAGGAGGTTCTCAATTCGACTGTATGTTTTTTTGTATGTTTGTTACGCGAATACTCCTCCAAAACTGAACAGATTTTGATGGTCCTTTTTTGTTTGGTAGGTCATACTTCAGAGGTGGTCCCATATAAATTTTATCGAAATTTATTCAGCGCTTTTTGTAAAAATAAACAAAAACAAATATATACACAGATATGATGTTTTTCCCCGAAAAAACAAACCGATTTTAATATAATAAATAGTAAAAAGAGTGAAATTAAAAACTGTTTTATAAAAAACATTGAATCGACTTCAAAACCACCAGAACAAAAAAGTTTAAAATAATAATATTATCTTGAAAAGTAAACAATTTCTATTCATATCCGGTCCGGACCCTTCATTTGAAGCGGCAGTACAAATTTACACTTGAAAATTGATAGATTGATGAAAATTTATAGACCCCTTTTGTGCTTTTTCACAGATGGACTTTGTGCTTTGCACAGATGGACCCTTTTTGAGCTTTGCACAGATGGACCCTTTTGTGCTTTGCACAGATGGACCCCTTTTGCGCTTTGCAGTGTACGTTGTACCGCCTTCAAATGAAGGGTTCGGATATGAATAGAAATGGTTTACTTTTCAAGAAAATATTATTATTTTAAACTTTTTAGTTCTAGGTTTGAAGGCGGTTTTTTTGACATTGGAAATGTCTTTTCGATCGCTTCAGTATAGGCCCCGATATCCAGAAAAAGTGCAAATTAGCCCTGGTGTCGTGAGTTTTAAGGTTACGTGACTGACTGTGAAAAAAAAATATTTGAAAAGTTGGAGAGTTTTTGAGAAAATCGCAAAAAACCGCTTAAAATAACCGTTTTTAGGGGGTTTAAAAAGGGCACTTTTAAACATATTTCTAAATATATATTTTGAAATTTTATATTTTTATATTGTAGATTGACTAAATATCTGGGGATATTTTTTGAATTTTTTGAAAAAAGTGAAAATTTTAGGAGTTGTGATTTTTTTAAATTTTCCATTATGCGAGTTTCGTGTCGTCTTTTTCTTGCAGTGTGAGTCGTGTATGCATACACTTGAAAATTGAGAATTTTAATTTAATTATAATTATAATTTTTTTTTTTTTTTTTTATTTTTCAAATTTGACATATTTCAGTATGAAAAAGCAAGTAAATTATAATCAAATAAATATGGATATATATTCTTTATTGAACACCAATTTGTACAAATTAGGCACAATAGGCGAGCTTAATGCCGTGAGGCATTCTATTCTAACTAACCTTTGGGATGTGGGAGAAGTATATATATTATGTACAAGAATAGTATGTGGCAATGTTTTAAGTAATGCATTAAGATAAACTACAAACTAATCTCTACTTTTTCTCTATCTTCTTCTTCTACTTTTTTTATAAAAGGGAACGTCTGTCTATTTGTATGTATGTGTTTGAGGTAAACTCCGGAACCACTGAACAGATTTTGATATGGTTTGCACCAATGTAAAGATAGTTCTTGAAGCACACTATAGGCTATATATATACCATCACGCGAAATAGCCTTAGGACTGAGCAGTATCAAAGAAAGTATAGTATGAACGGAATTTAGTGTCGAATGGTTGTTGGTTTGGTAGAAGCGATGTTAGATATTATACTATAAATATTTAGATACAATTTTGGGAAGAAGATACATTGCATCCTGGGGACTAACTTTTATCGAGAAAAAAAACGGAGGAAGAGGGTAAGGAAGAGGGAGGAGGGGAATGAGTGAGAGGTAGGAAGGAGATGGGTGGGGAAGTTGAAAGGAGCGAGGGGGGACGGAGGGAGTGGGGATGGGGGAAAGAGGGGGAGTAAAAGGGAGCGAGGGAGAAGGGAGAAGGGAAGGAGGGAATTAGGGAGATAGGTAGGCAGATAACGAGGTTAAAGAGAAGGGTAAAGAGGGGGATGGAGAAGAGCGAGGGGCGGGATGGGAACGGAGGTGAAGCGAGAGAGTTAGGGAGAGAGGGAGGGAGAAAGGGTTCAGGAGAGAGAGAGAGAGAGAGAGAGAGAGAGAGAGAGAGAGAGAGAGAGAGAGAGAGAGAGAGAGAGAGAGAGAGAGAGAGAGAGAGAGAAAATACAAAAGAAGCAATCATTTATCATTTACCGCGAGCCGCGGGTTAAAACTAGTGCAATATTTATTTAGCTAGTATGTATGCTAGTAAAAATTTATTTAGGTACTTCAGTAAGAATAGGAAAAGATTTCTCAAATTTACCTTAATACATTCATAGACGTAGTGAAGTGTAAATGCACTGGCAGATTATTCCAGAGGCGAGCTTTTATACGTGTGCCAAATACATGTTAGTATTTAGAGGACTAGAAATAATTATATAGTGAGCAGGTGCGCGCTGTTAGAATCTGGAGTGCGTTCGCTCTTTGAGTTCGTCGCTTCAGCCACACCAGGATACTTTCACGCCCACAGTCAACGACTCGCCATATGCTTATATTTGAACAGGTTCTAAAAGTCATTTTCAATGTACCGGAAGGTCATGTAGTCTTCCGGGTGGGTCCAGATTTCGAGGAAGGATTTCCAGACCCCCTGGACCCTCCCCCCTTGGGTAGGTCCTTGGGTGATTTTGTAAGTACATTTAACTTATGAGCGATTGTGAATCAATAGGTAGAGGGCATTCATTCTTTCTATCGAGCTCGGACAGAGTAGACGTACACACTACTTTGAAAATTAAATGATCCAAAACTCAATCTCAGTGTTTATTTGTCAAAATAGTTAATAAATCAGAAGTGTGGCATAAACACGCGCAAGTCGTAGGACGCCGCGCCCGCCGCGCCGCCGCCCCGCCTGCGGTAACGTACAAAGGCAAAGAAGGATTGTATTCAGTAAGAACAATAATCGCCGAGGCGAGGACCGGGTGAGTATGCTTACTTATACTAGTTGCTCGAACCATTTTGACTCTTATTTATTTTATATTCTTTATTTCACGTTTTTAAAATATATTATATTAATTTTACATACATTTTATTTATTAATTATTACCATGATTATGGAATGGATTACCGATGTTACGGGATACCCACGATAGATAGACATTTCGACAAGTCGTCGAATGAAACATATTAAAATTATGTATAAAATTATTTATTACATCTTCTATGATGTGGTGCTATATACTGCATTAATGTATAAATGCTTTACGCGTATCATAAAAGGACTCACACAAAGGAATAATATTAACAAACTGCTGCAAATACGCAGTGAATTAGTTGGATTTTATTTAATTAAGTCGGAAGACCCTGTGCACCAATAACATAGGTTATAAAAAATTATAATAACCTATGTTATTGGTGCAAATATTATTTAAATGTATATTTGCAATGCATGCGATTTTTTGGAAAAGTTTTTGATAGAAAAATACGGGACACAAAATTAGCAATTTTTTAATAAAAAAAAAAATCAAGCAAAATTTACAAAAATACAATAAGTTGTTCAACCCCAACCACAACCACAAAATTCGATTCTGTACATGAAACAGAACAACTTTTGTTCTTCTACGCAGAAGTTATTTAGTTTCACATATAGAATAGCCCCCTGACGTCAGTAAAAAAAATTGCGGAGGGCAATTGCAACACCATGTATATATGTTTATGTACCTTCTAGTGCAGAGGCTCAGTAATTAATTAAAATGTGTGTATGTTATTTTGTAATTATTAAATTAGATTTGATTTGAATAAATTTGATTTGAACTTGCCGGAAAGATAGGTACTCGTAATTGTGTAACTTATGTAGGTCGTACTTAAGTAGGCATGTACTTAAAAATGGAACCTGATTGTCTTCATTGTGGTTTTTTGTTTTCAGAAAATGCAGTACATCGCTCCATACAAAGAAGATTCCATTTGGGCTTTTTATGAAGGGAACTATTATTTTAGAAGACGCTGCACTAGGCTGGCGTCTGGTCAGCAGGTTGAGCACTTTACGTGCTCATATCCAGGATGTCCAGCGAAGTTCACCAACCACCCAACTCGTGGACAACAGACAAGGAATCTGCACATCCACGATGACCAACAAAACTGGATACCTGATAGGTTTAACCCACCTTTATACCTGATAGGTTGAAGTTGTTGACTTTATTAGGTTCTTTACTTCTTCTGTGTGTCCGTGAATTTCGTTCCTTTTAGCAACTTCAAAAAACATCTTTCTCGACATACATACATACATACATATCGTCACGCCTGTTTCCCAGTGGGGTAGGCAGAGACAACGGATCTCCACGTGCCACGATCTTGACACACCTCACCTCTGCCGCCTCTTCCACTATTCTCTATTCGGCAGTTTGTACATATGTATGTATGCACCTATCCTTTAATTCTTTCATGTTCAGGAACTTTCACTAAAATATTCCTTCCTCCTAATTATTTTATCCCTTGGAAGGAATTTCCAGAATAAGTTATACTGTATATATAGTATTAAGGAAAACGAAGGAAATAAGAAGGAAAGTTGATCGAAAATGCTGTAGTCTAGACTGCGCTAGAACTGCTGGCTGAAACTATACATTTTTGTTTTTACCCGACTACGGCGAAGCAAAAAGGAGGGTTATGATTTTGATCGGTATGTATGTATGTATGTAAAATCTGTTCCCTCATACATAACTTCTAAACTCTTGTCATAATTTGACAAATGAGGTATCATCGTTGGAAGCGTCTTGATCGTCCGCTGGTTATAGGATGTGACGTCACATTAAATTGAATTTGGCGCCTTCTAGGGGACATAAAGTTATGAACTAGAAATCAAATGAAAGGGCTTAATTAGCACATTTCAAAAATAGATATATTGTTAGCTGTTGCTTACGGCTTTATTTACATGCACCCGATAATTGAGAAAAAATTCTAAAAAATCAGGCCTCACTCTAAAAATTTTATCCGAATTAAAAAAAAACTAGCCTATCCGATTCAGTATCTGGAACTGTACGTCCTGCCTTCGGGTGTTCGACAGGTTTTTTGTTCACCGTATAAGTACATATTTTGGGTAGGTTTAGAGTCTAAACCTACCCAAAATATGTACTTATACGGTGAACAAAAAACCTGTCGAACACCCGAAGGCAGGACGTACAGTTCCAGATACTGAATCGGATAGGCTAGTTTTTTTTTAATTCGGATAAAATTTTTCAATTAAAAATAGAATTAGTATCACGACCTTTTACTTCTAATGCAAAATTCTCTAGGAGGCGCGGAGGCGAAGCGGCGGCGCGCGCGAGCGAGACACAAAGCGCCTCGCCGCCAGTGTCATACCATACATCACATCACATCATATCATAAATTATCTTGAGGCGGTGAATGAAGTGAAGAGTTCTTATGTCTTTGTTTATTATTTGTAAAATAATTTGCCGATTTTAATTTTTTTTGTCTTCTGTACTGAAAATGAAGTCGGTAAGTGCTTTGAGATCAGTGTGTGCAACAAACTATTATTTTGTATATGTACCTAATAAGTTTTAGAATATTACCTAGGTAGTTACCTAGAAGACTGATATCACGTGCTTAAGACATATATGGTAGTAGGGTTTGACTTCACATCACTGTTATGAACTTATGATGGCATGCAGACATAATTTAGTTATTTAAAGACATCTTGCTTGATACTTTAGGAATAATTGAAAAAGGGCATGTTTTCATATAAATTTCGAAAAAAAACTAGCCGATCCGATTCAGTATGTGAAAATATACTTCCTTATATATATAATTATATGTATAATGTTATTTATTATTTACTTTTTTCAGAAATAACCTGTATCAAGAATTAAAAAGGCAGGCAGACCAAGATAATAGAAGCCTCCGCGAAATTTATGAAGAGGCCGCAGTGAGGTATAACTATACCATGATTGGTTTTTACAGCTATTTGATTTGATTTTTTTGTTAGGAGAAAAAAGGCTCCTATAAACATGTTTTTTTTACGTAAAGTGATACAAGACTTGTTTGTTCCACATGCTGGATTCATAAAATTTTTGTATACCTACTTATAATATTTTTAGGGTTCCTTGGTCAGCTAACTAAGCATGCAAGACAATAATATTCTGCCTTTGTGAAACTACAAGGGCATCCTGGAATTGAACAGCCAAGCGGGAGTGGCAGCCTCTGAACCATTTTAGCCAAAAGTTCTGCAATCCGTCCGGTCCTGGAGATTTCCAGTTGAGTGCCTGGCGGATTGTAGAACCTACATCCTCTTCGCTAATGTTTATTGCGGGCATTGGTTCCATCGACTGACACGCCCGCTCGACAACTCTCATCCATTCACCCTCCACGTGACGTGACAGACAGGATCCGACCAAATGTTTTACCAAAATGATGCATTTTCTTGGTTAGTCGGTCGGATCGTGTCTGTCGGGCGTTGGCTCGGGTGGCTCCCAGTTTCTGTACACCCACCTTTGATCACTCTGGAATAATATTTATTACACTAGACGAAAACATACATTTCAAAAATTCGTATCTTGAGAGAGTAAACACTTTAGAGAAAAACTTTATTTGCTTTTTTGTCTCGAAAAAACATGAGGATTGCACTAACAACCTGTGTAGTTACCTATTACACTATCACAAAAATGAATTCTAAATTCAAATTCAATTTTATAAATTTACTAATTTATCTACCCGGCTTCAGATTATAACCTGGAGAGAAATAGGTACTTATTTATTTATTTGTAATCACAGATTTCCTCTTGGGGCAGCCCATATTTCATTCGCCAGTATCGAACCGAGTATGAGGAAGTGGCGTGCTGCTCACATGCCACCCATCCCCATTACTTTGGAGGATTTCGGAGCAACCCTGCTTGAGCGTGGCTCCAACATATACCAGGCCACTGTCAATGTTGCTGACGGTGCCGGTGTAGCAGTTGTATTGGCAATGGAAGGTTTTGGAGGTATAATTGCTGCGGCCCATACGATTGTCATAGACGGCACATTCAAAACTGTTCCTGCTGGCCCACTTTCTTATCAACTACTCACTATACACGCCATCGTACAGGACTATGTAAGTATCTATCTACATATAAGGATATTCCGAATATTTATTTTATATCAAGTCCATGCCCATAATATGTTTATTATGTTACCAATCTTCTTATATGGGATTGCTCATCTGGTCTGTCCAAAATCAATGCTCCAGACTCCAGATTAACCTCAGGCATGCTGCGTTGTATAACTTGTATAAATACAAAAGTGGTAGTTGTGTTCGCATTTTAAAGAATTTTGGTTTTTACTTTTTGGTCCGGCACCGTCACTCATACATACGTAATAATTAGGAAATCGGCATACCGGCGCGATTGTAGCGCGCCGGTATGCCGATTTCATAATTAGTTTGGTTTTTTTCCTGATTATTTTGTGCATCTCTATACCTTATAGTTTGTACGGGACGAGCCGAGCCGAGCCTTCCCCTTTTATTTTTCCACTGTCACATTTTATAAATTTTGGTGGTCAATGTGAGGGTTGAGAGATGGATAATAATAAGACATACGAGATATAATATTTTCCAGAGTTATAATAAAACATTATCTAACACTTTTTCCAATAAAAAATCTCACCTACCAGCGAACGTCGCTGACCTACACTACACCCTAAAGTAAACCTACTTATAGGATATGACTATGACCAAGATAGGACAGTAATGCTAGTATCTTATTGTCATTGGCTCAGTCACTTTGAAATGATTTTTCGACTTTACCATAATTTTGACTAAATTCCTGTCGGTTGTAGCAATTGGGGTTCTATATTTTTGTAGATATTATATACCTACTTACTAATTTATCCATCCTCTTTCTTGTTCTGTGAACCTACCAAATAATGAGAGAACCGTAATAATCATAAACTTCGCATGCATGAAAGTCCAGTGAATTTCTTGTGTTCCAGTATTATCATCCAATAATAGTACTAATGTCCAATAAGACGTTGGCACTGTATACAGCAGTGTTCAACGATCTAAGACAGCGGGCTAATTTCGACCAAAATGTAAGAACCATTTTGGTCGACTACGAAAGTGGGTTAATGAGGGCAGCTGTTGCGGCATTTCCAAATGCAGAAATAAAGGGATGCTTTTTCCATTACGCTCAGGTATGTAGACAGAAATATATATAAAGTAAGTAAGCTGGGTTACAGGGGGGGGGTGTCAACCTGTCACGTGGTATTTCAAAATATACGTAGTTGAAAAAATTATAGTTAAAAAAAAATTCAAAAAACGTAAAAAAGCGAGGGGTGTTTTCTACATTTTTATAAAAATTCAGAACAATACCAAGAACCTTTTTTTACATATTTATATTTCATATTGCTATAAAAGCTTGTTTTTTTATTTATTTATTTTTACCATAATTTTATGTATAATTTTTTTGTATTTTTCCAAAATTTCACGAAAAAAAATTTTTCTTCTAAAATGTGAAAATATTGTATTGTGTGCAAAGTTTCAAATCGATACTACAATTTAGAAGTTGGTCAAATTCGACTTAGAAACAATAAAGAAATAAATGTACGAAAATATCCCCTACTTTTATAGTTCATGTTGAAATTTTATTTCGCCCAGAAACGTCTCTACTCTCTACTCTATCGTGGACAGCGGACAGCCCTGTTATTTATAGTGCAAACTCACAGAGCACGAAATACCCCCGCCCGCGCCCCCTCCTAGAGGCGCCCTGAGCGCGATTTCCCTACAACGGCGTTGAAGCCTGTAGGCGTGGCCTATGACTTACAAATGTGTGTTGTGCGTGTGCATTTGTTTTGTGCGTGTGCCTAACTTGCTCCTCTTTGTGTGTAGTGTCGATACTAAATAACACACACACACACACACATACGAAGCGCTAGTAGCACTGCGTCCAGTTATTGGGTTTCAAATATTATCGCTTAGGGCGCCTCTAGGAGGGGGCGCGGGCGGGGGTATTCCGTGCTCTGTGTGCAAACTCAACACATAAATAAACACATAAATAATAGTCCAGTCATATTAGGGGTTTCACCTCGGAATGAGAGATAATAAGCTGGATACTCGTACACACCTTTATTTTGGCGTTCTAAAAGTTGTCTCAAAAATCACATAAAATCTTTTGTGTGCGTCGTAAGTTATTGAAGGTCAAAGGTCACAAAAATAGTTTTTTCGCGATTATACATACATATCACACACGCTGAATCCCGACAATCGGGGTAAGCAGAGTAATCGGTGTTATGCTGCAAGAACTATTATCTTCGCGATTATCTAGGTTTATATAGCTCCAATGATGTTAACATCTATAATAAAATTGTAGATATAATTAGCGTGTTCATGCGCTCAACCGTTTTTGAGTTTTTTTACAGTGTCGTTGTCTTGGATACACACTGAGTTTTCACTTTTGTTGGTGGACAATGAGATACACAAAATTATTGATATAACAAAACCATTAAATTTCAAAGTACTTAATTGGAAAAACATAGTACCTAATAATGTAATGAAATAATAAAAACTTACATACGTCTTTCCACGCAGCGAGTTTGAATTGAAAACAACACTCGCTGCGAGAAAATCCGTAAATTTTTATTATTAAAATGCATCCGAATTTCGCATCAGCAGACGACCCCGTGTTGTTTTTTTTACTGAAACATCTTCAATTTTAAATTTGGTTTGTAGTAATTGTTGTATTTTTTTTCAGAGCCTCATACGGCGAGCAAAACGAATAGGAATAAATCCTTTTATTGAGGGGAACAAAATAATTTTAAACACGTATAAGGCTCTAGCTTTGCTGCCACTAAATAAAATTATGGATGGAGTCGCCATTGTTGAGGGTCTCACACATGGCTCTCCTCATTTCGAGAATGAGTTCCATCCATACTGGATGAATACCTGGTTGGTAAGGGTAAGTTTACATATACTTTACTCGTCTCTACTTCTTATAAAAGGGAACGTCTGTCCGTGTGTATGTGTCTGAGGGGGAGCGTGGGAGGGAGCGAGAAAGGATGGAGGGAGGGAGGGGGGAGGGAGAGAGAAAGATAGAGAGCATAAAGAGAAGGGATCGTTTATTTATTTTATTTACGTTTAAATCGGAATTACTATTAAACCGATTTTACCGCGAGCGAAGCTGCGCGTGTGTATTTATTGATAATTCGATAAGCTTCGCACGCTAATTTCAATAAAGAGGCATCTGCCGGCCGGAAAAATACGCACGCTTCAGCTTCAGAGCATAAAATATGATTTTTTATTTATGGAAGCCTGAAATAAATATTTAAATGTCCAAGGACGACTTTTTATAATTATTTTATAATTATAATAAATTTAAAAAGACTTGTTAATAAATGAATAATAATAAATAACGTTTATTTAAGGCATAGGTCCCACAAATTACAATTAATTTACAATGCGGCTGTTTCTGTTGACTATTTACATGCTGTACGTGTTCTCAAAATAAGAAATAAAACAAATTAATAGTTGCTAAACGTTATAGTATGACAAGCAGATGATTTTATAATATTCGAGCTTAAATATACGGAACCAAATTTATTAGAAAACAATTTACAACACTCTTTCCACGAGCTGAATTAAATTATAATAAGTAAGAAATGAGTAAGTATTAACTACCTATGTAATTAATAGGTTTACATATTGTTTTTCAGGTTCGGCCAGAAGTTTTTTCTGTGTATGGTCAAACCCACCGAACAACAAACGTGGCTGAAGCCTTCCATTCAAAGTTGTCCAGGCGGTGCGAAACCCATCCGAACATATGGAAGTTTACAAGTAATTACTTTCTTATTCCGGTATTCGTATTCGTATCGCAGCGGAGCCCATTACTCAAATAGAATTATCCTGTGATGTCTACCAAATGTGCTTTTCATATAATAAAAAACATATTTAAAAATTAAAAAAATCTACTTAGCAGAAAGTCCCCCAGACAGAGCACTAGTATAAAATATTTGTAGGTATTTTTAGTTTATACGTATCAGTATCACATTTAACCGAGATATTTATTTATTTATAAAAACAACAAAAATCTATTATTATAAAGGTAGGTTTATCATAAAATGTAAATTTAATTTCGAAATTACTTTACCGGTAACGATGGGTTCGTACTCAACCTTTAAACTACGCCGCCACCCATTAAAATTATTATAAGTTAGTAGGTAGGCACCTACACTACACATACATACACCCCCCGCTTCCAAGCCGGAAGCTGGGTAGTGAGGTCACCAATGTCACACACCATAGAAGCATAAGATATTATCAGTATCAGTGAGAGAGAGCAGTTCTGTAGGTTAGACTCAACCTGCAACTATATGGATATACATAATGATTTCTTTTCGAAAATCTAAAAGAAATTTACTAAATTTGCCCAGTTATTGGTTGGGCCGAGCCACCACCTAAAAAGCGCCCTGTCTTATATAATGTATAGTATATCAATGGTACTGTCGGAGTATTATTATTAATATGTTCCCTGGTACTGTGACGATGATACCAACGAACATCTATCTGTTCGGTGACACATACCATATAAGGATTTAGAAGAACAAAAAAACTGTTTTACACATACATACTGTTTTACACATGCAAAAACTATTTTACACATACACATACATACATACATACATACATAGCGTCACGCCTGTTTCCCGGTGGGGTAGGCAGAGACAACGGATCTCCACGTGCCACGATCCTGCCTGACACACCTCTGCCGCCTCTTCCACTCCCATAATGTAAAATATTGAACCGACTTCAAAACAACTAGAACTGAAATGTATAATAGTTTTTTTTAAAATAAAATTCGGACCCTTGTGTAGAAAGCGGTACAAAAGCGCAAAAGGGGTCCATCTATAAAGTTTCAGGTTTGCTTTTGTACCGCCTTCTACTCAAGGGCCGAATATGAAAAAAACTATTTAAAAAAATATAAAAACCGCCTTAAAAATGTATGAAATAAAAAAATAAAAATCGAACCCTAGAGTTGAAGGCGGTCGGTTATTTTTGCTTGCTTTAGAACCACCGCCTTCAACTCTAGGGTTCGATTTTTATTTTTTTATTTCATACATTTTTGAAGGCGGTTTTTATATTTTTTTAAATAGTATTTTATTTCACAGTTTTTTTAGTAATTTTTATTTGCTATTAATGTACTCGGCGGTCGGCGCCTCGCTTTCCAATCCGATCTTGACCAAAATAATGTACTCGGCGGAATCGCTTTCCCATCCGATCTTGACCAAAAAAAATGGGACCACCTTGGAGCTAGACTGAACCGAACACAAAAAGAATCATCGAAATCGGTTCACAATTGGGGAAGATATTGCTGAACATACATAAAAAAAAATACATACAACCTCCTCCTTTTTTGAAGTCGGTTAAAAAATATATTATTTTATACTTTTTAGTTCTAGTTGTTTTGAAGTCGGTCCAATGTTTTTTATAAAACAGTTTTTTTTTCAATCTTTTTAGTATTTATTATATTCAAATCGGTTGACGGGGAAAACGTCACATCTGTGTACATATATATATTTTTTGTTTTGTTGATTTTGCGGGGAAAAACGTCACATCTGTGTATAAATTTTTTGTTTTTGTTGATTTTTTCAAAAAGCGCTGAATCAATTTCGTTAAAATTTATATGGAACAGTTCTGAAGTAAAATCCTTACCTATAATAAAATCCAACGTCTGCTTTCTGTATGTCTGAGTGTCTGTCTGTCCGCTTATAACTCGAGAACCACTGAACCGATTTTAATAAAACAAAATTCTACGGATAGCTTGATTCTTCCCATCAACTATAGGCTACTTACTATCACGCTAAATAGCTTATGAGGTTAGCAGTGAAGTGAAATATGAGAGCGGGCGGAGCCGCGGGCACAGCTTGTCTAAACATAAAATCCTTATCCTTCCTTCCTTCCTTACCTATAATAAAATCCAACGTCTGCTTTCTGTCTGTCTGTCTGTCCGCTTATAACTCGAGAACCACTGAACCGATTTTAATAAAACAAAATTCTACGGATAGCTTGATTCTTCCCATCAACTATAGGCTACTTACTATCACGCTAAATAGCTTATGAGGTTAGCAGTGAAGTGAAATATGAGAGCGGGCGGAGCCGCGGGCACAGCTTGTACCTATAATAAAATCCAACGTTTGCTTTCTGGTGTCTGAGTGTCTGAGTGTATGTCTGTCTGTCCGCTTATAACTCGAGAACCACTGGACCGATTTTAATAAAACAAAATTCTACGGATAGCTTGATTCTTCCCATCAACTATAGGCTACTTACTATCACGCTAAATAGCTTATGAGGTTAGCAGTGAAGTGAAATATGAGAGCGGGCGGAGCCGCGGGCACAGCTTGTAACTGTATAAAATAATGTCGAATTGAGAACCTCCTCTTTTTTTTGAAGCCTGTTAAAAAGAACGCCTGACTTTGATTGAACTAGACTAATGAATGTTAAGTATAAGTGGAACACATTTTTCATATCTTGAGTGGTATCCTATCCACCAATGCACATATCTCATCCTACCGACCCCTATTAGATGGATAGGTAAGGTAGAGTAAGAAGCTTAATTATTACGTGTTTCTTTTTCAGATATAATTAAAACCATTTTTGCAGTCTCGAAAATAGATTTTGAACGAGCGAGAGCCGGCCATGGACGCGCAAGTCGCGCTGCGAAAAATCTTTTATCTGTGAGTGCTGAGCTGCGACATGCCGAAGCGCAGCTTATAAATGGAGGCATTACGGTAGAGGAGTTCTTAGTACGTGGTCGAAATCATGTAAACATGGGCGGGCTTTACTTGGACGATGAAGACATGGTTGTTGAAGAAGAGATCGAGGTGGGGTGGGATGAACCGGCTGCACCTATGGTTCTACCACATCAGAACCCAGAGCCGCAGCTGCCAGTGGACCCTCCGCCGCCGCCTAGTTGCAGGGTGTGCCTATTGGCAGATATCTCCATGGCCGTTGTACCTTGTGGGCACTTGTGCATGTGTGTAGAGTGTGCCAACAGGGTAGATGAATTGGACGGTCGGTGCCCAATTTGTCGCGAATATATTCTTAATACAATTCGCATATTTCAAGTATGAATTATTTGTATTTGTAATTCAGAGGAAGAACGGCGAAGGAAGAGTGTGCGGCGCACAGTGCACGCACACTCCTCGCCCCGCGAGCCACGGACTACGGACTCGCTCGCGCCGCGCAGTTCAGTTCAGCTACCCGAGCGCGGCGCACGCGTCGCGACACGCCGCCTTATCAACTGAATTTATTCCCTCTGCAATTGGGATTGTTTGTGTGTGTGTAAACAACTCTCAGCTGCGTTAGGGAAGCCACCTCCGCTACGTGCACGAACGAGATGCCGCCGTAGTGCTGGTGCAACCGGCCTCCCACCAGCGGGAACCCCCGGGCTACGTACCAGTACGAAAGTGGAATCTCGCAAGAGCACGAGATGGACCCTGACCAAGCAAGTACGAAGAAAACCAGGGAGGAGACGTCGAGCACCCCGCGCAGCTCCGCCTCGCCCAGCGCAACAACTCCAGAACTACGGGCAATGCTTGAGGACACGCCTCGATCCTCGCACGGCCAACAGCCAGAGTCCCAGGTACGCCATGTTGGACTTCATATCCGCGCGCCACTACAACAGCGTGACCCAAGGTTGAGAGCAGGACTGCGCCGAACGCTCAGCTGCAGCATGATTGCGGATGAGGAGAGACCGGCCGCATCCAACACTACTCCCCTACTACTCCCACCAACCGGACCAACAATAACCGCCCCGACCGCAGCGGTGAGTGCTATGGACATGCATCAAGGGTGCTCCATCCGACTGCGACCGGAACGAGATTGTACGTGCCACCATTCGGCGCTACTACGCCGTATATATACACTACCGCCACGCCGCCCGTCACCACGACCGCCGCGTCATACACCAACATCACCATACCGGCGTTGCCCGGCCCCCCGACTTTCGCCGAGGTAGCGCGCGCTGCCTCCCCACCCTCCCTCGCGGGGAAGCACGGCCGCAGCCCAGATGAAATGGAAGAACCGGCCAAACGAACCCGCTCAGAGGAAACTCTGCTAGCACCGCCCGAAAACGGAGCTGGAGCACCGCCCGGAAACGGAGCTGGGGCACCACCTAGAAACGGAGCTGGAACGTCGCCCGAAAACGGAGCTGGAGCACCGCCCGGAAACGGAGTTGGAGCCAGGCCCACCCTCCCACCAAACGGATCGGCGCCTACCCTTCCGACAAACCGCAAACCCCGCTACCCACCACTCGTGGTGGAAAAATTACCGAACTGGCCGACCCACTTCCGGACCCTCCGAGAAAAGCTCGGCCACGCCCCAAACGCTCGCCCATTCGGACCGGGAGTTCCATTCACGCCACAATCGGACATCGAGTACCGCATTCTCCAGAGGTACCTCACCGAACTGGAGAAAAGCGAGGGGACCAGTTGGTTTTCATATTCGATACCGGCCGAAAAGGACGCCAAAGCGGCCATCCGCGGACTCCGAGAGGACACGCCACCCGAAGCCATCATTGAAGACCTAAAGAAAATTGGATTCGAACCCACATACTGCCGCCCCATCCAGGCGTCTAAGGGCCGATTTGGAGGCATATTCTTCGTCCAACTGAAGAAACAGACCAACTGGCAAGACGTCTGGGGAGTGAACGACCTTCTGTACATGCCGGGAGTTCGTATAGAAGCATGGAGAGGGAAAGCTGGCGCAGTGGCACAGTGCCACAGGTGCCAACTTTTTCGGCACAGCTCGCACAACTGCCACCGTCCAATCAAATGTGTCCGATGTGGAGAGGCACACACTGCGCGCGACTGCCCCAGGCCGAGAGAAGAAATACCGACCTGTGCAAACTGCGGAGGTGAGCACACAGCAAACAATCGTCGATGCACCGTCCACAAACGCGAAATGCGCAATCGCAAGGCCGGCACAGTGGCTACCGCTACCCAGCAACGCCGCAATATTCCCACGGTCGTGGACCCAGTAGATCCGGTAGCAACATCTACGCCGACGACTACTGCGACCACACTCATGCCCCCGGCCAACCCTGCAACCACTAGAGGGCCAGGAAAGGACAACCGCCGCCGCAGCCGCCACCGTAAAAGAAAGCCGAAACCAGCGAAGGTCACAGAGGTCGCGACACAAGGCCCAAGCACAGAAGCACCACACGAGCCACAGGCTCCCCCTCCTCCAGGCCCAGCCCTGGAACAACACCAGGACACGGCGGCGTCCACACATCCGACATCCACTGGCCAAGCCTACCGAGGAACAGCAGTCCTCGTTAAAAGAAGGATTGTTCACCAAGTATTGGACACCCCCCAGATGCAAACAATTCATGCTACGGGTGTGCAGCTGAGAGTTGGCAGCAGCGACCTACAACTATTCGCAGCCTACCATCCACCAGCCACTGCCATCGATCCAGCCGAGGTCAGGAAACTCCTGGCCTCGGAAGGACCAACCATCATCGCTGGTGACCTGAACTCCAAACATCCCTCGTGGAATTCGTCCAGGGAGTGTTCAAACGGTCGCCGCCTGATCGACGACGCGGACGCTCATGGCTACGACATCACGGGGCCAGACTCGCCGACGCACGTGCCGGACTACCATGGACACGCGCCGGACGTCCTAGATGTCGTAATCACGAAGAACCTGCGCCTGTCGTTCACCCAGGACGTGCTGTACGATCTCACATCCGACCACCTACCAGTTATTGTAGTACTCGACGCTGGTACTCCCGCCACAGCTCCTGCGAATACCGCCCGAGTCCGCATCGACTGGAAAGGCTATAACAAACAACTGAGCGACACCACCATCATCAGACCGATCTGCACGGCCGAGGAGGTGGAAGAGTCAGCGAAGTCACTACGCCAAATCATCAAGGAGGCCCTAGAGGCGAACTCGACCCCGGTTCGCCCGCAGGTGAGACGCTATGGTCTCCCTCAGCGAATCAGGAACGATCTCGAAGATAAAAGGGAACTTCGAAAGCTGTGGCAGACCACTAGATGCCGCCATACCAAGTCGCTGCTGAACGCGCTGTCCGCCAAGGTGTCCGCAGACATCAAGGCATACAACGGAGAGGCTTGGGAGCGCCATATCGACTCGATCAGAGAAGACCGACCAGGCGTAGCGAGACTTCTTCGTAGCCCATCCGGCCTCTACTGGCACCGGACGGAAGCCCTCGCTACCTGGCCCAGGGCAGGGCAGAACTGCTAGCGGACCACCTGACCGAGCAGTTCAAGCCGAATCCACCGAGTCGAGCAGCCCACGTCGCTCGTGTCGAGCAGCACGTGAGGGACTACCTCACTGAGCCTCCACCTGCAGACGAGGAATCCATCTTCTTTACACCAAAGGAGATTCAGAAGAGGATCATCCGACTCAACCAGAAGAAGGCGCCTGGTGAGGACGCCATCTCAAATGCCGCCCTGGTGAACATGCCGCGACGGACCCTCGTGGCTATCACCATGCTATTCAACGGCATCGTCCGCACCGGGCTCTTCCCGAGTACGTGGAAGATCGGGCGCATTATAACGCTACCGAAACCAGGTAAGAATACCAGTTTACCTGCGAGCTATCGCCCCATCACCCTGCTGCCGACCCTCTCGAAATTATTCGAGAAGATGCTCCTCGATCGTCTGCTTCCTCACCTCCACCCAAGAGATGAACAGTTCGGCTTTCGGTCCGAACACTCCACGACGCTCCAGCTGACAAGAATGTTGCACGGGATGGCGGAGACCGCCAATCGGAAGCAGCACTCCGTCGCGGTCTTCCTGGACATGGAGAAGGCGTTCGACCGTGTCTGGCACGACGGCTTGCTGTACAAGCTGTCGCAAACTACAACCCCCAAAGCAGTCGTCCGAGTCGTCTCTTCCTTTCTACATGAGCGACGCTTCCGGGTCGCGGTAGAGGATGCGACGTCGGCGGAACGCCCAATTGCTGCCGGAGTACCACAAGGGAGCTGTCTCTCCCCGTGCCTATACTCCCTTTACACCGACGATATCCCGAAGGCCGAAGATGTCGACCTATACCTCTTCGCAGATGACGCGGCCTATGTCGCCAAGTCGATGAACCGGAATCACGCGGCGCGCAAGATTCAACGTCAACTGGACTTGCTGCCCGACTGGCTCAAAGACTGGCGGCTCTCTGCGAACGTAGCCAAGACCCAAGGAATGGCGACGGGGTGGGGCGTCCCACCGCCCCCACTAAAACGACACGGACAGGACATCGAATGGCAGACGAGGGTTAAATACCTGGGCGTCACCATAGCTCGCACCCTGTCCCTTGCCCCACAAGCAGAGGCCGCGGTGACCTCTGCTCGAACCGCGCGCATGCAACTATGCCCAATTCTTGCCTCCACGCTTCCCATTCGAGCGAAGCTTGCGATCTACAAGACTTACATACGCTCGCGCCTCACGTACGCGACACCGGCGTGGTACCACCTCCTCTCAGCTTCGAAGAAGCTGAGACTCCAAAGACAGGAGACCATCTGCCTGCGTATCATTGTCGGTGCACCCCGCTACATGAGGAACGACACAATCGCAAGGGACCTCGAACGGAAGCCACTCTCTAAATTCATCGGTGGACTGGCGAAAGCGATGTTCACGAGGGCCGACAAGTCGGACCTCACCCACATCAGGAACGTCGCACCACTGCACAGCAGACCGCCAGATGGCCGCTATGAATACCCACGCAGCTTAATACCCACCATCCAGCCGTCCGAAAGGACAACACATGCTGAAACCACGACCATAGAAGACGAAGACTGACCTGCCCTCAGTAGAGGGCAGCGACCTACTGCCACGGTAGGGAGGCACAGCCTCGAAACCGTATCCCCACTCCCCCCGCAGGGGGGGGTGTGAGAAGACTTCTTGTTGTTCGCGCCGCGCCTCGCGTGCCGCGGACACACTCGCGCCTTGCCTCGCGCGCACGCCGCGCCGCACGCAGGCATTGTGTTGTTGTGGTAGCACTAGAGCATGCAGAACCGGAGTTGAGTTTAAGTTCGATTTTCAGCATAATATGCTCTCGAAGCACGTCACTATTGTATTTTTGAAATTCATTCTCATAAACTTGTATACTCGTTGTTTAACGAAGAAGGACGAACGCCCGCCGCGCGCGACGCGAAGCAGCGAGCGAGCCGTAGTCAAAGAATATAATACTACTGCCGTAGTCCCCGGCACCCGCAGTTTAATTTGGCGCCAGAGCGAGCAGTGGCAGTCCAATTTGGCGCGGAAAGTCATTTTAGATTTTTTTCGATTTCCGGTTTTGGAAGTTTCAAGCCCGGTTTTGAAAAAGGGTCGATTTCGGTCCGATTTTCGGTTTTTTTCGATTTCCGATGTTCGGTTTTGCATGCTCTAGGTAGCACGTCTGTTCATCAAGTGGGAGTGACTTTTTTTTCGAAAGTGTGTGGCTCTTTTGTGCTAGCACACACGTGTGCTGCTCACCATTAGCATACATAATGAAAATGAATAAGAAGCGCACACCTGGTGAAATGTGGATTAGGCCTACAGGGGATACCACAATAAAAAAAACGCGCCATTTACTCTACCTCATGGTGGTGTGGAAAAGAGTTTATAATTGCAATTAACTGCCGGAAATAATAAATAAAATATGGTGTGATATTCACAAATTCACAACACAATTTAAATAAATTGATCATCACTCCGCCGCGCCAGTTGTAAGTTGTAACTCGTTAAGGCATTTAGTTTTCTTTGTTTCTCATATACATACAGTACCCGGCAGTAAGTATGTGCGAGTACATCGAGCTTTAGAAAGAGACAATCATTTTGTAGAGCGTCGTTTCTGTCGCACGAAGCATGAATGACGTCTTATCTATCACCGTGTTAGAGAGAGAGATTGTCTCTTTCTAAAGCTCGATGTACATTACTTACTGCCGGGTACAGTACTTGTTTGTTGTAGGATCAACATTTTGCGAGTGGTTTTGAGAAAAATATGTGTGTGATATTTTTTTGATGAAAAAATTCATCTTTCCGCTGCTGCAACAATGGCTGCAATAAATTAACAAAACAAAACTATGGGTCTGGCTGGGGCACGGAGGAAATACTTAGTATTTTCTCCGTGGCCTCGGGTCACAGTTCCTAACACCCCAGGAGCGGCATTTGCTGTTGGCGAGGCACGGAAAGTGTTCGAGGTATCGAAGTCGTGGACCGGCCGCCGGTGGAAGCGTGTTCGTCTTGGCGACGACCGGCTCTGCTGTTCGGGTGTCAACGACCGGCGGCGTATCAGCTCCGGCCGCAGGTGGAGAACTGGAGACCAAGAACGCAGCGGGCGGATCGTTTGACGTACAAGGCGCAGTTGTGTTGTATAGGTCTTTCAATACTACTTAATAGTACGCTAAGGGGCGTATGTGTATCAGATACCGATCACGTTCTCATACCCCATTAATATTTGTTCCGATATACTATATCTAACCACATACCTAACCATGCTAATAAATAATAGTCTATTAAACTGAATTGTGTATCTTTTCTACCTTCATCTATGGCCCGGAGACCCAGCTCCGGGGCCTCCGGCCGGGTGGTCCAGCCAGCCAGCTGGCTGGGCGGCGCGGTGGTGCGCGCGCGCGCGCGCCACCGCGTCGCGCCGCCTCCGCCGCCCCGCGCCGCGCCGCGCCGCCGACGCGACGCCGCCGCCCCGCTCCGAAACATGTGAGCGGCGCGCCGCGCGGCGGCGGCCGGCGCGGAGGTGGTAGGTAGGTATGTTATGTAATGTAATGTAGGTAAGTAGCAAGCGACCCCCCGACCCAAATAAAGTACCGATTTCAATGTCACTGTCGTAGGTCAATGGCCGTTTGCTAAGGTTTGCTTGCTTTACCGAATGTGAATTATGCGCGTTATCATATCAATCATCTTGATTTCTCATTTTCCATCAAACTTTAACAGGCTTTGGACTAGTTTGGATTGGACTGGCAAGATTAGTGAAAAAAATCTATTCTGGTAGGTACATCGGTACCTACTCGGGGGTTCTCGGCGAGAGTCTGGAGCCGGCTGACGCCACCCAACTCCCAAGAGCCAAGGGTGCAACTTCCAATACATCATTAAGTACCTACCTATACATTTTATTCTTAATATTAGTATTTTTTAAGTAAATTTACGTGCATACCTTAACCCACTGCTCCATTTCGGATTCCATGTAACACTGTAGGTCCAGCTGGTATACTGGAGGAGATTGCCTAAGGCAATAAGTGCGCCCTTGCCACTAGTTGCTGCCTAAGGCAATAAGTGCGCCCTTGCCACTAGTTGCCACACATTAAGTGGCACCTAATTATTATTGCGAGAACCTTGTAGATTTCAACGTCAGAAAAACACAAGCTTGTGCCTTTTCTACCAAGGCCGACCGGTTTCCCTCCCAAGCCACATTTCAGGGTACGGCTGTACCCAACAATGACAAATTGGACCTCCTGGGCGTGGAACTGACCAAAGATGTAGGATTTAGGAGCTTTATAGAGTCCAAAGCTACCCTTGCCTCCAGGAAATTGGGCGTCCTCTACCGCAGCAGGCGATTCTTCTCACCGGCGCAACTCCTTATGCTAAACAAGGCGCAAGTTCGTCCGGTGATGGAGTATTGCAGTCATCTGTGGGAAGGATCCCCCCTTTACCTGTTGGCCTCCTTGGACTCTATCCAGCGCCGCGCCATCCGCCTAATTGGTGATCCCAAGCTCACGGAGGGACTTGAATCATTGCAACACGGGCGAACAATTGGTTCCCTTAGCCTGTTTTATAGGTACTACCATTGCCGATGTTCCGAAGAACTGGCTTCCCTCATCCCTCCTGCCCCGATCCGTATTCGTCACACCCGCCGGACTCGCTCGGAACATCCATATGTTGTTGACACACAACTTCTGAGAACGCATCGCTTTTCGAAATCGTTCCTATGTCGTACGGCGAAAATATGGAACGGTCTTCCGGCGAGTGTGTTCCCCACCACCTATAACCTGGGAATCTTCAAAAGGCGTGTTAATAAATTAGACAACAACCTCTTTGTCCGCCTTGTAGCTGGCATGGCGCCTCTCTGAGCGTGGTTTCGCGAGGAGTGGGGTTATTGGCTGTGTGTTAATCGTTCTTTGAACTTTTGGGCACAGCCACCCGTGCCGGTAGTCTATAAAAAAAAAAAAAAAAAATTTATGCATTTATTCACACTTTTATTTTTATATAAATTTTAAATCTAATACTTACAAGTATACAAATAAACAAAGACCAAATAAAACGGAGTTTCTACCACCGGCGGCGCGGGGGCGGCGGAGGGGGCGGCGGCGGCGGTAATTTATTTCCAGCTTACCTACTATAATTATTATTATGTTTCAGGTAAGAAAAAAAATGCTTAATTAAAAATTATTACGTAAGTACCTACCTATTTATTTTACGTCGTCAACTCTAAATAACTGCATAAAACAATGATTCGGTAAATCTGTAAATACTGCAGTAAATCGTTAATAAATTATATGGCAATACTGTATTAATGTAATTTACCCAAAGACCGTACCTACCAACTTGTTGGTACGGTCTTTGCATGTACCTACCTACCTTTTTTCCTAAACTAGTATGTAACGTTCCATTTATTTTAAGGTAGCTAGTGACATCTAACAGACAATACAATGAATCAAACTAGCAGACTATAAGTAAGCTTGAACATGCTGATAAGTTGAAGGGAGATTGCTACTTCCCGGTAGATGTCGTCAATTATTTATTCGACACTACCCAAAGTACGGCGCCTCGGCGTACTCTAGTCCATCGTATTTTAGGTCCGATAATTTGGGTCATGATGCCTAAATTATCGTGTACCAAATTATCGGACCTCGAGTACGCTGTACTAGAATACGGATGCCCAAAATAAGATACCTCGAATACGATGTACCAAAATACGATGAACCAAATTATCGGACCCAGAGTACGATGGACTCGAATACGATGTACTAGAATATGGTACACCTTTCAAACTACTACGCGCTACGGCATTGGCGTTACTAGGCACCTTAAGAGATCAGCCTCAATTCCTACATGAGAGTAAGTGCAGAATTTCTTAGGGTGCAATGTCTGTGGATTGGATGTCCACAGTTACGTTTAAGATGTCTAGGAGTTTCCTCTTCTTCACACTAACCTGTGAATGGTTTATTTATACAATAACCCTCGTTTTTGCTTCACGCAGTCGGGTAAAAAGACATTACTGTGTTTTTGCATGTTTCTGGACTAATCATATGATAGTCTGCCAAACTGAGTGCTGTTCCGTTTGTGATGGAAGGGAGTTGAAAAAATAACCATTCGGTTTTCAAAAATTTTAAGTGGTCCCGTGGACCTTTCGCCTGTTTTTTTTCTACCTGATGTTGGTGGAACTGTTCGGTGTCTATGCAAAGGTGTTTTAACCTTCTATCGACCTTTCTCTGTCTTTCGCACATGAAGTATCGACAGAATAAGCACTAAACGATTAAAAATTCGTGAAGCAAACTTAACAGGTAAAAACAAAATTAATAGTAAGGACCTTAACACGACACTGCAGACTAAACAAACACCTAAACCGAATGGGCCTTAGCGACACACCGGTGTGCAGGTTCTGAATAAAAGAGCCCATACACATCCTTTGTGAATGTGAAGTGCTCACTCACAGTAGAAGCCGTATTCTTGGGGGTTATATTTTTAACCCATGCCAAATACAGACACTCAACCCCAAGAATTATATTCTCAGTTCATAGCGGAAATCGGCATTGGGGGTGAGCTCTAAACTTTTGAGAGATCACAATAGATCTTTCTAGGTCGCAGTGACAACAGGGCTCAGGGGTCCTAACTCTCACACTTTTAATCATAATCATAAACAAAATTACATAATACTATTAGGGTCTTTATTGTTGGGTTATTATTATTTATATTTCTTTTGAATCTGTCCATCCTATCTGTTTCTTTCCATGTTTTTACCGAATTTCCACTTATACGTGAGTGTGTGTGATGTGTTCAGGTCTCGCCCGTGGCTGCTGGCTGGTGGATAAGCGGTGGGTTGAGGAGTCCGTACTTGCGGGGCACTGGCTGTCTGAGCACGAGTACGAACTGGCCAACTTCTCACAAGCCGTGCGGGTTTGTACCACTTGTTTAGCTTTCATTTCAACAACTCTATCTCACCATATAGGCCGTGAAGGGTTCTTTTCCCGAATAGTTTTTTTTTATAGAAACTGACACGGTTGGCTACATCACCTACAACATCCGTGATGTCAGCCCATAACACCACCGGGTAAATTAGGTGCCATGTCAGTGCTTCCCTTCATTTCATTTCTTCTTCAGCCGACAGGCTGAACTGGACGGAAAACACGAAATATTTACATAGCCGTTTCGACCGACGTTTCATTCACTGCTGTGGACCGACCGCAATTCGCTTAACTTAACCTTTCTTCCGCCGGCGCCGCGCGAGAACTGCCTCCCTAAAAAGCCGCGACTTTTTCGCAGGGGCGATTCGTTACGCAAGGAGAATAAAAACTTTTTTTCGGAAGAAAAATATCGAACACATATAGGAAATTTAGCATGGTTGTAATCCTTATAAAATGTCCTACAAATTTATCTATAACTTGTAGTGCTCTGACTTTTATTTTGATTCCAAATTGTGAGTTGAACATTGCACGAACATTTCACTTACCAAATATAGTGAGGCTATGTTTTGTTTCGATTTTACACTCGCCAATGGATAAAACCTTCCAATAATAACACATTCACTTCATAAATGTTGTATTCTTTCGAATTTATACAAAAACATAAACAAACTAATGACTAAAAACATCAAAAATCATTTTTAATCGGGGCGTGGTCGCGGCGAATTCGCGCGCGAACATGTACGTTCGTCGCCACTGCTCGAAAACAACTGAAGAGATCTTTAATTTTGTGCTCTAGCGTGGCGACAAAGTGAATCATTTCGAGAAGGGCATAACTTCACCTTTTTTTAGAAGTATAATTGAACCTAATCCACATATTGAAAGAGTGCGTATTTAAATGCCGAAAGTCACTAGTCATGTTGCCGCAGATCTACGCTTAGGCAGTTAGAGGGCGATGCGCAGATCTGCGCTTGGGCATTCGAAAGGTTAATTGCCGGTCGTACAATGTTCACTCTTCTGCTAGAACATTTTACTTCTCAAGAAGTCCAGTTTAGGTCACAGAGGTGAGCGTGAGGGAATCGTGGAGCATAAGGAGCGAACATCGCGCGAGCGATAAAATCTGCATAGCCACGGGGCGTTTAACCGCTCAGGCGTCGATCGTCGCGCGACTCTGACTCGATGAAATGTCGCAGAAATTCGTTACGCAAGGAGAGAAAATCAATTTTTTTTTTCATACATAAAAATTTACATACAGTTTTTACTGTTACATTCTGTCACTTCCTAAGATGGTTTTAGGCTATGTATATATATAATCGATAACGCTACGTCATCGGCGGCCTGAGCTGCGAGTAAAAAGGTAAAAGCCTCGATAGCTCAGTGGTGCAGACAGTCGACTGTCGCTATTGATTGTTAAGCAGCGCTGGGCGTGGTCAGTAGTTGGATGGATGACCGCTCGACCGTTGGAGGCTGACCGTGGTTCGGATTCCACGTAAAACTGTAGGTCCCTTCTCTTCTTACCTTACTAGGTGGTAGGGTTTAACCCGCCCGGGTTGATGCCACCGCACTGAATGAAACGTCGGTCGAAACGGCTATGTAAATAGTTTGTGTTTTCCGTCCAGTTCAGTGTAGCCGGCACGACCGAACGGAAGCACTGACGTGGCACCTAGTTCACCCGGTGTTATGGGCTGACATCACGGATGTTGTAGGTGATGTAGCCAACCCTGCCAGTTTCCATAAAAAAAAAAAATACCTTAAACACGCGAAGCGAAACCGCTGTCAAATGCTAGTCTTGTTGTTGTTGTTGTTGTTTTGGTGTGGGGTTGGCTCTAGGCCTGCAAACTAATCCCGCTTGGTTGGGGACCTTCGTGCAAAACCCTGCAGTCTCCAGCTACCCCAGCCAGCCTATGTCTTCCATGGAAGCCACAAGTCGACCGGGGTGCCTGCAGGCCGCTTATCCCTTACCCGCCTTTTACGACATGCACGGGGAGAGATGCAGTGGGACTATTCTTATTAAGTACCGACCCCACACAGTACAAAGGCTAGTCTTACGTAAAAGATGAATTTAAACATTTCGTTGTGTATGCAGAAATGTCGCATCGAGCGGCAAGCACTGGGCGACGACTATCACATGGACATCTTCCAACGTTGCGGCGGAATCTACATCGGCGACAGCTGCACCGCCAAGAGGAAGGACCTCCGGGCGCTCGTGTCGCTCTGCTCGGGGAAGCCGGTGTCCCAGCCGAACTGCGCCGAGGTGGTCGTCGGCGCGACGGTGGATCAGAAGACGTGCGTCACCGATTTCTGGATCCTGGACAGCGTGGCCGCGGGACGGTGTAAAAGTCTAAAGAAATATATTATTGTGTGATGTCATGGAAATGAATAAACTCAACTTGTAGAGGGGGTGAAAAAAAGGACACCAGCACAGTGGATTTCACGTAAAACTGCAGGTCCCTTCCCTGCTCACCTTAATGCGTGGTAGGGTTTAACCCGACCGGACTGGTACCACCGCACTTATTGAAAGGTCGGTAGAAACCGCCATCCAGTTCAGTGTAGCCTGCACGACCAAAGTAAAGTACTAACATGGCACCTAGTGCACCAAGGTGTTATGGGCTGACATCGCGGGTGTTGTAGGTGATGTAGCCAACTGTCTTAATTTCCATAAAAAAAACGTGGGGTATGTTCTGTCCAATTACTGTGGATGTGGTATCCGCACGGATACCAGATTTCTTGCTTTGGTAGCCTTCCCTGGTATCCGCGCGAGTTTATTGATCTAACTTCACGAGCCCTTTAAATGTTATATATAATATAAGCCTCGCTCAGGGTTTTTTCAAAGTCAAATGCTTAAATGTTATAAGCCCCGTGCGGGGTTCAACGTTCCTAAAGGAAAGACAGTGATAAAATGATGATAAAATGATGACTGATAAAATTTCCCCTCTCTGGATACCAAACACATCTGGTGATCGTAACAGTCGGACAGTCTTGTCACTTTTAGTCCGTGTTATTTACGTACGGGTATTAAATACGGGTCCTCCGCCGCATGTTGAACATCAGATTTCGCCATCGAAACACACATTAATTTCCGCAAAGAAAACATATATTATAATTTATTATTTCTAAAAGTATGTTCCTTTACGAGTATACTGATGTGAATATTGTAAAGGTATGCCACAATTTTCAAATCAATCGCAATTCTAAAAGAAAAAAGTGTTTTTTTTTTCTGACTAAAATATCTGGTACTTCTATCGACATTGATCTATAGACAATTTAATTGACTTTATGGATCAAAAGAGTTTATTGATCTAGCTTCAGTATTTCACGAAATATTTGAGTTTTTGTCAAGGTCGTCGGTCGCGGCCTTGGTGGGCCGGAAACGAGTGAAACTTAAGGAGGGAAGAGCATTTAATTGAGGTGATATTTGAAGGGCTAGTTTACGAAATATTTGAGTTAATGCCAAGTTCGGCGCGCGGTAAACACCTGGAAGTCAAAGGGGGTAAGCATATTTAACAGGTGGGAAGCAAAAGGGTATGTGACTGTAGCTGTGACAGCTAGTAAAAAACTAAAGAGAAGTAATTAAGAATGTGCAGTAGGTGTATAAATATATTATAATTTTTTTGTTAATTTATTTTATTGATCAAGACAACAAACATCATAGAAACATGGAAGTCAAAACTGAGCAGGGTTCTCTGTTAATTTGTTTATTTTGTTTTTTGTTTTACTGAAGCCACCAATCTCATGTTGTAATGATACGGCTTTATTGCCAGTAAATGTTTATTTATTATATATAGCTATAAGTTGTTCATTATAAAAGAAATTATTGACATCTTATTATGTAAGACTTAACTGTGTGGTGTGTGTGAATTAACGTGAAACTGATATATTGTTATTAGTTCACGAAGAACATTTTAATAGGTTTGGACGTCAGACTGTCCAATGCTTATATGAGAAATAGCGTCGCCGAGCTCCGCGGGTAGCGTAGGGGACGGCGCGCGCTCTGATTGGTTGGTAACAAATGGAATTTGTACGTTTACAAACGTCGTGTTACGCTGGCGGGGGGAAGGTCCGACGTCCTTACCTATTAAAATGTTCTTGGTCCACGTATACATTGTACATTCTCATAATTTGTATGCAAAGTTTCCTAAGTATTGTTGCTGCCTATTTGAGGGTTGAAGTAATTTTTCATGAGGTCATGTTGGACGAATGGATGGTAGAAGACGAAAGAAATTTATGGAGTGAATGTGAGCGGAAGAGTCGGGAAGGGTCGCCCTAGACCAGCGGCGACTCCTGGTCCTGAATATTGGGTTGGCTCTGGCTAAGGATTTTTTTTTTCATGATTTCATAACTTAGGTACCTACGCGTTAATTTATTTCTACCACAATGAGTTCAAAAACTGAAAGACGATTACGATATAGATAGTTTATAATATTTAGTTTAAATGATTTATTTTGCTCACTTACGATTTATTTGTCTGTAGATAGGTACCTAGTGGTTGTGTCAAAGCTGTCGAGTTGCAGCCGACAACAGCGACGTCTCCTCTGGCACGACGACGACGAGACAGGCATACAAGCTTGAATTGTTACATTTTATTTGTACATGAAGTCCACTCTTCGTTCCACAGACAAGAAATGTTCGATGACTCGATCGTGAAAATCTTCTTTCTTCCTCAATTTTGTTAGCAACTCCTTTTCCACAGATATGTAAGAGTGCCAAATTACTGAGTCTCTCTTGTCCTTGAGTGCTCCGTAGATAGCTCGGTAGGAGTTTGCCATTATAATTACCAATAAATCACTTTAAATTTAACAACACTGCACAGGATTCATCCATACAACCTAGTTGTTGTTGTTGTTGCTTGGACTCGTTTTCCGCGCCTAAGCCCGCTTTCATGCAGGCCTTTTGCGCGTCCTACGGCCTTAATCCAACCAGCCGAGTTCTTCCAGGAGGCGGCACACTCTCCTTGGGTCTTGGCACGCCTCTTGAAGTGTAGTAGGGCCTCCCAGCTCCTTCGCCCTTATGTCTGCCAACTCCTCGCACTCCAACAGCACGTGGGCGGGTGTCTCGTCCGCCTGCAGGCATGCTCTGCACAGTGGACTGTCCGTTACTCCAATTACATAAAGGTGTCTGTTAAGTGTGCAGTGACCAGTAAGCATACCTATCACTATGCGTAATTTTGATCTATGGACACGGAGCAGTGTCTTGGCGAGCCGGAGGTCCGGCTTCGCCATTGCCTCCCTCGCCTGTCTGCAGTCGCTGCCCGCTGCCCATCTGTCTGTGTGTAGTTGATACGTACGTTTGTGTAACCAACTTTTCAGTTGGTTGTGTGGTAGTGGTACTAGAGGTTCGGGTCCTTCAGGTTTGCTGCTGGATCCCCTCTTCGCGAGTTCATCAGCAGCATCGTTCCCCCGGGATCCGCTGTGTCCCTTTATCCACTGTAGCGTTACCTTGTTTCTTGTAGCAATGGCCTCCAGCGCGAGGTGACATTGACGGATTAGTCCTGAGCTCATTATACTGCCGTTCAGCGCCGCTAGTACTGAGGCGCTGTCCGACAGTATCTTGATGCTGTGTCCCTCCATGTTCCGCTGGGCCACTATTGTAGCTGCTTCAATGATCCCGACACATTCTGCCTGGAATATTGAGTTGTGTTGCCCAAGGTAGGTATACCTGTTAATGTTTAGGTCCAGGGAGTGCGCTGCGGCACCTGTGCCTGTCTTCGTCTTGGAGCCATCGGTATAAATGCGTAGCTCCTCTGATTGGTCTTTGGCCTCTCCGACCAGGTTGATGGTGTATGATCTCTCAAATACGTACAGTTTGGGTATGCGGTCACAGCAGGCCGCCAATAGCGGTATCTCCGCTGTTACCTTCTGAAGAAGCTTTGTGTGCGGCAGTGTGGCGTTAGTGTGCCAGAGTCCCAGAGTTCTGAGTCTCACTGCCGCTGACGCAGCCTCCTGTTGTACATACAGGTCTAGCGGTACTAAAGATAGTATTACCTCCATAGCTGTAGTCGGTGTTGTGCGCATGCATCCTGTTGTTGCCACACACGCCAGTCTTTGGAGTCGCTGTAGCTTCTCGACTCCTGTGCTCAGCTTTGTTCTGGGCCACCAGACTACTGCACCATATGTTACCGTGGGTCTGATGACTGCTGTGTATAACCAGAGAGATATCTTTGGCTGGAGACCCCATGATTTACCCATGAGCCTCTGGCATTGCCAGAAGGATATGCTCGCCTTCTTTAGCTTATGTTCCAGATGTTTCGACCAGTTGAGTTTGGAGTCTAGGATTACACCTAGATACTTTACTTCTGGCGATAAAGTCAGTTGTGTGTTGAAGAGTCTGGGCAGCTGCATATCGCCCAATCTCCTTTTGTTGGTGAAGAGGACCATCTCTGTTTTGCTGGGGTTAACATTAAGTGTCCTTACACCATTTTTCGACGATCCTGAGGGCGCCCTGAGTCATATTGCACAGGGTTCCCTCAAATAGTCCGTTTATTAGGATTGCCAGGTCGTCTGCGTATCCTATCGTGTAGTAGCCATTCTCGTTCAGTTGCCTAATGAGATCATCAACTACTAAGTTCCAGAGTAGGGGCGACAGTACGCCGCCCTGGGGGCAGCCCCTAGCTACCACCCCCCTCGTTGTGTCGTTAATAGTGAATTGGACGGCCCTAAGCTTGAGCATGTTATCGATCCAGTTTGTGATTGTTGGATCGACTTCAAATCTAGCTAGGGCTGCTCTGATACTGGTGAAGGTAGTTTTGTCAAAGGCACCTTCTATGTCAATGAAGGTTCCTAGGGTTGAGTTTTTATTGCTTATGGCACTTTCTATCTTTGATACCACGCAGTGTAGTGCAGATTCTGTTGATTTTCCTGGAGTGTAGGCATGCTGGTTAGCGTGAAGGGGATTTCTGACTATTGTTATGTCTCTGATTTCCCTGTCGCAGAGCCTTTCCAGGGTTTTAAGGAGGAAGGAGGTCAGGCTGATCGGTCTATACGATTTTGCCAGCGTATAGTCGTCCCTACCTGGCTTTGGAAGGAACACTACTTTTACCTCTCTCCATGGTCTGGGGACATATTTGTGCGCAAGACACGCCCTAAATATGTCGACTAGTATGGGTGTTGTGATGTCTATGGTCCACTGCATGAGCCCCGGGAAGATCTCATCGAGGCCTGCTGCCTTGAAGGTCTGGAAACTGTTTACAGCCCATCTCACCTTGTTGTCGGTGACTATTCTTTCGGCTGATGTCCATTCTGGTGCTGTGGGGGCATTGTGTTCCGGATCCACCCATTCCGCGTCCTGACTAAGGTGCAGTCCTGGGAAGTGGGTTTCCAGTAATACCTCGCATGTTTCCGAGTCGTCCTGTGTGTATGTCCCGTCTGACTTCCTCAGGTTTCCCAGGTTGCCCCTTCGGTCGTTAGAGAGTAACTTCTTGATTCTGGCTGCCTCACTTGTTCTTTTTATACCTTCACAGAAGCCTCTCCACGACCGTCTTTTGTGCGCCCTGATGTCCTTGTTGTACTCCGACTGTGCCGCCTTATAGCGCCCCCAATCTGTATCCGTTCGTGTGTTTCTTGCCCTATTAAAGAGTTTTCTTACCTTCCTTTTGAGTTGCTCCAGTTTAGGGCTCCACCAACTTTTGCTTTTGCCGGTGGTGCTGGAGCATTCCCTTAACGGGCAGGATAGGTGGTAGTTTTCGATGAGCGTAGAAGTGATGGTATTTACCCACGATTCTATCTCATCCGTCGTTTCTATGGACCCTGGTGCTTCACCATCGCCTATTCTGTCTCGTACACCGCCAAGGAATTTGGCTTTGTCCGTTTTCCTTGGGAACCTCCTGGGTGCTGGTCCCTGAAAGCTCACATGTAAGTCGAAACAGATCCATCTATGGTCCGAGCAGGATGCATCTTCTGATACGTGCCAGCCACAGATGTGCTCAGTAGTCTCGTTTGAGGCTAGTGTGACATCTATGACTGTCTGGCATCTGGAAGTGACAAAAGTTGGTTCTGTTCCCGTGTTTAAGATGTTTAGGGTAGTGCAAAATAAGAAGTCTGAGAAATCCTCACCTCTTTTGTTTGTAGTGGAGCTCCCCCAGATCGTGTGGTGGGCGTTTGTGTCTGCTGCGACGATGATTTGTTGTTTGCCTTCCTCACAGAAGGCAACCAGGTCCACCAGTTCTTGCGTCGGAGCAGCAGCGTCTATTGGCAGGTAGGCTGAGGCTACTACCACTTGCGGTACTTCTGTCTTGGTCTCCCCCCGGACTCTGATGGATGTTAGGTCCCTGGAGCAGCACTGTGTAATCATCTCAGCCTTTATACAATTTGGCACGTAGATGCATGTTCTTGGGCCTTGGCCACTGTCATTTACATTTTGGAATATTGTGCCCCCCAAGCTTCCGAGACCACATACCTTGCCACTCCTGATCCACGGTTCTTGGATTAGGGCAATGGTACGCGTGCTCGTCTCCAGCTGTCTGCGCAGGGTGGCCGTAGCCACCTGGCTGTGCTGAAGATTGGCTTGTATTATGTGTGTTCTATTTGGTGTGTGAGGTTTAGACGCCATTGGAACTATGGGCCTATACCCCCCCCCCCACCTGTCTTTTGGTGCGTTCCAACCGCGTCTTCCTCCACCATGGTGTCATCCGTGTCAGTATCCGAGTCCGACCCTTGGACTGGGATTGTCTGCTCGTCCGGCTGCAACACCTCTTCTATAGCTGGGTCCGGTGTTTGCGCCGGCGAATTGAGGAGGGCATCCTCTACCATGGTTTCCTCGGCAGTGGTTGCCTCCCCCTCCGTCACCGTGTCAGTGTCTGTCTGTTCTGTGCTTCTGTCCTTGTGTAAAAAGTCCATCACTGATTTGGGCGGCTGATAGCTCAGCTTGCCCCCATCGAAGAACCTGATGTAAATAGTACCCAATTTGTAGAAGACCGTTCTGTTCCTCATCAGCACCTTTTGGACCTCCCTGAGGGGGATTCCAAAACAGAGGAAGATGCCTGGCGGGTCACCTCTGCGTTCGTGGAAAGTGAGGTCCCACGAGCGCATACAGTACCAGGCATTTTGGTTCTGTAAGGCCAATTGTAGCTCCGTCATGCCACCTTCATAATCGGGCACAAACAGAGCCGCCCTGGCCATGCGCGGGATCTGATCCTGCCTGCACACCTGGAGTTTGCAGCCCTCCCATAGGGATTCAGTCCCATCGACTGTGCGCTGCAGCCACCGCAGTGTATAATCGTCCTCGCAACTCAGTTTGAGCACCCCATCCCCCACGAATGGCATACCACGGAAGTGGAGTCCCTCGGTGTTGGGGGTCAAGGCTGCGAGGAAAGCTTTGTTCTCAAGCGTCTTTTTCACTAGTTCCGCCTGTGCAGGAGTGAATTCCGCGAAAGGGGCCATCGTGACCGCCACCCTCAGGTGGGAGTTCAGCGTCTCCGCGTACGAGACCTGCCTGGGTTGGCCTGCCTCGTCCCGTTGGCGCTTAGATCCCCCCCGCGGTGATGGATCCTCATCGGTCCGATTCCGCTTGTATGGTGTGGTAAAACCACCTGTGCTGGTGCCGGGGGCCACCGGCAGTGGTCTCCCACCTTCCCGACCAATTGGGGTAGTGTGCCCCTCCCTGCCGTACTTCAGCCCGAGGGCTAATGACAGCTGGGCGGTCTGGGGGGTGGGAGGGAAGGCAGACCCTGTGGCTGGAACAGTTTGACCAGCCGACTCCTGCCTCCTTTGTTCCAACCGGTCGCGCTTTAGCGCCACCTGCTTCTTCTGTCGCTGGCGGCGCTTGGCACTTGCCGGTTTCTTTCGTAGGCGAGCGGTCTCTACCCAAGTGCAGAGACCTGCTTGCTCTGTAGAGATAGCTGCCGCTAGCTGTCCCATGTTGAAGGCGCTAGCAGTGGCTATCGGTAGTACGGGCTTTGTTGCGCCCGATGTATTGGCCGGGACCGTAACGGCCGTAGCCGAGGTCTCCGACATCTTTTCCTTTTTCTTTTGATTTTTATTTTTTTTATGTGACTGTTTATTTGCTTCATCCATGTGTGTTTTTTATATCTTCGCCCCCTGGCTTCCCACCCACTACCGAGTCCGCAATAGGGGATGCCTTAGCACCAGGTTCACCAGGGAGTATAGAACTCGGAACGGCTCGTCCTCCAGAAGCAAGAGGTACGAGCGGTCCACGCTCTGGGTGACCCGACCACGAGTGAGTGACAGCAGCGGAGTGGGCTAGGCAGTCACAGCAAAGCCTCAAAACCGTGCCGGCCCACTGCGGTCGCGCCTCCCTGAGGGTTCTAGCCAGCAGCCCTCCGACGGGATACCACAGCCGATTGATCGCAGTGCGGCTACACTGCGACCTCCCGTTTTGGGATGAATCTAGGGCCGAAGCAGCATGTTGCACCTCTCTGAGATGCTCAGCTACCAGGATCCCCTTCTCCCCCCTCACGGGTCTCCACGCACGGCACAAACACGCGGGTGACGGACGTAAACGGAGTGGCTGTCACACACCACCCCGCAGCACAGGTCAGAATGGGATTGGGGTGTGGCAGGTAGGCTGGTGAGGGTTGGGTTTTGGGTTTGAGGATGGGCTGGATAGAGACCGCAGCTTTGCCGCCCGTTGCAATGCTCGCAGGTGAAGCTCTTAGTGAAGTGTTAACTACGTTATCCTTCCACGAGTCAGTCACCAGTTCTGGTCATGAGAGGTTAAACAGCTTTGTACTCGCAAGCCACCACGCCGCGACAAGGCGTCCTCACTTAGTGGTGGTCCGCTGCCCTAGACGCACGTACCTGGACCAGATCGGGCATGTGCTTAAAAAGGGTCAAGTGCGTAGTACCCGTAATCAAAAGGCATGTATGAAGAATATTATGAGAGTGGAAGAGGCGGCAGAGGTGTGTCAGGATCGTGGTACGTGGAGTCTCTGCTTACACCACTGGGAAAAAAACATAACGCCATGTATGAATGCAAGTAATTTTTATAAGAGTATCTTTTGCAAGAATATATATATTTTTTTGCCATTTTGTATGGAGAATATTTGAAAACATTTAAATGTTGGCATTTAAGGCGGAAATAAGACTCAAAAGGTCAACTTTAAACGAAATTATTGAGCTATTGGTAAAGATAAAAAATTTGTAAAAAATATATGTTATGTATTGATCTTTAATTAACAAACATAGCGATTTTCCAACACGTGAAATTTAATATATAGTGTGATTTTCGCGCAAACGTTCATCGTCGGCGCGACGTATCAGCCACTGCACAAGTAGAATGAATCTCGCACCTATTTACATCTGCATACGGTTCGTGTTTCAATCATCAGTGCTCGGGTAGCACGATTTGAGTCTTATTTCCGCCTTAAAAGTAAAATGTTCAGAAATCTAATTCAATTGAAGGGGTGTTTACCCATCCAAAATATAACATCTTGTATAAACCATTGACTATTGTTATAGGCTTATTATTCTACCTATTTTATTATTTTTGTACCTAACACATCTGTAGTAATAGGTAAATAAATGGTTGTAAAGAAAGTGTGTTTTACTTAATTTTATAGACATTTATAATTTCGCCCAATAAAAAAAAATCTAATATATTTCTTCACGATGCAAAGCCGAAAATTAAGAAAAAAAATATGACCATGACCGAGCAGGATTAAAACCTAGAACTCGGACTTGAGCCGCCAAGATTCAATATTATGGAATCGTGCAAGTTGACTGAACACAGTAGATTGCGTCACACATAGTATTATTAGAAGATGCAACTTTTCAAAATTTTTGAGAGAATATGTCATCGACCTTATAGCGGAACTGTTAATTTTGAATTGGCTTGAGCGGCTGGCGGCTCAAGCCGGAGTTCCAGGTTCGAATCGTGGTTGGAACGTATTTTTCATCAAGAATAGGTATTTTACGGCTCTGCATCTACCTAGTGAAGAAATATAAAGCGAGTACATGGTTTTTTTTTTATGGAAACTGACACGGTTGACTCCATCACCTACAACATCCGCGATGTCAGCCCATAACACCGGGTGAACTAGGTACCATGTCAGTGCTTCCCTTCATTTCATGCCGGCTACACTGAACTGGACGGAAACCACGAACTATTTACATAGCCGTTTGGACCGACGTTTCATTCAGTGCGTTGGTACCAACCCGGGCGGGATAAACCCTACCACGTAGTAAGGTAAGAAGGGAAGGGACCCACAGTTTTACGTGGAATCCGAACCACGGTCAGCCTCCCAACGGTCGAGCGGTCACCCATCCAAGTACTGACCACGCTCATGGTTGCTTAATAAATAACAGTCGACCGAACGCACCACTGAGCTACGAGGCTGACCTCTGTCGTCTACTGACATAGTACTAACTAACCATATAAAATCTAATATAATTTCTACAATCTTTTCATTTGTTTTTATTTGTACTTACTACTTAGTCATCTTGTAGTTGCATCTACTTGCATCTACCCAGTCTGTCATTAACGCGTTATGTATGGCTAGCTCGCACACGCGCATAAAATAGCGTTTTCGTAATTTCTTCCGTAATTTGTTAGCTGTTAAAATAAAAAATATATAAAATGGAGCAACGAAACGAGTTGCCTGCTGCCTGCCATATGGCGTGCGCTGGACGCGGGACGGGACGACCTCGATATACTTGTTTCCTTCGTGTTTACTATGGATGTAAGTGGGATTACTGTGTCATTTATAATTGCGGGCGGGTTATGTATGGTATGGGTATGGTTAGGTATGGAATTCTTGTGGCACTTTTATTTTAGTTGTCTTAACTTCCGGTAAAGTATGATGTAAGTAACCATTCAAGTTTTCCACGCTATCGCCATAGTGACGTCATTTATTGATCAAAACCAAAAACCGTCCAAGTGCTAGTCGAACTCGCGCACTGAGGGTTCCGTATCGCCATCTCATGGTCAGCTCCACTTACGCTATCTATGGCGTGTTTATGAAATGCTTCATATTAGTTAAAATTCATGATTAGTTCATACTCTTTTCGGTAGATGGCGCGCCTAAATACACTTTTTAGTTTCTTCTATGGGAACCCCGTGATTTTTTTACTTTTTCTTATTTTTATTATTTGTTGTTATATCGGCAATAATAACACATATTTTGTGAAAATTTCAACGGGCTACCTATTACGGTTCAAGAGATAGTCCACGGGCATACAGACAGACAGACGGCGTAGGCTTACTAATGTGTCCCGTACCGGATACGGCACCCTAAACATCTGGTACGCATTACTAGCAAAAGAAGTAAAACCTAATTTTACACAATTATTTGATGCAGAAGGTCGACACAATTTCTTCCAGTCAACCCTGTTAGGGTTCCGAACCTCAAAAGAGGAAAAAATTTTACTCTTATAGGATCACTCTTGTGTCTGGCCGTCTGTCACACCTTATTATCTCCGGTCTCCGAACCTACTGGGCCAAAAAAGTTGAAATTCGGTACATAGGTATATAAAGTTTAATTACTTACACAATCGCGGACGTATTACGTAAAATTTACGCTATACGACTACCGAAATTCGTTCATTTACGCCGTAAACGAACTAATTAAGATTTTCAAATTAGAAACTAAAAAAAAAAAAAAATTTATTTCATCATATTTTATGTGACATATTATCCAGTTATGACAAATCTATACATTTATAATTATAATTTTAAAATGCTTTAATTTTAATATATTTTAAATTTAAAGTTTAAAATATATTAGCATAAGGTAACATATTGAAATAAGTAGGTAAACCTAACCTAACCTAACTCGCTAAACAGCAAACTAGTTTTTGCTCCAATTTCAAGCATGGTAAAGTCAGTGATCTCAATAATTTGATATACCTTAATGTCTCACTCAAATCTCAATGCATATTTGAACATAACGCGCGAGCCTCCCTGTCTGTCGCTTGGATAACAAGTTCGCCTTGATTGGCTGCCTGCAGTTAGTAAACTCACCTTATTTGGCTGCATTTTTGGAGCGATTAGTTTAGTTCCGTTATGATTATGATTGTGTTGTGTATGTATGATTCAAGATTTGTAAGGGTTCATTTAGTTTTCAATGGCTCTGCCTTCGTTGTGGACCATGAACACAGAATACACAGGCTGTTCGGCACATTGACCGATTTTTTTTTTAGGTAATTGGGGTAATTTGCAAGGTTTTGACCCGTGATACCTTTTGTCAGGGTCACGTGGTATCGAGATACGATTGTTTTTCTTTATTTGTTTAAATTACCAAAATCCCAGCTTTAACCCCTTGTAACTTTTTTGTTTATGATTGTATCTGCTGCACGTAATAAAATTTATTTGATTTTACGATGTATCCTTGTTCTATAGAAAAAATATAATTTTACGAAGTTAATACCATGAAAAGGACTTATGACCTCCCAAAGTCCATACAAATAATTTACTATGTGGCCAAAATTATGGATAGTTTAGTAACTAACATGAACAAAGTGCCCGCGACGACCGTTACATCTTCTAAATTTGAAAATGCTCCGGAAAAAGCTCAAAATACGGAAAGCGATGGAATAATAAGACGCCCTCTAGTGGCTGTTTGTAGTGTTGTTTTCCATCGTAGTACCAAATGTTACCATCGGATGGCGGTGGTAGTGTCGCCAAAATATTATTTGACGTTATCGGTGGAATGCAAAAGGCAAAAATATTTTGGCACCAAAATAACGAATTTTTGTTTTAAACTTTAATTATTTGTGGAATTTTAACTGGAATTATTAAGTATAAACGAAAAATCTAAATTAATGCTGTGTTAGCGTTTCGACCCAAGCATTTTTAAAGCTTTATAAAGAAGAATAGCCCCACTGCATCTCTCACCATGCATGTCGTAAAAGGCGACTAAGGGATAAGGACAAGATGCCGTGCTAAAGGGCGACAGGCTCGCCACCTCTCACCTTGACACAGTACTTCCACCGAGTCATGCAGCAGGTGGGTCTTCGTGCCTTACTTGCTGCTTGATCAATTGAATCTTGTTCGAGTACTTTGCGAAACGTGGTGGTCGGTGTTGTGCTGTAATCTATAAGAGTTTTTGCAGCACAACCGATTACTCTGCTTACCCCGATAGTCGGGATTCAGCGTGTGTGATATGTATGTATGTATGTATACAGTTTTACCCCGCGGCTTCGCTCGCTTATCCTATGTCCATCCCAAAGGTCCATTCTAAATGTTGATCATAGAATTTTTCAAATCGGATTAGTATTTTCGGAGATTACCTCCTACATGTATCCAAACTTACAAACTTTAGTTACCTCTTTATATTAAAGTGTAGATATAAAACCCCCTCACTCCCCGCACTTTGGGTAAAATTATTTCGTCTTTGTGTCAGAATTGTTTTATCTATCCTCTTGTATTGTTTGATGTTGGCTGACTATACCGGATTCATACAGCAGCTGTACTGTACCACGCACGACCGTTCAATGCTGACATCTAAGAAAGTCAGCGGCGACTCCTGGTCCTGAATATTGGGTTGGCTCTGGCTAAGGATTTTTTTTTTCATAATTTCATAACTTAGGTACCTACGCGTCAATTTATTTCTACCACAATGAGTTCAAAAACTGAAAGACGATTACGATATAGATAGTTTATAATATTTAGTTTAAATGATTTATTTTGCTCACTTACGATTTATTTGTCTGTAGATAGGTACCTACTGGTTATGTCAAAGCTGTCGAGTTGCAGCCGACAACAGCGACGTCTCCCTCCTCTGGCATGACGACGACGAGACAGGTATACAAGCTTGAATTGTTACATTTCATTTGTACTTGAAGTCCACTCTTCGTTCCACAGACAAGAAATTTTCGATGACTCGATCGTGAAAATCTTCTTTCTTCCTCAATTTTGTTAGCAACTCCTTTTCCACAGATATGTAAGAGTGCCAAATTACTGAGTCTCTCTTGTCCTTGAGTGCTCCGTAGATAGCTCGGTAGGAGTTTGCCATTATAATTACCAATAAATCACTTTAAATTTAACAACACTGCACAGAATTCATCCATACAAAGTCCATACCTACATAACGGAATATATGCAGCTATCAACTCGCGAGCCAATGCGCACACACACGCGCACACAACACACCTAGCCTAGCTCGCTAGTCGCATCGCATCGCACTTCGCACAGCACAAGAATACTCGTCGTGTGGACGCAGCGCGCACACACCCACACACGCAACACACACACACCTAGCTCGCTCGCTAGCTCGCTCTACTCGCTACCGCGTCACTAAATGCACTCCCCGCTGCGCCAACTCGAAAGGCTGATCAGCGGGTCCGCGGGGGACGGGGGGGACATTGGTCGCTTCCGCCTTGTATGGAATACGATGGCGCTTCAAAATGTAGCCAACCGGCCAATGAATGCCTTGATGTGTCGTCATTCGTCGTCGCCCGCGTTTGACGCGCGCGAAATTTCAAATTATGTAACGGGTACGGGATTGACGTTTTATCTTATTAATCGTGGATTATATGACATAAATAATATAACTCCGAAATTTTTTCACATTTATTTTAGCCTGATACTTCTGTATTAATGGTGTCATTCATTTTATTCGGTTTGGCGGCGCCAACCTCGCCAACTGAGAGGAGTCGCCGCTGAAGAAAGTGAACATAGCATCGACCTCTGGAAAACCCAACCTAACCGCAATGACGTGGATCACGTGGATGTAGGTGAAGGCTAGACAGACATACAAAATAAGATTGTATCGTTAGGTGCCTACAAGATATTTTGCAACATTACGAACAATTAAAGATGGCATAATTTTAACATAATAGATATGCTTTGCATTCCGGTGACCTGACCACCGAATGACCTTTTCTATACAAAACAATAAAATATTTTTATTTTATATTAATAGGTACATAAGTAGCATGTAGTTAATACTGGCGGCCGTGGACAGGAAAACGGAGTGTGGGAAGACCACCCGCCAGGTGGGACGACGACATCAAGTACGTCGGCGGAAAGCAGTGGTTCCGTACCGCCGAAGGCCGGGAGGACTGGAGGAAAATTGGAGAGGCGTATATGTCCAGCAGTGGACGCTTACACGCTGACTGACTGGCTGACTGACAAGTTAATACCTTAGCATGTACCTACCTACTTACAATACAATACACACCACACGCCGTATCCCGACAATCAGGGTAAGCAGAGTAATTGGTGTTGTGTTGCAAATACTCTGGTTAAATTACAGCACAACACCGACCACCACGTTTAGCAAAGTATTCGGACAAGGTAACTATCAGGCAGCAAGTAAGGCACGAACGATTACCCACCCGCTCCATCACTCATTGGAAGGACCGTTCCAAGGTGAAAGGTGGCTATCCTATCGCCCTTTAGCACGTCATCTTGTCCTTATTTCTTAATCGCCTTTTACGACATGCGCGGAGAGAGATGTAGTGGGACTATTATTATTAATACCGACCCCACACAGTACCTACTTACTCGCTAATATTTCATTAGATAAGATGCAAAGAAAAAAAGGTCGTAACCTATTTTTAACCCCCGACGAAAAAAACGGAGGGGTGTTATAAGTTTGACGTGTGTGTGTGTGTGTGTGTGTGTGTGTGTGTGTGTGTGTCTGTCTGTGGCATCGTAGCTCCCAAACGGATGGACCGATTTGGATGCGGTTTTTTTTATTAGGAAGCTTGTTTAATCGGGATGGTTCTTAGCTATGTTTTTAATCAAGTAATAAAGTAATTAAGTAATAAAAAAAATAATTATCTTAAAAAGTGGACCGATTTGCATGCGGTTTTTTTTAAAAAGCTTCAAATAAAATTTAAATTACAAATTTAAAAAACCCCCGACTCTTAAAAAGTCAAAAATAATTTCCGTTTACTTACTTAAAGGAGTCGGGGGACCGCTAAGTAAATTAAATATAAAGACTCAAAAGTTGCGCGGGAATTCACTTAGCGGTCTACCGACTCCTTTAAGTAAGTAAACGGAAATTATTTTTGACTTTTTAATTTCTCACCATTTTCGGCTTTGCATCTAATGATAAAAAGAAACACAAAGTTCCGCTTTAGCTATCGCCCCAAAGAAAGAATAAAACGTTGAATATCAGCATAGAAATTAATTATTAATATATTAATATATTAATATATTAATAATATTATAAATTCGAAAGTAACTCTGTTGTCTGTCTGTCTGTCTGTCTGTTACCTTTTCACGCCTAAACCGCTGAACAGATTTCGATAAAATATTGCACGGGGATGAATTGCATTCCGAGGACGGACATAGGCTACTTTTTGTCTCAAAAAACAACCCTTAAGGGGGTGAAATAGGGGATGAAAGTTTGTATGGGGAACTCAGCATTTCTTAAGTTAGGGATATGACAATTTATATTTGGGATTTTGGTATGAAATAAAGAAATACGTGTTTCAGCGTTTTTGCTAAATCAACCCTTAAATTAAAATAGGGGTTGATTTCAAAATTAGATTTTAGGATTTTATGAAATTTTGTACGGAGCTGAATTGCATCCTGAGGAAGAACATAGGCTACCTTTTGTCTCAAAAAAACAACCCTTAACGGGGTGAAATAGGGGATGAAAGAATGTATGGGGAACCCATCATTTCTCAAGTTAGGGATATGAAAATTCATATTTAGGCTTTTGGTATAAAATAAAGAAATACGTGTTTCAGCGTTTTTGCTAAATCAACCCTTAAATTAAAATAGGGGATGATTTCAAAATTAGGTTTTAGGATTTTAAATTATTTTAAATAATTTTATCCATACTGGGGGTGGTTTTGAAGAGTGGGGTTGAGGTACGGGGGAGGAGTCCGCGGGGAGAGGGGAAGGGAGGATAATTTAATCTCTATCTTCTTTTCTCTATCTCTACTTCTTATAAAAGGAAACGTCTGTTTGCATGTATGTATGTATGTTTGAGGTAAACTCGGAACCACTTAACATATTTTTATGCGGTTTACACCAATTTAAAGAGTAGTTCTTCAGGCTCACTATAGTAGGCTATATACCATAAAGTTAAATAGCCTTAGGGTTGAGCAGTATCAAAGAAAACGGAATTTAGTGTCGAATGGTCGTAATATATGGCGTTAGCAGTTCTGTTGCGTTGCGTTGGTGTAGTGTAGATAGATGCTTTTGGTAGAAGATACGAGTAGAATAAAGAGTAGATATCTATACTTATAAAATTGTTTGTCCTGACTGACTGATCTATTAACGCACAGCTGAAACTACTAAGTCTAGAAAGCTGAAATTTGGAACATAGGTTTATTTCATAACTTAAGAATCCGTTAAGGATTTTTTGGAAATTACAACTTTAAGGGGGGAAATGGGGACGACGACTTTGTATGAAAGTTTTTGTTTTTTTTTATGTAATATTATGGTCTTATGGTCTTCCTGAACGTAGCTCGGCCTTCGGCCTCGCCCTTAATTACTTACATTCTTAGATAAGGTTTATCGCCTTCATGAACGTAGCTCGGCCTTCGGCCTCGCCCTTAATTACTTACATTCTTAGATAAGGTTTATCGCCTTCTTGAACGCAGCTCGGCCTTCGGCCTCGCCCTCAGTTACTTACTGTCTTCGAGACGGTTCATGGTCTTTCTGAATGCAGCTCGGCCTTCGGCCTAGCCCTTAATTACTTACTTTCTTCGAGAACGTTTATAGTCTTCCTGAACGCCGCTCGGCCTTCGGCCTCGCCCTTAGTTACTTACTTTCTTCGAGAAGGTTTATAGTCTTCCTGAACGCAGCTCGGCCTTCGGCCTCGCCCTCAGTTACTTACTTTCTTCGAGAAGGTTTATGGTCTTCCTGAACGTAGCTCGGCCTTCGGCCTCGCCCTTAATTACTTACTTTCTTAGATAAGGTTTATCGTCTTCCTGAACGCAGCTCGGCCTTCGGCCTCGCCCTTTGTTACTTACTTTCTTTGAGAAGGTTTATGGTCTTCCTGAACGTAGCTCGGCCTTCGGCCTCGCTTTCAGTTACTTACTTTCTTCGAGAAGGTTTATAGTCTTTCTGAATGCAGCTCGGCCTTCGGCCTCGCCCTTAGTTACATACTTTCTTCGATAAGGTTTATAGTCTTCCTGAACGCAGCTCGGCCTTCGGCCTCGCCCTTACTTACTTACTTTCTTCGAGAAGGTTTATAGTTTTTCTGAACGCAGCTCGGCCTTCGGCCTCGCCCTTAGTTACATACTTTCTTAGATAAGGTTTATCGCCTTCCTAAACGCAGCTCGGCCTTCGGCCTCGCCCTCAGTTACTTACTGTCTTCGTGAAGGTTCATGGTCTTTCTGAAAGCAGCTCGGCCTTCGGCCTCGCCCTTAGTTACTTACTTTCTTCGATAAGGTTTATAGTCTTCCTGAACGCAGCTCGGCCTTCGGCCTCGCCCTCAGTTACTTACTGTCTTCGAGAAGGTTCATGGTCTTCCTGAACGCAGCTCGGCCTTCGGCCTCGCCGTTAGTTACTTACTTACTTTGAGAAGGTTTATAGTCTTTCTGAACGCAGGTCGGTATTCTGCCTCGCCCTCAGTTACTTACTTTTTCGAGAAGGTTCATGGTCTTCCTGAACGCAGCTCGGCCTTCGGCCTCGCCCTTAGTTACTTACTTACTTTGAGAAGGTTTATAGTCTTTCTGAACGCAGGTCGGTATTCTGCCTCGCCCTCGGTTACTTACTTTTTTGAGAAGGTTTATCGTCTTCCTGAACGCCGCTCGGCCTTCGGCCTCGCCCTCAGTTACTTACTTTCTTCGAGAAGGTTTATAGTCTTCCTGAACGCAGCTCGGCCTTCGGCCTCGCCCTCAGTTACTTACTTCCCTCGAGAAGGTTTATGGTCTTCCTGAACGTAGCTCGGCCTTCGGCCTCGCCCTTAATTACTTACTTTCTTAGATAAGGTTTATCGTCTTCCTGAACGCAGCTCGGCCTTCGGCCTCGCCCTTTGTTACTTACTTTCTTTGAGAAGGTTTATGGTCTTCCTGAACGTAGCTCGGCCTTCGGCCTCGCTTTCAGTTACTTACTTTCTTCGAGAAGGTTTATAGTCTTTCTCAATGCAGCTCGGCCTTTGGCCTCGCCCTTTGTTACAAACTTTCTTCGATAAGGTTTATAGTCTTCCTGAACGCAGCTCGGCCTTCGGCCTCGCCCTTAATTACTTACTTTCTTTGAGAAAGTTTATAGTCTTCCTGAACGCAGCTCGGCCTTCGGCCTTGCCCTTAGTTACTTACTTTCTTTGAGAAGGTTTATGGTATTCCTGAACGTAGCTCGGCCTTCGGCCTCGCTTTCAGTTACTTACTTTCTTCGAGAAGGTTTATAGTTTTCTGAACGCAGCTCGGCCTTCGGCCTCGCCCTTAGTTACATACTTTCTTAGATAAGGTTTATCGCCTTCCTGAACGCAGGTCGGCCTTCGGCCTCGCCCTCAGTTACTTACTGTCTTCGTGAAGGTTCATGGTCTTTCTGAACGCAGCTCGGCCTTCGGCCTCGCCCTTAGTTACTTACTTTCTTCGATAAGGTTTATAGTCTTCCTGAACGCAGCTCGGCCTTCGGCCTCGCCCTCAGTTACTTACTGTCTTCGAGAAGGTTCATGGTCTTCCTGAACGCAGCTCGGCCTTCGGCCTCGCCGTTAGTTACTTACTTTATTTGACAAGGTTTATCGTTTACCTTAACGCAGCTTGCCTTCGGCCTCGCCCTTACTCGTACTTACTTTCTTAGATATGGTTTATCGACTTCCTGAACGCAGCTCGGCCTTCGGCCTCGCCCATAGTTACTTACTGTCTTCTTTGAAATACGAATTTCACGCGAGCGGAGCCGCGGGCTCAGCTAGGCTAGCTAGGCTTTTTTAAAACAGTTTTTATTTCATTCTTTTTAGTAATATTACATAAAAAAGAATAATCGAAATCGAATAATCGAAATCGATTGAAGTGGTACGGAATTATTCGCCATATGTGTCAGACTGCAAATTGCTGAATAAGTCCACATCACAAATGTTTTGCTGAAGGTAACCACACACCATACTAATTTATCAAACTGAAAATTGCCGAAAACGACCACATCACAAGTTTTGCTGAAGGTAACCACACACCATAGTATTATGCTGATTTTTCGAAAACCACTGAACCAATTTCGATAAAATTGAAATGGGACCACCTCGGAAGTATGACCTAACTAACAAAAAAAGAATTTTCTAAATCGGCCCTCAATTGACGGAGAAATCGTGTTACAAACATACAAAAAAAAATAAAAAAAAAATTAAAAAAAAAACATACAGACGAATTGAGAACCTCCTCCTTTTTTGGAAGTCGGTTTCCTCCTTTTTTGGAAGTCCAGTTTTGCAGCGGGCGACCCGCCACGCGAATAAACTATACAAGTACGGTGCGGGTGCGAGGGAGAACACCGACGAACCGCTGCGGCGGCGACACGCCAAGATCCGCCCCGCGCATTGTATGTTATTTTATACATATAAGTATTACTAGCTGAGCCCGCGGCTCCGCTCGCGTGAAATTCGTATTTCAAAGAAGACAGTAAGTAACTATGGGCGAGGCCGAAGGCCGAGCTGCGTTCAGGAAGTCGATAAACCATATCTAAGAAAGTAAGTACGAGTAAGGGCGAGGCCGAAGGCAAGCTGCGTTAAGGTAAACGATAAACCTTGTCAAATAAAGTAAGTAACTAACGGCGAGGCCGAAGGCCGAGCTGCGTTCAGGAAGACCATGAACCTTCTCGAAGACAGTAAGTAACTGAGGGCGAGGCCGAAGGCCGAGCTGCGTTCAGGAAGACTATAAACCTTATCGAAGAAAGTAAGTAACTAAGGGCGAGGCCGAAGGCCGAGCTGCGTTCAGAAAGACCATGAACCTTCACGAAGACAGTAAGTAACTGAGGGCGAGGCCGAAGGCCGACCTGCGTTCAGGAAGGCGATAAACCTTATCTAAGAAAGTATGTAACTAAGGGCGAGGCCGAAGGCCGAGCTGCGTTCAGAAAACTATAAACCTTCTCGAAGAAAGTAAGTAACTGAAAGCGAGGCCGAAGGCCGAGCTACGTTCAGGAATACCATAAACCTTCTCAAAGAAAGTAAGTAACTAAGGGCAAGGCCGAAGGCCGAGCTGCATTCAGGAAGACTATAAACTTTCTCAAAGAAAGTAAGTAATTAAGGGCGAGGCCGAAGGCCGAGCTGCGTTCAGGAAGACTATAAACCTTATCGAAGAAAGTTTGTAACAAAGGGCGAGGCCAAAGGCCGAGCTGCATTGAGAAAGACTATAAACCTTCTCGAAGAAAGTAAGTAACTGAAAGCGAGGCCGAAGGCCGAGCTACGTTCAGGAAGACCATAAACCTTCTCAAAGAAAGTAAGTAACAAAGGGCGAGGCCGAAGGCCGAGCTGCGTTCAGGAAGACGATAAACCTTATCTAAGAAAGTAAGTAATTAAGGGCGAGGCCGAAGGCCGAGCTACGTTCAGGAAGACCATAAACCTTCTCGAGGGAAGTAAGTAACTGAGGGCGAGGCCGAAGGCCGAGCTGCGTTCAGGAAGACTATAAACCTTCTCGAAGAAAGTAAGTAACTGAGGGCGAGGCCGAAGGCCGAGCGGCGTTCAGGAAGACGATAAACCTTCTCAAAAAAGTAAGTAACCGAGGGCGAGGCAGAATACCGACCTGCGTTCAGAAAGACTATAAACCTTCTCAAAGTAAGTAAGTAACTAAGGGCGAGGCCGAAGGCCGAGCTGCGTTCAGGAAGACCATGAACCTTCTCGAAAAAGTAAGTAACTGAGGGCGAGGCAGAATACCGACCTGCGTTCAGAAAGACTATAAACCTTCTCAAAGTAAGTAAGTAACTAACGGCGAGGCCGAAGGCCGAGCTGCGTTCAGGAAGACCATGAACCTTCTCGAAGACAGTAAGTAACTGAGGGCGAGGCCGAAGGCCGAGCTGCGTTCAGGAAGACTATAAACCTTATCGAAGAAAGTAAGTAACTAAGGGCGAGGCCGAAGGCCGAGCTGCTTTCAGAAAGACCATGAACCTTCACGAAGACAGTAAGTAACTGAGGGCGAGGCCGAAGGCCGAGCTGCGTTTAGGAAGGCGATAAACCTTATCTAAGAAAGTATGTAACTAAGGGCGAGGCCGAAGGCCGAGCTGCGTTCAGAAAAACTATAAACCTTCTCGAAGAAAGTAAGTAAGTAAGGGCGAGGCCGAAGGCCGAGCTGCGTTCAGGAAGACTATAAACCTTATCGAAGAAAGTATGTAACTAAGGGCGAGGCCGAAGGCCGAGCTGCATTCAGAAAGACTATAAACCTTCTCGAAGAAAGTAAGTAACTGAAAGCGAGGCCGAAGGCCGAGCTACGTTCAGGAAGACCATAAACCTTCTCAAAGAAAGTAAGTAACAAAGGGCGAGGCCGAAGGCCGAGCTGCGTTCAGGAAGACGATAAACCTTATCTAAGAAAGTAAGTAATTAAGGGCGAGGCCGAAGGCCGAGCTACGTTCAGGAAGACCATAAACCTTCTCGAAGAAAGTAAGTAACTGAGGGCGAGGCCGAAGGCCGAGCTGCGTTCAGGAAGACTATAAACCTTCTCGAAGAAAGTAAGTAACTAAGGGCGAGGCCGAAGGCCGAGCGGCGTTCAGGAAGACTATAAACGTTCTCGAAGAAAGTAAGTAATTAAGGGCTAGGCCGAAGGCCGAGCTGCATTCAGAAAGACCATGAACCGTCTCGAAGACAGTAAGTAACTGAGGGCGAGGCCGAAGGCCGAGCTGCGTTCAAGAAGGCGATAAACCTTATCTAAGAATGTAAGTAATTAAGGGCGAGGCCGAAGGCCGAGCTACGTTCATGAAGGCGATAAACCTTATCTAATAATGTAAGTAATTAAGGGCGAGGCCGAAGGCCGAGCTACGTTCAGGAAGACCATAAGACCATAATATTACATAAAAAAAAACAAAAACTTTCATACAAAGTCGTCGTCCCCATTTCCCCCCTTAAAGTTGTAATTTCCAAAAAATCCTTAACGGATTCTTAAGTTATGAAATAAACCTATGTTCCAAATTTCAGCTTTCTAGACTTAGTAGTTTCAGCTGTGCGTTAATAGATCAGTCAGTCAGGACAAACAATTTTATAAGTATAGATATCTACTCTTTATTCTACTCGTATCTTCTACCAAAAGCATCTATCTACACTACACCAACGCAACGCAACAGAACTGCTAACGCCATATATTACGACCATTCGACACTAAATTCCGTTTTCTTTGATACTGCTCAACCCTAAGGCTATTTAACTTTATGGTATATAGCCTACTATAGTGAGCCTGAAGAACTACTCTTTAAATTGGTGTAAACCGCATAAAAATATGTTAAGTGGTTCCGAGTTTACCTCAAACATACATACATACATGCAAACAGACGTTTCCTTTTATAAGAAGTAGAGATAGAGAAAAGAAGATAGAGATTAAATTATCCTCCCTTCCCCTCTCCCCGCGGACTCCTCCCCCGTACCTCAACCCCACTCTTCAAAACCACCCCCAGTATGGATAAAATTATTTAAAATAATTTAAAATCCTAAAACCTAATTTTGAAATCATCCCCTATTTTAATTTAAGGGTTGATTTAGCAAAAACGCTGAAACACGTATTTCTTTATTTTATACCAAAAGCCTAAATATGAATTTTCATATCCCTAACTTGAGAAATGATGGGTTCCCCATGCATTCTTTCATCCCCTATTTCACCCCGTTAAGGGTTGTTTTTTTGAGACAAAAGGTAGCCTATGTTCTTCCTCAGGATGCAATTCAGCTCCGTACAAAATTTCATAAAATCCTAAAATCTAATTTTGAAATCAACCCCTATTTTAATTTAAGGGTTGATTTAGCAAAAACGCTGAAACACGTATTTCTTTATTTCATACCAAAATCCCAAATATAAATTGTCATATCCCTAACTTAAGAAATGCTGAGTTCCCCATACAAACTTTCATCCCCTATTTCACCCCCTTAAGGGTTGTTTTTTGAGACAAAAAGTAGCCTATGTCCGTCCTCGGAATGCAATTCATCCCCGTGCAATATTTTATCGAAATCTGTTCAGCGGTTTAGGCGTGAAAAGGTAACAGACAGACAGACAGACAGACAACAGAGTTACTTTCGAATTTATAATATTAGTATGGATTACTAAAAAGAATGAAATAAAAACTGTTTTAAAAAATATTAAACCGATTTCCAAAAAACAAAAAAAAAAAAACTAAAAAGTATTAAATACCTAATATTTTGAAATTTTCTCTGTCCTGTTGAAATACATGAATCGATATACTAGTGATACATATTCGGACCCTTGTTTCATGAATATTCTAAATTTGAAATTTTTTATCTTTTCCGACCGGCGCTTAATTTATTATGGTACCTGGCCAGTACCTACTGTACCGAGTACCATCGAGCTGGTTTGATGATGGAGACAGAAGGTGGCCATAGGAACTCCTAAACTACACATGATAAACCCATCGTGTTTGGGCTCGTTGCATTTGTCTTCACGAGAAATTTACTTTAGACCTAAAAGATTCTCAATTCGACGGTATGTTTTCTTTTTTTGGATGTTTGTTACGCGATTACTCCGTCAATTGTGGGCCGATTTTGAAAATTCTTTTTTTTTTATTTGAAAGGGGATAACCCTGAGGTTTTTGAAGTGAAAACTTCTTTAGCGGCTCTTGGCACTTTTTTAGATGGGTAAAAATGTATAACTCGCGACATCGCGTCAGCGTCATTTTTAAAATGAAACCTTAAGTCATTGCGTTAAGGGTTAAGTTAGAGTGGCACGGGATCTGCCGGCACTCCCGGAGTGCAACTGTTAAGTAGGGTTCCGTAACACGTTTATGTCTGTCCATTCTACTAAGTTCTGCAAAATGAATGTAGGGTTCCGTAACATATGCATGTCTATCCGTTCTACTAAATTTTACAATTTTCAACCAAGGTCCTCCGACGGTTATTTTATAATAAAAGTAGGCTTCCGTAACACGTTTATGTCTGTCCATTCTACTAAGTTCTGCAACATCACCTACAACGTCCGTGATGTCAGCCCATAACACCAGTGCCATGTCAGTGCTTCCCCCTTTGATCGTGCTGACTACACTGAACTGGTCGGAAAACACAAACTATTTACATAGCCGTTTCGACCGACGTTTAATTCAGTGCGGTGGTACCAACCCGGGAAGGTTAAACCCTACCACCAAGTAAGATTACGAGGGAAGGGACTTACAGTTTTACGAGGAATCCGAACCTTGGTCAGCCTCCAACGGTCAGCGGTCACCCATCTAAGTACTGACCGCACCCAGCGTTGCTTAAAATTCAATAGCGACAGTTGACTGTCTGCACCACTGAGCTATCGAAGCTGACGTGGTCCTATTTTAATTGGGTCAAGATCGGATTGGAAAGCGAGGCGGAATCGCGAGGCCGAAGGCCGAGCGATTCCGCCGAGTACATTAATAGCAAAAAATTACTAAAAAAAACTGTGAAATAAAAAAAAAGTTTTAAAAAGCATAAAACCGACTTCCTAAAAAAAGTAAAACTAAAAAACTATTTAAAATAAAAATATAAAAACCGCCTTCAAAAATATATGAAATAAAAACCTAAAAAAAAAACGAACCCTAGAGTTGAAGGCGGTGCTAAAGCAAGCAAAAATGATGCATGAAAGAAAACATGAGCGGATGATAATATCCTTTGTGATTTGTGCAGCCTTTTTAGCACCGCCTTCAACTCTAGGGTTCGTTTTTTTTTTTAGGTTTTTATTTCATATATTTTTGAAGGCGGTTTTTATATTTTTATTTTAAATAGTTTTTTAGTTTTAGCTGAACATTTTCACGACACCTATGCTCTGCAATAAAAATGTATTCACTGTCAAAGCTAACCCTCCGAAATGGAATCAAGGTCAAGTACGCACAAACAATATTAGGGTTTCGCGTTCTACTTGGCGTGTCTTCTATAAAACTTGTACCTGGACGTAGGTACACCCATAATATAGATTACCCACCATACTGTTTATAAGTTCTCTCATGTCACTGCAGCAGCTTTTATTGGTATAACACACAGTATTACCATGAAAAAGTACCACGAGTGTACCTTCTCTTCTTTTGTCGAGAATAAATCTTTCGGCTGCCGCCCCTGCGTCGCGCCGCTTCCCTACCAGGTGCGATCGTGGATCTTTTGTTTGTTGTCCAAACAAAAAAAAAACCTAGGAACATGCAAATAATAAGTCTCGACTGAAAAAAAGGGTCTTTTAAAAGCTCACAATACGGCGGCATTGAAGGAGAGGTAATTCTGTAAGGTACGTAAGGGCCGTATCTCCGAGAAAAAATAAGTTGAATGAAACGGGAACCTTTTAAAAAAGGACCAAAAGTTTTTGATGGAAAAAAGGACGGAGTACTGTGTGTGTATGAAGCGTAAAAAACGTACATCGAGCGCGATGTGAGAAGACGAATCGATGGCTAAGCCAAACTAAGTAAAAATACAGAACCATAAAAAACATTTGCACATACAAGGCCGCAACATTCTCTGCTTACTTAGGTACAATGAATGACGGTCTTTCAATAAAAATAACGACTTCATTTACGTTTGTTTGTGGAACTGTGTCACTGAGGAAAGAAGCTACTCCTTCCTTTCTCGCTGAACTAGGTCAACGTTTCGGACCAAACCTACCTACCTATCTTAATTTTATTTCAACCAACACGCGGCTGCAATCCCCATGAAGAAGCGAAACCAGCCGAAAGACAACCCTGGAATATTGATTGAGTCCATTATTTATTTCATTATACATATTACCTACGCCAGGGAAAACAAAAATGCACACTGACAACTAAAATTAAATTATCATAGACATTAAAATATTCTCAGCTTATTTAGTTTTCTTTGGAGCAGGATCGTCGGGATGACGGGCGATTTTGCGCGCTAAACCGGTCCGCAGCTTCTGACGGATGACAGCATTCTTCCCGTTGAATTCTTCCGGACTCGGCTGGGATTTTGACGTGAATTCGATGAACGTCTTACGTTTGGTATGGGGGTCTTAAAAAAAAATTACGCCACGAAAAATATGTACTTTTGAAAGTTTCGTGCTACTAAAGTTCATATTAGTTACAAATGTGCTAGTATACCTATATGCGGTGTGGTACCAACCCTGGCGGGTTAAACCCTACCACCTAGTAAGGTAAGAAGAGAAGGGACCTACAGTTTTACATGGAATCCGAACCACGGTGAGCCTCCAACAGTCGAGCGGTCACCCATCTAATTACTGACCGCACCCAGGTGTGCCTATGATCACGACCTACAGTCGACCGACCGCACCAGTGAGCTACCGACGCTGACAGAACCATTTGTCGGTCCAGCTAGTCATTGTCAACCCTGGACAATCAACTATGAAAAACCCCAGGTACACCGAGATATTCACAAGCTGGTATTTCTCACCGTAAACCTTTTTCCAGAAACTTTGCAAAAAAATTATATAGTATAGGTGCAAATGAGTCTAACCCCCATCGTCAATGCGGACTGCGGAGTAGTGAGTGAGTAGTGCCTACACAGTCGCCCCGGCTCGTGGTCCAGCGTTCGATGCCGAGTAACTGTACCCGAAGACGCAGCTTGACCCGCGCGGTACAACTGTTTATGAACTGCTCCAGCGAACGCCCCTACGGTCAGCATGTCTGTTGAGCTACAAGTAGGAATTTTTTTTTTCAAGATCTTAAAAAAATTTTTACCACCGTACTGGTAAAAATTTTACTTTACCACCGTACTGGATGTAAGATGGCCGCATAGCAGCCTCGGTTGTGTTCTCCTATCACCGAGCATACCTACGGGAGTGGCAACCGTCGAGCGCTAGTATAATATAGGAAAATTAGCCGCGTGTAAGTGCATTGCACTAACATATAGCGCTGCTGCGTGATCGACCGTCAGTGCGCTCGCGACTTGGGAACGAAGAACACGTATATGTGCACTACGCAAAATGGCGATTTGTGCAGTTCGTACGTGTCGAAAGAGCTCAAGATCATCAGGAATGACAAAAGATGGCGTAACCTTTCATAATTAGGTCATTTTAATGATAATACAATGCTTAAAGCATGTAAAATACAAAAAATCCGCGAGTTAGGCGCACGACTGCGCGCCAATTTATTGCTCTAAAAACATTTTAAAGATACAAATATGATATAGCATTTACACTAAACTCATATAAATTAAAACTAAAAAAACTACATAATTTTACAGTAAAAAAAATCCTCTAATTCGACCGTCGACCGTCGTCCCCCAGCGGTATCCAGCACACTGGCTGCGTTGCCCCTTTTCATTTCGAGGCTAATCCTCCGTCAGTCCGTCGGTCCTTCCGTCCGTCGGTCAGTCCTTCCGTCCGTCGGTCCGTCAGTCGGTCAGTCCTTCCGTCCGTCTGTCCGTCAGTCCGTTGTTCCTTCCGTCCGTCGGTCCGTCAGTCCGTCGGTCCTTCCGTCCGTCGGTCCGTCAGTCGGTCAGTCCTTCCGTCCGTCGGTCCGCCAGTCGGTCAGTCCTTCCGTCCGTCCATCCGCCAGTCCGTTGTTCCTTCCGTCCGTCGGTCCCTCAGTCCGTCGGTCCTACCTACCGTCCGTCGGTCCGTTGACATAACAATTTAACAAATTGTTTAAAACATTTTCACATCACAGGGTAAATTTATTGCTCTAAAAACATTTTACAGAAACAAGTATGATATAGCATTTACACTAAACTAATATAAATTAAAACTAAAAAAACTACATAACTTTACAGTAAAAAAAAATCCTCTAATTCGGTCCGTCGGTCCGTCCGTCGATCCGTCAGTCCGTCGGTCCTTCCGTCCGTCGGTCCGTCAGTCCGTCGGTCCTTCCGTCCGTCGATCCATCAATCGGTCAGTCCTTCCGTCCGTCGGTCCCTCAGTCCGACGGTCCTACCGCCAGTCGGTCAGTCCTTCCGCCCGTTAGTCCGTTGTTCCTTCCGTCCGGCGGTCCGTCAGTCCGTCGGTCCGCGAGTCCGTCGGTCCATCTGACCGTCGGTCTTTCCTTCCGTCGGTCCGTCAGTCGGTCAGTCCGTTGTTCCTTCCGTCCATCGGTCCATCAGACCGTCGGTCCTTCAGCCCGTCGGTCAGTCAGTCCGTCGGTCCTTACGTCCGTCCATCCGCCAGTCCGTTGTTCCTTCCGTCCGTCGGTCCCTCAGACCGTCGGTCCTTCCTTCCGTCGGTCCGTCAGTCGGTCAGTCCGTTGTTCCTTCCGTCCGTCGGTCCGTCAGACCGTCGGTCCGTCAGACCGTCGGTCCTTCAGTCCGTCGGTCCGTCAGTCCGCCGGTCCTTACGTCCGTCCATCCGCCAGTCCGTTGTTCCTTCCGTCCGTCGGTCCCTCAGTCCGTCGGTCCTACCTACCGTCCGTCGGTCAGTCCTTCCGCCCGTCAGTCCGCCCGTCAGTCCGTTGTTCCTTCCGTCCGTCGGTCCGTCAGTCCATCGGTCCTTCCGTCCGTCGGTCCGTCAGTCCGTCGGTCCTTCCGTCCGTCGGTCCTTCCGTGCGTCGGTCCGTCAGTCTGTCGGTCCGTCAGTCCGTTGTTCCTTCCGTCCGTCGGTCCGTCAGACCGTCGGTCCTTCAGTCCGTCGGTCCGTCGTCCGTCGGTCCTTACGTCCGTCCATCCGCCAGTCCGTTGTTCCTTCCGTCCGTCAGTCCCTCAGACCGTCGGTCCTTCCTTCCGTCGGTCCGTCAGTCGGTCAGTCCGTTATTCCTTCCGTCCGTCGGTCCGTCAGACCGTCGGTCCTTCAGTCCGTCGGTCCGTCAGTCCGTCGGTCCTTACGTCCGTCCATCCGCCAGTCCGTTGTTCCTTCCGTCCGTCGGTCCCTCAGTCCGTCGGTCCTACTTACCGTCCGTCGGTCAGTCCTTCCGCTCCGCCCGTCAGTTCTTCCGTCCGTCGGTCCTTCCGTACGTCGGTCCGTCAGTCCGTCGGTCCGTCAGTCCGTTCCTTCCGTCCGTCGGTCCGTCAGTCGGTCAGTCCTTCCGTCCATCCGCCCGTCAGTCCGTTGTTCCCTCCGTCCATCGGTCCGTCAGTCCGTCGGTCTTTTTATCTTATACGTCATTTCCGTTTCTGGAATCTCGTGTGCCACCCTATAGGTTGGCACTTCAATTCCATTGGTAATCCGAAAACTTATAGGTTACCTATATTAAATAACAATCTGCAAGTACTTTTAGTATCTTTGCCTTTCTGCGGACCGTACCGAGTGGTCAGTCAGCCAGAGAGCAGAGGTACCAAGCGAAGATAGATAATGAAAAGTGCACTCGCGCGCGTTTACGTGTGTATGTACCTATGCAATGTATGTATGTATGTACATAGTATGTAGTGTACTCCTGTTTGATTGTAATTACTGCTGCATACCTGATTGGATGCGTATTGCACATACAAGCGCATCAAAATACCGATGAAATGTGACGCGTTTTTATCTTATTCGGTCAGAATGTTTAGCAGTAGATCCAGAGATATGTAGATATCTCTGGATCTACTACTAAACCTTGGGTGGAAAGTAGAGAGTAGTAGCATTCATAGGCGCCGACTACGTGGGTGCTCAGGGGCTCCAGCACCCACGAGGTGTGAGCAGTGGGTGCAGGCGCGGTCCCAAGGGGGGGGCAAAGGGTGTTTTGCCCCCCCCTGGACGATTAACAAAAACCCGGCAATACGTATGAATGAGCATGATATTTGGTCAAACATGTGAAACATGGCCCCAGTGATCAACGGAAACGCAAAGTAAGAGCTTTTTCGGTCAATTCGTGCGCTAGATGGCGCCAGTAGTACAAATACATCGCAGTAGTGTTAAAACTATCTCGTGGGTATTACTGCGATGATGGGTATTAATGATACGAAGCTACAATATTAGTCTATGATACGAAGGAGCAGATGAATACAATGGTTAGGCGTTTTAAATTTTGTTTTGAAAATGAAGAACATACTGTGCGTCACTCGTCTCGTCTCGTCTGTGCGTTCTGAGAGATCTTTTTCAACGCTGCGTCGTTTAAAAACCTGGCTGAGATCAACGATGAGTGAAGAACGATTGTGCGGCAATGTGCGGCCTGGCTCTTATGCACATCCACCGTGATGTAATGGTTGTTGTCGACAGAGTAATCTATCATCGCTTCGAGAAGTCAGGAAAACGCCGACTTCAATTTAATGTATAGGTGAATGCTCAGATACCAATACCTCCATGTAAGATGTATTTTTCAAATTAAATGTAATTATTATTATAAATACAACGAACTTGTTCAATTTTTTTTATTCAAAATTTTTTTTTAATTTTTTTATTGACAGCGCGACATATGGCGCCGAGCCACCCATAAGGTGTCTAACGACGCCCATGGACATTCGGTCGTATGCGGGGGTTGCGAATGCCATGCCGGCCTGACAGGTGCCCATTCACGCCCCTCTTGAAGGACCCGAGACTGTACTTGGGCGGAAATATATGGGCAGGGAGAGCGTTCCAGAGTTTACCGGTTCTGTAGAGGAAAGATCTGCAGAATCGATTGGTACGCATCCGCGGTAAGTCCAGCGTGTAGGGATGCAATCCCTGCCCAGTGCGCGTGGTGCGAAGGTGGAAAGGGGACGGCGGGATCGCATTAAACAGCTCCTCCGAGCATTCTCCATGGAATAAGCGATAGAACACACTTAGGGAGCCGACATCCCTACGGTGTTGCAGTGGTTCTAGATCGCAGGACACTTCGGGGTCACCCACTAGTCGCACGGCTCGATGCTGGATTGAGTCTAGAGGCGCAAGCTGGTATTTGGCAGAGCCATCCCACAGGTGCGAGCAGTACTCCAAGCAGGACCTGATCTGCGATTTATACAGAAGCAGCTTTTGGTCCGGCGTGAAGTACCGTCGCACCTTATTGAGTACGCCCAGCTTTTTAGAAGCCAGCTTGGCCTTCCCCTCGATATGGCGACGAAAGTTCAGGTCGTGCGACAGTTCGACTCCGAGGACCCCGAGGTGTTCGCTTAATTTAAGCGACGTGCCTTGGAATGAAGGAGCCGGTGTGAACGCCGCTCTCTTCGCACTGAACGCGCAAACTTGTGTCTTGGAAGCGTTGAATTTGACCAAATTACTACGGCCCCATTCAGAAATAGAGCCGAGTGTGTGTTCGAGCTCAGACACAAGTCATCGCATCTTCTCATCCACAACATCCCGACTGGCTGAAGGGTGACTGGTGTAGGATCCGTGTGCCGTACTGTCATCTGCATAGCAATGTATGTTGCCCAGAGACAGCATATCATTGATATGCAGAAGAAACAGCCTGGGTGACAACACAGATCCTTGTGGTACGCCGGCGTTCACTGACATGGCGTCCGACGAGCAACCGTCCACTAGGACCTGAATGCTACGCCCATGTAGGAAGTCGGCGACCCAGTCACAGAGGCCAGAAGGGAGTCCGTAAGCCGGCAATTTGCCCAAGAGCGACTTGTGCCAAACCCGGTCAAATGCCTTGGCAATATCAAGGCCAATTGCCAAGGATTCACCACATGACCTTCAAGCGATTCCCCCCAAAGGTGAGTGACGTACGCTAGGAGATCATCAGCAGATCGTTTTGGCCGGAAGCCGTATTGCCGATCGCTGATGAGGTCATTCGTCTCTAGGTACTTCATGAGCTGCGCATTTATAATGCGCTCCATCACCTTACAGAGAAGGGAGGTAATCGCTATAGGTCGGTAGTTTGACGGGTTTGAGCGGTCACCCTTTTTGGGGACCGCTTGCACAAACGCAGATTTCCAGGCCGCCGGCACACGGCCATTGGAGTAGGAGAGACGGAATAGGCGCGTAAAATGCTATATTCAGTCAACACGGATTGCCCCCCCCTGCTTCCATTGCTGGGACCGCGCCTGAGTGGGTGCGGAGCACCCACGACGATAGGTATAGGATTTGAGCTACATAAAAGTGCCTTATTTACTTACATGCCATTGAGCGGCCACATTTACACATTCGCACTAGTGGCGCGACGAATAGCGAACGTTACTATAGTAAGTACTCCTATATTATTCCATACCATTCAATAGAATATAGGGACACTACATGCGTAGGTACATCGTGCAAATGTGTAAATGCGGCAAATGCAAAACACTGTGCGAACGTTTTGCGAATCCATGCTGCCGGGTGCCGGGAGAATTAGAGAAAAATTGGAGAAGCATATGTCCAGCAGTGGACGTCAACACGTTGATGATGACGGTGATTGTTCCATAAAAAAAAAAAAAATTGCATGAGCACCCACGAGGATTTCTAAAAGTCGGCGCCCCTGTTAGCATTACTATGGTAGTAGGTTACTTAAAATGCGAATAATATTATTTTTTTTGTAGTAGCGTACTTAAAACGCCAATAAAACTTTTTTTTTTCTCTAATAAGTCGAGTAGGATTATCAATTAGCCTCGATGATCACCTTAAGATGCTCTCGCTGAGTGGTTGGGTCAAGTCAAGGGCCAGATCCAGAAGGCAGCCCTGCTCGACACTGCACGCATCGTCCGGAGGTTTCTCTCTTTGGGACCCGACCATTGGCATAGTAAAATGAGACGAGTAAGATAACTGGAGCCAATTTTTAAAATAACTACCTACGCTGCGCCGAGCCACCAGGGATGTCACAACTCACAACACTAACACAATTGACAGGTAGTGAGCATTATGGTGGAAATGCAATTCCAGAGAGAGAGATAGAGAGAGAGAGAGAGATAGAAAAAGATATAAAAAGAGAGGGAGAGATAGAAAGAGAGAGAGAGAGATAGAAAGAGAGAGAGATAGAGAAAGAGACAGAGATAGAAAGAGAGACAGAGATAGAAATAGAGACAGAGATAGAGAGAGAGACAGAGAGAGAGACAGAGACAGAGATAGAGAGAGAGAAAGATAGAGAGAGAGAAAGAGTGAGAGAGAGAAAGAGTGAGAGAGAGAGAAAGACTGAGAGAGAGAGAAAGAGTGAGAGAGAGAGAAAGAGTGAGAGAGAGAGAGAAAGAGTGAGAGAGAAAGAGTGAGAGAGAGAGAAAGAGTGAGAGAGAGAGAGAAAGAGTGAGAGAGAGAGAGAAAGAGTGAGAGAGAGAGAGTGAGAGAGAGAAAGAGTGAGAGAGAGAGAGAAAGAGTGAGAGAGAGAGAGAAAGAGTGAGAGAGAGAGAAAGAGTGAGAGAGAGAGAGAAAGAGTGAGAGAGAGAGAGAAAGAGTGAGAGAGAGAGAAAGAGAGAGAGAGAGAAAGAGTGAGAGAGAGAGAAAGAGTGAGAGAGAGAGAGAAAGAGTGAGAGAGTGAGAGAGTAAGAGAGTGAGAGAGTGAGAGAGTGAGAGAGAGAGCGAGAGAGAGAGCGAGAGGGAGAGAGAGAGAGAGAGAGCGAGAGCGAGAGCGAGAGCGAGAGCGAGAGCGAGAGAGAGAGAGTCAATAAAAAACACGCACTGCTGTTACCCCGACTGCCACGCATCCTGGCAGTCGGGGTAAGCAGAGTAATCGGTGTTGTGCTGCACGACCTCTGGTAAATTACAGCACAACACCGACCACCAAGTTCCGCAAAGCATTCCAACAAGATTCAACCGATCGAGCAGCAAGTACGGCACAAAGACCCACCTCGGTGGAAGTACCGTGCCAAGGTGAGAGGTGGTGAGTCTGTCGCCCTTTAGCACGGCATCGGCATCTCGTTCTTATCCCTTAGTCGCCTGTTACGACATGTACGGGGAGAGATGCAGTGGGGCTATTCTTTTTAAGTACCGGCCCCACATGGTAAAATATAACAGAACAAAAATAAAAAATAAAAAAAAATTATGTTAAATTTAGTAGAACGGACAGACATGCATTTGTTACGGAACCCTTCATTCATTTTTGCAGAATTTAGTAGAATGGACAGACATAAACGTGTTACGGAACCCGTAACACGTTAATAGTATTTATTATAAAATAACATAATAAACATAATAAATAACATAAAAGTATTTATTATAAAATAACCGGTTGGAGGACCTTGGTTGAAAATTGTAAAATTTAGTAGAACGGACAGACATGCATTCGTTACGGAACCCTACATGCATTTTGAAATAAATGTTAAATTTAATAGAACGGACAGACATGCATTCGTTACGGAACCCTACATTAATTTTGAAATAAATGTTAAATTTTGTAGAACGGACAGACATGCATTTGTTACGGAACCCTACATTCATTTTGAAATAAATGCCAAGCGCCGATAAAGATTTCACTTCAAAAATCGAGTGCTGGGCGACCATTACTGACTACTCGCGAGGGAAGGTGAGAATGCATGTAGTGGTTGTGTACAGACAGCGTGCGCAGGCGCGCGCTTGTGTGAGTGCGAAATCGGCGCGTTTGTATGAAGACGGCTATCTTGTGTGGTTTAACTATGCCATTGGTAGCCTTGGTTCGCCCCGCCGCCGCGCCGGCGCCGCCGCCGGTGGTGGAAGCTCCGTTTATATTTTTTATGTTAATTTTAGGTACCTATATATTTGTATTTTTAACGTTGTATATGTAAAATTAATATAAATATTATAAATGTGTAAATAAAGATATAAAATAAATATTAATGGTGTTATAGGCTGATATCAAAGATATTATGATGTACTAGCGTGCTGATATCACGGATGTTGTAGGTAGGTGATGTAGCCAACCGTGTCAGTTTCCATAAAAAAAAGATAATTTCAGAAATATGTAACGTGACTATAATCCTTAAAAAAAATACATTTTGTCGTAAATTTCTGTTTACTTTATGAAAAAATATATCACAATATAGCGAGAATATAGACAATTTACTTGTTTTGAGAAAAACCTGATTTCTGAAGGTTTACATTAAAAATATTTAGTTGTCTGAACACTGAGGCTCGCCCTCGACCTCGGCATGTGTACTTGTTCATACTTGACCGGCTTTCTGTAGGGTCCTGCCTGCTCCTGCCCGACATGGTTAGCTGCACGGGGTTGTCTCCACGGATCCCGGGATCAGATTGAATTGGAAACTGATCACGTCGATTTGTATCCACTGATACCGGGATCCGTTTCCATTGGCTCGTAAGTCGTAACCCGCTACACCCGTCATGTCAGGCCCATTTACGCATGTTCACTTGTTTCAATCGAATCTAAGTGTCATATCAGTGCTTAGTTCGGCAGTGCTTTGATTCTGTTAGCATGGACGACATGCTTTAATTACAAATTCGTTTTTTTTTTATTTGTAATTTAACTTATTATATATATTAATAACTTACTTGGTGGTAGGGTTTAACCCGCCCGGGTTGGTACCACCGCACTGAATGAAACGTCGGTCTAAACGGCTATGTAAATAGCAAGAACATTTGTAAATAGTTTGTGTTTTCCGACCAGTTCAGTGTAGCCGGCACGATCAAAGGGGGAAGCACTGACATGGCACCTAGTTCACCCGGTGTTATGGGCTGACATCACGGACGTTGTAGGTGATGGAGCCAACCGTGTCAGTTACCATAAAAAAAAAATACTTTTATTTCAATCTTTTTAAGAGACGTAATTGATGTATTGTTTGATTATTTGATTACTTACATACAAACATAGCTAAGAAAGAACCATCCCTGTTTCCTGTGTCCCTTTCTAATAGAAAAACTCGCATCCAAATCGGTCCATCCGTTTCGGAGCTATGATGCTACAGGCAGACAGACGGTAACAAACTTAACACTCCTCCTTTTGCTTCGGTGGTTAAAAACAGATCAGTGCTGTTTTTGTAAGCCCTACTCAGCGACGATAACCCACAGCAGCACAGGCTAGCTGCCATACCGGAGACGGGCCGGCGCGGCATGCCGCCGCCGCGGAAGCTCCGCTTACGTCGTCGTCGACGGCGGCGCCGGCGGCGGAGCACACAGACTTGACCCTGGCGCGGCGCGGCGACGCACAGTGGATCGACTCCATACAACCGATCGGACATAGGATTCTAAAAACATGAATTCATTATTTTTCAAAAACAAATGATGCCAATGTATTCTAATAAATTATTCACGTCGAAAACATTCTTACTCATTTTGCGATTAAACTTAAGTTTTGAAAGATATTTGAAGAAAACTGATTTCATTGTATGGAAAAATCTTTAAAAAAAATATTTCTCGCGATTTTCGCCTATTTTCACAATTTAATGACAATTATAATTTTTAATGAGATATTTTCTAAATATCACCCAAACATACTTACTACGCCAACCAACGCCCTTTGGAGTTATGAGGCAGAATATGGGTTTTCCTTATGTAATGTTTTATTTTTCGATGTCGCACTGCCACAAAACGTGAACAAACACCACATACTTAGGCAGAATGTGCACCTACAGGTACCTCATCACCCCCCCCCCCCCCCCCCCCCCCTCCCCCTCCACCCACGTACCTACAACTTGCGCAAAACGCTGTGGAGTGTGAAGTCTCGCTCTACCCATCGCACGTAACGTACCTACCGCTTCTTAGTCGCGCAGTGAGCTTTGTCACGCGCGCACGCGCATTTCGTGTTTCCGTTCGGATTGAGTTGTGTTTATTATGGCATTCCGCAGTTTTGTAACTTACTTGGACCTTTATGTTGCTTTACGCAACCATGGAGATATCCGCGATTACCAACATTTGTGCAGTGTTTGCAAAATCAGATTTGAATTTGAACCTAAGTGAAAGTTTCGAGCAACATGAGTTCGAAAAATGATGTCGTAATTTCTGCTACCGCGTGTGTTCAAAATGGAGAGCTTCGGGTAACAGTGCAGAGAAATTCAAACAGGAGAATTCTTCGTGGCTACCTAGATTCTGAAACCACGAAGTCACAGATTACAGATAAATCACTCCATAGAAAAAGTTCCATACCTACGGCTTTAATAGCCTACAGTTTTACGTCGCCAGTCGCTGCGTGCGAAAAAGTACCTAAACGAAAGAGCGTAAAGTGATTATTGCTTTGCGCTAGGGCTGCTACTTTCGATAAAAATATAAATTCATTACACAATATAATATTATAATAAAGAGGAAATATGTGTTAATGTTTGTTCATGAGCTACAGCACATATTTAAAAATGTTTTTACTGTTAGATAGGTACCTATATTTTTTTTGGTTTAACATATAGGCTACTTACTAGCTTTTGCCCGCGGCATCGCCCTCGTTAAAGTATATTAAAGGAAGAAATTAGTTCGGCCCGAAAATGCTTCAGGTAATCCTACCTACTACCCCTGTAATGTTATTAAATATTTATCAGTGATAGGAATAGGTAGGGCTTCTAACTTCGAGGAACAGAGTAAAAGATTGGAGACTTCCTTACGACGAAATTAAAATATTATTTTCGTTCCTGGGTACGAAAATAATATTCATGGTGTCTTAATTGCGCGATTTAAAAAAAGTGGCCGCCATTTTGAACTTTTTAGTTACTGGACCGATTGCTTTCAAAATCGATATCTGGGTGTCTGTATGGGCTCTGAATACCAATCCGTTGTAAAAATTTAAAAAAAGTGGCCGCCATTTTGAACTTTTTAGTCACCGGACCGATTGTTTTCAAAATCGATATCTGAGTGTCTGTGTGGGCTCTGATTACGAATCCGTTGTCAAATTAAAAAAAAGTGGCCGCCATTTTGAACTTTTTAGTTACTGGACCGATTGTTTTCAAAATCGATATCTGAGTGTCTGTGTGGTCCCTGATTACGAATCCGTTGTCAAAATAAAAAAAAGTGGCCGCCATTTTGAACTTTTTAGTTACTGGACCGAAAAAAAACTAAAATGTTATAAATGTTCACTACAGATTCGTATTCAGAGCACACACAGACACCCAGATATAGATTTTGAAAGCAATCGGTCCAGAAACTAAAAAGTTCAAAATGGCGGACACTTTTTTTAAATTTTGACAACGGATTCGTATTCAGAGCCCACACAGACACCCAGATATCGATTTTGAAAGCAATCGGTTCAGTAACTAAAAAGTTCAAAATGGAGGCCACTTTTTTAAAATTGTGACAACGGATTCGTATTTAGAGCCCACACAGACACTCAGATATCGATTTTGAAAACAATCGGTCCGGTAACTAAAAAGTTCGAAATGGCGGCCACTTTTCTTTAATTTTTACAACGGATTGGTATTGAGAGCCCACACAGACACCCAGATATCAATTTTGAAAGCAATCGGTCCAGTAACTAAAAAGTTCAAAATGGCAGCCACTTTTTTTAAATCGCGAAATTAAAACACCATCGAAAATAATATTTTAATTTCGTCGTAAGGAAGTCTCCAATCTTTTACTCTGTTCCTCGAAGTTAGAAGCCCAACCTATTCCTATCACTGATAAAAATTTAATAACATTACAGGGATAGTAGGTAGATTACCTGAAGCATTTTCGGGCCGAACTAATTTCTTCCTTTAATATACTTTAACGAGGGCGATGCCGCGGGCAAAAGCTAGTAAGTAGCCTATATGTTAAACCAAAAAAAATATAGGTACCTATCTAACAGTAAAAACATTTTTAAATATGTGCTGTAGCTCATGAACAAACATTAACACATATTTCCTCTTTATTATAATATTATATTGTATAATGAATTTATATTTTTATCGAAAGTAGCAGCCCTAGCGTCACCGAGTTTGCTTCAAGGCCACGCGGCTGCAAAGCAATAATCACTTTACGCTCTTTCGTTTAGGTACTTTTTCGCACGCAGCGACTGGCGACGTAAAACTGTAGGCTATTAAAGCCGTAGGTATGGAACTTTTTCTATGGAGTGATTTATCTGTATTAAGTAATCTGTGACTTCGTGGTTTCAGAATCTAGCTAGCCACGAAGAATTCTCCTGTTTGAATTTATCTGCACTGTTACCCGAAGCTCTCCATTTTGAACACACGCGGTAGCAGAAATTACGACACCATTTTTCGAACTCATGTTGCTCGAAACTTTCACTTAGGTTCAAATTCAAATCTGATTTTGCAAACACTGCATAAATGTTGGTAATCGCGGATATCTCCATGGTTGCGTAAAGCAACATAAAGGTCCAAGTAAGTTACAAAACTGCGGAATGCCATAATAAACACAACTCAATCCGAACGGAAACACGAAATGCGCGTGCGCGCGTGACAAAGCTCACTGCGCGACTAAGAAGCGGTAGGTACGTTACGTGCGATGGGTAGAGCGAGACTTCACACTCCACAGCGTTTTGCGCAAGTTGTAGGTACGTGGGTGGAAGGGGAGGGGGGGGTTGGGGGGGGGGGGTGGGGTGATGAGGTACCTGTAGGTGCACATTCTGCCTAAGTATGTGGTGTTTGTTCACGTTTTGTGGCAGTGCGACATCGAAAAATAAAACATTACATAAGGAAAACCCATATTCTGCCTCGTAACTCCAAAGGGCGTTGGTTGGCGTAGTAAGTATGTTTGGGTGATATTTAGAAAATATCTCATTAAAAATTATAATTGTCATGAAATTTTGAAAATAGGCGAAAATCGCGAGAAATAATTTTTTTTTATATTTTTCCATACAATGAAATCAGTTTTCTTCAAATATCTTTCAAAACTTAAGTTTAATCGCAAAATGAGTAAGAATGTTTTCGACGTAAATAATTTATTAAAATACATTGGCATCATTTGTTTTTGAAAAATAATGAATTCATGTTTTTAGAATCCTATGTCCGATCGGTTGTATGGAGTCGATCCACTGTGCGACGGCGCGGCGACGACGCGCGACGCTCTGGCGACACGCAGATGGCAAGCCGCGAGAATGCGAGACATGAGTAGGGTGACCATTTCGAAATTTGAAGTCCTGAAAAAAAGCCGGACATTGAAAAAAAAAGGTTCGATGTCGTGGGGCAACAGACAGAAGCGACCTGCATCCTTCCCTCCAATGTACAGTTTGGGGTCCTTCAAACATAATGTATATTTTTATGTAATGTATAATTTGATAAAGAAAGCACTTCTGCAAAACAGATGTTTACCTAGTGCAGGATGCTAATGCCACGTGCTGTTTTTAAAAATTTATAAATAATAAATAAAATGAGAAGGTGCACCTAGCTGGCCGACATAAATATCCGAATGCCCGTGGGCGCCGTCGGACTACACCTCTGCGTTAGTCTGGCGCGCGCCGTGTGTCGTGCGTGCTTCCCATAAAAAATAAAAAGCGAAGTTTCTTGCGCTTTGTATTTCATATCCATTTTTATTTCGATCGGGATAGCGCCATCAATGCGATATTCCTTTCAAATTATACAATGGTTCGACTTCAGAAGACTCAAAAGATTGCGCTGGACAGAGCACCCAACACTCCTCATGTTAGAACCCCAACCCAAACGTGCGTTAAAAGTTTCGCTTCAAAAAGTCCGTACATTTTAGTCAGTTAAATAAAGATTGAAGAAGGATTTATCTTTAAGTAATCTAATGCGAAAATTCGACATCCATTGAAAATGTTTCCATCTAAATAAAAAAACCGGACAAATGAAGAATGGATGGCCGAAAGTCCGGAAGTGTCCGCACAAATCCGGAGCGATGGTAACCCGAGACACGAGACATCTTGCTGGGTGGACTTGCGTGCGTGATATTGTGTGTGTGCAGTGTAGAAATGGAACCTCATGTCCTCATCACATCAAGTTATCTATCATGCAATTTAGTCAGAGAGCAAAAACAATATGTGACCTGTTTGAAACATGTTAATATTAATTACTAAACAATTTACAAAATCCGACGCAAACCATTATGAAAAAAAGGCATAGAATATTTTTAATGTAGGTTATATTAAGTAAGTAACTATTTTTATTTAACGTGTTCAACAGTGTATAAAGCTTAACATTTTCAACCGTTGAACTAGCGATGAATTTTTAATTAATAATTTATTTATTATATCTGAGTATAAAATAATATTAATTATATTTCATTATTTATCTATTTTTTATTTATTATAGGTACATTATTTATTATTACTTCTTCTTTTTTATTTCATTTTAAATAATAACTATTTATTGTAACTTCTTTGTTTAACATCAATTTATGTAAATGATTTCAACGTAAATTTGAGAAAGTTTTACTAGTTTAGGAATGTAGATGAAAAACCGCTGGTAACATAGTTATGTATGTTTATACTGTTGATTTTCCAAATAAATAAATAAATAAATTGAGCAGCGTTGGCAAAAAGAATATGTTTTATAAAAAAAAAATATTGAAACATTTTTTAGACCTGGACCTTAGTTACCATATAGGCGTAAGTATAAAATAATTAATTTTCTTTCTTCAGAGCCGAAGTAGTACCTACGACTAGGAACCACACGTAAGTTAAACTAATAGCCGCTAATAGTTAGTCCACATCATTCATACAGGAAGCTCTGTTAACGTTCATCTAACTTCGAACCAGGGATGGGCATCGCACGATGAAAACATTTTATCGATAATTCAAAATACTGGAAGGTAGCTAAGAACTTTCCAATGGGCTCGACGGAACGTATAGACAACGGAAGAACAGACAAGATGGTTAGCGAACAGACAGGCAAACGGATAAACAGACAGCAGCACGAGTCAGTAAGCGACAGACAGAGAGCCTAAAGGCTTCTAATTATCAAATCTGAAATTTAAATAAAAACCCTCTTACCATTCACGAGATAATGACGTCCGAAAATCACAATTTTTATGACCTAGGAAGCAAAAAGCAGCGACGTAATACAAACTCTTTGCTAGGAAGTTCAAAATTGGTTTGGAGGTAGGTTATTGGACGATTATAAAGGGAAAAGTCTGAAATCGTCATATTAAGGATAGAAGAGAGAAAAGCAAGCGTAAATCATCGATGGCGTAAATGCAGAAAATAACTGTAATTACCGTATTAAAGTGTTTAAAGTAATTTAATGACCTATACCTGACCTACTTATATCTCACAACATACGACTCTCAAACATCCAAAGGTTGACTGGGAGAAATCCCTGTAAGGGATAAGTCCGCCTTTGCCCCTCATGTAAATTACTTATCGTTTGTTACTGTTAAATGTTTTGGAGCAATAAAGTATTTCTATCTATCTATCTATCTATCTAACCTATAATTAAAAAAACAGAAGATAGTATACTTGACAAAAAATAATGATATCCCACCAAAAACAAAAATGTGAAAAGCCAAGTTCATGAGTAGCAAAGAACATAACAAATTTTCTTTTAAAGCAACTGAAGAACGTTACAAGAGCTATCTAAGGAAGAGCGATTTAAGGAACTTCGAAAGAACTTGGTATCCAGTTAGATCTCACTTCTTTTATTAGCGAATCCGTTATCCGAGTGCTTATCTTGCACGTTTATTTTTGTTGCGAACTTGGTTTTTTTTCACATTTACGTTTTTGGTGGGATTTACTTACGTTAACACCCTATGATAGATATATTTGTATTTAAATTGTACCTGTTGTGGTAAAGCCTATTTGTATTTGTCTGACAATAGTCTCGATTGTAGTTTGTAGTCTCTGACGGTAGTTTGAAAGTACCCGCCCACGCACGGATTCCGCACCTCGGTTCCGCTATCTCCAAGTAGTTATACCATAGTTATATATCAAACTAATAAATAACTATGAACCCACTAGGTATCCTGCATGCAAACTTGGCGAACTAATCATTCGATGATACATACAAGTATGTCAATCGCCGATTGTAAAAAAAACGGGCAAGTGCGAGTCGAACTCGCGCACCGAGGAGGGTTCCGTATCGCCATGTCATGGTCAGCGCCACTCACGCCATCTATGGCGATAGTTAAAATGCTTCATACTACACTTTTTAGTTTCTTAAGGGTCTCCCGTGAATTTTTTAATTTTTCTTATTTTTATTATTTGTTGCTATGTCGGCCTAACATAATAAATTAATAACATATATCATATAATAAATAATATATATTCTGTGAAAATAGTAACTTATTAGGTTAAAAAAGTCTAATCAAAATCGGTTCAATTATTGTTTTCAAGATATATATTGAGAACCCATCGGTTGTCTAGAAATCGTTTCTTTGTCGCACCGCTAGGGTGTGGAACTGTCTTCCGGCTAGTGTATTTCCCGAATCCTTTAACCTGGGTGTCTTCAAACGTCGTATTACTAAACAGCCTAGCAACAGTCCGCAAATCTGCTGGCATGGCACCTAACTGAGCGTGGTTTCGCGAGGAGAGGTGATTTTGGCTCTGTCGACTGCACCATTGGTCTCTCGGCACAGCCACCCATGTTAGTTTACATAAAAAAAAATATTGTTAAGGTGTGTGGTACCAATCACTGGAAAAACAAGTCGTCGGCTTAACGCTCAATTCTACGCAGAACTTTTAACTATGTGATATAAATAAAAAGAGTGAAAAATAAAAACATTGCACCGACTTCAAAAAACAACAACAACTTAAAAGTTTTAAATTCTATTTTGATTCATATTCGGACCTTGAGTTGAAGGCGCGGCGGTACAAAAGCACCCCTGCTTTATAGATGGACCCCTTTTGTGCTTTTGTACCCCCTTCAACTCAAGGGTCCGATATTAATCAAAATATTATTTATATATATTAATCTCACTTATTAAGTTGTGGTAGTTGGTTAATTTAACTTAATATTATATTCTATTTTATTTAACACTTTTTAAGCTCTAGTTGTTTTTTTTTTTAAATAAGTCAGTTAAAAAGCAAATTGACGCAACTCCATTAACGCCATTGTTATTTTTGTAACATTACATTACTAACGTCTGAAATTGTTTACAATATTTATTATACATGTGTAATGTAATGCATGAACCACGTCACGTATACAGGGTGTTCCAGGATACGGTTTCCTAAATTCAGGGTTCGAAAGAGGTTCATATTTGAAAACGAAAAGCTCTGAAACTTTTTCCCAGATTCGGTCATTTTATAGTACTTTTTGGTAAAAATCGTTTCATCGAGATTTGGTGGACAGTTGACATCCGCCTTTATTAAATAATTAATATAAAATTACTAAATTGCAATTTTTTACTAGTAGAATTGAACTGCATGCAGGTAAGTTCCAAACACTTAAATTTAAATGACATCAAAAGAAAAAGGGGACTGATGAACTAGGTCATTGCACTCCCTAGACCTAGACAGCACCTCCCCATACTCACTGTCCATCGAGTTTTTATTACAATTTTCAAGTTTTGTATGAAAAGAAAAATACGGAATTTCAATTTGAGTGATAATGATTTTTTTCTTCTAATAATGAGTACTTTCTATTCCTGAAGTTTCTCAAGCCTTTTCTGAAACACCCTGTACAAACCAGCAAGAAAGATGAACATGACAAACGCGTAGTGGCGTATTGCATTCCGTACGCAATTAAATAATTAACTGACGTACTAGATAACACAAAATTTAATAATGGAATTTACTTACGTACGCCTATATTGTTTATTTCCTCGTCAGTCCTCGTCAGAATCAGAGGAAAACTGAGTCAGGTACAAGAAAGATGTGTCTCTGCTCTGAATGTAAATATTTATTACGTCAGCTTCGGTAGCTCAGCAGCGGTGCGATCGGTCGACTGGCGCTCGTGATCATAAGCACAACTGGGCGCGGCGCAGAACTCGGACGAGTTACCGTTCGACCGTTGTTGCAGGTTTAACATCAAACTGACCCTGCAGTGTCCTGTGAGTAAAAATTTGAGATGGTAGGTGATAGATATGATTAATAATAGCACATGCGTGGTCTTCCTGCTAAATTTCTACCCAGATCTCGCTGTAATAAAGGAACTGTATGACAATAAATCTGAGCAGGGTTGGCAGGTGTCCGCTTTTACCGCGGACAGTCCTTTTTTTGAAGTATTGTCCGCGGAAAAGTTTTAGGCTTCCGCGGACAAAACAAAAGGGGGATAGATTTTTCGTAAAAGTTTTACCCGAAAAATCATTTGGTGAAAAATGTCCTCTTTTTTATCTGGACCATCTGGCAACCCTGTCTGAGTGCAGTGCATTGCCTAGAGATGATGAACAAATAATCTCTACTCCTTATAAAAGGGAACGCCTGTCTGTGTGTATGTTTGAGGTAAACTCCGGAACCACCACGGACTGACATCGCGGATGTTGCAGGTGATATAGCCAACCGTGTCTTCACACCATCAGTTTCCATGAAAAAAAAAAACAATATTGTTAAACTTTGAAAATATGCCGTTTATTTTCAAACCTTGTCGAGTGGGTCGTCTTCAAGAACTAATTTTATTAGATTTTTTTGTCGGTTTACTACACTACGGTTTACTACACTACTGTTAGCGCGCACGTTCGTGGCCTCTGCGGGCGGAGGCCGATAGATCTTTAAACGATTATCCCTGTTTTGTCTTCGTACTTCAACCACGCAATAAAACCTTATTAGATAAATAATTTAATGTCATAAATAAAAAAGAGTTTTCGTAAATGTCGTTACTTTCAGAGATTGATTCACAACACTATACATTCCATTCTCGCTTTCCTGCCGGAGGCCACGAACGTACGCGCTGAATGTAGAAATAAGTCGAGTTTCTGTGAATAGAATCTTCGCAAACAAAAGTATAAAAACGATTTGCAAGTCGCAGCGACTGTAGAGAATGATGCGCTCAACTCCAATTTCACGCGTTACTTTACCTGCAATAGGAACCTTTACATTTTTTTACATCCTATTTATGATTTACGACTTTGGCGGATTCGCACATTTGCCCGACACTTCTGTGGAGAGCGAGACAGACGCAGGACGCCCTCTTTACTTATTGGCGTCCTTGGACTCTATCCAGCGCCGCGCTATCCGTCTAATTGGTGATGCGTGATCCCAAGCTCACGGAGGGACTTGAATCATTGGGCCACAGGCGAACAATCGGTTCTCTTAGCCTGTTCAATAGGTACTACCATGGACGTTGCTCTGATGAATTGGCTTCCCTGATCCCTCCAGCCCTCATCCGTCTCCGCCACACCCGCCGGACTCGCTCGGAATATCCATATGTTGTTGACATCCAACTACTAAGAACACATCGTTTTTCGAAATCGTTCCTGTGTTGAACGGCGAAAATATGGAACCGTCTTCCGGTGAGTGTGTTCCCCACCACCTATAACCTGGGAATCTTCAAAAGGCGTGTCAATAAATTAGACGACAACCTTTTTGTCCGCCTCATAGCCGGCATGGCGCCTCTCTGAGCGTGGTTTCGCGAGGAATGGTGTTATTGGCTGTGTCTGATCTTCCGTTGAAGTATTGGGCACAGACACGCGCGCCGGCTGTCTATAAAAAAAGGAGGACGCGGGACGACGACGCGTCGTCGCGCGTCACGCGTGTCGTCGTCGCATCTTGGACGTTAGTTTCAGAGTCGACCAGCGAGTGTGGCAAGAAGCATAGTTCCTGATCTGAGGTTTAAACAGACATAGTTTAATCTCCTTTTATACTATGTAAGAGACCCCATACAGGATAAGCAAGCACCACGGTGCAAATTCCACGGGTGCAAGCAAGATAGCGACACGGCGATCATTCCCTTCCGCATTGTCATGCAGCAGGTGGGTCTTCGTGCCTTACTTGCTGCTTGATAGTTATATTGACCACTTTGCCAAACGCGGTGGTCGGTATTGTGCTGTAGTTTATTTGTATTTGCTGGAGTTTTTGCAGCACAACACGGCTAGGTAAAAGCCAAGCAAGGTACATTTTTTTTTATTTCAATGTTTCCAATTTCATTATTTCATATACATAAGTATGATTGTTGTTTCATTTTATTATACAAACAATATGTATTTCTATCTATCTGTTCGCGCCAGCGTCTCGATAGCGTCGCTGTGTTAGCTTGCGGATCGTCGTGAATCGAGATTTCATGACGATCCCAAAAATTGCCCCTTTGTAAAATATTTCACCGGCGGCGTCCCAGAGATTTTGCAATGGTACCTAAATTGAAATTCCAAGAATTGGGAGAAATAACACATAGGTAACTAAAACTTCCTGGTTCTCGATGTTGTTACAGAATCATAATGGTGTAGAATATAAGAACAAACAGGAATGTTAAATTTCCAGGATATTTTACTTTTAAGTGTTGCTAAAGTTTTTGTCTAATGAAAACAAATGCCAATAAATTTATAAGGCAAAATGTAAGAGATAAGTACCTAAATGCTTGTTATTTCATCAATCCGGTATGGGTGGCTGAGTTAGAAGGGTGAAAGCACATACTCCGTCCGACCAACCAATATCACCTCCGAAAAGGCAGGTGCCATATCGGAGACTTTTTTTTTTTGGAAACTGACACGGTTGTCTACATCACCTACAACATCCGTGATGTTAGCGCATAACACTGGGTGAACTAGGTGCCATGTCAGTGCTTCCCTTCATTTCATGTCGGCTATACTGAACTGGACGGAAAACACGAACTATTTGCATAGCCGTTTCGACCGACGTTAAAATAATATTTTTTTCTATTACTTAATTACTTGATTACAAACATAGCTAACAACCATCCCGATTAAACCAGCTTTCTAATGAAAAAAACCGCATCCAAATCGGTCCAACCGTTTGGGAGCTACGATGCCACAGACAGACACACCCATACACATACACGTTAAACTTATAACACCCCTCTTTTTCGGGGGTTAAAATTAAACATATTTATATCTCTTTCACATCTGGGGGATTCTTATATCTTTGTCAACACCTCTGTACGAGCCGTTTATGTTGTAGAATATCTAAATAGCATCGTATGGAATCATGCATGACAATAGGAGTTATACTATTTTTTTTTTATTTTATGAATACTTTGGTCAGAACCATAACTCAAGAAACTATCGGAAATGTACAGTTAAGGGTCTTCAACTTTCTCTTGGCTGTCCAAAAAAAAACCCTACCTGAACATGTCGAGTCTCATTGTCCATCGGATGCTTATTGTCTGTGGCTTAGACAGAAGAGTACAAAGGGCTTTTCCTAGAAGCGCCCAAAATGTTCATGAAACGTGGCATTTTGGATTGTAAAATTTTAAATGTGGACAAATACTGCAGCAGCGTCGCTTTATAGAAGTGTTAGGTTTGTTTGGTCTACCTACATCAACTAGATTCATTCAATTAATTTTAGTTGCCAGTCTAGCGACCTGCGCTGCCCCTTTCAGTATTGCATATTTTTTATATAAACTGACACGGTTGGCTACATCACCTACAACATCCGTGATGTCAGCCCATAACACCGGGTGAACTTGGTGCCATATCAGTGCTTCCCTTCGGTCGTGCCGGCTACACTGAACTGGACGGAAAACACAAACTATTTATATAGCCGTTTCGACCGACCTTTCATTCAGTGCGGTGGTACCATCCCGGGCGGGTTAAACCCTACCACCTAGTAATATAAGGAAGTCATATCCCTTAGTCGCCTTTTACGACATACACGGGGAGAGATGCAGTGGGGCTATTCTTTTAAAATACCGGCCCCACACAGTATATCGTTGGCGTATGGACCGGAATTAATGAAGCACACGTGATTTGTCTCAGAGCCACTTTTCTTTCGCCCGCTCCCCTTGGGGCGCTTGGGCGCACATGCTCTCGACTTAGCGATTTATGCGTTGAACTATCAAAAACTCACCCTCAGTGACCCACTTCTTCGAGAAAGTATATCGTTTACGTTTGCGACTTACCGTTTTCGAGAAAGTACTTACATCGTTTACCTGAACGCAACCCCTTTTGTGTTACTTTCTGCCTTCGGCCTCGTCCATAATGACTTACTTTCTTCTTTTAAAATTCGAATTTTACGCGAGCGAAGCCGCGGGAAGTAAATTACTTTATTATACAATACAGCGTGCGCGAACATCGTCGTGTTTACTTATAACTTATAACTCAAAAACAATCCATGGGGTTTCATCTATCACTTCCATTCCACCGAGAGGATTGGCAAATCAGTAAGACTTGCCTAGTCTGCGAAAAGCTGCGGGTTTTCGTTTCATTCTCTTTCCGATCCTGTTCGTTTCTCGAAACAGAAAGGTCGAAAACGAAAAGTAGTTCGTCTTGTTCGTCAGCTTCATTGGTAAAATTTATTAGATGGCATTTTCACGATCCCCGTTCCGGTCAGACACTTTCGCTACATCTTCTTAAGTTCAGTACCACTAACGGAACCTAATGGTGTGTGACTCGTGCGTCCGTCCATCTGTATATGTCTGTCAACTTTTGTTCTTTATGGAATGTGACATGGTCGGTTATTAGTTGGTACATCATCTGCTACACGCCGTGATGTCACCTCATTACCTTGTATCTGTCGGAACTGGTGTCATCCAGGAAAACGCGGATGATTTTTCGTTTTGATCGACAGGAGTGATGCTTCAGGTGCTTGCCTTTGTTTTTTTTTTTCGTGCATTCTTCGCTCTCGACGAAAGCAGGTACAAATCGCGAATTTTCCTGTAGGTGTCAAGTCAACCGAACATTCTCCCGGAGAGTGCTGGCTGGCACCGGTAGGTCAGATGCGAGAGCAATGAACCGGCGCGAGGCGCGAGCCGCCTCCACCACCGTCGCGCGCCGCCTACACACGCCGGCTAACAGTACCGGAGATGTACTGCCGATGTATCGGTCAGGGATGCGCTCTAGAACCGCCGCCGTTCAACGATCGTTGTCTTGTTTTTCATTCAAATTTCGAACACAAATCAGAGAAACGGCTAGATTGGGAATATACCGCTCTGTATGGGAGGGAAAACGGTGGGAATCTGCAAATCTGCAATCAGCGAAGGAAAGAAAAAATAGGGCAGTCGCCGTGGCCGGCTGGCTGACGGCGAGGAGCGGTCACTTTGTCCGTCCTAGAGTAGGACGGACGTCCTGGTAGGGCGGTCGCAGTGACCGACTGCTGGCTATTAGGTGCGAGCGGCATCGAAGCCGCTACTGCTGCTGGCGCGTTCCACAGTCTCTCGACTGCTGCAGCTGCCAGTGTGGTGAAGAAAACAGCGAATGAAGCGAATGAATCGTGAATTTCGGTCGGAGAGCCTCCTTGCTCGATATCGTCCCCTGCGACTGCGCCGGGGCGATGGTGCTGGAAAAAACATGTCCCGCCAGTTCGATTATCACAGCGAAAAAGAACAAAGTAATTAATTATGAAGTGATGAAAAAAATTACGTCTCACAGATGGACCGTTTTTGATGCGGTTTTTTTTAAAGCTTGAAATAAAAGTTACATTACAAATTTAAAAAAAACTCCCGACCCTTAATAAGTCTAAAACAATTTTCGTTAAAGGAGTCGCGGGACCGCTAATTAAATAAAAAATATAAACACTCAAGAGCTCCGCGAGTATTTATTTTTTACGAAAATTATGACTTTTCAAGGGTCGGGTTTTTTTTCTCAAAACTAACTTCGCAAAGACAGATTGGTAACCCACCGCGGTGCAATCAAATTTAACTTTATCGACTGTAAATTTATCCACAGTATTATCGACTCGAGAACATCACTAGATGCCCAGCTGCGGGGCCGACGTATGCAGTACAGCCTCCGCGCAATGCAGCCTCCCTCCCTCCGCGCGCGCTGGCTTGAGTCGGTTGCGCAGACTTACTGAGTTGGTTGCATGCAGTGCAGAGAGCCGTGAGCGAAATTCAATGCAATCAAGTGGAACGCCACTACAGATTGAACAAGTTGTCTTGAAAATTGCGAACTGACGAACTAACGACGACGACGCCATGTTGGTAACAGGGACAAATCTATGTATGTATTTTACTTCCCTTGATTAGTTGATTTGTTTAATCAATTAATAAATTATCTATTAAAAGTACCCGACACGCACTAAAGTAGTCGATATTGGACACCGGGTGGTTAAGCCCAAGTGGCAGTGGGCTGGGCACGTTAGGCGAAGAGACGACGACCGTTGGAGTAATCGTGCCCTACACGCCGCCGGCCGCCAGCATTTATCCACGGCCGCGGCCGTGGACAGCAAAACGGACGGAGTGAGTGGTGTTGCCACGTGGTCGGTAGCGGCCGGGATTGTCCCGGAATTAGTTAATGTGTCCCGGGTCCAGGAATTGTGTAAATTGTCCCGGGTAAACATTTTAAATACGCCCCAAAGGAATATGCAAAAGCTACTTCATGGACTTGACGAGCGTGATGCAATATTATCTGTTAGAGACAATTCAAAATACAAGTGGAAATAGATTTACGAGCAAAGTATTCGGATAAGATAACTATGAAGCAACAAGTAAGGAAGGCACGAAGACCCACTCGCTGCATGGCATGTCACGGTTGGAGGACCGTTCCAAGGTGAGAGGTGGCTATCGATCCTGTCGCCCTTTAGTACGGCATCTTGTCCTTATCCCTTAGTCGCCTTTTACGACATACACGGGGAGAGATGCAGTCGGATAGTAACAAAAGTACCGCCACACCACAGAGTACCGTCCTTACACGGTGACGAATTAATTTTTTTTAAATAATTATTTTTGTATGTCCCGGAATTTTGACCGACCCATCTGCCAACCCTATACGGAAACCTAATACCGCCGTGAATGAATTTCCATGAAAAGGAATAAAATGTGTTGGTAAAGTTGGCGGATCGTTTGGAGGGCGGAGTTACTGCAGCAGCGCGCGCCTCCGCTGCGCCGCGCCGCCGGGCGGGCGCGGCGCGGCGAACCGTGCCCCTTCCATGCTAAAACGACGAATGTGCAAAAAGGTCATTCTGAGATAATAGTTGTCAAAGTTTTGTGCTAAACTAAAATAACCGATGTTACAAATTCGTGACTATGGCATGGCTAAAATTGAAGAACTTCTAAATTATTCTAAACTAGCTGTGCCCGCGGCTCCACCCGCTCTCATATTTGACTTTTCTGCTAACCTCATAAGCCATTTAGCGTGATAGTAAGTAGCCTATAGTTGATGGGAAGAATCAAGCTATGAGTTGATTTTTTTTTATTAAAATCGGTTCAGTGGTTCTCGAGTTATAAGCGGACAGACAGACAGACAGAAAGCAGACGTTGGATTTTAAGGAAGGAGTTCAGTGGTTCTCGAGTTATAAGCGGACAGACAGACATACAGACAGAAAGCAGACGTTGGATTTTATTAAAGGTAAGGAAGGAAGGATTATCTATCATACAATTATTTCACGAATAATAAACATTAGTGTGTTTGGCAAAGTAAAATCGAAAAAAGTCACATTCGTTATTATTTTCACAACAAAAAAATATCTCTTGAGTACCGATAATTTAGAGATTCGTGACTAAGATTTGATAAAAATTTATGAAACTAAATCAAAAGGTCATTTTCGCCAAAATTGCACATTCGTCGTTTTAGCATGGGAGGGGGGACGGTTTGTCATGCATGCCCCGACACTCGGCAGGCGCAACGCAAGAGGTAAATCGTAAATTAGCGAGTTCTCGGGCTGCAGTTTGGTTTGATGGCGCCCAAGTCGACGAACCCTATGAAATTTTTTTGGGCTTGTGTATGTTTGTATTATTTACTAGCTGAGCCCGCGGCTCCGCTCGCGTGAAATTCGTATTCCAAAGAAGAACGTAAGTAACTAAGGGCGAGGCCGAAGGCCGAGCTGCGTTCAGGTAATCGATAAACCTTCTTAAAGAAAGTAACTAACTAAGGGCGAGGCCGAAGGCCGAGCTGCTTTCAGGTAAACGATAAACCTTTCTCAAATAAAGGAAGTATTTAAGCGCGAGGCCGAAGGCCGAGCTGCGTTCAGGAAGACGATAAACCTTCTGGAAGAAAGGAAGGAACTAAGTGCGAGGCCGAAGGCCGAGCTGCGTTCAGGTAAACCAAAAACCCTCTTCCGCCTTCGGGCCTCGCCCTTAAAGACTTCCTTTGTTCGATAGAATATAATATCGTTTACTCAATCTATTTATTTCATAAAAATAAAAAAGTAATATTAATAACTAAAGAATTAAACCTACCTAACAAACATTAAAATAACTATCAAAACGGGCATTTTCAAATGTTCTTAGAGCACTTGCGGCATTACCCCGCTGGATGGCAAGGCTTACCCTTTGAATGAAGTACATAAGCCCTTGATGGCGGGACACCAGTTGCGTCAACCAGCTCACGCCTCTTTTTTGGCTTCACTGCTCCACGGACCGAGGGTTTCAACCGCAAACGCAACAAATTCGAAATCTTGAATTATATTTCTATATTTGCTGCGTTTGAGGCTCTCCGCCCCAGCCTCGGCCGCGCCAGCCGCTCTTGAAGATGTCCTAACGTGACTTGGAGCCAATGTGAGAACAAAAGTGGCGTCCCACATCAAAGAACTACCCTTAGTCCATGGCACTAAGGTGATAGCATCGGGCCTCTTGCCATCCAGCCGGGAATAACCGCGAGGTTCTAGGATGCACGGTATATTTGCCGTTAGAAGCGTGGACTTTATAATAAAATTTAAATTAAATTTACTCAATCTTAATATTAATTAACTTTATTCGAGATGGTTTAGCTTCTTCCTGAACGCAGCTCGGCCTTCGGCCTCGCCCTTAGTTACTTGCTTTCCTCGAGATGGCTTATCATTTGTCAGAACGTAGCTCGGCCTTCGGCCTCGCCTTAGTTACTTACTTTCTTCAAGATGGTTTAGCTTCTTCCTGAACGCAGCTCGGCCTTCGGCCTCGCCCTTAGTTACTTGCTTTCTTCGAGATGGTTTTTCAATTATACGAACGTAGGTCGGCCTTCGGCCTCGCCTTAGTTACTTACTTTCTTCAAGATGGTTTAGCTTCTTCCTGAACGCAGCTCGGCCTGCGGCCTCGCCCATAGTTACTTACTTTCTTCGAGAAGGTTTATGGTCTTCCAGAATAGAGCTCGGCCTTCGGCCTCGCCCTTAGTTACTTACTTTCTTCAAGAATGTTTTTCTTCTTCCTGAACTCAGCTCCGCCTTCCGCCTCGCCCTTAGTTACTTTCATCGAGAAAAAATGTCGTTTACGTGAGCGCAGATCCGCCTTCGGGCCCGCCTTTAGTTACTTACTTTCTTTTTTTTAAATACGAATTTCACGCGAGCGAAGCCGCGGGCAACAGATATATAAATTTTATTGCACCATTATTATTTTTATTTATCAAACAATTTGTCACCGGCCAGCTCACGTCGAGATGACAGTTCTCCGTTGTCAACATGACATTTAAAATTGTTTTTACCTTTACTTTGGATTACGTGATTTTTATTATATTTTTTAATTATTATGTTAATCCGGGATATACACTGTCACTATAAAAAGTTTCATCAAATTCCGTTCAGTGGTTTTTGCGAGATGCGCGTACAAATAGACATTTTTGCATTTACGATTTTATGATATGTATAGAAAGAATAGATTTGTATAGACTATTGTGTTCAAGTTATAAAAAAGAAGAACTGTCATTTTCGTTGTATCTACTTATTTTTAAATTTCGAATGAATATTTTATTCAAGTTGTATTTGCTGCCAGTTCTCAAGATATAATTATGTACTTTGGACTACGTGATTATAAACGCGCAATAATGTTTATAATTGTTAATTTTTTTTTATTTTTGTTATTTTTTTTTACGTATTATGTTAACCCGGCATATAAACTGCCACTATACAAAGTTTCGTCTAATTCCGTTCAGTGGTTTTTGCGTGATGCGCGTACAGACAAACAAACAAACAAACAAAAATTTTAAAAACTGTTCTAACATGTTCAGTATCTCATTTTAAGCCACCCTGGTTAGTTTTTTTCCGAATACATTCAATGTACAGACTTTCTTACCTCTACGATTTTATTATATGTATAGATTACTAGCTTTTGCCCGCGGCTTCGCTCGCGTGAATTTCGTAAGTAAGTTAGCCCGCTACGTGTACCTTTATTTCGGCGCGCGGAACAATTCAGTTTGTACCTACTTATGAGAGCCACATCTTAGCGTAACCGGAACAAAGTTTTATTTAACCTATCCTGTGTCCCATATATATGTGCTTGTACTAAGTTTCATAAAATTTGGATGATCGGTTTGAGAGTTATGGAGAAACATACATACATACATACAGAAAAGATTTTAAAAAAATCGTAAATTTAATTTTAGTATCATACACAAACTCAATATCTCAATAAAACAAAGTAACTTACTCCATGACCATCCCTTACAGATTTATTATTAGTATTGATGATCAATTATTGATCGATCACCGAAAGGGTGCCAAGATTGAGTTGACTTTTTTTGTCAGCCCTGAAATCAGAAAAACTGAAAATCTATATAAATAACGTTTGCCCTTTAATTTTAGTAGTATAGTAAATTTAGTACCCTGTACGGAAGCCTATCCACCGCCGTCTGTCTGTCTGTCTGTCTGTCCTACTGCTGTATCTTTGGGATCGTAATATCTAGCTGGTTGCAATTTTCGCAGAATATGTTTATGGCGGATAAATAACAAATAGGTAAACATTGTAAAGTTAAAAAAAATTAGTTTTTATTTTTGTGCTGCGGAAACCTCAGTGCGCGTGTCTAACTCGCACTTGGCCGGTTTTTTCCGATATCCAAAACGGTTCACATTGTAAAATACTTAGTGGGGAAACTAAAAATTTGTTTAGTAGTTAGATTTTGTAAAACAGAAAAAAAAATAACTTCCTGAACTGTTCGGTCCCTGGAGTTTATTTATTTTCGGGACACACGTCATATTTGTGGCTTAGAAAAGCATATTAGGAGTTGTACTAAGGACGATTCACTTAGAGCCGATTACACCACTTTCGGCTAAAATATAGCTGCCGGTTAACTTTTTTTTAATTTTTTTTATGGAAAGCGCGACATGTGGCATTTACGAGTAGGTGACTTCACTTACGAGTAGGTAAGTAATTTCACTTACGAGTAGGTGACTTACGATGCCCATGGACATTCTGTGATGCACGGGGATTGCGAATGTCATGCCGGTCTGAGAGGAGCCTTTTCACGCCCCTTTTGAAAAACCCCAGGCTTTACTTGGGAGGAAATGGATGAGCAGGGAGTGCGTTCCACATTTTCCCGGTTCTGTGAATAAAATACCTACAGAACCTCGGTAGGTCGATTGTATAGGGGTGCATCCCCTGCCCAGTACGCGTAGTGCGGAGGTGGAATAGGGGCGATAGAACACACTTAGGGAGCCCACGACACGTCCCTACGAAGTTGCAGCGGTTCTAAGTCGCGGGACACCACAGGGTCATCCACAAGTCGCACGGCGCGGCGCAAGCTGATACCTATTTAGCTGAGCCATCCCACAACAGGTGCGAGCATTACTCCAAGCAAGACCTAACTAACTGTGTGTATGTCCAACTGTATGGGAAATACCCATAATACCACTTTAGCAGACAGATAACATATGATATGATGACATAGACCAGACTTAACAGGGAGGTGCTGATATTGGCAATTAGGCATTTTTTGGAAGAAAATGTATTTTTGTTTGAAGTCTGAAATGTAAGCTGATATGTAAGTCTAGGTAGATCGATATATTTGTTCTTCTCAGTACTATTTTTTTTTGGAAACTGACATGGTTCGCTACATCACCTCCAACATCTGTGATGTTAGCCCATAACACCGGGTGAACTAGGTGCCGCGTCAGTGCTTCGGCTTCACTGGGACGGAAAACACGAACTATTTACATAGCCGTTTCGGCCGACATTTCATTCAGTGCGGTGGTATCACCCCGGGTGGGATGAACCCTACCACCCAGTAAGGTAAGAAAGGAAGGGACCTACAGTTTTACGTAGAATCCGAACCACGGTCAGACTCCAACGGTCGAGCGGTCACCCATCCAAGTACTGACCGCGCCCAGGTCAGAACAACAGAAGGCGTGTTGCTGGCAGCAAGAGTACAAGAGTTAATTTCTGAACATGACCAAAGTGGGAATGTTGAATTGAATACTTAATTTTGAACTTAAAAAGTTGTTATCTGAACATCTTATTCTCTATACATATAATAAAATCGTAGAGGTAAGAAAGTCTGTACATTGAATGTATTCGGAAAAAAACTAACCAGGGTGGCTTAAAATGAGATACTGAACATGTTAGAACAGTTTTTAAAATTTTTGTTTGTTTGTTTGTTTGTCTGTACGCGCATCACGCAAAAACCACTGAACGGAATTAGACGAAACTTTGTATAGTGGCAGTTTATATGCCGGGTTAACATAATACGTAAAAAAAAATAACAAAAATAAAAAAAAATTCACAATTATAAACATTATTGCGCGTTTAAAATCACGTAGTCCAAAGTACATAATTATATCTTGAGAACTGGCAGCAAATACAACTTGAATAAAATATTCATTCGAAATTTAAAAATAAGTAGATACAACGAAAATGACAGTTCTTCTTTTTTATAACTTGAACACAATAGTCTATACAAATCTATTCTTTCTATACATATCATAAAATCGTAAATGCAAAAATGTCTATTTGTACGCGCATCTCGCAAAAACCACTGAACGGAATTTGATGAAACTTTTTATAGTGACAGTGTATATCCCGGATTAACATAATAATTAAAAAATATAATAAAAATCACGTAATCCAAAGTAAAGGTAAAAACAATTTTAAATGTCATGTTGACAACGGAGAACTGTCATCTCGACGTGAGCTGGCCGGTGACAAATTGTTTGATAAATAAAAATAATAATGGTGCAATAAAATTTATATATCTGTTGCCCGCGGCTTCGCTCGCGTGAAATTCGTATTTAAAAAAAAGAAAGTAAGTAACTAAAGGCGGGCCCGAAGGCGGATCTGCGCTCACGTAAACGACATTTTTTCTCGATGAAAGTAACTAAGGGCGAGGCGGAAGGCGGAGCTGAGTTCAGGAAGAAGAAAAACATTCTTGAAGAAAGTAAGTAACTAAGGGCGAGGCCGAAGGCCGAGCTCTATTCTGGAAGACCATAAACCTTCTCGAAGAAAGTAAGTAACTATGGGCGAGGCCGCAGGCCGAGCTGCGTTCAGGAAGAAGCTAAACCATCTTGAAGAAAGTAAGTAACTAAGGCGAGGCCGAAGGCCGACCTACGTTCGTATAATTGAAAAACCATCTCGAAGAAAGCAAGTAACTAAGGGCGAGGCCGAAGGCCGAGCTGCGTTCAGGAAGAAGATAAACCATCTTGAAGAAAGTAAGTAACTAAGGCGAGGCCGAAGGCCGAGCTACGTTCTGACAAATGATAAGCCATCTCGAGGAAAGCAAGTAACTAAGGGCGAGGCCGAAGGCCGAGCTGCGTTCAGGAAGAAGCTAAACCATCTCGAATAAAGTTAATTAATATTAAGATTGAGTAAATTTAATTTAAATTTTATTATAAAGTCCACGCTTCTAACGGCAAATATACCGTGCATCCTAGAACCTCGCGGTTATTCCCGGCTGGATGGCAAGAGGCCCGATGCTATCACCTTAGTGCCATGGACTAAGGGTAGTTCTTTGATGTGGGACGCCACTTTTGTTCTCACATTGGCTCCAAGTCACGTTAGGACATCTTCAAGAGCGGCTGGCGCGGCCGAGGCTGGGGCGGAGAGCCTCAAACGCAGCAAATATAGAAATATAATTCAAGATTTCGAATTTGTTGCGTTTGCGGTTGAAACCCTCGGTCCGTGGAGCAGTGAAGCCAAAAGAGGCGTGAGCTGGTTGACGCAACTGGTGTCCCGCTATCAAGGGCTTATGTACTTCATTCAAAGGGTAAGTCTTGCCATCCAGCGGGGTAATGCCGCAAGTGCTCTAAGAACATTTGAAAATGCCCGTTTTGATAGTTATTTTAATGTTTGTTAGGTAGGTTTAATTCTTTAGTTATTAATATTACTTTTTTATTTTTATGAAATAAATAGATTGAGTAAACGATATTATATTCTATCGAACAAAGGAAGTCTTTAAGGGCGAGGCCCGAAGGCGGAAGAGGGTTTTTGGTTTACCTGAACGCAGCTCGGCCTTCGGCCTCGCACTTAGTTCCTTCCTTTCTTCCAGAAGGTTTATCGTCTTCCTGAACGCAGCTCGGCCTTCGGCCTCGCGCTTAAATACTTCCTTTATTTGAGAAAGGTTTATCGTTTACCTGAAAGCAGCTCGGCCTTCGGCCTCGCCCTTAGTTAGTTACATTCTTTAAGAAGGTTTATCGATTACCTGAACGCAGCTCGGCCTTCGGCCTCGCCCTTAGTTACTTACGTTCTTCTTTGGAATACGAATTTCACGCGAGCGGAGCCGCGGGCTCAGCTAGTAAATAATATAAAAGTATGTACCTACTTACGATTACATACAAAGCACAATAGAAACGGTATAGAATGGAATAAAGAAATGGCAAAAGGACCTCGCATCCAAGCCATAATTAAAAAACCGGCCAAGTGCGAGTCGGAGTCGCGCACCGAGGTTTCCGCACCACGAAAAAAAACATTGAAAAAAAACACGTTTCTTGTATGGGAACCCCCTTAATTTTTTAATTTTTCTATTTTTTATTATTTGTTGTTATATCCGCCATAATAAATAACACAATATTCTGTGAAAATTTCACCGGGCTACCCCTCCTTTTAACTTATAATACCATTGGGGCTACCTATTACGGTTCAAGAGATACAGCCCTCGGACAGACAGACGGACGGACAGACAGACAGACGGGGCGTAGGCTTAGTAACAGGCTTCCGTACGGGATACGGAAACCTAAAAAAATAAAGACGTCACAGGAGATGTGTGTGTGCGAGTGTGAGGTCAGACAGGCAGGCCGCAGGAGAGGAACAGGACCATGGCGTATTATACTAATTCGCTCGCTAATTCGTTATCTCTGCCTACCGCAAGCAAAGAGACCGCAAGGCGTGAACGTAATGTATGTATGTACGCGTCTCACTTTCTCAGACTGCCGCCGTGTTTACTGCTGCGATATTCCCGACTGGTCGCTTCACGCGTTCTCAGAAGCGTGACGTATCATGTGTGCCCACAATACTCGTATATAATCAATGCGTCGTCGGTGAATCACGGAGGAAAATGTATATCCTCATGCAATACAATCCTTCATACATGCCATGCCTCTAAGTATACGACGCGAATGCGAGCGTGGCAAGTCACAATCACATTTTTGGTCTCGCTCAGATTTTAGCACGTTCCGAAAACAAGCTCTAAAAAAAAAGTTAAATTACTAATTATGAAAACCCCCCGACGAGCGACGGCTTGAAAAGTCAAAAAACCATTCCCGTTTAGTTAACTACTTGAATGCGTCGGGGGACCGCAAAGTAAATAACCGCGCAGCTAGCTCTACGTTCTATGTTTTTATTTTTTACTAGCTGAGCCCGCGGCTCCGCTCGCGTGAAATTCGTATTCCAAAGAAGAACGTAAGTAACTAAGGGCGAGGCCGAAGGCCGAGCTGCGTTCAGGTAATCGATAAACCTTCTTAAAGAATGTAACTAACTAAGGGCGAGGCCGAAGGCCGAGCTGCTTTCAGGTAAACGATAAACCTTTCTCAAATAAAGGAAGTATTTAAGCGCGAGGCCGAAGGCCGAGCTGCGTTCAGGAAGACGATAAACCTTCTGGAAGAAAGGAAGGAACTAAGTGCGAGGCCGAAGGCCGAGCTGCGTTCAGGTAAACCAAAAACCCTCTTCCGCCTTCGGGCCTCGCCCTTAAAGACTTCCTTTGTTCGATAGAATATAATATCGTTTACTCAATCTATTTATTTCATAAAAATAAAAAAGTAATATTAATAACTAAAGAATTAAACCTACCTAACAAACATTAAAATAACTATCAAAACGGGCATTTTCAAATGTTCTTAGAGCACTTGCGGCATTACCCCGCTGGATGGCAAGACTTACCCTTTGAATGAAGTACATAAGCCCTTGATAGCGGGACACCAGTTGCGTCAACCAGCTCACGCCTCTTTTGGCTTCACTGCTCCACGGACCGAGGGTTTCAACCGCAAACGCAACAAATTCGAAATCTTGAATTATATTTCTATATTTGCTGCGTTTGAGGCTCTCCGCCCCAGCCTCGGCCGCGCCAGCCGCTCTTGAAGATGTCCTAACGTGACTTGGAGCCAATGTGAGAACAAAAGTGGCGTCCCACATCAAAGAACTACCCTTAGTCCATGGCACTAAGGTGATAGCATCGGGCCTCTTGCCATCCAGCCGGGAATAACCGCGAGGTTCTAGGATGCACGGTATATTTGCCGTTAGAAGCGTGGACTTTATAATAAAATTTAAATTAAATTTACTCAATCTTAATATTAATTAACTTTATTCGAGATGGTTTAGCTTCTTCCTGAACGCAGCTCGGCCTTCGGCCTCGCCCTTAGTTACTTGCTTTCCTCGAGATGGCTTATCATTTGTCAGAACGTAGCTCGGCCTTCGGCCTCGCCTTAGTTACTTACTTTCTTCAAGATGGTTTAGCTTCTTCCTGAACGCAGCTCGGCCTTCGGCCTCGCCCTTAGTTACTTGCTTTCTTCGAGATGGTTTTTCAATTATACGAACGTAGGTCGGCCTTCGGCCTCGCCTTAGTTACTTACTTTCTTCAAGATGGTTTAGCTTCTTCCTGAACGCAGCTCGGCCTGCGGCCTCGCCCATAGTTACTTACTTTCTTCGAGAAGGTTTATGGTCTTCCAGAATAGAGCTCGGCCTTCGGCCTCGCCCTTAGTTACTTACTTTCTTCAAGAATGTTTTTCTTCTTCCTGAACTCAGCTCCGCCTTCCGCCTCGCCCTTAGTTACTTTCATCGAGAAAAAATGTCGTTTACGTGAGCGCAGATCCGCCTTCGGGCCCGCCTTTAGTTACTTACTTTCTTTTTTTTAAATACGAATTTCACGCGAGCGAAGCCGCGGGCAACAGATATATAAATTTTATTGCACCATTATTATTTTTATTTATCAAACAATTTGTCACCGGCCAGCTCACGTCGAGATGACAGTTCTCCGTTGTCAACATGACATTTAAAATTGTTTTTACCTTTACTTTGGATTACGTGATTTTTATTATATTTTTTAATTATTATGTTAATCCGGGATATACACTGTCACTATAAAAAGTTTCATCAAATTCCGTTCAGTGGTTTTTGCGAGATGCGCGTACAAATAGACATTTTTGCATTTACGATTTTATGATATGTATAGAAAGAATAGATTTGTATAGACTATTGTGTTCAAGTTATAAAAAAGAAGAACTGTCATTTTCGTTGTATCTACTTATTTTTAAATTTCGAATGAATATTTTATTCAAGTTGTATTTGCTGCCAGTTCTCAAGATATAATTATGTACTTTGGACTACGTGATTTTAAACGCGCAATAATGTTTATAATTGTTAATTTTTTTTTATTTTTGTTATTTTTTTTTACGTATTATGTTAACCCGGCATATAAACTGCCACTATACAAAGTTTCGTCTAATTCCGTTCAGTGGTTTTTGCGTGATGCGCGTACAGACAAACAAACAAACAAACAAAAATTTTAAAAACTGTTCTAACATGTTCAGTATCTCATTTTAAGCCACCCTGGTTAGTTTTTTTCCGAATACATTCAATGTACAGACTTTCTTACCTCTACGATTTTATTATATGTATAGATTACTATTTATAAATGGCGCCATTTTGGATTCTTGAAAAACCTTATGTATGTATGACACTACCCTCCTTTTTGTTTCCCGCAGTCGGGTAAAAAAGTACGGCTTGCCTAAGCCCGCCGCACAGTGGTTCGAAAATCGAACGTAGAAGACTTAGGGTTTAAAAAAAAATTACTTCTTGTTTTCGATATTTTTATTATGTTAACGTGTTGTCCATATTATTACAGATATTTTTTCATCATACACGTTTTTTTCTTAGCCTAACAGTTTAGGAGATATACCACTTTTATGGTTTTCAATGTATGAAAATAATTTAAAAAAATTAATTTCTCAAAAACCTTAAAATATATTACATAATTCTTTTCATGATACGATTAAGTAACTATTCGACTATTTTCATGCAAACGCTGTACCCTCGCAAATGCTCGCAACTCTGCACAGTGGAGAATTTATGTGAATTTTGTTTTTAAAATTAACTCATTCAAATTGTGTCACCCTACAACTCTACTTAAGAAATACTTCAAAAACAGGATTACAGGATGAATTCTGCGCAAAGATTTAAATGCTAACGTTAACACTTGTTAGCAAATTAGGGTTATAAAAAGTTTAAAACTTGCTCATCAATTTTGTAAATTGTAGGGTATGCATACATTGGAGTTCAAAAAAAGCTAGTATACTATTAATCAGTGTAGAATAATACACATTTCGTTTATACATACCACTGTCATATCTACAACATAGAATAAAATAAATTGCGTTTTGTTAATTTTTTTTTCATAGAATATTTATTTCTATAATAATAACATTTAATATGTGCCGCTGATTAATGCATACCATGAGTATACCACCCGAGTCAAATAATTCATCTTGAAAAAGAAAGATAAGCATATACTTACGCCAGAAAAATCTCTCGGAACCATGCTATCTACAAAACTGACCAAATGGGAATATAACGCCATGAGAGCGATAACACAGAAGGAGGGAGTGACTCTTTTTCCTTCATACTATAAAATTAAAAAATCCAAAGAAGAGTGCTACCCAGCAAAAGAAGACGTCACAATCACTGAGACAGATGTACAAATAAAATTACAATCTTTATTAGATTTGACAACGAAAAGGCTATTCATGCTTATATCGGATTACGATAACGAGAATGTGGAGTACAAATTAGAAAGCAAGTGGGGAGTAGACGGAGCTTCAAACCAAAGCACCTATAAACAAATTCTACCCGAGGATAGCGACGATTCGTCTGTCTATATGGCAAGTCATTGTTTTCTCGCCACAAGTAAGCTTTATGGGTACCAGACTTGCCATCTAAACACACGAATCGTCGCTATCCTCGGGTAGAATTTGGTTTATAGGTGCTTTGGTTTGAAGCTCCGTCTACTCCCCACTTACTTTCTAATTTGTACTCCACATTCTCGTTATCGTAATCCGATATAAGCATGAATAGCCTTTTCGTTGTCAAATCCAATAAAGATTGTAATTTTATTTGTACATCTGTCTCAGTGATTGTGACGTCTTCTTTTGCTGGATAGCACTCTTCTTTGGATTTTTTAATTTTATAGTAGGAAGGAAAAAGAGTTTTTTTTTTTATGGAAACTGACACGGTTGGCTACATCATCTACAACGTCCGTGATTTCAGCCCATAACAACGGGTGAACTACGTGCCTCCCCCTTTGATCGTGCCGGCTACACTGGACTGGTCGGAAAACAAAAACTATTTACATAGCCGTTTCAACCGACGTTTCATTCAGTGCGGTGGTACCAACCCGGGTGGGTTAAACCCTACCACCAAGTAAGATTAGGAGGGAAGGGACCTACAGTTTTACGAGGAATCCGAACCTCGGTCAGTCTCCAACGGTCAGCGGTCACCCATCCAGGTACTAACCGCACCCAGCGTTGCTTAACATTCAATAGCGACAGTTGACTGTCTGCACCACTGAGCTATCGAGGTTGACAAAGTCACTCCTTCCTTCTGTGTTATCGCTCTCATGGCGTTATATTGCCATTTGGTCAGTTTTGTAGATAGCATGGTTCCGAGAGATTTTTCTGGCGTAAGTATATGCTTATCTTTCTTTTTCAAGATGAATTATTTGATTCGGGTGGTATACTCATGGTATTCATTAATCAGCGGCACATATTAAATGTTATTATTATAGAAATAAATATTCTATGAAAAAAAAATTAACAAAACGCAATTTATTTTATTCTATGTTGTAGATATGACAGTGGTATGTATAAACGAAATGTGTATTATTCTACACTGATTAATAGTATACTAGCTTTTTTTGAACTCCAATGTATGCATACCCTACAATTTACAAAATTGATGAGCAAGTTTTAAACTTTTTATAACCCTAATTTGCTAACAAGTGTTAACAGTTAGCATTTAAATCTTTGCGCAGAAGTCATCCTGTAATCCTGTTTTTGAAGTATTTCTTAAGTAGAGTTGTAGGGTGACACAATTTGAATGAGTTAATTTTAAAAACAAAATTCACATAAATTCTCCACTGTGCAGAGTTGCGAGCATTTGCGAGGGTACAGCGTTTGCATGAAAATAGTCGAATAGTTACTTAATCGTATCATGAAAAGAATTATGTAATATATTTTAAGGTTTTTAAGAAATTAATTTTTTAAAATTATTTTCATACATTGAAAACCATAAAAGTGGTATATCTCCTAAACTGTTAGGCTAAGAAAAAAACGTGTATGATTAAAAAATATTTGTTATAATATGGACAACACGTTAACATAATAAAAATATCGAAAAAAAGAAGTACATTTTTTTTAAACCCTAAGTCTTCTACGTTCGATTTTCGAACCACTGTGCGCCGCTTGCAGACGAAAAATGCACAATAATAATCATATCATAGTTTCCAAAAATTCATGTTTCGTGTGCGCGGATGCCATGCGGACACAGTGCCCTACGAGCACTCTGTGCGACGCCTTGTACGGGGCGGCTGTCTTGAAGAACCTTTGGTTACTTTAGTCGAGAACGTACTTTTTCGGGAATTATGTTTGGGAAGGGCCAGTCTATAGATTCCTACGAGCGAGATCGCCTCCGCGCCACTTCCCGCCCCGCGAAGAAAGAAGCCAGGAACGGTCCCGGCTGTATTTTTCGTCGCATATCTGCTGCGTGCGTGATCGTCCGCGCGGCGCATGCGCAAACGCGATTGGTATCGAAATGACAATAGCTGTGGAGGGAACCGTCCGAGCCACGACCGGTTCAACAGTTAACCGGGCCGCCTCGGATCGAACTGTATCCACCGCCGCACCCCGCCCGCGCCCGGTGCCACACCTCAATAGTCCAACACCAAATGCATGCTAGCTGTGCGGCTCCGCTCGTGTTTACACGATATCGTGCGTGGTAGTGGATCCAGAGATGTAAGATTGCATTGGCGAAAACCGCAACTGAATCGGTTGAGGTGTTCTCGAGTCATAAGCGAACGTACCTGTACATGCGTGCAAGAGCGCGGTACTACAGCATCAAAATGCGCACTGATATGTTTTATAGTATTTGGTCAAAGTCATTTGTTAAACCAATTAGGTAAGTATGAGATCGCGCGCTTGCGATGCGATTAAAAAAAACATTTTCAAACAAACACTGTTCGGGCATTGATATTATACTCGAATAGGGTCGATTAGGGGATAATATCATATCAATGACCTAGACGAAAAGATCCGGCGCGGCGCGGTTGGGCGGCGCGGTGGGGCGGCGCGGCGGCGCGGCGACTAGGCCACAAAGCTTGTTGTGTGGTGTGGTTCTTATGATATGAGGGACCTTATAAAGACGTCCTGCATTGCAGCCGTCCAAAAGTATCCCCACTTTATATTTGTGGCCGAAAAGTCGCTGGCAAAAGGTTCGTCTGAGCGGGACCTTAGATACTACACACGCCATATAAATTCTACCACTTGTAATTTGTAATTATGATAAACTACCCACAATATGCTTCGGCGTATGATTTGACAGGTTTATATGACATGACAGCTAACTCAGAGTATCTGTGTGAACGCGCTTTGGCTATGGATGGATGGATGGATGGAACCACCGACAAACTGTTCGTTCGTTCGAGTCGACGAGATCGGGTAGTCCGACAGAACGACACGACACCTACCTAACCTAACCAACCAAACTATCGAAGCGTGCGTGTGTGTGGGTCTTGCGAAATTAGGTGCCTACAGATAGCGCTAGTGATGTGCAGTTTCGAATCGGAAATGGTATCGATAGTCAAACCTGCCTAACGGCCTGAGACATAATGTACATACCTGCGTACGTACATTATGATCTTTAGTGATGGGATGGATGAAATATATATATTATATATTTTATGTCATCCTCATCACTAACGATGTAGGCAGGATGTATTATTATAATATTTGTTAGGTTTTTTCTAAAGTCTGCAATACAAACATTGACTACAAAGGCAAACATTTCAGTTTTATTTCACTATAAATAATAAGAATTAATAGATGATCAACCAGTGTTCGCTCAACGAAAGCGCGAGCATATTCATATATACTTAATAAATAAAATAACATTTCATAATGCCTACATACATACTCGTACATACATTAAATAACAGTTAATATATTAATAAATAAATATTACACTACAAAACATCAAATAAAATAAAATTAAAATAAAACAATAAAAACATAGAACACTTTATCCATCTAGCTAGTTACTAATTTACTAAAACCCTTTATTTTAATGTATTAATTTGTTTAAAACGTTTCCACATACTAATTTTATTTATTGAAATTATATTTATGTTTTATTTGATGGTGATATTATTGTTTTACATATTTTAATGATATACATTGTTTTTTCTCTCATTGCTAAACCTATATTATTGTATCTCCTTACTATCTCAACAATAAAAATTTGGAATTTATAGAAACAACTAAATTGTATGACTTTCTTGGGGAATGTGTAGGCAGTAAATTACACCTCGAGCTTAAGAATTAATTAGGTAGTTTATAGAACGTAATAATGTAAACTATCGATGTTACAGAAAGTCGGCAGCATCACTAAGCGCAACGGGCTGACCATGGCCTTGTTCTGACTGGAGAACCAGAATGCGGGACTAGTTTTTGACTCTACACCCGTCACCTCTCACTCGACGCTCATTTCCATATTTGTATTTAAGCTTCTTTGGAGATTAATGAAAATTTCCGCTCGAAGATACTTTTCTACATTTACCGATACGGATGCATTCCGGTCTATTGTGGACGTCATATTGTTTTTAAGGTGTAGTCAGTCGTAAATTTGAAAGTTTTTAAAATCTTTGTAATGTGATAGGCGTATTGAGTTATTTATAGACTAATAGAATGGCGGTCACTTGGACAAACAGAAATAAAAAAACACAATGGATTTGAAAACCTATTATTAGAAATATGGAAAAAGAATATTATTTAGAAGAATAGAATAGTAGCCCACCATTCAATTATGTAAATTTATTAAAAATATTGAAAAAACATGAATGTTTATTTTTGTGAATGGAAATTGTATAATAAGAACATATTTTCATATCATTTAATAATTTTACTGACTATAAACATAATGAATAGTCGTAGAAACCTCTTTGACGAAACTTTTGACCAAACAAACATCTCTAGTTAGACAAACACAAAATATAGACATACGAGAAGTAAATACTTTTGTGTTGGAACAAAATGTTATTAAACAGCAAAACAAAATTAAATATAAAGTGAAAATTACCTACATTTAAAAAAATCTTAAAATATTAAAGGCGTTCTGGCACCTCCTCAGTCCTCGGGGGTGAAATTGGCTACCTATGTATGTCTGGAGGTTCCGACATCGGCCAAACAACAGCATCAACATCATCGGCATGAACATTGAAATCTCGTCCAAAGCGACTCCGCTGGACGCAGTGAGTGGATGGATGAGTGACCGCTCGACCGTTGGAGGCTGACCGTGGTTCGATTCCACCTAAAACTGTAGGTCCCTTCCCTTTTTGGATTTGTACCACCGCACTGAATGAAAGGTCGGTTGTGAAACGGCTATGTAAATAATTCGTGTTTTGCGTCCAGTTCAGTGTAGCCGGCACGACCGAAAGGAAGCACCGATATGGCACCTAGTCCACCAAGGTGTTATGGGCTGACATCACGGATGTAGTAGGTAATGTAGCCAACCGTTTCAGTTTCCATAAAAAAATCCGCTGTAGCAAGCGCTGACCGCAATGCCTCTTTGAATCTTCAGGCCAATGCGGTGGTTGGTCGCCAGTTTTTCGCAAGTCCAATTATTTCGATCTAGGGATGGGCTCATATTATAAAAAATATTTTAAAAAAAGGGGGGCTCCGTCTCGTTCTTTGACTCGTTGTTCTTCATCCAATAATTCACACATTTTAACAATCAGTAAGTACGCATGTAACAAACGAGTTTTGTGAGTGGCTCAATGGGAAGGCGATGAAAAAAACTAATCATAACATAACACACATAAATTTATGTTGTCTTAAGTGTTAAGTGGTCAATGAAGGATTTGTTTAAAACGTTTCCACATACTAATTTGGCTCTACACGTCTGCATTATATAAATCTACATGAAATTACAGAGGGTGCATTGTTTTCGTAAATTAAAAGATGTAAAGAAATATTTTGTATATAACATTCAATTTTTATGAACGTGAATGTAGAGTAGAATAGAAACCATATCTACCTTCTATTCAGCTTCTATTACATTATGTATTTACAAGTGCTTCTAGGAATAAAAAAAAAAGCTGAACAATATCTCGCAAACTCCATCGAAGCATCGACTAAGCATTCATATGTAGGTAAGTTTCGTAAACGCTGCCTTGGCATACCTTAGAAAACGTTTGATTTGAAAATATTCTCTTTTGTTTATGAAGCGAACCTTTTAAACAACGCAGCGCTTCAAAATATTTTAAATGGGCCCTACATTTTATTATGCCTGTGGATATTTAAAATATCGCTTCGCCCCGAACTGTCGGTCCCATTCAAAGAACTGAGACGCAAGAGGTATAGGGAAACGTGTAATTTAGGCTAGCCCGAGCCCGTCCGTCTTTTTGTTCTTCTGTTTATGTGATTTCTGAACGTTTTTTTTCGCGTGTTCACCGTCGTCGTTTTTAGGGCTGGCTGATAATAAAAGTTGTGTAAATGTGAACCGCGGTGGGAATCATTCTTAACCCCCGACGCAAAAGGAGGGGTGTTAGAAGTTTGACGCCTCCGTCCGTCTATCTGTGTGTCAGTTATGTTCAGAAAAATTAAGAGTTATACAAAACATTTTGCTGGCGCATCATCAAGTCGTGTTTTTTTTTTCAAAACTAGCACAAGATAGAAAATAGACATTGAGAAATAATTCTTCAATGTATACAATGTATTTTCCATGTTTGCAGATATAAGTAATAAATAACAGTAATAATAAAATGTAGAATAAGGTTATATAAAAATATACATGTCGTGAAATATAGTAAGTAACTTTGCACATCCCTACGTGTCTCCATCAGACCGTATTAGCCAAATTCGTTTCTCGGAATCCCGCGCCATTTTGGTCGCGTTCGCGGTATTTTTTGAGTTTCGAATGTGATGCTATATTGGCTTGGTTGGCGATTCGGCGGCCATTTTCTTTTGAAGAATACATACGGTCCGATGAGCTTGTTTTAGGTGTTCCGTCGAATATCTGGATGAATTTTCTTGGGTACGATTTATAAAATAGAATGTTATTTTTTGCATAAATATGACAATTAATTATTTTTTATTCAGCTTCGTAACATGTATGATACTTTGGTATTAATGAATATACCTACTTAGTGTTTTAAAAATCGGTCAACTGTGAGTTTTACTGGCGCGCGGAGGGTTCCGTAGATCCGCTATACCGAAACTGTGAAATTCCCATATCCATCTATCTTTTGTCTTTCTAAAATGCAAAATATAAAAACCTGTAGTAGCGCAATCAATTATTCAATACCTAGTGTGACTAATAGATTTTTAGCACGTTTATTGTATGAGGGAGAACCCCCCTTAATTTTTTACTTTTAGCTTTTATATCATTTGCTGGCACCTCCGACTTAATAAATAACACACATATTCTGTCAAAATTTCAATCGGCTACCTGTTACGGTTCAAAAGATACAGCACTCGAACGGACGGACAGACAGAAAGACGACGACGTAGGCTTAGTAAATAGACTTCCGTATGGATACAGAATCCTAAAAATGACTTAGTTTATTTATACTTGCATTAGGTACTTAGTTTGAAGTTTTGAACACATACGAGTCCATCCATACACATTTAATATACACCGATTGTATATATTCCCAAATATTAAGTCACCCATCATCATTGATGATTCCGTTTCGGTGATTATTACGGCCGTCTGTATGCTCCGTTCGTTCGTCTGACGAACTTCGTCATCTACAAGTCTCGCGGTGTCGGCATTCTCACAACTGCTCGTAATGTTTAGATAAGGAGCAATTCAGAGAGGAGTGTTGTGTTGCAAAGGTTCTGCGCATCGCACAAACATCCTTCCTTATCTATAATGCTAATTTCATATTGAGATGCGTCATTGGCACGTTGACACAACTAAGCGACCGACCACCAAAGATGATTCGGTTCAATTTGTTGGCCACTCGACACCGCTTTCTCAAATGCGTCAGAAACCATTTATTGCCAGGACAGAAATATCCATCTAGTCAATTCACCACACGTACCTCTCGTATTTCGCCGTAGTCGCTAATTAATCGCGCAATTTTGTCGCAAAACGCGAAACATGTCCTTATAAGGTTGCAGTCGCGATAAAACATTTTCAAATAAAATGTTCGCGATAAAATACCTAATCGCGCCATTTAATGAATCGTAGTGCGTGTTGGGCCTTACAAATTTAAATAACAAAGCTGTCATCTCGCTCGACTTCAAATTATGTAGTCTCATGCATGATGTGCTCATGTAGCGGTAAACTGGAAAGCTGTTTTGTAAATGGTACTCACTCGAGCTGAGCTTAAAAAGCCAGCTGTTCGCTTCGCCTCTTCGGCACTGAACTACTGGTCTATGGCATTACGCAGTGGTTATATCCTCTTTGGGCTGACATAAATAAAGAAGCCTGTTATTATTTGAAATGACACCCAGGAAAAGCTGTAATTAAAAATCTGCGCAGAAACTGTAAAGCCAAATCTACACGGAGAGATAAAGGCGAAGGAGCCCACAGTGAAGCCCTATTGCAATTCGCCTCCGAGCTTCTAGGTATAGTCGCTCTCAAAATTTACCATAAGAATTTGATACAAGGACTAACTTTTTAAGATCCATTTTAGTTGATTTCAAATTGGGTGGCTGCGCTCGACGTCAGAGCCTTAGGCACAGCCATTTTGACACCTGAGGGAGGAGGTTTGACACCAGTCTGGTTTCTCGACAGGGAAAGGCAATTTAATCCACAATTTGAAGTTATGTGGATTGTAGGAGTAGGAAAAGAAAGATTCTCCGGAAACCCATTCCACACCTTTGCAGTGCGACACAAGAAGTTTTGCAGAACAATGGAGTAGAACAATGCAGTTTGTACCTGCAGAACAGATTGTACCTCCATATTTTGTATGAACTAAACAATTTTACAAGTTTACTTCAATGATGAAAAAATTAAAATCACACAAATTCGTATTCATGGATCACATTTTATCTTGCGAATAACCAGGGTCAGCATATCGATGATGTGATGAGTAACATAAGAAGTTTCTTCAAAACCAAATAAAACTCTAAATTAGACAGTAGTTCACAATAAATATACTAGGTAAGTAAGTACTAGGGTGTAACGTTGTTCGTGTCTGTGACACCTGAAGATCCTGAAGTCACACGCGCCTCCTGGCTGGTGCCAAATGAATAACAAATGGTCTGAAGCCGCGCTTCATGAGGGAGGGGACATAGACTGGCTGGGGTCCCGGGGTGGCTGGGGATCAAGGTGTTTTGCACGAAGGTCCCCGACCAAGAGGAACTAGTTTGCAGGCTTAGAGCCAACCCCTACCTACTACTACAACAACACTAACTACTACCTACTACAATGTTTTCAAATATTTTGCCATTGCTCCTAAATTCGCTTCAGATACTGGTCGATATTCCTCCAAGAAAAACACGCAATTCCAGTACTTACTTTATTTATTATTTATTACCTTTATTAATGCGGTGGAGGGTGTTCGACGCGATCTCGGCTCGGACTCTTGATCTCAAATTCCGAGGGTCGAATCCGGCCGATATGATATGCACCTATTAGTTTTTTCTGACGGACAAATTTACGTGTGCCTGCTGCTTCACCGTTCGGAACCGTTATAAAATAGGAGGTTTCTTCCCTTGCCCCTTTACTAGGTGTTAGGCTCAAATTTTAGCCGACTGGGTTGATACCACCGTACTGGAGGTAGGATGGCCGCACAGAAGCCTCGGCTGTGTTCCCCTCTAGCCAGCAATCCAAAGGGAAGTCTCCGATATGTCACCGCTCAAAGGTGATATTGGCTGGTCGGAGCATATTATGTAGATTGGTTTTTTCTTTTTGTAATCCGGTATAGGAGACCGGATTACAAAAAGAAAAAAACCTATCTACATGTTATGTATACCTAGTAAAATATCGAAAACTGAAATATCCACTTTTACTCATCCATCACTATTAAAATGTTTCAAAACTGGCAACATTTTAGCTGTCAAATTTGTCCGCCAAATTATGGTTTTTAATTTAGATAGGCAGTCGTTTGCTATTTACTTACTTGCAACTGCTGTCTACTTTCTAGCTATTTACTTAGGAATATTAATATTGTTTAGGTTCCTTAATCTTACTTTATAGTTTTACAGTTGTAACTTCTACGTCTTTCGTTTTAGATTATTTACGCAGCTCTCCGAGATGGGGGTGGTGGTGGCCTACGTGTCTAGTACCACCACCTATCGCTCGTAGCTTGCCTCGCGTCGTCTCGGAGAGCTCCGTAGCCACAGCCTGCACCCGCCGGTGTGCTTTGAGATTTGCCTCCCGCCGCCGCCGGCGGTATTACCGTTTTTATTTGTTTGTATTAATTTTGTGTATTTTTATTACTTTTTATAGTTATCCTATCCTAATCCTAACATATTATAAGACAAAGTCCCCCCGCCGCGTCTGTCTGTCTGTCTGTCTGTCTGAACGCGATAAACTCGAAAACTACCGAACGGATTTTCATACGGTTTTCACCAATGGACGGAGTGATTCAAGAGGAAGGTTTTTATGTATAAATTATATAATGTTTTATGTAAATTAGTTGAAAAACATATTATAAAACAAAGTCCCCCCGCCGCGTCTGTCTGTCTGTCTGAACGCGATAAACTCGAAAACTACCGAACGGATTTTCATACGGTTTTCACCAATGTACGGAGTGATTCAAGAGGAAGGTTTTTATGTATAAATTATATAATGTTTTATGTAAATTAGTTGAAATATGACGATTATTGTTAAAGATGTCGGAAAAAATCAAACCGACTGGGAGCTTTCATCGAAAACGCTGCCTAATCCCTTTGAGATATAACAAAACAATGCATGGTGCAATTATTCCTCTTGTATAGTTCTACAGAAAAGTCCGCGATGGCATATGTCTATCTTTTAAGGATAGTTTAGTATACCCATTTAAATGTTAAAAAAAATGGTCACATATAATGTGGTAATTGGAAAGCTATTTAGACGGATAAGACATTAATCCTTATCAAATTAAATACGTTAGTTACTTTAAGCATTTCATGCACATTATAATTGCCATTTACACCATACCATTTAAATTAATGTCTTAGGAGTTATCGCTAAATTAAAACTAACGCGCGACAAAATAAATTCGACCCGACACGCGTGATGCAATCGCCCCCGTGCCGCCCGCGCGCTGCGGTCGCCTACGCCTACTATGTTGCTACGGTGAAGCGCGCGTTTTAGTAAACGGACTTTCGAAGCGAGGGTTATGATTTTGACCGGTATGTATGTATGTATGTATGTATGTTCATCTGTTTCCTCATAACTTCTAAACTACTTATCATAATTCGACAAATGAGGTATCGCCTTGATCGTCCGCTGGTTACAGGCTATGTGCCATCACTTAAAATTGAATATGCGCCCTCTAGAGGACATAAAGTCATAAGCTAAAAAAGTTGGGTATCTAATGAAAGGGCTTAATAAATTAGTTAACATTTCAAAAATATATACATTGTTAGCTGTTGCTTTCGGATTTGCTTGCATGCACTGGATAATTGGGAATAATTTCTAAAATTCTAAATTCTAAAACACTCCAAACCTACCCTATATAAATATTATAAACGCGAAAGTTTGTGAATGAGTTGCATTCAGGAAGAGGATAAACCTACTCAAAGAAAGTAAGTAACTGAGGGCGAGGCCGAAGGCCGAGCTGCGTTCAGGAAAAAGATAAACCTTCTTGAAGACAGTAAGTAACTATAGGCGAGGCCGAAGGCCGAGCTGCGTTCGGGAAGACTATAAACCTTCTGTAACAAAGGGCGAGGCCGAAGGTCGAGCTGCCTGCGTTCACGAAGACGATAAACCTTCTCGAAGACAGTAAGTAACTATGGGCGAAGCGTTCAGGAAGAGGATAAACCTTTTCGAAGAAAGTAACTTCTTTGTTACTTACTTTCTTCGAAAAGGTGTATCCTCTTCCTGAACGCATTTCGGCCTTCGGCCTCGCCCATAGTTACTTACTGTCTTCGAGAAGGTGTATCGTCTTCCTGAACGCAGCTCGGTCTTCGGACTCGCCCTCTGTTACTTACTTTCTTCGAAAAGGTTATCCTCTTCCTTAACGCAGCTCGGCCTTCGGCCTCGCCCTTTGTTACTTACTTTCTTAACCTTCCTATACCCGCGCCAATTTTTGTAACACCTATACCCGCGCACGGTCTCATAGACCGAAAGTTCGGAGAGCTACAATGACATTTTTTTACTAAAAAACCTATATAAATATAATTTTTTCCTAAAACTAAAGGATATATTGAAACAATAAATATCATTTAATGACTTTATTATTAATTATTTTACTGACTATCTGTCTATTAAAAAACAGCCTTCAATATTGAGGTTTTTATCTTAGTTACTACAAAAACAGAACTAAAACAATATTTTCTTATAAAAAAAACAAAAATAAAGTTTTTTATCGTCATTTTCTTGCTCGGTGTGGTATGTTTCTTCTTGTATTTCGACAAAATCTTCCACCTCGCTGTCATTATCGTTTTCATAGCTAGAGACCGAATTTTTCTTCCTCCAGCAGCAATATGATTTGATCATCATTCATCTTGATATGAAATATAAACTTTAAAATATAAAATTAGCCAATATATATACATACATAGCGAATAACGCAAAAAAATACCAATTCGAAATCAATTTATTACATTTTATACTTACACAAAAAGTTTCACTTATACCCGTCTCACGGACCGATTGGCGCCAAGTGCGACCACACGTGTGTATCCCACGAACACGCGGTTTGCACTAAAGTGAAGCTAGCAACAAATCCGGCAGCTAGCAAAAGACTCGACTTCCCAGCATTGCTGAGAAAATAAATAAATACGAAAAAGTGTTTCGTCGGTCTCTGAGACCAATGCGCGGGTATAGGAAGGTTGTATAGGAAGAAAAGATGGTTTATCCTCTTCCTGAACGCAGCTCGGCCTTCGGCCTCGCCCTTTGTTACTTACTTTCTTAAAGATGGTTTATCGTTTTCCTGAACGCAGCTCGGCCTTCGGCCTCGCCCTTTGTTACTTACTTTCTTAAAGATGGTTTATCCTCTTACTGAACGCAGCTCGGCCTTCGGCCTCGCCCATAGTTACTTACTGTCTTCGAGAAGGTTTTAGCGTTTTCCTGAACGCAGCTCGGCCTTCAGCCTCGCCCTTTGTTACTTACTTTCTTAAAGATGGTTTATCCTCTTCCTGAACGCAGCTCGGCCTTCGGCCTCGCCCATAGTTACTTCTGTCTTCGAGAAGGTTTTAGAGTCTTCCTCAACGCAGCTCGGCCTTCGGCCTCGCCCATAGTTACTTACTGTCTTCGAGAAGGTTTATCGTCTTCCTGAACGCAGCGCGGCCTTAGTTACTTACTTTCTTCCTTTGAAGTACGAATTTCACGCGAGCGAAGCCGCGGGCAAAAGCTAGTAATATATGTAAAATTAATGTAAATGTATTTAAAAATGTGAAATAAAGGTGAATAATAATGTGAATTATAATAAATATTAATAATGTGAAATAAAGAATCAATAATAATAATACGGATACGGAGCTCTCCGAGATGGGGGTGGTGGTGGCCTACGTGTCTAGTACCACCAGCTATCGCTCGTAGCTTGCCTCGCGTCATAGTAAAAGAAGACGAGTAAGATAACTGGAGGCCATTTTTAAAATAACTACCTACGCTGCGCCGAGCCTCCAGGGATGTCACAACTCACAACACTAACACAATTGACAGGCAGTGAGCCCATCATGGTGGAAATGCTATTCTTTAAAATTATTATGTACATTTATGTATTTTTTTATTTATAGACCAAGAGCCAGCTCCCAAAATTTTACTCTAACAGAATTTATGAGTTGTCATAGATTTATTATATACTGGCGTTAAGGTATATTTTCGAAAGCTGTATTTTCGATAGACAGTGAACGATGTTATTTTGATGTTTGAGCCCTTGACAACGATAGCCCACTCAATAATCGGATGCTTAGTTCTGGCGCTACGGTGGAACATACGTAAAAACAAACATACACACACATAAATTGCTAAAAAGATAACCCTTCATTTTTGCTTCGCGCAGCCGGGTAAAGTTTTTTTTTAACTTTAACCTCCCAAAAATTAATGCAATGTCAAAATTCAACTTTAACTCACGTCCGTCTTTGGACAACCATTTCGTAGTCGCGGACGATGAAGAGAATTAATAAGTGGGTAAAAAAATTTATAACTATAAAAATTATAGAAAATATATTTAGAATTATAGATTAATATAATTATTAATCTTAATAAAAAAAATATTAAAGAAATAATTTTAAAATGTATTTATTAATTTTGTTTTATTATTACTTAATAACTTATATTTTTATTTTTGTTATTTTAATGAATTACTTAATAACTTGGTTGGTCGCTAGCAGTCATGAAAGTGTCCGCGGTAGGAGCTGTGGCCATTTATAGAAGACAAAACCGCGCGAAAATGCGTTGTGCGTGGTATCTCTAACAAGTCTGAACAAGTCGACAACCGCGGGCCCGCGCGCGGCGCAGCCTTCGCGTGCGCCGCGCGGCCGCGCCCGATGCCGGGATTCGCGAATGATTTTTGCAGCTAGTACCTACCTATTAATAACTAATTAATACTATAATTAAATACTAATAGGTACTTTGCTCTGACGTTACCGAGCCAGGTCTCAAGTCAATTCCTTCGCTTAGTACCTACTCGTATTAATAACTTACATAAATTTAACTACATACTTTAATAATATTTTTTATGTTACTTACCTTTCGATGGCAGCAGGTAATGAGAATAATGTTAACTCGCGATTCGAGCCTGATCTATTCATGCAGCCGTACACACTGCAGAAACGCGGAGCCATTATGTTAGTGCAATAAAATAAAATTCGAATAATAATACTTTCTATCGGGAAGCGGCAGGCGGCGCGGCGGAAGGCAGCGGCCGTCACGTGGTGTGCGTCACCGAGCGCGGGGGCGGGGCGACCATCACTGACTACGCGCGAGAGACAGTGAGAATGCATGTAGTGGTTGTGTACAGACAGCGTGCGCAGGCGCGCGCTTGTGTGAGTGCGAAATCGGCGCGTTTGTATGAAGACGGCTAACTTGTGTGGTTTAACTATGCTCGCGTCGTCTCGGAGAGCTCCGTAGCCACGGCATAGTTAAACCACACAAGTTAGCCGTCTTCATACAAACGCGCCGATTTCGCACTCACACAAGCGCGCGCCTGCGCACGCTGTCTGTACACAACCACTACATGCATTCTCACCTTCCCTCGCGAGTAGTCAGTAATGGTCGCCCAGCACTCGATTTTTGAAGTGAAATCTTTATCGGCGCTTGGCATTTATTTCAAAATGAATGTAGGGTTCCGTAACAAATGCATGTCTGTCCGTTCTACAAAATTTAACATTTATTTCAAAATTAATGTAGGGTTCCGTAACGAATGCATGTCTGTCCGTTCTACTAAATTTAACATTTATTTCAAAATGCATGTAGGGTTCCGTAACGAATGCATGTCTGTCCGTTCTACTAAATTTTACAATTTTCAACCAAGGTCCTCCAACCGGTTATTTTATAATAAATACTTTTATGTTATTTATTATGTTTATTATGTTATTTTATAATAAATACTATTAACGTGTTACGGGTTCCGTAACACGTTTATGTCTGTCCATTCTACTAAATTCTGCAAAAATGAATGAAGGGTTCCGTAACAAATGCATGTCTGTCCGTTCTACTAAATTTAACATAATTTTTTTTTATTTTTTATTTTTGTTCTGTTATATTTTACCATGTGGGGCCGGTACTTAAAAAGAATAGCCCCACTGCATCTCTCCCCGTACATGTCGTAACAGGCGACTAAGGGATAAGAACGAGATGCCGATGCCGTGCTAAAGGGCGACAGACTCACCACCTCTCACCTTGGCACGGTACTTCCACCGAGGTGGGTCTTTGTGCCGTACTTGCTGCTCGATCGGTTGAATCTTGTTGGAATGCTTTGCGGAACTTGGTGGTCGGTGTTGTGCTGTAATTTACCAGAGGTCGTGCAGCACAACACCGATTACTCTGCTTACCCCGACTGCCAGGATGCGTGGCAGTCGGGGTAACAGCAGTGCGTGTTTTTTATTGACTCTCTCTCTCTCGCTCTCGCTCTCGCTCTCGCTCTCGCTCTCTCTCTCTCCCTCTCGCTCTCTCTCTCGCTCTCTCACTCTCTCACTCTCTTACTCTCTCACTCTCTCACTCTCTCACTCTCTCACTCTTTCTCTCTCTCTCTCACTCTTTCTCTCTCTCTCACTCTTTCTCTCTCTCTCTCTTTCTCTCTCTCTCACTCTTTCTCTCTCTCTCTCACTCTTTCTCTCTCTCTCTCTCACTCTTTCTCTCTCTCTCACTCTTTCTCTCTCTCTCACTCTTTCTCTCTCTCTCTCACTCTTTCTCTCTCTCTCTCTCTCTCTCACTCTTTCTCTCTCTCTCTCACTCTTTCTCTCTCTCTCTCACTCTTTGTCTCTCTCTCACTCTTTCTCTCTCTCTCTCACTCTTTCTCTCTCTCTCACTCTTTCTCTCTCTCTCAGTCTTTCTCTCTCTCTCACTCTTTCTCTCTCTCACTCTTTCTCTCTCTCTATCTTTCTCTCTCTCTATCTCTGTCTCTGTCTCTCTCTCTGTCTCTCTCTCTATCTCTGTCTCTATTTCTATCTCTGTCTCTCTTTCTATCTCTGTCTCTTTCTCTATCTCTCTCTCTTTCTATCTCTCTCTCTCTTTCTATCTCTCCCTCTCTTTTTATATCTTTTTCTATCTCTCTCTCTCTCTCTATCTCTCTCTCTGGAATTGCATTTCCACCATAATGCTCACTACCTGTCAATTGTGTTAGTGTTGTGAGTTGTGACATCCCTGGTGGCTCGGCGCAGCGTAGGTAGTTATTTTAAAAATTGGCTCCAGTTATCTTACTCGTCTCATTTTACTATGGCCACGGCCTGCACCAGCCGGCGTGCTTGGAGGCTTGTCTCCCGCCGCCGGCGGTATTACCGTTTTTATTTCATTTTTGTATTAATTTTGTGTATTTTTATTACTTTTTATAGTATATAATATGTGTAAAATTAATATAAATTTGTATAAAAATGTGAAATAAAGAGTATAACATAATAACGACGCGCTCCCGTCACACCACCAACGGCGGGACGACGACGTCTGCCACCCGACCGGCTTGGGGCTATCGGGGCCTCGCGCCCCGTCTCCAGCCCTCGCTGCCGGGTGGTACAGTGCGCGAAGGCGACGCACGTACGAGGCCGAAGAAGGATCGAAGAGCTGCGTGACGTCGCCGTGCAGTCCGGCGGATACGGAGCTCTCCGAGATGGGGGTGGTGGTGGCCTACGTGTCTAGTACCCATCGCTCGAAGCTTGTCTCGCGTCGTCTCGGAGAGCTCCGTAGCCACGGCCTGCACCCGCCGGCGGCGTGCTTGGAGGTTTGCCTCCCGCCGCCGGCGGTATTACCGTTTTTATTTGTTTGTATTAATTTTGTGTATTTTTATTACCTTTTATAGTTATAATAATATATCTAAAATTAATATAAATTTAATAAAAAAATGTGAAATAAAGAATAATAATAACGTTTATTTTCAGGTACAAGTCCCACACATTATATAAACAATATGTACATCGTTATACTATAGTCAAATAATAATAAAACCTTAAAACTATTATTATTATATTATGATTTTCATTTCTAAATTGTTACCTTCGTTTTTATAACATATTGTTCTACCAACTTCTCAATTTAGTTCTCAGCTTAAATCCAATTTAGAAAGCCGTACAAATGTTGTTTATTTTGGTAACTGTGTCGACAATATAACAAAATTGTATCATTAAAGTTTACTTACCCACGCATTTTTATGTTTTCTTTATTTATTATATATAACGATTTTATATAGATAATCCTTATACCCGCAGAAACATTAAATATTGCAAATATATTGTACTCAAAAAGGTTAATGGTTTCAAAATAAATAAAATTTTTCAATGCGTTCAATACGCACCATTATTATGTTTACAAGCTATAAATGGAACCCTTTCTGTAAATCGAAATGTTACACACTAATGTCTATAAATTGAGTTACAAAATATCCGTAGCAATAAAATAAGGGGAGGGCGCCACTTCCACGATTTACGTCACAACGACGACGGTTCGAATTTTAAATTTAATACAAATTATACGCACTCACCTACATCATCCGGTGAGAAGGCAGCCGCCATCTTTATTCGCCGCCATGTTGTTCCTTTTTCAAACCATCTGCTATGCGCTGGAACCGGAGGCGGCGGCGGCGACGGATGCCCACCGCACCGCACTAAACTGGATTGAATCACCTATGACCTGTTTTTATTAAACATGTACAACAACGGTTTGTCATTCATTATTATTTTACAGATCGAGACGCTTTGAATCCCCTAATTTATATGCCTTTGTTTGGTATGTATGAGATCTTAATTCCTTTCCATAGTTAAACGAAGAATCATATTCCATGGTCTTTGCTCACATACCGTGGGCTAATATAGTCCTATTTTGCTACAAATTATACCTACTCTCTCTACCCGCAGTGTTCCTAACATACTTACTTGTAGCAGATCTTGTAATATGCTCGAACAAGGTAAGCTTAAGTAAGATACAAGATTAACATAACCCGTCGAGGCCCGAGTTTTGAACCTACGCCCACTTGGAAGACTGCTTTACCAACCAACCAAGATCTTGGATCTACCTATGTATGTAAGCAAACTTTTGAGTAGGGTCGGACCTAGAAGATCAAGGTACACGAAGCACTGAGAGCCTGGGAGGATGTAGTATAGTATAGTATAGGGGACATCCTGACATAATTTCATTGGGCATTCGTATTTAGGTATGTCCCTTACCTTATAATCGGAGAGGAGTATATCCAGTAGTGAAAGCTTCCACGCTGATTGACTGAAGAGCTGTTCTGCTGGCTGTTCCCTCACCTTATTAGAGATAGGGTTAAGCAGCCCCGGATTGGTACAACCATCGCACTAAATGAATTCGGTCGAAATGACAGCCGGTACCACCAAAGAGAATCGCTGACAAAGGACCTTGTTTTATGGAAACTGGCATGGTCGGCTACAGCACTTGTGATGTCAACTCATAACACCTTGGTGAACTAGGTGCCATGTTTTCTTTAGGTCGTGCGGGCTACACTTAACTCTGGGACGAAAAACACGAATAGTTGACATAGCCTTTATTTTTAGGTATAAGTAGATTTAATTATTTTTAAGTATTTTATTTCAAATAAAGTATTAGACAATAAAAAACATGCAGCCAACTCTTTCAATAACAATATAGTTTTATTCTGTTTCAATAACTAACGTTTTATTGAAGTACTACTTAGGTATTGCAATGGGGAAAAATGGGTAGTCCACGCCGCACGGAAAATAGGGGAGGACTCATTGCTGTGTCTAGGCCGATTCTATTCAGTCTAGAACCAGCTGCCTATTCACGAACAATATTGAGAGTAAAGCACCCCCTGCCCCTGCCTAAGGTAAAGGCAACTCGACTTGGCGGGGGCACGGTTACGTGCCCCCCAGATAACTGAATGTGAATTAAATAACACAACACAACACATAGACATACATTTTAAATAATAAAATACATACTTACATAATACACACCAGCACGATGTATCCCGACAATCGGGGTGGGCATTGTAATCGGTGTTGTGCTACAAGAACTGTGGCAATTAAAACATATTATAATTTACTAAATATACTATTGCAAACATAATGAAAGTTATTTATTATTATTGCTCAAGTTCACAGTAAAAGGCACTTAGAATAAATCACATCTATCAATCAATATATATAAATATATAAACTTCGGGATTTTAAAAGCAACAATGCAATTGGAATGCAATATGACATAAAGTTCGTTTGTACTTATCTAATTTGGGCATCTGTCAGGCCGGCATGGCATTCGCAAATCTCGCATACGACCGAATGCCCATGGCCGTCGTTAGACACCTTATGTAGACATATTTCTCGGAGACATAATATGTCGCGCTTTCAACAAAAAAATAATTTAAAAAACCTTTTAGTGAACCTAAAAAAAAGACAACTGCTTTAGGAAAAAAATATTTTTTTATCAATATTCTGGTGCAATAAAGCAATGCACATGATTATAGTATACTTTACTTAATTCCCAAAGAACGAAAAACTAATGACTACAAACAAGTACTAATGTAATTACTAATTAGCTTCGTGATTAACAATAGCGGCGGCCACACGTGCTGTGAGCGCGCTCATGTGGGAAAACTTTAGTTTTTATACCTATAAAAAATAAAGAGTTTCAAGTGTAAACACGGCATAATTATTATGCTAATCGAGTAGGCGTGTGGAGCATGTGATGATATGATTTTACAACAAAAAAATACACTTGACTTTTCAAGAGGAAAAAAAATCGTTAAATGCCTGGCTGGTCACTTAGCTAGGCAATCAGTCTTGCGATTTATGTTATTTGTATTCTATTGTATATATTTATTGCACTCAAATAGAATATGGGCAAAAGGTAACACTTAATGCCTCTAGGCATTTTCTAACAGAATACCTTTGGGGTATGATAACTGCTAGGTGAGTGGCGGAAAGAGATATTTATGTATTTGTAATGTAAATGATACATATTTGTATTGTGATATTATGACAAAATATCGAAATCCAATTTGCATTATGTATCTACTACTATTTTAACCCCCGACGCAAAAAGAGAGGTGTTATAAGTTTAACGCTCGGTTTAACGTGTGTGTGTGTATGGGTGTGCCTGGCTGTGGCATCGTAGCTCCTAAACGGATGGACCGATTTGGATGCGTTTTTTTTATATTAGAAAGCTGGTTTAATCGGGATGGTTCTTAGAGCTATGTTCGTAATCAAGTAATAAAAAAATGTATTATCTTAACAGAGATAAGTGGAAAATAAAAAATTTTAAAAAGCCCTGCCCTTTAAAGTCAAAAATAATCCTAAATAAAGTAGGCGAAGTAAATAAAATATAAAAACTCAGAGCTGCTGAATACCCCACTTAGCGGTCCCCCGACTCCTTTAAGTAAACGGAAATTATTTTTGACTTTTTAAGGGTCGGGGTTTTTTAAATTTGTAATTTAACTTTTGATTTCCTTTCTTGACAAATCTATTGATGCTGTAACGTTTTATTAATTTGATTTTATTTTACTGGACAAATATTTTTATGGAACTGTATTATTGAGTTTTTGATTGTATCATATAGGTATTTTGTGAATTTTATTTTGCCATTTTATGCGAAAAAATATTAATATAACAAGTGTAAGTATACATGACGAATCCAAGTGTTCCATAGGTGCCAAAGGATAATAAATATATACAAATACAAAAAGTCGATATAGCGATAACAATTTATGTTGTCAAACTTTAATTACCTAGTTTTAATTAGTTTATTTAGAGGCTCGATCGACCAATGTAGGTAGTTGTCTTCGCCCGACTGACCTACAGACGAAAGGACGGACATGCCAAACTATAAATAAACATAAGCGTTTCGTTCACAACGATCTTCGGAAATTAAAAAAACAATAATAAAAGCGTTTAGGTGTAAATTACATCAATGCAGCAAATAACATCTTTAAAATCATTACTATGACATTATGGACAAAGTAAACATTTTATTGTGCATAAATCTGCATAAAATCGGCGTGAATAAAATCCGCGCTTTGACGTCGGATGGCAACTGGCAACACCGAAATGGGAAAACCGTTAACTTTTTTAAATTCCACGTGGCGATGAGTCATGGATGCTAGTACTCGCGCCAGAACGGTAAACAAAAGAATGTTGACGTTTCCGCCCTCTAGCGCTCGTGACTCGAACCACTCGACAAACTACAATGCATAGTGTTGTTGTAATAAGCATTCATTGTTTATATAATTCATTATTTTAATTTGATTGTACGATAAAGTTAACACCCTCGCACAATTACACTTTTATGAAATAATTTATTTCACATATATTTAAGTAGAATGTATAATAATATGACGGTAATCAAAAAGTGTTTTATGTACCAAGTCGGAATCGTTCAGTAGGGTTCCGTAAAAAACCTGTTTTCTTTTTGCCGCACAGTTTTAGTTCAAAATGTTTTGTCACTTCAACAGTGTTTTATTCAGAAAATGAGTCCCCGCATAACTATTTGGAAAACAAATTATTTTTAGATTTATGTACCTACCCCATTGTAAATATAACTTTTTCAAAATGTTATTCTCTAGTACCTACCTACATACATAATGGTACAGTACAAGTAAATGAAAAAGAAAGCAAAACAACTTCATTACCTAACAATACAAAATTATAGGACAAAGTTCGACAAAGTTATAATGAGGATAATGATGAGGCCGTCATATTTAAATATTGAGAATTTTTTTACTGTCTCTCTCTCTTCGCTCTCTCTCTCTTTCTCTCTCTAAATCGTGCTAAAGGGACAGAGACCTATACATAATATAATTTAGCTACGAAGTCGAATTTAGGGGCGTGTCCGATTAATACACTCCTAAATTTAAAAAAATATACCTATATTTTATACGATAGTACCCAAATAGTACCTATTAAATATTCTGTGATTTTATTATGTTTCCACGTTCGTTTTTTTTTTTTTCAAATTATGCAATTACACTATTTTGTAGACACTGTAAATTAGTTAGAAATAAATATCTAAAATTCAAAATTTTAGAAGTCTATTTCTTTAATGTATGTAAGAAAAAAATAACGTACATGCATCGGATCTAAGCAGATTCCTTGAAAATGTTCAGAAGAATATTGCTTAATTGACTGAGAAAACAGACACGCGCCATTCATTGGTATGGGAATCGGTCACTTCATTATCCTCACAAGCATACTATAGCGTAGCCATAGTACACTTTATCATTCCCAAATTGTACAGTGTGAAGTTCGGTTGACTAAGCATGGTTGAGCAAATTTCACACCAGCAAAATTTTGTTACAATACAATACAGAGACACATGGCCTGTGCTGTGCACATGGCCAAAAGATGTTTTTAACTATTTTAATTAGACGAAAATGTTTGTCAAACCAATCAAAGCAAGACACACAAACGAACATATGAACAAACAAACTGCGTACGAAGCACAAGATAAATCAGTAGACATCAGGAAGGGTGCATTGCCCGCCAGCAGGCCGGGATTGGTGCAATAGTAATCAAATCCAAACATTTGCACCAAATCACGGTCTAAGTGCGTGGCATGCCACATCTAAAAGCACAACAGCAGGTAAACAATATTATGGATAACAATACATTCAGAGAAAGCAATTAATGGCTCACATGGCTACCGTTTTTCGTTGTTTTTTCGTTCGTTTCAGGATTGTATAGGGTTTCAAATAATAATAAAAAGAAAATCCGGCCAATTATGTGGTGGAACGGAACTCTCGATGCGCGAGTCCGACTCACACTTGGCCATTTTTTTTTATTTCCGTGCGATGCATACGTCTCACTCATGCAGTTGGTCTCGCAGGGGTTGTGGTTTAGCGTTGATTCCCTGGTGCTTCCGTACTTGTGTAGTTAAAGCACCTAACACGGGAATAAGTAGCGAAAGCTGCGAGTGGTGAGCCACTTAGAGCTCCGTAACCAATGTGGAGAATTGGTAGACATGCGAATAATTTAGATCGGTATGTCGGTGCAACACACACTTATATGTGGATGTGGGATGGATTTCTCACGAACTAATGACGCTGACGTAAGTCTGTCATTCGAGACCGGTGGATCCCCGGTACACATTAGGTGGTGGTCATATGCACTTCCACGCATATACCTACATAGCTGGTGAAAACAAAAGCCTTTAGGCTAGTACAAAACGCTGAGGCCCTGGTCACACGTTGTGGTTGGATAGGGTGCTGACCCCAGTGGCAGTGAAGGCTTCACCCCCGGCTCTCGACTTCGGTCGGGGGTTCCTTCGGGTGGACGGGTGGTGGCTCGGATCGGCTGGGGAAAGGTCGCAGCCTGTGTTTCCCATGGGATTTTTTCGGAAGAACGGATGTTCAACAGAGCAGCTATGGGGCCTCGATCGGGCATACATGATCACTGTACTCGCAAGAGTGCAGGTTGTAGACGTCTGGATTTTGTAGCCGAAAGGCTGGTATTTCTGGACGTCTATAAACAAAACGTAAATCAATAAACGATAGTAAAAGAGTCTCACTCATGCTTGCACCTGCGGTATTCGTAGGTACAGTAGTATCTCATCTGTGGTACCGTGCAAATCCAACGTCTGCTTTCTATCTGTCTGTATGTATGTATGTCTCTCTGTCCGCTTATAACTCGAGAAACACTGAACCGATTTTAATTTAAAAAAAATCTACGGATAGCTTGATTCTTCCCATCAACTATAGGCTACTATCACGCTAAATGGCTTATGTATGAGGTTAGCAGAGAAGTCAAATATGAGAACGGAGCCGCGGGCACAGCTAGTACTTGTAATACTTGTATAGAACGTAAAAGTACGAAAGTTGTAAAATAATAACGCAGAGAGTTCCGTATCCATTCCCTTCGTGAACGTATAGGAGTGAGCGCGCGGTCACTTGTCCACAACAATGCTATTTTCTCTAACTTCAATATCGTTTTCATACTGTAAGGACTAGATTAAATAGTTTAGCTTGAATTTCCGTAATAATCTCCTCGAAAAGCGTGTGTGACATACAGACGGACACCTGACATATTGGATAAGGATCATCGACTGTCTGCCTCGCTGGTTGCGGGAACCTAAACATGTTATAAGGGTGAGGTTATCTATCACTGCACTGAATAAAGATCGGTCGCGGCTATGAGAGTAGGCCTTCCTTCATGTACCGATTCACCTTCCTGGAAGTCTGGAAGCTTCCTATCTCTTGCTGTTATTCAATAACAGTTATTGAGACACACATTTTGTGGGTGCATGCATCATCATTAGGGCTAGCACGCACTGTGGAAAAACGATCGTTTTTTTTCAGCAAATTATGTAACATATGGAAATTATATTATGGTTTTGGCAGCCTCGCTCGGTAGCTCAGTTGTGCGATCGTTCGACGGTCGTTCGTGATCACAAGCACACCTGTCAGAACTTGGACGGGTGACCGTTCGATCGTTGGAGGCTGACCGTGCTTCGGATTCCACGTAAAACTGTAGGGACCTTCTTTCCTTACTAGTCGGTAGGGTTTAACCCGCCCGGGTTGGTAGCACCGCACTGAATGAACGTTCCGTCGAAACGGCTATGTAAATAGTTCGTGTTTTCTTTCCAGTTCAGTATAGCCATAGTGTGATATGATAAGGGAAGCACTGACATGGCACCTAGTTCACCAAGGTGTCATGGGTTGACATCACGAATGTTGTAGTGTATTTAGCCAACCGTGTCAGTTTCCAAAAAAAAAACATACATACATATACATAATATATAACAGGGTAGGCTTACCCAAGGCCTGTTAAAAACATGTTTTAAAAAAGATTAGTAATAATTATTTTGGTCAACCCAAAATGAACCCACTCCACCCCCTTCCCCTTGCCCGTCCGGTTGACACAGGAATTCTCCCCTGAAGATGGGTCTATTTTGCCCACTGTATTGCCTATGTATTTTTTTGTATGTTTTTGCTCTCGGCACCACTGGACGAAGTAACAATTAAGTAATCTGTGCCAATGGCGTGAGTTTCGGTTTGAAGAAAAAATCTTTTCGCTAAGACATACTTCCTCCATTTTAATTTATTGTTCCGTAGTGGCATAAGTCACCTTTTATGCCACTACGGAACAAAACGTGTTAGGTTAGAGTTAGAGCAGACATAATATGCCATAATACGACCTACTTTCATTGCATTGCATCTCATCTATGCATTGCATACAACATAAGGAATTACCTGCACTGCATGGCTGCATAGATCTATAATCCTGGGTGCCTAGTAAAGTAGGTAGACGCGCGAACTCATGCGACGCGTAAGAATGCAGCCAAAACAACAAACCCCGCGCGGTAGGATGCGGGTAGGGAGGGAAGCGCGCCTCTCCCTAACCTCCTCACTTCTGGCCGCACAGCGCATGAGCTCGCGCGCCGATAATAATACAAGAGCAAGCAAAGAAGAGCTGCGTGACGTCGCCCTGCAGTCCGACGGATACGGAGCTCTCCGAGATGGGGGTGGTGGTGGCCTACGTGTCTAGTACCACCACCTATCGCTCGTAGCGATAGGTGGTGGTCGCGTCCGGGTCGCGTCGTCCCGGAGAGCTCCGTAGCCACGACCTGCACCCGCCGCCGGCGCGCTTGGGGCTTGTCTCCCGCCGTCGGCGGAACTTTACCGTTTTCTGTTTTTTTTTTTGTCTGTTTGTATTAATTTTGTATGTATTTTTAAAATTGTATAGAATTAATATAAATATGTACACTAGTATAAGAAAACGTGAAAATAAATATATATATATAAATAAATTATGGCAACATTCAATTAAACCCAAGAAAGCTATGAGAGTACATACATATAGGTACTATACATATCACACGCTGAATACCGATAAGCGGGGTAAGCAGAGTAATCTGTGTTGTGCTGCAAGAACTCTGGTCAAGAGCTATGAGAGTGTACGTGTGAAAATGAAAATGATCTTGCTGGCAAGGCACACAGCGTGACAATTTACAAAAATATACGTAGGTACTCCATGAATATTTAAAAAAAAGTATCATGAAATACTGATTTCCGCAAAAAAAAATTACATCACTAAAATCCTAAAAGCCTAACCTACACGCCTATCGTACCAGTTAGTTGAAAGAAAGTTGTTCCCTTTGGAAACGCCAGCCTAAATAAGCGCTATCCAGCTTATTAGTACCTACAACGATTGAAGATTTCCAGGTTGAGTATCGGGAAACGCACTCGCCGGTAGACAATTCCACACCCTGTGACACAGAGGAACGATTTAGAGAAACGATGAGTCCTCAGTCCTCACAAAAAGGTTTTCAGTTTGTCCGCGACGTGTACTGCGCGGAGATAGGTTGGATGGCGAGGAATAAGGGATGCTTGTTGTAGAACAAAAGCTGCAGAACATACTCGATAGAAGCTATAAGTCTTTGGCTCACAGACTCCAGACCATCAGTGAGTTTGAGGTCTACAGCTGCACCTCTGCTGGCGGTGTTATCTCAACGCCGCCGCGAAGTCAGTCACACAAGTTGATGTGATGATGACGCATGCGCGCGGCGCTGAGTGAGTGGCGGCGGCGCGGAGTGGCCTCCCATTCATGACTAATGTACCGTCTCTGCTAGCCGATTCTAGGTTAAAATGTAGTACCTACCTCTACACTCAGCTCAGGTCGGAAAGTCTAAAGCCTTGGATCCACTTTATTGGCCACATCACCTACGACATCCGTATGTCAGCCCATAACACCTTGGTGACCTAGGTGCCATTTCAGTGCTTCCTTTTGGTCGTGCCGGCTATACACTGAACAGGACGAAAAGCACCAACTATTTACATAGCCGTTTCAACCGACCTTTCAGTGCGGTGGTACCAATCCGGGCGGGTTAAACCCTACCACCTAGTAAGGTAAGAAGGGAAGGGGCCTACAGTTTTTCGTGGAATCCGAACGGACGTGAAACTCCAACGGTCGAACGGTCCGAGTTCTGACCGCGCCCAGGTGTGCTTATGATCGAACGACAGTCGACGGAATGCACAACTGAGCTACCGAGGCTGACAAAATCATATTCATACCTACCTACCTTCTATTATTTTACAGAATTTGCGGGGGAAAAAACCGCTCTTTTCGTTTTTCCACAGTGCGTGCTAGCCCTAACGGTGATGCATGCACCCACAAAATGTGTGTCTCAATAACAGCGAGAGATAGGAAGCTTCCAGACTTCCAGGAAGGTGAATCGGTACATGAAGGCCTACTCTCATAGCCGCGCCGCGACCGATCTTTATTCAGTGCGGTGATAGATAACCTCACCCTTATAACATGTTTAGGTTCCCGCAACCAGCGAGGCAGACAGTCGATGATCCTTATCCAATATGGCAGGTGTCTGTCTGTATGTCCCAGACGCTTTTCGAGGAGATTATTACGGAAATTCAAGCTAAACTATTTAATTTAGTCCTTACAGTATGAAAACGATATTGAAGTTAGAGAAAATAGCATTATTGTGGACAAGTGACCGCGCGCAAGAAAAAAAATTTGTAAAAATCGGTTAAGGTTAGGTACATCGGACTAGGAACATAAATGCCGAAAGACGATTTTGTATGGAGAAAGTTAACTTCCGTCTCGTCTTAAAAAGAGAACTTGATCATGGACGTAATGTTTAAATTTTTCGAATTGTGTAAATTCAGTATCCGGAAAAAACAATTTTAAAGTGGGTCTCTGACTCAGGCGGATTGTATAAAATAAAACAAGTTATGACTTATGTATGATATGACCCTGTGACACACAGACAGACCCAACTCGTACACTTACACAAAAAATCACTCAATTTAAACAAGAATGTAGGTACCTACCTACATCGGTCAGTCACCAAAGTCAATTAAAGATTCATTGCACCCGTAGTCACACTCACTAATTAACTAGTGACGTAATAAACATTGCAATGACGAGATTTTACATGTTTATCTCCACTTATAAAAAAAACCCCTTAAAAAGTCAAAAATAAATTCCGTTTACTTTAAAGTAGTCGGAGGACCGCTAAGTAAATACCCGCGCAGCTCTGAGTTTTTATATTTTATTTACTTAGCGGTCCCCCGACTCCTTTTAAGTAAACGGAAAATGGGTGGGAGTTAGTATAGCGCGGCATTCTTAGAAGATTTCTGGTAGCTGGGACTGGTAGGCGAGGGTCTAAGGAGCAATTAGCAAAAAAAAAATGTTGTGCGGAGACTCGTACTTTCGGAGAAATTTTTTTTTGAAAAAAATATTTTTCATACAAAATAAATTTTCGATTTTTTTTTTTAAATGCACCAAATCATTTATTTTGAATAGGAATTTATGCAAAAACGACATGCGCCGCCTCGGGTTTTTTTTAAAAGTAATTTCACTTTTATTTCAAGCTTTTAAAAAATAAACCGCATCCAAATCGGTCCATCCGTTTGGGAGCTACGATGCCACAGACACACACACTGCCAGGCAGACAGACAGACATACCTACAGACAGACGGAGGCGTCAAACTTCCCAGTTTTTAACACCCCTCCTTTTGTGTCGGGGGTTAAAAACTGGCTACACCACACAGCATCTACAGACATAATCTATTCACGTAGGTGTATGTATGTACGAATATACCTACATAGGCAGAAACTGATAGAAACGAGCGCGTTTTATATGCCAGTGCGTGCCTGGTAGGTGCCAAAGACCTACCCTAAACACTAAACACTAACCATGCACTAACGTTGTAGATGCCAGAGGATTATGAAAAGTACTTTGTAGGTGCCTATGCCTACCGCCCTTGCTGTGAAATTAGGAATTCTCACCGACGACACGCGAGTCACTTGGCCTTGGGCACCCACAGTCAGGAACCTACCTACCTAGGTAAACTTCTAGAGAAGTCGAGGGCTAACTGGCTATCGTATTTCAGTTCCAGTTTACAGTTTTCGGGTTCATTCATACACGCACGGAAGCCTATTACTAAGCCTATGCCGTCTGTCTGTCTGTCCGTCTGCGGGTTTGTATCTTTTGAACCGTAATACCTAGGTAGCCGGTTGAAATTTTCACAGAGAATGTGTTATTTATTATGGCGGTATCCTGTTAATAAAAGAGAGTAAACAATCAAGGCGGTCCCCATACAAGAAACATGTTTTTTCAAGGTTACATACAATAGCGTTAAACTCGGTGTGATTATAGTAGGTACCTACAACAAATAATAATAAAAACCGGCGCCAATTACAAGCTGGTAGGGAACACTCGATGTGCGGGGTTTCCGTACCAGATCGAGTAGGTAGGTAGAACGAGGTAGGCAAAGGTAGGGAATGCCGGACGGAGAATTGGAGGGGGAGTAGTGAAATTGGGCGAAAGGCCCAAGCCGAGCCGCGACCACAAATTGCATCGCAAAATTGATTCCCTCTACGAAGCACTGTAAAAAAATCTACATCGGAATGGTGTAACGACCGACCGGTCGGCGATGCGGCGGAGGTGGCGCGCCGGCCGTACGGAAACCAGCTCCAAGCGGCATCTTGCGCATGTAACGGTACCGCGGATGCTGCCCGGGCCTCGGCTGCGGAGTAGCGGTGCAAGAGTCCACCTCGGATAGGCCGGGACTGGTGCAATATTTGTTACAAATCACAATGTTGCCCCAGTCGCCGCCCATCCGCGGCGAACGCTCCGTCGTTCGGTCCCCCGTCGTCGGAGAACCCGCGATGCCGAAGTTCGTCGACTCCCGCTCGAAGAACAAAGACTGAATATTCACCTTCAGGCGGCGGCGGGCGCTCGCTGCCGATTCCAGACGTTTTAATTGACAATTTAGTCCACACACGAAACATCTCGGCTGCATCACAGTCACCACGAGTGCACACACGCACGACACAATACGACGGGTCGGTGGCACGATCGCCGCTTTTAACATAACTAGTATAGATTCGATAACTGTTCACTGCGAAAAGGCGCGATGCGAATGTAACCGTTTTTTTTTTTCGGACAAAGAAAGCGCGGAGCTACACGCGTGCGCACCGCGGGGCGGCGTGCGGCGGAATGGGAAGGAAAAGGACGACGCATCGTCGCGGGCGGCGGGCGGGCGGGCAACAGTTGTGTATGTGTGTGTATGCGTGCGCGAGCGCAGCTGCTGTGTCGGCTGGGTCTGCCTGCCTGCCTAGTGCCTGGCTGCTGGCTTGCTTGGCTGGATTGCTTCGTTCGTTCGCGTTCGCGCCTCTGGCTGGCCTGGCAGCAGCGCAGCGCGCTCCACCCCGCGCACCCCGCCACAAATGATTCTTCCGGCGCGCGCGAGGTGCCCCTCCCGGCCCTCGCACTGGCCCTACCCCCTACACCCGTGGTGCACTCTGCGTGTGTGTTAGTGATGTATGTATGTATACATACATAGTTTCATATCATAAAATGCGTACAGATGGCGCCGCGACGCTATGCATGTGGAAGCTCCTTTTGGATCTTCCTTCCTTGTGTCAGGCAGGCTCAGCTCAGGCAGGCCGACTTTGTCTTGTTTGCTTGTTGTCTTTCTGAAGGCTCCTCTACACGTTGGCCAATACGTGTGCCAAAGCGCTTGCCATGCATTGGCCTATTATTTTAGAGGAGATAATTATGTTTATATTTAGGGCTGTCAACCTACAAATATAAGAATCCCCGCGCCGCGGTTTTGGTTTCCAATGCGTACACCTTTCATGATGTTTTCATGATGTTTCCCCGTTTTCATGATGTTTTCTAGAAACAATGGTGTTTTTTTTATCCAACTGAGTGCCTACTTGTATCTTATATATATATACTGTACCTATATATAGCTCTGTTCTCATTTTGCCGCAATTTTAATAGTAAGTATATAGGCATATCTATGAAGTAGTTTGTAAGTAAATCACAATATGACAAACCTCATTCAAAATTGTTTATATGAAGCGGGGCCCTATATTTATTTTAACGTATTTTTACCAACGACATTCTATTTTCTGGACAGGCCCTCGTATATATTTTACCGGTAGAAAGAGAATCTCTCTCACAGTGCATCTGTGCTAAGGTAAAATGTTACATACACACGTAACATATTCTAGAATAAGACGTGCAGATGCAAACTCCGTGAACGGAAAAGGGATAGTGCGATTGGAGTTCTTCTATATATTGCCAATATTTAAAACAGCGTAAGTGCGCGAGCGCCTCTTAAATCACGTTACGTTTTCGCTGTGTGAACGTCGATAGAGTAAGACGGTTAAATGGCAATTTGATACGTATAAGGGAGACAACGATTGTACATTCCAAATTAGAATCCGTATACTTGAACTTTGTACGTCGCGGCTTGCACGTGTCCCTTTATATTCATATAAAGACTTGTGCCATGCGTTACAAGATAGGTTTAGAACCCTGCATGTCGCCACTGCATGTTCTCAGTGACTGACACTCGTATGCTCTCGTCTCGAACCGAGTAACGTATAGCTATTAGCTATCCTTTTCACGCTCATATTTTGTGTATGCGAATGCATGATATTCTATCTCTCCCTTTTACGGACGGACGGATACAAAAACGTGACCTGCCTGAGCGGCGCAGTGCGGCGGCCTGACTGCTCGCGAAAGAGGGTGCGCTGTATGCTCACAAATTGCGCGCCTCAAGTCGGTGCGTTGTATACTACTTCCCGATACTTTTTAATTCGTTGATTTTTACCCCATTTATTTAATTTTACCCCAATAGTCAATATAAACAGCACAATGGCAGTGCTGTTTATATTGGTCGCTTTGGTAGGTATTGCAGTGTTGGGTTGGTTTGTCAACGTATTCGCCAACGTGCAGTGGAGCCTGCCGTCAAAGCATTCGCATTAACAAGCGCATTGGCAAAAGCATTGGCGAACGTGTAGAGGAGGCATGAGACTAGGCTATACCAGCTATACTATGTATAGGCAAGAACTAACGTTCTTGATTGATTGATTATAGGTATCACCCGAGTGATTAGCACGGTAATCGCAAAGAGTTTGTATTACGTCGCTGCGCTGCGCGACGACGACGTACTAATACAAACTCTTTGGTCACATCACATAACATAAGACATTGTATTGGGTCGTAACGTAACTAGGGCTACCATTTCGAAATTTGTAAAATCGTTCCTGAAAAAAAACCGGACATTAAAAAAACAGTAAATCCTACGCGCAGCGCACGTTTTACAGGGATTGAGGACGCGGGGCGTCTCGGCGGCGGCGTGCGGGTGGAGCGCAGGCAGGAAAAACAATCGCCATTAAAAGCTATTTATTTTAAATTATAAAAAATATTTGGGCTCGGGTAAGGGGGTGCAACTAAAAAAAAATATTTTTCTTGTACCCACTTTGCGACGCTTAGTATTCAGCAACCAGACTACGTAACGAATTCTAAATATGTCGGATGAAATATCCATCTGACGACTTCAAATACGTAATACATTTATATTTTGTCCATTCCTTCTGGTCTGGCCCAAATCAACCCTTCAAGTTTAAAAAATGCGAAAACACGCAAATTTCATTCGTCGTTAACGCTGCATAATCGAGACAAACTCTAACGAACAGACAAAGGTTCTAACTTTATTCGATATTTCAAACAAAACCTTGCATGTGAAGCATACGCTACCAAAGTTGATTTTTTTTTTCAAACTGCGCAAACATCAAATTCAGGAATTAAGTTTGACGGCTGCATGTGTACATGCAGACTCCCTCGATTTTTTTTATAAAATACTCGATTTCACGTGTTTTTTTTTTCTGGATCAAAGTAAAAAATATGGACAAATTAAAAAGTCGGACAAAGTCCGGATATAACGCCGAAAGTCCGGAAAAATCCGGACGGATGGTAGCCCTAGTCGTACCGTACCTATCGATCACGGCAAACATATTGGGCAAACTTACGATTAGATACCTAAACTTTAAGCAATGGGGACTTGGGGACTATGGAGAGGTATACTAGGACTAGTGAATAATATTAATGTTTCGTTAAATTTGTTTTTATTGAAATCACGACGTTTATTGGATTCGCGTAGTATGTTACCTATGTATAGTACCTAAATAATTATTGTAAAAAAAGCTCTACAATTAATATGTACGTAAGTAAGTACATATATGGTTAGGTAGGTAGAATATACTTAACTTATTGCTCCGATATAATATATACTCGAGGTGCAAAGGCGGACTTACGGATATTTCTTCCAGGCGACCTTTAATTTAAATTATTTATTTATTTTATTTATTATTTTATTATTTATATTTATTTATTTATTTATCGTTATTTTATTTTTAATATTTGTTGGCAGGACTTTTTGTTAGATTTTGACTGTAGCTTTAGTTCATTTTAATTTGATAGGTATTTTTAGTTTTTTTGTAATTAAATTAATAAAGCAGTTCTTTCTTATTATAGTATATATTATACTACAATTAATTGCTATTTTTATTGTTTTATCATTGTTTGAATTTTGCTTAAAAAAATTCATACAACTATAAAATAAAATATATTAGAATTAAAACTTATCTAAAACGAATTCGTCCCTAATTCCCTATCCACTTAACTCACCATAGACGAATCAACAGTACGCCGGTTGGCGGCTATATTTTTCAATTTTGTTCACAAATTAAAATGTAAATAATGACTGTACATATAGACACCTGCGCTGCTAGTCTCTGCCTACCCCTTTTAGTTGCGGTGTTCTTGTTTCCGCCGGAGGGGAACCGGCATACAATATTTTGGGAACATTTCGCTTTAAATAATTCCTTTAGAAAGCTATTTCTTGTAATGTAATATATTTTTAGGGTTACGGCACGTATCCATACGGAAGCCTATTACGCCGTCTGTCTGTCTGTCTGTCCGTCCGCGTCCGAGAGCTGTATCTATTGAACCCTTATAGGTAGCCGGTTGAAATTTTCACAGAATATACGTTAGTTTATTATAGCGGATTTGCCGACATTGATAAAAAAACAAAAAGTAAAAAATTAAGGGGGGGGGGGGGGGGGGGTTCATCACAAATTAACATAATATTATGTGGAAGAGCCAGCGCCATCTACCGAATGATAATTTAACTAACATATTTATACATACATAACACACGCTGTATCCCGACAATCAGGGTAAGCAGAGTAATCGGTGCTGTACTATAAGGACTCTGGTAAATTACAGCACAACACCGACCACCACGTTTAGCACAGTATACGGACAAGACAACTATCAAGCAGCAAGTAAGGCACGAAGAACCCACCTGCTGCATGACTAGGTAGAAGGACTGTAGCCTGTCGCCCTTTAGCGCAGTATCTTGTCCTTATCCCTTATTCGCCTCTTACGACATGCACGGGGAGAGATGCAGTGGTGCTATTCTTTTTAAGTACCGGCCCCACATGGCCGTAACTAACATCTTCTATAAAAGTATGAAATCGCTCACCGATAGATGGCATGGCATGAGGGTTTACGAAGGACCCAACATTTTTACTCTATTGTAAAAACGGTACTATGTACATGCAAGCGTTTTAAACTTGATCTAATTAAAGTGCAAACTCCAAAGTAAAACAAACAACAAAATAAAAACCGGCCAATTACCTACATACGTTGTGGGAGCCCTTGGTGCGCGAGTCCGACACGCACTTGGCCGGTTTTTACGGTTCGGTGGCCAGCGACGCTCACAGCGATACATATAAAATAGGTCACGTGTCCGGTCCGTCTGTCTGTTCGTCCGTCATCCATTCGTCCATCACAGCACAGTCTCTTATCCTCCCCCATAGAGGTTTATATTTTTTTTTATACAAATTAAGCGCGACGTCTGGCGCCGTGCCGTGCCAAGCATAAGGTGTCTAACGACGCCCATGGAAATTCGGTCGTACGCGGGGGGTGCGAATGCAATGCCGGCCTGACAGGTGCCTATTCACGCCTCTCTTGAAGGACCGGAGACTATATTTGGGGGGAAATATGTGGGCAGGGAGTTTGTAGTATCCATGCAATATCCAGATCTTCTTCCTCGCATCAAGAATTTTGTTGTCAATTGCACAACATTTTATACTACCATGATTTTCAACCATCACCTTCGAGGAGAAACAAGTGTTGGGCACGCGCGCGCCACCTGCCGATAAATTCGAAAATAAAAGAAACTTCACTTTAAACATTAAATAAATTCGGCCCTAAAATGACCACATGTGCTTATAATATGCCCGTGCGCACCTTGGGTACACTCGACAGAAAAATTAAATATAAATACACCTACACACATAACATGAGTTATGTTATGTGTGTAGGTGTATTTATATCATAACACACACACAATAAATTTAATCAAATGAATGTAGTTATTTATAAATGTATCCAATGCATTAATTTGTAAGTTATTCTTTATCAGAACAAAACAATTCTTTAAAAAAAGTACACACCCACTTATTTTCGGAAACGTTTAAAATATTCATTAACATTTATATATAGATCCAGTGTGGTGAATTCAATTTACTGTTTATGACTGTACTATCGCGCTTGAGAGGAATCAGGGAATACGTCGAATTACCAGTCATTATGTACAGGCACAGATTAGGTACTTACAGGTGTAACGAAGTATCTGTATTAAGTATTTATAGTATATTTATGTATTCTGATTTGTAATACTTGCTTCCTATGATTTTACTGAAAATTCCTCAGCCAATAACTTAAAACGTGGAAAATTATGTAAACATTTTCGTTCATGTTTAAAAGGTCAATTCGGTTTGTAACTGTACTGAGCTTCGTCTTCCATATGTTGTGTATAGAACCTACCTACTATACCTCTGTATGTCAGATCGCGGCGTGTGCCCAGTTTTTTTACAACTTTTTACACAGTAGATAAGGAACATCTGCCATTTTTTATGCCCTTATTATGCGTATTATACCTGGATGCAAAGGTTTTATTGAGGGAGACTTAGAGGAAACCGCTTTCTGGTTTAGCGTTTTGTAGAAGTTGGTTGACAACAAATACAATTTCTTGTAGGGCTTCTTCAACGTTCGTCTTGTCAAATGATTTCATGATTTTTTCTTTCTATAAAATGTTTTTCGTACACCATGTCTAAATTTTCCAATACGATCAAATAATTTAGTCTCTAAGTTCTAGACCAAAATTGAATGAAGCGTGCCATTTTATTCAATTTTCAGTAGGTAGTAGATCTTATTGCAGATGCACTATAATCATTATAATAAATAATAGAGCAGACCGAAGTTTGTCACGTGATAACATGTTATTATTATTATTAGGTACTTATGTATTTGAAAGCTTTTGCTATTAAGTATTCTGTGCTTTCGAGCTTATGTTTTCCCGACCCCTGAACCTTATCCGATTTTTCATTCAAAAGAATTACATATAAAAATCAGTCAATGTTTAGGGTTTTTTTTATGTAATCCGGTATGTGTTGGCTGAGTCCGAGGGGCCAAAGCACATGCTCCGACCAGACAATATCACCTCCGAGAAGGTAAGTGCCATAACGGAGGCTTCCCTTTGGATTGCTGGCTCTACTGGACTAGAGGAGAACACAGCCGCGGCCATCTTACATCCAATACGGTGGTATCAACCCAGTCGGCTGCAATTAGAGCCTACCACCTAGTAAGGGGCAAAACAAACTCCCTAAGAAAATTTTGTATGGAGAAAAATGTATCATGTTGTGACTACTATGCTCTTAAGTTTAACTTAAGTATCTCATGTAGATCTCACTCAGTCCACTAATGTCCGTATGTGTGTGGTGCGTATGTGTGGGTGGACGGACGTCCTGCCTGTCCGTCTACACGTATGTATGTACGTATGTCTGTATGTATGTCAAGAAGTTAGTGCATAAAGATTCTACCACCTGTTGTTCGTGCATTAAACATTGTGCTAGTGCGGGGGGCAGGTATGGAGGGTGACTGGGTTCAATTTGAATAATCGAATTGTTTATCATATAGGGGAACAGGTTGTAAAACTGATTTTATTCATCAGCTTTTTTTTACTTTGTTTTATGGAATTTACAATAACATATTAGTTTCAGTCGTAAAGTTGATGTAAGTAAGTATCTTTATGCGTAATAATTAGTGATTTTTTTTTATAAAATCGAATCGCTTTGCAGTAAGTACATACCTAGGTATAATGTTTTTAATTTCTCTGCAACTCATCCAGTCATCAAGCAACCGCGCATACTGAAGTAGGTATACTTAATCTAATAATAAACATTTTATGCCACTAAATGTGTGGCAAGGGCGGGCTTATTGCCTTAGGCAATTTTCTCCAGTCAACCCAGTGGACCTACATTTTTACATGAAATCCGAACTATGGAGCAAGGTATGCACGTAATTTTTTTTTTTTCAAATCGGATAAAACTCATTGGTAAGTAGGTACACACGACTGCTCTCATTTCTCACACTTTAGGAACCTTGTCAAATTAACATTCACTCATTACCCCTACAAAATTATACAAATAATCAAATATTTTATTTTGACAGGGTTCCTGAAGTGTGAGAAATGAGTGCTGTCGTCTGTACATACACGCCGCGCCGCGCCGGCCGCCGCGCCGCCGCGCCGCCGCCCCGGTTGAATTCAAACTTCGGACAGAGACCGCACTCTCCTCGGCAACCTGCCACTTGCCTGCATGTTGCCTGCCACCTGCCACAGCGAATCTACGCTAATCTACAATATGGAGTTACCAAAAGAATTTGAGTTACCCTATGATTTTATACGGGTAGGCCTTGGTTATTAATAAATGTCCTTCGTTCTTTTATTTTAATTATAATTATGTAGGTAAATGTCATGCCAAATAATGCTAAATGCAACAGAAAGTCTGCTTAACAACCGCACTAATAATATTGTAAATATTTTATGATATGAGTCAAAGATTTAAATAGTATATGAGTACGTAAATCGTGCAAATGCTTCTCATTTCTTCTCTCTCCGTGAGCTCTAACCGCAAGTAAGAACAAAATCTCAGGTCGATCCAAAAAGTCGGCTTTCTTTCTCAGGACATCAACCAACATTTTGCGGTCGAGATTACACATTTCGACCATCGATAATTTCGACGTCTCGCACAACATCGGTAGTTCATTTCATTACGCGACATTCCGCCACTGTTACGTTCAAATTAGGTATATCGAATTTTGGCCATTGACTTATATATTACTAATTTTGGCAGCCATTACGAAATGCTAATTTTCGAATTTCGAACATTATCGGCTGTCGGGCCATCCTTCCTTCCTTTACCTATAATAAAATCCAACGTCTGCTTTCTGTCTGTCTGAGTTGGTTATATACAGCACAAGCTGTGCCCGCGGCTCCGCCCGCTCTCATATTTCACTTCACTGCTAAACTCATAAGCCATTTAGCGTGATAGTAAGTAGCCTATAGTTGATGGGAAAAATCAAGCTATCCGTAGAATTTTGTTTTATTAAAATCGGTTCAGTGGTTCTCGAGTTATAAGCGGACAGACAGACACTCAGACAGAAAGCAGACGTTGGATTTTATTATAGGTAAGGAAGGATAAGGAAGGAAGGATGATGGTTACGAGCGCAATTGGGTTCTCATTATCCTACTGGCCGCATTTGCCCGCGGTTTCGCTCGCTTTAAACTCGTATTTCAAAATAAGTAGCAGATTTTTCGGTCGAGTCGGCTTCACTGAACTGGAAACACGAACTATTTACATAGCCGTTTCGACCGACTTTTCATCTCGCTTTTCATTTAGTGCGGCGGTATCAACCGAGCGGGTCCGAATCACGACGGTCAGCTCGAGCGGTCATCTATCCAACCAAGTCAACCAACGGCACCGAGGCTGACAAACTTTCCTGAGTTGCTTCGAGAAAACGATGGTACGGCCGTGTATGCTCGACTTGGCGGGGGTACTGCCGTGCCCCCAGAAAAAAATTATATCTACGAGTACTTACTTATTAAGTGCGGCCTTGTTTGTTGTCATCATGATTTGTTGTTTTGTAATTTATAACATTCCTAAATATTTCCATAAAATGCTCCAGATACTACACCTTTATTGATCTCTCCAACGAATAAATCATTGTTATTGAGAACTCATAGAAACTGTACACAGAGAAGCTACTTCTATCTATCATATGAATAAAATAATACTGCGAGCTGCGAGCTATAGCTTAGCTATAGCTCAGTGTAAAATATCAAATCGGATTGGTAGACTAATCAATACTAATCTGTGAGGGATGGTCATGGAGTAAGTTACTTTGTTTTATGAGATATTGCGTTTGTAGACTCTATCTATGATATTATGATAATAAAACTAAATTGACGATTTTTAGAAATATTTTCTGTATGTATGTAGGTATGTTCCTCAATAACCCTTAAACCGATCATCCGAATTCGGTGAAACTTAGTACAAGCACATTTAACTATACGAGACACAGGATAGGTTAAATAAAATTCAGTTCCAGTTGCACTAAGATGTGGCTCTCATGGTCTCATTCATGGTATCCGATCTCGAATTGTTCCGCGCGCCGAAATAAAGTTACTTACTTTCTTCTTTATAAATACGAATTTCACGCGATCGAAGCCACGTGAAAAAGCTAGTAGTCTAAATAACATTTATTAAAAAGAAAGATAAATAAATTTTTTTGCGGATATTTTTTTATTATTTTGATTACTTGGAATAGAAGAGAATATAATAAATAACGTTTATTAAAATTTCCTTATTCACAAAGGTGATAGCAAGAACATTTGTTCTTGGGTGATAGATACGTTTCGTGAATCGTGCGTGAATCAAGTGGGGCCACCGCCTCCGAAGAGCCGCGCCGCGCCGCCGCCGCCGCCGCCGCCCCCGCCCCGCGTTGCAGCCAGCCCTCATCTCATCTGACAAAATGTCTGTAAAGTTTCTAATATTATTGTTGACAATAATAAAATGTTCTTTCTCTCCTTACTTTCTAGTTTTGGTCGGCAACGACTTGGTAACAATCAAAAATGAGCCCCATGTATCCAGTTTCTCTTGGTTTATTTCTATGTTCATTCATATTATGTAACAGCCGCCGAAATGAACAATACGAGAACATTTCGAGGTGGCCATAAACCATGAACATAAACTTCAAATCAAGGCCTGTCGTTTGACGAAATCCCGAACAAGAGGGCCATTGTTCCACGCCCGGAACACAGTTCTTAGAAGCGGAATACAATCTGCGATTATCCCGAATGTTTTGTTTAGTCCGGTCGACAATTAGCTAGTTGGTTTCTGGGAACTACGAAATGTATTGTAGGTTTAAATAAAAACTGTTTGTAGGTACCTACTTATTACTGCAGTGTGCTTTGTTTTTCAAAATTGTGGCTTGTTCTTCCATTCCTTTCAGCATTTCCTTTGATATCAAAGTGGTGAAAGTTATGGTCTATTTATTTATGTATTTATTTATTTATTTATGGTTTATTTAAGCTTATCTCGGAGGTGATATTGGCTGGTTGGAGCATGCGCTTTGGCCGATGAAAAAAATGGTCCGAGATGTCCGATAGCTTCGAGCATTTCCGATAACTATTATGACTATGACCTGTCAATTAATCTACTCGTATTAGTTGCTGAAAACGTGCTACGAACATGAATGATGTACACTGAATTAGGAATGGGGTCCCGTACAGGTGGTAGGGTAGGGTTATACATGGTGTCCCAGATCGACCGCATAATTACGATTTAATCTGGTTTATAGTTTGCAAGTTTTGCAGGATCTTATGTAGCGAAATGTGAATGAATTTATATTGTATGGAACTCAAAAATGTTTTAGTATGTTTCGAACATGGTTTCGAAATCTGAAATAATTTAGATTCGATTATTGTTCTATCGCTTATTCCATGGGGAGTACTCGGAGGAGCTGTTTAACGCGATCCCCGCCGTCCCCTTTCCACCTCCGCACCACGCACATCGGGCAGGGATTGCATCCCTACACTCTGGATTTACAGCGGATGCGTACCGACCGATTCTGCAGCTCTTTCCTCCACAGAAACTCTGGAACGGGAGAGTGTTCCAGAGTTTTCCGAGTTGCCCATATATTTCCACTCATTGATGTTTCCACCCAATTGCTTTCTCAGGTTCTTCAAGAAATTAAGAGGGGCGTGAATAGGCACCTGTCAGCATTCGATGCATGTCAGGCCGTCATGGTATTCGCAACCCCCGCATACGACCGATTCTCCATGGGCATCGTTAAACACCTTATGGGTGTAAACAAATATTTACTTTTTTCTTTTATTGCGAGAATAGTTATTAAATCTCTTGTAATAAATAACAAATAAATTAAGGGTAAAACAGTATATAAAGAAAAAAGTGGTCAAGTGCGAGTCGAACTCGCGTGGAGAGGGTTTCGTATTTCGTTATGGTGTGTAACGCAAACATTTAAAAGGTTGTGTAACGTGATTGGGTCATCAAAACTCGATGTAAGCAAATTTCAACTTTTTTTTATGGAAACTGACAAGATTGTTGTCTACATCACCTACAACATCCGTGATGTCAGCCCATAACACCGGGTGAACTAGGTGCCATGTCAGTGCATCCCTTCATTGCATGTCGGCTACACTGACTGAACTGGACGAAAAACACGAACTATTATATTTAAGAACCTACATAGCCGTTTCGACCGACCTATCATTCAGTGCGGTGGTACCAACCCGGGCGGGATAAACCCTACCACCTAGTATTAGTAAGGTAAGAAGGGAACGGACCTACAGTTTAACGTGGAATCGGAACCACGGTCAGCCTCTAACAACGGTCGAGCGGTCACCCATTTAAGTACCTACCGGTACCTACTGACGCTACTGACCGAGCTTAGGGTTGCTTAACAACCATAGAGACAACAGTCGACCGACCGCACCAGTTGATTCGGAGCAAGTAAACTGTGACAGACTGACAGATAGACAGACAGACACGAGATTGATCCTATAAATAATGGTTCAGTTTTTTCCTCTTTTGAGTTAAGCAGCATCCCGCTTATGGCGGGATGCTGCTCGTTATACCTCCACTGAATCAACGGAATTACAAAAATGGAACGACCATTTTGGAATGAATGGACAACAGCCAGGTGTAATCCAGAGTCCAGCCAGACTCCAGTCCAGACCACGTTCAAACCCACAGAACAGGGAAGCAGAGCGCGCTGCCGCGCCGCCCCCGCCGCCGCGCGCCGCCGCCGCGCGCCGCCGCTGCCGTGCGTTGCACCGCGTTATCCCGCTACCGCGCGCTGCTTCCCTGTTCTGTGTTCAATTCAAACCCGTGGTTCAAACCTCAGATCAGGAAAGGAAGGAGATGTGTGAAGAAATGATTTCCAGTACGAAACACGTGTCTCCAAGACAATCACTAATACTAATGCACTCTAATACGTACGAGTCGACACACACTGTTATATGGCCAATTACAGTCATTTAACATTAACGCACTCTTGTACGTACAAGTGCACGCACACTGTCTTATAGCCAATACGCGAGGGCGCTAACGGTCCACTGACCCACTAATACTAGCACAAAACCATCCCTACGCCAGTGATTGACAAAACGTTACAATGAGATCGATATAGTATCGATTTTTTTTTTTTTAATTACGAACATTTAAGTTTTCTACCTCGTATTCATACAAAAATCTAATTTGCATTATATTAATAACATAAGTAATTGTTTATTATATAAATCGACATAATTTAGGTAATATAAATATGAACAGGGCGTTATAAAGTTTGATGGAAAACTTTTATGAGTTAATGGAAGATATCATTCCTATTTATTGTTAACAGCAATTTTTATTTAATAGCATAATAATATTTAGTATACTCAAATAACATATAATTAAAGATAAAGAATGCATAATCATCGATCAGATATGCGCAATTATTGTAAATATACATTCAGCTACTAAATGTAGACATAACTAACACAGTTTTGTTTGGCATAAACCAAAAAATCACACCTCAAATTAACAAATAATCGTTCTAACTAATCCTTTGCCTCACTTAATCCTTAATCTCCTTGTGTGTGACGTGCTTAGATACCAAAATATAAGCAATAAGGCTCTATTTATAAGGTCCACTTTCGAATGGCTAATCCTTCATTTCATAAATAGTGCTCATTAAGAATGTATTATTATATATGTATGTATTATTATATATGTATGCACCTATATGTTATTTTTTGTTTTTACTTAAATGAATGGAACTCGCCCGTGGCCGGCGTATTTCTCCGAATTGTTTTGATCTAGCAGCTAGTCTTTCCACAAACGAACTTCTCAAAACATACAATTTACATATAAAAGTAAAAATTTATATCCAGTGTTGATACTGGTTGAAACGCACCGAAATAAACATCGATAAATGTGTTGTTGCGTACAACCCTAGCGACGCCATTTCAAACACATCTTCCCGGTTGAAGAAAGTGAGATTTCAGAAAATGTTTAAAATATGTAATAATCATGTAATTCAGTACTTGCAGGTGGTGAGTGGTCCCATGGTCCTTGTAGTTTTTATTTCTGCTCTCATTTTTACGAAGCACGAGACAGCAGTGAGGCATTTTGCCAAAAACTAAGAGCGCACTTCGGAGTAATATCGGACACAAAGACAAAAGCGTGACTAACTCGCCTGGCGGGTGCATTCAACGAAACATGCGGGCATTCCGCATGTGGCGGAGACAGGGCCACGCCCCCTCCGCATATCTCCTTCCTTTCCTGATCTGAGGTTCAAACCGAGGTTCAAACTACGAGTAATCCATTCAGACTCCTCAGCGAAGCGGTGTTCATTCACACTCTCTAGCATGGCGGCGAGCGCCGCGCCGCCGCGCCGCCGCCGCCCCGTGCCGACAGGATGTTTAGTTAGACTGTAGGTTATCGGATCGGGTACCTACAGAGTACGTGCTAAGTTCTGTTGACACAGCGCCGCCAGCCAGCCAGGGTCAAGATTAAAATGTTAAGTTGCGTCCACACTGGACCCGCTTCGGTGAAAAGCCCATGATCGTATGATTTTGTTGTATTCATCGATATTGTATTGTTTTTTTTATCATTCATATGGCAGTTAGACTGCACCCGAACTTGTAACAATTTGTTCTGAATGAATGCCATATTATGTATGACCATTGGGCTTAATATTTTATTTTTTAAAGATTTAATTCACAGATTTTGGCCGCACTTCCGTTCGCGGCATTGTCAGTTTTGGAAGAACATTTCTGTATGAAAGGGAGTATGAAAGAAAATATTTCCAGTCAAGGTAAATATTAACGTACAATTTGCTATAAACTGTAACAACATAGCCTCAATAGATTGAACTCTGTAGGCTGTGAAATGCAATATGTAACATGTGTGTGATGTGAATAAAATATAAAAACTCAAGAGCTGCGCGGCGGCGGCGCGGCGCGCGGCGCACTATGGACGGGCCCCATACAAGCAACTGTCAAAAATGGTTTTGACAACATACCACCTGGGGTAATGAAATATAGTTGGTTCGATAGGCCATGAAAGGTACTTATTTTATACGTACATATTTTAGATTTAAGTTGACTTTCCTCGGTTATATGACTCTTGAAAGTTGAACAAATTCGTTGCGCAAACATCCGCATATTAAGGGAGCGCATATTTATGTATATTTTTCTCAAAAAATACTTAGGTAAACATATAGAAACCCATACATATTCGAAAAGCATACTTCTTGGGCTTTTAGGTAATGGTAACTGTGTTGGGTTTTTTAAAGATATCATCCCTTATTTAAAGCACTAACGAAAACGCGAAATTTATCTAAAACTACAATTTTCATCTAAGCTTTCAAATGGTATCAGGGTCTGCCCGGGTGAATATTATAATGGTTTTATACAGCCAGTACACTGTTTATTTAGAATTAATAAACAACTTTCTGCAAAACTCTGCAAATTGGCACGAAAATAAAAAAAATATGCGTGCTCGGAGCGTTCGCGTGAACGAATTTTTTTTAATTTAATTTTATTAATTTTTTTATGGAAACTGACACGGTTGGCTATACCTCCTACAACATCCGTGATGTCAGCCCATAAACTCCGTGTGAACTAGGTGCCATGTCAATGCTTCCCTTCATTTCATATCGTCTACACTGAACTGGACGGAAAACACGAACTATTTACATAGCGGTTTCGACCGATGTTTCATTCAGTGCGGTGGTACCAACCCGGACGGGATAAACCCTACCTACTAAAAAAAAAAATTTTAAATCGGATAAGGTCTAGGGGGCGAGATAACATAAATGCCGAAATACGATTTTGTATGGAGTATGGAGAAAGTTTACTTCCGTCTCTAACAACAGTCGACCGACCGCACCACTGAGCTACCGAGGCTGATTTTAAATGATTTTATTTGAAAAGTTAACTTAAGAGTACTGATTGTATAAATTATGCAAAGAAAGTACAATACAACCTCAGCATTCTCACGGTAGGTATAGCTACTTCGTAATGGAAACAATTGCGGTTAAAACTATGATATGATTATATATGTATTTACGCCAGGTGTGTTTTTGTGTTATTTGATGTTTTGAACACAATTTCTGAACCACAGAGTGTAAGGAGATATGATGCACACGTCATATTTTTTTTCGTACGAACGAATATAAGCCATTCTGTGAGGGGTGGTACATTTACACACTGTACTGCCTGAATATTCGTGCCAGATGAGTGCAGTGTAGTGTTTCTGAAACGATATGGCGTCTTACAAGTATCCTCCACTGTGTTTCTTGAAAAGTTACTACGCAATTTCACCAGAGAGGATACAAAATCGTAAAACTGTGAAACTTTTTGGGGAATCTGGTTTGGACAACGTCTATCCTTCATACGAGTACATTAAAGGACTGAATTCAATTGGCAAAAAAGATGAAGCCCCACTGGTAAAATAATACGTATCGTAACGTAACTCAATAAAACAAGAAAAACTGCAATGAAATTATCACAGGAAATTCTGCTAAATTGTTTCAATTCAACGACGGCGATGAAGCTTTAGTGTCTTCGTAGATTTAGATCTGACTAAATTGCAATAACAATATTTGAGAAGCTGTTTATTGGAAAGATATTCCATCGTCTTCCCTTCTTATAATAAAATCCAGGAAGCAAAAAACAGGTGCTGTCCTGTAAGCGCATTTAATTATTTAATGATTAATTTTTAATTTATTACAATATAGGTACAAATATGTTTTTATTAGTGAATATTATATAAAAGTTTATACTTTATTGGTAAATTTACATAATAATTTTTTATCTTATTTTCATAGTTTAGAAATAAATTATTTAGTATTTTAGGATTTTTTTTATTAATAATAAATATTATTTACAATCAAATGTTACTGTTTTTTTGAAGAGTAACTATTCAAGTAATACCATAAAAAAAATTGTGAATAAAGGTCTTCTAGTTTAGGAGATACAGATTTATGACCGAAAAGTGGCACTTTGGCCCATAGTGCGGCGGTGCGGCGCGCGGCGGGCGGCGGTAGTTAGAGGTATTTATTATTAGAGCCTCTAAGTAAATACCCGCTAATAAATATCTCTAAGTTAGAGGTCCCCCGACACCATTAAGTAAACGAAAATTTTTACTTTTTAACGGTTGGGGATTTTTTAAATTTGTAATTTAACTTTTTATAGATTTTGTTTAATGAGTTGAGATTACTTGAGATATATCTGGGAAAGGTATTTCGAAACTTGTCAAAACCCAAATGTAAGTAATGTTTATGTAACTAACGAGGATTAGTGCCCACCGGGAAAACGTCTCTAACGACGACCTTCAAACTATAATATTATAGTATGCAATGCAGGGATACAGTGTGACTACATCTCAATAGGTATACCTATCGGCAAAAAGTAAGCAACATTGTAATAATAAGCATGCCCTGCCTGGCTTGCATTGTGACCTTCCGTCCCGTTATGATTTACGAGTACTAATCACTTACAAGAACTCTGCGACAAATCTATTCTATACATATCTATCTAATCTAATCTAATACATATAATATAATCGTAGACTTACCGTGTCTGCACATTAAATATTTTTGCAAAAAAATAACTGGGAGACTAGAGGAATAAATAATAGAACGTAAAAAACATTTTTTGAAATTTTTGTCTGTTGCTGAGGTTTGTCGGCTTGTTTGTTCTTTTGTACGCGCATCACGTAAAAGCCATTCATTGGATTCAAAATCTAATTGCTAAAAATATGAAGCTTTATTCTGAATTACATTTTGTGTTTATTTCGTCAAAATCAACCCACAGAATCAAACAATATTAAATTTTTAAGTTTAGGCGGCGGCGGAGGCGGCGGCGGCGGCGTGTCGCGGGGGGAGCGTGCCTAATATTTTTCTTTTTATTTAGGATTTAGTATCACAAATGATTAATTTTCATGTGGTTCTGAAATATTAATTTGTCATGTTCAGTTTCCACGCCGGCGAAGCCGCAGGCAAAAGCTAGTATTTAATATAATTCACATAATCATTCGCAAGAGTCGAGGAGGCATCAGGAATGGGGTTGACAGTTGGCGAAATGTGAGTCACTATTTATTTTCTATTTTCACGAGCAGCGCCACAGATTTCCCGGTAGGCATGCATGCACGTTTGTTTGTACTCAATAGACAAGAATAAAAAGCCGTCAAGTGCGAACGTTATTCACACTGAGAGGGTTCCGTAACTTCCCTTATTTATGCGAGCCCCCCCGCCCGTCCCGTCCCGTATCGTCGCTGTAGCGTGCGTGCCGCAGCCTTTGAGGAAATATATGTACGCTAGTACATAATATATCTTTGGCCACAGCCCGCATCCGCGCGGCACGTGAAAGTTTCACAAGAAGGCAGAGCTTTCGCGTTTCACGGTGAAACGCGAAAGCTCTGCCTTCTTGGAGTTTGCCTTGCACAATTATCCAAAGAGTTTGTATTACATCGCTGGCGCAGCGACGTAATACAAACTCTTTGCTATTATCAAGATACCTACTTGTACTGAAAAAAAAATTCACAGATTTCGTGCCTTACACGACTATCGAGCACATTGAAAATGAATCTACGGAATTCGAAAAAATATTGTCGCTGAGCGACACGAGAAAGTCGGGATAAGGAAAAGGTTAGTTAGGTTCTGATGATGGAGCCGGAAGGAAGTCATAGGAACTCCTAAACTACACATGATAAGCCCATCGTGTTTGTGCTCGTTGGATTTGTCTTCGCAAGTACTCTAGTCATGTTATTTCCAGAGTCCTGATGATGGAGCCGGAAGGAAGCCATAATAACTCCTAAACTACGCATGATAAATCCACCATATTCGGGTGAACGAACCAAAAGACATTTTCAATGTCAAAAAGTTTTCACGCTGTACATCGTCGTAAGGTGTGGTAAGGAATAAATTAACTGGAAGTTTTTACTAGAAAATTTAACGGCTTTACTCGCGGTCGTCTCCGAGCTATGTGGCTCGACGTTTCGGGCCAAACTTATGGCCCATCTTCATGAGCGCACACCCTGGTGCGACGGTTGGCAGAGAACCAGACCAAATCAGTTCTCTGCCAACTGTCACACTCACCGAGCATACCTACCTTTGTATCCTCCTTGGTCACACTAGGCAGACAGAGCGCTGACGTCCGTGGCGTGGGCGTCAGACCATAACAACCTGGTGAGCTAGGTGCCATGTCAGTGCTTCCTTTTGGTCGTGCCGGCTACACTGACCTGACATTGTCCCTAATTTCCGATGTCCTAACGACGGGCTAACGTCATGGGTGTATATCAGAATGTAGCAAGCAGATGAGATGATCGCAAACTGTCGCGTCGTCGTCGTCGTCGGTTCCTTAAAACATCTTTTTATGAAAAAATATTCCTAACTAAAAGCTATCGTAGGTAGGTGCCTATGCCTACCTAATATAAAGTTAAGTCGATTTCATTACTCAATAAATATGTGACCCAGAAACTAAATTTAACTTCCTTCTTCCTAATATTGTATGTATAGGTATTATTATAAGTAGGGAAATACAAACTTATATTCACACGTAACTAATCACACAAACTTATATTCATACATGGAATAACTAATACATACTTATACCTACTAAACTCACGAAGTTACCTACTGATATCGATTTCCGGGAAAATGCATTTGGCGCCAATTTGGCGCCTGTGAATATTTATACAGGATAGTGTGGTACTTAGTAGAGGTAGATATTTTTTTTATGGAAACTGACACGGTTGGCTACACTACCTACTACTATGTACTACATCCATGCGTGATGTCGGCCCATAACACCTTGGTGAGCTAGGTGCCATGTCAGTTCTTCCCTTCGGTCGTGCCGGCTACACTGAACTGGACGAAATACACGAACTATTTAAATAGCCGTTTCAATTCAACCAAAGATATATTATATGTACTAGCGTACAAGTTTAGCGTACAATATTTCAATAGCGTATAATAATTCCTCAAAGGTTTCAATCGAGACGACGACGTTTCATTCAGTTCGGTATGTATGAATATACAATAGTAATAGTAGATACAGAGATAGGCAGATAGGTACTTACTATTACCTACCAGATTAGTACTGTGTGGGGTCGGTACTTAATAAGAATAGTCCCACTGCCTGTGCCACTGCATCTCTCCCCGTGCATGTCGTAAAAGGCGACTAAGGGATAAGCGGCCTGCAGACACCCCGGTCGACTTGTGGCTTCCATGGAAGACATAGGCTGGCTGGGGTAGGTGGAGACTGCGGGGTTTTGCACGAAGGTCCCCAACCAAGCGGGATTAGTTTGCAGGCCTAGAGCCAACCCCAAACCAAAACAACAACAACAACTACCTACCAGATTAGGCGCCACTAGGCGTGAAGAGAGTTACACGACGACCTTTTTTTTTTTTTTTTTTTTTATGGAACCTGACACGGTTGGCTACATCACCTACAACATCCGTGATGTCAGCCCATAACACAGGGTGAATTAGGTGCCATGTCAGTGCTTCCCTTCATTTCATGTCGGCTACACTAAACTGGACGGAAAACACGAACTATTTACATAGCCGTTTCGACCGACGTTTCGTTCAGTGCGGTGGTACCAACCCGGCCGGGATAAACCCTACCACCTAGTAAGGTAAGAAGGGAAGGGACCTACAGTTTAACCTGGAATCCGAACCACGGTCAGCCTCTAACGGTCGAGCGGTCACCCATCCAATCACTGACCGCGCTCAGCGTTGCTTAATAACAGTTGACTAACCAACCGCGCCACTGAGCTACCGAGGCTGACGAATTTTCTTATCCCTTAGTCGACTTTTACGACATGCGACGGGGAGAGATGCAGTGGGGCTATTCTTTTTAAGTACCGACCCCACACGGTACAATGTACCTGTCCGAGATACAAGGTACCTGTCCCATTTACAACTATTATATTAATAATCAATCAATAATCACTATTATCAAGATTCCTTTTGAAAATATCATCAATACATCATACAATCATACATACGTAATGTGCCAATTTGTCATCCATCTCTCTCGCTCGACCGACTGACACAGATACCTTACTAAGGCTCACTTGCACCAACACGAGTTTAAAGTTAAGTAGCGAGTTATGGATTTAAACGCGGTTCACACGTACAACGGGTGCTAGTTTAACGAGTTAAACTGGTTTATATATTAAATTTGTGTTGGTGCAAGTGGGCCTTAGGCTCACTTGCACCAACACGAGTTTAAAGTTAAGTAGCGAGTTATGGATTTAAACGCGGTTCACACGTACAACGGGTGCTAGTTTAACGAGTTAAACTGGTTTATATATTAAATTTGTGTTGGTGCAAGTGGGCAATATAGTAATAAAAATATCGGCCAAGCGCGAGTTTCACTCACGCACGAAGGGTTCCGTAGATCCGCTATACCATAATAAAAACCATATCCGTCTATCTTTTTGTCTGTTTTCAGTACAAACTACCTGTGGCGCCTTATTCTTAGTTTGGCGGCATATTCTTAGTTTTACTTTTTGCTTTTTTTATTTGTTGGCATATCCGCCATAATATATAATAAATAACACATATTCTGTGAGAATTTCAACCGGCTACAGTCATCCCTCGGACCTCGGGCGCGGCGGCGGCGGCACCGCGGGGCGGCGCGGCGCAGGCTTAGTGATTAATTAGGCTTCCGTGTGGATACGGAAGCCTAAAAATTACTAGGTAAAACTATTAGTAGGTAGGAACACATTATACATCAACATACCTACATTAACCTACCTGTCTGAGTAAACCCAACCAAGGAACAAAATAATCCTGCCATAATCCTACAGAATAGGTAAACATTACCTATATAATAGCAAACAGATTATGTAGGTAGGAAGTTAGGAACACCATTATACATAAACATACCTACATTAACCTACCTGAGTAAACGCAACCAAGGAACAAAATAATCCTGCCATAATCCTACAGAATAGGTAAACATTACCTATATAATAGCAAACAGATTATGTAGGTAGGAAGTTAGGAACACATTATACATAAACATACCTACATTAACCTACCTATCTGAGTAAACCCAACCAAGGAACAAAATAATCCTGCCCATAGGCGCCGACTCCGTGGGTGCTCGGGGGCTCCAGCACCCACGATGCCTTTGAGCATTTACAGATTCGCACGAGTGGCGCGGAGAATATACGAACGTTATAGTACCAACGAATTTATAGTACTCCTATATTATTCTAAACCATGCAATAATAATATAGGAGCACTACATTCGTGCGAATGTGTAAATGCGGCAAATGCAAAACATTGTGAGAATGTTTTGCGAATCCATGCTGCCGGGTGCCGAGACAATTAGAGAAAAATTGTAGAAGCGTATGTCCAGCAGTGGACTGCAACACGCTGATGATGATGATTGTTCAATCTAGGATTTTATACTTATCTTCTTTTTTTCTCTTATACAGGATGTTCGGAACATGGACCGACAAATTTTTTTTGTAGGTAAGTGGGGTCATTAGCAAGGTTTTGACCTAAATGCTCGAAGTGAAGCGACCATCGATAAGGTGGCCCTGATACAAAATTATTGTCGTTCTGTTTCTGGTCTCTGTCCCTAATTTTGGCCACATAGTGAAAGATTTGTATGGCATGTGGTATACCGTTGGAAAGGGCGTAAATTAGCGAACTTTTTAAAGGCACTTATTAAGCACTCAATTGCTGTCACTTTTTTTTAAACGAATTAAGAAATTAAGATTCTATCATATTTTTACTCGTCTTTGGGACTTTGGGAGGTCATAAGTCCTTTTTATGGTATTTTATATTAACTTCAGCAAATGATATCTTTCCTAGAACAAGGATACATCGTAAAACCAAATACATTTTATTTTGTGCAGATATAATCATAAACAAAAAAGTTACAAGGGGTTAAAGCTGAGATTTTGGTAATTTTCAAAAATAAAGAAAAAAAATCGTATCTCGATACCACGTGACATAAGACATAAGGTGTCATAGGTCAAAACCTTGCAAATGACCCCACTTACCTACAAAAAAATTTGTCGGCCCATGTGCCGAACATCCTGTAGGTATATAATTTAAAACAAGTGGCTAAAGTAATAAAAAAAATAATTGCATGAGCACCCACGAGGATTTCTAAAAGTCGGCGCCCCTGATCCTGCCATAATCCTACAGAATAGGTAAACATTACCTATATAGCAAACAGATTATGTATATTTCTCCGACATCGATCTACCGCGGCCAGCTGATGTATCACATCACCGAAAGAAACCCAAGACTTTACATTTTGCATTCAAAGAATAGCATAATTTAGCTGTAGGACATGTGGTGAATAAGTTCCGAGGAGCGCGTGCGCAAAATTCAAGCAGCTGCGTCTCGTCGAGGCAAGATGGCGACCGCGGCGGTGAGGCGGCGCCGGGGAGGGGCGGGATGGCAGCTGGCTGGCATACCTGTCACTTGGACCCGCCAAACAATACGCGACATATGCAGGACGCAGCAGCGGCGTTATCTTCGAATCAATCATTGTTATTTCACAATAATCGATTCCTCCGAACGCGGCTTTGGCTCAAAGTTCGACCCCAAAATTGGTAGCCCGAAAAAGTTCCCCTTTCGGCTGTTGATTTTCATGCATTTGAGAAATTGGAGGCCGCGTCCCCGGCGCGATGTCGAATTGGGACTAATGGCTCGTACAATCGTTATACAATCGGTTTAATTATAAAAAAATTACAGGAGAATTTGCGTGAGTACTTAATATATGAGTCAATGGGTAAAGTGGTACCACCACCACAGAAACATTGCACACAGAAATAGTAATTTTATTCAGATTTCTGTGAGTGGTATTACATCTTCTTTTGCATAGGTATTAGACTTGCCGGCACGTAACTTGGCCTCTGTGCGAGCGGGACAGCGTTATACCAACGATCGCATGCGTATAACGCCGTCCCTCTCGCACAGAGGCCAAGTTACGTGCCGTCTATTCTACTATCTATTGGTTTATTCTTTTTCCAGTATTAGGGTTCCGTACCTCAAAAGAGGAAAAAACGGAACCCTTGTAGGATCAGTCTTGTGTCTGTCTGTCTATATGTCTGTCCGTCTGTCACAGGTAATTTTATCCGAATCTACTGGACCAAAAAAGTCGAAAAGTAAGTAGGTACATACTACACTACATGCATAGTTTTGTTTAGAGTTTGATGATGATGAATGGACTCAATGACGGAGAAGATAAATTTTGATTTTGGGAGTAAATTTTGGGGGACAAATTAGAAAGTTTACACGGTTACACCCTCTCCACGCGAGCACACGCGAGTTCGACTTGCACCTGAAATCTTTTCACCCTTTAACTATCCTTGCACTATCCTTGTGTTACTTACTACACTACAGATAATACTATTCAGATTTATGTAGGTGATAGGTTCAGTCAAGGGGTACACGCACAGTTAGAAAAGTGAAGATACAACTTGGTAGATAGAACCTTCTCGTTCTTTTTTTTTTTGTTTTTTTTGTTTTGGAAACTGGCATGGTTGGCTACATCACTACAACATCCGTGATGTCAGCCCATAACACCGGGTGAACTAGGTGCCACGTCAGTGCTTCCCTTCGGTCGTGCCGGTTACACTGAATTGGACGGAAAACACAAACTATTTACATAGCCGTTTCGACCGACATTCAGTGTGGGGTGTGGTGTGGTATCAACCCGGGCGGCAAGAACCGGGCGGGTTGAACCCTACCACCTAGTAAGGTAACCGCTAACCGCATTGAATGAAAGGTCGGTCGAAACGGCTATGTAAATAGTTTGTGTTTTCCGTCCAGTTCAGTGTAGCCGGCACGACCGAAGGGAAGCACTGACGTGGCACCAAGTTCACCCGGTGTTATGGGCTGACATCACGGATGTTGTAGGTGATGTAGCCAACCGGGTCAGTTTCCATAAAAAAAAAAAAAAAGATAAGAAGGGAAGGGACCTACAGTTTTACGTGGAATCCGAACCACGGTCAGCCTCCAACGGTCGAGCGGTCACCCATCCAAGTACTGAGAAACAGTCGACTGTCTGCACCACTGAGCTATCGAAGCTATCCCTTAGTCGCCTTATACGACATACACGGGAGAGATGCAGTGGGGCTATTTTTTTAAAATACCGGCCCCACACGGTACTATAAACATATCGTAATATACAACAACATAACGTAATAAACATAACATAATAATATAAACAATCTTCACATGCATTGTTATCATGACATGAAATTATGAATTACTAGCTGTGCCCGCGGCTCCGCCCGCTATCATATTTCACTTCACTGCTAACATCATAAGCTATTTAGCGTGATAGTAAGTAGCCTATAGTTGATGGGAAGAATCAAGCTATCCGTAGAATTTTGTTTTATTAAAATCGGTTTAGTGGTTCTCGAGTTATAAGCGGACAGTCAGACACTCAGACAGACAGAAAGCAGACGTTGGATTTTATTATAGGTAAGGAAGGAAGGATAAGGATGATGATAATTCGTTAATGTAACAAGGTTCCTATTGTTTGTGCCTATCGTCGCCAGCAGATCCAACAAAACAACTCCACAATATTGAAGGTTTCCCCTGTTTGACTTATCAAATGTAAATATTAGAACTGGGACGACCGCGAGCGCGCCGCGCCGCGGCGATAAAGTGGTCTATCTAGCCCCCTTTCTTTTCTTATCTGTCACTTTCGATGGTGTCTCCTCGAGGTATATTATGTTACGGCATGCATGATGGACTACGTATTGTCGAATATTAACCAATAACGGTCGCACGTGCGTCTCGTTATAAAAAACACTGTTTAAAAAAATATTGAACCGACTTAAAAAAAAACAACTACTTAGAACTAAAAAAAAAAATACTAAATAATTGAGTTGAAGCCGGTGCGAAAGCACAAAAGGGCTTCATATATCAATTTTAAAATTAAGGGAAGCACTGACATGGCACGTAGTTCACCCGGTGTTATGGGTTGACCTGGCATCACGGATGTAACCGCCAGTTTCTTTAAAAAAAAAAACAAAAAAAAATCTGGTGTGCTTTTTTACCTCCTTCAACCAATGACGTATTATGTAATTGTGTAATCTTAAATAAATAATACCAAAGGTGTTCTGTGAATAATACATAAAAGCTCATTGCCTTCAACTCAATTATTTAATATTGTTTAGTTCTAAGACTTAAGGCCCACTTGCACCAACACGAGTTTAGAGTGTAAGTGGACCTTAGTTTTTAGAAGTCGGTTCTATTTTTTTTTAAACAGTTTTTTATTTCACTCTTATACATGCATACATACAATCATACATACATACACTTATGAAATTTGGCATACCTGTTTAGAAGCCCACATAGACTAACATATACGAATATTGTACAATTCCAACGATATTACATACAGACGGGTCGAATTAATAATCTCCTTTTTTGAAGTCGGTTAAAATCGAACGCCGTTTGTATAAGCATATCATTACATTAGATAGCCGTAGGTGGCTATCAGTTTTAACCGGTGCGGCGGATGGCCGGCGCGGTCTTGGCTTGAACTTTTGATCTCAGTGTGCGAGGTTCGCTTCCCGCCGACATGTACCAATGATTTTTTTTTCTAACGAAAAAAAATACGTACATACACCAGCTGCTTCGCCGTTCGGAACCGGTGTTGGTCCCTTCCCTTGCTCCTGTAGGCTCAAATCGTAGCCGACTGGGTTGCTTTGCTACCATCACGGTACTGGACGTAAGATGGCCGTATAGCAGCCTCGGCTGTGTTCGCCTCTATATTCCAGTATAACCAGCAATAAATCTTTGGCCAGCAATCTAAAGGGAAGTCTCCGGTATGGCACCTACCTTCTCGGAAGCGATATTGGCTGGTCGGAGCATTTGCATTTGTCAACCTCGATAGCTCAGTGGTGCATACAGTTGACTGTCGCTATGCTATTGATGGTTAAGCAACGCTGGGCCGGTCAGTACTTGGATGGGTGACCGTTCGACCGTTGGAGGCTGACCGTGGTTCGGATTCCACGTAAAACTGCAGGCTCCTTCCCTTCTTACCTTACTAGGTGGTAGAGTTCAAAACGCCCGGGTTGGTACCACCACACTGAATGAAACGTCGGTCGAAACGGCTATATAAATAGTTCGTGTTTTCCGTCCAGTTCAGTGTTTCCGACATGAAATGAAGGGAAGCACTGACATGGCACCTAGTTCACCTAGAGGTTGTAGGTGATGTAGCCAACCGTGTCAGTTTCAATAAAAAAAAAAAGTAATAATAAAAATAAAAACGTGCTCTGGCCCCTCTGATTCAGCCCTCCATATACCTGATTATGATTAGGTACATAAAAAAAAGATAGTCTATGAAACATCGTGGAAAAGGGGCCAGAGATATGTTGTGTTGGCAGTTTGGCAGGCAGGCCAGGCAGGCAGGCGTAGGCAGGAGTCAGTCATCCATCATACACACAGACGACTTGTCATACATAACCACTAAATTGGTACTTGTTTGTGGAGATCCGTTGTGCAGTTGTGCTGCCACTGCTGCCTACACCATTGAGTGAGTACAGGCGCGACGTTAGCTATGTAATGTACTAAGTCAAATGTGTAGTCACGGATGTGACGTAATAGGAAGTGACGTAATATCGTTAGTTAATCGGTTTGTTCTCCTCACGATCGTATGTAGTTCTCAATCTTAATTTTGAGTATTGCTTGTTTTTTTGGGTTCCTTACCGTAATCGTACCCCTAACCGTAACCCTATTACTTAATCTACGCCGTCTGTCCGTCCGTCCGTCCGTCCGTCCGTCCGTCCGTCCGTCCGTCTGTCCATCCGACTGTATGACGGAGGTTACACGCTAGGTTTGGCATCAGTTCAGTCCATCAGTCTGGTTAAACCATGGTCCAGAGTCCAGACTGACAGTTTAATCTACTTTGATGGATGGATGGCTTGGAATGATGGACCAGACTGATGGATTTTAAAATATTTTGAGGGGAAATAAAAAGGTCTTTAAAATAAAAATTCTTAGAACAAAACAAAACTAAAGTTTCGGATGATTCTGTTAATGAAACAGAATCACCTACGATGAAAAAAAAAAAACAAAAATATATCCCTAAATTTTTTTAACCTAATTGTTAATAAAATAGTGTACTTAGGTACAATTAATTATGTTTACTACACGACAAATAGTGGAATAAGGCCCACTTGCACCAACACGAGTTTAAAGTTAAGTAGCTAGTTATGGATTTAAACGCGGTTCCCACAGTCAACGGGTGCTAGCTTAACGAGTTAAACTGGTTTATATATTAAATTTGTGTTGGTGCAAGTGGGCCTAAGTACCTAAAGAAAGACCTAAATTTTAAAATTAGGTTAAATTCCTAACATGTAAATTATTTGTAAGACTAAATTAATTTTATTAGATACATTTATATCCTCGGTTATATCCGTCATTATAATATGTAAACTACAATATAAGAATGAAGTTTAGAGACACGGGGAGGGGGAATAAGGCGGAGGGGGGAAAGAATAAGGGGACGGGAAGGTCGGGGAAGCTGGATCGCTCTCTGTGTAACGGTCGCCCCTGATTCTGACAACCGGTTATGTTCTGTTATGTTAGCGAATTTCAAGGCGAAAAGTAAAGAATTAAAAGGGGCTTCCTTGGCGGAATATTTAGCAAAGACTCAACGATATTGCAAAGAGACTAATGGGCAAGTTTCCAAGTGGTGTTTCCTTTCATCATCCATCATGGACATCATATAGGCAGCGTCCTACATTTCGCCGAATTTTCGTGAAAATTGTGTTGCTTATGTTATGTAGGTAAGGGAACGTACCAAGTGACTTTAAAAAAGTTTAGGGGAGGGAGGGGTTGGTTAATATACCACGCCGCCGCGCCGGGTCACAGGGGTTAATCACATTTATTTATTTATTTTAATAATATACTTTATTGTTTTATATACATGATATAACAAATGGCGGACTTATTGCCTAAAGCAACAATTCGGTTTGTATGAGATCCACATCTTAGCGTAACCGGCACTAAGAACAGCCTATCCTATGTTTGTACAAAGTTTCATCGAATTCGGATGATCGGTTTAGTTCCCTGAGTACATCTCTCTACCAATTTTTTTTTTAACAGCACCGGATTATACAGTGGGAACTGTAAACGACGCACAGGGAGGGACACAGATTAATTAATAGTTATTTACGCAGGGGCTCAACAAAATGCATGCTCGGGAATCCCCAAATGCGGATTTTTCCAAGCGTCCCTTCACGCAGCTGAAAAATTACTTATTATGAAAATATAGTCCTTATTGTCAAGTGGTTAAGTTCATTTTGATTTCTTACTATTTCCTATAATTCTACCTGCATTAAATTCACCTGACTTTAAACCGTCTCACCTATGCTTTAAGGTGTAAAATCCTTTCCAAATTGTTTGTCACATTTTGCACGTTTTGGCTCGTTTCGCTTTAGACCGGTCAGTCAAAACTCAAGAAATTTATTTTGAAGAGGCGATAAAATTTACGAGACAAGTTTACTGGCATGTAAGAGAGTGCATGTGCATTATTATTTTATTATGTGTTTTATTGCTTCATCGCGACGACTGCGCCTGCGCCTCCGCCGCGCCGGGGCATCGTACCGACATGGCAGGAAGAAAGGGCTGTGTCATTCATTTATTTATCATTTGAACTCTGCAATGCAACTTGCGGAGATTAGCATCACATGCGTGATGGGACTCTTCTTATTCATGCATTGAATCAGACACGAGGTGGATTGACTTGTATAAATACACAAGCCAAGACCCAAGCCGCACTTTTCCCAAACTCACTGTCCATCGAGATTTTATAATAATTTTCAATTTTTGTAAGTATGAAAAAAAAAATACGGAGTTTCCATTTGAGTGATAAGGATTTTTTTCGTCTAATAATGAGTACTAAATGTTCTTGTACTTTCTATTCCTGAAGTTTCTCAAGCCTATCCTGAAACATTCTGTATATGTACTTACACTTGTACAGTTATGCATAGATTCATGCGTCTAGTACAGACAGATGTACGAGAGCACACACACACAACACAAGAAATAATTGTATAAACATTTTTGTACCTGGACGTAGGTACTTGCGTGTCGGTTGCGGGCACACAGTAAATTGAAAATCACTGGAGCAGTGCAGAAAAGAGAACGTACTATCTTCGAGAACAAAAAGATCGCACCCCGAAACATCTGGCGTTAGGCTCGGTATCCAGTGGAAGCTATTAATATTTTCTGAATTTTTCAAATGTTTAAATGTAAACAGTTATTGTTTTACTAAATAATGTAAGTAATATAATAAATGTATGCTTGTTAATTATAAAGTTGACTGATATAACTAATAAATAAATACAATAAATAAATGATCCTACCAACATAAACATTATCATTATCTACGTCCCTACATCAAATTAAATTCAACGTCTACCCTACCATCTATCTTGTTTATTATTCCTTTATTATTTATTACTCAAGCAAGATAGACTCAATGTTAATTGGATTGTAATTAATGGAGTTTAATTTCAATACATAGGTATATAAAAATTGTGTTCACCAACCTGCAAAATATAGAGATTATAAATAGGAGTCTAAGTACCCGACGGCCGACACTAAATAATGAACATCGAGATTTAGAAAGAGACAACCCGCTTGTAGAGCGTTGTCCCTGTCGCACGGACTCGCACGTCTCTGTGCGACAGAGACGACGCTCTACAAGCGGGTTTTCTCTTTCTAAAGCTCGATGTACGTTATTTACTGCCGATACTGTACATAATTATTAGAAAATTCAAATTAACCTACTGTTACTGTGTTTATTTAGAGTTAACACGAACACATTGCCATTATGTCTGTAGCAACACTAGCATAAAGAAAATGCCTTATACAGGAGGCCAAAAGTACCCAAACTGGCTTCGAGAAAAGGATGGTACGGCCGTGTTTGCTCGACTTGGCGGAGGCACTGATGTGCCCCCTAATGTATCAATCTGGCTAGTGATTGTCCTCAGGAAAGAACGAAATATCAATTCGATTTAAAGAATCTTTATTATCTCAAAGAACGTGTAGGTATACATTCGCTTGCAGAGATTATTATAATAAGATGTTACAAATCAAATACTTCAAATTAAATTTAAAACTAAACATATGCAATGTAATGCAAAACAAGTATGATTGGAAAAGCTAATTAATCACACAAAAATTATTCAGACCATCAGACAGACAGACAGACACACAGAATTGAAATATTGATATGGTGCGTTCTGCAGTCGGTTTGGCATCTCCTCGGAGACAAGACTTGACAACGAGCTCAGTCATCCTATCGGCTGCTATAAAAATAAATACATATAAAAAAAATATTATATAGCTCATAGTGGAAAACCTGGCTAGTTTAAACGTTCGTGATTTTTGGTACAAAACTTGAATACACCCGGCACTTATCCGCTCCGTTTCATACTACCTGTGTATGTATGTACTTATATGCACAGTACACATATACACTCACTCTACTCACACACACACATAGACAATATGCGCCTGCGCACAGAGATGAAGCCTCCGAGATGAAAAGCGATCGGGGAAGCGGCAGCTGCGCTACAGGGGATGTTACGTGACTGCTGTCACACCGTAGCTTTATGATAAAAGCGAGTATAAAGGGAAGAAAAGAATAAAAAGAAAATGCATTATGAAGCTATGAGTTGCATAGTTTAAGAATACATTTTGTAATAACGACAATTTTTAAAGTAACATTCGCGACAAAAACTATTGAACAAGTTGTTGGTGTGTATTGTAGGTAATTAAATAATTTGCAATGAATACTCATTTATTTTTCAAACTACTAGTCGTCTCTTTCTGGTTTGCACTTACCTCGGCCCACGCTTCCTCACTCCGCGCCTCACGCTACACCCGCTGACGCCTAGCATTTCCTCCAAGGCTAGGCGTCAGCGGGTGTAGCGTGAGGCGCGAAGTGCGGAAGCGCGGGCCGAGGTAAGTGCAAACCAGAAAAAGACAAGTAATAAGCATATTTTGCACAAAAAACCTATAACCTATACAAAACCTAATAAATAACCCTCCTCCAGGTGTGTGTGACGATGTGGGTACAGCAGGTCTATTCTTGTAAATTCTGACAGCGGAATCAGCGCTGTTGTGGCGCTGAGTGAGAGCCACTTACCAAAGTGGCTCTCAGCGCCACATCAGCGCTGATTCCGCTGTCAGAATTTACAAGAATAGACCTGCTGTTCCGAGGACGACGCTAGCGGCGGCGGCGCGGCGCGGCGGCGGCGTTGGCTCTCTGGATGGCCACACTGATACGCTGCCTCAGGAACTCGAGCGAACGTTGTTCTTCTGCGAAGCAGTGTACAGACAGCGACATCCTATGTCGATTTGCAATTATAATTTTATAATTTTTTATGAAATTGAAAAGTAATAATACAAAATCGTTTATTTTTACTAATTTATAAAAGGTTATTCACAATTTATAAAATAGATACTTATTGTGGGGCCAGTTCTTAGCCGACTTTGAGACATCATATTTTCTTCGGATTATAAACAATTTTGTTAATTTTTTATATCTATATATTATGTATATTACATTATATTATTTAATATAAATGATAAGAGGTCAAAGATGATTATTCTCGCCTAATTTGTTATGTATTACTAAAAAAAATCGAGTTATTTCCTCGGTTATTTCGATGCTTTAACTTTTAACTGTACCGTTTCACACATTCACACAATTCCAAAGCTTAAATTTAGCAGACAATTTGCACGACTGGTTAATAATAATAAGTGGTGTTTTCAAACATCTAATCTAATAAATACGTAACAATGCGAAGGATAGGTCCGACGATATTTTGTTTCTTTCAGGAAACTGTTGAAAAATAAGTAACTATGTAGGTATGTGTACCCGGCAGTAAGTAATGAACAATTAGCTTTGGAAAGAGACAATCCGGTTGTAGAGCGTCGTCTCCGTCGCACAGAGACCACGCTCAACACTCGGATTCGGATTTTTAATTTTTTTTATGTTATCCGGTATGTGTGGCTGAGTCGGAGGGGCCAAAGCGCATGCTCCGACCAGCCAATATCACCTCCGAGAAGGTAGGTGCCATACCGGAGACTTCCCTGGATTGCTGGCTATACTGGACTAGAGGAGAACACAGCCGACGAGGCTGCTATGCGGCCATCTTACATCCAGTACGGTGGATTATCAATTATCAATCATCATCATCAATATACAGGGTGTTGCAGTTGCCCCCGTAATATTTTTAACTGACATAAGGGGGTTATTCTATATGTGAAACTAAACAACTTCTGTGGTGAAAAAATAAAAAAAAATTTTTTTTCCATACTAATTTTAAATACCTATTCTCAAAATGTATGGAGAAAAAAAATTTTTTTTTTCTTCAAATTAAAAGTCATAGAACAAAAGTTGTTCTATTTCACGTACAGAATCACCCCCTTTCGGGTTTTACGGTTGGGGTTGCAACACCGTGTACATCCGCCTACAAGCTGCATTTTCTGACATCACTTCGGGGTTGAAATTATAAGTCAATGATTCAAGCGCGACAAAGTTACTGTTACAAGAACGCCCAAATAGAATCAGTTCCAAATGGTGCAAATTCCGAAAGCCCCCATCCACCGCATCTTGTGACCGTCCAACCTTGACCTAATCCCTCGTCTGAGTGCCCTCCGGCGACTACACACTCGCGGTCGCAGCGCAGGCACGTTGGGGAAGTTCTGGCTAAACCACTGGCTAAACACTTCGCACTAGTTCGCACTCCTAGCCTGTTGCTGTCGAATGTGTTTCTATTGGAGCAATAAAGCATTTTCTATTCTATTCCAAAATCAATCAATACTGATAATTATAATACATTATGTAAGGGATGGTCATGGAGTAAGTTACTTTGTTTTATGAGATATGTATGATATTATGATATCAAAACTAAATTGCCGATTTTTAGAAATCTTTTCAGTATGTGGATACTGCAGTAGTAATCTACAACGCCGTTGAAGCCTGTGGGCGTGGCCTATGACTACATATGTGTGTTGTGCGTGTGCATTTGTTTTGTGCGTGTGCCTAACTTTCTCCTCTTTGTGTGTAGTGTCGATACTAGCACACACACACACATACGAAGCGCTAGCAGCACTGCGTGTAGTTTTTGGGTTTCAAATATTATCGCTTAGGGCGTCTCTAGTAGGGGGCGCGCGTGGTAGGTATTTGATGCTCTGTGGTTTCGAATCTTCATTGGCATTCGATCGAATCTCTGTCCTCTACATAAGAGGCCGAGATCTAGCCAATGTGGCCATCGATTTCGTAATTGCAATTTATTTTCCTAACAACGATTTTCGGTTCTAACTTTGGCTTATACATGTAGGTACCTATAATATAAATAACGCCAGCCAGTCTACCAGGCTAGGGTCTCGTTAGTTACAAGAACGTCCAAATCTAGTCAATACAGATAATTATAGGTGCGCTTGTATTAACGTATTCGCGAACATGGCAATTACGGCGCGGGTATTTAAATCGAAATCGAAAAATAACAACACCACACGACATGGCAAGGACGCAGGAACAAAGAATGGCCATAGTTTCACCACAGTACAGTCAACCACAGTAGACTAGAATATTAAATATTTAGTTTGCATAATAAACATAAAGAATAAACCACGAATAAACCATTCAGATGTTCTAAATAACTAAACTAAATAAACTTAAAACAAATATAAATTTAAATACAATAAGATTTATCAAAAATACGCCTACAGGAAGAAAATGTATTCCAGTTCCCAACACGCTGCCTGTGTTTACTGGAGGAAAATGGAATGTGTTGGTGCTAGCGTCGCTTCACCTAGCGTGTTGCGTGTTTAGGGCTGCCATCCGTCCGGGTTTTCCCGGATTTGTCCTCTTTTTGAAGGCGTCCGGGGGCGTCCGGAGGGATTTTTTAAAGTAGTCCGGGTTACACAAAATTCAAAAATCCCGCCCGCTGCATAACTCTATGATAGACGCTAAACGTCGAGCCATAGCTTGGAGACGACCGTGAGTAATGCCGTTAAATATTTTAATAATATGAAAATTTAATTTTGTCAAAAAGTTTAAAATAGAATAATTATCTTAATAAGAAAAAAACAATGTCCGGGTTTTTATATGAAAATCCGGGGTTTTACTTCTTTTTGTCCTAGTTTAATGATTTTAGAGATGGCAGCCCTATGCGTGTTGCGTCCTACACGAGTGCTTTTCCCACAGTGATCGATCGTAAACCTCCGCGCCGCGACGGGTTACGCGGCGCGCGGCGCGGGGAGCGGGGCTATCCAAACTCTTTGGCTTTCTTTTCCCTGTTGCCACGGAACGGAACCATAGTCTAGCCGTCAGGCCGTCATATTACATTTAGCATATTGTATCTACCTACAGAGTGTTAAAACGGCGAGTACATTAATTTCGCCAGCGCAATCCTCATGTTTTTCCTAGACAAAAAAGTTTTTCTCTAAAGTGTCTAGTTTTCGAGATATGAATTTTTTAAATGTATGTTGTTGCCGCTCCGCACCCTCCGCCTGCCGACCTCCAAACCTCCACTCACAAAGCTAGCCCCCGCCCCTCCCGTCAACAGCTCCGTCCGAGGCGCTCACGTCTCACCCGCTCTTCCCCCCTCCGCGCCTCCCTGTTGTCATTAGATCATTTTTACACTAAAATAATCAATTAGTTTGTATGAAAACTGTAACTTTTTATTTAAAGGGAATTCTGAAAAAAGTAACTTGACTTTTTTGTTACTCTTGATCCCAATAATCATTTCCTAAATTTAATGTACTCGCCGTTTTTACACCCTGTATAATTTTACATATACTTAGTACTTTCTTAAGTAAGTATAACACATTTTAAAATTAATAAATACAATTTACAATTTAATAAAATATGTGTTTTACATAAAAAATAAAGCAACAAAAAGTTGTTAGTATTTAATTAAAAAATATTAAAATTATTAAAATTTGTGAAAGTCATATTTGTGTGTGTGGGTCACCAGTCGACATATATGGCCACCACGGACTATCATGTATCAAAAGTGCAGGTAGAAACTCCAGGCATCAAAATTTAAATTTTATTATGAAGTCCACGCTTCTGACAGCAAACATACCGTGCATCCTAGAACCTTGCGGTTATTCCCGGCTGGATGGCAAGAGGCCCGATGGTATCACCCTGGTGCCATGGGCTAAGGGTAGGTCATTGATTTGGGACGCCACTTGTGTCGACACATTGGCTCCAAGTCACATTCGGGCCTCTTCAAGAGCGGCTGGCGCGGCCGCGGCCGGAGCGGAGAGCCTCAAACGCAACAAATATTCAAATATTATTCAAGATTTCGAATTTGTTGCGTTTGCGGTTGAAACCCTCGGTCCGTGGAGCAGTGAAGCCAAAAGCTTCTTGAAGAGGCTTGGGCCTCTGCTGGTGGACGCAACTGGCGTCCCGCAATCAAGGGCCTACTTCATTCAAAGGGTAAGCCTTGCCATCCAGCGGGGTAATGCAGCAAGTGTTCTAGGAACATTTGAAAATGCCCCTTTTGATAGTTATTTTAATGTTTGTTAGGTAGGTTTATTTCTTTAGTTATTAGTATTACTTTTTTTGTTATTTATTAAATAAATAAAATTAAAAAATATATATATTTATAAAGTGAAAATTAACAACAAAATTCATAAAAACGATCTAACGCTAATTTGATTGTGTCTGTGTCGCTGTTTGTTACTCATATATGCGGTAACTTTTCTTTTCATTATACCGCCAGCGAAATCGCCGACAAAGGCGTACCTACCTACTTAGACATAAAAGGAACGCAGAGCTATCTATTTCTTCTAAAAGCAAATGCTCCGTTCTATGTTTTGTTTAAAATTTGAATACATTACATTTTAAATATGTAGACATAATTAACTAAATAAATGTTATAAAACGGTAATAAAGAATGAAACTAATTCAACCGTTAGATAATAATAGCGTTTCGAAACGGTGGTCAACTAATTAACATGAAAAACTTCCTACATTCTTGAGCTTCCACGAAGTTCAGTTTCCCATAAATAAAACACAGCAAGCTCGTCCGATATGCCATTTATATTTTCAAGCTACGAGACGGAAGTTAACTTTATCCATACAAAATCGTCTTTCGGCATTTATGTTTGTTAGCTAAGCAGGTATATCCGATTTTTACAATTGTCTTTGTCGTTTTTGTTTAGATGAAATATTCCGCCACTCACCTAGCAGTTATCATACCCCAAAGGTATCCTGTTAGAAAATGCCTAGAGGCATTAAGTGTTACCTTTTGCCCATATTCTATTTGAGTGCAATAAATATATACAATACAATACAAATATTCACCGGAGCTGAAATATTAATTTTTTTTATTTATTGATGTTATGAAGTTCATGTCATGAAGCTTTATAGAGTCATCCATCACTTTAGGTATTAAAAAAATAAAAAGACAAGAACGTAGATTCGACTGTCCTTATTACAACAAAAAAGTATTGTAAAAATTTTATAAGGTTTAGGGGAGTAAAACACATAAATCCCGAAAGACGATTTTGTATCGAGAAAGTTAATGTTTAAGCGTCGGGTGGCCGAATGGTCTGGGCATCGGCTTCTCTTGCGAGAGGTCCGAGGTTCGAATCCGGCCGGCCGGCGTGTACCAATGAGTTTTTCTGACGGAAAAATATACCTAAGTACATACCTACACTACACTTGCTGCTTCAGCGGCTACAATTTGAGGTCCCTAGTAGGCTCAAATTGTAGCCGACTGGGTTGGTACCACCGTACTGGATGTAAGATGGCATAGCAGCCTCGGCTGTGTTCTCCTCTAGTCCAGTATAGCCAGCAATCCAAAAAGGAAGTCTCCGGAATGGCACCTACCTTCTCGGAGGTGATATTGGTTGGCTGGTCGGACGGAGCCGACGGAGCATTTTGCGTCAGCCCTCGGTAGCTCAGTGGTGCGATCGGTCGACTGTCGGTCGGATCATAATTACACCTGGGCGTGGTCAGTGGATGGATGGGTGACCGCCGACCGTTGGAGGCTGACCGTGGTTCGGATTCCACTTAAAACTGTTAGGTCGCTTCCCTTCTTACCTTACTAGATGGTAGGGTTTAAGTTTAACCCGCCCGGGTTGATACCACGCACCGCCCTCAATGAAAGTTCGTGTTTTCCGTCCAGTTCAGTGTAGCCGGCACGACCGAAGGTAAGCACTGACATGACATGGTGACCTAGTTCACCAAGGTGTTATGGGCTGACATCACGAATGTAGTAGGTGATGTAGCCAAACGTGTCAGTTTCCATAAAAAAAAGTGCTCTGGCCCGATTGATTTAGCAACTCATATCGGATTACATAAAAAGAAGTACTTACCTATTAAAAATTATCTATCTTATGTATGAGTGGAATTCTGACTATTAGCTCTCGGATATGAATATTTACGATTATTGGCTTCTTCTTCTGTGTTTATGAACAGTTGAAAGAGACCGCTTAGGTACCACCAGATACCACTATTATAATATTGAACATTAGGTATAATAGATTAATGTATGCGAAACGGATAGGTATTTAAAATTAATTAGATGTCGCTCGATACTTAAATGGTCACAAATTATCTCGATGTTTTCGCTTTCAGCACCAAATTAACTGTGACCGATTTCACTCACGCTATAAATTTCGAAAGTGACATACCTAGAGGTGTGAAGTGGGTAAGCTTAATTTGAGCTTATGACTAATTTTGAAAGTGACATACCTAGCTAGAGGCTTGAAGTGGTTAAGCTTAATTTGGCCTTAAGACTAATTTCGAAAGTGACATACTTAGTAGAGGCGTGAAGTGCGTAAGCTTAATTTGGGCTTAAGACTAATTTCGAAAGTGACATACCTAGAGGTGTGAAGTGGGTAAGCTTAATTTGGGCTTATGACTAATTTCGAAAGTGACATACCTAGCTAGAGGCTTGAAGTGGTTAAGCTTAATTTTGGCTTAAGACTAATTTCGAAAGTGACATACTTAGTAGAGGCATGAAGTGCGTAAGCTTAATTTGGGCTTAAGACTAACTTCGAAAATGACATACCTAGAGGCGTGAAGTGGGTAAGCTTAATTTGGGCTTAAGACCATCGATGCTTAAGACTAATTTCGAAAGTGACATACCTAGAGGTGTAAAGTGAGTAAGCTTAATTTGGGCTTAAGATTTATTTCGAAAGTGACATACCTAGCTAGAGGCTTGAAGTGGTTAAGCTTAATTTGGGCTTAAGACTAATTTCGAAAGTGACTGTACTTAGTAGACGCGTGAAGTGCGTAAGCTTAATTTGGGCTTAAGACTAATTTCGAAAGTGACATAACTAGAGGTGTGAAGTGGGTAACCTTAATTTGCACTTAAGACTAATTTCGAATCGGATATAGTTTCTAAACATAAGTAATTGTGAAATGAAGGGAAGCACTGACATGGCACCTAGTTCACCCGGTGTTATGGGCTCACATCACGGATGTTGTAGGTGATGTAGCCAACCGTATCAGTTTCCATAAAAAAAAAATTTATGTGAGAGATTGTGAGTAGTGTTGTCAATTTGAAAACGCAACATAACGTTACAGATAGAGATAGGCATAGTTTATTTCTAGAAGAACATTCTTCAGAATCAATCAATTTACATGAGGGGCAAAGGGATGTCTCCCAGTCACCTTCTGTTCACAAACTTGACAAGTAGGTAAGCGATAAAATTATTTCTTCCTTGCCCATGCCGCAATAAACGTCACTACAACAAAATACTAGTTTTATGGCTTAGAGCCAGTCTTAAATTTTTTTTTTTTACACGCTTGTCTACATCACCTACATCAACATCCGTGATGTCAGCCCATAACACCGGACGAACTTGGTGCCACGTCAATGCTTCCCTTCGGTCGTGCCGGCTACACTGAACTGGACGGAAAACACAAACTATTTACATAGCCGTTTCGACCGACCTCAGTGCGGCGCGCGGCGGTGTGGTATTGTCTACCCGGGTTAAACCCTACAGTCCGCGCGCGAGCTCCGAGGAATCGGTATTTGTGGAAATTAATTTATTATAGAATTTGTATAGAATTTTAATATTATACATTTGTATAATATTACTCGCCTAGTATAGTATAATCATCACAAAATGTGAATCTCCATAAAAATTCTATACAAATTCTATAATAAATTAATTTCCACAAATACCGATTCCTCGGAGCTCGCGCGCGGACTGTACCTAGTCATATAAGAAGGGAGTCATACATATCACTTAGTCGCCTTTTACGACATACACGGGGAGAGATGCAGTGGGGCTATTCTTTTAAAGTACCGGCCCCACACGGTGCAATGAGAACTGGTTGGAATTATATATGGCTAGAAGGCTCGGGACGGTTTAATGTTACTATAGTAAAATTATCTGTCATATAGTTTGTATTATCCAGGACAGACAGACGGACGGACTGATAGACGGACGGACTAGGGTTGCCAACCGTACTTTAAAATAAAGTATCTTACGTTATTTTAGGTCTTCGTACTTAAAACTTTTGAATAGCAATAAAGTACACGAAAATACTTTATGTCAACCTTAAACTTCAAATAATGCGTGAAATGAAACATAAACTAACAGCACCTCAATAATCGAATGCAGTGCATCATAATGTGTATTAAAAAATACCTAATCACTGCTGAAATGTCCAGAGAGCCCTAAAAATATAAATGTTTTAAAATTCATATATGTAGTTAAATAATACTTTTTTATTAGACTGTACTTTTTATTTGCTATCCCTGAAATCAGAAATACGTTATTTCTTCTAAAAAAAGTTGGCAACCCTAGGACGGACGGACAGACGGCGTATGCTTAGTAATAGGGTCCCGTAAGGATACGAAACCATAAAAACCCACTTTAGTACCTGACGTACACCTACTTACTTATACTATTGTGAAAATAAGGGTAGGAAGAAGTAAATACCTGCTTTGACTACATAGGTACCTTACCTATGAACGGTGAACCCCTTTACTTCCGTTAGAATTCTTTTGTTCGAAAAGGGACAAATTATAAAAGGGTGCGCAGCAAAAAAAGAACCATCGATACTCTTAGGGGTAACGTGATATTAAAGTTACATTAAAATGTATGTTTCATTTTATACCTACTTCACGAGTGCGTTTAACCTGTCATTTGGACAAAAACATTCTAAACAGAGACATCGTTAGCTAAACTAGTTTCAAGTTTTCTATTATTATATTGCAGGAACAGGATGCAAGATGTTTCTTTTCATTCCTGGTCCTGGGCCTGATTTCCGCATCCTATTCTCCCACTCGAGCACTCTCACACATGGAGGGATATCTAATCCAATAAGTAATTACTGGTTTACTCAATTTTGACTGTTCATAAATAAGTCAAGTAAACAAACTATCAATATACTTTATGTATGAGTCGAAGATTCTGTTTTCGTATTTAAAAAACTAATGAAAATCTGTGCTGTTCTGATCCTTGCAATCTAATTATATAATGTGTTATGATTTGTTTATCGTATGCAAAGTATTACCCTAATGCATTGAACTATATAAAACAATCGAAGCCCTAATGGCAACATTATCTATAATAATTAAAGTGTGTACGTGTGAGTCAAATACCTACCTAAAAGTTACTAATTGGTGATCCTTACGTAAGACTGTAAAGGTTGCTTGGTGTTTCTTGAACATTCTGTGTTATTGAGTAAGAAATGAATAAAGTTACTCAATGATTCTTGCGGAAAAATGAGTTTATTGTTTATTGATCGATCATTCATTGGCAGTAAGACTGCACACGAAATTATGTAATTTTAGTTCTATAAAATTTACTTGGTGATTCTTTATTGTTGGAAGAATAACTTGAAAATAAAATTCTTCCTTCTGATACGGAATTCTGAACAGACAAAGCACAACACTAGCTATGTATATTTTGTTGTATGCATGTTTATTTATTTGTAGGTATGCCCGCGCCCCCTAACAAACGGTCGTCCAGTTAAAGTGGGGTCAAGTTCAAGGTTATCTGTTATACAAAACAAATTCGTAACGTATAATTTCTAATTTTAACGTTACAATGAAAATTATAGTTATATTCAAAATGGTACTGGTGAGATTGTATTTTGTGCCATGTGCATTTTGCGTTGATGAACAGTTCAACTTCTACATCTTGTCAAGCAATTTGGTTTTCATTTCCTAGCGGCCGAGAATTATGGTTTTAGGTACTCAGGCTTTGGTCAGTAAGATTAGTGTGTTAATTTTGAAACAGGAGAAAATCATACCGACTGTCTACCTACCTAACTACCTACTTGTTAAGGGTTAATCACCTGTATTTTGTAAGAATTACAGATTTAACTAGGTATTTGTCCTAGATCTATTTATAGTAAGGAAAGTAAGTAAGGAATGTACGTTTATTAGGTTTTTACCGCTGTTACACATGTTTTCGGTTGCGTTGCGCGGTACCGATCATTATTTAAGACGAGACGGAAGTTAATCCATACAAAATCGTCTTTCGGTATTTATGTTTTTTACCCCCCTAAACCTTATTACTTTTTTACAATTCTTTATTTGTTCCTGTCTATTTATTTTTTTAATATCTAAAGTTATAAATGACTCAATAAAGCTTAATGAACTTCATGTCATCAAAAAATAAAAAATTCCAATTTTTTCAGTGGAAATACAGATTTTTTGCTCCGGTGAAGGTATATTTCATCTAAAAAAGGAACAGGAACGTAGATTGGACTGTCCTTAAGAAAAGAGAAAATTGTAAAAATCGGATACGGTTTAGGAGGCTAGAAAACATAAATGCCGAAAAACGATTTTGTATGGAGAAAGTTAACTTCCGCTTCATCTTAAGTATATAAAATAAAACAAAGACATTATTTAAAATATCAACTGAAAAACCGTCTCGTTACCTATTCACAGATAATAACCGTTATTTTTGGAAGTACCTATTCTAAAGAATCTATCATAAAAGATTTCTCCCTAGTCCCTAGACGACAGGCCGGCACATTAAAATTTGCAACCGTCTTTGAGTATTTATTTGTATTTGAATAAGCGACCGACGCGTTCCACACAAAAGATGGCAGAATTGGATCGGTATTATGGCGCGTCCCATATTCCAAGGCCACTCGATTGTGTGTGTGTGTGTTGTGAATTTGTGAATGATATGGGGTGATGAATTTGTCATTTTCGTTTAGGAGTTAGAAGACAAGGGCTTGGCATGTTAGCTCGAGTGTTAGCTAGTTCCGACAGGAGCTGACATCAAAAGCATAGCGCCTAAGTACCTAGGTATTTAGGCATTTTAGTAAAACATTTAAATGAAATTTGTACCGTGTGGGGCCGGTACTTTAAAAGAATAGCCCCACTGCATCTCTCCCCGTGCATGTCGTAAAAGGCGACTAAGGGATATGACTCCCTTCTTATATCACTAGGTGGTAGGGTTTAACCCGCCCGGGTTGGTACCACCGCACTGAATGAAAGGTCGGTCGAAACGGCTATGTAAATAGTTTGTGTTTTCCGTCCAGTTCAGTGTAGCCGGCACGACCTAAGGGAAGCACTGACGTGGCACCAAGTTCACCCGGTGTTATGGGCTGACATCACGGAAGTTGTAGGTGATGTAGCCAACCGTGTCAGTTTCCATAAAAAAAAAAAAAAAAAAAAAAAAAAAAAAAAAAAAAAAAAAAAAAAAAAAAAATCCGCCGACGCACCAAAGTAGTCGATATTGGACACCGGATCGCTAAGCTAAAGTGGCAGTGGGCTGGGCACGTTAGCCGAAGAGACGACGATTGTTGGAGTAACCGTGTCATACATTGCCGGGCGTGGACAGTAATAGACCGATAGCGCTGGTCTATTTTGAGGACATAAGTTAAAAAAATTCTAAACTTGCTTATTTCTTGCCTGTGGATACAGTCGTACATAAGAAGCATAATATTGCGTTTTGTGTCACATCTGTCACTTGCATTTTCAGCAATTCGAAGATTTGTGGTTGTTTTTTTTAATTCCATTCAAAACTGGCAAAATTAATCTAAACTTTAAAATAATTATGGTATCATGTCTAGGATAGCCTGCGGAGTGTGCAAACCCAGTTTGTGTCATCTTCGTCCAGTGCAAACTGACCTATGGTCAGTATGTAAAAACAGTGCCTAAAACAAAATTAGAATTGACAAAATTGTTATTTCCTATCTCAGATCACTTACATATGCCCATTAAATGAATTTGTGCCAAATTAGGGCACGCAATTTTAAGATTTTCAATTATGTTATTTTTCCAAGCTACAACAGCTTCAAAAAAATATTAGATTGATTAGAGTTTACATATTCAATTTCATCAATGCATAAAAAATGTACATTGTAAAGTTGTGTCATTTTCATGCACGAAATAAATCAATAAAACACAAAAACAGTTGTTGCGGTCAAAGCGGACGGACGCGGGCAGATGGCGGCGGGCGGGGGGCATACGCACGCACACACGTTCGTTCGGTACCTACGATTTCTTCTATGCGAAGCGGCGGCCGGTGGGTGGCTGGCGTGCCCCGCGTGTCTCGCTCGCTCGCCTCGCCCGCCGCGCCGCCCGCGCCCGCGCTCGCACTTCGTGCAAAGAAGTTTGGTATCTCCTATAGAGATAATAAATAATGCAGTGCGAATTTGGTACAAAGCCCGCGTCTGCAATCTCAATACCTACGAATGTCAATGGTCAATGTGGTCAATATTATTTTAGATTGACGCTTCGATTCGCTTCAAATTTGCATAAGTTCAAACTGACCCACCTTTCATGTCCCTATCCCTAACACTATCGTGCTGAACTAATATCCCGTTTTCTGTGAGAACTAGAAACTTCGTCATGAACTTTTGTTTTGGTCATAACTCGAGAACCACTGGTGCTAGACCCATCGTGTTGGTACTCAAACTTCAGGTCTCGGTGAGATCTATCCATCTGTCACGTGAACTTTTGTTTTGGTCATAACTCGAGAACCACTGGTGCTAGACCCATCGTGTTGGTACTCAAACTTCAAGTCTCGGTGAGATCTATCCATCTCTCACGTGAACTTTTGTTTTGGTCATAACCCGAGAACCACTGGTGCTAGACCCATCGTGTTGGTACTCAAACTTCATGTCTCGGTGAGATCTATCCATCTCTCACGTGAACTTTTGTTTTGGTCATAACTCGAGAACCACTGGTGCTAGACCCATCGTGTTGGTACTCAAACTTCATGTCTCGGTGAGATCTATCCATCTCTCACGTGAACTTTTGTTTTGGTCATAACTCGAGAACCACTGGTGCTAGACCCATCATGTTGCTACTCAAACTTCAGGTCTCGGTGAGATCTATCCATCTGTCACGTGAACTTTTGTTTTGGTCATAACTCGAGAACCACTGGTGCTAGACCCATCGTGTTGGTACTCAAACTTCAAGTCTCGGTGAGATCTATCCATCTTTCACGTGAACTTTTGTTTTGGTCATAACTCGAGAACCACTGGTGCTAGACCCATCGTGTTGGTACTCAAACTTCAAGTCTCGGTGAGATCTATCCATCTCTCACGTGAACTTTTGTTTTGGTCATAACTCGAGAACCACTGGTGCTAGACCCATCATGTTGCTACTCAAACTTCAGGTCTCGGTGAGATCTATCCATCTGTCACGTGAACTTTTGTTTTGGTCATAACTCGAGAATCACTACTGGTGCTAGACCCATCGTGTTGGTACTCAAACTTCAGGTCTCGGTGAGATCTATCCATCTGTCACGTGAACTTTTGTTTTGGTCATAACTCGAAAACCACTGGTGCTAGACCCGTCGTGTTGCTACTCAAACTTCAGGTCTCGGTGAGATATATCCATCTGTCACGTGAACTTTTGTTTTGGTCTTAACTCGAGAACCACTGGTGCTAGACCCATCGTGTTTGTACTCAAACTTCATGTCTCGCTGAGATCTATCCATCTCTCACGTGAACTTTTGTTTTGGTCATAACCCGAGAACCACTGGTGCTAGACCCATCGTCTTGGTACTCAAACTTCATGTCTCGGTGAGATCTATCCATCTCTCACGTGAACTTTTGTTTTGGTCATAACTCGAGAACCACTGGTGCTAGACCCATCATGTTGGTACTCAAACTTCAGGTCTCGGTGAGATCTATCCATCTGTCACGTGAACTTTTGTTTTGGTCATAACTCGAGAATCACTACTGGTGCTAGACCCATCGTGTTGGTACTCAAACTTCAGGTCTCGGTGAGATCTATCCATCTGTCACGTGAACTTTTGTTTTGGTCATAACTCGAAAACCACTGGTGCTAGACCCGTCGTGTTGCTACTCAAACTTCAGGTCTCGGTGAGATATATCCATCTGTCACGTGAACTTTTGTTTTGGTCTTAACTCGAGAACCACTGGTGCTAGACCCATCGTGTTTGTACTCAAACTTCATGTCTCGCTGAGATCTATCCATCTCTCACGTGAACTTTTGTTTTGGTCATAACCCGAGAACCACTGGTGCTAGACCCATCGTGTTGGTACTCAAACTTCATGTCTCGGTGAGATCTATCCATCTCTCACGTGAACTTTTGTTTTGGTCATAACTCGAGAACCACTGGTGCTAGACCCATCATGTTGGTACTCAAACTTCAGGTCTCGGTGAGATCTATCCATCTGTCAAGTGAACTTTTGTTTTGGTCATAACTCGAAAACCACTGGTGCTAGACCCATCGTGTTGCTACTCAAACTTCAGGTCTCGGTGAGATCTATCCATCTGTCACGTGAACTTTTGTTTTGGTCATAACTCGAGAACCACTGGTGCTAGACCCATCGTGTTGGTACTCAAAATTCAGGTCTCGGTGAGATCTATCCATCTGTCACGTGAACTTTTGTTTTGGTCATAACTCGAAAACCACTGGTGCTAGACCCATCGTGTTGCTACTCAAACTTCAGGTCTCGGTGAGATCTATCCATCTGTCACGTGAACTTTTGTTTTGGTCATAACTCGAGAACCACTGGTGCTAGACCCATCGTGTTGGTACTCAAACTTCATGTCTCGCTGAGATCTATCCATCTCTCACGTGAACTTTTGTTTTGGTCATAACTCGAGAACCACTGGTGCTAGACCCATCATGTTGCTACTCAAACTTCAGGTCTCGGTGAGATCTATCCATCTGTCACGTGAACTTTTGTTTTGGTCATAACTCGAGAATCACTACTGGTGCTAGACCCATCGTGTTGGTACTCAAACTTCAGGTCTCGGTGAGATCTATCCATCTGTCACGTGAACTTTTGTTTTGGTCATAACTCGAAAACCACTGGTACTAGACCCATCGTGTTGCTACTCAAACTTCAGGTCTCGGTGAGATCTATCCATCTGTCACGTGAACTTTTGTTTTGGTCTTAACTCGAGAACCACTGGTGCTAGACCCATCGTGTTTGTACTCAAACTTCATGTCTCGCTGAGATCTATCCATCTGTCACGGGAACCTTTGTTTTGGTCATAACTCGAGAACCAATGGTGCTAGACCCAGCGTGTTGGTACTCAAACTTCAGGTCTCGGTGAGATCTATCCATCTGTCACGTGAACTTTTGTTTTGGTCATAACTCGAGAACCACTGGTGCTAGACCCATCGTGTTGGTACTCAAAATTCAGGTCTCGGTGAGATCTATCCATCTGTCACGTGAACTTTTGTTTTGGACATAACTCGAGAACCACTGGTGCTAGACCCATCGTGTTGGTACTCAAACTTCAGGTCTCGGTGAGATCTATTCAACTGTCACGTGAACTTTTGTTTTGGACATAACTCGAGAACCACTGGTGCTAGACCCATCGTGTTGGTACTCAAACTTCAGGTCTCGGTGAGATCTATTCAACTGTCACGTGAACTTTTGTTTTGGTCATAACTCGAGAACCACTGGTGCTAGACCCATCGTGTTGGTACTCACACTTCATGTCTCGCTGAGATCTATCCATCTGTCACGTGAACTTTTGTTTTCGTCATAACTCGAGAACCACTGGTGCTAGACCCATCGTGTTGGTACTCAAACTTCAGGTCTCGGTGAGATCTATCCATCTGTCACGGGAACTTTTGTTTTGGTCATAACTCGAGAACCACTGGTGCTAGACCCATCATGTTGCTACTCAAACTTCAGGTCTCGGTGAGATCTATCCATCTGTCACGTGAACTTTTGTTTTGGTCATAACTCGAGAATCACTACTGGTGCTAGACCCATCGTGTTGGTACTCAAACTTCAGGTCTCGGTGAGATCTATCCATCTGTCACGTGAACTTTTGTTTTGGTCATAACTCGAGAACCACTGGTGCTAGACCCATCGTGTTGGTACTCAAACTTCAAGTCTCGGTGAGATCTATCCATCTCTCACGTGAACTTTTGTTTTGGTCATAACTCGAGAACCACTGGTGCTAGACCCATCGTGTTGGTACTCAAACTTCATGTCTCGGTGAGATCTATCCATCTCTCCCGTGAACTTTTGTTTTGGTCATAACTCGAGAACCACTGGTGCTAGACCCATCGTGTTGGTACTCAAACTTCAGGTCTCGGTGAGATCTATTCAACTGTCATGTGAACTTTTGTTTTGGTCATAACTCGAGAACCACTGGTGCTAGACCCATCGTGTTGGTACTCACACTTCATGTCTCGCTGAGATCTATCCATCTGTCACGTGAACTTTTGTTTTGGTCATAACTCGAGAACCACTGGTGCTAGACCCATCGTGTTGGTACTCAAAATTCAGGTCTCGGTGAGATCTATCCATCTGTCACGTGAACTTTTGTTTTGGACATAACTCGAGAACCACTGGTGCTAGACCCATCGTGTTGGTACTCAAACTTCAGGTCTCGGTGAGATCTATTCAACTGTCACGTGAACTTTTGTTTTGGTCATAACTCGAGAACCACTGGTGCTAGACCCATCGTGTTGGTACTCACACTTCATGTCTCGCTGAGATCTATCCATCTGTCACGTGAACTTTTGTTTTCGTCATAACTCGAGAACCACTGGTGCTAGACCCATCGTGTTGGTACTCAAATTTCAGGTCTCGGTGAGATCTATCCATCTGTTACGGGAACTTTTGTTTTGGTCATAACTCGAGAATCACTGGTGCTAGACCCAACGTATTGGTACTCAAACTTCAGGTCTCGGTGAGATCTAACAAGATGGGTCTAGCACCAGTGGTTCTCGAGCTATAACCAAAACAAAAGTTCACGTGACAGATGGATAGATCTCACGGAGATTTGAAGTTTGAGTACCAACACGATGGGTCTAGCACCAGTGGTTCTCGAGTTATGACCAAAACAAAAGTTCACGTGACAGATGGATAGATCTCACCGAGACATGAAGTTTGAGTACCAACACGATGGGTCTAGCACCAGTGGTTCTCGAGTTATGACCAAATGAAAGGTTCGCGTGACAGATAGATAGATTTTAGAAATTATTCGCATTTATCGGATGCATGCAAGCAAATCCGAAAGCAACAGCTAACAATATATAAATTTTTGAAATGTGCTGATTAAGCCCTTTCATTTGATACCCCATTTTGTCAAAATTATGATAAGTAGGTAGTTTCGAAGTTATGTATGAGGGAACAGATGAACATACATACATACATACATACATATATACATACATACATACATACATACATACATACCGGTCAAATACATAACCTTCCTTCTCGCTTCGCCGTAGTCGGGTAAAAATAAGAATCTGTTCGCTAATATTGCGCGCATACTACACTACGCACAATATAATAAACACACCATCAATTAACTTAAATCAAATAGGAACTTCAGTTAAATAAATATCCGTTAACATCGACCCGCAACAACGCATTTTTTTACATAGGTTTGCACCTAAAATTAATCAAATAGATACCCAACGAAGTAAATCTACATAATATTATGAAATGGAATTAAATAAGAAACTGCTCGAGACAATGCATACACACACCGCGTGGCAGCGCGGCAGCCTGGTGCGCTATTAGAACCACTCGCCCTCCCGCAGCGCCGCGCCCCGCACCTCCGCCAGCCGTCCGCCGCTGCATACCTTTATTTTGCGCGCGGAACAATTCGATTTGTATGAGAGCCACATCTTAGCGTAACCGGAACTGAATTTTATGTAGCCTATCCTGTGTCTGTTAGCCTATACTTAGTTAAATGTGCTTGTAAAAAGTTTCATCGAATTCGGATAATCGGCTTAAGAGTTATGGCGGAACATACATACATACATACATACATACATACATACATGCATGCATGCATGCATGCATGCATGCATACATACATACATACATACATACATACATACATACATACATACATACATACATACATACATACATACATACATACATACATACATACATACAGAAAGATTTCTCAAAATCGTCAATTTAGCTTTAGTATCATACATAGGGGCTACAAACTCAATATTTCCTAAAACAAAGTAACTTACTCCATGACCATCCCTTACAGATTTATTATTAGTAATAATAATAATAATTGATAATTGATATGATATGATAACGCACGCACGTCGCAACTTGCACCGCGCCACGCAACGCAACGCGCGCCCCGCGTATGGCTGGCTGACCGACCCGCGAGCGCGGCGGGGCGGGGGGGGGGGGGGGGGAGGCGGCGTGCGCGTGCCTCGATCGCTCGCTCGCCTCGCCCGCCGCGCCGCCGCCGCCCGCGCCCGCTATTCCCCACGCTCGCACTTCATGTGAAGTTAGTTTTTTTTTCAAATAATAAAATTCCGTGGATAAAAACGACACAAATTATGAATAGTATTTTGTTACACCATAATAATCAAAAAGAGGTAAACTCTAATAATCCGTATTTTCTTTTGTGGCTTTTAGAGGTTGTTGTAATAAAAATATTAAATATCTATAAATGTCGTGGATGAATTCGACACAAAATATTTTGAACAAAGATATCAGTACTCTAAAACGCGTAACACCTATTTAACCTTTTCTAATATTCTTTTAGAGCTATTTGGGCGATGTATTAGGTACTGGTTAAATATAAGGATTTCCGTGGACAGAGATGACACAAAATGTTTTTGCACATCGGTTACTACTTCAATATTATCATGAAAGTAAAATTTTCTTTTCTAATTTTCTTTTCGTCCAATACTGATCTAAAACACAAATACCTAAATTTCTACGTATGCAAATTCCTAGGATGACACAAACTAATATATTAGGTTGGGCAAATGGTTCGGAAACTATATGCGACAAATAAACAACTTTAATATTTTTGAAACCAAAAAACCTAGCGCTACAGGTCTAAAAACGGATTGTGCGAAGTCCACCAGCCTGGTGGAACGACGACATCAAGTACGTCGGCGGAAAGCTGTGGTTCCGTAGTCCGTACCGCCGCTGAAGGCCGGGAGGACTGGAGGAAAATTTGACAGGCTATGTCCAGCAGTGGACGCTTACACGCTGACTTCCTGACTTACGACTGTAAAATATAAATCTGAGTTGTTTTTGCATCTTCATTATATTAATTTGCTCCACTCATATCGCATGAATTGTCTTGTAGAACGGTCGTGGTCCTTGCCAAGCATGAGTAAACGTTACTTGGTGATATAAATTGTTGAGTTAGTATTAGCTGTTGTGTGTTGTTTATTAACTTATTAGGTGCTGAATACTATGATTATCGCGTTGTAGCCACCTATGGCAGGGTTTATTCCGCACTTCCGCACACGTGCATTAGTCGACATTGCTCAAAGAATCGCCCTTCACACGGTAGATCGCCCGATGCCGCAGTCTGCCGCACCGCACAACACAATACATCAAATTATACAATCGTTCCACGTTCATTTTGCCTTTACTCATGTGATATTACTTCCTTCCTAGACGTTACTGTTGGTTACTTACTGTATTTATTGTAGGGTTAATAAAGCTTGTACCGATCGGTGGTTAAAATATTTATGTGTTTGTAATATTATTATGTGTTGGTACAGGTTCAAATGCTTCGTAGGTCTCAGCTCAGCTCAGGAGCGAGAGTGCACCGATGTCAAAATTATTAAATTGCCTTTTTTTGGGTGATATGATAACCTCTTCTGTTCACTATATTATACAGACAATTTTTAATCGCTAGGGTAGGTAGGTAGTCTAATTTAGTTTAGCTTGAGCGTTAATCGATTGTTTCGGGTCAAATTGTTCGACTCGGTCTTTAGTCCCAGCCGAAATACAGCAAAATAGTCCGGTCGCCCGTAGAACATTCATATTACCAAAAAGGTTACCGCTTGGCTTAGTGAAATTGTTATAAATTACGGCATTTTAAACACAAAAACCCAAGTCTTAAAGATCGCGAATGGGCGCAACCGTATTCGGTGACAAGTCGAAAATCGCCAAAAATGTCGGTAAATTACTTTTTGAGGTTACCGATTCTTTTCCCTATAGTTATGTTCTCCAGCTTATTTCAATTACCACACGTCATCGTAAGACCATGGCAAGTGGGCATACACTGGTTTAAGACCACATGAAGTCAGCCGATTTTGACGTTAAATTACTTTTTGAGGTTACCGCTTCAAATTTATACAGCAGCTAATAGACCCTCTGTACAAACCACATACCCATTTTAAGACCCTTTCTGTGGGCGCTTTAGATTTTAAGACCCATTTTGTCGGCGAAGAAAAATTTCAAAAAATTGTATTAAAGTACGTAAATACACACATAATGTACACACCACACGCTGTATTCCGACAATCAGGGTAAGCAGAGTAATCGGCGTTGTGCTGCAAGTACACCTATAAGTCCTGTCGCCCGTAGAACATTCATATTACCAAAAAGGTTACCGCTTGGCTATGTGAAATTGTTATAAATTACGCCATTTTAAACACAAAAGCCCAAATCTGAAAGATCGCTAATGGGCGCAACCATATTCGGTGACAAGTCGAAAATTTCCAAAAATTTCAGTAATTTACTTTTCGAGGTTACCGCTTCTTTTCACTATAGTTATGTTCTCCAGCTTATTTCAATTACCACACGTCATCGTAAGACCATGGCAAGTGGGCATACACTGATTTAAGACCACATGAAGTCAGCCGATTTTGACGATAATTTACTTTTTGAGGTTACCGCTTCAAATTTATACAGCAGATAATATACCCTCTGTACAAACCACATATCCATTTTAAGACCCTTTCTGTGGGCGCTTTAGATTTTAAGACCCATTTTGTCGGCGAAGAAAAATTTCAAAAAATGGTATTAAAGTACGTAAATACATACATAATGTACATACCACACGCTGCATTCCGACAATCAGGGTAAGCAGAGTAATCGGAGTTGTGCTGCAAGTACACCTAGTCCTGTCGCCCGTAGAACATTTTAGATTAGACCTTAGTTTTTGTTTTGTTAGGAAGCGTCGTGACTCGCCGCGCCGCCGCCCCCGCCGCGGTCCGTTCGTTAGGAGAGCTCGTTCGAAATTCCTAAAATTTGAGTTTTACATATTTGTATAAATACGATTAAACTTAGTTTCTTTGTAAAATATGAACTTATACGAATAAGCTAACCAATTTCTGACGACACATCGTCTGGCAAACGAATTCTTCTATATTTGGTTGGACAAACACTTTTTACACTTATTAAAAGGTTTTTCTGTAAAATTTATAATAGTTCCAGCTTGCGCACATGCACCGACATGTCTTTCCACTCATTGTTAGAAAAAATTACACATAATGTGTAATTTTTTCTAACCGTAGGTAAAACTTACAAAGGTCGCGGCATCTAGTTTCACTAAATTTACATCACTGTGGGCGGAGTAAGCGTGCGGTGCGCGGTGCGACTGACGGTGCGACGTCGCATCGCAAAAATCTACGACGTAGTTTTAGGTAAAGTGCGATAATGCGACGTTGCATTGCAGTAATTTCCACATGAGCGCGGGTGGCGAGATGAATGACGAACGTTGTAGTACTCCTATATTCTATTGCATGGTAATACAATATAGTATCAATACAAGGTTTATAACAGAACCTTTATACCAGCTCCACTGCATCTCTCTCCGTGCATGTCGTAAAAGGGATAAGGGCAAGATGCCGTGCTCAAGGGCGACAGGGTAGGCACCTCTCACCCTGGCACGGTCCTTCCATCATGCAGCAGGTGGGTGTTTGTGCTTACTTGCTGCTCGATCGTTATCTTGTTCGATTACTTTGCTAAACATTCGGTGTTGAGCTATAATTTATCAGTGTTCTTGCAGCACAACGCCCATTACTCTTCTTACCCGGATTGTCGGAATACAGCGTGTGGTATGTACATGTATACAGCAGTGGCGGCTTTGACCTATAAATCTTAGTGAGGCGACTAAAAAATCCACCTACATTGCTATTACTTTATGATAAATTGAAAAACCTAAACCTAATTTTTTTTGGCCCTAACAATACTTAACCAAAAACTACTATCGAATCGCGCACCGAGGGTACCGTATCGCCATGTCACGGCTAGCGCCACTAGATGAATTTCATAACACGCCACGCCATCTAGATGGCGTGTTATGAAATACTTCATATTAGTTAGTCACGATTAGAAAATGATTCATCATCTATTTGGTAGATGGCGCGCGCGCATACACTTTTTGAAACCAAAAAGTCTATGCGCGCGCGCCATCTATGGGAACCCCCGTGAGTTTTTTTCTTTTTCTTATTTTCATTATTTTTTGTTATATCGGATCGGCCATAATAACACATTTTCTGTGAACATTTCAACGGGCTTCCAAATTACGGTTCAAGAGATACAGGCCTCGGACAGACGGACGGACAGACAAGCGGCGGGTGGCCGAGTGGTTTGGGCATTGGCTTCAAATGCGAGAGGTGCGAGGTTCGAATCCGGTCGGCGTGTAACAATGAGTTTTTTTCTGACGAAAAAATTTACGTGTATGCATACCTACACCTGCTGCTGCCGCATAGCAGCCTCGGCTGTGTTCTCCTCTAGTCTAGTATAGCCAGCAATCCAGGGAAGTCTCCGGTATGGCACCTACCTTCTCGGAGGTGATATTGGCTGGTCGGAGCATGCGCTTTGGCCCCTCCGGCTCAGCCACCCATACCGGATTACATAAAAAAAAAGACAGACGGACGGACGGACAGACAGACAGACGGCGTAGGCTTAGTAATAGGGTCCCGTACCGGATACGGAACCCTAAAAACAAAAAAAAAAGAATTCGCAAAAGTGAGATTCGAACCAACGTCACTAGATTGAAAAGCGAAGCATATACCATTGAGCTATGAAACTTACCGTAACTAGTGCGAATTTCCCATCTTAATCACGGAGGTAAAACAAACCGACTTATAGAAAACGTGAATCGCCCCATCTCGCTCTGCATTCTTATAATTGGATATAGATGTCTCGTCCGGCGCCATTTATCAGAGCCTCAGCTGCTCCCTACATCCAAAGCCTCCAAGGTCAACCTGTTGTCTTTACGCTTGGTGAAGCGATATCAAAATAAGCGATTCGTCGCCGCACCGGACCGGGGTGAGTCACCATATGCCATGCCGTACGTGACACGTCACACGTCACGTCTGTGTGTGTGTGCGTGCTGTGTTGGTGGTGTTGATGCACTAACACATCTATAACGTATTTCGTCGCGCGCGTCGCACCAGCCGCCTCCGCCTCCTCCGCGCCGCCGCGCTAATATTGTGATCAGTTCGGATCGGATATACTTGACTTTTTTAAGTTTTCTTTCTTGATATTTTGAAATGTTTTTTTTTTCTTTACTTTCAAGATAATTAAGTGAGGCGGTGCTTCACTTGCTTCACCTGGGGAACCGCCACTGGTATACAGTGGCGGCTGGTGACCACAGTGACCGGTAGTGCGCTAAGTACCTACCTAGGTACTTAAATACCAAATTTCCCAACACATTCCCGTCATGTTATTTTAAGATCGGGACTTCCGAATTTTTTAAACACCTGCGCTTTATTATGGACGTACCTAGTATGAATATTCGCAAGACACTCAATGAGTTGCAAAAAACAAGAAAAAAAATGAAGGCAAGCTTTTTAACTCATTTTTGGAACCTTTATGAACACACCCATAGACCACAACACTAACTCCAGCTTTCAAAAAGAAAACAGTAGTAATGTCCCAAAAATACTTAAAAAAATATATAAAAATAAAGGCATTTGAAAAGTAGGAATTGAAACCGGGATCACCTGATTGTAAAGCCTTACCTTTAACCAACGCTTAGGCAAATATCGGCACCACTTAGTTCCAGTATCACGTGACAGAAAGCACAAAGCCTAACCATATCCCATTTTAAATATTCGCGCGCTAACGGGTGTATGTGACATCACATGACAGCGCGCTGACTCTAGGCAGACGGACTCGTACAAAACGAATCGCTCGCGTCGTGTCGCACGCGCGGCTATCCACGATATAGCGTCCTTGTTTGGCGCTCGTGCGCCGCACGCAGAACTCCATTTCGGCCCATACTGTTTCTATGAAGTATCTTTTGTATCACGCGCCAGCGGTGTTTTGCCGATCCACATACATTCAGTGTGGGAGACCCGCGTGCGTTACTCGATTGCGCACGGGGTGCGCGTTTAAACGCAAAAAAAGTATCTTGTGATCTATAAAATAAGGTCGAATTCACATTCGTATTTATTTGGAGTACGATCATTATGGTTTTAATGTAGGTATGTTGTAAGATATTATTTATTTTGAGTGAAGTGAAGACTTCTCGTGGTATGGTAGTGCGGCGCACGAGCGCACTTTAGGACCAGCCGCCAGTGCATGTATATGTATATATTCTTTATTGAACACCAATTTATAAAAATTAGGTACAACAGGCGAGCTTAATGCCGCGAGACATTCTATTCTAACTAACCTTTGGGATGTGGGAGAAGTACATGCAGGCGAACAAGAATAGTTTGTGACAATGTGTTAGATTAAAGAAATATGTATGATAAACTACGTACGAATACTACATAGATACTTTAATAAGCATATATATGTATATAATAAACTTAAAATTGTTGAATATTATGTACATTAATCGGTGGTACCGTTGTGCAACACAATCAACTGAATGACAGTACATATTTATGTATGTACGTATTTTAATACAATTTTTTGAAAGTTTTCTTTGCCGACAAAATAGGTCTTAAAATCTAAAGCGCCCACAGAAAGAGTCTGAAAATAGGTATGTGGTTTGGACAGAGGGTCTATTAACTGCTATATAAATTTGAAGCGGTAACCTCAAAAAGTAAATTATCGTCAAAATCGTCTGACTTCATCTGGTCTTAAATCAGTGTATGCCCACTTGCCATGGTATTTCGATGACGTGTGGTAATTGAAATAAGCTGGAGAACATAACTACAGTGAGAAGAAGCGGTAACCTCGAAAAGTAAATTACTGACATTTTTGGAGTTTTTTGACTTGTCACCGAATATGGTTGCCCCCATTTGCGATCTTTCAGACTTGGGTTTTTGTGTTTAAAATGGCGTAATTTATAACAATTTCACATAGCCAAGTGGTAACCTTTTTGGTAATATGAATGTTCTACGGGCGAGAGGACTAGGTGTACTTGCAGCACAACGCCGATTACTCTGCTCACCCCGATTGTCGGAATGCAGCGTGTGGTATGTACATTACGTATGTATTTACGTACTTTAATACCATTTTTTTAAATTATTCTTCGCCGACAAAATGGGTCTTAAAATCTAAAGCGCCCACAGAAAGGGTCTTAAAATGGGTATGTGGTTTGTACAGAGGGTCTATTAGCTGCTGTATAAATTTGAAGCGGTAACCTCAAAAAGTAAATTATCTTAAAAATCGGCTTACTTCATGTGGTCTTAAATCAGTGTATGCCCACTTGCCATGGTCTTACGATGACGTGTGGTAATTGAAATAAGCTGGGGAACATAACTACAGTGAGAAGAAGCGGTAACCTGGAAAAGTAAATTACTGACATTTTTGGAGTTTTTTGACTTGTCACCGAATATGGTTGCCCCCATTTGCGATCTTTCAGACTTGGGTTTTTGTGTTTAAAATGGCGTAATTTATAACAATTTCACATAGCCAAGTGGTAACCTTTTTGGTATATGAATGTTCTACGGGCGAGAGGACTAGGTGTACTTGCAGCACAACGCCGATTACTCTGCTCACCCCGATTGTCGGAATGCAGCGTGTGGTATGTACATTATGTATGTATTTACGTACTTTAATACCATTTTTTTTAATTATTCTTCGCCGACAAAATGGGTCTTAAAATCTAAAGCGCCCACAGAAAGGGTCTTAAAATGGGTATGTGGTTTGTACAGAGGGTCTATTAGCTGCTGTATAAATTTGAAGCGGTAACCTCAAAAAGTAAATTATCTTAAAAATCGGCTTACTTCATGTGGTCTTAAATCAGTGTATGCCCACTTGCCATGGTCTTACGATGACGTGTGGTAATTGAAATAAGCTGGAGAACATAACTACAGTGAGAAGAAGCGGTAACCTCGAAAAGTAAATTGATGAAATTTTTGGAGATTTTTGACTTGTAACCGAATATGGTTGCGCCCATTTGCGATCTTTCAGATTTGGGATTTAGTATTTAAAACGGCGTAATTTATAACAATTTCACATACCCAAGCGGTAACTTTTTTGGTAACATATGTTCTACGGGCGACAGGACTAGGTGTACTTGCAGCACAACGCCGATTACTCTGCCTACCCTGATTATCGGAATGCAGCGTATGGTATGTACATTATGTATGTATTTACGTACTTTAATACCATTTTTTGAAATTTTTCTTCGCCGACAAAATGGGTCTTAAAATCTAAAGCGCCCACAGAAAGGGTCTTAAAATGGGTATGTGGTTTGTACAGAGGGTCTATTAGCTGCTGTATAAATTTGAAGCGGTAACTTCAAAAAGTAATTTAACGTCAAAATCGGCTGACTTCATGTGGTCTTAAACCAGTGTATGCCCACTTGCCATGGTCTTACGATGACGTGTGGTAATTGAAATAAGCTGGAGAACATAACTACAGTGAAAAGAAGCGGTAACCTCGAAAAGTAAATTGATGAAATTTTTGGAAATTTTCGACTTGTCACCGTATATGGTTGCGCCCATTAGCGATCTTTCAGATTTGGGCTTTTGTGTTTAAAATGGCGTAATTTATAACAATTTCACATAGCCAAGCGGTAACCTTTTTGGTAATATGAATGTTCTACGGGCGACAGGACTTATATGTGTACTTGCAGCACAACGCCGATTACTCTGCTTACCCTGATTGTCGGAATACAGCGTGTGGTATGTACATTATGTATGTATTTACGTACTTTAATACAATTTTTGAAAATTTTTCTTCGCCGACAAAATGGGTCTTAAAATCTAAAGCGCCCACAGAAAGGGTCTTAAAATGGGTATGTGGTTTGTACAGAGGGTCTATTAGCTGCTGTATAAATTTGAAGCGGTAACCTCAAAAAGTAATTTAACGTCAAAATCGGCTGACTTCATGTGGTCTTAAACCAGTGTATGCCCACTTGTCATGGTCTTACGATGACGTGTGGTAATTGAAATAAGCTGGAGAACATAACTATAGTGAAAAGAATCGGTAACCTCAAAAAGTAATTTACCGACATTTTTGGCGATTTTCGACTTGTCACCGAATACGGTTGCGCCCATTCGCGATCTTTAAGACTTGGGTTTTTGTGTTTAAAATGCCGTAATTTATAACAATTTCACTAAGCCAAGCGGTAACCTTTTTGGTAATATGAATGTTCTACGGGCGACCGGACTAAAATGGTCTGTTTGATTGAAAGGGTAGGTATTTCGCATATTACGCTAGTAAACAGAACCGAAAGCGGAAGTTGCTGGACACCGTCAGTCAGTCAGTCAGCGTGCAAGCGTCCACCGCTGGACATGCGCCTCTCCAATTTTCCTCCAGTCCTCCCGGCCTTCAGCTGTACGGAACCACTGCGTTCCGTCGACGCACTTGATGTCGTCGTCCCACCTGGCGGGTGGTCTTCCCACACTCCGTTTTCCTGTCTACGGCCGCCAGTGCCACGCTTACTCAAACGGTCGTCGTCTTTTCGGCTTACGTGTCCAGCCCACTGCCACTTGAGCTGTCTGTGAATCTGTGACCCGGTGTCCAATATCGACTATTTTGATGGCAGCTAGACGCACGGTGCATTGCATGCAAAATTTGCAAGTATTTTTGGAGAATTATGTAAAATTGGCGACATTTTATTTTATTGTAAGAAACCAGTCCACGGCGAATATGAAGCGGATCGGAAGTGCTTTATTATGATTTCTTTTCGATCCGGTTTGTATTCACTCCAACTGTATTCTCATGATAAACAGTTTACGAAGCTAATATGTGATGTGTTTCAACTTCCAACGCGCGCCGTTATATTCGCCGACTCGAATCATGAATACATGTTCTGTTATGCTTTTGATAATGATTTATAAGCACTAACAAGTTTTGGTGGCCAACGGGAATTCATCGAGTGCTGTAGGTACCTACTCAATTGATTTATTGTTTTTTTTATCATGGATATCTGAGCCCCAATCTAACTACACAACAAAGGACTGGTTTCCTTCCTCTGCGCCAACATGATTAATTTATGCACAAAAGTAACTTTGCAACTGAACACCACCGGCACGGTTGCTTGGTGCATATGGTTTCGGACTAGTTAAGGAGTATATTTTTATGATTATGTGAAATGAATTATATTTTTTTTTACTGTTTGGACACAAAGGTTCCAACGTGTTTTTATTTCAACGAAGTGACGGATTATGCGCATAGATTCGTCGAAAATCCGGAAACCGCATTTATTAGTTCGTAGGTATAATGATTTGTGTTAGTTTATAAAGGCCTCCTTATCAGTTACAATAATGTGTGTAACCTCGTAAGTTATCGTAATTCGTATTCGTAACCGGGGCCGCGCCTCGTCCTGTGGGGTCGATGAAGCGTGCAACCGTCTCATTGTGGAGGCAGCTAATCCGTGCCGACGACCGACGACCGCTCGCTGGCAGATACCTACCAAACCTACTGAATGCTATGTTGAGCATTCCGAACATCAAAACAACCGACAGCCATCGTTCTAGCACGCATGCCTCCGTCCGGTCCGTAGCTCGCTAAATCGAAGATTTGTCTTGTCGCCTTCATCTTCACTTCACGAAGACGGCTCTCTGTTATGTTCGTCAATACAGACAAGGATGCCGCCGTTTATTTATTTATTTACATATCTCTTATTTTTTATGTCTAAACTTTAGACAGAAAAATAAGGAAACATGTAGGTAAAGCCATACTTTAGTTAGACTCTAACCAGCCTTTGTGGAAAGACATAGGTATGTATCACTTCATAATACTCCAATATTGACTGTTATATATATAAATATCTTTGCTGCCAATATCAGGAAATGCATTTATTATTTTATTAATGCGAACCATACATATTCCATGATGCGAACGAGGACGTTCGACAAGCGCCATCTTTTAGCCTGCGCTAAAACTATGTTTATCTAATATTTTCTTAAATAGATGGCGCCACCTTGCATATAGAGCCAAACTTCAGTTCCTCAGAGTTTGACATCGATAGTAACTTATATGAGCGGCACATGATAGTGCAAAGGAACGGTTGCGTTGTAGATCAGCTGATTGTAATCGCGAAGTGGCAGAAACGAAATGTAACAAAAACGACATGCACCGCCTCAACATTAGGTTAGGTTCTTCTTTATATTAACCCTGGTTATTATTTTCCAAAAAATCACAGCTGATCTACAGCGCCATCGTTCCTTTGTTCTCTCCTGTGCCAGACCTGTGTTTCGGGGAAAAAGCTCAATTATCTCATTGACGGCTGTTTTGGTGGTTTAAAAAAAAAAATTTGGGCGGCGCAATATGTCGTTTTTTTGTTACGTTTCGTTTCGAGCCGTGTTCACGAAAGGAGCCGCCTTGTCTTTCGGGTGTCGTTTTCGACATGACAGCCGTCAGTGAGATAGTTGATTGAGCTTTTGAAGAGTCCTTCCTTTCATCGCAGGAGTTTTGTGCAGCTGTGACGGATGGCACTATGCGAGTTTTCTCCCCAAACAGAGATTATTAACCTGTATTGGTGGTTTAAAAAAAAATTTTTTGTCTGTGAAGTCGGTTTACGGACGATTTTACGTGATAGATAACGTCATACAACCCGTCATACAAAATATGTTTCATGAATATTCTAAATTTGAAATATTTTCCGACCGGCCAGATATTATGGTACGAGTAACCTTGTTTTAATTTCTGCGGCCCTGGTACTTTTACAAGCCGACGCTTGGGCCGATTGTGCCTCTCTATCGCTTGTTACGCGCTCTCGCTTGCACACACAGGCTCAGATGGAACGTGACGTGATATTCGTGCGTGCAGCCGGTGTTCATCAATTTATAAGACGTTATCACGTCAAAAAATAACCAGGGTTAAATTAAAGAAGATGCGTCGCTACGCGTACGCGGCGCATCTTCTTTAATTTAACCCTAACCTAATGTTGAGGCGGTGCATGTCGTTTTTGTTAAACTCCCATAGTGCAGTTTGGCTGCTACCATAGCAGCTGCGTCAAAGCTCTCTTGCGATGAAGGAACCGTGAGCTTTTGCCCCGAGAAAAGCGCAGTGGTTATATCCTCTTTGACCTTCTGTGCAGGCAGGTAATTCAGCCAGCCAGTATACCAAAGACAATGTTACTTCATCAAAATCTTTCGATACCCTGACGAAAACGGCCGCAAGCAAGCGACTAGCTAGATGCATGCATCGTGATGGGACAAATCTCATTATTCTCACGTCTCACGTCCTTATTCCTTGTAAAACTAAAATGTTAATACCTAAAAGGACCCTCTTTTTGGGTTGCAATCTCAAATGAAGAGTAGCTAGCACATTTCATCGCACAGCTAGATAATCTTGGTTTTCTAGCTAGCGCCAGTGACGTACATCACCCAACTGTTGGACACAAGATGTGGAAACTTGTATTTTTTTCAAGTTGGAATGCAGAGGAAAGAGGTTCGGAAAGTGGAAAGAAAACTCATTATTGCGTGTAACCACGTTTATTTGAATTTTCTAAAAAAATTGAATAAAAAATATTGTTCTTCATCAACATATTATGACTTTCGAAACGGGACACGGTCGTAGAAAAACTCGTCCGCCACTTCCACAACTAGTCAACTCAAGCAATGCTAATGTCGTCGGCAGTTTAGTTGCTAAAGTTATCGTTACTGTTACATTAAGTCAACTGTCGGCTCCCGTACGTCTGATAGCAACACGTTCCTCGCTGCGGCCGCGCTCAGATACGACCCCTCAGCGAGCGAGAAACGCCTCTATCGTTAAATACTGTAACGCAAAGTAAAATTTTAAGAGAACAAAAATAACTACGGTCCCCGCGCGGACTCCGATGCGCTCCGAGCATCGTTTTAAACTATCACAAATGAGGAGTGTCACCTCGCGACTTTTGGAATGAAATCGGCAAATATGCCTCCGCAATATGTGGCAAAACCAATCACATAGATTCTTCAAATCTTACAAGAAGTGATGTACAAGCGTGGAAATAAATACCCAGACGCAACGTACAATGTAGAACTCGCACATTGTAACCGATATTTGATCGTTGCACATTTAACCAGACAGAAGAAACATAGAGATAGACATACAATTATATTTTACTGATTATAAAATTATTGTTATTGATAAAGAACGTGTAGGTACTGCTCAACGGGCTGATTCTAGGAATTTATTTCCACGTGTACAATAATAATTTGATCAAAATTTTCAGTGCTTTTCCACTTATTTTAGTGCGAATGTTACGCAGTTACTACGAATCGATTCGTTGTGTTGAAGTGTGGAGCGTTTGGTCTCGTCGTGTTGGGTTGGAGGAGTGCTGCGGTCGTGTGTGGAGAGGTAGGCGACGGGTCGGCCGCACTGATACTGCTCGGCTCTAGTCACGGATATTGTTACGCTTAGATTATCTAATTGATTAGTCCTCATCCTCTCCGCTCTCCGACTCTGTAACAAATTAATACGCTATAGTAAATTTAATTTATAGCGCTTTTCGGCAACACAATTGGTGGCAATTTAAAATAAGAACCTCATTTCTCTTTTACGTTATAAGATAAGTCTGGATCCTGAAACACTGCCGGAATTTCTACATAACAGGTAAGTGAAATGGAAAAAAATTATATTCACAGATGTCCCGGAACGGCATCGGCTGTGACAGTTAACATCTTAACCACTCAGGCATCGGTGCCGCGTGAATTCCGACTTCGTAAAACGTCAGAGATATTTGCGGCCAGGATTCGGTATGTGAGGGGAAAAAACACCTATAGCAAGTTATTTATAACTTATACCGCACTGACCTTTATTTCGATTCCAAATTGTAAGTTGAACATAGCACTTCAAATATATAGTGAGGTTAAGTGTTTTATCGATTACACACACTCGCAAATGGCTAAAAACCTCCAATAATAACACATTCACTTCTGTAATGTTGTATTCTTTCGAATTTATACACAAACACAACTAACTTCTGACTAAAAACACGTAGTCCTATGTAGGGTGTTGGTGTTTAAGGTGACCAAATGAAACACTATGATAGCTGTGTATAAACGTGTATTAAAACGACTGAGAAATATTATTTAATAAAAGCGACTATACGCGACTCCGTGGTGTGATCGACTGCCTGGCTTGGGCGGCGGGCCGAGGCGAGCGCGGACGCACGTCGCGCCAGAGGGGCGCGGGGTGCGTTAAACGCGTCGCGTCGGACCGCTAGCCATAGAATAATACATGTGTCATGTCCGGCACAAGAGTAAAAAAAACATCAAAATAAGTTTTGAGGACTGACCCTCCTCGGCGCTCTGCAGCCACTCGACAAACTTCTTCATCTGGTCGAGGAACATCATCTTGCCCTTCACCGAGTGCGCCTCGCGGTACCACTTCAGGATCACCTCCTCAGAAACCACGTTCGCTGCACACAACAACACCACCACACATCAGCACCCACATGGCATCTAGTTCACCAAGGTGTTATGGCCGTTCAATGTACTTTTGATTACAAAAAAATTTACAGTGAAGCAAAAATTAATGAGTATTGACTTGTGAGGTGGCCAGTGATTCCTCCCGCCAACAGAGGCGGGAGGAGAAATGATTCACCCAACTTTGTTGTCGCACATTTCGACACCGCCGCATCTAATAAAGGATGCGACGGTTCTAATTATGTGCTGGCTACACTGGACTAGACGAGAACACAGCTTGATAATAGCTTGCAGCAGCAGGTACTTCTCTTCTGATATGTAGCAATTCAGAGAGAACTTTCTCGTATATATTTACACATAAACAAAAATAGATGCGTGTGCTTATGTACGCACGTTAGAAGTTATACTTATTTGGCGTGACTACCCCCCAACAGTTTATCCTAATACCAAAATACAAATAATTTATACGCGGAGACAATGACCGTCACAATCAGAGCTGCGCTTCGTGTGCAGGGCGCAGCTCTGATTGTGACGGTCATTGTCTCCGAAGCGCAGCTCTGGTCACAATGATGTTTTTTCTGAGTTTACTCCCCATGTTTTTAACATATTTTCAGAACGTGAGTAAAGAAGTATAGTATAACGCTACCAAAACTTGTAGACCAATGGCATTAGTGTTAGTGATAATATGTACAAGTGTACGCGCTGAGTGCATCTATTAGTGTGCCGAGCACCGCAGTGGCGTTCACGCACACTAACTCACTAACTAACACTAATGCCATTGGTCTAAAAGTTTTGGTAGGGTAGTAATTATAATATTTGTCAGCCTCGATAGCTCAGTGGTGCAGACAGTCGACTATCGCTATTGATGGTTAAGCAACGCTGAGCCGGTCAGTATTTGGATGGGTGACCGCTCGACCGTTGGAGGCTGACCGTGGTTCGAATTCCACGTAAAACTGTAGGTCCCTTCCCTTCTTACCTTACTAAGTGGTAGGGTTCAACCTAGTCATGTGGGTTATCAAAAATGTTTGGCAACCGTGATCTAACCGATATCTGTCTTCAATACCGATGTTGATATCCGTTGCCAAATATCGGTATCAAAAACTCTGCTTCGTAGATTTCCAAATAAATGGCTTGCTTATCGTTTTATTTATCGTTTTAGCTTGCGCATCGATATTGGCTAACAAAACTGGTACCTGCTTCAGACCGGTTCCTGGTTCGACCTGGTTCAGAACCGAGAGCGAAGTGATTAGAAAGAAAGATAATGTCATTTCCCTTCATGTTTTACTAGGACTAGCAAAATTTTTTTATGAAAGTATGATAGGAAAGGATGTTGTAGGTGAGGTAGCAAACCATGTCAGTTTCCATTTAAAAAAAAAGTAAGACAAAAATTGTGGCGCATTTAAAAATCACCACATTTACAATGATCATTATGTACATGGATTTCTCCCTTCGGTCGCTAATGAGTCCACACCACACCTTTTTTGTTGGCCATTATGATGTCTTTCTTTTTAACATTTTAAAAGTAAAGTTCTGTCTTTACATTATTTATTTTAATACTAATAAATTTTTTATACACTGTTCACGCACTATGTAATTGTTTTTAACGAAAAAACCTACACACTAAGAAGAGTTTTACCTACACACATAAATACACAGTAAAGTAGGTACCTACAAAGTTTCTGTTCTGAACTACGCTAACTCAACGTTCTGCGCGTCTGGCGTGCGGCGGCGGCGCGGCGCGGCGCCGCACCGCCACCGTAACCGTACCGCACCGGGTGGGTGGCTGGCTAGTGGCTACTGGCTCACTAACTGAAACTGACTGGACTGAGACAACTGGTTGTTCTAATAACTAAATAACTGACAACTGTTCTAGTTGTCACCCGCGCCGTTAGATATTTCGTAAATATCTAAGATATTCGTAGATATCCAACCCAAATACGACCTTATTGCTTTTATGATAAAGGTTATTTTCCATGATAATATTTATTTGGTGAAATTAGAAAGAATCGCACCTTCTCTTTCTTGCATTTGGGGACTTACTTAAAGAGAGAGGGAAGGCATAATTATTGTCGGATTCGGATATCAGTTGTCTGTCAGCCTGCCTGGCATACGGTGTTCGTTCGCTTTGGTTGGTAGCCGATAGCCGTTGTTAGCTATGACAATACCGATGCGATACGTTAGAGACGTGGCAACGGTTTTCAGCTACGTTTCGCTATAGCGGACACATGAGTAGTTCAACCCGCCCGGGCTGATACCACCCCACTGAATGAAACGTCGGTCGAAACGGCTATGTAAATAGTTCGTGTTTTCCGTCCAGTTCAGTGTAGCCGGCACGACCGAAGGGATGCACTGACATGGCGCCTAGTTCACCCGGTGTTATGGGCTGGCATCACGGATGTCGTAGATGATGTAGCCAACCGTGTCAGTAAAAAAAAAAAAGAAAACGTAAGAGCAGAGGGGCGCTCACTCACTCTTGTATAGCAGCAGGACAATCTTCTGGAAGGCGCGCATGAAGCTCATGTTCTCGTAGCAGTACTCCTGCACCTTGAGCAGCAGCTGCAGCTCGGCGCGGCCGCTGCTCGCGAACGCGGCCAGCAGCGGAGTGTACGGACGCAGGTACTTGGCCGCCTGCTCCGCGATCAGCTCCTCCTTCTTGTTCCACTCCGTGCGCGACATCACCGACGTCCAGATCTGTATCCACCATACATACACGTGCGGGAGCGTTGCAAATCGGCGCCAAATGTTCGTTAGACTTAGAGGAGAGTCAGTCACCTAGTAGGTTCATGTTATATTATAAGGAAGATGGTTACATTAGCGCGTCATCTAGCGGTGCATTATTAAAACATTTTTTCTATTTATGTAATCCGGTATGGATGGCTGAGTAGGAGGGGCCAAAGCACATGCCGGAGCATGTGCTTTGGCCCCTCCGACTCAGCCAATATCACCTCCGAGAGGGTAGGTGCCATACCGAAGACTTCCCTAGATTGCTGGCTATACTGAACTATAGTATCTGCGCTCCAGTCTGAGAATAGCGGTCATTCACCCTTTCCTCTCAGCACGCACACATGCGCAGAGAGGCGTGTGTATCATATTCATAACATAATATGAACGGTCAGCGGCCGCCCGGCTACCACAATAAGCTAGCGACAGTAATTTCGCTCGATACGCAGAACATAGGGAAGTATCGCTTCCGCAAATACGAGTACATTGGTAGGAAGGGATGAATGACCGCTATTCTCAGACTGGAGCGCAGATACGAGGAGAACACAACCGAGGCTGCTATGAGGCCATCTATGTTCATGAATGAAGAAAGCCAGAAAGATGTCGGCCCTGCAGATGCATAAAAAACTAATTGATTGTTAGAGCGATTTTATACAAATATAATTGCCAATTGCAGGTTTCATTGTTTGCCAATTGCACCACCGATGATGTGCTACAGAAAGCAGAGTGAAATCAGTTTGATGCGAATGATTGGTCACAAAGTGTAAATTCTGTACTAACTGAACATCATGCAAGCGGTGAGGAAGTAACGCACGGACGACTCTTGCCAGACAGAGATCCAGGTTCAAATCCTGATTGGGGAGGAATGTTTTCTGAACCACCACAATCACCCCGCGGAACCATAAATAAAACCTTAATTGTCAACTTCTGTTCGCGTTTACGGTACGTATGGTGAATCAGGCTGCCGACTCCTCAGGGAGACGCGAGGCGCACGGCGGCGGCCGAGCGGACGGTGCGAAGGACTCGACGCGTGCCGCCGGCCGCCGCCCGCCTCACGCTCTCAGTCTCGTCATCGGTATCATCACTTTCACCACATTTGTTCATTTTCATTTTTATATATTATGTGCTAGTCCCGCGAGGCATCTGTGCTGCAGAGATGTAAATCTGACTGAGGATTTAATAAGAAAGCTCTAGGTAGTGCACGCAGTGCTATACGCACACTCAACGAGTGAGAACCCATTGGTTCTCAAAATCATTTCTTTTTTGCACCGCTTCGGTGTGGAACTGTCTTTCGGCGAGTGCGTTTCCCGAATCATTTAACCTGGGTGTCTTCAAACGTCGTATTAACAGGCTAGGCAGCCTAGCAACCGTCCGCAAATTTGCTGGCACGGTGCCTAATTGAGCGTGGTTTCGTGAGGTGTTTTTGGCTCTGTCGACTGCGCCGTTGGTCTCTCGGCACAGCCACCCATGATACCTTACAAAAAAAAAAATTGTGGATGAGGACGAACACGTACCTGGAGGTAACAAGTTCAAATTCTGCTCACGGTTCATTTCGATTCACCACAGAAGGACTAATCTATCGATAAAAATGCACCCCTACTCATTTCTCTCTATTGGCTCTATTCTAAGTGTATTTGGTTTTATCGGCATCAGCACCAAAACCGGTCTGTGAAGTGTTGTCGACAATGAGGGTGCAGTGAAAGAGTACTCACAATGGAGACGACCTCGTGGTCCATGATGCTGTTCCTGATTGCCATGTCGCGCAGGTCTGAGATCATCTCGCGGATCGGCTTGTTGTCGTTGAGATCGTCGACCAGTGCCTGCAGAGACAACACATCAAGCTATTATTATTATTGTTTAGATACACTAGCAGCTCAAAGCTGATGCTTGCCATAATAATAATAAACATGCCCTTGTGTCTGCCCATGGGCTGATAGCGAAGAGCCTCGACCATCATCTCAAGAGGCTCTCACTAGAGCCACTTGCTTGGATCAAGGGTCAGATGGAGAAGGTGGTCTTGCTCGACACCGCTCGAATTGTCCGGAGGTTTCTCTCTCTCGGGTCCGACCATCGGCAGCCTGGGTTCGCCCTGCCGCCGGTGGTGGAAATTCCATTTTGTTATTTTATATTAATTTTAGATTTAAGTTTTTTTATGTAAAATTAATATAAAGAAAACGAAAATGTGTCAATAAACGAATACACATAACAGAATGCAATAAAATCAGGGTTCATTTATTTTGATTGTAAAAAAGCCTCAAATCAAACCAATGGATAATGATATCGGAAGAAAACTTGTGTCATCACATGACTAAACTACATCAATACTGATGCAACAAAATGAGTCACGCGATAAGGAATATACTTTCGCACATTTCGACACTAACTTGATCATAAGACGATGCAAATTAGTTCTAATTATGTGCCCTTATAATTCTAGTTGTATCATCTGAAAGTTCTTTTTAATTCATTTTGCGCGTTGTTTAGCCGACTCGAGCAGTCTGCCCCCGCACACGGACGATGCAAATTAGTTCTAATTATGTGCCCTTATAATTCTAGTTGTATCATCTGAAAGTTCTTTTTAATTTATTTTGCACGCTGTTTAGCCGACTCGAGCAGTCTGCCCCCGCACACGGACGATGCAAATTAGTTCTAATTATGTGCCCTTATAATTCTAGTTGTATCATCTGAAAGTTCTTTTTAATTCATTTTGCACGCTGTTTAGCCGACTCGAGCAGTCTGCCCCCGCACACGGACGATGCAAATTAGTTCTAATCATGTGCCCTTATAATTCTAGTTCTCTCATCTGGAAGTTCTTTTTTAACCCGTCCTCTACGGAAGCATTAACCAAAACAATCCTTCTACTACACCAGGTGGCGGGCGCGATCGGCGCCGGCGCATTACTCTCGAAAAAAAATCATTTTGGAAGATTTTTCCATAAAACTTCATGAACTAACATATGGATTGTATTTACAGATAAATATTCTAGCTATAAATAGTATTTTTTTATATATATTGCATATTATTATTTTGTAAAGTTGTGTTATATGAAAATCGCGACCTGTCTCAGATTTTTTATTTTTATAAATTTATTAGACCGGAAATCGGTCACATAGTATTTTTATTATAAACACTAATAAATAACGGACCTAATCATACCTTTCTTGTGTATCAGCAGCCCCCGTGTCAACCACAATAAAATTTTGAATTCGCAAAAAATGTTGGCAAAAAAAACACTTTCACCAAGTTTCTAGGCGAAACCTAGGTCACAAAAATGGCTCATTTCTCGTAAATTTACGACATGCAAGCACTAAGCGGCACATATTATTCAACTAGAAGAACTAAGGAACATTTCTGTCACCTCACTTTTTCCAAAAAAACGATTTATTTTGAGAAACAAGCTTCTCAAAACAGGCAAAGTTTGTATGGCGCGAGACCTAGGTCACAAAAATGGCTTGTTGCTCGTAAATGTACGACATGTAAGCACTAAACGGCATATATTATTCAACTAGAAGAACTAATGAACATTTCTGTCACCTCACTTTCTCCAAAAAACCGATTTATTTTGAGAAACAAGCTTTGACAACAACAACAAACAGGAAAAAATTGTCAGTATGGAGTAGGACTTTTCTTCGACTTTTTACGTAAAATGCATCTCAACTCAGTACAAACAAATGTACTCAATAGGTCCGGAATATAATGAAAAAGAGGAAAAACATCACTTACCGGTCCATTCTTCTGTATTTGGTGAACAAACTCAACGAACATTCACTACACCGACCCACAACACAACACCCACAACAATGACGACAGATATGATATTTTTTTCCTACTCTGTCGGCTCGTTATAATCTTCGGTAATGATAGTGTTGGTAGATCAATTTTGTCAACTTTATAGTATGTCTCTTTGTAGTAATACTCCCATAGTAGATTGTGTAGGGAAAAATTATTTTTCGGCCCATGCAGCGGTTTGGAGCGGTGGCGGGTTAATATTGACCGCTCCATAGATGACGGTATAAATGCTCGGCGGGCAATATTGCCCGCTCCAGTGATGAAGGGTTAATTCATTTTGCGCGCTGTTTAGCCGACTCGAGCAGTCTGCCCCCGCACACGGACGATGCAAATTAGTTCTAATTATGTGCCCTTATAATTCTAGTTCTCTCACCTGGAAGTTCTTTTTTAATTCATACTGCGCGCTGTTTAGCTGACTCGAGCAGTCTGCCCGCACACGACAACATACCTGGGTGAGATCCCGGCGTGCCTCCTGGCTGGCCTGCGCGCGGTGCAGCCGCAGCAGCTCCTGCAGCCCGCGCTCGTTGAAGCTGCTCGCCAGGATCTCCTCCGTGCGCCGGTTCAGCGGCAGGAACTCGAGCAGTCTGCCCGCACACGGCAAACACATATGTTGCAGGTTTTTGAAAAATTATTTTTCTTTCAAAAAACATGAAGTAACCAGACGGAATCAAAAGAGAAAGGCTAGCAGGTCATCTGTTTTTGAAAGACCAATGGTGGAATCATAAATTAATTATGTGATTTAGCTAACCGCTTAAATAAATGAAAATATTGAATGGTGTCAAGTCTGATTAACTGTGTAATTTTAGTACGCTCAAAATGAGCCACGTGCAACGTGGGAGTTGCTTTATTTAGACAAGAAATGTAGCAACACGTATGACCGGCGCCCGATAGATCCGACTTCGGCCAGTATGAGTCGCCAGCTACGTTCTCTCCTCGCGTCCGTTCCTCTCAGCATTCAGCCGAGATGATACACCACGACGCGAGGATTTGCTCATTGAAATTTACTTGCATGTAGTAATTTGGATTTGCTCAGAAAATAAGGGCGAGCAAGCACGCAGTGAATATTATCCGCACTTGAAACAATCCATACATGCACTGCGAATACGGCAGTGCGTGTACGTTCATATAATTTCCATCTGTTACAAAATATGCAGATATAAACCACACATTTTTTCCCGCAGTGCGTGCTAACCCTTACTAGAATTAAGTTGATTCTTCATTTTCACAAAATTAGAGCGAATTCTAAAGGGAAGATTGTAAATTTCTAAAGGTGGAAATTCAATACGTACTTGATTGACTTTCAAACGAAATAGAGAAAGGCAATCAATATTTTAACATAAAGAACAAAAATCACTCAATGTAAGTCTCTTTGCGCTTATTTGTTTCATCTCTTGTATTGTTTTATTTACTTATTTATTTATTTGAGGCGCCTTTGGCCGAAGAGTCTACATTCAGTTTACATTATTGTTTATTTTACTATTGTTTAAATTAGTGCATTTCTATTCTAAAGCATTTTATTCACCATCCATCTTGCTGTACGTCTCGACAAGGTCGCCATGCTGGACGTAGCATACACACCATCGTGCGCGCGTGCTAGTTTCAGTCGAACGAGTGAGAGAGCATGTGTGTTGTTTTGTTGTCTATAAAATGGCGCCTGTTTTATCCAAACGTAAAAAAATGGGAGTTTGCTGTACAGCAAGCCTACACACGATCCAGCACACACGATGCACGACCGTTCTGACGTACGTCCGGGATATTCATCATCCATCGGCGACGTACGTCACGCTTAGACAGTGGTGGGGGGACCGTTGCTGGATGAAAAATGCGTCCAGCGGGTTCAGCAAGCAATTAATAATAATTACCGACGTACGTCGAGCCTATTCATTGTCGTTTTTCATCGTGCATCGTGCGTGGCCTTCGCAGGACGTACAGCAGGCTGGATGGTGAATAAGGCGCTTTACAGCGAACGCTTGGGTCACACAGACCTGCCCTCGAGTTGTCCGCGCTTGAGTGCGTTGACGAGGCTCGGCATGCCCTTCTCCTGTTTGAACGTGCTGAACACGTCCAGCACGAAGTCCAGCGCCATGTTGTCCTTCAGAAGGTGCTCGTTGATGAGCACCAGCAGCACCGACGGAGGCACCGACCCGTTGCCTGCACACACACACTCATTCCATTCCGGTTTCCCAACAGGGTAGGCGGAGACAATGGACCTCCACGTCCCTGATATATCACAGATTTCACACTTAAAATGTTTTTTATATACACTCATACATATTATATTTACAGCTGTAACGAATCAGTATTGTGTGGTAAGTCTGCAGTTGTAGCATTCTTACAGTCAGTCAGTCAATCAGCGTGTATGCGTCCACTGCTGGACATATCCCTCTTCAATTTTCCTCCAGTCCTCCCGGCCTTCAGCGGTACGGAACTACTGCTTTCCGCTAATGTACTTGACGTCGTCGACCCACCTGGTGGGGGTGGTCTTCCGGTTTCCTGTCCACGGCCGCCAGTGTAGGACACTGTTACTCCAACGCTCAACTCTTACAGGCATATACGTATTTATTAAGTGATGTGGTGCTCTTCAGTCTGGTGTACTTTCCGGTCGGAAAGCCAAGCCACCAGCTCGGTTTCCAGATTCTTAGGGTACCTCGTGAGGTCAGAGCAGTGAATCAGCTTGCCAATTCATCAGCGGTAGACGCGGCGCATTGTGACTCCGAGCCGACGCTACGAAACACTCGTATTGACCGGCCGTAGCCACCGCGCCGCGCCACTCAGTCTCGTCATCGGTATCATCATATTCACTCTCTAACCCTCACACTTAGCTTATTTTTTGTTCAGGTAACAAAATATGAGTGATGGTAGCAGTACAGTCTATTGATGTACATATAACATCTACAGCTACACAGAGGTTCAGGCGATGGCAGGAGTATAAATATATTAAACATAAATGGCCCCAGAACACTGCCCTGAGTAACTCCGTATGTTATATTATTATCACGATTGCTGAATTATGTAACAATTGAAAAGGCAGGGTTCAGTCAAGTCACTTCCGAAACATTTAAGCGACAAGCTATCTAGGTTCTTAATTACAAGTATCAAATACGAAACTGTATCAAAGGCCTTTGCTAAGTCTGGGATAAAACCCACCTGAGCGCTACCTTTAATGAAGATTTTTGCTGAGACACGGATCTATGAGGGTTGTTGTGGAGTATTACCACAGGAACTTTGGACGTACAATGGACTGTGTGATCACAGGGTGACAAACGGACCCCACAGAATAAGAGGGTTGTTGAGAGTGATTGACTTACCGATCCAGAGTGCAGTCATGCGTGCGAGCTTGACGCGTTGCTGAGGGTCGAAGCCCTTCAGGTACACCAGCACCTTCTTCATTTCCTCCTCAAACATCTTCTCCAGATACTTGTACCGACGCATCAGCTTCACAAACACCTGCCAACCGAGTCAGCGGGTCACACAAGACATTGTAGAGACAGAGAGAAAACAACATTTTTCCCAACATTTCACCCACCAGAATTTATCTTTGAAAAATAGTGGGTGAAAAGTGGTAAAAACTTTCGAAAATGCATTTGCTATTACAATCTACATTGTTACAAATAAGTATAATATGAAAAATGCTCCGTTGAGCTGAGAGTCAATAAGATTAAGAATCATTTAAAATCTAAATAAACTCAAACTCTTAGTCTAACTTTCTGAATTTTGGGTCGTTGGCGTGCGTGAGCGTTTCATACATTTTTCTATGACGGCGCGCGGCCGAACACGGCTTGCGCTGCATCGATTTTCGAATGTTTTTTTATCACTTTTCACCCACTTATTTTTCAGAAAATTAAAAGCATATATATATTTCGGCCATACCATAAGGCATCAATGTTACAAACAGGCTGTCCTAAAGATACTATCGCCATACATACTCGTAATGTTGAAATTGGATTCACATCTATTCCACTTAACAGCACATAACAATAAATAATAAACTGCTAAATAAATCAAAGACCCAGTAAGTAAGGCGGACAAAGTGAAAAATTATACACAGCAGTTGCACTAATATTACAAGGACACTGCAATAGTGGGTCACGTCAATTGGAGACGAGGCATGGCTTCGACGAGACAATTACATTGGTATGCCACATACTGATCACACCGCCATATCCCTTGAGCAAAATAATGACTATGTTGAGATAACTGTTCTCTCGAGTACAACTTTGAAGGTTACTGACGATAGTGGGGTATATTAAATAGTGGAGTCAATAGTGGAGTATTACAAGGTGATTTTTTATCACCAGAAAAATTATTGTGTAGAGGAAATTTAATCATGACTTTTAATTAGTTTTTCCTCTGGTAAAAATCGATTAACTGTTTTTATACACGGTGTTACATTAGGTGGGACTTTTTTGTATTATTTTTTTTGGTACTTTGTATGAAGCCCTTGCGAGGCGAGTCAGTCTGTCAACTATTAGTTGAACGAGTAAAATCGCAAACGAATTGCATTCTCACGCTTGGATAATGAAAACGACCAGACAGTTGTTTCAAGTCAGATCAATAAAATCTATTTCTATTTGCATTTATAGAGAATGAAATTATCCACAAAACTATGTAAAACAAGTGCAAGTGATGATTCACTTATGTATTTAGAAGCACAGGAAAAACAAAACACGCCGGACGTTTGGTTTTTATTTTTTTCTAACTTAAAATTGACAATTCCCCTTTACATATCATATACCAAATTTTAGGTGAAGAACGCTGCCACTAAAACGCTGTACAACATCTTATCCACAAAAAATAATGAAATACAAGGAAAAAAAAGAGATGCATCAAGAATAATTTTTTTCTGTTTGAGAGTGGAATTGTTTGTGTTTAATGGCAATGGAAAGGTTTTATAATCATCTATCTAAAGTGCTCTCCCGTTCTAATAAGAAATATTCACTGAAGTACTAGACGAAAACCCACGCGGAGCAGATGGGAGCCGGAGGACATAAGAAATACCTGCTCCGCGTGGAGCAGCAGTTTATTAATTATAAGAAACACACAGAAGACAGTCTTTCACAATAAACTCACATACCTGTTCAAAGTTCTTCATGGATTCCATGTCCTCGTTGGCCGTAAAGATGCAGAGATCCGTTTTCGGTGACTCGCCGTCCATCGATATCGACCCGCCCGGCACTGGAAGCCAAAAGTCACACCACCCTCGCGTCAAGAGCCCGCCCGTACAGTACATCCATCATCACGGGAGATTACATTACGTGCAATGTCAGAATAAAAAAATGAACGAGTATGGTATATCCACACAGAGTGTTCAGGACTCTAGCCAGTATTTTCATCATGTAAGTAATGGGATTCAATGTAATTGTTTATAACTAGTTTTTACTTTCCTCACCTAATTATATTATTATAATGAGGTTTTTATTTATGCGAGTGTATCTCATAGATTCATTATTTTAATAATATTATTTATAAACTCTGGTCCCTTCAGAAAGATTTCGATACATTTTTATAATTTTGCAACAATTCTGATTCAGATGATAATTAAAACCAAAACTAAAAAATATTCAAGAAAATTCACAATGAGTTTTTTCATGGAATCTGACACGGTTGGCTACAATAACCTACAAACATCCGTGATGTCAGCCCATATAACCCGGTGAACTAGGTGCCATGTCAGTGCTTCCCTTCATTTCATTAAACCTCATCCAATCTGTCTGTGCACTCAATTCAACATTCTAATGAAAGCAGATACAAGTGTTGAGAGTGACAGATGAGTTGACTCACCCAGCAGGCCGCCCGCGATGAGGACGTCGAACAGCACCTCCCCATAGCGGCGGTAGTCGAGCTTGGAGCCGGCCGCGTCTAGGAACTTGTACGCCGCGTCCAGGTCCTTGCCGGCCTTCTCCAGACCCTGCACCACCGCGTCGCGGAACCCGTTCGGATCAAACTTCTCTTTCTCATCTGTTAACGCAATTTACACAGCTCGCTTGAATATAAACATATCGAACGGATTGCGGAGAAAGGCCGGAGATAATTGTCAGAATAAAAACGAACGAGTGGTGTTTGTCCACACTGTATGTTCAGGACTCTAGCCAATATTGTCATCATGTTGAAGAGGGCATTTAACCTGTTGCACTTTCCACTGGGTTCGATCGGACCCAGAATAGAAAACAAAAGATTTTTTTTTTCAGTGATATTCAGCGGGTGAATGACCTTTTTATTTAACTTTTAAAGACTCAAAAGATCATCACATTGTGGAAACCATTCGGTTTAAATTTATCTTTCTCATCTGCCAACGGAATTTATACAGCTTGTAGCAGGTGAACGGGTAAGAGAAAACGAATGTTGAGAAATAATTGTCACAATAAAAACGAACAGGCGGTGTTAGTCCACATGGCATGCTCAGGACTCATATTGTCATCATTTAATAAGACATTTAAGCTTCGTATTTGTGTTGTTATAGCCGTAAGTTTTCATAATAAAATAAGATCAAAATAATGTAAAAAAAAAAAACGGTAACTATAATTTTTAGATAAGTCAGTATTACGCAATACACTTTGTGGCAAAACTGACTCTTTGGTAAATGTTTGTTATTTAGAATACACGCGACATCTGAGGCCATGATAACAAACTCAAGAACTCAAGGTTGACTAGAGATAATCGCTACCGTGACTTCCCGCCTTCCGCCGTTTATTTCATTGTTTAAGGACTTGTCACTTTTTAGAGTTCCGCCGTATGGGATCATAATACTAAGCCTACACTGTCTGCCCGCCCATCTGTCCTACCTTTATCTTTTGAATCATTATAGGTAGCCGGTTGAAATTTTCACAGAATATGTGTTCTTATAGCAGGTCTACTGACAAATATTTTTTTTATGGATACTGACACGGTTGGCCCATAACACCAGGTGAACTAGGTGTCATGTCAGTGCTTCCCTTCATTTCAAGTCGGCTACAATGAACTGGACGGAAAACACTAACTATTTACATAGCCGTTTCGCCTGACGTTTCATTAAGTGCAGTGGTACCAACCCGGGCGGAATAAACCCTACCACCTAGTAAGGTAAGAAGGGAAGGGACCTACAGTTTTATGTGGAATCCGAACCACGGTCCATTTAAAAAAAGAAAAAGTAAAAAATGGGAGGCCCCATACAAAAATTATGTTTTTCCAACTTTTTTTGTTTGGTTTTGTTCTAACGATAAGTGTGGAGATATATCAGCTTCTCTGTCCCACTGTGCTTGCTGTTGAGTGGCCCGATGATTTCTGTCTTGCCAGCTGTTGCTAGAAAATTTAAATGCTTAAAAATTAATTTCCTAAAATCCATTTTTAGGAAAAAGCTGATAAGTGAACTGCAAAAATAGTGGTATCCCATTGTCAAATTTGAGATTGTGTATGTGCATTGTTCATATACACATATAACAGGTATAACATTTCATAACACAGGTGAATAAGCGTTCAGATCAAATCGGTAAAAAAATTTGCAGCTCACCTCTTTTTCTGGTCTTTATACGTTGACCCGATAATATTGGTTTTTCTACTTTCTGACTCATACAATAAATTGCTGAAACAAATGAAACAACATCCATTATAAACAAGTCAAAGGTTAACTAACAAAATGAATACCGGCTGTTTCCTACTAAGGACGGCGCGCTCGCCGGTGAATCATACACAACTTGCCAGATTGTAACACATCCAAACCACATTTACATTCAATCAGACACATTTCTATACACGGAAATTATGTGGGCTGCTGCTTCTCAAGTATGGACCTGCATACATTTTTCATTTGCATAAAGTGAGGTTATGATGGATTAAAAATGTATTCACAATTTGATGCTAATGAAATTAGTGCCTATAGCATTTACAAGTATTTTACATCAATGCGCAGATACTATCTACGGCAGCGTTGTTAATCAGCGCCGCAACTTTCTTCCACGCCACATCATTGTACAGTTAGACGAACGGGGCATCTCGCGCGGTTCAGCGACCAACGTAATTCACGTATACAGCTCTTGAACGGAATACAGCGACACAAAGGTTTTTCTTCAATAGTACGCAATCGCAAGAAACTACGAGAACAATCTAGCTATTTCGCAAATCGCTGAATCATACGCGACTCGCGAGTCTCGCGCCAATGTACTTAGGCGCCGTTCGTTCGGGGCAACTTCGACGGAGCCACCCAACGAGGGTCGAGCGCCACAACAGTGATCGCTCGATGAGGACAACACTAAAAGGAGTCTGTAATCAGCTGCTAATCGAGTACTCACTATGTAACGGTGTGGCGAGCTACAGATGCAGTCAGAGCGACGCGGCGTATACGGCGAATGAATGAACTCGCTCGACTCGTGCGTGTCCGAGAACGTGAGGGCGATGGCGGGCGGGGGGACCGGATATCCGGCGCAAACAACCTATAAAATATTATCCCAACCAAATTCAATTTGTTCAGTGCAAAATACAAGATATTTGCGGTGAAAAGAAAATATAAACCAAGGCACGACTAACGTCAATTCCTGAACAGTCAAAGGTGTAATTTACACGGTAAATTTGCCACTAGAAATTATTTAAACTAAAACGTTTTGAATAGTACTTGAGAGTGCCATATTTAAATGTGAATATTTTGAATATTATATTTACCCCGAGTGGAAGACTAAATAATAAAAAGAAATTATAAAAACATTAATCCAATCCAATTTATGCATCAAATATTTCCGAATAATTTATTTCATATTAAAAGTAGTGATATTGACTTCGATAAAGACAATTCTACCGTAGACAAGTGAGTTGAGGTCATAGAGGTAACTGTTGAAGTTAACTTTTTATTTTATGACTTCTTTGCAAAATGCAAGGCAGTGGCAGTACTTTGAAATGAAGGGAAGCACTGACATGGCACCTAGTTCACCTGGTGTTATGGGCTGACATCACGGATGTTGAAGGTGATTGTAATGTAGCCAACCGTGTCAGTTTCCGTAATAAAAATTGGTTGTCTGTAAAGTCGGCTTACGGACGATAGTTTTACGTGATGACGTCATAAAGTGGTAAGACTACTGGGAACGGTTCTAAAATACCAGGGCAGAAGAGATTTGAAAGGATGAGTGTCTCGGGGCCAATTCTCTGTCTCTCAGTGACAGTTGTCCTCCTAAGAAAGCCGAAAGACAATCCAAGGGAATCCGATATTCTTTTGGTCGTTTATGTGATTTCGTGGCTCAGTGGTAAGAGTGTACGATTTGTATTTTTTGATCATGGGTTTGAATCCCTCAAATTTTGTTTTGTTTTTTTCGTTTTTTTTGTTAGCAATGTTTCGGTGTAAAATTTTTTTTTAGGGTGTTTAGTTTTTTGTATAACCACCTAAGAATTATTTTCGGAAATACAAACTTGTAACAAAAACGACATGCACCGCCTCAACATTAGGTTAGGTTTAATATAAAGAAAATGCGTCGCTACGCGACGCATCTTCTTTATACGCATCTTCTTTGAGCCATTCGTCAACTGACTGGCAAAAGTGATAGACAGACAGCAAGAGTCAGTTGATTGATAATTTTTTTTATTTATTCGTACTTTTTGCAAGCGGCACATGAAAGAACTAAGGAAGATCAGCTGACACGAGTGGCTCGGGATCAATTCTGTTGGCTCTAGCTGACAGCTGTGACGTCATAGAACCGAAAGCGAATCAAGGGAATTCGATATTCGTTTGTACGTTTAAATGATTTCGTGGCTCAGGGGTGAGGGTATAGGACTAGTACTTTTAGAAGTACAACAGAAAAGGCTGTATACTTTAATTAATAGTTTTGCCTGTCCCGAAAAAGTACGGGCCCGGCACACGACAGAACAAAGTAAGATCAGCTGTTTTCGCGCAGACCCACATGTACGAAAGAAACGAAGTGGTATGTATGAGTGATGTTTTGGTGGTTTAAAAAACTAAACTAGGTTTAACCTGTATGCTCCTTTGGCTCCCGATTGGAGCCCATAACATAATAATTAATAAAATAAAAGAAGATGCGTCGCTAGTCGCTAACTCGCTACGCGAGCGCGACGCATCTTCTCTATATTAACCCTAACCTAATATTGAGGCAGATCATGTCGTTTTTGTTACGTTTCGTTTCGTACATGTGGGTGGACGGACAATGGTCGACAACAAGCGCGCGATCAGCTGATCGTGCAGGCAGGCCAAAAATTCCTTAGTTCTTTCATGTGCCGGTCCGCTTTGAGTGTGGTGTGGTGGTGTGTGTGAGTGCGAGTGTGTGTGTGTCATATTATCATCTAAAATGGTAATCTGTGGTGTGTGTGTGTTTAGAATTGGTTAGAATTTCACAGAACTATGAGAGCAGAATCAAGTAGAATCAAGAGCGAATGCGAATAAAAAAAGCAGGATTATCGTAACAGCTCCAACTAAGTGCAATGGCGCATTCAGTGCTCACGAAGGTAAGTTTTCAAACTCAACTATGACCTAACCTTATATATAATACAACATTAGGGTTTTCAGCAGCAGTTCTTATTTTCGTCCTTGTTCTTATGGCTCACGTGTTGACGTGCTAGATTATGAATTTCTGTCGGATTGCAGTTCCAATCGCTGAAGATCTTTGACCGGTCCGTGTTGCCGGTTCTAACCCATCAGCCGATGCGAACGACAATCAACAAACACTGGAACCCGAAGTTCAAGAAGCTTCGAGCCCTAAAAGTCATGAAAGTGAACCTTCCCGACTTCAATGAGACTGCGGAGACTATGTCCAGCGAGAAGATCAGGTATGTCGGTTGATGCTTTACATTAGCACGTTCTCTCAATGGCCAATTATGTATGTATGTATGTCATATTTACTATCTATTATATTGTTGTATAACCAGGTTACGTTGCTATTAAGATTGAACCTTTAGGAATTGAATAGCACATTAGGACTGGGCGGGTTGCGCGGGGAAGTGGGATGCGCTTCCCACTTCCCCGCGCAACCCGCCCAGTCCTAACGCGCAATTCAATTCCAAAAGGTCCAGTCTTAATAGCAACGTAACTGGGTAAAATAAATATATATTTAGGTAGCGTAAGTACTTTTTATACATATATATAATATATTATAAACATGTATGTATGTCCATTCATACCTATTTATATATGGAATTTTCTCTCACATCCGTGCGCCTACTTTACCACATCCCAAAGGTTTGCATGAATATAATGCAGATCTGCATTAAGCTGACTTTTGTACATTATTTTATAGTAAAATGGTGTACAATAAAAATAAATACAAATACAAATATGCTTAAACATTTTCTATTTGAAGGGCCAAGATGAAGGAGCGTGGCCTGCTGCCGCCGCGGCCCTGGATGGAGCGGCAGTTCTACATGGCGGCCACCGGGGGCGTGTTTGAGCCGTACGTGCCCCCCGAGGGAGACGGCAAGCGCTCCAGCGTCACCCCCGCCGGCGCCAAGCAGAAGATGCAGTTCCTCGAGAAGAAATCCAAGTCCATGATGGCAATACGCAAGATCAAATCCTTTGAGGATGAATTCAATACAAATAGATTCTGCGAGCAAGCGCAAGATATCTACGTAAAAGCTCACGAAGCACTCGTGAGTAAAGACAAGCATACTCTCAGACAGTTAGTGACAGAGCGCGCGTATCCCGAGTTCAGATACAATACATTCGACAAAACTATCCATTGGCGCTTTCTCCAGTCCTTGGAACCCCCGCGTCTTGTGCACGCGCGCTGCACAGACGTCATTACAAAAGAGAATATCTTTGGGCAAGTTACGATTAGATTCCATACGCAGCAACAACTCGCGATCTACGATCGTTTCGGTCGGTTAATGCACGGGAGTGAAATAGTAGCAAAAGACGTCCTAGAATATGTCGTCTTTGAAAAGCATCTCTCAAACTTGTACGGAACTTGGAGACTTCACGACAAGCTTATTCCCGACTGGATGCCTCCGAAGGACCCTTCCCTTAAGACTTATGCAGTGGAGGAGAAGCCTATAGACGTCGGGATTAGTACGGAAAAGGAAAATGTAGATAAGGCACCGGTTAAAGTGGACGAGTCCGCACCACCAGTCGCCCCGGCTTGAGGCATAATTTGTATGTTATACTCAGTACATTACTTTGCCAGTGGAAAATTAGCCTAAAACATCCTATGTTCGTGAAAACGAAACCTATTAATAAGCCTACGCCGTCTGTCTACTTTTATAGGGCTGTATCTTTTGAAACGTAGCTGGTTGAAATTTTGACAAAATATGCATTATTATCGGCGGATGTCCCAACAAATAAAAAAAAAGAGCCATAAATTTAATAAAAACAAGAAATATGTTTTTTTCAACATTTTTGTTTTTCCTCTATCGTAAAAACAGTAATATGTACAAGAGTTCTAGTGATTGTAGTGCAATGTCAATTAATTGTGCAGTTCTCTAGTTATAAGTGAACATAGAACTCAGTCTCCGCATGACTCGTCGCAGAGAGACTCAGCACCCTTTTGTTGTTGACATTGGGCTTTTTGGAACCCATCGGTTCTCTAAATCATTTCTTTGTTGCACCGCTAGAGTGTGGAACTGTCTTCCGGCGAGTGTATTTCCTGAATCCTTTAACCTGGGTGTCTTCAAGCGTCGTATTAACGGGCTAGACAGCCTAGCAACAGTCTGCAAATCTGCTGGCATGGCACCTAACTGAGCGTGGTTTCGCGAGGAGAGGTGATTTTGGCTCTGTCGACTGCATCATTGGTGTCTCGGCACAGCCACCCATGCTGGTTTACATAAAAAAAAGTGCAGAGGTCGTTACAGATCTTGCACTTTATATATAGGTAGGACATTCTTTTGCCTTTGGCATTTATACCTAACGTACAATTTAGCGTGTAGGTAACTGCACACGGGCAGTGTAATATGGTGCTTGGTATTGGCTGTAGTATAAGTAGGTAGAAGTGAGATAAGTCACCAGTATGAAGTGTGCAGTGTATAATGAATTATTCAATGTTGTAAATTGAAATATATTTAGCAAAAGAGTTTGATGACTTCTTTATTTTAGGGATAGATTTATTTTTCCAAGTCTCCTTTCAATAAGATTTTGAAAATGAAACAATGGGGTTGAATTGTTTCCTTCTGGTGAAGCTTTGCAATTTTATTTCGATGGAATATCAATTGAAATAAAGCGCAGTGATATTTTTAAATATTGTGTATTTTCAATAGAATTTGATAGTTTTGGTCCCCATTAGGAGAACTATTACACCTACATAGCTAGGAATGCACAATTTGCTTATACTAGTTAGACATTCAAGAGATTTCTTTTATCACTATTAAATACTCTGAAATATTGTGAGGGTCTACTCACGCACTCTCACATTCACAACGCACATAAGTTTATTTCATAAAATATGCTGACGTGTATTTTTCTTAAAAAAGCAACAGCTCCTCAAAACAAATCCAGCAGACCTTTTATACAAGTTCAATAACGCTTATAAGAATGGAAGGCACAATTTCTATAAATTAAACTATACAACTAGCTTAAAATGCTTTACAATCAAAGAAATTATTTGCGAGATTTTGTTCAGAAGTTATTCTGTGCAAAGAAACATGCTTGTCTCCTATCTACTTAATTTATTTACCAGTCTTTGTACGCACACCAATCACAGGAAGATTTTAGAAATCCAATAAAAATATGTTTCACTACACTAAACGAAATTAAAATCCATTTTATAACTATTCAGATATTGATTTTACAAGGTTAATGTTTACAAAAACGAAGGCAAATAAAATTTTAATTGCTGTAATATAAGTCCTAATACGAGTCCTAGTTTGATTCACCGCTCGGAATTATCCAGAACACTGATGTCTGATTCCGAACAGTTCTGATCAGGTTCAAACTGACCACACATCATGTAAGGCGTTGTAACAATAGTAAGCAATACATTATTTCCTATTATAGAGAGTTACTTGACAGCTCTGAGCACACGAATTGCAAATGCAATTTGGAGAATCTATATTTTTCAAAGGCATGCCAATCCTCACATGACCTTAAAGTAGGCCACGCGTAATGTTGCTACAGCGAAAGAAGAAACTTACTCTAATAACTTCTCCCTGTACGCCCACGAGGCCGGCGAAACTTACAAGCTGAACACCGAGACATCTAAATAACCTAAATTTAACAATATGGCAACACTACACGAAGCTGCTCGTCGGCTGATCCAGATACACCATTCTCTTGACGTTCATCGGGAGGTTTACATCTTGCATGATGTTGGTGTCTCCGATGCTGTTGCCCCAGTTGGAGGGTTTGGTCGGAAGGACCTTCGGCTTAGGCGGGAGTGGCGGGGGGTCAATTCCTCTCGCCGAAGAAGGACAATCACTTTCGCTAGACGTGCTAACGCTGGCGATGCTCGTGCAAAGTTTCTCGGTTAAGTCCGTTTCCGAGATGGGCGATACGTTGAGCCCGTTCTTAGGGAAGATGGGGCCTTTCTCGTCGACGGGGCTGTTCTTGGTGAGGGAGGTGCGTACGGCGGGGCAAGGCTTGGTGATGCTGCGCGCGGCGGGCACGGGCGGCACGGCGGCGGGGCTGCGCGGCAGGCCGCAGTTGGACAGCTCCGGCTGCTTCTGGAGGCGCAGCCGCTGCTGAGTCTGTCGCAGGTTCTCGAGGAATTCTGCAAGACAAATTATACTATAAACTTACGGCAACAAAGTTAAAAAAAAACACTAACTTATGAAATAAATAAAACAACAAACAAATGAGTCGTCTAGAGAGCGTCCCATATAAATCTTCCCTCCGCCGTTATGTTGGCTCCACTGTCTATCTGTCAAAACAGCGTTGAGGGTTGCTATGTGTACAGATTTACCCGTAATTATCAGTATTTACCGTATTTATTATACGGTAAATACCTATTACATTATTAGGTAATATAATCCTCACAATCTGGCAACAGGAATTTAAGCACTGACAGTGACACTGGCAGTGGAGCCAACATAACGGCGAAGGGAAGATTTAGTTGGAACACTCTCTAGTTGCAAAACGCGCCATAACAGTTTTGGCAAAATGTTCAGAAACGAGAAAAACATTTTTATTTTCTTTAGGATGAATGTTCTAACACGCATAAAATTATAGCGGATTTTGCGGCAAACTGTCAAACTTTATGATAGATTTTGTATACGAAATAGCAGGTTTAGAGACAAATTGTATATACAGAACTGTTTGCGTTTACACACAGATTAAAACCCAATTTGAGGGCCAATTTGAGTGAAAATTCATTATAGCGGATTCTGCCACTAGACGACTCAAGTACAAGTGAGAATCAAGTGCATTCAACATACAACACGCATCAGCTTAAAGCTGCTAGTGTATACTACAACAATAATAATATTATAAATAATAATATAGTCAGCATACAATGGAGACCGAGAAGAACTTTTGTGTGACAAACGTGCCAATGGGAAGTAAATTGAAAGAAATAGCACTTTTTGACCAATTTCAATATTTTTTAACAGACTACAGAAGAGCCAAAAGTATTGAACGCTTCAAATTATGAACAGCTTAACTGAAATGGGAGTAAGACAGTCAGAACGACATTATACGGTTTTGACACAGTCACATGGCTGCCTGCGGGTCCACTGGGAGCCACGCGACACATTTACTCACTCAAAAAACAAGCCAATTTCAACCGATATCTAGCCGTATCGAGCGCTTTACATAAAGCTTCCTATTCGTCATAATCATAGTCAACTCAGCCCGCGGGCCCAGTTGACCACTTTGAAACTCTAACTTAGCCCACAGCCTACTCAGCCCGCAGGTTCAAATAACCACTTTAACAGTACATAAAGTTACATGGCACGGAGTAACGAACAAGTGAAAACTAATATCGGTCTCTTGCGACGCGTACGCACCGGCGCTATCGACAGTGCCGGTAGTGTGCAGGTGCACTCCCGCGCGCAGCTTGGCCACCACCGACCGGCCCGCGCCGCCCGGCGCGCCGCTCGAATGCTCCGAGCTGCAGTTGTCGGACTGTAACAACAATATATCTTTAGCAATTTTTTCCTTATGTCTATATGTTTAGTGCATGTGTGGATGCTGGCAGAAATATATGACTGTGGCAATCTAACTAGAGTAGAATCTAACAGATACATTAAAAATTCTGAATCAAAACAAAATCGCCTGCTGCTAGTACATCTTGTACCTGTATCAGGCCTCACGCACTCTATGTACTTGCGCGCGCTAACTACCTACCGCCCGGTGGACCGCCGGCGATCTAATTCAGTGGAAATTCGTCAGCCGCGCGAAGCATACCTACACGCTCGCCCACGCTACTGCGCGTAGCTGCAAAGCTATACTCACTTTGCACTCGATCGTTTAGGTACATTTTCGCACGCAGCGATTGGCGACGTAAAACAGTAGGCTATTAAAGCCGAAGGTATGGAACTTTTTCTATGGAGTGATTTGTCTGTTACGAAGTAACTATTAAGTAATCTGTGCCTGTATTTCTAAACTGTGTGCGGTCATATTAAGAAAAATAGGGACTTAATGGAAAGTATGTACCAAAATTCACTATTATTTAATTTTTTTATGCAATCCAGTATGGGTGGCTGAGTCGGAGGAGCCAAAGCACATGCTCCGACGAGCCAATATCAGGTGCCACACCGAAGACTTCACTAAATTAAAATGAACAGTTCTTCTGTTCGCCCACATTCCTGATTATGGAATGCTTTGGCACAACTGTCTAAAAAACGGAAAAACGGAAATCTCACCTTCATGGAGTTGTCCGTCGGCTGCACCTGAAGCTCTGCCTTTCCCTGCAGAACCTCCTCGAACACACGATTGGTGATTTCATCTAGCGAATGGCAGCTCGGTTTCCCTTGCTGATTGGTAGAGCCGGGGTGACCTGCCGCCGCTTGATTGGCTGTCGCCTGACGAATGACAGAAGGAGGCTGCTGATTGGTGGAGTCGCTCGGGGGTTCTTCGGCTTTGGCGCGGGCGGGTTTTGAGGACGGCACCGGGGTGAGGTGGACTTGTAATCGAGCGCCGTCTACATCCTGGAAAAGAAAAATATAAAGTAAGTTTCTTTCTTCTTGAAATTAAAGGATTGGTCTGGCCGAAAGCGTTTTACTTCCTGGTGAGGCTTCTCCTGAAGCCCTATTAGCTTCAAACAGATTGTCGAAGTATAGGAAATCAGTACTTCTTGGCCATCAGTCAAGTTCACGAGGACCCTTCACCCTTAAAAACCGCACAATAGACATACCCTGTGAAGTTTCGCGCCAGTTTTTCTTACCCTGCGAAGTTTCTTGCCGGTTCTTCTTCGTTGGTGTAATCGAACCGGATATAACAAATTGTGACAAGTTCGAGTGCAGTCTTACTGCCATATGAATGATCAATAAAGAGCAACAACATAGATATATAAAGATAGATTGAGAAATAGTGTAGTGCGAGAGCGCTGTGGGTTGAAAGATTGCGTGTCAAGGATTGAGAAAGGGATGCTTCGGTGGTTCGGTCATGTTGGAAGAATGGATGATAGGAGACTAACGTAAGAAATTCATGAAGCAAATGTGAGTGGAAGGGTCGCCCTAGACGCACGTACCTGGACCAGATCGGGCATGTGCTCAAAAAGGGGCAAGGGCGTAGTACCCGTAACCGACGAGCATGCATGAAGAACATTATGGGAGTGGAAGAGGCGGCAGAGGTGTGTCAGGATCGTGGCACGTGGAGATCCGTTGTCTCTGCCTACTCCACCGGGAAACAGGCGTGACGCTATGTATGTATGTACATACCTGTACAGGAGTATCGAGTGGGAGCGTGTCTTGCGCCCGCGTGACCCGTATCTCGGCGTAGGAGAGCGCGTAGCGGTCGAGCGCGGGCCGCAGCACGGCCGCCAGCAGCTTGTTGGGCCGCGTGCGCACCGACACCGGCCGCCGGCCCGGCAGCTCCAGCCGGAACACGATGCGCCGCTCCACCGCCACCTCCTTGCCGGCTAGGGACGACGAGGCCGCGGTCACGTCTACCGGCTGTTGGAGACAAACTAACTGTTACTAACGGACAGTCCACTGTGCAGAGCATGCCTGTAGGCGGACGAGACACCAAGCCACGTGCTGCTGGAGTGCGAGGAGTTGGCAGACATAAGGGCAAAGGAGCTGGGAGGCCCTGCTACACTTCGAGAGGCGTGCTAAGACCCAAAGAGAGTGTGCCGCCTCCTGGAAGAACTCGGCTGGTTGGAGTAAGGCCGTAGGACGCGCAAAAGGCCTGCATTGGAGCGGGCTTAAGCGCGGAGAACGAGTCCGAACAACAACAACTAACTGTTACTACAACATATTGGGAGGAAGAATATTGGCATACTTGTTTAACCCCTTGACCCCGTTAGCTGTTGAACTGAGTTTGCGATGGCTTCACCGAAAATATCCAGGCCCATTGGCAGTAGAGGGGGATGTCGATCGAGGTCGGGACTAGCGAGTGGCCACTGTGTTGTTCTCCAGCATGCGTTGATGTATTGAACCCCTTGAAAACTTCACTCTGCTTCCTTGATTTTATTGCTTTGGGATATTATGCTAGATGGGTAGGTACTTGTTTTTTATTTATTTTACGGAAAAATTTTGTTTGCCGAAAGTTTTTGAAAAACCATTCGGTGTAGACTTCTGGCTGTTGGCCATCTAGCTCTGCGATAAAAAGCTTAGAGTGCAGTGCTTAACATCTGATGATACTTATATTTATATTTACCAAAATATGTAATTATAGATTTCCTCTTCTTAAATTACTAGGTGGTAGGGTTCAACCCGCCCAGGTTGCTACCACCGCACTGAATGAAACGTCGGTGGAAACGGCTATGTAAATAGTTTGCGTTTTCCGTCCAGTTCAGTGTAGCCGGCACGACCGAAGGGAAGCACTGACATGGCAACTAGTTCACCCGGTGTTATGGGCTGACATCACGGATGTTGTAGGTGATGTAGCCAACCGTGTCAGTTTCCATAAAAAAAAAAACAATTGAAGAAGAGAGCGTGCAGAGTTCTTATATACTGGTAGCAGAGTGCTGGCACTGCCAGCACTCTGCCAGCCTGGCAGAATGCGACCCGACCCTCACTCACCCTGGTGTCTCCCTGCACGATGACGTCGTAGGCACTGCAGCGGATGGCCCTCTTCTCCAGCAGCCGGTCGACGACCTGCCGCACGCTGGTGTCGTCCACCGCCACGATGCTGGTCGCCGAGTCCGGCAGCATCACCCGGCACAGCTGGCATCCAGCGCTCATCACACCGGACTGCGGGACAAAGTGTTTGTTGCTTTAGCTCATCTCTGCGTGTTCATTATTATATTGTGGCGACACCTAGCCACAACTGCATGAAAGATCGATAACCGCTTACAACTAGGCTTGCCAGAACTGATGTTAGCCTTCCCGGGACATATCTACAGCAGTCCTTCATAAATATGGTGGAGAAATGAAAGACAAAATTTTGCTGTAATATTTTTACGGCGAACTTGTAGCGTTGTTTTATAGCGAACAACTTTAGTAAGCAACACTACACTAAAATGAATGTATAATCTTACTTTATATTAATTATTCATATTTCTTGTTAGACTCTGATAAATTGATAATTGCTCTTTGCGCGACGTCGTATACACATAATTTTCTTCCCGGGACAAATTGAAATCTCCGGGACAAAATGATCCTTCGCCCGGGACACGGGATTCTTGCCCGGGAAAATCCCGGAAATCCCGGGCACCTGGCAAGCCCACTTACAACGCTTCGCGACGAAGAGACAACAGAAACATCCAGAATCACGCTGGGAGATGGCGCTACAGTCGAAATAACAAATCGCCATACTTTCGCACAACACATTCTGAAAATTCTTTCTATACGCTCAGTATTCCATTTCCAACTCAGAAACCAACGGGCAAACACTGGGTATACAACATCCGCTGCGCAGCAACACGTGGAGACACAGGGAGGATACAACATCTCTTCATCTTTTACATCAACTTCCACACAACATTGTACATTTGGTGTTCACCAAGGGCCCGTCATGCGTTCGCCTGCGGCGCCAGATCTTTGGGGGGCGCCGCGACCATCTGTTGGGCGCCGCGACCATCTGTTGGGCGCCAATAGTGCCGCGAGCAGCTTTGTTAGCTTGGCCTTTTCAGAACTAAAGCATTTTACCCCTCTCATAGTTCGCCCGATCCCCATAATTCCTACCTTCTGTAAGAAATGCAAAATAGTTCCAAGTGGCTACAAAACGTAACAATGTGAAAACTCAAAAACACTCCTCACAGTGTCTAGCGGCATAAGTTAATGTTGATTTACACCTTTCTGTCATTTCTAAGGTGCAAACGTGACGGTGAAAAGGTGTAGTACACAGAGCATCAAATACCTACCGCTCGCGCCCCCTACTAGAGGCGCCCTAAGCGATGATATTTGAAACCCAATAACCGTACGCTGAGCTGCTAGCGCTTCGTATGTGTGTGTGTGTGTGCTAGTATCGACACTACACACAAAGAGGAGCAAGTTAGGCACACGCACAAAACAAATGCACACGCACAACGCACATATGTAAGTCATAGGCCACGCCCACAGGCTTCAACGCCGTTGTAGAGAAATCGCGCTCACGGCGCCTCTAGTAGGGGCGGGCGCGCGCATTTCATGCTCTGTGGTGCAGTAGCATCACTGTTACATCGCACACAGCTAAGTCTACAGTTCGTCTGCCTCGTAGCTCATAAATATTTACCGCTACTGTAAACCCGAGCGCGACAATTCAACTCGTGACATTCCTTTCGACGTATTGCGGTTGATTTTTTAAACATTATTCAGGATTTGCGCTAACAGAACATACGGGTCATTGCCCACTCAACAGACACTTGTTTACAATAGGTGTCACCGACAGTCCCCCGTGCAGAGGTTGCATGGCGGAGGACGAATCAGCCACCCACGTGCTCCTGGAGTGCCCCGTGGTGGCAGAAGAACGACTGCAGTTTCTTGGGAACGTGGGAACTGCCCATGGAGTGTGGAAGCGACCGAGAAGAGTGCTCCACTTCATGAAAGAGCTCGGGTGGCTGGAGTAGCACTACCCGAGCGCCAACGTACAACGGACCGTCTTGAGGTCTCGGTGCGGAGAATGGCCCACCCGACTTCCCAAGAGGCTGGGCAGCAAACAGCAACAACAAGTTAATGTTTATTTACACCTTTCTGTCATTTCTAAGGTGCAAACGCGACTGTTACTTCGCACACAGCTAAGTCTACAGTTCGTCTGTCTCGCAGCTCATAAATACTTACAGCTACTGTAAACCCGAGCGCGACAATTCTACTCGTGACATTCCTTTAGACGCTAAAATTGCGGTTGATTTTTAAAACATTATTGAGGACTTGCCCTAACAGAACATGCACACACACTCACACACACACCATCACGCCGTACCTTGACAATAGGGGTGAGCAGAGCAATCGGTGTTGTGCTGCAAGAACTCGGGTGAACTACACTACTACAGCACAACACCGACCGCCATGTTTGCCTAAATATTAGGACAAAGGTAATTAAGGCATGAACAACTGACATGGCACCTAGTTCACCCGGTGCGATGGGCTGATATCACGGATGTTGTAGGTGATGTAGCCAACCGTGTCAGTTTCGATAAAAAAAAAACCTACTGCACAACTCGATGGAAGGACCGCGCCAAGGCGAGAAGTGGCCATCCCGTCGCCCTTTAGCACGGCATCTTGTCCTTATCCTTTAGTCGGCTTTTATGAAATGCAAGAGGAGAGATGCAGTGGGGATATTCTTTTCAAGTACCGGACCACCTACACGGTACAAGTTAGGTATGCGCTAACAGAACTACATACATTGTAAACAAGATTTTAACAAAACAGCTTCACTCAGGACGTTGGCACCCCGCCGTTACGGCCAATAGCGAGCCATCGTATTGAGTGCGCAACAATTTGCACCAATCAGATGTCCCCTCGAACGGTGCACAAATTATAGTTCCAGCCTGGCCTCCGACAAACATCCTAATGACAAATGACAACTAACAGGTGCGATGGGTTAAACATATCATGTGACTCCACTCTCAACCCGCGCATTGCCAAACAATTTGAAACGATACAATTGCCATTGTCACACAATTTACAACATACATAACTCACGCCTTTGTATCCCGACAATCAGGGTAAGCAGAGTAATCTGCTATAAGTTCATACATACATACACGTACATAACGTCACGCCTGCCTGCCTCCCAGTGGGGCAGGCAAAGACAACGGACCCAACCCACGCAAGCAACCAAACCCCCACGCGCCACGGTTTACAATTGTTTCCAAAACTCGATTGCCGCTTATGCCATTTCCACTCTGCTGCGCGCAGTAGTTGAGTTGTGAAGTACACTCATGGTGTGCAATTCTCATGTACATGATGTACAGTGCATTCATGGTGTGCAATTCTCATGTGCAGTGCATTCATGGTGTGCAATTCTCATGTGCAGTGCATTCATGGTTTGCAATTCTCATGTGCAGTGCATTCATGGTGTGCAATTCTCATGTGCAGTGCATTCATGGCGTGCAATTCTCATGTGCAGTGCATTCGTGGTTTGCAATTCTCATGTGCAGTGAACACATAGAGAAATAATAATACGTCTTTGAGTGAACATCATTTCATCTCTAGTCTTCCGGGCTTTCGCACTAGTATTCAGAGTATTTATTTTTTATTTTTTTTTACATCCCGTGCATCACAGAATGTCCATGGGCATCGTTAGACACCTACTTGTAGGTGAAACGATGCCACATGTCGCGTTATCTATAAAAAAAAGGATCCCTCACGACAGGTAGGTATATGCTCTGTGGTACGCCCCCTTATTTAAAGATTACACAATAGACACAACTTTCAGAAAGCTGTGCCTATTATACACAGATGGAAAGCTGATTCTTATTAACTAAGGTATGTTAGATGTTAAGAGTCAGGAAAGTTATGTCAGTTTGCGATGCTTTTTCTATCTTTTTGAATTGTTCGCATATGTACTGCAGTTTGCGGCAACAACGCACATTGCCAGTGGGTAGCGTAGCGTCACAAGAGCTTATAGTTGTAAAGTGTTTTAACTGTTGACTCGCTCTAAATTTATGTAGCCGTTTTCAATTCATACAATTTGTATGGTCGTGCTGCATCGTGCATAAACATGTTTTTTATCGGTTGTGGTGGGTGTGTCCTGGCCGGACACAAGACCATAGACCCCTAGGTAGAGGAGGGGAGGGAAGCTATATGTTTATAGACGAGGAAAGAGGTTCAGATTTATACCGCACTGAATCAAAGACGGTTGAAACGGGTGTGAAATAAAGTCTAGTTCAGTGTAGTCAGCATGACCAAAGGGAAGTGCTGGCATAACGCTTAGTTCCGGCAGGAAGACGCTAGATATCATGTGCGATGTGGTGTAGTGTACCCAACAATTTCAGATCAGAATCACGTAAAAAAACATGAACTGAAGTGTGAACTGTTCGAATCATAGGCGCCGACTACGTGGGTGCTCGGGGGCTCCAGCACCCACGAGGGGTGAGTAGTGGGTGCGGAGCACCCACGACAATAGATATTAAAACTGATCAGTAATCGGATTAGAGCTACGATAAAAGTGCCTTATTTACTTACAAGCCTTTGGGTGGCCACATTTACACATTCGCACTAGTGGCACGACGAATAGCGAACGTTATAGTACTCCTATATTATTATTCTATACCATGCAATAGAAATAGCACTACATGCTTAGGTACATCGTGCGAATGTGTAAATGCGGCAAATGCTAAACATTGTGCGAACGTTTTTCGAATCCATGTTGCCGGGTGCCGGGCGAATTAATGAAAAATTGTAGCATATGTCCAGCAGTGGACGGCAACACGTTGATGATGATGATTGTTCAATAAAAAAAAAATTGCATGAGCACCCACGAGGATTTCTAAAAGTCGGCGCCCCTGGTTCGAATTACATGTGAAGTAGAAACAGCCCTTCTTTAAACTGATTGTAAGAAAAAAATCAATTAACAAAACTTAGATAAGTGGATAAATATAAAAAAAAAAATGTGTAACATCTAGCATGGTTGACAGCTGTTGCATGCGGCGCTTCACTTACATAATAACTTCACTTCCGCTTCACTACGTCAGTTATTCACAAAATTACTGCCCATACCGAGAGCTAAGATGTTACACATTAAAAAAACAAATTCAATTAACATAAAAGTACATCCATAAGCATAAAGCTGCTGGAGCTAGTGTATAAATAAAAAAATATTCAAATTAATAATAAACAAGGCATTTTCTGCCAGTCTACTAAGTAGACTCTACTTTTCCTACAAAGATACTTTGAGTAGGTGCCATGCACACTTAGAAAACGCATGACACAGTCAATGACACACACACACACGAGAGGTGGGGGCGCAGCAGAGAACACTCATCAAATATTGACAGATCCACGAGATTATTCCTATTGTACAAACAACACACCTTTTCTGTATTTACCCTGCCATCTTTTTTTCCCTAGCCGAATATAAACATTTATTTCTGGCACTGATAAAGTCTAAGTATAGAGTATGTTTGCTTTGATTTTCAGAACATCGAGGTTATCTCACTAAAGCGCAGCCTTGATTTCACTTTAAATAGTGTCTTTGCAACATTTCATATTATGCCAACAATTTATCTTTGAACGAAGCCACCACTTGTGACCTTGTCGGAATTGGACGAACATTTATTTATATTTTTATGGAAAGCGCGACATATAGCATCGCCACACCCTAACGATGCTCATGGACATTCTGTGATACATGGGGATTACGAATGCCATGCCGGCCTGACAGTAGCCTTTTCACGCCCCTTTTGAAAATTCTCCAGGCAAGTACTTGGGAGGAAATAGATGGGTAGGGAGTGCGTTCCAGATTTTCCCGGTTCTATGAATAAATGGCCTACATAACGATCGATTGTATAGATAGGGGCGCATCCCGTGCCCAGTAGACGTAGTGCGGAGATGGAATGTGGACGGCAGAATCGGATTAAGAGAGTGCTGTGGATAATAGACGGCTCCCATACTCATGTTTATGTTTATTTCGTCATAAAAAACACACTGTTCGCAATTATATTTGTTTCACAGGGATTAGTATGCTATGTCAGTTATTTTTCGTGTTCATACAAGTACATAGTGTTGTCAATTTACATGATTGTAATAATAAATTTTAACATTAATTCTGGCATCTTAATTAAGATATTCGTTTAAATCATAGATACATTTATCCAACAGCATTTGCCTCACTTGGGACTGGAACTTTCTGTCACTACTTTCGTCTTTTATTTGTATTGGAAGTTTCTCATAGAATTTTGGACCGATAATGTTCGGGTCCCTCTCAGCTAAAGTGAGCCGATGTGTCACTGACTTTAATTTGTCTCCATTCCTTGTCTTGTAACTGTGATTCACATTATTTTGTTCGAATTTGTGAATATTTTCACGAACATAGCATATAACTTGGTATATATACAAGGAAGGTACAGTCAGGATTCCTAGAGATCCAAATAGCAGTCGGCAAGAGGCACGGTAGGGTGCTCCTCCGTATACGTATTGCTCTCTTTTGCATTCGAAGGACCCGAACAGCATCGGTCGACCCTCCCCACAGAATAACTCCATATGAGAGTAGCGAGTGTGCATATGCATAGTAACACTGTTTGAGCGTTGTAAGGGATACAAGTTGTTTTAGTTTTTTTAGTGCATACTTTCATTTCATTTCATTTATTAATTTCCATCTTAGATAGCATCGGTACACTTGAGTTCGTCACATTTAGTTTACCAATTTTACAATTGAAACTGTCTGGGTCTAGCCATGGCAAGGGACTAATAATTTTAGCCTAAGCAATAACATAGGTACATAACTAAAAATTATAAGAATACAGAGAATAAAACAGTTTGAAAAAATACTTCGCATCAATAGAATTGTCAAAGGTTAAAAATTTAATTATGTCAATATAAAAAAATTAAAATCAATTAAAATAAAAATAAAATTAAAATAAATTAAAATTCAAAATTAAAATAGGTAGCATCAATAGAATTGTCAAATTACTTAGTCAATCGATTAAAATAAGAATTAGGTACATTTAAATTGTTAAATTAGGTAAAAATAAAAAACACACAAAATTAAATCAAACATCTAGCATCAAAAGAATTGTCAAATTAGTCAAACAAAATAAAACCTAAAAAAAATAAAAAATATAACATTTAAATTGTATACACTAAAATAATTATATATCACAGATAGTACGAGTAACTACTTACTTAACGTCATTGTCAATATAAAACTCGTCAATTGAGTAGCACTCTTTTTCTATTAAGTACTCCTTTAGTTTTGCTTTGAAGGCTTTATCTGGGAGAACCTTTATGTTATTCGGAAGAGCATTATACAATTTGACACTATTGCATATAAAACTTTTGGCTTTTTTAGCCAATCTACACGACACGCTTGCAATTTTGTCCTTATTTCTAGTATTGTAGCTATGATTGTTAGAGTTGAGAGGTGTCTCAGCCATGTTCTTACGGGCATATAACAGATTTTTGAAGATATAAAGACTAGGCATAGTTAGAATTTTATTTTCTTTAAATTTGTTGCGACAAGAGGTGGGCGATTTCAATTTTAGCATCGTGCGAAGAGCTCTCTTTTGCAATATAAAAATTCTTTTATTATTGGCTGCATTACCCCAGAATTTCAGGCCGTAGCTCATTATGCTTTGGAAATAAGCAAAGTAAACTGTTTTGGCTGCCTTAAGACCACATACATTTCTTATTGTACGAATAGCATAAACAGAGGAGCGTAGTTTCGGAGCAATATAATCAATATGATTGTCCCACTGTAATTTTGCATCGAGTTTTAATCCCAAGAATTTAACACAGTTTATAAATTCAATTTCATCGCTTCCCATCTTAATATTACACATAAGTGGGGAGGGCCTCAGAGCGAATAGTACTGCTTTCGTTTTACCAACATTGAATAATAAATTGTTAAACTTAAACCAGTTGTGTATGCGAGACATAGTGGTCGTTACTGCCTCTAGAAGCATATTAGCATTATCATGTTTAAATACAAATGATGCATCGTCAGCGAACATGACTAGACTCCCCTCATTCTCAATACATTCCGGTAGGTCATTAATATAGACTAGAAATAAGAAAGGACCCAGAATGGATCCCTGAGGAACACCAATATCACATGAACATTGACTTGAGACATTACCATTTACTTCAGTTAAGTGTTTTCTGTCTGCTAGATAGGACTTCATAAGATCTAATTCCTTTCCATTTATTCCGTAATGGTTTAATTTAGCCAGTAATATTTCATGGTGCACACAATCAAAGGCCTTTGACAGATCGCAAAATACACCTATAGTCTTTTGCGACCCGTCAAGCGAATCCAGTACACTATGAATTAATGACGCAATTGCATCATCAGTTGATTTTTGTTGTTGAAAACCATACTGACATTGCGTAAGTAATTTATTATGACTGAAATATGAGGATAGTTGATCAAGTATAATTTTTTCTAAAATTTTACTAAGCACTGGTTGCATAGATATAGGTCTGTAGTTATTACATTCCGTTCTGGATCCACTCTTATGAATTGGAATAATTTTACTTATCTTCATGAGGTCAGGAAAAGAGCTGATACACAGCTGATGACATTTTATCACACACATTTTCTACATGTTGTTTCCAGTTGAGTGTAGGGTCTATGTGGAAACCTAAGGACTTAATATGTGAGACAGTTTCTACTCTGCTCGAGATCTGTATTGGCACACCCGTCAGTCTCCCTGTAAATACCATAGAATTAGTTTTTTGCAAGTTTAGTACTAATCCGTTCGCCGCAAACCAGTTATGGAGTTTGTCTAGGACGTCGCTAAAGGTCGTTCTTAGTTTACTAAGTGTATCTTCCACAATTACTGCTTTGTGTCATCTGCAAATAGTACTAGTAGACATTCTATGAGTTGTAATCCCAGGTCATTAAGAAAGATCAGGAAGAGAGTGTTTCCAAGAGCTGATCCCTGAGGGACCCCGATATCCACTGAATGTGGTGAAGATCTTAATTTTGCACCGTCTGATCCGTTCACTTCAACAGTCTGACGGCGACCTGTCAAAAATGCTATGTATAGATTTAATGCATTTTTTCGGATTCCATACTTTTCAAATTTTTTTATAAGTAGATTCCTGTCTATTACATCGAACGCCTTTGACAGGTCGCAGAACAGACCGCTTACTTTTTTCCCTTTGTCAATGTTATGAATTATGTTAGATACAAAAATCCGAGTTGCCGACACTGTTGATCGTTTTTACCTATATGCATATTGTTGGTCACATAGCAGTTTATTTACTTCTAAATATACCATTAGTGATTCAGACATTATTGATTCAATAATTTTTGAGAATGTGGGCACTATACTGATCGGCCTGTAGTTTTTTACATCCGATATATTTCCTGCCCCTTTGTATATAGGGCAAACCCTCGTGTGCTTAAGGCGTTCAGGATAAGTACCAGTCTCAAACATTAGATTTATCATATGCGCCAATACCGATGATAAGACCGGGGCACACAGGGCTACCAAGTCGCATGGTATGTCATAAATGTCCTTCGTCGATGAGCTACTAAGTTTGCGTTTTATCGTTCTATCCACAGAATACGGAGACACCAGAGGTAGGTGATACTCGCTAGTGATGGGAGGCAGCGCTGCATTCAGAAGGTTTATAGCTATATCATGATCAGCGGGTGATGATGAGTTTATGTTTTTTATGGAGTCAATATAGTAGCTGTTCATGAAGTTTGCTACATGTTTTTCACTTACTTTCCCGCCTTCACCGTTCACCAGAGAGTACCCCTCACCTCTGGCACCTAATTTTCCAGTCTCTTCCTTTACTACCTTCCATATCTCTTTTTTGAGATTTTTACTCTTTATAAGTCTATTCTCAATTAGTTCCCTGTGATTAGATTAGATAATGATTTGTCATTAATTGATTGCTTTAAATTGTAATCGAACATGTAATCGAACGATCACTTTAAAACTATTTGGCATCTACAAGAAACATTTTACTTCGTATCGGATTGTCTTCAAGATCTATAGGAACAATTTTAATATTAAGTTAATTTAATAAAATATTTTTTAAGGAAATGTTATTTTGATCAAATTGTTCCTACTGGGACACAGATGTTCGTAGAACAGTCGAATGAAAGTGAAATTTGTAACTTATGGCAAACAGTTTTGAAGCTATCGTACGATAACGTTGGTATGGGAGCCGAGGTACACGGCGTGTCCTGAAGCCTGAAGAGCATGACGTGTACCTCCGCCCTCGCACACTACTACTGCACCATAGGAACGAACCAACATTGAGTAAGGTTATATTATAAATACTTACTCAATGTTGCCCCATCTAAAAATAGCCAACGCTATTTATAGGAAACAATAGGACTGTCAACATCGCTAGGAAAAACGTTTCCACTGACCTAGAGGATGATAAAAATGTGCGCGTTCGTTTTCCTACTTCGCCAGCGGTATGATAAGGGACTTTCCAATGTTTGAACGGGGCGACGGCGGCGGCGTTGCATTTTGCAATATCACGGTTTTTGCATTGTGACCGTGGAAAAACATCCGAGTTATCTATTCAAAACGAGATTGTAAATATGTCTCGACCTTTTTTGTCGTTCTTAGCTCAACACGATGTTTGTAAATGTTGGAAGATAGGAACGTAACCGATTACGGGCGAAAGTGACATTTCACAATGAATTGTAATCGCAGATATTGTATTATCAGTCATTACATTATTTCCTTCTTGTTCTTGATACGTGGTGGGCCCCATTCTCCGCACTGGGATTGTAAGTAGTCAACCTACAGTACCTCCGTCCTGCTTGAACTATAATGGTACTCTAGGTGCCACACAGTGCTTATAGTCGTTACGGCTACACTGAACTGGCCGAAAAACATAAGACTGTTTTTTATATTCGTTTCGACCAACATTGATTGTGTGTGCTTGTACTAATCCAGACAGATAGTGAGGTGTGGTACAACATGTAGGTAGCCATTTGTAAAATAACATGATAAATGACTAATTTAAAATTGACAAGCCCTAGTAAGGGAAGGGATACGGTTTTAAAAACTCATTGGTGCACGCCGAACAGTTTCGAAATCCGTCTCATTCAAATCAAATCATTTGCCAAATAAAAATAATCGAAATTTTATTTAATTATAGTATACATACCTACTATAATTAAATAAAATTTCGATTATTTTGTGCGCTATTCAGTTTCCAAATTGTTATTCTGTCATTGTAGGCCTTCTTACTATGATTTTACCTGCACTTTAGTCAGAACATTTATTGAGTTCGTATGGGTCCCTGGCAGGGTTGCCAGATGCTCCACATAAAAAAGAGGACAATTTTTACCAAAGGTACCCCTTTGATTTTTCAGGTAAAACTTTAAGAAAAATTTGTTTTTTCCGCGGACAAGACTTCAGTAAAGAGGACTGTCCGCGGTAAAAGCGGACAGCTGGCAACCCTGGCCCCTGGTCTAGTAATGATGAACACTGCAGACAGAAGTAGCGATGAGGAGGTGACTCACGTTGAAGCTGGGCCTCCGCGGCTGCTCGTCGCACCGCTGCTCCTCGTGGCCCCGGGGCTGCGGCGGGCGCTCCTTGGAGCCGCCGCGGAGCCGCGCCCACGGCAGCAGCGAGCCGCGCCTCCGCTCCTCCGCGTTGCTGAGCGACTTCTTCAGCTGCACCGCAAACAGTTTCGTTAGTCATTCACAGCCGAATACATTCAAACTATATAAGGTGTTTCGTTAGTCATGTCAATAACTTCGGGAGGGTTACATACGCACTCAAACAAACACTTTACGCAAAAAAAAAACATATGTTTATAGCATTTTTTCTCCTAACAAAAAAATAAAATCAAATAAGTAGCTGTAAAAACCAATCATAGTGACCTTGTGACTCACTTACAACAAACAGCTGTTCTGCGTTTGAACATAGTACGGTCATTGACCCGCACAATGCATGTTACCTACTGTTACACACAGGTTAATGTTTAGTTAGCAAACATGTTTTGTTAAATTTCTCGAAAAGTAATGCTAAAAACATATATTTTTTTTTAGGTAACCTGTTTATTTGAGTGTGTATGTAACCCTCCCGAAGTTATTGGCATGACTAATGAAACACCTTATATATCAGAGCGGACGACAAGAACAACATCGTAATCCTACTAACTACCGCACTGAATGAAAGGTCGGTCGAAACGGCTATGTAAATAGTTTGTGTTTTCCGTCCAGTTGAGTGTAGCCGGCACGACTGAAGGGAAGGCTGACGGCTGGCACCAAGTTCGCCCGGTGTTATGGGCTGACATCACGTATGTTGTAGGTGATTTCGCCAACCGTGTCAGTTTCCATAACAAAAAAAAAACTACTTCTGACCTAGGTAATGAGTCGCTCATACCGGTTAGGCCCTTATGGTCTATTTCCCCGAATGACCATCCTGTCTACTTCGTCCAATTCCCATAATGTCTAGCTAGACAACATTTGGTCCAATTCCCTGAATGTCTAGTCTGTAAACAGTATGAAGTCGGCCACAAATTATTTTTGTACAAATTATTTTTGTACAGTTTGTACCGTGTGGGTACGCCTCGGACTTAAAAAGAATAGCCCCACTGCATCTCTCCCCGTCGCATGTCGTAAAAGTCGACTAAGGGATTGTCAGCCTCGGCAGCTCAGTGGTGCGGTCAGTTATTGGATGGGTGACCGCCCGACCGTTGGAGGCTGACCGTGGTTCGGATTCCACGTTAAACTGTAGGTCCCTTCCCTTCTTACCTTACTGGGTGGTAGGGTTTATCCCGGCCGGGTTGGTACCACCGCACTGAGCGAAACGTCGGTCGAAACGGCTATGTAAATAGTTCGTGTTTTCCGTCCAGTTCAGTGTAGCCGGCGCGAAATGAAGGGAAGCACTGACATATCACCTAGTTCACCCGGTGTTATGGGCTGACATCACGGATGTTGTAGGTGATGTAGCCAACCGTGTCAGTTTCCATAAAAAAAAAAAAATTATTATACTACAGTGACATGAGCTTGACACGCCCGCAAAGATTTAATCAATAGATAGGGCAAAGCGCTCAAGAGTTCGTCACCGATTAGACATAACGGTGTGTGTGTAACTTCATGTACAGTAGTCATGAAGAATCGCATTAAAAGCTGCCTCATGTTAACAGAAGATGTTCAGGCGGGCCATTTGCCCTGGTTTTAGTTTTAGGACGTTTTCTCTCTTACGTGGATGCGGGTGCGGATGCCCGCTTTACTTAAAAATGGATTGTGGACCAATCGCATGCGGACAGAATCCGCGCACCCGTATATCCGTGTAAAACAGAAAACGCCCTTGCGGAGCCCGGATAACACATCTACCTATTTATTTTATTTTATTAAACATATAATATCATTGCTATTACCTTAAATCTATTAAATATTTAAACTACTTTGTATACTTTTTTTTTTAAATTGACACAGTTGGCTACATCACCTACAACATCCGTGTCGTGATGTCAGCCTATTACACCGGGTGAACGAGGTGCCACGTCAGTGCTTCCCTTCATTTCATGTCGGCAACACTGAACTGGACGGGAAACACGAACTATTTACATAGCCGTTTCGAACGACGTATCATTGAATGCGGTGGTGGTAGCAACCCGGCCGGGATAAACCCTACCACCTAGTAAGGTAAGAAGGGAAGGGACCTACAGTTTACACTACTGCCAACAAACTGCTGTGTTTGTTGCTGTGTGTTATTTATTTACTTCCACGCATATACATAGCTGGTGAAAACAAAAGCTGCGGCTAGAACAAAACGCTGAGGCCCTGGGCACAGGGTGTTGTAGGATAGGGTGCGGACCCCAGTGGCAGTGAAGGCTTCACCCCCGGCTCTCGACTTCGGTCGGGGGTTCCTTCGGGTGGACGGGTGGTGGCTCGGATCGGCCTGGGGAAAGGTCACAGTCTGTGTATTTCCCATGGGATTATTTAGAAAAAGGTACAGCTATGGGGCCTCGATCTGGCATACATGATCACTGCACTCGCAAGAGTGCAGTTGTAGACGTCTGGATTTTGTAACCGTAAGGTTGGTATCTCTGGACGTCTATAAACAAAACGTTAAATTATAAAATGATAGTAAGAACTTAAGAAGGTGTGTGTAATTTATTACGCGAGAATGCTTTCTCCTAGGAGTGGACTCGTTAGTGGGCATCGGCTAAGATACCTTGGTGGGGGTGGGGGTGTGCGGGCGCAGGTAGGGCGAGGGCTGGCCGAGTAGCTCGGCGCGCGCGCACTCTGCGTGGATATCCGACTGCAGGAAACGCGGGTAGCTGTCGAACTTCATCAGCGTGAATATCTGCTTCTGCGCCTGCAACAACAAACAATACATTCTTACAAGCCGAAGAGCTGATGTTCAGCGCTCGCCTAGGATGCTAGGGGCGGCGGGTTCGACACACAACAGCAAAGTGTCTTGCAATATGGAAGCCTGGTGTGCCAAAAATCTAGGGGTGCAGAAAACCAGACTCGAACCGTGCTACCCGAGCGCTGATGATTGAAATACGAACCGTATGCAGATGTAAATAGGTGCGAGATTCATTCTAGTCGTGCGGTGGCTGATACGTCGCGCCGACGATGAACGTTTGCGCGGAAATCATACTATATATTAAATTTCACGTGTTGGAAAGATGGAAAAAAAATTTTTTTACCTAACAATCGTAAGGAAAAATATTTTTTTTACCTTACAATCGTAAGGAAAAATATTATCTATATTTCTATGAGGGTCTTGTATTGAAACAACTTATGCTTCTCAAGAGAATTTAACTTGAAAGTACAATTTTCCTACTTTTCGTTATTTTTAGGAGATTTACTTAACACATTTCCAAAGTAGTAAAATATATATTTTTAGCTATGTATGTTAATTAAACACCAATACATAACATATATTTTTTACAGATGTTTTATCTTTACCAATAGCTCAAGAATTTCGTTTAAAGTTGACCTTTTTTAGTCTTATTTGCGCCTTAAGCTATGAGAGTCGGGATTGGGAGGGGAGCCACGGCCAATCGGAAGCGGGCGTTCAGCGGATGCCATGGCTTCATCGTCGCTGTTTTGGCGTTGTATATGTCGCTGATATGTAGTCCCTAAAGGCGGGTGCTGACGAGTGTAATGTAACATGTAATGTATCGTGTAATGTAACGCGAATAGTGTGGACGACACACGAACTCAATGCGAATCCTGTATGTGTTTGAGTTGCTCCACTCACTTCTCACGAACATGTCGAATAGAAAGGTCGCCGTTGCGGCTGGTGCTGCTTTTATATTTATATTTATTTAGTAACTGAAGACTGGGAAAAAAACGCCAAAGCGTCGATGATGGAAAACAGACTTGTATAAAAGAAGATCTTCATTACTTTTGGAACTAAAATGTCAGCAATATAACAACTTTACCCGAATGTCACCTACTGATTTCGATGAGTTGTTAACAATGATTGCATTATGCATTCCAAATAACCGGTTTTTCTTAATATTAAACTAATAAGTTCAAGAGATTGTTCGTCAGTCCACATCATGACCATCCACACGACACAACATACATTTTTTTTTTATAGAAAGCGCGACTTGTGGCATCGTTCCACTTACGAGTAGGCTACTTACGATGCCCATGGACATTCTGTGATGCACGGGGATTGCGAATGCCATGCCGGCCTGACAGGAGCCTTTTCACGCCCTTTCTGAAAAACCCCAACTTGGGAGGAAATAGATGAGCAGGGAGTGCGTTCCACATTTTCCCGGTTCTGTGAATAAAATACCTACAGAACCGGTTGGTGCCTGTAATACATACATGTAATGCTCGCAGTGCCGTCCAAACGCAGAATTCGCGTTACATTACACGATGCATTACATGTTACATTACACTCGTTCGGTGAATAAAGAGAACGTGTTGGTATCTGGCGACGAACCTGCGCAAAGAGATCTGGCGGCGCGTCGTGGAGGCCGCGCTGCGCGGCGAGCCGCGCCTGCGAGTCCACGTTGACCGGCTCCCGCGCGCCCTCCATCAGGTGCTTCGTCCAGATCTGCTGAGCGAGCCCGGGGCTGCCGGCCGCGCGGTACCGCTCGCACTCCCACCAGAACCTGACCGGCAAACACCACACTATAATTCGCTGTATCGTTCTATAAGATTTCAGTTTTTTCCTCTTTTGAGGTACGGAACCCTAAAAACAAGTGTTACAGTAGTCGCCAATGATGTGTAGAGAGCGTTTCAACTAAAAGTTCCCTTCGCCGTTATGTTGGCTCCACTGTCTATCTGTCAAAACAGCGTTGAGGGTTGCTATGTGTACAGATTTACCCGTAATTATCGGTATTTACCGTATTTATTATACGGTAAATACCGAATACATTATTAGGTAATATAATCTTCGCAATCTGGCAACACGAATTTAAGCACTGACAGTGGAGCCAACATAACGGCGAAGGGAACTTTTAGATGAAACGCTCTACATTTATTTCACACTGTGTTCATAAAAGCACGGTTGACAACTGTCGACATGCACCAACTGTCGGCCGCACCGAAGAATCATACATAACATAGTTCACTCAAAAAATTACGCCACTTCCGTAACGCATTTCCGCCTCATTCACAAAATTACTGCTCATACCGAGAGTTAAGATGTTACGTACATCAACAAGATCTTTACTAATAAGACTGAAGTAAAAATATATGAAAAATACTGACTTGATATTCTCAGCAGAGAACTCCTTGGCGAGGAATGCGGCGAAGGCTGCCGAGCCGGCGGGGTCCGCCAGCAGCTGGTCGAGTCCGAGCGACCAGCGCGACACGCTGCCGCTGCCGGCACCGTCCGCGAAGCCCCGCGGCTCGCTACCCTCGCCAGTGCACTGCGCAAGTTCCTCGTATGTCACAGATGCAGTCATTCCCAATTACGCTGAACTTGTGGTAGACTCTTTGTGGTGGATGTTACGTTTTTGTTGAAGATGTCTACATCTTCTGAGGCTTGAATATATACCAATTTCTTTAGCATTGACCATAATTCCATCAACGCTGCTCCCAGTACCAGGCGGGAATAGGGCTGAAGAGTGATGAGAGAACGTAACTCCAATTCGAAGGTAAACCCAAAGGGAAGTATCCGGTATGGGCATCTTCTCGGATATGATATTGGCTGGTTAGAGCGTGTGTTCTCGTCCCACTGACTCAGCCACCCATACCGGATTACATAAAAAAAAACTTCGTATCAATATGGCGGTAGAAGCAGACATGGAGGTGGGTTCCCACTAATCTGAGCTTATCGTAGGAAAGCAGGAACATCTTTGACGGAAGGGAGCTAAGGGAGGGTTCGAACCCTTCGCATTGACCTCGCAGTCAAATTGGTCAGAAGAACCAGGAGGGAATAGGATGGAAGAGCTAACATTTCATGGTAACTAGGACAACTTAGAGCATGAATTCTCAACTGAGCTGACCTGAGCTTATTCTAGTGGGACCCAGAAAAACGTGGAAGTATTTTGACACATCTGCAAAGGCTGTACATAGGACTGAACTAGCTCACTTGACATAGATCTGTAAAAGTGTAGGTATTTTGCCCCTTACTAGGTGGTAGGCTCAAATTGTAGCCGACTGGGTTGATACCACCGTACTGGATATAAGATGGCCGCATAGGAGCCTCGGTTGTGTTCTATTCTAGTCCAGTATAGCCAGAAATACAAAGGAAAGTCTCCGGTATGGCACCCACCTTCTCGGAGGTGATATTAGCTGGTCGGAGAATGTGCTTTGGCTCCTCTGAATCAGCCAACCATACCGGATTAAATAAAAAAATAGAGAACGCTCGCGCAAATAGCTCGCACGCAGGACACAAGTACCAGGCGCTAATAGAGCAGCGGCAGGTGTACCTTGGAGAACATGTCATGGTCGGATGAGGCGACGAGGCTGCCGGGTCGGCGGTACGAGCGGTGGCCGAGCGCCGCGCCCGCTCCGCCGCCGCCGCCGTTGCCCGACGCCCAGCGTCGGAACGGCGACGATTGCTCGCTCTGCAACAAACAGAACACACAACGTTATCATTACGAACATCATAACAACAACAAGCTAGAATAGAATATAACCTCTTTATACAAGTGAAACAAGATTAAAGAGTGCCAGCCAGCATTGTCAGCCTCAGTAGCTCAGTGACGCGATCAGTCGACTGTCGGTCGTGACCATAATCATAACTGGGCGAGGTCAGTGCTTGGATATGGGTGACCGCTCGACCGTGGTTCGGATTCTACGTAAAACCGTAGGTCCCTTCCCGTCTTTTACCTTACTAGGTGGTAGGGTTTAGCTCGCCCGGGTTGCTACCACCGCACTGAATGAAAGGTCGGTTGAAACGGCTATGTAAATAGTTCTTGTTTTCCGTCATAGTTCAGTGTAGCCGGCGCGACCGAGGTGAAGCACTGACGTGGCACACAGTTCATCAAGGTGTTATGGGCTGATGTAGTAGGTGATGTAGCCAACCAGCGTCAGTTTCCATAAAAAAGAAATGCGCAAAGACGGACTTATCACTATAACTTATTTCTTCCAGTCGACCCATACATTTATTGACCGCCTCGTTGACCGCCTAAAATTAAATTTTCCAGCGACTACAACACTTCTTACGCCCATCTGAGCGCTTGCAACGGATGCACTACTCGCTCATTCATGAGTTGTTTTCGTCCGTTCGATGATCGTCCGAACGCAATAATTCTACGGGAAAGGCTGTCAGCGCAACTGCGAGCGATTTGTGCACTACATTCGGTCATATAATTCTTGCGTTCACCATCATCGAACGGACGAAAACAACTCACGATGAAGGACCCCTCTTTGTCAATAATGTGAAAAATAGATGGGTAGGTCTTGGAAGGACCACGTTCCTTTAAGCGCTACGGCGGCGGCGGCGTATGTAGCTGAAAGGCTGTATTAATATAAGGTCTTTCATTAGTAGGTAACTTTACGCTAAGGGATTTATGTGTATCAGATACTGATCACATTCCCATACCCATATTTTTCGGATATCAAATACCTACCCATCCTACTAAAATAATAGTTTATTGAACAATTATTTCATAGCATGCATGGGTAGGTATTTGATATCGTAAAAAAAAATGGGTATGGGAACGTGATCATAGTATCTGATACACATACATCCCTTAGCGTAATGCTACCTACTAATGAAAGAACATAGATAAGTCGATGGTTTCACATTTTCAAAGTACAACATTAAAACTTTAGTACGAAAAAACCATAGAAAAAAAGGAAATTCGACCTCCCACAGGTGTACTAGTACTACCACAGATTACTAAATAGTTACTTCGTAACAGATGAATCTCTCCATAGAAAAAGTTACGTACCTTCGGCTTTAATAGCCTAAACTTTTACGACGCCAGTCGCTGCGTGCGAAAATGTACCTAAACGAAAGAGCGTAAAGTGATTATTGCTTTGCAGCTGCGCGCGGATGCGGGGCCTTGAAGCAAATTCGGTGATGTTAGGGCTGCTACTTTCGATAAAAACATCAATGCATTACACAATCTTTAATATTATTATATTGTAAAGAGGAAATATGTGTGAATGTTTGTTCGCGAGCTGCAGCACAGATTTAAAAATGTTTTTTTACTGTTAGATAGGTACCAATTTTTTTTTTGTTTAACATATAGGCTACTACTAGTTTTAGCCCGCGGCTTCGCCCTCGTTAAAATATATTAAAGGAAGAAATTAGTTCAGCCCGAAAATACTTCAGGTAATCTTACCTACCTACTCCCCCTGTAATGTTATTATTGTTACCTGTACGCATGCTTATCTAACCGATTTTATTCGGTATAGATTAAAAATACATCTGCCAAGCGAAGCCGGACTTATTGCCGGCGGCAATTACTTCCAGTCGACCTTTACATACACCTTTCTGCTTGGCAGAAGGCGGACTTATTGCCGTAGGCAGTCGATTTCAGTGAACCCCCCCCCCCCTCTATATGTCAGCTGTCTGAGCAGCCACTATATGTATTGCTAGCACGTGGATATGTCCATGTCAAGTGTTTTTTTTTTTTTATGGAACCTGACACGGTTGGCTACATCACCTACAACATCCGTGATGTCAGCCCATAACACAAATAGTATTGCTTGCAAATGTACTTTTAACGCGGGCGAAGCCGCCGGCAAAAGCTTGTGTGTAAATAAAAAAACACTTTTTAGTATTTTTGCATGTTTTATTGTCTTAAAAATCTATATATATAATACAATTGTAAAGGATAAAAATCTGTACATTTAATATATTCGAAAAAAAAAACAACCAGGGTGACGTAAAATTAGTATCTGAAATGTTTTTTAATTTTTTAATTAAAATCGGCCAAGTGCGAGTCAGACTCGCGCACCGAAGTAAATAAAAATGAAAGTTACAAGTGTTTTTGTGTGTGTGTACGTAAGTGTGTGTACGTAGTCTTACAATTGCCTTAACAACCAGAAAATGTCAGCTGTATGCACACAAATCGTAAAGTGACTGTGATAGACAGACAGATATATCGAACATACCGAAACTCAAGCGAAACACAACATAAACCAAAATACCTATCTACCTACCATTTTTAGTGTTCCGTACCAAAGGGTGCCACGGGACCATATTACTAAGCCCCGCCGTCCGTCCGTCTGTCAGCGGGCTGTATTTCTATTACCGCTATAACAAGAAATAGTAAAAATATAAAAAATAAAGTACCTACATAGTGTTAAATCTTGTACGGTGGTACGGAACCCTTCGTGTGCGAGTCCGACTCGCACTTGTCCGGTTTTTTAGAATAGGTAATTATTGCTCAACAAAAACAATATACTCACATTTCTTCATCAGCAGGTAAATGGAAAAAAGAGAGATTTTTATCTCTCCTCTTGCTGGATTTACATCCATCTACTGCACATAAATTGCCACTGCCACTATTAACAGAAGCCATGTCAACTTGAATTAAAACATAGGCAAAGAAACTCTTTGGATATAGGTAGGTACGACCGTACGAAGCAGTAGCGTGAGCGCGCGCTCACGTAGGTTAGCTCCACGCGGCTGTCGGCAGCCCAATGAATTATGGATCGCCGGCGGTCCGGTCGGCGGTAGGTAGTTATCGCGCGCAAGTACATAGAGTGCGTGAGCCCTGGTACTACTTAGATGGCAGCTTAGATGGAGCACCGACTCGACGACGTTATGTATGAAGGTACCAAGTAGGTATGTTAGAAGCTGCGGTTTTAGCGGGGAATCCTTGCGGTGGGAAATTCTTGTTAATACATTACCTACCTACATAACTGTAAGCGTGTACATACAATTTCACTTTCCCGCGCAATTTTTTGTTTGCTTTTAATTTTTTTTATAGAAAGTGCGACATGTGCCTCAGATGCTTGTCAGCCTCGATAGCTCAGTGGTGCAGACAGTCAACTGTCGCTATTGAATGTTAAGCAACGCTGGGTGCGGTCAGTACTTGGATGGGTGACCGCTGACCGTTGGAGGCTGACCGAGGTTCGGATTCCTCGTAAAACTGTAGGTCCCTTCCCTCCTAATCTTACTTGGTGGTAGGGTTTAACCCGCCCGGGTTGGTACGACCGCACTGAATGAAACTTCGGTCTAAACGGCTATGTAAATAGTATGTGTTTTCCGACCAGTTCAGTGTAGCCGGCACGATCAAAGGGGGAAGCACTGACATGGCACCTAGTTCACCCGGTGTTATGGGCTGACATCACGGACGTTGTAGGTGATGTAGCCAACCGTGTCAGTTTCCATAAAAAAAAAAGATGTCAGAACCACCCTAACGTGTCTAACGATTATTTTATTAGGTAGGTATTTATTAACTTTTCACAATATATCATCAGCATCACAGTAAAAATACAATATTCATACATACACCACACGCCGTATCCCGACAATCAGGGTAAGCAGAGTAATCGGTGTTGTGCTACAAGTATTCTGGTAAATTACAGCACAACTCCGACCACCACGTTTAGCAAAGTATTCGGACAAGATAACTCAGATCAGGCAGCAAGTAAGGCCTGCAGCTGCAAGACTCGGTGGAAACGCCGTGCAAAGGTGAGAGGTGGCTATCCTGTCGCCCTTATGAACGGCATCTTGTCCTTTACCCAAACTCTTTGCTTATCTCTTAGTCGAATTTTACGACATGCACGGGTAGAGATGAAAATAAATAAATTTAAATAAATAATAATACATACGGAACCTTAATAAACTTACACATACATACATACATACATAGCGTCAAGCCTGTTTCCCGGTGGGGTAGGCAGAGACAACGGATCTCCACGTGCCACGATTAGGGCTGCCACCTTTAAAAAATGGCAGACCCGGAGTATTCAGAAAGTTCAAAATTTTTATGAAATAAAACGTAAATTTTCAGAGGTATCGTTAATTATTATAGGCAAGTCATATCTAACATTATAATAGCAAACTAACGGCTAGTTCTGATTTTTTTAATATGTTGTTAGGACCACTACCGGTAATGTATATCTAAGTTTGCAGCTTCGAAAGACCTGTGATAACTTTGCAGCACTCGAAAAACCGCAAAATTTTCGCACTTCTTTTGGTATTTTCAATATAAGTCCTAAACTATGCGTTTTTAAACGGTTTTATTTAGCTTCACTCCGTATATTTGTGGCTTTGTTTCTATCTTTGTTTCAAATCTTGCGACAACTTTTTCAACTACTTCTACTGAACCGATTTTTATGAAACTTTGCACACACATTGAGTTCTCGTGACAATACAATATTATGATAATTTCAACTTGGTAACGAGGGTCTGATGATGGAGTCAGGAGGTGTACAGTGGAACTCTTCAACCGTTACTAGTAACCCCCTCGAGTTTGGGCTCATTTGGTTGGTTTGGACGAGTGTCCCATACTTCTCCCAATACACTTGGTGACGAGGGTCTCATGATGGAGTCAGGAGGTGGACAATGGAACTCTTCAACCGTTACTAGTAACCCCCTCCAGTTTGGGCTCATTTGGTTGGTTTGGACGAGTGTCCCATACTTCTACCAATACACTTGGTGACGAGGGTCTGATGATGGAGTCAGGAGGTGTACAGTGGAACTCTTCAACCGTTACTAGTAACCTCCTCGAGTTTGGGCTCATATGGTTGGTTTGGACGAGTGTCCCATACTTCTCCCAATACACTTGGTGACGAGGGTCTCATGATGGAGTCAGGAGGTGGACAGTGGAACTCTTCAACCGTTACTAGTAACCCCCTCCAGTTTGGGCTCATTTGGTTGGTTTGGACGAGTGTCCCATACTTCTACAAGTACACTTGGTGACGAGGGTCTGATGATGGATTCAGGAGGTGTACAGTGGAACTCTTCAACCGTTACTAGTAACCCCCTCGAGTTTGGGCTCATTTGGTTGGTTTGGACGAGTGTCCCATACTTCTACCAATACACTTGGTGACGAGGGTCTGATGATGGAGTCAGGAGGTGTACAGTGGAACTCTTCAACCGTTACTAGTAACCTCCTCGAGTTTGGGCTCATATGGTTGGTTTGGACGAGTGTCCCATACTTCTCCCAATACACTTGGTGACGAGGGTCTCATGATGGAGTCAGGAGGTGGACAGTGGAACTCTTCAACCGTTACTAGTAACCCCCTCCAGTTTGGGCTCATTTGGTTGGTTTGGACGAGTGTCCCATACTTCTACAAGTACACTTGGTGACGAGGGTCTGATGATGGATTCAGGAGGTGTACAGTGGAACTCTTCAACCGTTACTAGTAACCCCCTCGAGTTTGGGCTCATTTGGTTGGTTTGGACGAGTGTCCCATACTTCTACCAATACACTTGGTGACGAGGGTCTGATGATGGAGTCAGGAGGTGTACAGTGGAACTCTTCAACCGTTACTAGTAACCTCCTCGAGTTTGGGCTCATATGGTTGGTTTGGACGAGTGTCCCATACTTCTACCAATACACTTGGTGACGAGGGTCTCATGATGGAGTCAGGAGGTGAACAGTGGAACTCTTCAACCGTTAATAGTAACCCCCTCGAGTTTGGGCTCATTTGGTTGGTTTGGACGAGTGTCCCATACTTCTACCAATACACTTGGTGACGAGGGTCTCATGATGGAGTCAGGAGGTGTACAGTGGAACTCTTCAACCGTTACTAGTAATCTCCTCGAGTTTGGGCTCATATGGTTGGTTTGGACGAGTGTCCCATACTTCTCCCAATACACTTGGTGACGAGGGTCTCATGATGGAGTCAGGAGGTGTACAGTGGAACTCTTCAACCGTTACTAGTAATCTCCTCGAGTTTGGGCTCATATGGTTGGTTTGGACGAGTGTCCCATACTTCTACCAATACACTTGGTGACGAGGGTCTCATGATGGAGTCAGGAGGTGAACAGTGGAACTCTTCAACCGTTACTAGTAACCCCCTCGAGTTTGGGCTAATTTGGTTGGTTTGGACGAGTGTCCCATACTTCTACCAATACACTTGGTGACGAGGGTCTGATGATGGAGTCAGGAGATGGACAGTGGAACTCTTCAACCGTTACTAGTAACCCCCTCGAGTTTGTGCTCATATAGTTGGTTTGGACGAGTGTCCCATACTTCTCCCAATACACTTGGTGACGAGGGTCTCATGATGGAGTCAGGAGGTGGACAGTGGAACTCTTCAACCGTTACTAGTAACCCCCTCCAGTTTGGGCTCATTTGGTTTGTTTGGACGAGTGTCCCATACTTCTACCAGTACTCTTGGTGACGAGGGTCTGATGATGGAGTCAGGAGTTGTACAGTGGAACTCTGTACTGTACTGTACAGTGGAACTCTGTACCGTGTGGGGTCGGTACTTAAAAAGAATAGCCCCACTGCATCTCTCCCCGTCGCATGTCGTAAAAGTCGACTAAGGGATAAGAAAATTCGTCAGCCTCGGTAGCTCAGTGGCGCGGTTGGTTAGTCGACTGTTATTAAGCAACGCTGAGCGCGGTCAGTGATTGGATGGGTGACCGATCGACCGTTGGAGGCTGACCGTGGTTCGGATTCCACGTTAAACTGTAGGTCCCTTCCCTTCTTACCTTACTAGGTGGTAGGGTTTATCCTGGCCGGGTTGGTACCACCGCACTGAACGAAACGTCGGTCGAAACGGCTATGTAAATAGTTCGTGTTTTCCGTCCAGTTTAGTGTAGCCGACATGAAATGAAGGGAAGCACTGACATGGCACCTAGTTCACCCTGTGTTATGGGCTGACATCACGGATGTTGTAGGTGATGTAGCCAACCGTGTCAGGTTCCATAAAAAAAAAAAAAAACTCTTCAACCGTTACTAGTAACGCCCTCGAGTTTGGGCTCATATGGTTGGTTTGGACGAGTGTCCCATACTTCTACCAATACATTTGGTGACGAGGGTCTGATGATGGAGTCTGGAGGTGTACAGTGGAACTCTTCAACTGTTACTAGTAACCCCCTCAAGTTTGGGCTCATTTGGTTGGTTTGGACGAGTGTCCCATACTTCTACCAATACACTTGGTGACGAGGGTCTGATGATGGAGTCAGGAGGTGTACAGTGGAATTTTCTAACCGTTACTAGTAACCCCCTCGAGTTTGGGCTCATTTGGTTTGTTTGGACGAGTGTCCCATACTTGTCGAACGCAAAATGAAACAGACATACCATCTGTTCAAATTGATTTTGAAAGGGACGGCGGGCACCTTACCCATCCTAAAGCCATACAGTTTCCAGCAAAGTTTAATTATGGAACAGCTGAGAGACGGATGTTACCGAAAATTTTGGCATGGGCCTCCACTGTCCATAAAATGTAGGGCAGTACTGTTGACCATGCTGTCGTGTATTTGGGCTCCCGAATATTTGAGGAGGGTCAAGCGTATGTTGCATTGAGTCGCGTAAAGTCTTTAGAAGGGCTATGTATTCAGGAGCTTGATTGTGAGAAATTGACAGGTAAGAAACCGAGTAACAAAGATGCAATGAGAGAGTTGGAAAGGATGAGGAGTTTGCGTAATGAATGATACGAGCCAAAAATCAAACTAAAAACGAGTAAATAAAAAAATTGGTAAAACAACTTTTAAGTTAAACGGTTTTATTAAAAAAAAACTAGAAAAAAAAACATCAGTTGTACAAAAAACTAGAAAATAATAAGGACACAAGCCTGGGCCTTCTTAAGATTTTACGTCTAGGTAAGAAATCGTGCAATACTAGCGTGCTGTCTTCTCATGTCGGATGCCAAAGGGCACATTTTGTCGCTGCGTCAGCGGAATAAGTAATAAATTGAGACTTTTAACAGACTAATATAAAAACGTGGGGCGTATAATATGCGTAATAACATGCGCCCCACGTTTTTATATTAGTCTGTTAAAGGTCTCAATTTATTACTTATTCCGCTGACGCAGCGACACAATAAAAGATGTTGTAGAAAATGTAATTAGCTTTAATTTAAGCAAAGAACGATGTCTGTAGATCATATAGTTTACTCACAAATCGTAAAAAACCAAAAAATGGAAAAACTGAATTTTTCGCAAATTTGCTCTGTTTAGTTAGTTTTTTAAAAACTTTAGTTAGTTTACTTTAAAAACGTAGAAAATATTTTATAAAAACGCATACTTTAGGACTTATATTGAAAATACCAAAAAAAAGTGCGAAAATTTCGCGTTTTTTCGAGTGCTGCGAAGTTAGCACAGGTCTTTCGAAGCTGCAAACTTGGATATACACTACTGGTGGTGGTCCTAACAACATATTAAAAAAATCAGAACTAGCCGTTAGTTTGCGATTTTAGCGATTTTTAGTGTCGGATATGATATGATATGACTGGCCTATTATGCACGGCGCATCCGATTCGTCCGATATCCACCCGCTCCGCTACCACGCACCGCCCGCCCGGTCTGACCCGGAGAAATACGATGTTAACCCGTAGCCCGGATATGCAACATTCAAACCCGTAGACTCCGGGTCAAACCCGGAGGGGTGGCAGGCCTAGCCACGATCCTGACACACCTCTGCCGCCTCTTCCACTCCCATAATGTTCTTCATGCATGCTCGTCGGTTACGGGTACTACGCACTTGCCCCTTTTTGAGCACATGCCCGATCTGGTCCAGGTAAGTGCGTCTAGGGCGACCCTTCCAGACTCTTCCACTCACAAACTTACACATAATGATAGCAATTAGCACTAGGTAGGTACGTAGTTGTTGACCGAAATGATTTATTGTTTGTATAGAAGCTGAGATTCAAGAAGCGAGATATCAGTTCCTATTAGGACGTTTCTTGGAACAATACAAATAATTTGTGTACTTATGAGGGATTAATCAAATAGTTTGTATGATGTAATACAAACTCTTTGGAATTATTGTCCATGCAACTTCACTTAGTTACATACTTTAGGTAAATTAACTTGTGTAGTCAGACAGAGGCTATAAAATTTTTCCAAGATAACATTAATGGAATGTGTCATTATTTCATTACCTATACCTATCGCGTGTTACCCACGTCAGAGGTGTTGCGCGGGCCGCGGACATTGCCCGCAAAAGTCCATACCCGGCATTTAAAAGTGCGGTCCTAATAGGACCGCGCGGACTGTGACCGCACTGCGGTCCCTTACCCGGCGTACCCGGCATGCCGGGTACGCCGGGTATGGGGACCGCAGTGCCCGCACTAGCTCGCAACAAAAACTGAATGGCACTATGCAATGCATGCATGCAACACTCATAAGAAAATTACGTTACTCACTAAAATATCATAAATGCGAAAGTATATTTGTTTGTTTGTTTGGTCATAACTCGAGAACCACTAGTGCTAGACCCATCGTGTTGGTACTCAAACTTCAGGTCTCAGTGAGATCTATCCATCTGTCACGTGAACTTTTGTTTTGGTCATAACTCGAGAACCACTGGTGCTAGACCCATCGTGTTGGTACTCAAACTTCAAGGTCTCGGTGAGATCTATCCATCTGTCACGTGAACGTTTGTTTTGGTCATAACTCGAGAACCACTGGTGCTAGACCCATCGTGTTGGTACTCAAACTTCAGGTCTCGGTGAGATCTATCCATCTGTCACGTGAACGTTTGTTTTGGTCATAACTCGAGAACCACTGGTGCTAGACCCATCGTGTTGGTACTCAAACTTCAGGTCTCGGTGAGATCTATCCATCTGTCACGTGAACGTTTGTTTTGGTCATAACTCGAGAACCACTGGTGCTAGACCCATCGTGTTGGTACTCAAACTTCAGGTCTCGGTGAGATCTATCCATCTGTCACATGAACTTTTGTTTTGGTCATAACTCGAGAACCATTGGTGCTAGACCCATCGTGTTGGTACTCAAACTTCAGGTCTCCGTGATATCTATCCAACTTTTGTTTTGGTCCTGATCCGCAGGCCCGCACTGTGACCGCACGGTGCGGTTCTACACGCGCCGCAGACGTGGGACCGCATAATTTTGCCGGGTACGTATGGCTGCATGACCGGCGTGGGACAAGTCCGCGGTCCGCGCGACAGCTCTGACCCACGTCCCAAAATTGTGATTCCATTAAATCTAGGGATATGACTCCCTTCTTATATTACTAGGTGGTAGGGTTTAACCCACCCGGGTTGGTACCACCGCACTGAATGAAAGGCCGGTCGAAACGGCTATGTAAATAGTTTGTGTTTTCCGCCCAGTTCAGTGCAGCCGGCACGACCGAAGGGAAGCACTGACGTGGCACCAAGTTCACCCGGTGTTATGGGCTGACATCACGGATGTTGTAGGTGATGTAGCCAACCATGTCAGTTTCCATAATAAAAAAAATCTAGGATTAGTCAAAATTACTACATGATAATTCATAATGCACTGCATACAGGTAAGATTCGTTTCCGACGATAAAATAATCCATACCTCCTCGACGTACCACACCACCATCGTTTTAAACCAATTAAACTTTGAAACACGTAATGGGTCACGTTACTTTCACACTACGCCCACAAAATTAAATTAGGTACACACACTAGCGGTTAAGAACGCAGCCGTCTCTCTAACTAAACTGACACCAACTAAATAAACATTTCAAACTTGGAACGCCGCTAAATCGATTCGAATCTCACAAATTCCATGAGAAGAAAGTAAAACGAGTCGATACGTTCACTTGAAACGTTCCATGTTTGAATAACAAACTGTCGTGAGAGGATATTTGAATATTTGAATATGGCGCGTGGCTGCATGCGCGCGCACTGACAGCAGACAGATTCGTCACTGAATCCCCTTCAGCCAGCAACGGCACAGCGCAGCGCAGAGCAGACAGGCGCAACGCGCGACAATGGGCATCCGTTCCGCCGCACCGCGCCGCGCCGCCCGCCGCCGTTCCATTTTAGTTGCAGACCAGAAATTGACTAAACGAATCACATACAATTAGCCACTGCGTTAGTCGGCCGTGAGTGAGGAGTAGTTACATAGTCAAACGGCGTTAAGTTAATTGAAGACGACACCTACGCTTCAGCGAAGCGGCAAAATGACGATGACAAAATTACAATTCTGAAAAATATACCCGAAATATAGAATGGGCAATTGAAGAAGATTTCGGCTGTATGGAATAAAAATAAATGCGAAATATATCCAATGCCGGCAACACATGAGACGCTGACGTAATCGGTGAAGTTGTCAACATAATCCATAATCAATTAGAAATCCTAAGCTGACAAAATTACTTTGCATCACGACTGCGAAAGAGAAAGTGAAGACTATTTGCAGAACAAAACAGGTTTACTAAGTCCTATAAAACGTCTGCTCGAAAAGTGTGTAGACCTGTTCCACGTAACTTGTCCCTCGCGATTTACTGAGATTTTAATTGTTCAAAAGACGGCACTTTTATATGTGGAACGCTCTCGCCTACCCTCTTCAATATCGCTGATGCGGTTTTCCTGTCACCAATTAGCAAGGATTCAGCAAACCGCGGGTGTGCTGAGTCTGTATCACTGAATACACTCAAATATTAATAACTGATCGTATGCGTGTATGAATGCACACATTCACAACTACTATTTAGAGATTATAATATGTGAAGACAACAATACAAATATAATTAAAATTAATAAGCGATGGGTGACGTATTGACTTTAGACATTTAGGTACATTTATTATTATCGAATAGAAATACGGTTCGAATAGACATTAAGGCGTTAACGTGTACAGCTGATATTGTAGTAGTGATGCTAAGCCAAGAGTCTTCATCCTACATAACATAAAAAGTATCAGTATCGGTTCACGGGTAGAGAGTTTGTCGCGATCAGAAAGATACTTCATATAATAAGAACAAGAAATAAACGCTTTTGCCTAAACCTGTTTAGTTAAAGATATATCTACAAGAGTGGTTAATTCCTGTAAACATAGGTCTGAAGGCGGTTCGTTCACTCCTTATCTCGGCCTCGCCTCTGAAGGAGTGTTATTGTCTCTAAGATTACAGCGCTGCCTCGCTGCGAGGATCTTCCGACTAATACAACTGAAATCTGATATCGCCTGTCAAATCTCAAGAGCGCACAGATCGAGGGATTCTGGGATACTCGTGAAAGTCAAAGATTCGAGTTTGATCATTGAGAATCGTCCTCGAGCTGTAGTAAATTGAAACTTTTTTTTAAACTCTTATTAAACTAGCTTCACAATGTTGCCGAGTCACCTGGGAAAAGAAGCTATTTCAAGGTGAAGAGAGTTATTGAAGACACTACAACCCCGAGGCCGCCTCAGGCAGATCAAATAGCTTAAGAACCTACATAAAGTAGCCTCCTATAATCCACTGGAATTGTGATATTGTCTTACTAATCTCAAGAGCGCCAATGGACTTCACGGTTTCCGGCCAATGACTTAGATAATGCTTCATAGTACTTAACATACACACATGCCAGACACGCTGTATCACCGACAATCGGGGTAAGCCGAATACCAAGGCGACAGGTGGCTAATCTGTCGTCCTTTAGGACGGCTTCTGGCCCTGCCTTTTACGACATGTACGGGGAGTGACGCAGTGGGGCTATTTTTTTAAAGACTGCATTACGCAAACTTAGCGATTTAGCAATGTTATATATTATTGAAATTGCCTCAAAAATATCTATAGAATGACAATACTCGATTTAGGTATGAAAAATGAATAAATAAAATGTTTTGTTAACATTTTGGGGTACCCTGTAGTTTTCATCAAACTATTCGATATATTCATCTATGGCCTGCCAGTGGGCAAACATTCTCTATATTTTGGCGTCAGTTTCATCAAAATCGGTTCAGTTCAGTAGATCCGGATATATTTGCGTGTGACCGACGGACGGACGGACAGACAGACAGACACCAGAGTGATTCCATCTCCTTTTCGCATTTGCGACGGGGCCCTAAAATTAATGAAAATGTATCTGAATATACTTAAAAAATTATACCGAATTTTCGCTTACGCTAAAAATTTCCCAGCGTTACATACTACTCCAACCAACCCGAAAAAGCGTCGAAACGATAACCTGATTTTGCACCCGCGGAATTTGCAGCGTTCTTGCTTACCTGGCATAGGGCTTAAGTACCAAGCCCCAACCAGTATATGTAGTACCGAATCCTACATTGTATCATGGTCTTCAGGTAATTAGAAATTGAGATTATATTCAAGAATTTCAAACCGCACAGTGCAAATCCGACATGTCTGATATCAAAGGCGCAGCAATCCAGGGATCTGGGACACTCACCCGCACTGCCGTCGGTTTACATGTCAATGAGCTTGACAGCTGCACATAATATAAGGAAGCTAAAGGCTTCCGATTAATCCGAGGAAAATCTCATATCACCTGTCAGATATCAAGAGTGCTGATTCCTACTTATTTTTTCTGTACAAATATTTAGTTAAGTCTTTGATACTAACTAGGCTCTCAAAAGTTTAAGAATGTTTTTATTTATGTTTCATGACGTTTTGACGCTCCTAAATACGCATAGACGAATACAGAATTCAACCCAGACACAAAAAATAATAATTCTATTTATTTTTATTATTTTAAATTTAACGCACGCTTTTCTCCAACGAAAAAGAGCGATTAATGTTTATTTAATTTTAATAACATAAATAAAACAGAGAAAGAAAATATGCCGGACAAAACCAATAAGGAGCAATTACAAAACAGCGGAGCGGACAGCATCAAGACTGTCCAACGCAATGCGTCACGTCTGATCGCGTGACGGAGGCTATTTTGTCCGAGACACTTTTCGTGTCACCAACCATCTCACTCACCTTCATATTAACTACACGAATACCATCTGGCGGTAAGCATTAAATGAATTATAGTAATTTCTACGATTACAGTAGCCTTGACATAAAAGAAAAACATTAAATTTGTGAAATATTCTTAAATTGAATTTTTAGTAAGCATCACTGAGCATGACGCTATAGTTAGTATTCGAATAAATATTAAACAATATTTACCATCCAAATAATGGACAAATATAACTAAATCACTCACACCCAATGCTTATTTATACAGAGTTTGCGATTCAAAAATTCATAAAAAAAATATTTGCACGAGAAATTAAACCAAAATAATAAGGTGTGTACAATTCGATATCTAAAAATCATAATACCGACGAAACACAAACAAAATTAATTTTCAAAAATTGTCTCTATAAAATCAAATAACCATTAAAAATTTTGAGAAAAGAAGTTGACGGAAATTTATAGCTCATACATAAGTACATAACCGAAGGTGGAGTCAGCACTGGAATTCAGAAACAGGCGCAAAATCACAAAATATGATATCAATCATTTTGACGAAGGAAGCTAAAATTATACTCGACTACATTATTGTTAAAGTAAACAAGAAACGGGCCAACCTTGTCTGTCGCAAAGGTGAAGAAGATTTTCATATCGACGGTGCGACAATATTGGATTGGTAGCACTTCCTGGTGTGAGCGGCGGCGCGTAGGAAGTGCGTTGATCTCGCATGGCACGCGGTCGAAGGGAGTTTGCAGCAGTTTCGGAGCTGATGTAATTAATTATCCGGTTATCTTGATAAGGATCGTAAACCTCCACCGACAGTGCTCTCTCGGCGGTGGCACAAACAGGACTGCGTGGCGTACGCCGTAGTTGGAAACACCTCGATCATACATAACGCGATATATTCGCAGGTGACACAAGGTCAGCTACACATGCTCCAGTTTGTGGAGCTTTATAAACAATTTTATGATAACCAAAAATGCAGAGGTTCGTGACAGAAAATCTATTTATGTCATCAGATCATGTCAGTACAAGAATGAACTAATTGCGTTGCGACACTGGTGGCCTTTCCCCGACCTCAAGACCATTCATAGTAACCGCAGCTACATAGGTACATATTTCGCTAACATTTTACTGGGAACACGTGAACTGGACATTCCTTAAAACGAAACCGAAATAGTTTTAATTAAACCCAAGAGATTATTTTCTGACTAACCGAGTGGTGCTTTCATGGAATAAACGACCACAGAGAGCAATTAGCAAAATTTACACATACATAAAAACCGAAAATATTTATAGCTCCCACCGTACCCGGTACCACTCAACATGTGAAATATAGGAATCAGATTCAAGGAATTATGTAGTAGTGTAGTAGTAGTAGTACAATATGTAAATAAATACGAAACGATTTGCAAAAACGACGTGATTTGTTTAATCGAGATGTAATCAATCACAGATGATCCAGGTCCAAAATAAATGGATAACGTTTTGAAAAATGTCCAAATATAAACTTATCTTAGCAAAAAGGCATAAATACTTATAAAAATTAGATGAAGGTTGATTGTTTGTTACTGACATAAATAAGGCTCCGATGGCGGATGTCGACGATTTCAAAGAGTCGGCCTGACTTTTATCACAATGCGCCATTCAATTACAGCAGTCGCAAGACACGAATGCCTGTTGACACACCAATAAAGTTGGCATTGTTAGGCAGCGGCGACACGGCACCTCGCGGCGGCAGCAGCCACGAGTGAATTTGCATACACGGCAACTATACAAACAGCGGACGAGCCTCTTTGTCTTACTTAGCGCTTATCGTGTCAAACGCAACACAGCACGTTGCGCAAACGTTGGAGATCGCACGGCGCCGCCGAGTGATCGGCGAATCCAACTTCAGCGGAATTTGATATTAGTTTCAGTTAGATTACACTCAATTGGTTTATGCCCTTACTTTCTAGTAATTCACTTACTTTCAAGTTCAAATTGACCATTAAAAAACACTGTGAATTTGTATTGAAAGTCTTAATGTTTAGCCTATTTTGAGCCATTTTATCATTCACTAGGTGGCGAGAATGTGCCGTGAGGTGCACCGCCCGAACAGCCGACCTGTCGATACCTCCATATTCAACATAACAAAGAGACCATTTTTGCGTGTTTGTGTCTGAACATTTTCAACGTTTTCAGCACATTATCTCAGATTATTTCAAGCCCTAAACATTCCCCACGTAATGCCTCAGTGTTGTGCAGTGTCAATGTGTTCGAGAAAATGGGTGGGCTCAAGTTTCCATCCAATTCATAAAAATACTTTACGAAGATACCGTACTTATCCGGCCGCGCGCCGGCGAGATACGAGTAAGTTTGAAGAAAGTTTGAAACATTCCAGAGTATTATGGTAATTTTAATTAATGATAAGACCATTTTGTGCTTGTTTTCAACGGAAAGTCAGAAAATAATGTATGGTCATACAGAATAAACATATATTATGAATAAACTAAACAAGACAGAAACAGATACAATGCACGCAGCTGCAAATCAGCTACATGCATCGAACTATAACTTCTAAAACAGGCTTGTAGACATAACTGCGAGAAAACCCCCAAAAGCACACGATTTTGTATGACTAATGCCAGTTCTCTAGATCTTACGATAAAGTGGCGCCAACTAGTGACCAACCAACGCCATTAGCCCCCATTGCTTGACAACGGGGTTCTAACTCCTAATTCGGAAGAGCTTTAGTTCTTTCAACTTTGTCTTTAACACCAGCTCTACTTTACATTAAATTTGCCTAAATTGTTTCTGTTATGTCAGCTATTTTTATTATATATTTACTTCAACGACTATTTTAGAAGCAGTCAATATGAATTAATTACGTACGTTGCCATTGTCTCCGCCGACCTCTGTCGGGTCACAGATTGTGTTTCTGCCCGTGCGGTTAGCAGCGCTCGTAATCCAACTCCGGTGGCTTCGTAGCTTACCGCAGAATGACCCACGTGTCTTTTGCACTTCCTGTCCACACAATCAGGTCGGCGAGCGCGAACATGTGCGTTGAAAACCTTCGTCAGGTGATCAGTAACCTTCTCTTCCAGTCCTAGTTTTATCTAGGTAGATAAATGCCTCTACAGAATGACCTTGCTAGGCATATCTGCCACTACACCAGAATTTATTATTTTCACCAACAAGTTATCATTGAAATATCTACAAATAACATATGTTCCGGGAATGCCAACGCCGTATTTGTATCGATAACGGTCTCTTGTGAAATAATATGGAGCACACGTGAACTTGTAGGCTTGACTGACAGGGATTACGATTGGATAAGCCGAGTAACAAAATAATCTAACAACCCATGTCATGCGCCTTAGAAGTTGATCAAGATGGTTTTTGTGAGTCAGACAGATCAGACGAGGCTACCCAGGCGGTTGATTATCGGTCTTTGACTGCTGCATCATGAAATCTGTTCAACTTCAGTATTTTATTCTCTCTGCGGATGAAAGCTCTCACTGACACTTCGACCGCGTCTATGTAATGGTAATGCGACTCAGACAGAAACTGTATGTGATTGAAGGCACGTACGTACGCATTGTTCATTGAAGTACATACATAAGGTCATGATTGATTAATATTGTAAAGCAGAAAAATAAGAGATTACCTAAAAGCGAGTCGCGCCGAAGGTGCAGTTTATCCATATCACATTTTTATCACACATCGTAAAGTTTTATTACGCAAACAAAGATGAGTATTTTTTGTTAAAAATACGCACACAAACAGTATCTGCATGTCAAGGACTTGCAGGCGGAAAAGTAATTGGTGTTGGAGGGTATTGCATGTTGAAAAAATTTTATGCTAGGTAAGGGAGTGAGAAATGTACAAACACGAAAATAACTCTTAGATGCCAGTACGTTTAGCAATTTAGATTTGCACAAAGACAAGGCAAAATTAAATAGAGTCCACTACAATATTGCCGATGTCGTAAACGATTAAGGTGTTACCATTACGTGGTCGTGCCGCTAGCAGCCCAAGTCCTATTCGAAAAGGAGGTCAAGACTGTATTCCGAGCATGTGTTTTTATCTCCTAGTTCGTATCCGTTCTGATGTTTGTGTCTACTTGAATTTTATTCGTGATCGCGATAGATATAAAGCGTTCCTCGATTGTGTAGAAATTTATTTGAACGTTGCATTACATTGACCTGTGTAAAAATTACGACTCCTCACAAAATTATTCATAAAACTGATGCTCACTTGTAATATCTAAGAGTACAAACGGCTAGATACAATTGAAGGTGGAAGTAATTTCCGTTGCTAGATTCATGAATACTAATAGTCCGTGGGCGTGTGTATTCCGTTGCGTTTGATCTTCGCTTCTATCTACCTTCATCACCAGCTTGTCGACGAATCGTCTGCCAGAGATCTACGTGTTTATATTGCTTTTCTAAACTTCCTCAGAAGAGTGTGGCAGAAAATCAATTGTCTCGTTAGAACAATTTTAAGATTGTATATGTATATCAAGTATCTTTGCCGCCATGAAATTTGTCTAATAGCGTCGACAGAGCGGAAGGAACTGTTTAGTTGGTTGAGCAGCCGACTTCGCCCGAAAGAAACATGGCGACAAATGTATCGAATAATGAACACCCGTAGCCTTGAACATTAAGCGGAACAGATTATACTAAAGTCGTAGTTTCGTCCTTTTTCCTGTAAATGTATCCAGCTCGTGTACACTGCATTTTCCCATCTCGTCGTCTTCCTCTTTCCTCTTCGAGTAACAGTGCGACTGGAATGTATGGTAGTGCGAATTTCAGGCCCTGTTCCCTGAATCTGTTTCAGAATATAAAAATATGTTTATAAATTTATCAGTCTTTAGGTGAACTAGGTGATATCCCCTAGGTACGGACTTTACTTCTGGTTCTCTGGATTTTGGACAAACATGTTAGGCTAGCTTACTGGCTGCGTCTCTTGTCACCGAAAGTGCGGAAAATATTAATTCGGAAAATCTTTCTCGAACAACATACACCTCCATAAGACACCTCGACAAGATGTCTTGAGAACAGATTTATTCAACGGATACCGTCGTCATTATAAACAGTTCAAGATAAGAACCTTTCAAGCATCGAGCCAACATCCCATTATGCCGGAGACCGCGGAGTTTCTCACGAACCATTTAGGGGCTCTCCTAGACCGGAACGCCACAGGCATTCATGCTTGCGGCTCTTGTAGCCATGTGTTTTTTTTTAAATCAATTAGGTATGTCCATTTCTTACGCCCACTGGGTAAATTGAACGAGTGTGATCACATTACATGAAACTAATGAAGCAAAGCAACATCATTGATGAAGCGATAAAAGTGACTTTCCGCCTGGCGCAAAAGGAAACTTCAATACTCTGGGTATATTTCTATAGAATTAGATATTTAGAGAAAAGAATTACAGAAATGTTGGCATGCCATTCGAGAACCGGGAGCCAACAGTCAAATCTAGAAATTATAGCGGTCTCTGAATATATCTATTTAACTGAAACATTTCATGAGCTGACACATTTATTTTGATTCCACCTCAAGTATACATAGTTGACACCACATTATCGGTAAAGGAAGACGCCAAAGCAAATTTGAAAGAAGTAAATCCGGAATAATAGGTGTTACGAATACAACAATAACTGATGTCAGGATGTCCGATACCTTGAGACTATCAAATCGCTAATGCAAATACTACATATTTCAGTTCATAAAATTCATATTGGCATGTCCTTATCACAAACCTGTCATGTTGAGCATTTGTAAAAATTTGCCGTCGAATGCGTCAAAATGGCTTCCTAATGAAATGATTATATTTCACACTGGAGTTCTCACAACCAGTTATTTCGAGCACCAAGCGTGTGCGTGCAAGATATTGTGAATTTTTTTAAATCAATACTTGTCCACTTCGTCACGTCACGTGTGAACTAAAGGAAATTTACTCCAAAAATAAAAACATGAGCTACATATTTTGCGTTTCAAGATGTTGTTCCTTCAATGAATGGACACCGGGAGGCGGGGAATAGGTAACGAATAAGAACTAGGTTTTAGGTGACTTGTAAATTCGTTTCACCATTCAATTCTACGTCCATTGAAATGCAAAATAACTTACCGCCAAATGTCAATTCAGTAAGCAACAAGATTCTTTAGATAGTAACAATGTTAAAAACACGAATTTCGACCTCTACATATATACGTAAATTTTACTCTTTCTGATGAGAATTAAATTTTCTACGTGCACCTCCTCTCCTAGCCAGGTAAAAACATATGATGCTGCAATTAAATATGCACGGGGCGGCAGGCCGGTAGAAGATAGACGGCCGCCGATCGCTGCTCTTTGTCTGAGAGGTTTTATAGGCAAATTTCACAGCGTAAAAAAAAGACACGTGTAACTTGGAACACGGAATTGAACGCATCGTTAATATTTACGACAGCATTTCCATCAAGTCCGAGAGGCCGCAAGGCGTTTTGTGCGATCGCTGAGAAGAGATATGGTAACATCTGGTCCGTCAGTCTGACTGACCTCGGAAGAGCCGTGCTTTCGTTTTAATTAACACGCGGAATACAAACGCGTTAATGAGAAAGTTTCTTTGCTTGCGGCCGTACGTGAAGAGATGTGCGCTGTAGTATCTAACGGAAGAGATACGATTTTGCCAAGACAGAAGAAATTATACGTAAGAGAATAACTACTTAAGTATTTGTTATCACAATAGATGCAAATCCTCATGTGTCAGCTGAAACAGCTAGATCTAAGGCAGTCTAACTTATTGAAAACATGACTGAAGATTTAGCTGTATCACTTCAGTTTAACAAATTTCTTGAAATTATAATATTTATGAAAATTAAACTAAATACACGCTTAAATGACAGAATTAAGGTAAAACTAGCAAAAGTGACTACAACTCACAGTTGTCAGACGATAAACTCATCGTTCCCATAAACACATTAGTCACTGCACTGTGCACTGCGCCAAAACAGAAGACCACAAATTATGGTCCATTCAATGTTGTATGTACAGGAACCTGAGATAGCAACGGTCCGCCCGTGCCGGCACGGTGGAACGAACTGCGCAGACGGATGCCAAGCGGTTTTAAGTTAAGAGCGAGCCGTTTTTCCCACAATCATTGTTGGATGCAATTAAGTTGCGATGAGGAACGAAATTTAAATGGAAGAAAACACGAGTGCTCCGCGAAGAATCGCGGTTCAGACTGAACTTAGCCATGGCTCGGATGGAGTAAGTCAGTATAATAGATACCACATCGCATGGTGTACTATGAACTGAAGTACAACTCAGTACAAGTACAAAGATGAGGCCTTAATTGGAAGGTTCGATCGAGGCGCGGTGACTCTGGGGACATTTCAATGGCGTGTTTTGTTAGGGAGCTCAATGGACTGGGATTATACTGAATTATATCAAGCGGTAAGTAACTTTCCCGGTATGAAATTAGTTCAAAAGCATAGCAACAACTTTAGGTCCTAGTGGAGGGAAACGTTGTGCAGTTGACCGCATAGCTAACTTCACAGCGATAGAGTTACTAGAAGGCTGGAGTGCTTCTGTTTGAAATTACGCTTGAGTGAATCCATTTTGTTGATCACTAATCCAATTGGCTCTTACAATTTACGATCTCCACCACGAAGCGTTGAAACGAAATAATTCAGAGCTGCTACCTACATTGTATTTTGATGTCATTATTGGATGTGCTGTGGATTTATCGTTTTATTTTTGTTTTATGAGCTTGAGCACAAAATTCATCTCATAAAAATATCTTTAGATCTACAAAACAGATTAATAATACTTTGTGATATATCAACGAAAATTAAGGAAGGTAAGAAAAATATGGCAATAAGGTCAAGACAAAATTCAAATATGATCATTGCAAACAGTAATTTAAGTAGTGTCAATACCTACTTTCGCCCTCTCCGTTTCATTCAAGCAGATACAATAAACTCAAAATTCAAAACTTACAACCATGTTAGTTCCACACAACAAAATCTGCATCTCACACCCAACGCGGATTATTCACCATTATTTTAATTGATTTCATAATACGAGCCATATGTCACGAATAGGTACACGCGCGCGTCCGCGATCGACAACCGCGAGTGACTAAATTTATAATTTAGTCAGACAGAAAGAAACTGAGAAGCGATCGCGTGTCTATGGTAGACTAGCTATTATGGAACCATATGGATGAAACAGACAATGTTGAGAGAATAATATATAATTTTCCTGTCGTCGTAGTAATTAATTTCAGCTCTGAAATTAAGTGAACTGTGAGGAATATAGGTAATTTTATTATTTTCTCACACTTCGCAATTTCGACAGAAATTATAAAAACTAAAAGGTAGCTTTCAGTCGGAGGCGTATTAAGTGAAAAACGCGCCAAGAATGCATGGATGTATAGCATAATATGTATCAAATCAAATCAAATCAAAATATACTTTATTGTACACCATAAAAAGGAACACAACAGGCGAGTTTAATGCAAAGTAGCATTCTTTACTAACTAACCTTTGGGATGTGGAGAAGCTGATAGGGCGGACAATGCAGTGCAAGAGAGAAGCTTGAAAAATAAAACTATTAAATAAATGGACACAAACAATAGGTACATAGATACATACATAAAATAAATACTATAAGGTACGTACATATTATATTTATGCATAAACTACATATACATATGTAAACATATATTTTATAATATAAAACCATCTGAATAAAAGTTCCAAGAACGTAATTAAGGGAAATTTATATTTATGTATGTAGTGGTTAATTTATACTTTACGAGTATCATTATGCGAATTAATTATTTAGCCTCATTTTCTTGATATACAATTTTATTGTTAGATTTAATTAGAGCACTTATTTATATTATTATTATATTCCTTAGTAATTATAAAATTACAATAATCTATTTATTTCTCTAAAACGCGTCATCTAAGCTGCCTGAAAATTTGTATCTAGGTCACGTGCGAACGACTTATTGACATAATTATGTTTTTTTAACTAAGTATAATGATTTTTAAGTGCAGTTGCAGATAAAATTTCCTAAGATAAAATATAATATACCATTGAGACAGCAAAAATTTGTTAACTTATTGAGACAAGTAAAATCGTTCTTTACTCAGTTACATTTAATTATTTCATACAATGCAATTACGAGTAATACTATTCTACTAGACATGTCAAGTGAGAAACCATAATTAAAGGAAGAATAAAAAGTTGCAATTACGTAAGTAAATCAAATTACTCCAAGCTCTAAAACCTATGCAATTACAACAATTTTTCCTTAACAATTAAAAGCTGTTAAATACAAGATTAATGCATTAATTACAAAAACACTCGGTGAAGAGGATAAACTTCATATAAATGATAATATTACTTCATGGCATTCGCTGTTGAAAAGATCTCTCCCTCCAGCGTTGCCTTGGCTTGCACGCATTTTTATTTAGGTTTCCGTACCTCGTATATGCCCGTACCCGTATGGAAGCCTATTCACTAAGCCTACGTCCCGCCGTCTGTGTCTGTCTGTATGTCTGTATGTCCTGTCTTTATCTTTGGGACCGATATAGCTAACCGGTTTTACACTCACAGAATATGTGTTATTTATTAGTTATTACAGTGTATAAAATAAAAAGTCGAAAAAGTAAAAATTAAGGGGGTCCTCATATAAGTATAAATAAAAATGTTCCAACGTTTTTTTTTGCGATGCGGAAACCTTGGTGGGCGATTTCGACTCGCACTTGACCTGTTTTTGAGTTATTATTTCTTATCGCGTTGCTATTGTTTAACAGTGGGTGACAGTGGTCTACTTATTCTGGTTCAACAGTATCTACACAAAACATAATATATTCATCTTTGTACGGATACTGGAGTGTTTCCCACGTCGATGTAGCGTTTTGTATTACTCGCGTAACTTCTGTTTAATTACTTCTAAAACTAAACATTCGAACTTTTCTACAGTGTTCTGTGTCTTTATGTCTATACATTCATCGATGTTATACATAAGTATTATAGAGTATTTATTAAACAACCAAAAAATTAAGATACAATAAAAATTAAACTAATTATCTAAGCTAAACTAATATAAAATATAACTAAGTTAAAAACTAAAATTAACCTAAAATTAAAACTAACCTAAAAAATATAAAATATTTCGTCCAGCCCGTCCTCCGTGTCCTGTCCGCCAACCTTTATAATTTATTAAATTATTGTTTTATAATATCTAATCAGTACGATCGTGTTCTCAGTTCTTACCGTTGTTATTGACCTTTATCAAAATTTACAATAGCAATTGTCTACGTAAGAAAAAAATCATTCTTACATATTTTGCACGTAAATAAATTCTTACATGTTTTCTTCCATATTTATCGGCAGTTCTCTTGCAGCGATAATTCAACTGTTGCGTTATCTGGTTCTGGTATGTCACGGAAAATGGGATGGTAATTATTGTTATTAGCTAGCAAAACAAGGCTCCCAGTAAATATATGCATACTACTGACTTGTCAGTCAAACAAAATACGCCAAGCAAGCACTATCATTGGCTAAATTGGAACAAGGAAACGAATACGTGTGATTTCCCTACGAGATTGTTTTGTGTTTTCAGCATTGACATATTATGTCAGTCAATGATTTTCACTTCTTCTCAGTTACTACGTTCAGTTACGATTTTTAACGATTGTCTTTTTAAGAAATTTTGGCCATTAGTGAAGATTCATGGTCATTTGCGGCCAAATAAAATGAAAAACATTCTTACTGAACGCAGAGTCTTGAAAAACACAAACAAAAAACATATACAATATACACATATCCGGGATATTTCAGAAACAGGAAATTTGATAAATTTAATGTAAAATATAGGATTGTCACAGGCTAATTAGATTTTTCTAATGAATTCTTATGAATTGCACTGAAACATATTTTATATAGGGATGAGGGAGTGTTAGAAGATATTTCATATTAACTGGTAGGAGTATTTTGATAGGTAATGTTAACAGAGGAGAAGTTTTGTTCTGTAGAGGCAAAGTTTTTTTTAAGTCAATGTGTAGAGGACATGAGAAGAAGATGTGATCGAGGTCAGCTTCTCCGAGGCCATATTCACATATGGAGGAGTAGGTATCTAATGTGCAACGTTGCCAAGAAAACTGGGGTACAAACAGTACAACAGTGACCTATTATAGGCGCATAGACGACAGATAATAGAGGTCTCCTTTTTAGGGTATAACAGTTCGTTATTTATTATTGTTTAGTTTTGAAGTTTGACAGCCGTCAAATGATCAACTTTTTTGACGTGTGGCAGTTATATCAGATGAAAAAAATCTAAATTAAATCATTGTTTTCATCTGACGCGAAAGTGAATGAATAAAACGAAATTTCTATTGCACTGATAAATAACTAAACCACAAGCACAGAACTCTATTGTTGTAGATTTTTACATGTTATTATAGCCATGAATTTTTTAAAATAAAAAAAGAACACCGACTTACGACCTTTTTCTATGCAAAGCAGCCAGCTATGGGTATCGTCTTAATTGAATTTCAATCCCCAGGAGGAATGATCAAATAGGTTGTAGTATGACAGCTTTTAAATTATCGCGGTCAATTGTTTTAACGTTTGACACACCTATAAAATCGACATAATCGCGAGGAGCCGACTACAATAACGGCTAACGGTCTGCCACCAGTCGGTGGCAGATCGCAACGCAACCAACTCTGCGACCTAAATCCGAACCATTGTCTTGCGTTGTGCTCTCTCTATGGTAATAAACGCGGCAGTTTCAACTGCTGCACCGGATTCCTGGAAGTGCGGTACCGGTTCCAACTGGATTTGTACGTGTTTATGGAACTAATTGGGTCGGTTGAATGAACCTGTGTCGGCTTAATTACAGCTATATGTATAACCGTACAAGGTCGAATAGTCAAACCTGTCTGGATTATGATGGCCGTTCAGAGCGAAGCGCCTTATATACATATAATCAACCGCACCACCATTTTCCCTCGTCTATTCAGTGTGGCCGCTATAACATTTTCTATTTTATATTTTGCAAACACATCCGCCATTTTCTATTTTATATTTTGTAAATGGGTCGTTCTTCTTTTTTAGCTACAATAGCCTGTCCTTCGTCTTATTATGGCATCTCATTAGAGTATTGATATTTTCGGTTTTATAATGTTCGAATAATCGTCCATATTTTTCTATCTATTAATATTATGTAGTCTTTCAGTTTCTCTAACCAGCATTTTTTTCAAACGTTTGTTTTTTTAGAATGCCGTGACAGAGTGGTAAGCCAAAATGTGGTCTACGCTGAAAAAGACCACTCTGTCACATTATTAAAAAAAAACACAATAAAAAAAAACAGTATTGGCCGTAAAGGAAACTATAATTAGTTCTAATAAAAAAACAAATGCAATTTTTTTTAAATCGTACACTGAAACCACAATAATTATCGATAGTTCAAAAACTTCGGACTTGCCAACTGACAATAGGAGCGGGGCGTGCATGCGGAGGGTGCATGTTTAGGTTAGGGCAATCCCCTTTTCCGATACAGCAGTACCAAAAATCGATTTCTGTTGATTGATGTTTCTGGTGTGAGTTTGGAGGACGTACATAAGTTCGGTACTAGCGGTAGAACGTCACTACACTCCACGCCTAGTCAGGGAAGCCATCGAAATCACCAGGCACAGAAATTTCAACAGGGACGACAGTATGAATTTATCACCTTCTTGGCTGCCCGTGCTGTCACAGCACACATCTTCAAGATCTTCCGCCAAGCCAGCGTCTGAAGACAAAGTGAGTGTTGTGTGCAGCCGGAACTTCGTACGATGTATGGATCGCGATCTGACACCGCTGCCGAATATTGTGCAACCTACCCACAGCTACAATCTTCGAAAAAGAGCAGTTTGACGTCTGGTACAACGGACACCAGACGTCGGCTCCAGGAATTCCCGCACTTCCGAAACGTCGACTTATGTAAGTCTTTAGTACCTACTGTTAATCCGGAAACTTAAAATGAGTATAATTTACATGAGGGGCAAAGGCGGACTTATCCCCTACAGGGATTTCTGACAGTCAGTTTCACGTCACAAGCCACAATGTCACGTCACATAATATTTGTTTGTACTTTATTCTGCGTCATTCTTTCTTTCATACAATCTGTTACTAGCATTGACGCCAACAGAATATCAAAACAGCTTTTTCGGACGAACTTACTTACATAACACAGCTATAGCTAAACATTTTCTGAGTAACACTAAAATATGACAGCTACTAATTGTCCTATTTCTGAACTTCTCTGTAACACCATGGTTCCAGCAAGCTACAATAAATAAACAATACACGAGAAATGTTAAGTTTTTCATCAGTTCTGCGAACTATTGAAAGCCACGTCACTGAGTCCCAATTCAATCCAACCAGATCGTTGGCGCCACTAAAGTAAGTAGACTTCAATAGAAATGTTTGTAACATTAACGCTTTTGAAATATTCCGCATGTCTACCTACACAAAGGAGGTGTTGGATTGAGTTAACGAAAAGAACTAAGAACATGCGCTTGGATTTCTAACGGTGGCACAGCACTAAAAGAGTATTGTGTTGTGTGGGATCAGTACTTAAAAAGAAAAGCCCCATTGCATCTCTCCCCGTGCACGTCGTAAAAGGCGACTAAGGAATAAGGACGACACGCTAGCCACCTCTCACGGCACGGCCCTTCCACGAGTCATACAGCAGGTGGTTCTTCGTGCCTTACTTGCTGCTTGATAGTTGTCTTGTCCTAATACTTACCTAAGGCTAAATGTAGTGGTCGATGTTGTGATGTAATTTACAAGAGTACTTGCAGCACAACACCGACTACTCTGCTTACCCCGATTGTCGGGATACAGCGTGTGGTATGTATGTATGTATGTAACACTAAGAGAGCTTTAAACAACATTTTCACAACATTCAACAACTGAGAATTAGAAATTCACAGCGGAAAACAAAAAAACAGAGAAACATGTTTTTCCAGTGATTATATCACTGGAAATGCCGTGCTTGGCTGATGTAAGAAATGAGCTCTAGTCATCATTGATACAATAATTTGATGATGATGAAGATAAACCTACATAGTAGGTGATTGAGCATGTATTTATTGAGATAGAACCAGAGGCGTTCAACCACGTTCAACGTTGGGCATCAAACACAAAGGGAGACAAATTCTAAAAGAAACGAACAGCCGTTCACAACGACGCGTACGAATATCACAAAGCCCCACCGCAAACATACATCAGCAGAAAACAATATAAATTAACACTGTCGTATGACGTAAATAGCTTTGAAGTTGTGTTTTCTTTTTGGCATGCGACCGTACCAGCTGTTACAACAGCGGATCACAGACTGTTTCCGCAGTTGTGATTTGTTTCTTGTGTTTTTTTTCTTCTGTTTAAACTTCGGCGAGTAGGTGAGCGGTGCGATTTGTTAAGAGTGACGCTGATGTTACTCGTTCCCAGAAAACTACATTAGTGTAAGCTAATAGATCCAGTAACCGGTCATCTTAGACCAGTATGATATGAGTAAAATGATAAATTGGTAATCACATCATTATATTTAAAACTTTACAATGAAATCTAAAAACCTGAAAAGATCTGTCTGGTGATTTAACTGGAATTACGTAGTCAAGGCTGCTTGTCGCCAAGAAACCTAGTTTTATGTAGATTCTGGTTGCATGTATTGCCCTTACCAATGTTTATTGTATGAAGTCCAGAATGTGTGACTGTTCAAAGGCCCACCAAAAAATCGTGTGATGCATTATTTTGCTCCAACATTGGAAGTCGATCGTTGGATCGTCGGAAGCTTTGATGAGATGATCATCAATTCGTTCAACGCTCGAAATGCTGGCATGCCGGAAATAGTCATAGATAAGATAAATCGATATTCGGACGATCCGGCAACATGAAAAATAGATCAGATATCTGACACAGATCACAAAATGACGGAAATACTGATATGCATAAAATAAGTCCAAACTAGAGAGAAATAAACGTTTATTTTCCCTTAATAATACAGAACACATAATAATGGGTAACAAACATACAAGGTGAGAAAAAAAAGGGGGCCAGCCAGTAATTGAGCCGTTTCTTAGTGCTGCATACTGCATTAAAGTCCTTTATTTAGATATTTATTATTCATATCATAACGTATCGTCAAAACCATCAATTTTCAAAGTAAATCTGAAAGTCCTATCCACTGATCAAGTAACTAGAGGTGAGAAAGTTAATGGAAAACCAATTCCTCACAATCACACATGCTTACGGCAGTCTCATTAAAGAAACATTTGCATATCCTTTGTATTGTAAAAAGTCCACCCACACGCGTCACATCATTATCTGACTGCTTGCAGGGTCTTAACACTTGACTGTTTACGCAGCACATGCAAATGCGAAGATCACGGCAAATGAAATCGTTTAGAAGTAAAAATAGCTGAAAATACTTATGCAAATTATGTGGTCATATGACTGCAAATAGCCAGTTTCAGTCGCTTCGAAAACAGTGTTTGCAATTTGTAACATTCTTTGCAATTACGATAAAGCTGTAAATTATACCAATGCTAAAACAGATAATGAGTTGTTGTCAAAATGTTCTCATTACTTCCCTGCGAACTCGCATTTAATTTGTTGAGGTGTTCAAGCAAATCAGTCAGAAAATGTAATTGTGGATAATCTATTAGAAAAATTATGCTGGCTCTTTTCTTCAGCTGTTTTCATGCAAATTTTGAATGAGTTACTTAGAATTCTCGGCACACTTGGAAATCACTCGCGGCACTCCAGTTGAAAACCCCTGGTCTAAAGGTGCATTTGTTCCGGCCAGGCGTTACGGTCATGGTATGGGGGAGGTGGGTCGAAAATTGGTGAATTTTCCGTTACGTAATAAACGAACGTTCCCCTAGTGAAGATGAATTTCGACACGATTAGCCCTCATTACGCACCGCTATGACAGGTCGTGTCTTAAAGAGGTCTAACCGGAGGTCGATGTGATTTCTGATGAAAAGCGAGAAACCGTGATGCATTCGTCATGGAGTGGTTCAATTCGTCATGGTGCAAGAAAATTAGAAAAAAATAAGCTCCATGATTGTGTCCTTATTTCATAAACTCTTGCGAAATTCCAAATATTATAAAATGTAAATGGTAAAAGGGTCGTTCTTCTTTTTTTTTACCTACAATGAATCGAAGTTTTTCCGTTTTTTTGGGTTTTTGAACTATCGATAATTCTGGTTTCAGTGTACGATTAAAAAAAATTGCATTTGTTTTTTTATTAGAACGCCAATACTGTTTATTTTTTTAAATAATGTGACAGGGTGGTCTTTTTCAGCGGAGACCACATTTTGGCTTACCACTCTGTCACGGCATTCTACGAAAAACAAACGTTTGAAAAAAATGCTGGTTAGAGAAACTGAAAGATTACACAATATTAATAGATAGAAAAATATGGACGATTATTCGAACATTATAAAACCGAAAATATCAATACTTTAATGAGATGCCATAATAAGACGAAGGAAAGGCTATTGTAGGTAAAAAAGAAGAACGACCCAAAAAACAATAATAAAATGTATTTTGAGGAAAAACAGTTTCCCGAAGACGCCGCCGCGCCGTACGTCGTGTACCTGCCGTTACCTGTAGGTTGAATGCCTGTACACAATACTAACCTTCATATGAAACTCGATCTTGTGAGAGTAGGCTTCGTAGATCGGAGCCAACGTCATCTTGTGATAGATGCTGGACACCGAGGAGGCCAGGCGACTCGCCATTATGGTATCTTCAACTTCTTCCTTCTCCGTGGACATGCACAAGTTGATCCATTTAACGGACGAGTACGCCGCGCGCCTCGTCATTGGTTTCTATACTGTCCAGATTATCAGAATCTAAGTAGTTCCGAAACTCACAAGTCTATAGTTCACGATCGCGCACAACACTCGTGTCGTGCGTGACTACCGAGTTAGAAGCGAAGCACTACTCGGCTAAAAATGCCAGAATACGTGTGGCGCTCCTCGCGAGTATTCGCGATATGCGCCTCCAGAGATGAGGTCGGGAGTGTATCTAGATCGACCTCCGAAATCGTTCCGGTGGCACCGAGTTCACTTTGCTCAATATCGTCGACTCCGACTTTTATCGATACCGTAAAGCTAACACTTTATGCGCCTTCGGTATCGAAGTACAAAAATTATCTTCGCTAAAATATATTTATATCTTAGCTTTATGGCTGTTTTATCGCTTACGGACAGATATTCAGCCTCTAAAGGTTCGTCCGAAGTCGGATTACCTTTCGAAATCGCTTTTGTATTTTACTGCAAATTGATTCTGTTATTTAATTGGAGGTTCCAGTTAATTCGCAGCCTTCTTAATATTCAGGTCGGGTACGTCGAGACTGCCGCTAGTGCCGTATAACTTTACACCGAGGCGGCAGAGAACACGCCACACGTACATTTTCACTGTCCAGAGTGCGGCGGACGCCGATTGATCCTTCTTCAGTCCTTAATTGGATTACTGGTTAGTTCGTCTTTAATTGGCACAACTAACCGGCAATCTCGTAACAAAAACTGCGATCCGGGTAGCAATCAATCGCTCCTCAATCGCTTTTCAGAAGACTTCCTCATCTTTGTTCGCGTCGGATTTTTTTTTATTACACACCCGACCGAGCGCTGATTCTGTACGACAAGAAAAAAACAATCTGTAAAGCAATCGCTTCAGGAGACGTCGAACGCACTCGAAGTTCGCTGTCGAGCACAAATTATTTCATCACTGGTATAGTTCAACAAACGAGTGCAACGCTACGCGCAGCGCAACTGTTGCTCAGTCTATGGCGTCACCATTTCTATAAAGATTGTTCTGTTTGTTTCAGACGCTGGACACGCGAGTCGTATTTACGAGAGGTCTTCGCTCCATCGTGCATGCGGATTGTTATCTGGTGAGGCGTGCGTTACCGGCGCCCAACGTGCGCGAACTGTCTCTAAAGCGAGAAGTGAGCCAGTGCGCCAGGCCAGGGGAGTCGGCATCGACACCGACGATGAAGGCGCCGGCGGCGGCGGCTCCGCGCCCACGGCGGAGGAGTACGGAGCCTTACTGATGCGAGATTACCTCATTATCAGGCTCATTTGCGTACCGACACTCTCGCGCAGAGGTGAATAGTGTCGTGCGAAGTATCAGTTAGCACTCCCAAATACATCCTTGGGCATTCTAAGTCTTTTGATCGGAAATCTAATGACTTCGGTAAAGACGGGAAAGGTGCCACACGGCGCACCACTCACCAGTGATGTCACTATGCATGCATCGAAACAAAGTCATATTGAACTGTTTTAGAGTGTAACACGCTTAAAATGAGTAATACGAATGTTTCGGTATTTTAGTTTTCAATTATATTTTAATATTTGAAAGTGTGTTACCTATTCAATGGGTTTAAATGTGTTAAAGTGCTGCCGTTTTTTCTCAATGTTGTTACTTAATGTTTTTTTTTTGTAGTTTTTATTTTCTAACATTTTTATTATTCATAATATTACAAGATCAAGTGACAGAGTTTAAAATTGTTGTATAAAAGTACACAGATATAGGACATGAGGATTGACGAAAGGTTTCTAACAATGTAATACTGTCCGTATTTCTGTACCATCGTCGTTGAACGTGCTTGCGACTTGTGGGAGTTCATTAAGCCATGAGGTTTAGCAGATTTTTTTCATCATTATAATCAAAGAACTGAGCTTGGATTGGATAAGAGCAATGGATATTCTGATTCCCATGTGTATCTTCAGTTCATTATATTTTATATAACAGTAAATATTACACCAGGAACGGAACCATAAATACGTGTTTTTACTTTTCACGTAATGTGAGCGGTTTTATCTGGATTATGAACGTTGATATCGATCATACAATTCATCTCCACACTATCTCGCGAAATACGTCGTTGTCGGACGTTCTTGTTTGCTGATCCTGTTACTGAGTCAATTTGCAATACCCTCTCGACCACACATCAGATTTGCTATCGCGAGACTTTGCAACGGACAATCAAACCAATCCTGCTAAGTTTACGGTTCATATTTCCTCGGAGACTCCACTAACAGTAACGAACATGATCGTTTGATACCTTATCTTTTCGATTTGCATTGCACGATGCTTTGGTCGGTGCATCAGCACTTGAGGCCGTCGCGGTATTGGCACAGGGTTTAAAGTCTTGTGCCTCGCCAGAATTAACAATACGACTGTGGCGATAGACGACAGTGGATAATGCATTGGGAGCATTATTAATTCTCGACCTGCTCAATATGTTAAGTGCGCGATGAGTAATATGAGCGCAGTTCTAGCGTTTAAATATTTAAATTGGAGGTGTTCTGGCAGCCAAAAGTGTCAACTGAGATAGACAAATGAAGTCAAGCCTCCGAACATAATTCTCATTAGATTCGCGGATCAGCTGTGCCGATTTTTTCTCGTATTTTTTAAAATTTATTCAATCCGTACATACATTCCTGACATTGTTTACAAGATATTTGTTGAATTGAGCTTACCTAGAATTGTGAACTCTTTAGCTGCCTCCAATAATTTCAAATGTCGAATGAATTCAACAACGGCTGAAGAGGCGGAGGTGTCTCAAGATAATATCAGTATCATCTTCACCACAACCGCATCACATAATATTTCCTATACGGCCATGCAACGTAATATTATTATAATATTTTTATTATAATTTTTTTATTCTTATTTGACAATACTACATTGTAGTATGTATACTTATTACTAACATTATTGAGTTGATACAAATGACGTATCAAAAATTTGACAAAGGCTCTTTACACCTGATCCACTTAATTAAGTCCTTGCAGTCAGAACTTCAAAAACAAAACCAAAATCTGTTTTTGATCTTGCTCTCAAGCTGTATTTTCAATCGACTGTAGGCGGTGTTATTATGTGGATAGTCACTAAATGATTGTAAAAATGACTATGAAAAAAAAACCCTGCGAAGTTTCTTACCGGTTCTTCTTCGTGGGTGTTATCGAATCGGATAGAACAAATTGTAACAAATTCGAGTACAGTCATGCTGTCTAATGAATGCTTAATAAACAATATACAACAACAACAATATACAATATACAAACAACGCCGGCCGAGGACGCGGCGTAATGCATCATCGTTGACTTGATGGCTGCAAAATTAATCGTCTGCGTCAACAATGTTGCATTGTGCGATCATCATTGCAGTGTTGCGCAATCCTCGATGGTTAATTTATTACGCTCATTTTCGCAAATTAAAGTCTTCATTTGTAGATTTTTTTTAAGTAAGTAGTTGTTGTTTAGGCAGTACTATGTTTTGTTTCCTGATCCTGAAGTTTTATAAAAAAGAACAGTGTTATTTATTTTGCTTTGTAGATTTCTCACGTTTATCTCAGCCACATTATTTTTTCGCATGAGATGGTGTTCATTTCGGTATTTTCACTTATTTATAAAATCATATTCTTAGAGAAACTAATTTTAGGAATAGCTCTTCCTTGAAAAGTTAAAAGCTGGACTAAAACATCTCAATGTGTGAACAATGTTCACATTTACTTCCTTTGAACCGCAAACGTTTTTTTAGGAATTCCCCGCATAGTTAACTATTACTAGTCTTCAGGCAGGAAAATTAAATCTATTTATAGCAACCAATATACATTTTCCTTGATGATTTATCATCATAATAATATGCGAGATCAACCTAGGCTATTTGAATTAAATTTTGTTCAAAGTATTTAAGATGGTCAGAGTACAGTCTGAGTTAAGATGTTTTCAAAACCAGATTCTGTTCTGTAGGACACGTTCTCCACAATTGGTCCATATGCAGTTCATTGTACGTCGGATTAAAAATGAGGTAAGTTAGATAGAACGTTATACTCCGCCACGAGTAAACTTCATCGTTGTGAAGTTAGTGTAAATGCTTAGTATTAGGTACTGCCTAATACGCCTTTTGTGTTCGCGCAGAGTTGCATCTAACATGGAGCTTGGATTACAAAACATTCTTAGACAATCAGTCGATTCAGCATTTGTAGCCCTGCGTGACTTTGGACGAATGTTTTTGAATGAAAATGGAACACTGACGCACCTTCCAACAATAGTCTGGCAGCAGTTCAATGCGACACACCATGTTAGGTCTCCTGCCATGTTGAGACGTCTCGCATCCAGCGAGCTAGACAATTGGGAACCAAAACACCTTGGTTTGCCTTTGACTTCAAAATCGTTTAAGGCAGAAAGTGACACTCCCATTAGATGAAATCCACCACTCCTTTAAGCTCCAATAGAATAAGAGTCGAATTATACATATAGGGGTGTATTGGATTGGAACATGGGACACGTAAGTCGGAGTGATAATCGTCATGCTAAATTGAGCTATGGTTCAACAAGTTCTTATTCTGAGGTAAATATTGACGAAAACGAAAAGATACCATTCAGCAAAGGCAGTAATCATTCTGATTTCAGACACGAAACTATAGAACAAGGCTAAAAAACAAAGATTATATAATTTGCCACCTAACAATGCAGCAAAAATCTGGAACGCTTCCTGTAAAGCAAGAAACGCGAAAGACATGTAAAGAAATAAGCGAAAACCACCCAGAAATGCAGCAATCTCTTTGGATGCTTTCGCCAGCCATTGATGTATATTTAGAGATATGCCCATCCCATACATTACTCCCGAAAAAATTTGTTCTCGACGAGAACTGCATAAATTGCAGATTTCACGGACAGCCGCTTCATACGGCGTGTGCAGCGCGTGTTGAGCGTAAGTCTTACTGTACCGAGTCTGTGGCGCAAAAGTGCGTGTGTTCAGCATGCCCGGTTGCTGTTACAAGTATTGTAACAGCTCAGATCGAAATTACGTAAAGAATGGCGTCTCCTTCCATCAGTAAGTATTTATTTTGCTGGTTTTTTTCTCAAATTTTATGTTAAACAGATTTTTGTATACGTAATTAATATAAAGAGCGAACGAGAAAGAGTAAAGCTGTGTTTTATGCAAGAGTAACAGTGACAAACGTTGTTGTTTGTTTCGCCTGAGCATGTTATGACGTGTTAAGAAGCATGCTGACTTGTGTGACGTAGCTATCGCGTTCTCGTTCCCACTTGCCTACTGATCATAAGAGTGAGCGGAAATACGACAATCGCGCCGATGGGCGAGCGATGACAACTTTCTCGCTCACTCTTATCATCTGTAGGTAAGTGAGAACGCGACAGTAACGTCGTAGGGATCGCGTCACGTGACAGCATGGCGGTGTGTAAAATGCAAACACGAAAGTATCTCGTGGCAGGAGGCGCGGCGCGCTCCGATGCCCGCCGTTTACGGACATGAAACGACTATATGATGTAAGTGTGTGCTTGTGTGAGTATCACAATACTGTGTGTGAATGCACGCACACTTGTTAAGACGAAACGTAGTACAGGTTAAATCGCGCGACGTTCGATCTATAAAATTAAACATCAATGTCGCCAGCGATTTACCGAAAACAGCTGAGTTGGGCCTACGTGATGTCCCCGCCCACAAGAGGGACGACACACGCCATATCGGAAATAGTCTCCGTGTCGGGAATACGTCGATTACTATAATGATCTATTGTTCCCTTCGATTGACGTCAGTTGAGGCAGCGAGAGAGAGAGAGAGAGAGAGGTTTGCGATTTTTTACGATTGCGAGTAGGGTTATTGATTGTTGACAGTTTATTATGGGTGCGATTAGTAACAACAATGTAGATGACATGTCATACATGTGTTTCTTAGATACATTGATGGTCCTTTGTAGTGGTAGTTGGTACGCAAAAACAAACGGAAAGAAATTTTCTGAAGAATTAATCGGAAAAGCGCTTCCCAGCTACGTGCATTGACGTTGCTACTGCGAACACAAAACAATTTGGAATATGAATTAGCATATTTTAATGTAATCACATTATGTTATATTTCGATAAAATTAATTAATTTGAGACTTTTTGAATGAATAATTTTATAAACATAATTTTTTTCCGTCACTTTAGTGAGGACAATTTATTGAGTTCATATTACCTTCGTATGGGCCTGTTCCACAGAATACTTGATAGGTACTATCGCCTGTTCTTACATAGTAATACGAGTATAATGTCAATGGCTGGCTGGCTACGTGTGAACAATTTGTAGACCTTGTGGTTTCGAATTTATTTGGCACCAGTCACCAGACATCCTGGACACCGAACGCCTACTGGGAATAAGGTTTTACATAAGCGTCGAGAAACTTATTTTTTTATGGAAACTGACACGGGTGAACTAGGTGCCATGTCAGTGCTTCCCTTCATTTCGTGTCGGCTACACTGCGGACGGAAAACACGATCTATTTACATAGCCGTTTCGACCGACGTTTCATTCTGTGCGGTGGTAGCAACCCGGGCGAGCTAAACCCTACCACCTAGTAAGGTAAAAGACGGGAAGGGACCTACGGTTTTACGTAGAATCCGAACCACGGTCGAGCGGTCACCCATATCCCATATTAGGGATAAACCCTACCACCTAGTAAGGTAAGACCTACAGTTTTACGTGGAATCCGAACCACGTTCAGCCTCCAACGGTCGAGCAGTCACCCATCCAAGTACTGACCGCGCGACTGAGCTACTGAAGCTGACAAACCTCAACAAACAATTGTATTTGCACAAGATAAATTTAGAACACGATCGATACAAGTAAGTGATCTATAATTAGTAAGAATATTGTCTTTGGTGTGCTACCACGCTTCATTTTCTGAAGCATTTCGATTCATGGCGGACTAATTCAAAGGATCTCATTACAATTTGTATCTTATTATCATAGCAACACGGAACAAAGAACACTGGCTCGTGTTCTCTAAGAAAGAGCTCGACGTGCGTGAGTCCGTGACAAACTTTTTGTACAATTTTCCTAGTTTATGTATTGATTGCTATTTCTATCATAATTTGTTTCTCGTTAAATCAGAAATTGGATGTCGTGACAAGAGCTTGTAAAAAGGTTTTCTCACGGATTAAATGATACTTTGAATAGGGCATATTTACAGAAGTTAATTGTAAGATAATAAATAAAAATCACATTCACGTCTTTTTTACAGTCGACAGAATGGAAATTCTTTCTTTAATTATTGTGAAGTAAAACGTCTGTTCCGCTGGAATTAATTCTGCGAATGCGAATATTCTCAGTTTAATCGTTTGTTTTGCGATGACAAAAATTTAAAAGAATCCTCTGATCTCAAACAATTGCCATATTTTTATATGATGTAAGTAAGCATGCAATAATCATAAGAAAAAGTCCAGAATCAATATTTATTAATATGACTTATCTTCTATATGAATTTGCATGCAAAGACGACTTTACAAATAAGTTCAAGACACGCAACATAAAGTAGTGTCGTTCGATATTACGTCAATTCACCATAGTAACAGAATGTACAGCTCAATGAGTTACATTACATACTTAGTTTATTACCGTTACATACTAAAGTAAGTTAGTATCTACGGTGCTGGTAGGTAAGGTAAGTACTATGCAAATTTCTCGTATTCCATCCACTCATGGCAGACGTAGATGTATTTCAAATTTGGATTTGGAATTCGTTCGTTTCCAAATACGAAATTTTAAAGCAAAACTTCGCGTTGCGTTGGTTTCAATCGCAGGTTTCAGTATTTGAAATGGAAATGGTCTTGTTTAGTAATTTTCACATATCTTGTAGCGTGTGGGGCCGGTACCTTAAAAGAATAGCCCCGCTGCATCTCTCCCCGTGTATGTCGTAAAAGGCGACTAAGGGATATGACTCCCTTCTTATATTACTAGGTGGTAGGGTTTAACCCGCCCGGGTTGGTACCACCGCACTGAATGAAAGGTCGGTCGAAACGGCTATGTAAATAGTTTGTGTTTTCCGTCCAGTTCAGTGTAGCCGGCACGACCGAAGGGAAGCACTGACGTGGCACCAAGTTCACCCGGTGTTATGGGCTGACATCACGGATGTTGTAGGTGATGTAGCCAAACGTGTCAGTTTCCATAAAAAAAAAAATACATTTTGTCACATCCCTATATACCGGGAGCCATTACAATGGTGTTCGTTCAAGTAAGTATTTCCTACAAAAATGCAGAACAATAATAATTTGTCTTCGGTTCAAATGCATTGTCCAATGATTGTTTTTACTATCAGCTGTTACAGACAACTGCTCCCTCAAAACAGCCTACAAAAGCAGGTGCGAGGCCACCTGTCGCAACGCTGCCGCTGGTGGATGTAGATATTTCGACTTCGCCCCTTAGAACCTAACCTCCCCTATTATTTCACACAGTCTGCGTTCAACGAGATTGTTATCGATGTAAATGTGATGATCACAGTGCATTAAAAATACTTCCCGAGTCTTGAATCATTAAGCAAAAATATAACAAAGAATATTAATTAGACTTTTCAATAATTTCTTAGGTCTACGAGTTTTAAGTAAGTCCGCTTTTCTGGTGAAAACACCTCGAAACTTACCGTGTAGGGCCAGTGCTTTAAAACAATAGCCCCACTGCATCTCTCCTCGTGTATGTCGTAAAAGGCGACTAAGGGATATGACTCCCTTCTTATATTACTAGGTGGTAGGGTTTAACCCACCCGGGTTGGTACCACCACGGTGAATGAAAGGTCGGGCGAAACGGCTATTTAAAAAGTTTGTGTTTTTCGTCCAGTTCAGGGAAGCCGGCACGACCGAAGGGAAGCACTGACGTGGCACCAAGTTGACCCCACGAACAAAAATTTTAATACCAATACACCACCGACAATATACACTATCTCAGATCGCATCTCGTTCCAATGTAAACAGTCACGTGCCAACTGTTGAAAGCAATCGTTCGCTTTGCATAGATAACATAAAAATCATAAATTGAAATGATAACGAGAATAAAAAACGAAACGTAACGTTACGCACATTGGACCAACAACTTGGAATTAAACACCCAGAAGCGGTATTATATACATTTTGTCTTGTTAGCGACATTTGGTCGGCGGAATACACTTCGTTTTAAGGTTGAAAGTTGCCCAGCGAGCAATGGAGCGAGCCATGCTGGGAATATCGCTACGTGATATGGTGCGTAACGAGGCAATCCGCCGACGCACCAAAGTAGTCGATATTGGACACCGGGTGGCTAAGCTCAAGTGGCACTGAGCTGGGCACGTTAGCCGAAGAGACGATGACCGTTGGAGTAACCGTGTCCTACACTGGCGGCCGTGGACTGGAAAACGGTGTGTGGGAAGACCACCCGCCAGGTGGGACGACGACATCAAGTACGTCGGCGGAAAGCAGTGGTCGCTTACACGCTGACTGACGTTCGTTTACAGGAGACAGAAGATACGTGAGAACAAGTACGAAGGAGATAGACTCGAGAATTGAGATTTGTAATTTCACCTGGGCGCACTTTTCCTTCAACTCCTCGGAAAGTCGATGCCTTGTTAAGTTTTTAATTTCCATGACCAAAAATAATAACTAGGAAATAACGCCAGACGTTGATTACACTTCAGATGCACATATTTACTCTAAAATCTCAGCGGCGCCAAGTCTTCCAGTGTTGACACTGAGAGGAGACAAATAGTAAGTATGTGATGTAACATTTAGGTTTTCAGACAGGTGAGACATGTCGATTTAGAGCAAGTAAATAGAGAAGTTTTCATTGCCTTAATTTCAATTCATGTTCAAAGAGATTTTTCATGTTAGTGTTAGTCGTACTCTAGTGTACCCGGAGTTTAGTGTTTCTGATTCTGATTTCAATAATGCCGAAAGAGAAAGAAAAACTAGGTTACGTTACATTGGAAAACAGGAGATCAATATGATATTACTGCATGATACGCCAGCTATTAATAAAAGTGAGACGAAATCGCAAGACTTTTTATTGAGGTTTACTCCTCAAGTTCAAACGAAAATATCAAATGCAAGTGACGTTGAAAGAGTTCAAAAGATTGAAAGAGTTAGACATAAAACAAAGAAAGAATATCTTAGTACCTATGTATTATTCACAATGCAACTAAATTTAAATAGAAATGAAGGAAGCAAACTTACCAGAATAGTCCTCGACGGTTTTCTCGCACGTAGCGACATATAAGCGCGATCCATGCTCACAGCAATGCTATCTCTTTTACTCTTGCACTGAAGCATTCTCTCTCTCTATCACAAGCTGTCAGTTCCAATTTCACTTCGGCACAGAGACGGTACGATTCTCACGGCGCTCATCCATCACTCACTTTATTGATGTTTAATGTTGATAAGAAGTCTTTGTCTTGTTTGCAGATAATACGACTGTGTTCATTTTGTTCACTTCACTCGGTAAACTGAATGACTGACGACTTTCAATTGTTTTTACAGAATCAATAGAACATCACGCACGCTAACCAACAAAACAACTGCGAATAAATACCACTCTTCTTTTTTAATGAATAATGGAAATTCAGTTTCATATTTTGTACAAATATGCAATGGAAAAAATCTGAACCCATCCTTTTGGCTTCGCCAGTCCAATACTTCGTTGTGAATGAAGCAAAACTTCGTTCTAAATAATTTTATATAGGTAATAATCAGTATGTGCGCGGTGGTTAACCTTTAGTGGTTCAATAAGCGAAGATACACAAAATATTTGCACGTTATAATATGTAAGGATAATCTTAAGAATACTCAACGAGCAGCGACTTCGAAACGTCAGACAGTCTTTGAAAATTCTACCGAATATGGTGTTCGAAAAAAAGGCGACGGAGATGGTCTTCGAAAAACGCGATGGAGCGCTAACGAAAATTTTTGACACTGAGCCAACTGAGCCGGCCGGCGAACGCGGCTACTCTGTCGCACCCACGATCATTGCGTCAATTAAAAACTTCCGGTCACTCAAACTAAATGCGCCGGCGCGGCGTATAGTCACACTCACTCGTGTCAGAGGGATTAAATTCCAGAAAGACTCGGTGGGAACCGGCCAAGATGAATAGCACTGTATGTGTAGCCCGTTGATGAATTGAATAATTAATTAAGACCAGTTGAATACATTATTTAGGAAGGGCCAGCGGTTTTACTCATTAAAGGGCTAACGAGAAAGACGTAACGAGACTAAATACATACTGGTAAGAGGGAACTAAACCTTTGCTTACAGGTAGAATGAATCCGCCCATCCCACTGCGCAGAAAGAAGGTCGATCGATTATTGGCAATATGAATACTTTGCGCTTTCCGTCAAGTTCGGTGAAGCTGAACAAGACAAGTTAAGTACTAGCCTAGCCCATTTTTTTGTATGAACAAGAGTGTAATGTGTTAGATCATGAAACTAGCAGGCTGGACCACAAAATGTGCAATATTAGTCTTTGAAACCCCTTCAAATGAAAGAAAACGGCTACTTGGAACGTTGTAAAGGATGCAGGACATCTTGCAAGGCTTAATCAGGCAACAGCTGGTTCCCCGCCCACACACTAATTGATACCAATTTATTACCCACATTCTCCAGAAGAGATTCACGTACATTTATATGATCTTTATTGGCTTATACCGAAAGGGGTTCGTTGCAATATCGGAGACCGAGTTACATAGAATTTGTCGCGCTTGAAGCGCCGATCAGTAGAGAGATATTGTTTTGAAGCTTAGGTATATTTACCACTTTAGAGCTACACTGAATATGGCATTGCAAATTTGGAGATGTTGCCCTGGGTGCAAAATCATAGAACCGTTGAAACTTGGAGCACGAGCATGACTTGATATGAGCAAAGACAGCTGAGTACTTAGAGTTTCTTTGATACGTAAGCGGTGACGAGTAATGATCAGTAATGAGCTGTTTCAAGAATAATGACCTCAGAAAGTCTAGAAACGACTGAGATAGAAGAATAGCTGCCATTACACTTGAGGTTTCAAAATAAAAAAGAAACTAACCATAAGCTCTGTAATTATGCAATGAAAATGGTAATGTAGCCGTTATCTCAAGTAGAAAATTGACGTAGTCGCGATAGTTGTGTCCAGACTAAAATAAAGCGAGATAAAGGTACGAATAGAACAATATTTACAAAGTGGCCGACGTCACTACAGGTAGAGGATTATATCAGTAATCTGCCTCTTCAAGGCAAGATTACCGAAATTACGAGCAAAGCGACCGTCTTTTGGAGGAAAAATAACTTTTTGGAGGACATATTTCATATCACATGTCAGCCTCGGTAGCTCAGTGGTGCGATCGGCCCACTGTCGGTCGTGATCATAAGCACACGTGGGCGGGGTCAGTAGTTGGACGAGCTCAACCGTTGGAGGCTGACCGTGGTTCGGATACCACGCAAAACTGTAGGTCCCTTCCCTTCTTTACTAGGTGGTAGCCGTTCGAATCCAAAAAAATCTAAACAATATTTATTTGGAATAATTGATTGTAATTTTACGTTTTCAACTATGCCGTCCAGCCAGTGCTCTACCAACTGAGCTTGATCAGTAGACAGGCATCACTGGGCAAGTAATCTGGGGCTCGCTGGTTTGAATCCCCTTGCGATTATCTAGAGCAGCTTTCTTCCGTCATGTTTAGCCAAAGATATATTACGTACTATAAAAATATTATAGATCAATCACTCGGCTAGCTCACATGTTCCACCTAGTTGCGGTTCACGATCATCAAGTCTCTAAGAGTCGAGCGCGAGAGGCCGCAGCGCGCAGTCGTCGCCTGCCTGCTGCGATCGCGCCTCGCCTACTTTAAACTAATACATTTACACATCTTCGTCGAAGCGAAGGTGCGATGGCGAATCTGGAGATGAAGTGTTAGAATGAAAAGACAATATGCACACGCACACCGACGACGCACGAGTGCGATCGTTCTCCCTACCCCTTGCCTCTCTCCCGCAAGCTTCCCACCCCGCGCGAGCCCACAACACCGGCCGCGCCAGCCCGTCTCCCACACCCCGCGCGCGCTCCCCTCTTCCGCCCGGCTCTGCGCTCCGCCTCCCCGCTACCTTACCCCATACCTCAGCCGCTCGAACATATTTACCAGCTATATTTCTTCGGAGCGCTGGCTCTACATAATATTTCCTCAAAGTGTTTAGCGCTTTTTGCTGAAATCCAGTTTCTAAAACATAACGACAACAATCCGAAAGCTCCGAGGTCGCCGACCTAGGCTAACCCCACATAAATTTTCACACGTGACTGCCCACAAACAAGTGCTAGCCACTGACTCGTGAAGTCCTGATGGCTTTCCCAAGGGGTGTGTTAATTGACCGTAATATACGAACCATGCTTTATGCATTGGCGAAGACATTTCATAAAAGCAGGCAAGTAAAGTAAGTAATGTAATAAAAGTTCGCGCGGAACCCGCGCAAAAAAGCTCGGATGAGGTGTAAAAGTTCCGACTAATACAATTTTCCTTTCGCAGAGGGAATCTTGTTTGATGGCGGACATAGACCTATCCCAAGGCACACCGCTACACACACGGTCCTCCGCTTTCAAATCCATCCACTCCCGGCTACCTTTTAAGACGAGACGGAAGTTAACTTTCTCCATACAAAATCGTCTTACGGCATTTATGTTTTCTAGCCCCCTAAACCTTATCCGATTTTCAAAATTTTTTTTTCTTGTCTTAAGGACAGTCCAATCTACGTTCCTGTAATTTTTTTGTTCAGGTGAAATTTTAATATACCTACAACACCGGAGCTAAAAATTTGTAGTTCGACCGCAAAAGTTTAAATGTTTTATTTTTTGATGTCGTGAAGTTAATAAGTTTTATTGAGTCATATCTTTACATATTCAAAAAATAAAAGGACAGGAACGTAGATTCGACTGTCCATAATACAACCAAAAAAGAATTGTAAAAATCGGATAAGGTTTAGGGGGGTAAAAACATAAATGCCGAAAGACGAAATCGCGCAAATCTTTTTTATTTTATTTTAATAAAGTATGAAAATTTTTAGCTTTGTGACTTTTTAAAATTATGGTTCACCAAAGAAAATAAAATTGTATTTGGAGAAAATTTATAAAACATTTACATTAATTCTTTATATTTTTACAATAGAAATTGCTGTAAAAATAGAGGAATATTAGAATTTTTTTCTATCGAGCGAAGTTAAAAAACTTGCTTTTTCAACGTTTTGGTTCACTAAAGATAATCCTGTAGATTGAAAACCTAGAACATTCCCTGTAATTATCTTTAACTTTTCATATGTCTGCATCAATCCTACGGCACAGATGACACGAGGAGTAGAGGCTCGACTGTCCGGGTGTGTCCCGCGATAAGTTTTCTTCAACCTCCATCGAGCGAGACCCGTCTACCCCAGCGGTTATCCGTGACAGATGTGCCCAACGCACTGCCACTTCAGCTTGCTAATTTTCTTAGCAAATGTCGACTACCTTGGTTCTTTGTCGCATTTCTTCATTACGGAATTTATCTTGCATTTAATAAAAACGAAATAAAACATCAAAATTTATAAAACATAATGAACCGATCGTGAAAATTACACTCACATCCGAGACGACAATAAAGGGCATCTCATCCCGCCCAGGTGCCTGGAGTGAATTAAAATGTTTTCGTAGCACGCACAAGGTGATAATTTTACAATACACGGGATAGGGTTCAATAACCTGAGAAGAGACATCATTAATGAAAACAATAATGAAGAATTCAAAGACAATCAATAGAAAATCCAAACAAATGTTAGCATGACAAAAGCAAATAAAATAAATAAAACTGTAAATCAATTGAACATTACATTCTCGTAACTAGTGGAGACGCACACCTGTGCAAGCTTTTTGAAACCGTTTCAATTTAATATTTACAAATAGTTTTATGATTTACTTTTGTGTTTTTTAATTTTGCATTTTTTATTTGTATCACGTAAAATATTTTATTTAGTTCTTTTTTATAAACAGCCTGCACGGATGTCTGTGCCCAAAACTTGAACCAAGTAAAAGCTATATTTTCGAATAAAGAAACAAATAGAACTAACCATTTAGTTTCCGAGTTGATTAAATAACAAAAAAATTTATGTGACAAAATATTTATGAATAAGGCAATTTTTTTCCGATGAACCCCACTCGATCGGACTCGAATGTTTTTTTTATTTGAAATAAAAAATTGCACAAAGATACTCTTACGGCACCCTATCATTATACCTACATCAAGTCGTACGAAAAACTTTTAACGAAATAAATAACGCTTCTAATTTTAACGTTCCATGTTCCTAATCAAGAACTTAGTACTGTGTTTATTCAAGTTTACATCACATAGTACATCGTTAGCTTTAGCAATAGTGACATTCCGATCCGACAACGGTTACTCAGAGGAGGCACAGTCGATATGAATACAGAACACTATGACTAAGAGGAGGTGTGATTGGTTCGTTGGTTCCTGGCGGGCCGGGCGAGCGAGGCGCACGCGAGCGAACCCATGTTATGCGGGATTCACACTGGTGACCAAAATCGAGTGGCGTGACTAGTCACCAAGCGACTCGCTCGCTGCGCCATGCGCCGCCGCCACGCGAGCCGCGCAGGCCAAATCCGTTTAGACGGTCGATAAAAATCGCTCCCTGCGGTCGACATGGCGACGAGAGCAGACGTACGAACTCGCAGACTTCAGCGAACAGACGACAAGGACGTACGACACGTTCGTATTTAGTCCGCCGCCCCACGCCCACCCCACATGAGAAAACCTGTACACTATATAATTACTTCTACTCCTCTAAATACTAACATGTATTAATATTTTAAAATTTGATTATAATTTACTTGCTTTTTCATACTGAAATATGTACTTAAGTAAATTTTTTAAAATAGACAAAAATTGTCAACATTAAAAATATAAATTAAAAAATTTAAATTCTTAATTTTCAAGTATATGCATACACGAAAACCATTTTAACTATTCACACTGCAAGATAAAGACGACTCGTAACTCACGTAAAGGAAAATTTAAAAAAATCATAACTCCCTAATTTTTTACTTTTTCCAAACAACAAAAAAACGTCCCCAGATATTGAGTCAATCTACAATATAACAATAGAAAAATTTAAAATATATATTTAGAAATATGTTTAAATGTTACCTTTTTAAACCCCCTAAGAACGGCTATTTTAAGCGGTTTTTTGTGATTTTCTCAAAAACTCTCAACCTTTAAAAAAAATATATTTCACAATCTTGTAGCCCTCGTCGATACGCGTGATTTGACACCTTATTTACGTAGCCTTAAAACTCACGACACCAGGGCGAATTCAACTCTCGCTGGAAATCGGGGACTATACTGAAGCCTTCGAAAATATATTTTCAATGTCAAAAGTCAACTTCGGCGCGGGTGACTTCAGTCACCTTGTCGCCAGTCGAATTGCCGTTTACATGGTCGACTTTCGCCGTGCGGTGCGGACTAGTCGTAGGCGTAGTAGTAGTAACGAAAACAGCCCAGTGTAAACCCCCCTTTAGCTGTCAATTGCTCACTCATTCATTTCATTACTAATAGTCAAATAGCTGAGTACGTACACGCTTATTCATATTTCTTGCAAACACCACGTGCGCTGAGAAGTTGTTCTGTATAGTATTTAAGCTGACATGGTGGGCTACATTACCAGCTGGAACGCTGGATGCATCATGTCAATACTATTAGCACCACGTTCCTGCCGGAACTAGGTCCAATTACATCCAATGCTTCCCTCATCCGTTTTGATATACAGGCTGTTTGATGACTATAGGTCATAAAGCACACCAGGTACTCCTGAGCCTATTTGGAGCAAAAAAAATAGATGACATTTTGTTCAGATTCAGATTCAGATATTCTACGGTCTATTCTATATTCTATTCAGTTCTACGGTGAACCTTTTTTCCATACAAAACTAAATAAAATTATTTAGTTTTGTATGAAAAAAAAAGTTCACCGTAGAACAAAATGTCATGCCCTGAAAAGGATTTTTTTTTAGATTTGTATGTAGTTATTATATACCAGTTTCAAACCAACTAAATAGAAGAAACTGAAAAATCCGCTGAAACCGCTGTAACAGCAAACACCAAAGTTTACTCATGTCCCGCTCAACCCGACACATGACATGACACTTACTATTTACTAATAATAAATAACATACGGTATCGTACTATTATTTGTGGTATCTTCGCTCCTACAAAATTTTATAATTCCGAACAAACACAGCCTCCGAAATAACTCCTGCTAAACAACGTACGAAGAGGGCAACCACTCTCGGCCTCGGGAAACTGCCTACCTAATAGTCAATATTTTCGCGGTACAATTCCATCTTTAGCAAAATACCACTAACAAACTGTTTCACGGTCGGCGTTGTTGGCCAAGCTACATCCGAATTTAGACGATTCAAGAAAATTATGTACTTACATATTTACCTTAGTAAAAATGATATTTTTTTCGCACAATTCATCCGCAATCAAACATTTTAAATTAAGTTTAGGCGACATCAAACTTTCATTAAAAGCGCTCACTCGAAACACACACTTTAATTTATCAAAAACATAAATTGATTAAAATCTAATGAAACTAACACTAACGTTCCACCTCGGTCAACTCGCGGCGTCATATTGTTCTTTGAAACTAGCTGTTAAAATACCGGCGAAGGAGGGAGGGAGTACCTATCGTGATACTAACGAGACAGACAGAGATGGCGATGAGTTTATCAGCTGGCCGGAATCAGTTGCGCGGGCGCAGTTGAATCATACGGGGGCCAATTACGTCAACCGAACAGTGAACACTACCGCATGTATGCTTACTTTATGTTGTTTGATGACATTTTTAGCTATGTAGAGCGGCCGAGTCAAGATGTAGAAAGTTTCTGGAGATTTGAACCAGCAGTGCGTTACGTGTACATTAAAGATATTTAAACTAAGACGCGTGGAAGAAAATGAGGAGATCTACAATCAGAAGTCAAGGAAACACATGAAATGTAATGCTTACCTTACCTACATCATCGGTAATGATAACGAATGATAGAGCATAGTTGTGTACAACCTTGACTGGAAAACAATACCATTCTTCATTAAGTCAGTCTTTTGCATGACAGAAAACTATTACGATACAATACAACAAACATCTACGTCAGCAACGGTACAACTAATGGCGACGAATTGGTAATTTCGAATGATTGCGAAACTAAAGCGAATGCATCGAACCAGTATTACGATTGCAAATGCATCTGCAATATTTCCGCAATTCTAGTGAACTTTACAAGAAAGTCGTGGTAAGCATTACAATGAGTAGAAATCCGAAATAAAACTGATATTTGTAATAATTTTTTAACGAAGGAGAGAAAACTTCCAATTTGAAAACTGAAAATATTAGGGTATCTACCACAACTGGACACTCAAGAATGCTTCAACGGACGCATACTCGAGCAAGATCAGTTCACAGAAGACCAAATACGTTACCTACTGATTGTCCTATAAAAGAGCGACAGATTGCATAGTTAATTAGAGGTTAATAAATAACATAAGGTTATTATAACATCGGAAGCGATAACAAAGATGAAGCAAAACACAATAAAGATAAGGAAGAACATATAAGCGAGAGCAAGGTTTCGCATATTGAGGAAAAAAACTTTAGAAAACAAGCTCTTGAAATGCGTCAAGTTCAAGAACCTGCTAACAATATGGTGTATGTGGATTATCTGTAGGTAATGTTATCTAGTCAATCTTTCAAGGCCAGAACTGAAATTTGCACGTTGTTTATATTCTTTCACTTTTAAGAGACATTGTTGGTATGAGAAAAAACAAGACGCAGCAAATTGAAAGTTGTCTGTTATGTCTATGTATGAATGTACTGAGATGCAGAGGGCGTCATTGTTCCAAATGTAAGGAGCTTCAAAGAAACCAGTTCAGGCTGTTTGAGTATGATGAAAAATTCCAGCACAAAAAAAAATATAATGAAAATTACTCAGATCATATCCATACGAAGTAACTATTAAGTAATATGTGTCATATCAGCTAGCTCGGACTAATACATAAAACAATAATAAAAGATAACATTTTTGAGTCGGTTACAGACTGCGTGCGCAAATTTGAAAAAAATCTATAAAAACGCTTCAGAGAAATGGGGAAGTTGCTAAAATATATAGATAGGTAACTTTAAGACTATTTTCATAAAACAAAGTAAATAATTTATATGTCAGCTTCAACGAGAGCTTATTTAGAAGACTGTGTGAATGAAAGTGTTGTGTGTTGTGTGCAAGATTAGCTTCCGTCTTCTAGATTTCAAATATTCGCATCCACGCTAAATATACATAGTAAAGGATGACCAATTGACCATCTGGAATAGATTCTGAAGAAAATAAAACAAACTTGGGACTGTTAGGACGTTGCATGCAAGCGGAGATTGAACCCGAGAGACCACCAGCCAGCCAGCACCGTGTTCGGAGCTAGAAGCTATCGCAGTAAAAAGCTTTCCGGTTGTAAACTTCAGTCCATACGCGGAGGAGGCTATTTTAGTCGCATTCACCGCTCAGACAGAACTAGGGAGATATCGAGCTTGAGAATAGAGTTGAACCAAATAAAAGTGTATGAGAGAACATATATTTTGGTCTGAATGTCGTTTAGTAAAATAGGCTGAATAGCAACATGAAATATTTTGATACACAAGGGTCGACTTCAAAGACCTGCGTCTGGAATTCAAAAACCTCAGAAAGCCATCAAGCTCGCTTGTACTTTGATCCACAAATTACACTTGCATGTAAGCAATCACTGCATATTCCAAAAACCCATTTGTCGAAATGTCAAAACGTCACTTTTAAATTTGGAACGGATCCATTACTGCGTCAGAGAAACGGAGCTGATCTGCCCACGCGCTGCGGACCGCACCACCATCAACGAATGACTGACGAGGCCAGTTCCAATTTCGAATAACATGTGAAATTTCAAAGGGAAACCAAACGAGGGGAGAGTTCCGGAAGTGAATGCAGGGTTGTTCGCAGAGCAGTGTGGGAGGGAGAAGTTCTTTACTTAATTTTGGCTCGAAACTAGTATTGTATTGTTTAGTGGTCATTCATATAGCAGTTAGACTGCACTCGAACGTATTACAATTTGTTATATCCGTTCATTCATACATATGTACATTACACTAATACATTAAGTAAGTACAAGTAAGTGCATTACATCTAATAAAGTAGGTATAGTTATATATAAATATATATAATATATTTCCAAAGAGTTTGTATTATGTAGCGACGTAATACAAACTCTTTGTATATTTCTTAAAATATTTATTAAGATGGACCCTGCCTACTTGTTAGTTAGTGGCTCGCACGCAGGTATATTTTTCGGAAAACTCTACCGGTGATTAAAAAACCATAAAAAATTATAAATGTTTTCCTTTATTTATTTCGTGTAAATACACGAAATAAATTTCCACTCCATTTCTGTCTCCAAAGATAGTTTTACCATAATTTTCAGAAATATTTTTCAGTCGATAATTTTCAGAAATATTTTTCAACCAATAATTTCTTGAAAGAGCACGGTAATATTTAATAAGAGCAGATAAGCTAGGCGTCTTTAATCTTTTTCTATTTTCAACTCACTGTCATTAATTGGCAGCCCTAGCACGGTTGCACACAGGTGCAGCGATACGTATCGAAATAGGGTCGGCTGCGGCGCTGCCACGAGAATTCCCTGTTTGTTTGATTCCGTGCAACCGTTAAGTACGAATGTTGTGCAGGTTTTTTAAAAACCTATTTTGAGCGTACATTGTCTTAGTTTTAGTATTATTTGCTTTAATTGCTAGATATCATACGCCCTATCTATACCTTTACATACCCTTTGATCAGAAATGGGTATGTCTGTATTCTTATAAGGAAAGAGAGACGAAAAGAAGGCTGGTAGTATGAGCCGGTACCAGAGGTTCTCTTTTACAATCGGTTAGTACTATTCTCGATCCTAAAATGTATTCATTTATTTTATTTATTTGGAGACACCAACGAGTAACACAGAATAGGGTTACAAAACATTAACTTAAAATCGAAGCTTACAAAGAATCTTAATAAGCAAATCTAGCAAGAGCATTTAAAAACTAAAGAAAAAAAACCGAAAAAAAAAACAATCTAAAGCTACTTTTACATGTGCTATTAAATATATTGAGTGCGTTTAAGTAATAAATTCTTGAATTTCCAGGCTGATGGGCGACCGACAAGTACAAAAAAAAATTACAGTTGTTTGTCATATTGGAAAGTTTTATAAATATCACGTATTTTGTTCCAGTTGATTATTTCAGCTTGACAGAGCAAGAAATCGCGAGGTACGGCCGATCGCAGTTCTGTGTTCAGCTTCAACGAATGTAACAAATGTTGCGCAGCGCCTTATCAAGATGATAAGGCAACAGTGTAACGCCGGTTCTCCACATTTACAATAGAGAAAGTTAGGCGTTTCAAATAAAATAGTTTATTTAATCAGGCACAAGTCCCAAAGCGCACACAACCAATTCCAAAATACAAATAAAATAAATGTTTAATAAATAAAAAAAAACTCAAATAAATTTCCCAACTTAATGTAAGTTGGGAAATTTATTTGAGTTTCAACGATCAAGTTGAAAGTTAATTCAAGTTAGCCATTTGTTTTTGGATGCAAGCAAACATACCTAAGGAATTACCAAAAATTTATGCATATATGTACATACTAGGATCATGGTGTAGCTCATCAATACGTACCTGTAACCAAATGGAAAATTAATTAGTAAATTGTTGATGAAACTCCGGGTGCACCCATAGAAAAGTTTAACGAAGTTTGACGTCTACGTCTGTCTCTGTCTGTCTGTCTGTCCGAGGGCTGTATCTCTTGAACCGTAATAGGTAGACCGTTCACTTTTTCACAGAATGTGTGTTATTATTGCCGATATTTAACAACAAATAATAAAAATAAGAAAAAGTAAAAAATTCACGGGGGTTCATAAAGAAGAAACTAAAAAGTGTATGCGCGCCATCTATCTACCGAAAAGACTATTAAGCATTTTAACTAATTATGAATTTTAACTAATATGAAGCATTTCACAAACACGCACGTGAGTGTCGCTGACCATGACATGGCCATACATGGAGCCCTCGGTGCGCGAGTTCGACTCGCACTTGGCCGGTTTTTTTTTCGTTTCCGAATGAAACTGCTTCAGCATAGCTTAGGGCGTAGGCTTAGTAATAGGGCCCCGTACCGAATACGGAACCCTAAAAATTATTAATATCTCGAGCAAGACCCAAAAATGTTCAACAGATCTGACCCCATCCAACATGGCTGCCAGGCACAGCCCCGCCCCCGCGCGTCCGTGCGCCGGGGCCTCTGGGGTCAATTACCGAACATTTTGGGCAAAGAGGTCGCACGGTTCGTCCACCCAGTTCCGCTGTACCGAACGCCTGTAGCGGTTGGAAATGGGCCGTGAAATTAACCACTTGGTATCTTCACGGAGCACGGTGAGGTGTGTCTCTACCACAGAGCATCGAATACCGCGCGCGCCTCCTAGAGGCGAAAGTAATAATAATATTTGAAACCCAATAACCGTACGCAGAGCTGCTAGCGCTTCGTATGTGTGTGTGTGTGTTAGTATCGACACTACACACAAAGAGGAGCAAGTTAGGCACACGCACAAAACAAATGCACACGCACAACACACATATGTAAGTCATAGGCCACGCCCACAGGCTTCAACGGCGTTGTAGGGATTCAATCGCGCTCAGGGCGTCTCTAGGAGGGGGCGCGCGCGGTATTCGATGCTCTGTGGTCTCTACCTAAGCACGATTTCGTTGAAGTCGTTTTGGCAACGTACATGGTGGCCATGTTTCAGTCTTAAAGCACGTCCGTTACGCGCTCGTAAAGATTGGTAATCGGCACTTTTGCTGCGACGGTGAGCGCAGTGATCGCGCAAGATTGACAGGGCTGTCCTGTACCCTTATCACGAGATTTAACCTACACCGGGTAGAGTGTTTTCATTTTACGAAGGCACGAGGGGTATGAGGTAGGAAGTGGTGTGAGACCGCGCGGAGCTCAGTAGGGAACGACTCGGTTCGACGGAGCGATGCGTAGACATGTAGAACGTGTGTACCGACCGGGCACCGAGTTCGTTCTCTACTGAGCTCCGCGCGATCGCCTCTCGCACCACTTCCTACCTCGTACCCCTCGTGCCTTCGTAAAATGAAAACACTCTACTACGCTACGCTACGCCGCCGCCGTGTTCTCCGCATCATTTTGTATGGAGAAACGGAGCAGCGCCTCTAGTGGTAGATTTACGAACTTCGTTTCTCCATACAAAATGATGCGGAGAACACGGCGTAGCGTAGTACGCGGTGTAGGTTATATCTCGTGATAAGGGTACTGATACTAAACAACAACCTTAGGCGAATGACGGAATACGAATCCTGCGACGGAATCTTAATTCGAACAGAAAAAAATACATACATACATACCACACGCTGTATCCCGACAATCGGGCTAAGCAGAGTAATCGGTGTTGTGATGCAATAAATTGTAAATTACAGCACAACGCCGACCACCACGTTTAACAAAGTATTCGGACAAGATAATTCTCAAGCAGCATGTATGGCACGAAGATCCACCTACTGCCTGACTCGGTGGGAGGACCGTGCCAAGGTGAGAGGTGGCTAGCCTGTGGCCTTTAGGACGGCATCTCGTACTTATCCCTTAGACGCCTTTTACGACATGCATGGGGAGAGATGCAGTGGGGCTATTATTTTTAAGTACCGGCCCCACACGAAGAAAATACCACCAACTTGTAGTGTAGAGCGGAACCAAAAACTCCTAGAATAATGTATTTGTTGGCAATTTGTACCGTGTGGGGTCGGTACTTAAAAAGAATAGCCCCACTGCATCTCTCCCCGTCGCATGTCGTAAAAGTCGACTATGGGATCGTCAACCTCGGCAGCTTAATGGTGCGGTCAGTTACTGGATGGATGACCGCCTGACTGTTGGAGGCTGACCGTGGTTCGGATTCCACGTTAAACTGTAGGTCCCTTCCCTTCTTACCTTACTAGGTGGTAGGGTTTATCCCGGCCGGGTTGGTACCACCGCACTGAGCGAAACGTCGGTCGAAACGGCTATGTAAATAGTTCGTGTTTTCCGTCCAGTTCAGTGTAGCCGGCGCGAAATGAAGGGAAGCACTGACATGGCACCTAGTTCACCCGGTGTTATGGGCTGACATCACGGATGTTGTAGGTGATGTAGCCAACCGTGTCAAGTTTCCATTAAAAAAAAAAAAAAAAAAAAAAAAAAAAAAAAATGTATATTTGGCATACTTATCACATATATTGGTTTCATAACTATAACTAGGCCGGCATTGCATTCGCAATCCCCGTGTATCACAGAATGTCCATGGGCATAGTTATACACCTACTTGTAGGTGAAACGATGCCAAATGTCGCGCTATCCATATAAAAAAATGACATTTCTAGAGATTTTACCGTTCAGTCTCAAATTATCGCAGACAGTTGTTTATTTGTGTGTGGGACGAGACGGGTGAATGACACCAATTTCGTACGCTTTGCCTTGTCACTCCTGCGGCCCCTGCCGATTCAATTGTTTCAATAAGGACTTGACCTCCCCCGCGGCGCGCCCCCGCTTGTATAAGCAAGTGGAACTTGTAAAGTTCAACATTCTATTCATTCCATCAAACACAGGGTCCACAGAGAAGGAACTCTCCCTTTGTATATGGAGGAACCTCAATGCAGGCATGCGTACGTAGGTACATGTCATCACTCATCACATCAGTCATCACGAAGGCGTTTTTTCAGAAGGTATAGCCAAAGGTTCGGAATCCTTTTTTATTCGTTTATTAAAGTTCCGAAACCAAAAGGAAGGTATACCCAAATTAATATTTTGTGAGTAGGTAGGACCAACTATTTAACTCGCAGACTTTTCTGCCGAAAGGTTACAAGTACTAACAACAAAGATTGGTCAGTTCGAGTAGGTTTAGAATGTTCCAGTATATTTATTCTTGAAACTTTTTTGATACAACGAATGATTGAGGTATATTATGTAAGAATGTCTGCCTCGGTAGCTCAGTGGTGCGGTCGGTCGACTGTTGTTAAGCAACCCTGAGCGCGGTCAGTACTTGGATAGGTGACCGCTCGACCGTTGGAGGCTGATCGTAGTTCGGATTGGTACACCGCACTGAATGAAACGTCGTCGGTCGAAACGGCTATGTAAATAGTTCCGTGTTTTCCGTCCAGTTCAGTGTAGCCGAAATGAAATGAAGGGAAGCACTGACATGGCACCTAGTTCACCCGGTGTTATGGGCTGACATCACGGATGTTGTAGGTGATGTAGCCAACAGTGTCAGTTTACATAAAAAAAATAAAAAAATTGTAGATGATGTAGCCAACTGTGCCAGTTTCCATGAAAAAAATAATATGTATTTTCTTTATTGAACACGAATTTATACAAACTGGGAATTCTATTCTATCTAACCTTTGGAACATGGGAGATGTTCATGCAGGCGAACAACAATATTTTATGGCAATCTATTAAACTGTAGACTCTACAGTTGTAGTTCTACAGTGTAGAATCCTCTACAATCTATGCAATTGAAAACAAAGGCGCGGAGGCGGCAGGGCTAGTATCTCTTTGCCAAAAATATATGCTATCCGATGTACGATGCAAGCAGTAAATGCACTGAGATTTTACCACAAATTTTCGCAATGTCCTTAGCTTTTACACTGTTTGCTCCTTCGCGCTTCCGTCTTTGCTTTACAATTCCATTCATTTCCACATTTCTTTTTATATAAATTTTACATGTTTTTTAAATTAAAACCTAAAATTAAAATAAAAACAAACGGAGTTTCCACCACCGGCGGGCGGGGCGAGCCCAGGCTACCGATGGTCGGGTCCCAAAGAGAGAAACCTCCGGACTATACGCGCAGTGTCGAGCAGGGCTGCCTTCTGGATGTGGCCCTTGACCCAACCACTCAGCGAGAGCTTCTTAAGGTGGTCGTCGCGGCTCTTTGCTATCAGCCCATCCGCTTATACGACTATGGGCACAACGATCGTCGAGTCGACGGGCCACATTTTTGTAACCTCGTGCTGCAGATCCAGATACTTTAACATATTCTCTGCAATTCCATTATTATTAGTAAGTGTTTCTTCGTTCTCCATCCACGTCCATCCACCATCCACGTGTCTGTTCCGCAAAGGGGACCAGCCTTTTGACGATAATACTCGTAATATGTCAATAAATCCAGTTTCAGCTCGATCCGAATATATTCCTTTCATCCAGTATTTATCGATGGAAAGAATCGACAAATCGAGAACGAATGTATCAGAAACGGCGGCCGATATTTCGTCAGAATTTCCAAATACTACTGACATCTCAGATAAGACAAACACATTTTGGTAAACATTCATTCTATATTTGGACTAGGTCATTGAATCCGCTACCCGCATGATTAATACACTAATATCAGAATTATATTCATGAGCTATGGCGAGCCCCCGTTAGTACAGAATTTTAAGTTAAATCCTCCTTTTTGGAAGTCGGTTGAAGATTAAAATTAAATGTATGTACGCATATTTACAGTCGCTGCGGAACTAAAACAATATTATACCATCAGCCGGCACAAATTGCATAGAAGTTGCTCGGCCATTCTCCAATAATGAAAAATAATAAATAAATCTGTCAAGTGCGTGTTTTACTCACGCACGGAGGATTTCGTAGTCCGCTATACCATACCTGTCAAAAACCATATAGGTACGTAAGTCTATCTTTTGTCTGCCTACAATGCAAACTACTGTGGCGCCATCTATTATTTAGTAGCGTGAATATGTTCTAATCGATTCTTAGTACGTTTCTTGTATGGGGAGCGGGGACCCCCCTCAACTTTTTACTTTTCGTTTTTTTTTATTACTTGTCGCTATATCCGCCATAATAAATAACACATACTATACTGTGAAAATTTCAACCGGCTACCTATTACGGTTCAAAAGATACAGCAGTAGGACAGACAGACAGACCTTCATACTACGGAACCCTAAAAAACTTAACTGTGTGTGTATACTGTTAACATTTTGAAAGATTCAGAACAACGATAAGCGGAAATATGGAATCCACAAATGCAATAAACACTGCGTGTGCGCAGTACACTCAGCTGCCCCAGATATCCTGCAAGTGGGGCTGCCTGCTGGCTACCGGCGTACTGGCCTTGCCGAGCGCCTGCATAACAAATTATTGCCTGACATTCGTTCCATACAAATAGAGCACGAAGGTCTGCTCTGATTTTAGTCGCCGTGTGTATGTTATTTTTAGTCGATACGTATTGTACTTGAAAACACATCACATCACTTCAGCTGTATTTTCTTTTGGAAGACATTTTAATATTTTTTTTAGCCTGTATACAACGTCTGTCTGTACGTCCGTCCGTCCGTCCGACGGCTGTATCTATGGAACCGTAATGGCTAGCCGGTTGAAATTTTCACAGAATATGTGTTAGTTTTGACTTTTGAGGATAAAAGAAAAAATAAAAAATATTAAAACTGACAAATATAGTAAAAACAAAATAGGACAAATTCAAGCGTAGTGTACTACCATACGAATGATAAATAAAGAATAAGGGCGTTCCCATACAACTTTTTTTTTGTGGTGCGGAAACATCCGTGCGCGAGTCCGACTCGCACTTGGCCAGTTTTTTTATATACTTTTTGAATAGTGCATAAATTGGATGACCAAGCTCGAGGTTGTATTGTATCCAGGCACAGCCATTTTCATCACCGAGGTAGTCAAATCTTTATAGTTTCGTGTTGCTGAAAGAGATATAGCTCAGTGGTTGCTGGTGTCAAAAAGGTTCACCATATAGGAAAAGGACAATGGCACATAGATTATTCAATTTCGCCCTTGCTATCCAGCGTGGAAATGCAGCGAGTGTTTTAGGTACCCTGCGCGGTCATTTCGGAGACAGTTTAAACGAGATTTTTTATATATTATAGTTTTTAGTTAATTGTCTATTTAGTACCTATTTTTGCTGTTGAATAAATAAATTCAGATATATTTCGTTTTGAAAACCTCATTAAATCAGATCTCGAAAACCTCGACCTCCCGGTGTAACTCAGATGTTGCACTTTTTCCAGTCTTCGTCCCAGCTTCTTTAGACCAGCTGCGCGTAAGACTCCACAAAAAGAATACGTACAACCTTTAAAAACATTACCGCATTTTCGGTGGCAAAGTTTAAAAAATCTTCAACGGCCGTTGGTTATTTTCAGAAGAAATACTCGAGATAATCTGACGTCTGCTGCGGCTTGCAGCTGTTCGCGAGCAACATTTCGGCCGGGCTCTCGCCCGAAAAGGGCAACGTTTGTGGATGCTTTACATATTCTCTTTGTTCCTATAAGCATTCTCCGTGCACGACTCGGTATTCGAGAGGCGTTTTAAAAGAAAATTCACACCGCAATACTCGTATAACTTTAATATGGTAAACAGTTAAAACAAGCACTGAGGTAGGGAGAGGTGGCTGTCTGGGATACGTAACATTTTTCAGTATAAGCAATTTTTGGTTAATACTCAATAGCTATATCATTCATCGACGTTTGTACTAAGCCATTGCCGAGGCGATTGCTTCACACCGCGACCGTTCAACTCGATACAGTAATCTGTGTCGATACGTGGGAGAATTTGCTTCCAGATTCATTCAGCTTTTGAGCAGAGAGAAAAATTGTACTACTAGAGTATCTACTAATTTTCACAATCATTAAAGAACCAAATGTTTCCAAAATGGCGAATGAAACAATATCTAATATTGTTTAGATAATGGGGAACAAGGAACAAATAATAAACCTGGCGTTTTTCAACCGGGGCGTGAAAAGGCTCCTGTCACTGTCAGGCCCGCATGGCATTCGTAACCCCCGTGCATCACAGAATGTCCATGTGCACCGTTAGACACCTACTCGTAGGTGATACGATACCACATGTTGAGCTTTCCATATAAAAAAGCAAATATTAGACTTTAATAAGAATAATTAAATTAATAAATAATTTATTATGGACATTTGGCAGACAAGATCACAAAAATCAACCAGGGTTAACGCACGTTTTATCCAAAAAATATAACTTTATTTACGGAATTCGACATAGTTGGCTCCGTCCTCCTGGTCTACCCATGCTGTCAGGGTAGGCGCCATGCTAGTACTTTCCTTTTGGCCGTGCTGACATCGCTAATATTTATGAATGATTATATTTACCTACCACACCAGCACTATTCTATTATCTATCATGTCATGATTCATGAATGAGACATAGTAATTGAGTTTCGCGCTTGTCGACTGGCTCCACGTCGTCGTCGGTGTCGAACACCGAATACGAAATTGGACCAAATTTCGCCAGCATCATCGAAATTAGGTTCGATGGCCGAGAGGGCATCGGCATCTTGTCCCATATATTACGTGTTGCAAAAATCTGGCACATAGACAAATGAGAGACAATTTGATGCGGCGGAACACAAACTGTTTAAGACGGACGATGAACTGGCTATAAAGAATATGGTAGAATTAACATAATGTACAAAAACGTTACGCTGGTATGGTTAAGAAACAATTGATATGGTAAACAAGAAAAATAAACAACGCAAAGAAATGAGAAAGAACAGATTTGAAGCATTTCTAAAACAACATAGATTAGGAAACAGTTTTAAAATTTCGTGACCGCTTTGAGTTTCAACCTTTCGCCGTGGAGACTTTGGGACCATGGTCGTCTGAAAGCAAGGTTTTCACGGAGAAGCTGGAAAAGCTTCTCGTGGAGAGGACTGGCGACCGTCGTTCCAAAGCCTTCCTTAAACGGCGGATTAGTATTGAGATTCAGAGGGGTAACGCGGCGAGCGTACTGGGTACACTTGGCGTCGGCAGAGACGGGGCTTCGGCGGACTTTTCAGAAATATATTTTTTGTAGGTTTTCTGGATATTAATTTTAGATTAGTTTTAGCTTTAGTGTATTAGTGTATATTTGTATTTTGTAGGTATTTGTGTATTTTTATTACCAGATTCGGTAAATTTATAGTACTTTTTAGCGAAAATCGTTTCATCGAGACTTTTTGGACGGTTAACGTCCGCCATTATTAAATAATAATAAAATGACTAATTTACATGTTTAACTAGTAGAATTTGACAGTATTAAATTTAAATTATTAAATAAACTTAAACTACCTATCAAATAAAGTTTAAAGGCAAATATAACTAATTAAAAAACTATAACTAAAAACTACTAAAAACTAAAAACTAACTACAAAATAAAATATAAACCTATAACCTATACAAAACTTAGTAACCCTCCTCCAGGTGTGACGATGTGGGCACTTGTGTATATTTTCCTGTTCATGTATAAATAAAATATGATTCTTTTAATTTAAATTTCAGAACACAATAATTACAGTTACAAGAAAAGAATACTCGAATGTCGAAAGCATGAATGCATATTAAACGTTTCATTGACTTTTGAAGCCATTACGCTCGTTGGTGTATCGTCGTTAGAAGATTACAATAAATCCCTAGATTAAAAACTAAGTAGAATATGAGACTTACCATCAGATTATCCATAGAGTGAAATCCGCATATCACATAACCCATCATCTTTTTAGGCATCTTGGCTCACTTCTCTTTAACTACACAACAATGTCATTGAAATCACCAGTTGAACTGCACTGTTGTCATTCACGCGCCGGTATGACTAATTACACAATCACATTGTTTATCATTCGAGACTTCCACTCCACTGTTATCTAATCTAAGGAATCCAATCACTACGAATTATTTTAACTGTCGAAAATAGTTTACGAAGCGCCATGTAAGTATATAAATAGTTATAATCAGTAAGCATTGCACGGACAAGGGAAGTAAAGTTATGTACAATTTAAGTCAATTATTTTTGAAATCAAACGAAGACTTTTCCATGAGTTACTCGTGGAAAGTCATGCGTCACGTATAAGTCAATAGTCACGAGACGAGAATTTCGAACTCATAAAATAATTTCGGACCGCAAATTACGAGGTATTTGTAATTCGTAACGAGGTTTGAACGTTGACCAGAAACACAGTAGTATGTAGTATGTTTATTTGTGTTATTCTCCCTTCAATCAGTTTCGTCAGTCTCGGTGCGATGCCATTATCGTTCAGAATTTAACCCGCCAGGATTAGTACCACTGCACCGATTGATAGGTCGGTCAAAGCGGCTACGTAAATAGTTCGTGTTTTCCGTGTCAATGTAGCCGGCACAATCAAAGGGAAGCACTGACATGACACATAGTGTTATGTGGGCTGACATTACGGATGTTCAGATGATGTAGCCATAGCCAACCATGTCAGTCCATTAAAATAAAAAAATATAATGTTTTGTGTAGACTTAGTTGCACTAAATATCGTGGGCAAGAATATAATGTTGAATACCCCAGAAAGGAAATTTCCGTAAAATTTACTGATATTAATCGACGACACGTCGCGTCGCCGGATGAAAATAATTCACACTTAATCCACAACGAAAATATCGCTAATCTCGTATCGCAGTGCAATAAAGATTTTTGGATGCATACCACAATGTGTTATTTTTTATATTATTCGTAAACAACATTCATCAGTTTTTTTACTCTCTATAATTGTTAAGATGGTTTTTATAGTTATTCTATTTACACTATTTGGACATGTTCCCACGAAAACCAGTACAATAGCAGTAGCAGCACATGGACACTTTCACATAATAATAACATGAACTAAACTGGTATATTGTCTACGTTGAAGAAATATTTGTCATCTCGAAAATGTATATTATTTCTTGAAGAATCGTTTCCACGGAAGTGTACTATAAATAAAGTCTGTAACAGTAACTGTTACAGACTGTTGTACTTATAACAGTTTCAAATATGGAAAAGCCAAAAGAATCAACCGCGTTAAAATAATACCCGAAATTTAGTATTCATATTTGTACGTTTCCGTACCCCGTACGGAATTACTCAGCCTACGTCGTCAGTCTGTCTGTCTGTCTGTCTGTCCTAATGCTGTATCTTTGGAACCCTAATAGCGAGCCGGTCGAAATTTTCACAGAATATGTGTAATTATGTCAGATAGAACAACAAATAATAATAAAAACAAGAAACGTGATTTTTCAACGTTTTTTTTTTGTCCTGCGGAAACCTCGGTGCGCGAGTCCGACTCCCACTTGGCCGGTTTTTTTATTACCTAAATCTGACATCGTCGGTTCCATAGTTACATCATGACCTTCTGATACCTGCGCTGCTGGTGATGACAACAGTGTTGTCAGCCCATTGCATCTCGTTTTTGGTGGAACTATGTACCAAGTCAGTTTTAGCGCCCTTTTTTTTTTTATTGCTACCGAACTGGGTGGCTCTGTCCGAGGTCGCAACCTCAGGCGCAAGCCAATTTCACCCTCTAGGGGGTGCCAGTCCGGCTTGGAGGTGGACTAATGTTGCTGGGGAAAGGCTATTAACCCGCGATTTGAAGATCCGTGGATTGCAGGAGTAGGGGAAGATATTCCCTGGGAGCCCGTTCCACACCTTTGCAGTGCGGCACAAGAACGATTTAGAGAATCGTGCAGTTCGAAGAACTCTTCTGTCGACTACAAAGGGGTGTTCCGCGAGAGTATGGCGGGTTTGGCGAAGGCGAACAGGAGGAGGAGGGATAAGGGAAGCAAGTTCGTCAGAGCAGCGGCCATAGTAGTACCGATAAAACAGGCTCAATGACCCAACGATACGTCTGTGCTTTAGAGGTTGAAGGTCCTTTGTCAGTACAGAGTCACCAATGAGGCGAATGGCTCGTCGCTGAATAGAATCCAAGGCTGAAAGAAGGTACTCAGGGGAACCCTCCCAAAGATGACTGCAATATTCCATCACCGGTCTTACTTGTGCTTTGTAGAGTGTAAGCAGTTGGACCGGCGTGAAAAATCGCCGACGTCGGTAAAGGATCCCTAATTTTTGAGACGCTAGTTTCGCCTTGGACTCTATGAACGATCGAAACCCAACGTCCCTGGACACCTCCCTCCCTTTGTTCGTACGTTAGGGTGCTTTTACATTAGCGTTAGCGTTTAGCTCTCAGAGCAGAATAAACGCAGAATGTATTTCATATGTATTTATGTATACTTTTAATTAACTAGTATACGTACTCATATGTAGTATATTATAGTTAATCATAGTTATATTCCTATTGTTAATATATTATATTTTACATTCCCACACTCTAGTCTCTACTACCTACTTATATCTCACAGCATACGACTCTCAAACATCCAAAGGTGTCCAAAGGTTGACTGCGAGAAATCCCTGTAAGGGATAAGTCCGTCTTTGCACCTCATGTGAATTACTTATGGTTTGTTACTGTAAAATGTTTTAGGAAATAAAGTATTTCTATTTATCTATCTGTCTTTTTATAACCTAATGTTAAATACTGTCTCAGAAAACCAAATTTGCGGCTACAGCATGAGCCACGGAAACCGCCACCAAGGCCGCAAGGGTAAATAACTCATCTGCTTCCATCATAAACAAACATTAATATCCACGGACTTTTAGTTTATGTCCGACCATAATGTTTGTTTAGTCAGTTTTATTTATACGATCGAGATTTAGCTTTCACACATATAGTAGCTTTCGCAAACCGCTGAATGTATAAACTACTCCCGTATTTTGAAGTAAATAAGCAGAGAAACTGTAACCTTTTTATTATGTCAGTGAGAATAGGGATTGAAGCTGTTAACGAAACCGAAGATCAATTTAATAAGAAAACGTCAAAATAGCTTAGCGATTATAAATAAAATTGCCTAGACTAGACATAAAAAAAAACATTTAGTTAAACGTTTTAAAGAAAAAAAAAACACACACACACATCGAGAGATACAGACATACATACAAACATACTTACCACACGATGTATACAGACAAATCGGGGCAAGCAGAGTAATCGGTGTTGTTCTGCAGGGAATCCGGTAAGTTACAGCACAAAACTGACCTCTACGTTTAGCAAAGTATTCAGACAAGATAACTCTATATCAAGCAGCAAGTAAGCGCGAAAAACCACCTGCTGCATGACTCGGTGGAAGGACCGTGCCAAGGTGAAAGACATCTTTAGCCGCCTTTTACGACATGCAAGTACCTTGGACTTGAATAAATAACTAGAATAAATAGAACCTAAGCAAGAAATAGAACATGTAACACAAAGAACATACGATAACTTAACTAAAGAAGTCAATGTTATCGTCCCATAACAATGTACTGTCATAGCAGCAGCATTGTGTTTAATTGAAGCTTCCATGAGGTGTTTCAGGCATTTCTTTTTATAAGAGCAATGTAACTATCAAACAAACCCTCGTATGTGTGCTGCTCTAGCTACATTTCATGTGGCTACATTTTATTATTTTCTTTTCCGCGGCATCTGCTTGTGAACATTTTAAAAGGAATGATTATATTCTTAGTTCTAATTACGCACATTTTTTTCAGGATACTGTTGGATTTTCTGTACGATGAACTGACTGAGGGTTAAATCAAACATATGAAAAGTTGTGACAAGTTCGCAATACCCATGATTACTGGGTTAGTCAATATTAGACACCGGGTGGCGAAGAGACGACAACCGTTGGAGTAACCGTGTCCTACACTGGCGGGCGTGAACAGAAATATGGAGTGTGGGAAGACCACCCGCGAGGTGGAGGGACGACATCAAGTACGTCGGCGGAAAGCAGTGGTTCCGTACCGCTGAAGGCCGGGAGGACTGGAGGAAAATTCGAGTGGCGTATGTCCAGCAGTTGACGCATACACGCTGACTGACTGGGTTATACCACAGCATATATATGGCCATATATATGCTGTGGTTATACGAATGGTGGATGCTCTTTGGTCAACATGTACGGCGTCTCCTCGATAGATATATATAATAACTATATGTCAGAATTACGAGAAAACGTTAGATACCGCAATAAGATCACAAATATCTGTTGGCACGCGACAATACCACCACCAGTGACCCCACAAGACGAATGTTTGCCGAAGGGGGCCCAAATAATTGCGTTCCTGAGCGTAATTTGTCACCAGAGAGGCTATCGTCAACTCGCTAAGTACCCTGACAAACAGACCTACAATCGCTCGCAAATGTATACATCACGACTCCTGGCGACTATTGTATCGTTGTCGCGTGACAAGGCGACAGCCCAGCTGGGAATCGTCGGTAAACACGGGCTCGGAATATTCTATCGATAGTTTTGCGCTTTCGGAGACTTTGAACTTGTTTATCGAGATTGGTTTTTTGAAAAGTTTCCGAATGAACGAACGGTTATTATTGCGACGTTTTTTGACAATTTTCCACGTTAGCGTAACAATGTATATTTCGATGATTTATTACAGATTCTCCAGTTAACTGAAGCATGTTTATCCGACAGCTTCTCCGACAATTTCCAGTGACCGAACGACAACATGAAACACAAACATGCTGAATACCTTCCGTAATGGTAAAACCTGCCCGGGAAATTTAAGGAACGCGTTGAAAATAAACATAACAATATTAAACTCCAGTAAGACCAGTTTAGATGATGACGATAAGTATACCAGTAAAGAATGACAGTAAATTAACATGATACATTTTCTTAGAGATTTTCTATGTTGGCAAATTAAAGACAAATCATGATATGGAGCAAAATAAATCCGAATCATGGAAAATTTAATTATCTGTCTCCTTGAAGAGAAGATACTATGGACATCACTATAAGTGTCATCTGGTCACATGGTCTTTTCTTCTCCACTTAACTAATATGATTTACCAAATGTCAATAGAATATGCGGTGGCCCTGAAATATTAAGAGTTTGGCTAGATATATTTATTACAGAAATGTTTCAATGTTCAATGTTCATACGCCTTGCGTCGTCGCAATGCGCCAGGCAATTGATTCACTAATTGAATACGCATCCAATCGGTTGTGCAGATCTTTCCTCTACAGAACTGTTAAACTCTGGAATGCTCTCCCTGCCTTTCGAGCGGTCACGCACGCCTCCTGCGTTCCTTCAAGTCCAACAATGTCCATGTGCGTCGTTAGGCACCTTATGGGTGACGACAGAAATGTTTTCGTACTAGCAGTAGAAGCGAGGGAAGACCTCAAAATGGTCATACATAACATAAGTCACGAGAAAAATATCTGTTTATAATTACGAGGAATTTATAACCGCACGTTTTGTTATGTTTTTTGTTTGTTGTGCGCATACATTTGTTTGCACACAATCGTCCAGTTCCCGACCTACATCCTACGCCGCCGCTTCGACGAATGTCTTATCTCTCGCTGGCGCTTTGTGGAAGTCACGGCGCGGCGGCGGCATGGCGTTGGTCACACTTCGATTATTGTCATTCCGTTTTATGGGTTTATTTAGTTTACATATACATATCACACACGCTGAATCCCGATAATCGGGGTAAGCAGAGTAATCGGTGTTGTGCTGCAAGTACTCTGGTCAATTACAGCACAACACCGACCACCACGTTTCGCAAAGTATTCGAACAAGATTAAATCGATCAAGCAGCAAGTAAGGCACGAAGACCCACCTGCTGCATGACTCGGTGGAAGTACCGTGCCAAGGTGAGAGGTGGCGAGCCTGTCGCCCTTTAGCACGGCATCTTGTCCTTATCCCTTAGTCGCCTTTTACGACATGCATGGGGAGAGAAGCAGTGGGGATATTCTTTTTAAGTACCGGCCCCACACGGTACATTTAGTTTGTTTATTTAGTTTATTTAGTTTGTACTGTTTATTTCGGTGTTATATTCTTTATTTCACATTTTCAAAATTTTCTATTAATTTTACATATATTATACAAGTATTAAAAATACAAAGTAATAAAAATACACAAAATTAATAAAAAAATTAAAAACGGTAATACCGCCGGCGGCGGGAGACAAGCCTCCAAGCACGCCGGCGGGTGCAGGCCGTGGCTACGGAGTTCTCCGAGACGACGCGAGGCAAGCTACGAGCGATAGGTGGTGGTACTAGACACGTAGGCCACCACCACCCCCATCTCGGAGAGCTCCGTATCCACCGGACTGCACGGCGACGTCGTCGCGCAGCTCTTTGAAGTCTTAATCTTCGCGCGCGCGTCGCCTCATGGTCGCACGCACCACCGGTAGCGGGGGCACTAGACGGGACGTGAGGTCCCGATGACCCCAAGCTTGCCGATGGTGGACGTCGCCCTCACCGTAGATGTTGTGGCTCGGCCGACGTCAACGCTCCATCTTCTTCGTCGATGAATGCACCGGCGGCGTGGAGCTGGGTGGTGGGGTGTGCGTGTGGTGTCCGAGAAGAAAGGGCGGCTCCTGTATTGGACGACCCGGGCGCGGGGAGGCCGGGCGACGCGGTGGGCGGAGGCAGTGCTGCTGCGGGCGAGCGGTGGCGGCGGCGGCGTCGAAGTCGAGCGCGGCGGCGGCCGACCGTCGCTGCAGAGCCTGCTCTCCATCACGCGCGTCGCGTCCCGGGTGGTCTGCAGCCGCTTCTGTCGCCAGGCATGTGAAGTTGGTGGAGAACGAAGGACGCCGAGCGGCGGCGGTGGTGGTGCCGGCACGGTGCCTCCAACCGTGCGGGTCGCTGCGCCGCTGGAGAAGGGTCCGCGCGTGGCGGAAACTCGATGGGTTCGTCCCAGGAAAAAAAATTGTAAATTTTTTTTTTCAAGTGAAATTTTTTTGACATGTCCGTTTGACAGCTCTTTCTTCTTTTGTTATCAAAGAGGATATTTTGTTATATTATTGTTATGGCAGTTCCTTGGAGTTTTCTTCAATGGTGTTATAGAACGATAAAATGGATGATCTGACATTTGTCTTTATTGGCCAGTGGTCTTTCTAGCTACGACAAATTGGATGATCTGACATTTGTCCTTATTGGCTAGTGGTCTTTCTAGCATCTGGACCTTACGACAAATTGGATGATCTGGCATTTGTCCTTATTGGCCAGTGGTCATTCTGGCATCTGGACGTTATTATGACACATTGTAAGATCTAACAGTTTGCTCAATACACCCCGGAGCCAAATATTCACATGCACGATTCCCGCGCACGGAAAATCTCGGGAGGTGCACAGGTGAGCAATCATTCTGGAATTCGCTCTGCCACATACTGGCCGAGGTAGAAGTTCCAGCTTAGTGGGACCACTCGCAGACGCAGTAGCCAACCCATCCCACAGATAATACTATAAAGAACACTAAGCGACACTCTGGGGGCGATGTCAGCCATCAGCCACGCGAGGAGAACGAGACACTCACGTTCCATTCCTTTGGCTGTCTGTTCTGTAACACCAACTAACACTGTGCATTTTTGTACTTGACTATGTGTGAGTTCTGTCCGTCAATCGTCGCGCGAGCACTGTCGTAAAGACAGGCTATACGTTTGGCCCGAAACGTCCAGCGATTATGAGCGCGTGTAAAAGCCGTTCTCGTGATATTTGATTCACGTTTGTATTTGAGCAGCGATGATGGTTGCCGCGCACGCACGCTACACATCTAATGAGCAGTTGCCACGAGCTCCACACAATGAATGTTGTGATACGACTTCCGGACGAGAGTGGAGTGCAGCTATTTTCATGTAAGCCGTGGTTGCAGGCGGGTCCTTCACCGTAAGCTACGTATGCGGAAATATTTACTACAAACAAAGTGTTATAATAATAAACTAACGTACTGTGTGGGATCAGTACTTAATAAGAATAGTCCCACTGCATCTCTCCACGTGCATGCCGTAAAAGCCGACTAAGGGATAAGGACAAGATGCCGTGCATAAGGGCGATAGGCTAGCCACCTCTCACCTTGGCGCGGTCTTTCCACCGAGTCATGCAGCAAGTGGGCCTTCCTGCCTTACTTGCTGCCTGAGCCTGATAGTTATCTTGTCCGAATACTTTGCTAAACGTGGTGGTCGGTGTTGTGCTGTAATTTACCAGAGTACTTGCAGCACAACACCGATTACTCTGCTTACCCCGATTGTAGAGATACGGCGTGTGGTGTGTAGTACACAACACACGCCGTGTACTAACGTGCCTACTTTTATTCTAGTTTTTACCACCAAAATAACGAACCTAGCTTATTACGACCAGTAACAGGGATGACGTATAAAATAATCATACCAACCTCTTTTTCAGTTCGTTTCCAGATCTCCTATGTGTAGAATTAACATTTAGACATGATTTTCAATGACCATTATCTTCATGTATCTCCATACCGCCTGCATATTATCTACGAACACAATTATTGGTAGTCGGCAAAGATATTGTTGTACTCCAACAAAAAAATAAAAAAAAAGAACCTCTGCTCGGCTAGCCCAGACGAAACTTTACCTTACCATTGTGAAGTTAGCTAGGCGATAAGTAAGCAAAACTGGGCAAGCTATCCACGCTTCAAGAACCATTAAAATTATGTTGCTCCGCCTAATGTCAGTGGCAGTGCGATGTGGCGACTGGCGAGGTCTCGAAGCGAACCCCATACGAGGACGTGCAAGCAAACCAGCGCCAGCGCGTAGAACTAAATTATTCCCATGATTGTGAATATTTGGTATAGTTTTTGCCACGTAGTGTTTGCCGACTGGGTTGTTACCACCGTACTGGATGTAAGATGGCCGCATAGCAGCCTCGGTTGTGTTCTCTAGTCCAGTATAGCGAGCAATCCAGGGAAGTCTCCGGTATGGCACCTACCTTCTCGGAGGTGATATTGGCTAGTCAGAGCATGTGCTTTGGCCCCTCCGACATAGCCACCCATACCGGATTACATAAAACAAAAAGTGAACGATTTGGATCAGCGCTTTGCTTACATAAGGTGACATAAGTTTCGCTATTTCGTAGCTTTCGCTGGATGACGAGCCTTATAGTACGATGCACAATTTATTACGCACGTGTTACTCCATTCATACTAATAAATTGCTCGTATATTTATTCAACTGTCTTTATTTTCAGTAATTAAAGTCAGACATATTAGGTTAGATAGATAGATAGAAATACTTTATTGCTCCAAAACATTTAACAGTAACAAACGATAAGTAATTTACATGAGGGGCAAAGGCGGACTTATCCCTTACAGGGATTTCTCCCAGTCAACCTTTGGATCTTTGAGAGTCGTATGTTGTGAGATATAAGTAGGTACCTAGTAGCAAAAGACTTGAGTGTGGGAATCAGCGGCGACTCCTCTCAGTTGGCGAGGTTGGCGCCGCCAAACCAAATAAAATGAATGACACCATTAATACAGAAGTATCAGGCTAAAATAAATGTGAAAAAATTTCGGAGTTATATTATTTATGTCATATAATCCACGATTGATAAGATAAAACGTCAATCCCGTACCCGTTACATAATTTGAAATTTCGCGCGCGTCAAACGCGGGCGACGACGAATGACGACACATCAAGGCATTCATTGGCCGGTTGGCTACATTTTGAAGCGCCATCGTATTCCATACAAGGCGGAAGCGACCGATGTCACCCCCGTCCCGCGCGGACCCGCTGATCAGCCTTTCGAGTTGGCGGCGCAGCGGGGAGTGCATTTAGTGACGCGGTAGCGAGTAGAGCAAGCTAGCGAGCGAGCTAGGTAGGTGTGTGTGTTGCGTGTGCGGGTGTGTGCGCGCTGCGTCCACACGACGAGTATTCTTGTGCTGTGCGACGTGCGATGCGATGCGACTAGCGAGCTAGGCTAGGTGTGTTGTGTGCGCGTGTGTGTGCGCATTGGCTTGCGAGTTGATAGCTGCATATATTCCGTTATGTAGGTATGGACTTTGTATGGATGAATCCTGTGCAGTGTTGTTAAATTTAAAGTGATTTATTGGTAATTATAATGGCAAACTCCTACCGAGCTATATAAGGAGCACTCAAGGACAAGAGAGACTCAGTAATTTGGCACTCTTACATATCTGTGGAAAAGGAGTTGCTAACAAAATTGAGGAAGAAAGAATATTTTCACGATCGAAAATTTCTTGTCTGTGGAACGAAGAGTGGACTTCATGTACAAATAAAATGTAACAATTCAAGCTTGTATGCCTGTCTCGTCGTCGTCGTGCCAGAGGAGACGTCGCTGTTGTCGGCTGCAACTCGACAGCTTTGACACAACCAGTAGGTACCTATCTACAGACAAATAAATCGTAAGTGAGCAAAATAAATCATTTAAACTAAATATTATAAACTATCTATATCGTAATCGTCTTTCAGTTTTTGAACTCATTGTGGTAGAAATAAATTAACGCGTAGGTACCTAAGTTATGAAATTATGAAAAAAAAAAAATCCTTAGCCAGAGCCAACCCAATATTCAGGACCAGGATTCGCCGCTGGTGGGAATGTAAAATATAATTATGGAAAATAACTATGATAAACTATAATATACTTGCACTACATAATATAAGTACATACCAGTTTAAACGTAGAAATCGCAAATTATAAATTAAATTAAATACATAAAACTATAAATTAAATACATATGTATTAAAGATTATATAATACATAATACCTAAATATATACATACATACATACATACTTGTCCATTCAGAATTAAAGGATTAGGATCGTTGACCAAAAGTGTTTTCTTCCAGTCGGTATTGTACGCAAAGTTCAACACTGTATACCTAGTTTTCCTCAATTTATTTTCCTTCGCCGGATTGCCGGATAACATAATATGCACATACGACGCCATATTTACATCAAAGGTACTTTAAAAGAATAGCCCCCCTGCATCTCTCCCCGTGTATGTCGTAAAAGGCGACTAAGAGATATTATGACACCCTTCTTATATTACTAGGTGGTAGGGTTTAACCCGCCCGGGGTGGTACCACCGCACTGAATGAAAGGTCGGTCGAAACGGCTATGTAAATAGTTTGTGTTTTCCGTCCAGTTCAGTGTAGCCGGCACGACCGAAGGGAAGCACTGACGTGGCACCAAGTTCACCCGGTGTTATGGGCTGACATCATGGATGTTGTTATAAAAAAAAAAAAAATTTTAATAATTTTTTTTTTTAATTTTTTAATTTTAAAATTTTTTATTATTTAAATTTTTTATTGAAATTTTTTTTTATAGGTGGTGTAGCCAACCGTGTCAGTTTCCATATAAAAAAAAAATACTCTAGTATTTATTATTAACTTTCTATCGAAGCCGCATATAATGAGAAATAATCATTTTATAAATTGTCGAGGGTAAAAAGCCAATTTCTAAATTATTGAAAGCGCGACATGTGGCGCCGGGCCACCCAAAAGGTGTCTAACGACGCCCATGAACATTCGGTCGTATGCGGGGATTTTCGAATGCTATGCCGGCCTGACAGGTGCCCATTCACGCCCCTGTTGAAGCACCCGAGACTGTACTTGGTTGGAAATATGTGGTCAGTGAGAGTGTTCCATAGTTTACCGGTTCTGAATATTATATAATTTAACAATTATATACAGTCTGATACGGCGAATAATATACACGAGTGCCCGTATGTATGCTCCCATCTAGAGATCCGACCTCAGCTGACCTTGGCCAATATGTCCGACCTCTTCAATAAAGAGGTCACGAGTCACATGAAGAAGTTTTCGTTCTTCGAGAGTCACCTAGGTGAGAATTTAATACAACCTCGAGCGAGGTCAACCTCGGTAGCTCAGTGGTGCGATCGGTCGAATGTCGTTCGTCATCATAAGCACACCTGCACGCGGTCACAACTTGGATGGGTTACCGTTCGACCGTTGGAGGCTGACCGTGATTCGGATTCCACGTAAAATTGTAGGTCTCTTCCCTTTTTACTTTTACCTTACTAGGTGGTAGGGTTTAACCCGCCCGGGTTGATACCACTGCACTGTATGAAAGGTCGGTCGAAAAGGCTATGTAAATATTTCGTGTTTTCCGTACAGTTGTAGTGTAGCCGGCACGACCGAAGGGAAACACTGACATGGCACCTAGTTCATAAAGGTGTAATGGGCTGACATCACGGATGTTGTAGGTTATGTAGCCAAGCGTGTAAGGTTTACATACATTTAGAGTATTTTTCTAATTCTCAATCCTCCCAAGGTTGGGAGGATTGAGAAAGATTGGGAGGTGTAGGTATGTTTTTTTTTTAAATTATTTTTTTATCGAAAGCTCGACATGTGGCGTCGATCCAAACATAAGGTGTCTAACGACGCCCATGGATATTCGGTCGTATGCGGGGGTTGCGAATGCCATGCCGGCCTGACAGGTGCTTATTCACGCCTCTTTTGAACTGCCGACTAACAAGACAATTTTTTAAGACTGCAACGGTTGCGGTCAACCCGCCCCCCCCCCCTCCCGAATAAAAAAAAAAACTTCCATGTGAAGTATAATTTTTTTTAAACTACAATATTTATTAATCATTGTTCGACGACCTAGAAAATTTTCTAGGCTCCTTCCGGTATTGGAATTTCTTTCGATCAAATCTGAAACCCGCCCTCCCAACCGGCTATAGAAACTATTCCTTCTAGAACACACCCCTTACGACACTGTTGGTCCTGCACTTTCGATCCTGCCGAATTTCTACCACACATACACAACTTTTTGCGCGTTTTGGGTCTTATATTATAAACCTTAATAATTGCGACTCGGTGGTTTAATTTATTAATTTAATTCTCGCACTAGTTTGTCGTCGCGACGCCCCGAAGACGCCGGCGTCTCGTGAACACGGCACAGTAACACTGGTGGACAGCTAATGTAACATTCGGCCGGCAGACATTGAGTTCAATTAATGTGGATGCGGGCGTGGCGCGGCTCGACGTGGAGTGGCTGTTTGATGCGTCGGATGGAGAAACTTGTGAGTAGATGTAGCGATTTACAGAGAATTTCCAGATCGAATAACCGTATTGTTACGTAAGCGGCGGGTGGCCGAGTGGTTTGGGCATCGGCTTCTCATGCGAGAGGTCCGCGGTTCGAATCCCGTCGGCGTGTACCAATGAGTTTTTTCTGACGAAAAAAATTATGTGCATACCTACACCTGCTGCTTCACCGTTCGGAACCGGTGTAAAACTGTAGGTCCCTTCCCTTGTCCCTTACTAGGTGGTAGGCTCAAATTGTAGCCGACTGGGTTGGTACCACCGCACTGGATGTAGGATGGCCGCATAGCAGCCTCGGTTGTGTTCTCCTCTAGTCCAGTATAGCCAGCAATCCAGGGAAGTCTCCGGTATGGCACCTACCTTCTCGGAGCTGATATTGGCTGGTCGGAGCATGCGCTTCGGCCCCTCCAACTCAGCCACCCATACCGGATTAAATAAAAAAAAATCTAAAAAGTAAGGGCAGATGTATCTTTGGGTCATTGGGCCTGTTTTATGGGTACTACTATGGCCGCTGCTCTGACGAACTTGATTCCCTTATCCCTCCTCCTCGTGTTCGCCTTCGCCAAACCCGCCATACTCTCGCGGAACCCCCCATTTGTAATCGACAGAAGAGTTCTTCGAATGGCACGATTCTCTATATCGTCCCCAATCCTAATCCAATCCACGAATCTTCTGATCGCGGGTTAATAGTCATGCCCCAGCGACATTAGTCCACCTCCAAGCCGGATTGGCCCCTCCTCGAGGGTGATATTGGCTGCGCCTGAGGCTTCGATCTCGGGCACAGCCCACCCAGTTCGGAAGCAATATAAAAAAAAGTGCGGATGTTCAGTAACACCACGCCGTCAAAACACCTGCCTATTATGCCAAAGGTCTACATTTCGAAACCAAAGTTTCAAATGCAACATTTGAATTTCGAATGATGAAATTCTATATGTGCCGGAAAAATATGTCTGGAAGCACAGTAGGGAAAGCTCTATGCCAATAATGCTAGCGCTGGTTCGTTGACTGGAAGAAATTTTATTGGCTATTTGTTCAATTTCTGCACTGAAGAAAAGTATAGTTGGTATGAACATTTAAAAAATTGGTTGTCTGTAAAGTTGGTTTACGGACGATAGTTTTACGTGATGATGTCATAAAGTAAATCAGTTCCGGCGGATATTTACCATGTAAAATTAATTTAAGTACATGATAAAAATGTGATGATAACTAATAAAAAATATGAGAAAATAACGACTATTAATTTTTGTTTAATTTATATTTAAAAAACCTACATAACGCCATCTACATGTTCAATGTTGCAACAATTACCTAACTGCTAAATCAAGTATACCGCTGGCTGAAGTATTTAATTTAATATTGACGCTAGATGTCGCTCCATGAAATTCACATACTGTTGAGAAAATTTGCAGCGATAAGTAGACGGTCGATAGCCCGCGTGGATAACACGTCTGGTCAGTGATGGTGGCAGGGACCGCGGGTTCGAGGCTCGCAAAAGACGGAGAAATATATTTTGTATTTCCTACTATTGTATATGCCTCTCTATCGCGCTCTCGCTTGCACACACAGGTTCAGATGGAACGTTACACTTCTTCGTGCGTGCAGCAGGTGTTCATCAATTTATAAGACGTGATATCATCGCGTCAAAAAATGGTCAAACATGAGCGTACTTCATGCGCCGACTATATCTCAGAAAGTAATAAAAAGCTAATTTTGTCTATAACTTTCCTTTTAATCTCCATGGGATTCCATAATTTTATATGCATGATTTTTTTCAGAATTTTATATCCATAGCTTTGAGAGATTCGAAAGAGTGGGGGGGATAACTTATTTAGTTACTTTTTGTGAAAATACCCATAAAAATATGGAACTGTATAATAATAATTACAAATAAAAATGCATACTTATTGGTTGAACGGAGAACATCCTTTTTTTAAGTCGGTTAAAACCAATTGGTTTTAACCGACACAATCTAAACAAATGTTCCTTAATTAACATGATTCAATTGTCCCAGGTGAGGCGACATCAGTTACCCCGGCGGAAGCAGCTGTACCGTGCCGCTGAAGGCCGGGAGGACTGGAGGAAAATTGGAGAGGCGTATGTCCAGCAGTGAACGCATACACGCTGATTGACTGAATTATGCCCTTCCAGATACTTCCATCTCTGCGTTACTGTGCACAACAGTTTGTTTAATAAATCTCTTTACGGGACAATTCATGCGGCGCTTACTACACGCTAGATCTTCGTATGAGATTACATAATAAGTATGTAGGTACCAACCAGCGGACTCCCCACATCAATGACGAATTTTCATTGTACTTCACTAACCTAATGAAATTACATTTTAGTTCGTAATTCTTTTGTCAGCCTCGCGTAGCTCAGTGGTGAGATCCGTCGAGTATCGTTTTGTTGGAAACTGACAGGGTTGGCTACATCATCTACAACATCCGTGATATCAGCTCATAATACCTCAGTGATTTAGGTGCCATGTCAGGGTTTCTATTCGGTCGTGCCGGCTACACTGAACTGGACGGAAAATACGAACTATTTACATAGCCGTTTCGACCGAACTTTCATTCAGTACTGTGGTAGCAACCCGGCTGGGTTAAACCCTACCACCTAGTAAGGTAAGAAGGGAAGGGACCTACGGTTTTACGTGGAATCCGAACCACGGTCAGCCTCCATGTAACCCACCCGGGTTGACACCACCGCACTAAATAAAACGTCGGGCGAAGCGGCTGTTCTTCTTTAAATGGAAACTGCCAATATAAATACTTTTATATATCTTTATAATACATAAACGATGTAAATAGGTCTTGTTTTCTGTCCAGTTCAGTGTAGCCGACACCCCAAGGGGCACCACTGATATGGCACCTAATTCACCAATGTATCATGGCTGACATCACGGATATTGTAGATAATGTGCCAGTTCAGTAACCGTGTCAGTTTCCATAAAAAAACTAATTCACTTTTTCAAGAAATTATTATATTCAAGAGTTGTGTATTTGTTATTTGATCTGTATTTTGTTAAATATTCTACTTCATCACCCATTAAGATTTATGATGTCAGCCTATTATACCATGTCTCTGTCCGACCAAGATGCCATACCAGTACTTCCGTTGTGTTATTGGCCGACTACACAAAACTATTCACATGATCCTTTCGGCTGGCCTTCATTTAGCAACCAATCTGGGAAGGCTTAATCCTACTACCTAGTTAGATAATAGATTTAAATTATTGTTGTTTTTTTTATGGAAATTCTTACGAAATAATGAAGTAATTTCATAATGGATTATTCATGTGTAAACGTTATACAGGGTGTTCGGCACGGTGGCTCGCCACATCGACCGACAAAATTTGTTTGTAGGTAAGTGGGGCCATTTGCAACGTTTTGACCCATGATACCTTTTGTCAGATGTCACGTGGTATCGAGATACGATATTTTTGTCTTTATTTTTGAAAATTACCAAAATCCCAGCTTTAAACCCTTGTAACTTTTTTGTTTATGATTGTATCAGAACGAAATAAAATCTATTGAATTTTACGATGTATCCTTGTTCTAAAAAAATATTATTTTATGAAGTTAATACCATGAAAAGGTCTTATGATCTCCCAAAGTCTCGAGAACGAGTAAAAATATAACAGACTCTTCTTAATTCATTTAAAAAAAACTGACAGCAATTTGATAGCTTCATTTTAAAAAGTTCGCTAATTTACGCCCTTTCCAACGGTACACCACATGTCATACAAATAATTCACTATGTGGTCAAAATAAGGGACAGAGACATAACAGAACAGAACGACAACACGGGCACTTATCGGTGGTCGCTTCCCGCATTGAGAGCGTTTTCAGGAGCATTTTCAAATTTAGAACATGGACCGTCGCGCGGGCACTCTGTTCAATTCTCCATTGTTAACGTTTCGACCCATAATTTTAATTAATCCATAATTTTGACCACATAGTGAATTATTTGTATGACATGTGGTATACCGTTAGAAATGGCGTAAACTAGCGAAATTTTTAAAAGAAAATGAAGCTATCAACTGCTGTCAGTTATTTTTTAATTAATTAAGAAATTAAGATTCTGTCATATTTTTACTCGTTCTCGGAACTTTTGGTGGTCATATAGAGTTAGTTCAGCATCGAAAACGTCACTGAAGGCATCCTACAGAATATGGATAGGTAGAGAGAGGGAGGTCGAGAGCGGGACTGGTGGTTTCCCCGCGTCCTAGTCAACGCAGACTAGCTGACGAGGGCATGATGCGAGCCGAAACGTGAAGCATGCGCGGGAAATTTAGAGTGGCCACTCGCTAGTACCGACCTCGATTAATACCCTCCTCTACTGCCGATGGGCCCGGATATGTTCGGTGAAGCCATCGCAAGCTTAGATCCACACCTTCCTTCCTTTTCATGGTATTAACTTCATAAAATCCTATTTTTTCTAGAACAAGGATGCATCGTAAAATTCAATCAATTTTATTTCGTGCTGATACAATCATAATCAAAAAAGTTACAAGGGTTTAAAGCTGGAATTTTGGTAATTTTCAAAAATGAAGAAAAAAAATTGTATCTCGATACCACGTGACATCTGACAAAAGGTATCATGGGTCAAAACGTTGCAAAATGACCCCACATACCTACAGAAAAATTTTGTCGGTCGATGTGCCGAACAGCCTGTATATTATTCGCAAGCATTTTTTAAGGTCTTATTTAGGTAATTTGACCACTAATATTATAATTTTTTTATATATTTCAAATTAATAATGTAATGTATAAATTATTGTTCATACATCTTTATTGTAAGTTTAGTTTTATTTAAGTAGCAACTAAGATATTACAGTGTAAGTTTCCTGTTCGCTTCTAACTACAATATTATTGAATTTTCTTCGAATATCTGTATTGGGCGAAGCTGCACACCACAATACCCTAATCTTAAAATGTATTCCTAATTTTTTTTACATATACTACGACTGGTCCTTGCCCTGACAACTAATGGATGTATTATAAAAAAAAATTATATAAATAAAAAAGTGTAACGCTTACAAGTAATGTTCGCACATCAGCTGTGAATCCTGGCTCCAGCCAGACTTATTTAATATATTTTTTTTTTTTGTAAATATTTTGTGCTTATTAATTTGCTTTTATGGAACCTGCCATGACAACGTCCTGCGATGTCAGCTAATCACACCTTGGAGAATTAGGAGCCCCGTCGATACTTCCCTTTGATTGTGCCGGCTACACTGAATTGAACTGAATTTTAGTTAATCAAAATTCTGATAACACTTAATTTCATTTATTAAATAACAAGCACTGGATGCCCCTTCCGGCACAGACGTCGGCCTGTCTGACAAATTGGACAACGATCAATTGAGTGCAATCGTTGTGGACGCCGCTTCAATTGTGCCACACCGACATAACATCGAGAGAGAGAACTCTAAAGAAAAACTGTGGTACCTTGTCGCACTATATCTAACTTATTTCTCATTTCAACGAACACTCCATGAGACGAGCAGGTGTGCCCGTGACAGGGTTCTACGTGTGTACCTTTGCTTTATGGCGTTATTGTACACATGATAGATGGCTTCCCGGCGCCATTTATAGTAACAGTTGTGCATTTCAAGTGCACTCTTGTCGAGGTGATGGCGAATTTCATTAGTGTCTTAAACAAACACACAATCCTCCTTTATGAGTTGTGTAAAAGATGTCAGGATGCGAAAATCTTGATGTGACCATTATCAAATACGCAAGAATAAAATCAAAATATTTTTTTTATGTAAACCAACATGGGTGGCTGTGTCGAGGGACCAATCGTACAGTCGACAGAGCCAAAACCCCCTCTCCTCGCGAAACCACGCTCAGTGACGCGCCATGCCAGCAGATTTGCGGACTGTTGATATGTTTATTGCACTGAAAACAATTTTGAAAAAGGTACAGCTTAACGCCGTAGGCGTTCTCCTTCTCCTTTGGGTCATCATGAAAGAGTGAGGAAGTGGCAGAGAACAAATATGAAGATGTAGATGATGTAGATTAGATTTTTAGATTTCTGTGCCTAACTTTTTATTTATTTATTTAGAAAATCTACAGCTTAGCATTACAAGTGATCGGTGTGTACAGTAATTATTTTCGCCAATTACAGATGTTCCTAAGGGTGAGGCCAAAGAAGCGTCAGCAACTTTTAGACAACTCATTTTGTGTTGTCGTGTGGCACAAACCAGAAGGAAATCTTCAACATATGTGACCGAATGCAACGTAAATTACTGCTGGACAAACGCCTCTCAAATTTTCCTCCAGTCCTCCCGGCCTTCAGTGGTATGGAACACTGCTTTCCGCCGATGTACTTGATATCGTATGATACGATGAGGATGCCATTGTAGGACACGGTTACTCCAAGGATCGTCGTCTTGTCCGCTGACGTGCCCAGCCCACTGCCACTTGAGCTTAGCCACCCGGTGTCCAATAGTACCGACTTTAGTTACCACCAGTAACATACACAATTTTATTATGAACAATGAAAATAAGAATGATTATTGAAAACAGTTTGTGCGTGTACTCACCTCACACAGTTGATCGGGCTGCGCTCTCTCGGGACTCCTTAGATCCGGTTCACTCCTCGCTCCTTCCAACTGCGCGCCTCCCCACACCCACCCCTCCTCCGTGTCCGCGTACCTCGCCGCACCCTTCTCGCACAGATTGTCCACGCTCGCGCACCCCCCACTACCCCCGAACACGCTCGCGCTCAACTTGTACTCCTCTTCTTTCACTTTGTTATCCTTCGACTTGTCAGTCAGGCTCAACATTTGCTTTGTCTTCGACAGAATGTTCAACGGCTTGCGGAATTTACTCTTAACATTCGCCGGATGCAGAAACGCATGCTCTTGAGGTGCGTTTCCATTCAGACCGAACATCAATATATCGTCCACCGACGACTGCATTTTTAAACGGCGTTTTATCTTCATAGGATTCTCGTGGCTTCGCGTGCTGTATACGGAGATATCGTCGACTGAGGCTTGCCGGTTGCGTACGTAGTCGCAACTCTTCGTAGATATAACGGTTATATTCTCGAACGATTCCGTGTCGTTCGATTTGAGAGATTCGGCAACGACCTCGACCTTCGCTGGATAGCAGTCGTTGTAGAGCGACATACCCTTGAAGTGATCGTCGATTTGAACATAATTTGTACCATCTTTTAAAGGCTTGATCATCTCATAGTGATGATCTTCAGGTTCTGTGTACACCGGGTCGTAGTGGGCTAAATCATCGCTTATATTCTGATATCTAGAGGTACTAGAGTAACTTGTACTGGAGTCATCAGTGTAATGGCACTTTATGTTGATCAAGGCATCGGAAGCATACTTATGGTTCCCAACTCTGGCATTCAGCTTGTCTTGGTCGCTCACCGAAGGCTCCAGATGCCTGGAATGGCACGGCGCGCAATGATCTTGCGCCTTATCGTTGGATTTCGATCGGCTCGATATATTCATAATATTAGCGTTGAATATATTTTGCGGTACTTCACCAATGTTCGGAAGGATTTCATTCTCGTGGTTCAATGGCTGACCTTGCCCGCCAAATCCTTCCACAACCGGGGTAGTGTTAGAGAGGAAAGAGCTGTCCATATCGAAGTTGCCCGCTCCGATAATGCCCAATGGCCTTTGCTTATTGTCCCTATTGGCACTGATGTTGCGAACTCGTGGTTCGTAATGATTTGGGATGTGTTGCACATTTGCATTGAAATTCTGAGCCGGATTTGCAAAGTCTACTACAAGGATACGGTCTAAATTCTGGCAGTCGTTGTGGAATCCTATGCCAGAATCACTATTGCTCGATGTGGTGGTGATTTCGCTATGGTTGCTCGGTTGCGGCGAATTAGCCATGAAGTAGTTGCCTTCCGGTCGGATATTCTCAACCCGCAGCGGGTTTAGAACCAAGTTGTCTTGTCTCCGACGCGGGTTTCTCCTCGGACCGCGATCGTACCTCGGTCCTCTCACCAATGGGGGCCTGTTCCTCGAGATGGGATTTGCGATTGGACTGCTACTTTTCGCTGCGAGCTTCGAGATATTCTCCAAATGTTTTCCTGAGAAGCCGTTGGGAAATTTTAGAGAATACATCAACCTTATAATGTTGACGATGTAGTCTGCCGATGTTGGAAATTCTAAGCAGTGATTTGTCACTGGATCTAAAGTGCATGTTATTCTGAATTCGCTTGCCCTTAACGCGTGGTCTGCGTGCTCGATTAGTTTCGGGTCGATGGTGAACACGTGACAACTGTGTGATATCTCAACAGTGACTGCATCATCGTCCGTTTCGTGCGAGAATATATTCTCGTTCGTATCAATGTGCGTCGCAGCCGTGACTAAACCAAAATAACGGTAGTCGTTTTCGGACATGCAACTAACGTAATTAATCCGTCGACATGCATATTCAGCTAGTAATACCCCATTGGAATTCTTCAAGGTCATTGACGATGGTAGTATCGTCATGAGGACGGTAGTTGATGACCGTTTTTCCTGCCGTAGTTTTCTGATGCAGCTTCGCACTGTTTGTAGTTTAGAGCTGGTGGCGATTTGTTTAGGCATCTCTATGGTGCCGAGGTATCCGATGACGACGCGACACTCTATGGGAGACTCTCTCTCCATGAGGGGCTGCTGGAACTGGTTGCCCATGGTGGCACCCTCGTAGGGTGCGCCGCGGACGCCGGACGATGTGCCCGGTATTATTGGGTAGTCTGGAACAAGGAGATGAAAACATGCATAATGTCCAAACATAGGTGTACCGAAGGGGGAGGGGGGTTCCTACCGCCACAAAACCAAAAGAACTTGGTAAGTGTACAAATTAAACTACAATATTCATTATAATTTTTTTGCACAGTGACTAGGCATGCAATGGTTTGACCATCTAGAAAATTTTCTAGGCTCATTCCAATATTGGAACTTCCTTTGATCAAATCTGAACCATTGGGGGATCAGGGATTCAATTTATTTAATAGTGAAAATATTATAAACTTACATTTTCGATATGTCTAAATAGAGTTCAAAATTAAAAAATAACTATCTGTTTATCTTTCAAAACCAATTGGAGAATGTGCACTTGTTAATAGTTATGTTTACCACACTTTCGGCGCATTCATTCAGACTTGATTTAAGCCAAAAGCAAGGCAAGAAAGAAAGCATTTATTGTGCACAGAGCTATAAAGACAGCCCACCTCTTCAACTGAGTCACACAAAATTGTATAAGTAGATCAAAATTTTTACTGAAAGCATTTATTGTACACAGAGCTATAAAGACAGTCCACCTCTTCAACTGAGTCACACAAAATTTAATAAGTAGATTAAATTTTTACTGAAAAAACAGTACAAGTTAGGTAAAATACAAGTCCAAACTAAAGTAAAATTTAAACAGAAATAACAACAAAACCAGTCGCCTCTCTTCTTCACTTCACCACATACTGACACATCATTGTTTCATGAAAACTAAGCCCATTCAACTAAGAACAATTAACCACAAACACAAGGACCACAGGGAAATTCTAATAGAATTTATCAATATCTACATATTATTAAAACGCAAAAGGGAGCGCTACGCAAAAGTCACTTTGGTACTAAAGTTGTAAGCCTATTTGCGCAAATTCTTGTTTTAGTAGAATAGCAACTAAAGGTTATTGTCTGTCTTTCTCCAGATTTATGCTTGCAATAGACTGGAAAACAAAAAATAACTTTTGTTTCATACCTGGATGGACAAGTATGTATGTACCAAACAGAGGTGTAAATCTTTATTAGACAAAGAATATCAAGTATGTATGTATATATATTTATTTGTACATTATATTCCATATATTTAATAATTTATATGTACAGTCCGCGCGCGAGCTCCGAGGCATCGGTATTTGTGGAAATTAATTTATTATAGAATTTGTATAGAATTTTTATGGAGATTCACATTTTGTGATGATTATACTATACTAGGCGAGTAATATAATACAAATGTATAATATTAAAATTCTATACAAATTCTATAATAAGTTAATTTCCACAAACACCGATTCCTCGGAGCTCGCGCGCGGACTGTATTAACACATGCATGGCTTGTATTTAACTAGCATGTACTTATATGTATTGTTAATAAGTATTCTTTTATTATTTTATGTTCAATTCTCACGCTCAACTCTTTTGCTACTACCTACTTACATTCCACTATATTATCGAATCTCAAACATCCAAAGGTTGACTGTAAGAAAATAATCTCTGTAAGGGATAAGTCCGCCTTTGCACTTTATGTAAATTTTCTAATGTACTTGTTACTGTTTAATGTTTACTGGAGCAATAAAGCATTTTCTATCTATCTATCTAACTCCACATCAGGCTTGCATGGTGTTTATTGCATTAGATTCAACAACTCTTTGAGGTTGTTTTCATATATACATCTTCACGCTACCTACTCGTGGTACTGAGCAGTGACCAAACTAAATGCTTAGTTGTTTCGAAATTACAATGCGCAAAAGCATTTTGTCTAAAAGATACTATAGTGTATCAAAACAAAGCAGACTCACCCACTTGTGGCACTAACTCCACTGTATCGAAAACCACTGTGGTAACACTTTTCGTTCTAAAGCACAACCACGAACACACACAGTTCATAACTACCGCTTGTGTGAAAATTTCATAATCACACTACAGCGTGAGACAGGTGGACTTAGTATCCAACAAGTTGGATCCTGGGTAAACAATAACAAAATAATACTTTAACTAAATTTGAAGGAGTAAATTATGCGTAGATATATCCGAGGCAATACGAACACAAAATTACTTGCGAAGTAAAGAAACCCCATTTTTATTATATTATTTATTTATGGTGTTCTCAAGCAAATTCACAGAGTTTGTACAGCTATAAAGAGTTGACTGGTTGAGCGTAAGGAAAATGTACAACAAGTCCGTATGTAAAGTCCCTCCCCCCCCCCTTCCCTCCATTAGGTTGTTATCTAAGCAGGAAGGCGGCGACCGAGTTGGGGAAAATAAAATGAAGGAGTTTTATTCGGAATTGGACACAATTTTTTTGTGTGCATAATTTACGGGTATTTAAGTGGCAGTCAGCCTAGTGGTTTAGGCGGCGACCTAATGCGACATGTGGGAAGGCTCAAATAAAAAAATATAAACAATAAAAAATTATAAATACAAAGGCACTCAGAAAGTTTTGCAAAAAAAAATTTTTTATGAGACCCTGGCCTGTTATAATTTATTTTGAAATATGATTATTTTATACCAATTTATTATAACAACAATTGAAGACATATAGAATTAATATACATATATATATATATATATATATAATAACAGACAAGGCTGCATGGTATAATACCTTTGCCTATCCCAAAAAAGGGATAAAAGCAACCAAAAAAAAAAACAAGTAAAACGTTCCAATTTAAAATTTCCCTTCACATTTTTTCTCATTTCATTGCAAGGAGAAGGAATTTTAATGTTAATGTTGCCACTATTTAAAAAAAGAAGAAGAAGGAGTTTAATGTCTTTGTTTCATTGTGTTTCAATGAAAAATGGAACTGCATCGGAAAAAAAATCACGCGAAGATTTTTTAACATGTTGCCTATGACGAAGTTTGATAGACTTCAAATGGTATTTATGGATAAAGACTCTTCTAAGGCAACAGTGTACCGCTGGTATGCAGAATATAAATTGATCAGCAGCTAAAAAAATAAAAATTATAAATTAAAATTTATTTTCACATATTATTTATTACGTTACTGGATACTGGCAGTAATAAACGATTTTCCAAGCATCTCTAGCCCTCAGAGGCTAGAGATTGTTTAGCAGTTACGATGGGGCTGGCATAGTCGACAGTCGGCTAAAGCCCTATTTTATAAAGTAGAAAAAAAATAAGTAAAGTCACTATTCGTTTTGTTGCCACCTCAGAGAACAGAAAAATACAGAACAAAAACATATTATTACATGTAGATAATCAAAACGTACAAAAGGTAAAAACTTAGTCAGTCAGCGTGTATGCGTCAACTGCTGGACATATGGCTTTCCAATTTTCCTCCAGTCCTCCCGGCCTGCAGCGGTACGGAACCACTGCTTTCCGACGTACTTGATGTCGCCGTCACCTCTGGCGGTTGGTCTTCTCACACTCCGTTTTCCCGTCCACGGCCGCCAGTGTAGGACACGGCTACTCCAACAGTCGTCTTCTCTTCGGCCGACTTAAAAACTTAATACCTAAGGCATTTTCAGCCTGTCTGGTAAATTATTTTTATATGTAGTTAATTTTTTTTTATCTATGTTCATGTAGGTATATATGGTGTCTCGTTAGTCATGTCATTAACTTCGGGAGGGTTACATACACACTCAAATAAACACTTTACGTAAGAAAAAAACATATGTTTATAGGAGCATTTTTTCTCCTAACAAAAAAATCTAATCAAATAAGTAGCTGTAAAAATCAATCATAGTGACCTTGTGACTAACTTACAACAAACAGCTGTTCTGCGTTTGAACATAGTACGGTCATTGACCCCATACAATGCAAGTTACCTACTGTTACACACAGGTTAATGTTTAGGAAGCAAATATGTTTTGTTAAATTTCTCGAAAAGTAATACTATAAACATAATTTTTTTTGCGTAACGTGTTTATTTGAGTGTGTATGTAACCCTCCCGAAGTTAATGACATGACTAACGAAACACCTTATATAATATTATACCTAGTGGTATTTTAGGTGTCCAAGTTGTCTTTGTTGTTTTTTTTTTCCATTAATTTATTAACATGTTATTAGTTATGTGTTTTTTCTTCATACGCATAATAAATGTTGTAATAGGATGGTTGACCGGCAGAGATTGCCTTAGGCAATAAGTCCGCCATTTGTATATAAGTTATACGAAACAATAAAGAATATTAAATAAATAAATAGATTACAATAACTCGACTGACCATCGAGATTAGCGAGATGCGCGTACGACGGCAGATGAAGGTCGGCCCTCATATCGCTCGTCACCCGGATGTTGGAGAGGTGGTTGTTCTGCCGGCCGCGGAGCCCGCTCGCGAGCCCCTCGGCGCACTTGAAGCCGGCGCGGCAGTGGTGAGGGTCCTCGCGATCTCCGCATGACCTGCAAACAACACTCCAACAGTTAAAGTATGAAATGTAATTCGAGATCAAAAAGGTAAACAAAGGTGTTGCCAATTCAAAACCATAGTCTCATTTGTGTAGATTTTCGAAAAATAATAAAATAGCACGTTCAAATTGGACGCATATCTTAAACCTGTTTCCCGGTGGGGTAGGCAGAGACAACGGATCTCCACATCCTGACACACCTCTGCCACCTCTTCCACTCCCATAATGTTCTTCTTGCATGCTCGTCGGTTACTACGCACGTGCCCATTTTTTAGCACATGCCCGATCTGGTCCAGGTCCAGGTACGTGCGTTAGGGCGACCCTTCCCGACTCTTCCACTCACATTTGCTTCATAAATTTCTTTCGTTAGTCTCCTATCATCCATTCTTCCAACATGACCGAACCACCGAAGCATCCCTTTCTCAATCCTTTTCACTATATCTTCTTTCAGCCCACAGCGCTCTCGCACTACACTATTTCTCAATCTATCTTTCATTGTAACTCCACACATACTGCTCAACGCGCGCATTTGCACAGCATTCATGCTTCATCTGCCATGCCCAACTTTCACTCCCGTACATAAGTGTAGGGGCCAGCACTCCATCATGGACAGCCAAACGTGCCCTAGTTGACATGCTTTGGCTGCTCATAATAGCGTGCAACGCCCCATTCACTTGGTTGCCGGCTTTCACTCTCTTTTCTACATCTTCTTCACATTTTCCATCCCGCGTGAACATATTCCCCAGATATACGAATTCGTTCACTTGCTCCAGTCTCTCATTCCCAATTCTTACATCGCATTCAGACACTATTTCATTCCTCTCCAGTACCATTACTTTTATAAATAATTTTAACTAAAAAAAATTTGATGTCAGCCACCCGGTTTTCAATAAGACTCTGCAAGGGCACTACCGTGCCCCCAGATAACAATATTAACAAAACAAGCACCTGTTGCTCCTAGCGCCGAGCTGTGACCTCATCGGTCTCGTCTTCATCTTGTGCACGTGCTTGGGGCGCACGCGAGCCCCGACCGGCACCCGCGCGCTCGCGCACTCCTCCTCCGAACTGTCATAGTACAACATTTAAATAGTACCACATAAATAATAACATGAAACAAGTGTGTATAGAAGTATGCAAGGTTATTATTTTATTGTTATAATTTTTTTTTATTTAATCGCGTAAGGGTGTCTGAGTCGGAGGGGCCAAAGCACATGCTCCGACCAGCCAATATCACCCCCGAGAAGGTTGGTGGCATACCGGAGACTTCCCTGAATTGCTGGCTATACTGGACTAAAGGAGAACACAACCAAGGCTGCTATGCGGCCATCTTACATCCAGTACGGTGGTATCAACCCAGTCGGCTACAATTTGAGCCTACCACCTAGTAAGGGGCAAGGGAAGGGACCTACAGTTTTACACCGGCTCCGAACGGTGACCGAACATCCAAAACTGGTCTGTTCATATTATATGTTCACTAGTAACTGTAAACTGTAGGTCCATTCCCTTCTTACCTTACTATAGGTGGTAGGGTTTATCCCGGCCGGTACCACCGCACTGAACGAAACGTCGGTTGAAACGGCTGTAGATGTAAATAGTTTGTGTTTTCCGTCTAGTTCAGTGTAGCTGACATGAAATGAAGGGAGGCACTGACATGGCACCTAGTTCACCCGGTGTTATGGGCTGACATCACGGATCTTGTAGGTGATGTAGCCAACCGTGTCAGTTTCCATAAAAAAAAACTAGCAGTTCATTATATTTTTGTTGTATAGTGCTTTTAAATATGAGAACAGAAATAAAAAATATTACACAGAGAAAGAAAAGAACAATAGCGTGCGCAAAGGTGAACTTATGACTAAGTGATTTACTCCAGTCAACCTTTGACCTATCAAATACAAGTATAAATAGAAAATCAGTAAAGTTAATAAATAGTGAGGCAAGAATAGTAGACGGATTTCAACAGTATTCCCGTTGATTCAGTATTACGTCTACGTGTCAGCGCGAACCTGTCAGAGTAATAGTTGTCGGCGACGGTCACGTCGACGAGCGACGCGCCTCCGATGAGCTGCACCACCGAGTCGTGCGGGGACTTGGACACGTTCACACCGTTCACGGAGATCAGGAAGTTGCCCGCGCGCAGACCGGCCAGATCTGTCAATATTGGGGGATTTAGTACATTTTCAAATAAAATATTTGCGATTAATTCCCCTCCCTTATTGGTAAAATTCCACTCCCTACTAACATACAAACCATACTGTGTGCTAACAATTTCCATGGTATAAAATATGTATTAAAATTTATAAAATGTAATGATATGACTGTAAAGACATATATGTATCACCTTGGAATGGTACTTCCACCGAGTCATGCAGCAGGTGGATCTTCGTACCTTACTTGCTGCTTGATCTATTGAATCTTGTTCGAATAATTTGAGTAAACGTGGTGTTCGGTGTTGTGCTGCAATTTATCAGAGTTCTTGCAGCACACCACCGATTATTCTGCTTACCCCGATTGTCGGGATTCAGCGTGTGTGTTATGTATGTATGTATGTATATAAAATGTTTTGTTTTTATTTAGTTTCATCTTTTTATTTATAACTGTGCGTGTCTCCAGAATTTGTGAATGCAAACTAGTAGCGAAAATGTTTCATTCTTTTCAAATTATTTTCTTTTATTGTACCTAAGTAAATAACGATCGTCGGCCGGTTCGGCGATCTTTTGGAAATTACGTGATATAAGTGCACTTATTTGTTTCTTGTCATCCTTGTTTCTCTTCCCGGTACGATTTTTCCAGTGTCGCAAGGGACACGTAGCCATTATATTTGTATAAAACTACGATCGACCCGCCTGCGCTCGTCGAGCATGCGAGCGTGCGACTTTTTTTTTTTTTTTATGTAATCCGGTATGGGTGGCTGCATCGGAGGGGCCAAAGCACATGCTCTAACCAGCCAATATCACCTCCGAGAAGGTAGGTGCCATACCGGAGACTTCCCTGGATTGCTGGCTATACTGGACTAGAGGAGAACACAACCGAGGTTGCTTGCGGCCATCTTACATCCAGTACGGTGGTACCAACCCAGTCGGCTACAATTTGAGCCTACCACCTAGTAAGCGGCAAGGGAAGGGACCTACAGTTTTACACCGGTTCCGAACAGTGAAGCAGCAGCACGTAAATTTTTTCGTCAGAAAAAACTCATTGGTACACGCTGACCGGATTCGAACCTCGGACCTCTCGCATGAGAAGCCGATGCCCAAACCACTCGCCACCCGCCGCTTCGAGCGTATTTGATGTGAAGTCTATTTTAAGCAGTAATATCGAAGTCAAAGATTGCAGGTAGAGAGAGATGCAGGAGGAAAAATCTATCTTTTTGTGGTTCAAAGTGCTTTATACCTGCGTTGGAGCCCGGCACGATACAAGACAGTATGCACGGCTGCTGCCCCGAGATGGTGAATCCGAAGCCACTCTCTCCGCGCCGCAGGGTCACAGTCCTGCCACCCTCCCCGCCACCGCTGGCGCCGGCGCCCGCAGCACGCTTCTTGCGTCTTCGCGGGTGCATCCCGCCTATTTGTTACACACAACTCACAAGCATTTCTCATTCACTATAGCTGAACTGCTATCAAGCTGCTGAAGCTTGATAACCAAATCAAGCTTCATTTTACATCCCAATAGGTCAAAACATCGAAGGTACACGTGCGGTCTTATTTATAGCAGAAACACACAAAATCTGTTACACATTTGTGCTAATGTGGATGTAAATGATCTATTGACCGCTTATAATCACATTCCGATACATTATGTCGAGGAGAAATATTGAAAAGTTCACTTTAGAAAGTTTGTTAGACTGTTTTGGTTGATACTTTTGTAGCGAATTTCCGAGTGATTTAGAAGTTTTTGCAGCATTTTCAAGTATTTACACATTAACTTTGTTAGAATAAAATAGGATTTTCGGTTTATCAGACGAATACCTCCAAAATGCTTGGAAGAACTTGAAAGTTGAAACTTGAAACTTAGCTTTTGATGGAAAATGACGTTTGCGACTGGGTGGATTTGATGGAGCTTTTAAAATGTTGCCACGATTGGTAATCAAAATTGGTCAGAAAATGCGAGTAAGAATTATGAATTCCGCATTATTGTAATATTTTAGTGCGATCATTTTATGGATCATCATTTATTTATACTTGTTTAAGCCATTTTACTGAAATATATAGTGTTGTTTTCCAGCTTGTTTTCGTGAGATATATACCTATGACCTAAAATCTATGCCTTATAATGTAAGCCATTTTAAATACAATTTCTTATTACTGGCAGTACTAGCACCGAAATTGAGCGCCATCTCTTGGGAAATATGGCAACGAAAAATAATGAAAGTTGTCATTCATGTTTTGAGAAAATCACATTTCAGCATTCAATATTATATTGGAATAATTTTGAAATTTACCGAATTTTTAGAGAAATTTGATCACCTTTTTTGTAAACTCCATCAGAAGTAAAATAAAAAGAATAAGTTAATTTTTAAATATAATTTATTGCTTTTGTAATTGTTTCATCTCGTAATACTAGCTATTAAAACACGGAGACCTAATCTACTACAAATGACGTTGTATGTCACTGTCATGTCATCTGCTGTCAATCCGAATTTTGAATGAAAAACACTGCCTGCCCTGCCCCTGCCTGCATGCTAAATAACCTCAAAAAGCTGTTTATTTAATATTTTATAAATTAATTTAACAAGACACCATGGCGGTAAGTCGAAATTAAAGAAGCATGTGCCTATTATGTATTTCTACTCTTAATAGCACTCTTTTTTCAACATTTAGATTTGAATCAATTTGAACAGTTTCTTTCCACTTTTTTCGGAAGCTTGTTGTGTATTTGTTGTAATACCGATGCTTATTAATGAATTCCCATTATATTGCCATCATAAAAAAGACGAAAACAAAAAAAACATCAGCATCCAAAAAACTTAAATTTTCAATGTAAAAATATAATATAATCCACAGAAAAAGGGCAAATCCAAGATCAGCAAGGTCAAACGTAACAACCAGACCAGCAATAAGATGGCCAAGCAAGGCAAGAACAAGACTCGACGGCACCACGCGAAACAAGCGCAGCGGCCGCGACCCCCGGAGCCGCTGCCGCCGCACTCGAGCGACGAGGAGTCTGAGCCAGACATGATGGACATGGTGGAGGAGGAGGATCTTGAGTATCTGAGGAGCAGGGTGAGGACGGGCACGCTGCTCGACTCTGTGCCTAAGAATAAGTGAGTTTTATTAAATTGTTTTGGTTTCAATTGTTTCACTAAAGAACACGCGAGACATGCTTTATGATTTGAAGTTGACAGTTAAGGCCCCTGAGCCATATTATCACTGCGACGTAGATATATCTATTGTGATCAAATCAAATCATTTATTGTGCACAAAAGAACAATAACGTTAAGATACATAAACAAAAACGAGTTTCACATAAATTACATTTTTGAGACGCTTCGAGAGTATCTTAACCTATTGTAGCGACATTCGAAACAAAACACTAGACTTGCGTCTGTTTTGTTTTGTTCGGTATGATTTTGCCATGTATTTTATGCGCCTGTTTACCTAATCATTTTATGCGCTATGTACATATGTGCTTTTGCAGGATATACTTATGTATGTAAATTTTTTTTTAATGTTCATATTGTGTTTTAAATGATAGATAACAAAATATAATGTAGTGTATCGTACATAAAGTGAATTTGTGTGTGTGTACATAAAGTGAGTGTGATCTCTCAATAGTTTGGACAAGATAAGGGCTCGTACCCATACTACGTGACCGATTTTACCCACTTTTTGACCCCCTCCCCCCCCTTGTGACTGTGAGTGGTCTGAGCACAAACCACGGTAGGTGGTTTGTGCTCAGACCCCGCCCCCCCCCCTCCCCCCCTCCCACATTTTCATATAGTATTTTAAATATTATAAAATAGCTATTTCTTTAATAAAAGAAATGACAATTTTTAGCCTATTTAATCAATATTTCAGATCTTAATGTGGTGTAAACGGTACAAGGTAGTAAATCGGCAGGAAATGAAAACTATGCTCACATGTACAGGTAGGTATTTGTGGTTGTATTCATTTATTTAATATAACAATACACTTTCCAACTACTTTAGACAAGATATTCCCATATTGAACTTTAAAATTACTTTTTTTTTATAAACAATTAAATATATTGTAAAATATAACTGTAACTATGTGACTTGGCACTAACCCAACCCCCCCCCTCCTTGTGACGGACCGTATTTTTCGAACCCCCCTCCCCCCCTAAATCGGTCACGTAGTATGGTTACGAGCCCTAATTAGCAAGCAGCACGTAAGGCACGAAGACACACCTGCTGCATGACTCCGTAGAAGAACCTTAATTTGAATTATGTTTGTAAATTCAGTGAAGCGCCGCCTAGCAAGCAGCCCAAGATGGCGAAACGTAAGCGTCGGGACTCCGGCAGTGGCTCGGAGCTCGAGGAAAGATACGAGGAGCGCGCGAGCGAGAGCAAGATGGCCGACAAGAAGATGCGGCCTCTGTTGCCCATCAAGACCAGCCAGGGCATCGTCACCAGGGAGGTGGAGACTGACGGTTACTTTTGTTTTTTTTCTTCTATGCAATCGGTTATGTCGTTGCTTAAGTTTGGACACGGCTCAAGTCATTTTTTACAACTTTTGAGGAGAAAAAAAAAAGATTATTTTGTAATGTTTTTTCACAGAAGCATAAAATAGGCAGCCAATAGAATTATACATGAAAAAGTAAATTTTTGGCATTCTTCAGTAATAAATAACGGTGACATACACATTTTATTTATTTATTTATTGTTTATAAGCATGTATGTGAACAGAATGGATGTCATTACTGCCCAACTAGGCAAAGCCTCTTCTAGGGATTTTGGATTTTAACTTTTTTTTTAAAAAGGAAATAAAGACTTTACGCTTTGTTTTGTATGCTAGCTTTTCAGTGCGACTGATGAGGAGTTCCATGTTGTTCACTTCGAAATTTGGGCATGGATGATTTCTGCCGTTTAGTTTTTGCATGGTGATTGGTCGATACCAACGTAATGGGTCAATCGGGAGATGCGTCTTTCTATTCTCTAGCCAATGGCATCTCTGTGTTGAACCGAGCGTTCTTGCAGACAATGCATTTTATTACTAAATCAGAAATTTCGCTAACAAGTCTGATAAAACAGGATGCATTTCTAGTTAAACATTATACCCTTCAACATTCCTTTAGGCATTACTTTCTCCTTTTGCGAACTTATTGTGTTAATAAATGCAATAAATTATATTTTCATTTTATTTCAAAATTAATATGTTCCAGCATCATCGGAAGATGAAATAGAACCATCTCCACCACCACCTCCACCTAAAGAAGAAGAATCAGGTTCGGGCTCTGAAGAGGAACAGTCAGAAACGAATCAGGACTTGTTCGATGAGCAGCAGACGCTGAGCGCCGCCGACCTGCTGGTCGCGAGGAAGGAGGAGTTGCGGGAGAAGAAGTTTAAAATTGGAACGCTGTCGTCGGGACTTCTGGAGAGCCCCGAGAAGAAGGTAGTGTTTTTAAGTTCTGATAATTTTTCCGAAGTTCTCTTGTCATCCTGAAAGGAAAACCTGTGTTGTGGTACACATTTGAAAATATTTGATCCAGTTTCACTCAAACTTTTAAGTAGGTACAGTAATGCCTCGTCTAACACGAGGAATGCCTTTCAGGCAAAAACCAATAACGCGAAATTGCAAATATAGGGGTTTGATCAATGACAGAACATAATACAATAGAAATCAATCGGCGTCTATTTCTACATTGCCCATTCTGTCTGTCTGTTCTTTCGTCATGTGCTATTATGAACTTTTTAGTGTAAAATATGGATAATCACAGATTTCAGTCTTATTTTTCCTTGTCAAGATGTGTCCTTGTACCTTCTACAGTGCTCTAAAGAAGGGAAGATCTTGAGCTGAGCTTTTGATGGCTTCACCAAACATATCCGGGCCCATTGGCGGGAGAGGAGGGTATCAATTGAGGTCGGGACTAGTGAGTGGACACTCTGTGTAGTTCTCCAGCATGCGTTACGTTTCGCCTCTGGTCAATGCCTCTTGCTCTTGGCAAGCTAGTCTGCAAGCTCTCTCCATATATGGGATTAGCGTCGATCCTGGTAGGCCTGGGTTCTTGTAGAGACTGTAGAGCGACTTCCCTGGTAGTCCTCTTCTGTATGTGTACAAAAATGCCCGTACCTCTTAACACCACTGCAAAATAAACTCAACAGCGCCATCAACTCAGTTGCCAGCTTGTTTGGGTGCCTTTTGGCAATTTTTTTGTATGCCTCAACTCAGTCGAAGAATTTGTGAAATTTGTAGAGAAATGTTGTCTTAATCTTTAAACTAAACTTGCTGACTGGAAGATACAACTCCTAATAAGATGTTATTACTCCTAATAGTGGTAAGTTCGCCTTTGCACAGTACTGTTCTTGTTTTTAGTGTATTTTGATTATTGGTGTGAGTGAAATAAAGAATTACATTCAAGAAATTCTAAGAAGAATATTCAAAGAATGGTCTGAACTAAAACAAAGTTACCATGACCATCCCAGGAGCACTGTTCATATTGTTTGTATATAATTTTGTTTTTCAGTTACGCAACTTCTACCCTCTGTTCGCACTGATGGAGGAGAAGATGAAGGACGAGACGCCGAACCTGGTGTCTGTGCGCAAGCTGGCCACCCTGTCCGTGTACGAAGTGTTTCGCGACGTACTCCCCGAGTACCAGTTCAGGCATCAGGACTACAGCAACGTCAAGTGTTAGTATGCTTTATAATATTTTGTTGTTAGGCCCGGACTAGTCCGACAATGTCGTAAAAAAACGACTCTATCTAATCCGAGCCTTACATTGTGACCAGGGTTACCAGATGTCCGGTTTTGGACGGGACAGTCCGGTTTTTGAGGCTTGTTTCCGGTTTCCAAAATAATGAAAAACCGGACATCGAAACGTCTGATTTTTTTTTCATATAATTAACGTTTATAATACTAATTTTTTAAACATTTTAATACTTATCTTACTGTGTTCTTCGATTTTGCAATCAGTTCGATAAATTCAACCGTTTTATTTATTACTCAATCTCCCATTAATTTTCAAAAGTAAAGTTCATGAAACATTTGTTTCAAAAGCCCTTTGATGAAACATGTCCGGTTTTTTCAACTGAAACATCTGGCAACCCTGATTGTGACACTGGGGCGACAATGAACTGTTCACTGTCGCTTGTATCGCATTCGAAAAGGAACTAACTCTCTTTGCGCCAAATATGAGCCTTATTATATTCAAGACATAAGAATGTAGTTAAAACACGAAAATTCTCGAATCTGCCAGTCAAACGAATACAAACCACATAATGAAATTTCGAGAACTTAGTGCTATCTCTGTCCTACCTGCAGACATTCCACATTCTGACTTTCTCTCTCATTCTTACATCTGAGAAAAGTGTAATAGACGTAGGTAGGTACTTAGGTACATCATTAGGTGGGCATTACGATACATCAACTAAATGCAAAATGTTACCTATTCCAGTGAAAAAGGACACGCTCTCCCTCTACAAATATGAAAAAGAACTGCTAGATTTCTACAAACGTTTCCTCCAACGACTAGAGAAAGCCGCCAATGTGCTCCGGAAGAAGAAAGGCGACAGCCGACACATCGACCCCTCCATACACAAGCTCGGGCTGATATCGCTGCAGTGTCTCTGCGGAATGTTGGTCGCTAGGCCGCATTTCAATTTTGCGGCCAACATCTGTCAGACGGTCGTGCCGTTTCTGAACAATCGCGACGCGGAGGCGAGGCGAGCCGTGAACGAGTGCTGTAGGAGTATTTTTGAGGAGGACAAGAAGGGGGAGATCTCTTTGACGGTGAGTGTATAAATTTTAGTCCCAAAACTAAGCTAAGCTCAGATGACAGTGGGCTGGACATGTCAGCCGAAGAGACGACGGCCGTTGGAGTAAACCGGCCCTACACTGGCGGCTGTGGTGGTGCGACGACATTAAGTACGTCTGTGAGAATCTGTGGTCCCGTCCCACTGAAGGTCTTTGGGTCTATCGGTACCTATTTTATGTCTAGCTATAACTCCTCTAGCTATCTTCTCCGTGCGCAAAACTGATCTTATGCAAGTAACGTGGGGTGTGTTTTGTTTTTCCTCCAAAGGTGTGTTTTGATTTTCCTCCAAAAAAACATCCAGTGCTTCTAAATGAGTAAATCCTCACTTATTTTACATAGTTTTGTGAATAATTACATTGGCAATAAGAAGATTACTTCATTATTTTACGAAATCTTTGAGTTTATGTGTGCGAAATTTCGCATGGAAGCCAAGGTGTTTAGGCATATTTATTAAGTGGGAACTCCAAGTTGGGTAAAATTTTTTATTGTTTTTATTGCTTTTAATTTTGTATAATGTTGTGGGTTTGTGTAGGTGTTGTGTGTTTGTGTAGTGTTGTGTGTTTGTGTAGTGTTGTGTGTTTGTGTAGTGTTGCACGTGTTTGTATAGTGTTGTGTGTGTTTGTATAGTGTGTGAGTTTGTATAGGTTGTGTGTGTTTGTAATTTGTATAGTGTTGTGTGTTTGGGCAGGGGCTATAAATATGATTGTACTGTTTGTAGATAGTACGTCGCATCAACCACCTGGTGAAGAGTCGGTCGAACAACGTGCGTCCCGACGCGCTCTCCTGCCTGCTCGGCCTGCGCATCAAGGACGTCGACCTGGACGCGGAGAAGAGTCTCGAGGTCAAGCAGAAGACGGAGGAGCAGAAGAAGAAACGGCTCATCAATCTTTCTAAGAAGGAGAAGAAGGTATTTTTTTTCTTTTATGAAACCTGACAAACATGCTACATCAGCGACTTTAGTTGACCTTCAAGCCGGACTGGCACGTCCTCGGTGGTGAAATTGGCTGCGCCTGCGACCTAGATAGATCTATTGTGATCTCTCAATAGTTCGGATAAGATAAAATATTTTTTTTTATGGAACATCAAGCAGCAAGTAAGGCAGGTAGATCCACCTGTTGCGTGACTCGATGGAAGGACCGTGCCAAGGCAAGAGGTGGCTGGCCTGTCGCCCTATAGCACGGCATCTCATCCTAATCCCTTAGTCACCTTTTACGACATCCTCCGCTGCCACCTGGAAGAACTCGGCTGGTTGGAGTGAGGCCGTAGGAGGCCTGCAATGGAGTGGGCTTAAGCACGGAGAACGAGTCCGAACAACAACACCTTTACGGGGCTATTATTTTTAAGTACCGGCCCCACACGGTATGTAGATGGCGCTATACTGTACTAAACTTGCCATTTGGCTGTATTTCACACGTTGCAGCGTAACAAGAAGCTGAAGGAGGTGGAGCAAGAACTACTGGAGACGCAAGCGGAAGAGTCGAAACTCACAAAGCAGCAGCACCTCACCGAGATCACCAAGACCGTTTTCATGATATACTTCCGCGTGCTCAAGAACTCACCGCAGTCCGCTCTGCTCAGTGCTACCCTGGAGGGACTCTCCAAGTAAGTATCACGATGAATAATGTTGATAAATGTGGTAGACTAAAATATAGGGCAGGCTTCAATTATATATCTGTAAAGTTGATGTTTCACAGAACTGTAAGGCATACACTACATTCACTATAAGAACCCATTTTTCACAACAGGTAAGGGCTATACATTTTTAATATAAGACAGAGACAGTATCATCTATCAGACTCAGACCGACAGCTGTCACATTGTAGGACGACACATTCAATATTCTATGGTTGAACGGCTTGAAACAGCTCAACCAACCTTTGTCTCAACTCTCAGTAGCAAGAGTTCTATGCCACTTTGTTCATCATCTATTTTTAGCGATGTCGCTGAACTAAATTCCAATGAACAGTTTTCCAATCGAGTAGACAGAGTTGATTATGATTTAAAGTGTTAGGGTTAGGGCCCCTGAGCCCCGTTATCACTGCGACGTAAGACGATCTATTGTGATTTCTCAAAAGTTTACAGCTCACCCCCAAGTCTGATTTCCACTATGAACCGATTTATATCCTTGGGGTTGGTGCCTGTATTTGGCATGGGTTAAATAACATAACCCTCAAGAATATGGTGTCTACTGTGAATGAACGTTTCACATTTACAAAGGATTTGTGCGGGCATTTCATCCTCTTTTATACAGAACCTGTAGACCGGTGTGTCGCTAAGGCCCATTCGGTGTAGTTGTTTGTTTAGTCTGCAGTGTCCTGTTAAGGTCCTTGTTTTTTTTTTATAGGAAGTTCAACATATGACACGCGTCAGACTAACGCAGAGGTGTAGTCCGACGGCGCCCACGGGCATTCGAATGTTAACGGGGGCTGCGAATACCATGTCGGCCGGCTAGGTGCACCTTCTCATTATGTTTGAAGGATCCCAGACTGTACATTAGAGGAAAGGATGCAGGTGGGAGTGCATTAGGACTTGCAGTTAGGACTCTTATGTCGTTCCGGTTTAGGTTTAATACCTAGACAGAGATACGGACCGCCACATGCTAAAGTCCTGAGACACCTCTGATGCCCCTCTTTTAAATTATCTCCTGCAGATTCGCCCACGTAATAAACCTGGAGTACTACTCGGACCTCGTAAGCATCTTGAGCCACCTGTTGGCGAACGACGCGATCGGCGCGCGACAGAGACTGCACTGCGTGCGGACAGTGTTTGCGATTCTCTCGGGGCAAGGCGACGTGCTCAACATCGACCCGGCCAAGTTCTACGCTTACTTCTACGAGAGCCTGCTGACTATACACGCGGGTAAGTTGGGAGTTCCATGTTTTGTAACAATTCTCTCTAGTATCCAGCCTAGAGACAATGAACTCTGCCAGTCCTTTGACTGGAAACACAGGTTGTTGTAACTAAATTATGTTCAGCCTTTTAGAGGGTTAAATCAGTATTAGATACAATGTTGTTAATTAGAAAAAAAGCCAGAAACGCTGTTGTATATAGGACCCACCTTAATTTTTTACTTTTTCAATTTTTTATTATTTGTTGTTATATCTGCCATAATAAAACATTCTGTGAAAATCGGCTAGCTATTACAGTTCCAAAGCTACAGCAGTAGGACAAGCAGCAGAGAGACAGACAGACATCCAGACAGAGACAGACGGCGTAGGCTTAGTATTAGGCTTCCGTAAGGGCTACGGGAACATAAAAATGTAACTCGTGACATGAAAATATACATACATAAAATATACATTTTGAGGTTAGGCATTTAAAAAATGCATGAGAAGCACACCTGCATACTATACATTTTTCTGTGTGCTCACACCATGACCCGTTCGGGTCATAGTGTGAGCTCACGAAACCGTATTCCTGCAGAAGTTAGTTACCCTGCCAGTAATTCCGATATATTGTCCCGTTACTGAAAATGTAAACTTGAATGGTTTGGTATGTGTCATCATAATGTTGACTTGTAACTTGTGCAGGTAAAACGCACGAGGACCTGCCCATCATAGTGGACACGATGGAGTCTATAGTTGTGAAGCGACGTCGCAAGATCTCGCTGCAGGTGCTGCTCGCGTACGTCAAGCGGCTGGCGACCCTCGCGCTGCAGCTTCAGCACAACGGAGCGCTCGCCTGCTTGTCCCTCGTGAAGACTGTCGCGCAGGTATAAGCAAGTTAACACTTGTTGTTGTTGTTGTTTTGGTTTGGGGTTGGCTCTAGGCCTGCAAACTAATCCCGCTTGGTTGGGGACCTTCGTGCAAAACCCCGCAGTCTCCAGCTACCAAAGCCACCCTATGTCTTCCATGAAAGCCACAAGTCGACCGGGGTGTCTGCAGGCCGCTTATCCCTTAGTCGCCTTTTACGACATGCACGGGGAGAGATGCAGTGGGACTATTCTTATTAAGTACCGACCCCACACAGTCCAGGTAACACTTATTATCAGGGTTGCCAGGTGTCCGCTTTTACCGCAGACGGTCCTCTTTTTTGAAGTCTTGTCCGCGGAAAAGTTTTAGACTTCCGCGGACAAAACAAAGGGGGAATAGATTTTTCGTAAAAGTTTAACCCGAAAAATCGAAGGGGACCCTTTGGTGAAAAATTTAATGTCCTCTTTTTTATCTGGACCATCTGGCAACCCTGCTTATTATAACGGTGCTTACAAATTAATTACACTGCTCTGTGGAACTAGCATCCCTTATTCCCTGCCACCCGTCCTATCTCCGCATGACTCGTCGCAGAGAGACTCAGCACCCTTTTATTGTTGACATTGGGCTTTTGAAAACCCATCGGTTCTCTAAATCGTTTCTTTGTCGCACCGCTAGAGTGTGGAACTGTCTTCCGGCGAGTGTATTTCCTTTATCCTTTAACCTGGGTGTGTTCAAGCGTCGTATTACCGGGCTAGACAGCCTAGCAATAGTCCGCAAATCTGCTGGCATGGCAGCTAACTGAGCGTGGTTCCCCGAGGAGAGGTGATTTTGGCTCTGTCGACTGCACCATTGGTCTCTCGGGACAGCCAACCATGCTGGTTTACTTAAAAAAAATTAGTAATTGGTTTATGTGTTTTGGATTTTATTGTGTAAATACTTTCAGTCTACCGTGGATATTAATATTATTGGTATTTTGCTTACCATGGTTGGAATTCGCGGTCACTTTGGTTGACGTTCCGGACTGGCGCGTCCAGTACATCATCAGGGCGAGTGCCTCGCTGCACGCGCAAGGCCGAAACGTCGGCCAAAGTGACCGCGAATTCCGGCCATGTTGAGCCAAATTCCAATCATATTGATTGTCAGATTTAGGATTTAATTGCTGCATTGTTTGGGCTGTAGTAGTTGGGGGAAGTTGCTTTTTACGGCACATGTCCTGTAGCCATCATAAGATGTGCCTGAACGCAGCCTCGGCTGTGTTCTCCTCTAGTCCAGTATAGCCAGCAACCAAAAGGAAGGCTTCCAGTATAGCCAGCATCCAAAAGGCTTCCGGTATGGCACCTACCTTATTATACACACACACACACACACACACACACACACACACACCACACGCCGGATCCCGACAATCGGGGTAAGCAGAGTAATCGGTGTTGTGCTGCAAGTACCCTGGTAGATTACAGCACGACACCGACCACCACGTTTAGCAAAGTATTCGGACAAGATAATCAGGTAGCAAGTAAGGCACGAAGGCCCACCTGCTGCATGACTCGGTGGAAAGACCGCGCCAAGGTGAGAGGTGGCTAGCCTGTCGCCCTTATGCACGGCATCTTGTCCTTATCCCTTAGTCGCCTTTTACGACATGCACGGGGAGAGATGCAGTGCGACTACTCTTATTAAAGTACCGACCCCACACAGTACATACCTTATTATCTATACCTATATTATCTTGGATGTGACATTGGCTGGTCAAAGCATGTGGTTTGACCCCTCAAACTTACCCATCCATACCGGATTACATAAAAAAAACAATACACATGTCGTTACAGATTTTTCGTATATTAGTTAGGATGCGTGACAACCGCACTGGATTGTTTTGTGCTAAACAATGTTTGAATTCTTCAATGTAAACATGAAATTGAATGTTCATTGTTCTCCAGCACTCAAAAGCGGTCGAGGTCCTCCTACAACTGGACGAAACGGTCGGCTCCGGGCGCTACGACGCTCTGCTACAGGAGCCGGAGTACTGCGGCGCCAACGCGACAGCTCTGTACGAGTGCGCGCGCCTCCAGCGACACTACCACCCGACCGTGCGGCGCGTCGCCGCGCACGTCGCGAGGGGCGCCCCGGCGAGCGGGGAGGGAGGCCTGCCCGCTGATGTGGCCAAGTTGTGAGTGTCCGTTCCGTAGCAACCGTAACGACCACGTGATACTGTAGGTCCCTTCCCTGGCAGGTGGTAGGGCTAAACCTGCCCGGGTTGGTATCGCCGCACTGAATGACTGCACCTTCCAGTTCATTGTGGCCGGCATGACCAAAGGGTAGTACTTATATGGTACTTGATGCTTTGTTGTAGGCTCAGTGGGCTGTGGTTATACAGAAAGAAAGAAAAAATATTCTTCACATTTCATTTAACAAAATAATGCTCGAACAGACAACCCTATGCGAGTAAAGTCCTACTTGAATCGAATTTTTGTGGAATTGATGTGTAAATGTTATTCACGCCAGTGAAAGAGAGCACAGTGTTGTGTAGTAAGGTCAGCCTCGATAGCTCAGTGGTGCAGACAGTCAACTGTCGCTATTGAATGTTAAGCAACGCTGGGTGCGGTCAGTACTTAGATGGGTGACCGCTGACCGTTGGAGGCTGACCGAGGTTCGGATTCCTCGTAAAACTGCAGGTCCCTTCCCTCGTAATCTTACTTGGTGGTAGGGTTTAACCCGCCCGGGTTGGTACCACCGCACTGAATGAAACATCGGTCTAAACGGCTATGTAAATTGTTTGTGTTTTCCGACCAGTTCAGTGTAGCCGGCACGATCAAAGGGGGAAGCACTGACATGGCACCTAGTTCACCCGGTGTTATGGGCTGACATCACGGATGTTGTAGGTGATGTAGCCAACCATGTCAGTTTCCATAAAAAAAAAAAAAGGTTCGCTGGACGAAAATTCTACCTTTCAGACTCGCGTTTGTATTAATTTTCAAATGGTGGTCGAGGAGGCAATGTATTCCGAATGGGCGACCGAATGCTTCCATAGTTTATGGGATCACACACTTGGGGTCCCCGGTGAACCGCGCGCGTACGCTCTCGGCGGTCGGGCGGCGGTTGCAGCTCAGTTTCACAGTTTTGTCTGAATGCTTGCATAGAGATCCACACACGACAGTTGAGCGGTTTAAACCGCTTAGTTCAACCACACTCTCTGAATTAGTACTATAGCTCCTCTCTGCGAAATAATATTTGTAATTCAACTTCTTTGGTAGATGAATCAGGTGCAACTAAACATGCAAGACAACCATCAATATGCATTTCAGTTTGCACACAACTAGCCAATGTATATCCCCACACTAACCTTGTTACATTACACTATCCGAACGCAGCTTATGGGTCAATTCACACCGAGATGGCAGCGGCCGGAAGCAATGCGGCGAGCAGTTTCAGCGTCAACCTTTACTCAGAATTATAAACGACGCGCGCCTTTGCTTTGCGTCGTTGCTTGTCGGGCTAGGCGCCTCTCGGTGTGATTTGGCCCTATTACTGTACATGCATAAGCATTGACAAGATTAAGCTCGAATAAACGTAAAACTGTTTTCTTTCAGGTCCCCAGAGCAGTTTATCAAGCAATACGACGGATCACAGATGGCCTTCAAGCCTTCGATACCCGTGCCACAGAAGACTCAGCCCAAGAAGAAGATTGCCGCTACTCACACATTCACCGTTCCCGACTTCCAACAGTATTGTGAACACCTGCAGAGTGCAGTGAACAGTTGTGACTTTAGTGAAGTGAAGTTAAAATAAAATCAAAGTTGACATTAAAATGTTTTATTGTTTATATTTTTTTATTTTAATTAAACCTAAACTATATCAGATTTCTTAATAATATACATGCAAAGCCGAAAATTAAAAGAAACAATTATGCCCCGACTAGGATTCGAACCTGGAACTCAGGCTTGAGCCGCCAGCGCCAAGCCGGAGTTCCAGGTGTGAAAATGTCTGGTTGTTCTCCAGCACTCAAAAGCTAACGGTAACGGCACGGCGACACTAATGTCACGACCACAACAGGAGCAGTGAAGACAACGTATCACGTACCGTTACTGTCTAGTGTGGAAGCTGTTTATATATTTTCATCAATTTTGTCTCCACTGCACTACGGTCACGACACGTTACCGCCGCCGTACCGTTATCATCTAGCGCGTGAGCAAGCCGATGGCTAGAATATTGTGACCTGCACAAACACGGGACTGCGAAAAGTCCCCGACTGAGACACCACTTGCACCGACCACTATACAATAAACAGTACAATCTTTCTCCCTACAAAGTCCTTCATTTTTGAGGTATCACTTCTGCGTAATTTGTCCGTTGATCTTCCTGAGTGTATCGTTCCACTGCTCCACATTGGCCAGAAACATGCTGAGTCTCTTCTCCTTGCACTCGGCGAGTCGGCGCGCCGCTTTCTCCTGCTGCTCCGCAACGTAGTCGCGCATGTCTTGTAAGTTCTTCTTCCATCTGCAAGTTGAGTGCGTGTAATACATTACATATGTATAAATAGATAGATAGAAAATTCTTTATTGCTCCAGTAAACATTAAACAGTAACAAATACATTGGAAAGTTTACATAAGGTGCAAAGGCGGACGTATCCCTTACAGATATTTTTTACAGTCAACCTTTGGATGTTTGAGATTCGATAATATAGTGGAATGTAAGTAGGTAGTAGCAAAAGAGTTGCGTGACAATTGAAGATAAAAAAAATTATAAGAATACTTATTAACATTACATATAAGTACATGCTAGTAAAATATAAGCCATGCATGTGTTAATACATATAAATTACTAAATATATATAATAATATACAAATAAATAGACATACATACATACTTGTCCATCCAAGTAAGTATGAAACAAAAGTGGTTGGTACAAACAAATGTATAGTATGGCAAGGAATAAATAGGTACTACTTTAAATTAGTAACATAACTTTGTCTTTAGGTATTTTATATTAGAATGCTTTGGTTGTTTTATTTTTTTATGGATCTTGTGTCTGAAGAAATAAATATATTTGATTTGATTTGATTACTAGGGTCTGACATAACATTTGCCTTATTATTATATCAGAATCATACCTGAACCTGTTTCAAATAGAGATGGACGTAAGTGTGAAGCAGTCAGACTGGTCGGGTCACCAAGACCGTTTGGCATAATTATGCCAAACGGTTGTTAAACAACTCATTATTTTGGACCTTTCTGCAGAAGCATTTTCATAGCCACTCGCACGTCCACTGTCAAATCAATGCAAAATCTTGCATGCCTCTGTGCATTTTTACAAATGCAGCCATGCCATAATACAGTAAATAGGTTATTGACAGTACTTCGTTCAAAGAAACTATAAAAAAACAAAACTATAATTATATATGTCCATCCAAAGTTCCATATTATGAGGTCAGAAACAGCATGGGACACGCACGGCACAAATTTAGGTTTTACTGAAATCATCGTATAAATTCAAATGAATGCGCCATTTTTGCCGGCGCCGGCCATAAATGCACACAATCAACATTTTTTTTATTGCACCTCACATGGTTGGCTACATAACCATCACCCCCAATGATGTCAACCCATCTCACCCTGGTGAATTAGGTGGCATGGCAGTGCTTCCCTCTGGTCGTGTCGGTTACACGGAACTAACGGAAAACAGAAATTATTTTCACAGCCTTCATCAGTGTACTGATTCAACCTTGACTGATGAAACTATTGAGCATGTGAGGTATTGACCGACTTTACACCCGTCATAACTTCATTGTGTTGTCTATTGCTCGTGCAACATCACTCACAGTCTGTCCTCGTCGTCCCACGCGGCCAGCTCGAGCTCGCGCGCGTCCAGCTGGGCGGCCTTCTTGGCGAACTGGTCGGCGCGTGCGCTGAGCTCGCGCACATCGCGCGCGGCGCCCTCGCGCTGCGCCGCGCTCCGCTCCCGCTCTAGACGTATCTCCACCTTCTGCTGCTCGATCAGCTCCGCGGTCTCAGACAGCTTCGTGTTGATTTGATCCTGTACGGTAAAGGGTTCTAGCATTACTTTATTTAAAATGCGCTATTTGAAGAGATCTTTTCTTTACCTTGACTTCTATATTATATGATTTGTATGGGGGAATTTAGAGACAGTTGACGAAGACTATTTGAGAAAAAATGTCAAGCGGTTTTGTTTTTCCTGAAATAAAAAAAGTCTGTGCTTCACATCACTTGTTTCACATCATGTTGAAGGCAATTTCATCGGCTTTACGTGCCATGAAAGTTTATTGATCTAGCTTCGATATTTTACGAAATATTTTAGTTTATGTCAAGGTTGGCGCTCAATGCAGCGGTGCGACAAAAGCACCTGGAAATCAGCGTCCAGCATTTTTATAGCTTTGGAATGCAACAGATTAACGTGTAGTAGCACTTTTTTTATTTCTGCCCTCATATCAACAGGAATATAACACTTAACAGAGCCGTACTGTGTGGGGTCGGTACTTAATAAGAATAGTCCCACTGCATCTCTCCCCGTGCATGTCGTAAAAGGCGACTAAGGGATAAGCGGCCTGCAGACACCCCGGTCGACTTGTGGCTTTCATGGAAGACATAGGCTGACTGGGGTAGCTGGAGACTGCGGGGTTTTGCACGAAGGTCCCCAACCAAGCGGGATTAGTTTGCAGGCCTAGAGCCAACCCCAAACCAAAACAACAACAACAACTTGACAGAGCCAAACGCACCAGTTGGTAGTTCTGCTCGCTGAGCCGGCGCGTGACGGCTAGCTTGCTCCGCTCGGCCTCCTTGACCGCGTCGGCGAGCCGCGCGTGCTTGGCCCGCAGCGCCTCCACCGACCCCTCTACCGCCTCCACAGTGCACGACTTCATCAGGTCCCTGAACATTTGAATGCAGACATGAAAACTGTATCTTCTACGTATTATTACTAGATTGATTGAAACCCACTGGATCTTCTAATCAAACAACTTACTAAGTTAAAGAGGAAGTTATTGAATCACCCACAATAAACACATCCAAAAATAGGCTTGACAAGTATATACAAATTTAAGAAAAATAACAAATAGCAACACCAGTGATCATCATAGAAATGATCACATTAGCCAAAGTCATTCATTAACTAATATTAATAATAAAAAAAAAAAAATTTATATAAAAAGAAATGTGTGAATGGATAAAATTATAATAATACGATGAACACACTGGAGAATCAAGGTTTACACTTGGGTCACGCTACATTTGATGGCCAAATTTAATATAGGTATCTATGTGTCTTGTGGGCTTACTGTTGTAGCTGGATACCAAGGGGTTTGCACAAGGGTCCCCGACCTTTAGGAACTAGTTTGCATGTGGATAGCCACCCTTATATCAACAGCCTTGCGAAGGCAACAGCCTTGGAATCTACTACCTCACTTTATACGGCACTGCAAGTCGCTTCCGTTATTCAAAAAACACTTAAAGTCCTTCAGTGTGAAGTCAATAGCTAAAAATCCTTTAATTCTGTATTTATTTGTATTTGTATTTATTATTTATTGTACACCATTTTTCGATAAAATAAGGTACAAAAAGGTCGGCTGAATGCAGATCTGCATTATGTTAGAGCAAACCTTTGGGATGTGGTAAATGTGTATAAGTAGGCGCACAGATAATGTGAGAGAATAGTAACTAAATAAATAGGTATGAATAAACATACATACATGATTACAATATATAATATATAAGTATACATAGTACTTGTTCCTGTATATTATATATACATATATTAAAATATCTAAATATATATTTATACAATACAATAATTAGTTAATAAATACATACTTACATACATATATAATTGGCCATTGGGAGAACAGTGCTAATGTGCAGAAAATGTTACCTACACTGAGGTCAAGTAATAATTGTAAATATTCTTTTTAAAAATTTTTATAGTAGGAGAAATACGAATGTATAGTGGTAGCCGATTCCACAGCTTGGCTGCACGAACAGTGAAAGAGTCAGCGTAGCACGAACTAGAGTGACCCGGTATGGTTAGAAGTAGGTTGTCAGCGGACCTCAAGCCCAGCCCATGAGAACTGAGGTATTGGAACCGTTCACTCAAATATTTAGGTGCGCCAGGGTCATTCAGTGAATTGTCCATTCTGAATGGACAAGTATGTATATATTTAGGTATTATGTATTATATAAACTGTAATTCACATGTGTTTAATTTATAGTTTTATGTATTTAATTTAATTTATAATTTGCGATTTCTACATTTAATTAACTAGTATGTACTTATATGTAGTGTATATTATAGTTTATCATAGTTATTTTCCATATATTATATTTTTTACATTCCCACACTCGTCTTTTCTTACTACCTACTTATATCTCACAACATACGACTCTCAAACATCCAAAGGTTGACTGGGAGAAATCCCTGTAAGGGATTAGTCCGCCTTTGCCCCTCATGTAAATTACTTATCGTTTGTTACTGTTAAATGTTTTTGGAGCAATAAAGTATTTCTATCTATCTATGTATCTAAGGATTGAAAACTAGTGTGCCTCGGGATCATCAGTGACCCCAAGGTATATAAAGGGAATACCAGAATGTTTTCTACCGGTGACACATGTGGATATTGTGGGTGTTTATGGATCAACCTACTACTAAATTAGACCAACAGATGGCAGTTGGTAGCAACTGTCAAAATAGCTCAACAAATGGCTCTGTCTGGTAGCTCACCTCTCCTCAACTGCTAGGCCGGCGCAGTCTGCGTGGTCGGAGGTGAGAGAGATGATTCGCTGGTTGTACTCCACGCAAGTGGCCAGGCATTGCTTCTGCGACAGAGCCAGGTCAGACTCTGTCTTCTGCAGCATCTGTACATGCAATTATCATATATTGTCAGATTCGGTAGCTCAGTGGAAAGATCGGTCGACTGTCGTTCGTGACCGTAAGCACACCACGGCGCGGTCAGACGGGGCTGACTGTGGTTCAGATTTCACTTAAACCGGTAGGTCTCTTCCCTTCCTACTTTACTAGGTGGCAGGGTTTAACCAGGCCTCACGCACTCTATGTACTTGCGCACGCTAACTACCTACCGCCCGGTGGACCGCCGGCGATCTAATTCAGTGGAAATTCGTCAGCCGCGCGAAGCATACCTACACGCTCGCCCACGTAACTGCGCGCAGCTGCAAAGCAATAATCACTTTACACTCGATCATTTAGGTACATTTTCGCAAGCAGCGATTGGCGACGTAAAACAGTAGGCTATTAAAGCCGAAGGTATGGAACTTTTTCTATGGAGGGATTTATCTGTTACGAAGTAACTATTAAGTAATCTGTGGTTTAAACCTTATTAATACTACCACACTGAATGAAAAGTAGGTCAAAAAGGTCGAAAAAAATGGTTAGGCTACCTTAGACACTTGTTGAACCAGCTCGTTCTTGGAGTCGATGACGCGGTTGGAGTAGTCCACCTTGTCCAGCAGCTGCGCGCGCTCCGCTGTCGAGAGCGGCTGCGACGCCACCTCCCGCTTCACCTGCTCCAGCTCCTGTCTGCACTCATATTGTTACATTGTGTCTTCTTGTTCTGTCTCAACACAGAGTGAGGTTGGAGTAGCCCACCTTGTCCAGCAGCTGCGCGCGCTCCGCTGTCGAGAGCGGCTGCGACGCAACCTCCCCACTTCACCTGCTCCAGCAACTGTCTGCACTCATATTGTTACATTGTGCTTTCTCGCTCTGTCTCAACAGAGAGTAAGGTCCACCTTATCCAGCAGCTCTGCACGCTCCGCTGTCGAGAGCGGCTGCGACGACACCTCCCACTTCACCTGCTCCAGCTCCTGTCTGCACTCATATTGTTACATTGTGCTTTCTTGCTCTGTCTCAACAGAGAGAAAGGGCCACCTTATCCAGCAGCTGTGCTCCGCAGTCGAGAGCGGCTGCGACTCCACCTCCCGCTCTGAACACTAGCCAGGAGCTGATATAAATTCGTGATATCAACAAGTTTACTTACTGGATCCTCTCATTGTCGGCCTGTAGCTGGTGAGTGGCCTCTATGAGTGATGTCTGTTTGTTGCATTCAGCATCCATGCGTCCGTTGTCCTGTTCAAAAACATAAAAAAAAACATTAGCTATTTCGACATGGATTATTTTTGATAGACAGGACGTCTGAATAATTCTTCCAAACTTTTGTAAATTATAATAAAAAACGTTAATACATATTTTAGAAAATGAAAAAAATAATAAATAAATAAAAAAATAAAAAACAAAACTGCACATTTCTTTACAATTTGATCACTTGGGAAATTCCAACCAAAGAAACTTCCAATATTCTATTTAGTGTCATGGTAGCGCAGTTCATAGAGTGATGAATAATTTAGAGATGATGGTTTCTTGTGGTCTAGCACATTGTTGCCGACGTGCAATATCAACAAATCGAACGACAGTGACTTTTTGGTGTTAAAGTAAGCTTTCCTGCTAATCTTGATAACTTTCTGCATTGGCCGAGCTTCTCTCCTGACAATTCTAATACCGTTTTCAAGTACGCCAACCAAGCCCAGAAATATCACATTTTGGACAACTTAAGTCTCCCCATATTGCCTGTGGAACGAGGATATTTTATTTATTTTTTTTCTTTTCAGTTTTCATCTACAATCAGTCGGATGACTTTTATTAGATGTGATGTGTGACGGTTGTCGTGAAGGTGCCACATCCATCAATGCGGCTCCCCGTATGGTAGTAGGTACAGCTTCCTCAGTTTCTTCAGTTACTGGATGTAAGATGGCCGCATAGCAGCCTCGGCTGTGTTCTCCTCTAGTCCAGTATAGCCAGCAATCCAGGGAAGTCTCCGGTATGGCACCTACCTTCTCGGAGGAGATATTGGCTAGTCAGAGCATGTGCTTTGACCCCTCTGACTCAGCCACCCATATTACATAAAGAAAAAAAAAGGCATTTAGAGAAAGACTGTCCGTTTTAGTCTGTTCACATTGCCTGTTGTATTCAGCAGGCTTGCTGCATGTGGAACGAGGATATGAATGTGTATTGGCTCAGCCATCAGCTCACCTGTATGCGGCGAGACTTGTGCTCGCGCAGAGTGTCCACCAGCTGGGCGAGCATCTCCTGCCGCCGCAGCTGGTCGGCGCGCGCCGCCTGCTCGCTCGGGTCCTCCAGCTCCAGTTGCCACGCTGCAATATCACGCGCAACACATACTTACCGTCATCATGTGTGCCGACAATTGCAGTACGCAGAGTAAACGCAACAAGTATGGATCTACGGATTGCGGATGTGGCGGGGCTATATTGCGTCACTATATTCTTACTAGGATAGGCTTAAAATCAGCGGCACTGCAAGAGTAGGCACCACAAGCTGCGCCTAGACCTCTTTCTCAAATCACAAATTAGATATAAGTTGTATGTATATAACATTGGTTGTAATTAATCTGCATTGAGAAATAAACACTTTTGATTTGATTTGATTTGAAAAAGTAAGGCACGCAGACAGTTAACTGCTGCATGATTTAATGACAGTGCCAAAGCGACAGGTGGCTAGCCTGGCGCCTTTTTAGTACAGCATCTTATCCAAGTGTGCAATTTATTGTATTTTTTTTTTTTTTATTCTAAAATACATTATTAAATAAACAAATAAAAGACATATATAGTCTTGTTTGTTTCCCAATGGGATAGCCAGAGAGAATGGATCTACGAATACCATGATCCTGGCACACCTCTGTCGCCTCTTAGGACATTAATTCCATCCGTCCTCAGCGTGGGCGCGGAGTGTGCCCATTACACAAGCCACCTTCCCCCAGTTACATTTTGATTACGATGCGATATTTTTAACTATTTTATTTATTGATTGATTTGGAAACTTAACAGCTACCATAATAATGACAAGTTGCAATATACATAATTAAAAACGGGACAATATTATGGGTAGTCAATGAAGTCTGTTTTTCTTAAAAGAACAGTTCCGTTAGGTTCCGCTTGAGAGCAAGATAGAATACTATTAGTATGCGCCTGAGAGAGTCAGATCTGAATTGCTTTACGTTATGGTGTTCTCGTGTTTCTGCGTGCATGAAATAATAGACATGATGTTCATTGTCAAGTGCGTGGAGGCGCGGCATTTCTTGAAATAGTGCTTTGTTCACGCTTTGCCTTCATCCATATATACTACTAGCTGTGCCCGCGACTTCGTCCGCGTGGACTTATCACGACACCATCTACCGGGTTCAATTGTATTTTGAAACCATCCAGGGACCCACTCAAATATACACAAAAAATGTCATCCAAATCGGTCTAGTCGTTTAGGAGGAGTTAGGTGACAAACACACGTACAGAAGAATTATATATATAAAGAAGATATAGATACACCGAATGGGACATTTTGGCTTAGGAACATGAAAGAGTAGCTAATTTTTCTTATTTTTAATTTCGACTCCAAAAACCACTGATTTCCGTTGATGTAGTTGATGTCGTCGTCCCACCTGGTGGGTGATAACAGGGACCGGGTGACGAACAGATACCTGACAGATTTTATAAGGGTCGCCTGCCAGCACCGCCGGCTACGGAACCCTAAAAAACTATGCAACGAACCCTCGATGTTCTCCTTCAGTTGAGCGACCTTCTCATCATCGTTGCCGAGCAGCTGGCGCAGGTCCATCAGATACTCCTCCTCCACTGCACTGAAGTCATTCGACTCCTGGTTGAAGCTGCAACATTACATTTCATGAAAGTAAATTATTTATTTATATCACTACATATAACAAATACCCAAGGGCGTAGCCAGGATTTTGTTCAGAGGGGGGCAGGCAAGGGAAAACTACAAGCACTAGTTAGCAGAGAAGGGTAAATACGTTTATTACTTAATGGAAACAAATATTTATTTTATTAAGTACACAATCAATGTTCAGTATCCGTATCACAATTTTGTGTGATTTTTGAATGATGAATTTTTTAATTCGGTTCGGGAGCACTCCGAGAACTTACCCACATCCTGCTAGAGGGGGGCAGCGCCCCCCCCCCCCCCCCTCCCCTGCCTGTACTTGGCTACGCCCCTTGCAAATACCTACAGTACAGTAGGGTTGCCAACCACCCTGCTGTGTCGCTAATGCGGAAAGTTTTTTTTTTATAAGACGCACATAGAACACAATAAAATTAAAAATCTGCAAACAAAACGACAGGCCATCTGTTCATTGTATGCAATATCGTTCTTTCGACGATTTTCGGAAACTTTTCACACTTCAGTCGGAGCAAGAGAACTGACTACCAGCGAACAGTCACTCCACAGTTTCTTCAAGAACCTAGATCGACGCTAAGCTCATTATATGGAGAGAACTTCGAAAACGTCACTGGAAGCATCCTACAGAATATAGATAGGTAGAGAGAGGGAGGTGCAGACAGTCGACTGTTGCTATTGATTGTTAAGCAACGCTGGGCACGGTCAGTACTTGGATGTCTCGACCGTTGGAGGCTGACTGTTGTTCGGATTCCACGTAAAACTTTAGGTCCATTCCCTTCCTACCTTACTCGGTGGTAGGGTTCAACACGCCCGGGTTGGTACCACCGCACTGAATGAAACGTCGGTCGAAACGGCTATGTAAATAGTTTGTGTTTTCCGTCCAGTTCAGTGTAGCCGGCACGATCGAAGGGAAGCACTGACATGACACCTAGTTCACCTGGTGTTATGGGCTGACATCACGGATGTTGTAGGTGACATAGCCAACCGTGTTAGTTTCCATAAAAATAAAAAGTCGAGAGCGGGACTGGTGGTTCTTCGGGTCCTAGTCATCGCAGACTAGCTGACGAGGGCTCGATGCGAGCCAAAACGTAACGCATGCTGGAGAACTACACAGAGTGGCCGCTCGCTAGTCCCGACCTCGATTGTCACCCTCCTCTACTGCCAATGGGCCCGGATATCTTCGGTGAAGTCATCGCAAGCTCAGTTCGACACCTTCCCCTCATTTATAATTTTTATGTACCGCTAAATCACACACGTCTCTTGAAGTATGTTCAATGTTAAGACTAGAATGAGGATCGATTAATTGGCAGACAAAGTGCCACTCATACAAACAACACGGTTATTTAACACGGTCCGAAGTCTTCGGAGTTGCTATTGACTGTTAGTCGGGTGGAAATGCACGTTCAACTCACCGTCGCCAGCACTCAGCGAGGAACTGTTGCCTCAGGCAGCTCAGTTCGTCCTTCTCTGCGTAAACGGCCACCACATCCACCGGACTCTCCTGCAAAGCATTGTTCATGGTTCAAGCACGAACCGTACCCATACGACGTACCATCGCCAGGCCGCATCCCGATTTCCAACAATCGGGACGAGCAGAGTAAGGGCTCGTACCCATACTACGTGACCGATTTTACCCACTTTTTGACCCCTGCCCCCCCCTTGTGACCTACCTACCCTTGTAAATCGGTCATGTAGTATGGGTACGAGCCCTAATAGGCATTGCGCTGCAATAGCTCGGGTGAATTTACCGCACAACACCGACCATCACGTTCGGCAAGTATTAAACGGCAAGTAAGGCACGAACATAATTACCTACCGCGTGACATAGTTGGAAGGATCGTGCCAAGGTGAGACAGACCAAGCAGTTATAGTTGTTGTTGCATAGTAAAGTATCTTGCCCCTTACTAATGAAATGAAAATATAATTTATAGCACAAAACAAGTGACAAAAGATGGACTTAAAGCCGAAAGGAATTCTATACCAGTCGTGCCTGGGATTGTAAGGTAGATGGGTAGTGCGAAATTAAATGATTTTTTTTTTATGAAAACCAACATGTGTGGCTGTGTCGAGGGACCAATGGTACAGTCGACAGTCAAAAACCTCTCTCCTCACGAAACCACGCTCAGTGAGGCGCCATGCCAGCAGATTTGCGGACCGTTGCTAGGCTGTCTAGAGAGTTGATACGACGTTAGAAGACACCCAGGTTAAAGGATTCGGGAAACACACTCGCCGGGAGACAGTTCCACAGCCTAGCGGTGCGACAAAGAAACGATTTTGAGAATTGTACCGTGTGGGGCCGGTACTTTAAAAGAATAGCCCCACTGCATCTCTCCCCGTGTGTGTCGTAAAAGGCGACTAAGGGATATGACTCCCTTCTTATATTACTAGGTGGTAGGGTTTAACCCGCCCGGGTTGGTACCACTGCACTGAATGAAAGGTCGGTCGAAACGGCTATGTAAATAGTTTGTGTTTTCCGTCCAGTTCAGTGTAGCCGGTTCGACCGAAGGGAAGCACTGACGTGGCACCAAGTTCACCCGGTGTTATGGGCTGACATCACGGATGTTTTAGGTGGTGTAGGCAACCGAGTCAGTTTCCATAAAAAAAAAATAAAAAAAATTATGGCCGAGTTAAAATATTTAAAAGAATAAAAGTTAAAGAATCAGTTTTCTCCTCGGGAAAGTAGATATTGTAGAGCTAGTAAGAGTAAAGAAACAAGAACACACCAGTCGGAGCACAAGATCGAGGAGGTAGGCGATGAGAGCGAGCGCGGACGGATATGTGTGCAGGGTGTTCACCGTCTTCAGCCAGGACTTGGAGACCACGCCCGGGTACAGCAGCCGCTTCGTGATGTGCGGCAACTGGAGAACAGCAATCCTCACTTCACACTACACACACTATCTAAATACTGAATCATTATTGTAGACTTTATAGTTTAATCATAGTTTAATTATTTTAATTTTGTTTAATTTAGAATAGAATAGAAACTCTTTATTGCACACAAATTGAAGGAAGAACAGTACACGACAAGAAACAAGAAATACAGGAGTGCGCAAAGGCGGACTTATCACTACAAGTGATTTTTTTTTTTTTTTTTTTTTTTTTATGGAACCTGACACGGTTGGCTACATCACCTACAACATCCGTGATGTCAGCCCATAACACAGGGTGAACTAGGTGCCATGTCAGTGCTTCCCTTCATTTCATGTCGGCTACACTAAACTGGACGGAAAACACGAACTATTTACATAGCCGTTTCGACCGACGTTTCGTTCAGTGCGGTGGTACCAACCCGGCCGGGATAAACTCTACCACCTAGTAAGGTAAGAAGGGAAGGGACCTACAGTTTAACGTGGAATCCGAACCACGGTCAGCCTCCAACGGTCGAGCGGTCACCCATCCAATCACTGACCGCGCTCAGCGTTGCTTAATAACAGTTGACTAACCAACCGCGCCACTGAGCTACCGAGGCTGACGAATTTTCTTATCCCTTAGTCGACTTTTACGACATGCGACGGGGAGAGATGCAGTGGGGCTATTCTTTTTAAGTACCGACCCCACACGGTAGATTTCTTCCAGTCAACCTTTGGGTGATGAGGAATAAAATACAGAGAAAGAAATATGGGTAGTGCAATGGGTAATTCATTTTAATGGTTAAAGCATATTTTCATTTATCTTGTCATAATACTTAAAGTAATTTAAGTAATACTGAAATATGTATGCAAATATGCAGCATAAAAGAGCAAAATATGCAAACAAAATAAATTATGAAGGTACTATCACTGAAGGATTAAATTGTTAATTTTATTTCATTTTGACAACCAAAATACTTTTTTACAAGTTGAAAAAGTCATTGAGCCTTTAGGCAACATGCAAATTTTCATTACCATAGTCTTGTTATAAGTTTACTGCATGTTGGTTTGTTTGTAACCAACAAACAAGTTTACTGCATTAAGGTTACGTTTCTCAAAATCTTTTCATAGTTTTCGTCGAAGCATTAAGCCATTAAATAATGGCTTAATGCCATTATTTAATGGCATTAAGCCATTACTTCACTATTTTCATTCCACTATTATTTACTAATTACAGGAAACATAAATAAAATAAAGTACTTTTGAAAGTGTATTAATGATAATTACATAAATAAAAGAGGCCAGTTGAATGTTTTTTGTTTTAAGTAAAAGCTTAATCAACAAAATATAGTTTTTTCTGGCAATATACAAAAGTTTATTGCTATAAATGTAATATACTGGATGTAAGATGGCCGCATAGCAGCCTCGGCTGTGTTCTCCTCTAGTCCAGTATAGCCAGCAATCCAGGGAAGTCTCCGGTATGGCACCTATCTTCTCGGAGGCGATATTGGCAGGTCAGCGCATGCGCTTTATCCCCTCCGTCTCAGCCACGCATACCGGATTACAAAAAAAAAAATGCTCATAAGTAGTTTCGTGTATCGATTAAAAAAAGTGTGTACACTCAAAATAAATGAACTTTGCATTATCAAATTGTGATTAAATCAAACAAGATTTATTCAGCATCCAGCACGAGAGCTCACCTTAGTAACATAATTGGCTGAATCGAGCCTCGCCTTCTCCTGGAGACAGGCGAGGAGGCCGGCGGTGATGTCCACGAAGCGCGTGATGGTGAGAGGCTTCACGAGCACCGCGCCGCCGGAGCCCCCGCCCGCGCCCCGCCGCTCCAGCTCCTCGTTCACCCGCGCCCCCGTCGCCTTCTGCCACTTGATGTTGGAGATCTGCCTGACACGATCCAGGCACAACCGATAGAATCATACATGGGTAGATAAACTTTTTCTTGTGAATATTTTTAATTAGAAAAATGCAAATCGAAAATCATTGGAAAAATACATCCCGACCAGGATTCGAACCTCGGTCTCTGGCTTGAGCTGCCAACGCGATAACCAACTACGCAACCAGGCCGTGACGTATTATCTCCAAATTTTCGATCTTACTGCACCTTCATGCATGATGTCGCATAATTTTTGCATATTTTCTTGTAACGTAAAAACCAGCAGCAAAGTCAAATAAAAAAAAAATGTATTACAATTTATTACTAAGTTGAAAATCAATAAGTATAGCATACTTAGGTTGATAGGCAATTGAAATAAAAGTAGAGAACTATTTAAAATAAAACATTAACCAAATTTTTAGGGGTGCCCCTGGGGACAATTTTGTCCCCAGTTTTGTATGGAAAAAAGGGGTTGTCCTCAGGGTAAGCAATATATTTTTTTAAATTACTCAAAATTCTTTGTGAGGCTTCTTTCTTATTAATCAATTACTTATCTGAGAGTTCAGTTTATGGATTTCTTTATTACTAATATATCAAAGAACATTACATTCACATAAAGATATATTATAGATATTATATAGAGTTGCTGTAACTATTAAAATAAGGTGAATTTATCAAGATAATATCCTGTTTTCGGACAGATACCAAGTTGATCACCCACATACATACATAGCGTCCCACCTGTTTTCCAGTGGGGTAGGCAGAGACAATGGATCGCCACGTGCTGTCATCCTGACATACCTCTGCTGCCTCTTCCACTCACATAATTTTTTTCATGCTCGTCAGTTACTACGGGTACTACGAACTTGACCCTTTTGTAAATGAAATACCGGCCAAGTGCGAGCAGAACTCGCGCACCGAGGGTTCCGTATCGCCATTTTTTTTTTTTTTTTTTTTTTTTATTGTTAGCTCGACATATGGCGCCGAGGCACCCATATGGTGTTTAACGGCGCCCATGGACATTCGGTCGTATTCGGGGGTTGCGAATGCCATGCCGGCCTGACAGGTGCCCATTCACGCCCCTCTTGAAGGACCCGAGACTGTACTTGGGGGGAAATATATGAGCAGGGAGAGCGTTCCAGAGTTTACCGGTTCTGTACAGGAAAGATCTGCAGAATCGATTGGTACGCATGCGCGGTAAGTCCAGCGTATATGGATGCAATCCCTGCCCAGTGCGCGTGGTGCGGAGGTGGAAATACATGGTTAGCGCCACTCACGCCATCTATGGCGTGTTATGAAATGCTTCATATTAGTTAAATTTCATGATTAGTTAAAATGCTTCATAGTCTATTTGGTAGATGGCGCACTACACAACTTTTTGGTTTCTTCTATGGGAACCCCCATAATTTTTTTACTTTTCATTATTTTTATTATTTGTTCTTATATACTTATTACTAGGTACTATTATATAATAACACACATTCTGTGAAAATTTCAACAGACTATCTATTACGGTTCAAGAGATACAGCCCTCGGACTGACAGACAGACAGACGGACGGACGGACAGACAGACGGCGTAGGCTTAGTAATAGGGTCCCGTACCGGATACGGAACCCTAAAAATGAAATGAATAGAATCATTGTCGCTTGCAAACATAGGCTGGCTGGGCCCCGGTTGACAAACAGTAGGTTTGTTAAAAAAAAACTGGGAAAAAGATTTCAAACAGTTGGAAAGGACCGGAATAAGGCACAGACTTGAAGGACATACTAATGAAACTGTACTGAAACCACGACAACCTTTTATCCATAATATGAAAGTAATCTGGGTGTGGAACTGTCTTCCGGCAAGTGTGTCTCCCGAATGCTATAACTTGGGTCTCTTGAAATGTATTAATAGGCAAGACAGCCTAGCAACAGTCCGAAAATCTGCTGGCATGGCGCCTAACTTAAGCAGAGCGACGACGCTCTACAATCGGATTTTCTCTTTCTAAAGTTCGATGTAAATTATTTACTGCTTTATTAAATTCTAATTTATTTTAATAGTTAATTAATTTTTTTTTATGCTCTGACTAGCCAATATCACCTCCGAGAAGGTAGGTGCCATACCGGAGACTTCCCTGGATTGCTGGCTATACTGGACTAGAGGAGAACACAGCCGAGGCTGCTATGCGGCCATCTTACATCCAGTACGGTGGTATCAACCCAGTCGGCTACAATTTGAGCCTACCACCTAGTAAGGGGGCAAGGGAAGAGACCTACAGTTTTACATCGGTTCCGAACGATGAAGCAGCAGAATTGTCTTGTAAGATTATTGTAGTACCTCTTATCCTTGGCCGTGACAAACGCGAGCGCCCGCTCCAGAGAGTTCTGCCAGCTCCTTCCCGAACGATCAGTGGAAGGAGTCCTCTGTGAAAAATTGTGAATTTAGATCAAAAATATATTTACACAAAATAACAGAAGCTTACCTATTAGCATCTTTTTGAATCATTTATGAAATTCAACCATAGCGAACTTTAGCCAGCGCGGGCCCCGATCCTTTTTAGCGATCACTTCCGTTGGGCCCGCGCGGGCCCCGGCCGGTGGTGTCGAAAATATTCATCTAGTGCTATTTCAGTAATTGTTTCTCATTAGAATGAGAAAGCACTTTACATAGGTGATTAACCCTTTGGCTCTGGAAGCATTATTTATAAATCTTCCTTCGCCTACACCAGGTGGCGGCCGCGATCGGCGCCGGCGCATTACTCTCGAAAAAAAATCATTTTGGAAGATTTTTCCATAAAACTTCATGAACTAACATATGGATTGTATTTACAGATAAATATTCTAGCTATAAATGGCATTTTTTTATTTACATTACGTATTCTAGGTGACAAAATTATTTTGTAAAGTTGTTCTATGTGAAAATCGCGACCTCTCTCAGGTTTTTTTTTTTTATAAATTTATTAGACCGCGAATCGGTCATATAGTATTTTTATTATAAACACTAATAAATAACGGACCTAATCATACCTTTCTTGTGTATCAGCAGCCCCCCGTGTCGTTCACAATAAAATTTGTATGTGGAAATTTGTATGGTTTGTATTATTTGTATGGAGAAAACTAGGTCACAAAAATTGCTTATTTCTCGTAAATGTACTGCATACAAACACTATACGGCATATATTATTTCAACTACAGGAACTAAATGACACTTCTATCACCTCACTTTATCCAGAAAACAGATTTATATCGAGAAACAAGCCTCTAAAAACAGCCGAAATTGGTACCGAAAAGGAGGCATTTTCTTAGTATTTTTACGAAAAATTCAGATCAACTCAGCACAAACAAATGCACTCAATACATCCGGAATATAATGAAAAAGAGAAAAAACATCACTTATGGGTTCATCTGCACAAAAAAACACTCAGCAAACCCGAAAACAGAAGAGCAACGTACAACGCCCTCCTATTATAACCGCTGTCTTGATGACACTGACAGGGCGGTAAATCTGACATTTCTCTATGGGAGAATGTTTGTCGCCTAAAGGCTATAGGATATACTATTTGAATTAATTACTGCCAGCATCTCACGGCTAAAGGAGATACAAGAATAAAATAATTTTGTTGGGGCCTCCCAACGAAACACAGAAAAAAAAGAAAGCGGCCGATATCGGCCGCTCCATTCGTAAAGGTATAATCTATAAAGCGGCCGATATCGGCCGCTCCATTGGCAAAAGGTTAAAATTTTTTCTATTGACATCAAACACGCCTACAAACAATTCCGCACTCAAACAGAAAATAATATATTATGACATCTTTCATTTTTACTCCCCCACTTACTTCACCCGGTGTTATGGGCTGACATCACGGATGTTGTAGGTGAGGTAGCAAACTGCGTCAGTTTCCATAAAAAAACATCGTTTTGTGTGTAATTTCATTGGCCTTATGTGCCAAAAGAGTGACTGGGCTGAATCACCACGCAGCGAAAGTGTCATGGAAGTAATGGGTTTTATAATAAAGTGGAATGCAACAGGTTACAATTAAAATAAAGTCAGCATTTTTTGTTAAGACCAATAAAATTATTAAAAATTGCTTGATGCCAGGGAGAGACATACCATGGGTGTGGTGGTGGAGCGAGAATAGCTCTTGGGTTTGTTGAGCGGAGTCATGTGCGACCAGCCATCACTCTGCTGAGCGGACCGCGAACGCTGAAACATTTATCCATAATTATTGTTACTAGTTTATTTTTATACACACCTAAAAACATCACTAATTTGATTGGATCTTACTTGTACTAGCTGTATGTAACTGAAGCATGTATATTTACTACTGCACCTCTCCCCGATGTCGTAAAAGGTGACTAAGGGATAAGGTGCCGTGATAAAGGGCGACAGGATAGCCACCTCTCACCTTGGCACGGTCTTTCAGCCAAGTCATGCAGCAGGTGGGTCTTCATGCCTATCTTGCGGCTTGATAGTTATCTTGTCCTAATATATTGCTTAACATGGTGGTCGCTGTTGGTCTGTAATTTACAAGAGTACTTGCAGCACAAAACCGATGGTTCTGCTTACCTCGATTGCCGGGATACAGTGTGTGGTATGGATGTGTTCTGGAGTTCAAAAAATATGTTTGTGCTTCTATTTACGTGAATCCTCACTTGTTTTTATGTAGTTTTGTGGGTAATTTCATTGCCTATTAGTGCGAATAGAGTTTATTGATGTAACTTCATTATTTTACGAGTTAAATTTTAATTTAAATTTAATTTGGTGGGAGGCAAACTTTCAAATCACCTCACAGATAAAAAACATTTCAGTTTTACAGGTTGCGATAAGTAAATACAACCTAGTGAATAACCAACCTGGTTTGGAGGCAACTTGGTGGCGGAAGGCTCGCGACTAGGTCGGCCGGTCGGAACTCCAGCGCGCGGCGGCTCCAGGCTGCGCGGGCGCCCCGGCCGCCACCCGGTCTCCGACAGACGGTCCGACGAACCCTGGAGTTTCGGCTTCGGGATAAACGATAGCTTCCCGTCCGCACTAAACAAGAATTACGAGCATGTATTGTTGCTAAAGGGACCAAGAACTCAAATCAAAGATTAATTTGTATTTAGGATTACTAACCGGGATTTTCGCTGCGCCGGAGGCGCGGGGCCTGTAGAAAATGTGAATCTCGGGTTCATTATACTGCGGTTAAAAATGTTTCCAAGTAAACTATACTCGTTCCATCACGTCCCACTTGCCGCAGATTCTGTGACTTGTATCTTTATTTGCAGGCAGGGCAGGAATCTGTTTTGTAGACAGGAAGAAAACAAAGAAGGGCCGTTATTTTTCAAAATTGAAATGACGTTTTAATTTGAAGCACATTTGAAGTTTCAAGAATTATTTTTAATTTTAGGCTTGGATGCAGGAACTTCAACCCATTAGCCTAATTTACACGAGGCGAGGACGTAAAGTACGTAAAGTGAAAGACGCGTCTTTCACTTTATGTACGACGTGGTGTGCTTGTTATAACATTGTTTGTTGCATATTTAGAGGTTGTAGTTGCGTTAACACCGTTTATATTCATTAAGAATTATTATAAATAAGGACAAAGTGATAGGTACATTCACCATTGCTATGCAAACAGAATAATAAATATGAATATTACGTATATATTCAAACAAATTGCTCAAATCACGCGGCGTTTTTCAAATATCTGTATACCTATCGCTTGTGATGTGCCAGCATAAAGTAAAGCACCTTGTTATACATAGGGGATAGAGAGAAAGACAAACCACATGAAAAGAACAAAGTTTATGGATTATAAAATGCATTACAATGATTGCATATTTTTGTAGAGTAAGTGGATAAAATAAATACTATTCTTTGGATTGTGTGAAAATTATTTTAATTACTTCATTAAACAATGCACTGAGCTTTATTAACAATTCTATAGTTTATTACAATTTGGGGTATTTTGGATCAAATTGAGGGAAGACATTTTTGGGTTGGTAACCCTGATGGGCAGTGTTTAATCAAACTTAGCTGTATGTATGGTTAAATGATCTTTGCCTGCCTATTTATGGCGAAAACAATAACAAAAACAACCAACAGCAACGTCAAAAAAAAAATCTGCTGAAATAAGTCAGAAAGATGGCGGACGGCGGGAGTTTGTCGCGTCGTCGTTGTAATTAGAAAAATATATTTTTGTGGTTCTCGCGGTGCGAGAACTTATACAACAGACGTTAAAAGCTAAGACAGAATTGGCTGTATACTCTACTGAGTTTTGCCTGTTTCGGGAGGAGACGAATTAATTTAAAAAAAAACTAAAAAAAAAAGCAACGTCAAACGTCAAATGAATGACGAATGTCAACTCATGGTGCAAAGATATTACCCTTGGTTTATATAAACCAAAACACAATGAAAACAAATACAAAAATAGAGAAACGGATGTAATTTTCCCTGCACCTGAAAGGAAATTTCTACGCGATGGCAGGCACTTACTACTTTGTCATCGTGGGGCATCTCGATAACCCGTTGTTTGAAATTGACTTCATACCGCCCACTAAGGAAGTAAAGGTAACTAACATTGGCAATGCAGGGGCTACAGAGCAACGATCTCACCTTATCGTTTCTACAGAGTCATCAACTCATCCCTCACTCAAAATTCAATAATGGTGGAGTTTCTACCCTACACAGAACCGATTTCGAAACTTTTACACGACTGCAGCCTTTTTATTTTCCGACTACAGTGGAGCCAAAAGGAAGGTTCCGATAGTGTCATGCATGATAAGAGAAAAGTTAGGTTAGATCGAGATAGATTCCCAATACTACTAGTACTTCCAACGACTAAAAACCATGATAGACGCATCAAAGTCAATCAGTGTATCGTGTAGGTAAGCATCCACTGCTGGACATATGCCCATCCAATTTTCCTCCAGTCCTCAAGTTCAAATTAAATTTTTTTCTATATTTCAGAAAGAAGACAACCGCCACTTAAATCAGTTTATAGCGCACGCGGCCTTGGACCTGGTCGATGAACACATGTGGAAAGTGACCAACATGTATTTGAAGTCAGTCGATAAATTCAACCAGTGGTTCGTTTCAGCGTTTGTCACCGCCAGTCAAATGAGATTCATAATGGTGCACGATCAGCGGAACGAGGACGGAATCAAGAATTTCTTCTTAGATGTGTACGATGCCTTCATCAAACACTCATTGAATCCGTTTTACAAAGAGAACACCCCGATCAAGTCGCCGGCGTTTGAGAAGAGAGTACAATTGTTTGGGAAGAAACATTTAACATAATTCTCTCTTGTAATGGTGGCACTTCACTTGGTTTAGCGTATTCGTGTATTTGCCTTATTTGCTCGAAAACGGCCAAGTGTAAAGGCCATATTCGTTTCTATTTTGTCTGTTTTTGCAAAAAAGCAAATAACGCAAATAGCAAATACTCTTTTCCGCCAGCTTGTCGGTTTTTGGTCACGCTTCAAAGGACTCAAATAGACCAAATATTCAAGCAGGCTGTCCACACTTGGTTTGTCCGATTCTTGTGAATTTTCAACATCCACCATCGCCTTCTTTTCCATGGACTTCTAGTAATTATTTTGTACTTGTGCAGACATAGCATGTAGTATTGCGCATTAAGATAATAATACAGAGCTGCGGCTGTCAACGTGTCCATCTTGGGAGCGTAGCAAGGCAAATAAGGCAAACATGCAAGTTATTCGCTATTTGAGTCCATGTGTGGATGCCCGATTTGTGTATGTTTGTTGGCGCTAAAATGTTGACCAAATAACAGCGATAACGCATACGAATACGCTAACCAAGTGAAGTGCCACTATTAGGTGGTGTAACTCCAAACGTTTTCCGATGATGTGTGTATTTTATTCATGTACGGTACTTACTGCATTCATGATTGGGAGCATTTCGAAAGTCTCAGCGTTCAACTGCAACTGGTGCGACATGCATGAAATGAGGGGTCAGCCGGCGTCCTTACGTGTGAATCTTCAAGGTATGACACCAAATTTGTCTGTACAACATTTTATATTGGTGCAACGGTTACTTTTTTGAAAATAACTCCTTCTGCGGTGACAGTATCCATATGAAAGTTGCATCTAGCATGACAGTAGGAACGGAATCCTAATATTGTAAAGCGAATGCAGTGTCATCTTAGGGGTCGAACACCTACACAGTACCCGACATCAAGCTTTAGAGACAATCCGGTTGTAGTGCGTCGTCTGTCGCGCAGAGACGTGCAAGTTTGTGTGACGGAGACGACACTCTAAAACAGGGGCGTGGCGTCCATAGAAGCTGATTCCTAGCACCTTACCCTCTTAAATTGTTCTTTCGCAGAAATAAGTAAGTATGTGAGTGAGAGGGAAATAATATCTCTCGGGTGCACTAAAGCAATCCAGGGAAGTCTCCGGTATGGCACCTACCTTCTCGGAGGTGATAATGGCTGGTCGGAGCATGTTCTTTGGCCCCTCCGAATCAGCCACCCATACCGGATTACATAAAATAAAATGACATTATATATTTATCATAATATATGTATCTATCTATTTAATAAAAAAATATCTATCATAATGTAAAAATGTAATAACATAATAATGAAAGTTTATTGTCAGGCAACCAGTTCCAAATTTTACCCCACTCCACTGCTCTACAGCCCAAATTGACTCTTGACTGCGGTACTACAGCGTGAGGCACAATTTGCAAAACTTTCCACATTTTCGTTTCGGTTTTTTGTTCAACGAACTTCAAAAATATATATATTAAAAAATCCTGTCTTAAAGTTGACCATATTTAAAAGTTGGTGACTGATTCTTTTTATTTATGTCAATTAATATGTGAAAAAAAAATCACAAACGTACTACTAAATGGTCCTAAATACTCCGAAATGCTCTCTTTGTTTCGAAATTGCAGCTTTCTAAAACATTATTTTGAGTTTATAATAATTGCAGATGATGTAAGATAAAATTTTACTTCTTTTGACAGATTTGGATGTTCGTGTAATGTAAATTGGTTTAACAAACTTTGAACAAATACTATAAAACAAGCGAACGCTTCGCTATTCAATCAGTGCATTTTGCAGTCGCATTTTGATGCTGTAGTACCGCGCTCTTAAATAAGGAATGATTCGAGTGTGACCTATGTTGATCGTCAGAGTACCCCTATCATTTATTTCAGCCACAATATAATTCACATTGTACATGTAATGTTATTATTAATTAATTAAGAATTATAATTTGTTTTTAATATTCAGGTAGAAGTGTGAAAATAAAAACACAATTCCACACTATTATATAAAACATTTTGTTTTATTATGAATTTAGTTTTACAATATAGTCCTTATCCTCTGAAGGTACGCAAGGTTCTATAATAGGTTGAAATAAAATAATTAAATATTCAGACTGGGAATGACTTTGTGCAATAGTCCAAAATCGACTCGGAGCGGGTTAAAATGTATATAAAAAAAATGAACTAATCCCTGAGGGCTGAGGGCCAATAAAATGAAACTCAAATCTCTGGCGGTAAATAAATCTCAATCAAGGTTTACCCCGCCACATTTACCACACACAAGTTAGTGCGCCACCGGGGTACATCCGGTATGAAAGTGCACAAAAAATATTACTAATATGATGGAGGCTCAAAGTCATCTATAACGATGCTTTCATTTGAGAAATCGTCTGAAACAAAATAACAAATTGTTAGTATACAAAGTTTTAATGAGACTTAACATTTTCTCAAAGTAGTCCAAGTTACTTGGAAAGATTAGGCCCACATCTCTCCCATTGCATGTAGTAAAAGGCGACTAAGGGATAAGGACAAAATACTGTGCTAAAGGGCGACAGGTCAGCCACCTCTCGCCTTGGGCCCTTCCACAGTCGTGCAGTAGGTAAGTAACTGTCTTCGTGCCTGAACTTGCTGTTTGATAGTTTTGTCAAAATATTTTGCTAAATGTGATGGTCAGTGCAGTGCTGTAATTTACCAGAGTTCTTGCAGCACAACATAAATTATTCTGCTTACCCCAATTTGCCGTGATACGGCGTGATGGTATGTATATTAAAATGTTTAGCGACTCGTGGCCTTGCCTAGTCAGCAAAAGGCAGTGGGTTCGATACCCATTAGCGTGCACCACTTTCTTTCTGCTGAGTTTGATAAGCGTATTTTCTTCACGAACGTGAGTTATTTCACAGTTCGGATTTCATGTAATGCCGGCACTTCACTTGGCTTAGCGTATTCGCGATTGTTGGAAACATTTTAGTTTTATCTCGCTCTAAACAAGCCATTAAAGGGAGACGAAACGGAAATTTTTGCCAAATATTTGTGTGCATACAGCCAAGTGAAGTGCCGGCATGAAACTGTAAGTAACCCATTTGACTGGTCTAGTGCCAATGGGTTAGTGTGGCGGTTCCCCAGGTGAAGCAAGTGAGGCGCCGCCTCACGCCGCCACACTTAATTATCTTGAAGGTAAAGAAAAAAAAAATCAACATGGATGTTTATTTATTGCTAGACTTTGGGCATGTCCTGTCCTCGAAATGAAAACTGCAATACAACATTAATAAAATGCTATTATGTAGGGTGGTGCCTCACTAAAATTCATTGGCCAGACCAGAGCCGCCACTGGTTAGTACTGAACGAAGGTATAAAAATATAATGAAAAATAGTCCAAGGTTTCTGTCCAGTTCAGTACAGAGGGCACGACTCGAGGGAATTACATGGCGCCTAGTTTCGAGGAGCAAGATGTGACGCGCTGACATCACGAGTGTATTAGGTGATGTAGCAGACCATGTTATAGGTTCCACACACCGGTGTGAAAGTTCTGTATAAAAGAGGATGAAACACCCGCACGCATTGTGAATGTGAACCGCTCATTCACAGTAGACGCCGTATTCTTGGGGGGGTTAAATCTTTAACCCACGCCAAATACGGGCATTCAATGACTCGGGGGTGAGCTATATATAAACTTTTTGAGAGATCACAATCAAATCATTATCATTACAGGTTCCATGAAAACAAAACAAAAAGTAATTAGTTTTTTTGCTACCTACATACATACAAGTAAGTATGGCCGTCAAAATATTTTGACTGTGGAAAAGTAATAATAAAATTAGTTACCATTAAAGAACTCATCTTCATATGAGTAATTGAGCTCCACACTCCTGTTCACTACTACGTTGGGCTCGGGGGTGCGTTGTCGGGGCTCCGGGGCGAGCGATTCGTGTGCGTATGAGAACATCGGCATGTCATCGAATATGTCCCGCTTTACGTTGTCTGAAAAAAAATATGTTTTTTTTGTTCTCAGAGTTTCATTAGGAGAGATGAAGATTAATTAAAACATTTCTGCAACTTGGACATGCAGAATTAGATTTTTGCGGTTAGTTTTTTTAACATTTCTCTGTCGCGAACGGATAAACCTGTAAATAATAAAAATTGATCCCTGAGAGGCTCCTTCCAAGACGCATTTTGTGTTTTTGCCGCCACTTCTAAAGAATTCCTTAAACTCACAAGGGTTTATTATATTCTCTTTATCTATATCCTTTATTAATATAAATTTCACAGTAATAAATTAAAATTATTAAATAAACTTAAAACTACCTATCAAATAAAATAAAAAACTATAACTAAAAACTAAAAAACTAACTACAAAATAAAATATAAACCTATAACCAATATATAATATATATTTTATCTAGATTATATTGAAAGTTTAATTTTTTATTAATTTTCTGTAAATTTCAATTTTTCATTTTGTTATTCTAAATAAATGATAAATAACACCTGAAAGTTTATATATATATATATATATATATACATCCCGCTATCATTTCTGCGTCCTTTCAAAAAAGATACTTGCTGCGTCCATCACTTCTAGAGTATTTAATAAGGATGTAAGTGAAAATAGTGTAATAAAAACTTTCTATCATATGGGCAGATTACTTTTTATTTCGATATTTTTATTCGTATTTATATATGCTGTTTTCATTTCACCCTCCGTATGACGTCTGTTCATATTACAGACATTTCGGCACCCGCCCTGTATATTATGAGTATACATTTCAATTTACACACAGAATTGACTCCTTTTATAATACACATTATGGCGTCCAGCCAGTCCAATCCAGTCAAGGTCAAACTATGTATACTCTAAATAAAAAAAAAACCGGCACTATTGCTTCCAATCCATTCATCACTAACAAAGGTCATATAAAAGTCAAAATATACACTAAAGAAAAAAACAAATTACATTGATGCTTCCAATCTAACAAGCAAACAACAAACAAGGGAACAAGCAAAGTACATAACTTTTTAGGGTTCTGTAGCCAAATACGGTACACGTGTAATTTCGTCATGTCCGTTCGCCCGTCTGTATGCCACGGCGTGATATGTTTTTTAATAAGCGAGATTTCACTCGTGATACTGATCTTCGAGAGATATGGCCACAAAAATCGTTATGGCTCTAGTAGGGTCACAAAAAATCCCGAGATATGTAAATTGTATTGAGAAAAGAAAAAAATTGCTCAAATCGACTGAACTGTGTACAAGCGAACATACTTGACCTAACCTTAGCCAACCCAACCCAACCTAACCTAACATAACCTTACCCAACCCAACCTAACCATATTAGATCTAACCTTACTACCCAAACTTACACAACCTAAAAAAACCTAACCTAGCCTAAACTAACCTAACCTAGCCTAAACTAACCTAATCTAAACTAACCCAACCTAACCTAACCTAACCTAACCTAACCTAACCTAACCTAACGTAACCTAATCTAACCTATCCAAACAATTTGAGGGAAAAGTTGTGTCTGCGCGCTGTAATATAGAAGTGATTGCAAAATGTAATAATTGAAATTGTTATTATTATTGTATTCGTTATAATAGTATTTATTATACAGGGTGTTCGGCACATCGACCGAATTTTTTTTTTTATATACGTGGGCTCATTTACAAGGTTTTGACCCATGATGATACCTTTTGTCAGGTGTCACGTGGTATCAAGATACGATTTTTTTTCTTTATTTTTGAAAATTACCAAAACCCAAGCTTTAAAACCTTGTAACTTTTTTGTTTATGTTAGTATCAGCACAAAATAAAATGTATTGTATTTTACGAATATTCTTATTCTAGAAAAAATATAATTTGATGAAGTTAATCCCATTAAAAGGACTTATGATGACCTCTCAAAATCTCCAGGACGAGAAAAAATATGCTAGTTTACGCCCTTTCCAACGGTATAACACATGTGAATGACTTTAATCATTCACTAAGTAGCCAAAATTTTGGATAATTTGCCAGAGTTCTAACATTAACACTAACATTAACAATGGAAATTATTGGAATTATTAAAGTATTGAGAGCGTTTTCCGGAAACTTTTCAAATTTAGAACATGTAACGGCCCCACGGGCACTTCGTTTAATACAAACTACTTCACTGCAATTGTTAATGTTCGTTCAGACTCTTGCAAGTTATCCCTAATTTTGGCCACATTGTGAATGACTTTTTAAAGGAAAACGACGCTCAAAATTGCTGTCAGTTTTTGTGTAAATGAATTCGGTATATCATTCTTTTGTATGTATGTATAGGTCTTTTCGTGGTGTATGTATGTATTCGTCTTTTTGAAGTGACGGGCTTTTCAGGGGGGGGGGGTTCTATATCGGAAATAGATCAATTTAAAAAAAAGGGTTGTAAAATTTTTATATTTTATTAAATATTACAAAAAAAAATCAAACAAACTCATCCGAACATAGTAAACACCTTTTGCTAAGATAGTATGTTTCAATTTCTAATAAATACTGAAATAATAATGAGGAGGCGGTGAACAAAATCGGATTTGTCCCACAAATATAATTTTACAGGAGAGCTCAAAAACTAGATGAAGCAGATAGGGGCTAGCTATAGCTCTACATTTTTGTACATAAAAGCTTCATCAAAATACAAACGTGTAACCGTCGTTTATTTTATCAGAATATTGACTGATTGTCTTATTTTTTTAATTTAAAAATGGGCAAGTTCGGTTTTGTTTGAAAAATCTCCGGTTTCGTTTGAAAATTCTGGACAAATCTTAACAAATATCAAAACAAACAAAAAATAGATATTTATTTGACAAGTAGAAAACATATCACACGAAAAATTATTCAATTAGTTTCATTCCGTTTTGATTGTAAATGAAGGTGCAATCATATTTTCTTCTAATTTTAATGGGACAAGTCTGGTTTTGACTGAAAATGCATATTTGAGTATTATTTTGTATAGTAAAGAAGCGGTTTTGAATGAAAGTACTTCAGGGACGACATAAATATGAGCTCAGAGAATAAAAAAAAATCTATCTATCTATCTATCGATCTTCTATACTACGAAGACTTCTTCGTACTTATTCTTCGAGACTACGGCCGACTGACTCATCATCGCCCAGCCCAAACCGTAAGACTTAGAGTGTTGAAATTTGGAACGTAGTTCTATTATATGACGTAAGCATCCACTAAGAAAGGATTTTTGAAAATTTCAACTTTAAGGGGGTGAAATAGGGGATGAAAGTTTGTATGAAAGTCTTTGTCCTTTGAAGTTAGAAATATAAAAATTTTAATTAAGGCTACTGAGCATAAACAAATGAAGACGTGTATCACGGTTTTTTGATTTTCACCTTTTAAAGGGGTTAAAAGGAGGGTGAAAGTTTGTATGAGAGGACTTTGTTCTTTGAAGTATAGTATGAACGGCAGAATTTTGATGCGGTTTGCACCGATTCAAAGAGAGTTCTGGAGTTTAACTATAGGCTATATACCATAACGCTGAATTAATTAAAGGACAAAGTAAATCACTAACTCCAAGGTTATTCGAAGGTCGAACTGTGTTCAGATAAACAATATACTCTCTTCATACTACTCGAAGAAAGTAAGTCACTGAGGGCGAGGCCGAAAGCCGAGCTGCGTTCAGGTAAACAATGTTCTCCCTAGAAGAAGTAAGTCACTAAAGGTGAGGCCGCCGGCCGAGCTGCGTTCAGGTAAACAATGTTCTCCCTAGAAGAAGTAAGTCACTAATTGCGAGGCCGAAGGCCGAGCTGCGTCCAGTTAAGCAATATCCGCCCTAGATGAAGTAAGTCACTAAACGCGAAACCGAAGGCCGAGTTGTGTTTAAATAATCGGTGCTCTCTAGAAGAAATAAGGCGAGGCCGCAGGCCGAGCTGCTTTATTGTTTATTAATCATCTATAGGCAGCACACTGCAGTTAGACTCGTCAAGTTTTACAAACGATGTACTCTTTAGAAGAAATAAATCACTAAAGGCGAGGCCGGAGGCCGAGCTGCGTCCAGTTAAGCAATATCCGCCCTAGAGAAGTAAGTCACTAGAGGCGAAACCGAAGGCCGAGTTGTGTTTAAATAATCGGTATTCTCTAGAAGAAATAAGGCGAGGCCGCAGGCCGAGCTGCGTTCAGGTAAACAATGTTCTCCCTAGAAGAAGTATGTCTTTAAATGCGAGGCCGAACGCCGAGCTGCGTCCAGGTAAGCAATATTAGCAAAATTTTTTTATTATAATTTATTTGATTTTAAATAATAATTTAATTATTTTTTTAGAATGAGAAATTCTTACAATTCATTCTTTTATTTCTTCTAGAGAGTACATCGTATACCTGAACGCAGCTCGGCCTGCGGCCTCACCTTTAGTGACTTATTTCTTTTAGAGAGTACATCGTTTACCAGCACGCAGCTCGGCCTTCGGCCTCGCCTTTAGTAACTTACTACTTCTAAGTAGCACTTTGCGGCCACGCCTTTAGTGACTTATTTCTTCTAGAGAGTACACCTTTTACCTGAACGTAGCTCGACTTCGGCCTCGCCTTTACTGACTTACTTCTTGTAGGGAGCACATTGTTTTCCTGAACGTAGCTCGGCCTGCGGCCTCGCCTTTAGTGACTTATTTATTCTAGAGAGTACATCGTTTACCCGAACGTAACTCGGCCTTCGACCTCGCCTTTAGTTACTTACTTCTTCTTAGGAGAACATTGTTTACCTGAACGAAGCTCGGCCTTCGGCCTCGCCCCTAGCGACTTGCCGTTTGTGACTTACTTTGTCCTTATGGAATTAAACGCGAGCGAAGCCGCGGGCAAAAGCTAGTAAAAAATAAATCTATGTGGGTGGACATGTCCGCTTTTGTTCGCCGCCTCCTCCTCATTATGAAAGTTTAAATTCATAAGGTACACGCCTATCTAGATAACTAACTACATATTATGGTTGGTTCTGTCTGTTGTCTACGCGGCTAAAACTCGTTAATACTACACCACTCACACAAAGCTATGGACTAGTGACTTAACTAAAACAACGCATTCGAAATAGTGGAAGCAATACTATGGTGCTAATAGCTGATTAATATGAGCCGTGGGGGGGAGGGGGAGGGGGGGGGGGGAGGCGCCGCTGGGCGAGCGAGCGGCGCTCGGGCTAGGCTATGCATTCGAAAGAAATAGTGGAAGCAACACTATCGTGCTAATAGCTGATTTATATGCGCCGGGGGGGGGGGGGGGGGGGGGGGGAGCGCCGCCGGGCGAGCGAGAGGCGATCGGGCTAGGTTACTATGCATTAGAAATAGTGGAAGCAGTACTATCGTGCTAATAGCTCATTTATATGCGCCGAGGGGAGGGGGGGGGGGGGGGGGGGGGGGGGGGGTCCCACGCGAGAGGCCCGGGCGAGGTTAAATTACGCATTCCAAATACCGGACGCAATACTACTGAGCCAATCGATATTTTATATACGGCAGGGGCGCGGGGCAGGGTATACGCGCGCTAAGTGTCGCTACCTGCGCCGCTCGGGATTTGGCTGAACTAAAATACCCGAATTTGTATACTTTTTCAGTAAAGTTGCGTCCGTGGTTGTGTTCACGGGTGTTTTCACAGAACGCTTCTAGATGGCATTAGAAATCATTTCTAGTTAAAAGAACAGAGGTTGCAAAGTTGCGTCCGTATACGGAAGCCCAAGTGCGGTGGACGCAGTATTATATGAAAATTTTGTAATAGGTGGACGCAACTTTGTTCGCGGGACAAATATATATATATATATATAAATTTTATTCTTCCGGATATCTTCGGAGTCGTCGGCGATTGCACTCGCCGGTCTGCCACCCGTCCTCGCTCGAGTGCCTCCCAAGATAGAGGACGGGCCCACCGATCAGTCTTGAGTTACATAATATTATTGTCTTCACTGTCACGAGGCAGATTTCCACTCAGAAATTTGGTCATTATTTTTGTGGTTTCAATTGCAGCCTGTTGTTGGAGTATTTCTAATTTTATACCAGCGTCTAAATTTTTTATGTGTTTCTCTGTTGATTTATTTATAATTCCTGTAGTGCCTATAACTATTGGGACGATTTCGACTCTTGTATTCCACAATCTTTGGACCTCAATTTTTAGTGCGTAGTATTTAGTAAGTTTTTCATTTTCCTTCCTAGTGAGGTTATAGTCGGATGGCACTGTGACATCGATAAGGTAAGTTCTGTTTTTATTTTTGTCTACATATATGAGGTCTGGTTATGATATATATATATATATATATATATATATTATAATAAATATTAAAACACTCGCATTTTTTTAACCACTTTGTGGTGTTGTATTAATTGGTTTTTTACTTACTGATGACGGCAACAGCGCCGAAATATTTAATAAAGTGTACATAATGTAAAAAACCAATTATCTATATTATAAGTATATACATATAGTTATGCCATATCACTTTCTATCTTTCTGTGATGCAACATCTCAATGCATACATACATACATACATATCACACACGGTGAATCCCAACAATCGGGGTAAGCAGAGTAATCGGTGTAGTGCTGCAAGAACTCTGGTAAATTACAGCACAACACCGACCACCACGTTTCGCAAATTATTCGAACAAGATTCAATCGATCAAGCAGCAAGTAAGGCACGATGACCCACCTGCTGCATGACTCGGTGGAAGTACCGTGCCAAGGTGAGAGGTGGCGAACCTGTCGCCCTTTAGCACGGCATCTTGTCCTTATCCCTTAGTCGCCTTTTACGACATCCACGGGGAGAGATGCAGTGAGGCTATTCTTTTTAAGTACCGGCCACACACGGTACACAATGCAATATTTCTTTATTTTAGTTTGTTATAACTACCCACCTCATTTAATAGGTGGATAATTATTATGGACTGTTTTGGAATAAACACAAAAAATTATCACATAAAAGAAGAAAAACAAAAGAAGTAACACTCTCACCGTACTCATATGATGGCTTATGAAATTCTAATTCAATTTCGGAATCGTCATACGTCCTGGTTTTCTCAGTTTCCTGATAGTCGCTGTATATCTTCAATGGCTGCTTGTTCATATTATTCAGTCCGCTACTGAACGGAGTGCCAACCTTCAGCGGGGTACTCTGTAGGGCTTTGCCCTTGTTAACGAGGAAGCTCTTTTTGTTGATTTCGGATTTCTTGAGAGGCTCATTTGGCTTCAAGGACGGTGCATATGAACCTGACGAGAAGGTTTTGCCAAAATTTTCTGAAAAAAAAAAAACAAAAATTAGCACAGTAGAGAAAACTGCCGCCATTTTTCACTAGTTGGCGGTAAAATAGTTTGGTTCATAATTCCTTGGCCAATTACAGGTTCTTTCTAATCAAGAATGAATTCTTACCGTTGCCGTGTTGCAGTCGGTGTGCATTCTTTGCCTTGGGCCTGGAGATCACATCAGTGTGATCACCGAAAATGTCGAACATGGACATCTTGTTTTATTATTGCACGCACAACAAACCCCAACCGATCACAAGCTTTGAAGTTTGAATAGTTCGAAAATCGGGAAGTTTCCTGGATACGCAATAAGAAATTGAGAATCAAAATCAATCAATACTCTCTTATAGGTTCAGAATCTGTTGAAAAATAACGAAATTATTCCTACCAACGACTTTTTTCGAAATTGAATGAATAAACAGACAGAGCGTTCCAAGTTCCAACTAAAAGTTCCCTTCGCCGTTATGTTATGTTGGCTCCACTGTCTACCTGTCAAAACAGCGTTAAGGGTTGCTATGTGTAGCAACTTTACCCGTAATTACCAGTATTTACTGTATTTTTTTTGTACGGTAAATACCGATTACATTATTAGGTAATATAATCTTCACAATCTGGCAGTACGAATTTAAGCACTGACAGTGGAGCCAACATAACGGCGAAGGGAACTTTTAGTTGGAACGCTCTTCTACCTATTTACGATTCCTTCATTGCAGGAGAGCTTTGTTGACGCATCTCCTGTGGTAGCAGCCAAACTGCACTATGGGAGTTTAACAAAAACGACATCCACCGCCTCAACATTAGGTTAGGGTTAATAGCGACCCACCTTCTGTAATTTAACCCTGGTTATTTTTTTTAAACCACCAAAACAGGTAATCTCTGTTTGGGGAGAAAACTCGCATAGTGCCGTCCGTCACGGCTGCAGCAAAACTCGGGCAGGGGCCCTTCGTAGGGGCTATTCGTAGGTACGCCAAACATAGATTATTAACTAAGAACTCGTAGGTATGCCAAACAGAGAACTGGAACTAAGAACTAAGAACTGGGAGTGTCCTATTTGATTTCCTACGGAATGACCTACCAGGCGGGACAGTGCTATTCGCAGGTATGAGGTATTCGTTCGTAGGTACGAACTGCACTATGGGAGTTCGTTTAAAAAAAAAATAACCAGGGTTAAATTATAGAAGATGCGTCGCGTAGCCATAGCCTAATGTTGAGGCGGCGCATGCCGTTTTTGTTAAGTTTCGTTGAAAACTCCCATAGTGCAGTTTGGATACCTGCATGCAGGTTTACCTACGAATAGACATGCCCGATCGGACAGGGCTATTCGTAGGTATACCTACGAATAGACACTTCCGCAAAACTCTCCTGCGTGCTGCGAGCGATGAAAGACTCGTTACCTAAATTTTGTCTATAAAGTCGTGACATGAATGTTTGAGGAACTAACATTAATCATGTGTCTGGCAACACCAAACATAAGTACAATCAGCTGTCAATGCTGTCATCGAGTTTATTTACCTATAGCTAGGGCTGCCATCTCTAAAATCATTAAACTAGGACAAAAAGAAGTAAAACCCCGGTTTTCATATAAAAACCCGGACATTGCTGTTTTCTTATTATGACATGAAAATTATTTTATATCTTTGACAAAATAAAATTTTCATATATATTATTAAAATATTTAACGGCATTACTCACGGTCGTCTCCAAGCTATTTGGCTCGACGTTTCTGACTTCATGCGAGCGTGCGGAGGTTTGAGCGAGCGAAGTTGGTTCGTAGTTCGTTCGTTCAATCAGCTCTATCATACAGTTATGCAGCGGGCGGGATTTTTGAATTTCGTGTAACACGGACTACTTTAAAAAATCCCCCCGGACGCCCCCGGACGCCTTCAAAAAGAGGACAAATCCGGGGAAACCCGGACGGATGGCAGCCCTATCTATAGCGAGACATAGACGAGTTGATCGTTCGCTTAGGCGATGATAGCAGCAGTGGTGACAGCAGCTGTAGTGATGACAGCGCTGCTGATGAAAGCGGCAACGAAACGTTTCTTGGTGTTGAATAAATTGGGAATCCGATGATGAGTGAGAGTGATTAATCTTAGTTTTTTTATCTATATTAATTTTATTTTGGTTCAATTAGAAATGCTTAGTAAAACTTTTCATAAGCAGAGGTACCTACTGTAAATAAAACAGAAACAAAATATGACTGTAATGTGTCTTATTTATTTACTCATTTTGCTTGAAGGAACTGTTAGTATCAAAATCGTTTTGGTCACACTATATAGGGTTGCTACATGCATGTCAGCAGCGCCATCATTTTAATGTCACGACTTTATAGACAAACTGTATTTGTATTTGGTATGTTTTTTTTTTGCTTTTTTGGTTGGTATGAATGAACGAACGTTGAACTTGAAACCACTTCGAATACAATTTTTGTTCCATTTTTTTTGGCAGCTCTCTTCGGCAATCATATGAATGAGCATAATGCTAGTGTCAGGCGAGTGATACATATTCATTATCATAATTTTGCAGTTCTACTTAGTAATTTTGGCACTGTATTTGGAACTCGCTCTATATCCGTTCCGCCTGCACAAATCAAACATTACATTTGTATGATAGACAAGCTTATGGAAATTACTAAAATACCAAAACGATTCCTTCCTCTTTCTAAATAATTATTTCAAAGACGCAAATAAATCTTCCATTTATAAATACATCAAGTACACAATTGCAAAAACATACATAAAAAACTTATAGCCTCTTTTTACGTCGGGGGTAAAACGAAGGAACGCTATGAATATGCTGTATGGTCCCTGATCTTTGGCTGTCTATAACATCAACAACAACAAAAAACAATAACAACAACAACAACAATTCAACTTGACGTTGGCAGATTGGGTGGCATACAATTTGGGATCGCGTACTTTAGGTCCGATAATTTGGTACATGAAAATGTACCAAAATCCGGCCCGAGACCGTATTTTAGGTATCAATACTTTGGGTCTGATAATTTGGTCCATTGATTCTAGTACATAAAATTTGTACCAAATTATCGGACCTAAAATACGATGTACTAGAAAACGGCGTCGCGCCGTACTTTGGGTATCCGTAATTTGGGTCGATAATTTCGTACATCGTATTTTAGGCCGTCTACACAGCTCCATCTATGAGTGACTGGCTATACTATTACGAAACGTTGCTATTCAAACGTTCTGTTACTCGAGAAGGTTCAATTATTATTCCGCTACTTGTTGATAGATGGCGATAGCTGGATATTTACAATTATACATTTTGCTGTGATGATTTTCTTGGTATCTGTATTACTTTAAAACATCATTGGGTATACTACCGGTGTAAAACTGTAGGTCCCTTCCCTTGCCCCTTACTAGGTAGTAGGCTGAAATTGTGGCCGACTGGGGTGACCGACCACCGTACTGGATGTAAGATCGACTCGGCTGTGTTCTCCTCTAGTCCAAGTAGTATAGCAAGCAATCTAAAAGGGAAGTCTCTGGTATGGCACCTACCTACTAGGAGGTGAAATTGGCTGGTCGGAGCATGTGCTCTGGCCCCTCAGACTCAGTCATCCATATCGGATTATATAAAAAAAAAACTATGGTCCTACAACAGGATAAAGTGAATGACCCATCACTACTTGTCTCCGTCACTCGCACGCAAGTAAATAGTGCGAGTGCCGTCGCGCTCGCACAACGCGTCTGTGCGGCGAGCGACGGCAATATTCTCGTATTTCTATGAATAAAAAACGAGAACATAGAAGTAGGATATATGATAGTGGAATGGCGAGGCGGCCTTAGGTACAATAAGTAGGTACCTACCTACCTACGCAGTTATATATAACCAGCTGTGCCCGCGGCTCCGCCCGCTCTCATATTTCACTTCACTGCTAACCTCATAAACCATTTAGCGTGATAGTAAGTAGCCTATAGTTGATGGGGAAAATCAAGCTATCCGTAGATTTTTTTTAAATTAAAATCGGTTCAGTGGTTCTCGAGTTATAAGCGGACAGACAGACATACATATACACTCAGACAGAAAGCAGACGTTGGCTTTTATTATAGGTAAGGATATGGATTTCGAATGTCAACGTTGCCAATTGGTTTTTTTTTTTTTTTTTTTTTTTTTTTATTGAACCTGACACGGTTGGCTACATCACCTACAACATCTGTGATGTCAGCCCATAACACAGGGTGAACTAGGTGCCATGTCAGTGCTTCCCTTCATTTCATGTCGGCTACACTAAACTGGACGGAAAACACGAACTATTTACATAGCCGTTTCGACCGACGTTTCGTTCGGTGCGGTGGTACCAACCCGGCCGGGATAAACCCTACCACCTAGTAAGGTAAGAAGAAGAAGCGCAGGCGCAGCACACTTTGGTGTGGTGTGTGTGTGTCACAGCAACAAACAGCTGATTGATGACAGCAGCGCCGCGGCGGCCGCCGCGCCGCATAGACTGAACTAAATGCGGAAGCGGCATAGCGGGATGAAACTAAACTTGTCAACATAAATACATACTTCCAATCAAACGATATCGCATTACAAGCCATCAGATGCTGTGCCTGTGTGTGAATGAATATACACGGTGTTGCAAATTGTCCTCGCAGTATTTTTAAATGACATCAGGGGGTTATTCTATATGTGAAACTAAATAACATCTGCGGCGAAAAAAAAAAATTTTTTTCCTACAAAATTTTAAACCTATTCTCAAAATGTATGGGGAAAATGAATGAAAGAAAGACTCGTTGGTAGACGCCGCGCCGCCGCCGCCCGCCCGCCGTCGCGCCGTCACACGAGTAAAGAAGGGACTCTCGCTACAAAACTATACACGGTGTTGCACCCCCAACCACTAAACCCGAAAGGGGGTGATTCTGTACATGAAACCGAACAACTTTTGTTCTACGACTTTTTAATTTGAAGAAAAAAAAAATTATCTTACGACGTTTCATTCAGTGCGGTAGTACCAACCCGGGCGGGTTAAACCCTACCACCAAGTAAGATTAGGAGGGAAGGGACCTACAGTTTTACGAGGAATCCGAACCTCGGTCCGCCTCCAACGGTCAGCCTTCACCCATCCAATTACTGACCGCACCCAGCGTTGAGTAAGATTAGGAGGGAAGGGACCTACAGTTTTACGAGGAATCCGAACCTCGGTCCGCCTCCAACGGTCAGCGGTCACCCATCCAATTACTGACCGCACCCAGCGTTGCTTAACATTCAATAGCGACAGTTGACTGTCTGCACCACTGAGCTATCGAGGCTGACTGTAATAATGATGAATGATCCAAAACTCAATCTCAGTGTTTATAAATACTTTGTCAAAATAGTTAATAAATTAGAAGTGTGGGATAAACACGCGCAAGTCGTAGGTCGTAGGACGCCGCGCCCGCCTGCGGCAACGTACAAAGGCAAAGAAAGAAGGATTGTATTCCGTAAGAACAATAATCGCCGAGGACCGGATGAGTATGCTTACTTATACTATACTACTTGCTCGAACTATTTTGACTATTATTATTACCATGATTATGGAATGGATTACCGATGTTACGGGATACCCACGATAGATAGACATTTCGATAAGTCGTCGAATGAAACATATTATGAAACAATTATGTATAAAATTATTTATTACATCTTCTATGATGGGGTGCTATATACTGCATTAATGTATAAATGCTTTACGCGTATCATAAAAGGACTCACACAAAGGAATAATATTAACAAACTGTTGCAAATACGCAGTGAATTAGTTGGATTTTGTGCACCCAAGCAATAACATAGGTTATAAAAAATTATAACCTATGTTATTGGTGCAAATATTATGTAAATGTATATTTGCAATGCATGGGATTTTCTTCTGAATTTTTGGAAAAGTTTTTGATAGAAAAATACGGGTCACAAAATTAGCAATTTTTTTAATAAAAAAAAAATCAAGCAAACTTTACAAAAATACAATAAGTATATATAAGTACGGATTCTGTGGTTGTGGTTGGGGTTGAACACCCAACCACGACCACAAAATCCGATTCTGTACATGAAACAGAACAACTTTTGTTCTTCTACGCAGAAGTTATTTAGTTTCACATATAGAATAGCCCCCTGATGCCAGTAAAAAAATTGCGGAGGGCAATTGCAACACCATGTATGTTTATGTACCTTCTAGTGCAGAGGCTCAGTTATTAAAATGTGTGTATGTCATTTTGAAATTAATAAATTAGATTTGATTTGAAATTGAATAAATTTGATTTGAACTTGCCGGAAAGAAAATTGTGTAACTTATGTAGGTCGTACTTAGGTAGGTATGTACTTAAAAATGGAACCTGATTGTCTTAATTGTGGTTTTTTTTTTCAGAAAATGCAATGCCTCGCTCCATACAAAGAAGATTCCATTTGGGCTTTTTATGAAGGGAACTAGGTATTATTTTAGAAGACGCTGCACTAGGCTGGCGTCTGGTCAGCAGGTTGATTGAGCACTTTACGTGCTCTTGTCCAGGATGTCCAGCGAAGTTCACCAACCACCCAACTCGTGGACAACAGACAAGGAATGTGCACATCCACGATGACCAGCAATACTGGATACCTGATAGGTTTAACCCACCTTTATACCTGATAGGTTTAAGTTGTTGACTTTATTATGTTCTTTACTTCTTGTGTGTGACCGTGAATTTCGTTCCTTTTAGCAACTTCAAAAAACATCTTTCTCGACATACATACATATCGTCACGCCTGTTTCCCAGTGGGGTAGGCAGAGACAACGGATCTCCACGTGCCACGATCTTGACACACCTCTGCCGCCTCTTCCACTATTCTCTATTCGGCTGTTTGCATGGATTTGGGGAAGATATGTATGTACGTACCTACCTATCCTTTAATTCTTTCATGTTCTGGAACTTTCACTAAAATATTCCTTCCTCCTAATTAGTTTATCCCTTGGAAGGAATTTCCAGCATAAGTTATACTGTATAATATATAGTATTAAGGAAAACGAAGGAAATAAGAAGGAAAGTTGACCAAAGTATGTTACCTATCAGGAAATTTTACTAATATTTTTGACGTGATGACGTCACGTCTTATAAATTGATGAACACCGGCTGCACGCACGTAGGAGTGTCACGTTCCATCTGAGCCTGTGTGTGCAGGCGAGAGCGCGTAACAAGCGATAGAGAGGCACAATCGGTATAGTCAAAGTTACCATGGAAACGTCTTAAGAAGTAAAACTGTCAAGATCAGACAACAGAAGTTTATTTTTGGCCAGTCACAAGATGATTAATCTTTCTACTGGAAATGTAAGAAATAGAATTACTGGTATAGTTATGCTCTATGTAAAGCCTGACCAGGAATATATGAGAGCTGTCAAGATGGAGCCACTTTTTAGATTTATATAGCAACATTCAGTATAGTACGCACATATTGAATTGGCCGATGATTTTATTCAAAATGTACTTTTGCACTGAAATACACAATAAGATATACAAAATGTATTTTTATTTAATGCATCTTTTATATATATTTTGATGTCAATGTAAAAAGAACTAGCCTTGACATTTACATGCTCACAACATTTTTTCCATGTATCTGCAGATATGACCTGAAGCAAAGTGTAAAAATTATTAAAAAAATTATTAATCGACCTTGCTGAAACACTAAACTTTTTAATAAAAATTCTAGTTCAGAAAAACTTAACCTAAGCTATTTTTATTCGAACGTTTCGTATTTCTGTAAAGTCAAAAAGTGTTTTTTGTTCAGAACGAATAATATTTACGTCCCTCTTTTGTTTGCTATTCGGTAAGTAGATGCTTGAGATACACCTAGATAGAACAAAAAATAATTACCTGATTGTACATTACGGCGGCCAATTCATGACAATCTCACTACAATGACATAACGTTTCACCCAAATGTCAGTTCAGAAGCAATTTTGACATTGACAACAGATTATCAAGCATCAAACATAATTGTGGCCAGTTTATGAAATTAGTTCCAACGAAATTCCGCAATATGGCGGCCCCTCATATATTCCTGGTCAGGCTTTACTACGATTATTCCACGTCATCACGTAAAACTATCGTCCGTAAACCGACTTTACAGACAACCAATTTTTTTTTACTAATTTCTTTTATCCTTTTATATCAATTGATTGACAAGTTCATATTGAATTTTATTTTTATCGTGTTTTTATCATTTTACTAGCTGTTGCCCGCGGCTTCGCTCGCGTGAAATTCGTATTCCAAAGAAGAATGTAAGTAACTAAGGGCGAGGCCGAAGACCGAGCTGCGTTCAGGTAATCGATAAACCTTCTCAAAGAAAGTAACTAACTAAGGGCGAGGCCGAAGGCCGAGCTGCTTTCAGGTAAACGATAAACCTTTCTCAAATAAAGGAAGTAAGTAAGGGCGAGGCCGAAGGCCGAGCTGCGTTCAGGAAGACGATAACCCTTCTGGAAGAAAGGAAGGAACTAAGTGCAAGGCCGAAGACCGAGCTGCGTTTAGGTAAACCAAAAACCCTCTTCCGCCTTCGGGCCTTGCCCTTAAAGACTTCCTTTCTTCCATAGAATATAATATCGTTTACTCAATCGATTTATTTCATAAAAATAAAAAAGTAATATTAATAACTAAAGAATTAAAACCTACCTAACTAACATTAAAATAACTATCAAAACTGGCATTTTCAAATGTTCTTAGAGCATTTGCGGCATTACCCCGCTGGATGGCAAGGCTTGCCCTTTGAATGAAGTACATAAGCTCTTGATGGCGGGACACCAGTTGCGTCAAGCAGCAGAGGCCCAAGCCTCTTTTGGCTTCACTGCTCCACGGACCGAGGCGAGGGTTTCAACCGCAAACGCAACAAATTCGAAATCTTGAATTATATTTCTATATTGGTTGCGTTTGAGGCTCTCCGCCCCAGCCTCGGCCGCGCCAGCCGCTCTTGAAGATGTCCTAACGTGACTTGGAGCCAATGTGAGAACACAAGTGGCGTCGAACAAGACCGAACGAAAAAAAAATATTAAAAAAAAAAATAAATGAAAAAAAAACAAAAAAAAAAAATAATGAAATTATGTTAAATTTAGTATAGTAGAACGGACAGAGATGCATTTGTTACGGAACCCTACATTCATTTTGAAATAAATGTTAAATTTAGTAGAACGGACAGACATACATTTGTTACGGAACCCTACAATTCATTTTGCAGAACTTAGTAGAATGGACAGACATAAACGTGTTACGAAACCCTACTTAACAGTTGCAATCCGGGAGTGCCGGCAAATCCCGTGCCAATCGTAACATAACCACTTAACCCTTAATGCAATGACTTTTTAAATAATAATGTCGCTGTCGCGGTGTTACGAACAGAATTGATCCCGTGCCACTATAACTTAACCCTGCAATGACTTAAGGTTACATTTCGCTTTTCGAGACTGACGAAGACGCGATGACGCGAGATAAATTTTTTTTACCCAAACTCCGCTAAAGAAGTTTTCACTTCAAAAATCTATTCTGGTACATCGGTACATTTTTTTTACCTACATTGTCGCGCTGAGTCTTACGTGCGCGTAATCCGTATTTCCGTCTCTTCTTTGGCGCGTAGTAACGAACGTCACACCACACACATGTAGATTTTTGAAGAAGTAGCCTGTGCCCCCCTTATTTGTTCTATTTTTCTTATTCTTATTATGTGTTGGTATATCCGCCGAGCTGACGGACGGACGGCCCGGACGGACGGACGGACAGACGGACAGACAGGCGGACGCCCGCCGCCGCGCCTCCGCCGCCGCCGCCGTAGGCTTCGGTAGTAATAATAGACCTGTAGCGCTAGGATTTTTGGTTTCAAAAATATTAAAGTTGTTTATTTGTCGCTTAAAGTTTCCGAACCATTTGCCCAGCCTAATATATTAGTTTGTGTCATCCTAGGAATTTGCATACGTAGAAATTTAGGTATTTGTCTTTTAGATCAGTATTGGACGAAAAGAAAATTAGAAAAGAAAATTTTACTTTCATGATAATATTGAAGTAGTAACCGATGTGCAAAAACATTTTGTGTCATCTCTGTCCACGGAAATCCTTAAATTTAACCAGTACCTAATACATCGCGCAAATAGCTCTAAAAGAATATTAGAAAAGGTTAAATAGGTGTTACGCGTTTTAGAGTACTGATATCTGTTGTTCAAAATATTTTGTGTCGAATTCATTCACGACATTTATAGATATTTAATATTTTTATTACAACAACCTCTAAAAGCCACAAAAGAAAATACGGGCTGTTAGAGTTTACGTCTTTTTGATTATTATGGTGTAACAAAACACTATTCATAATTTGTGTCGTTTTTATCCACGGAATTTTATTATTTGTAAAAAAAACACTAACTTCGCATGAAGTGCGAGCGCGGGGAATAGCGCGGGCGCGGGCGGCGAGGCGGCGGGCGAGGCGAGCGAGCGATCGAGGCACGCGCACGCCGCCTCCTCCCCCCCCCCCCCCCCCGCCGCGCTCGCGGGTCGTTCAGCCAGCCATACGCGGGGCGCGCGTTGCGTTGCGTGGCGCGGTGCGAGTTGCGACGTGCGTGCGTTATCATATCAATTATCAATTATTATTATTATTACTAATAATAAATCTGTAAGGGATGGTCATGGAGTAAGTTACTTTGTTTTAGGAAATATTGAGTTTGTAGCCTCTATGTATGATACTAAAGCTAAATTGACGATTTTGAGAAATCTTTTCTGTATGTATGTATGTATGTATGTTCCGCCATAACTCTTAAGCCGATTATCCGAATTCGATGAAACTTTGTACAAGCACATTTAACTAAGTATACGGGACACAGCTTGGGACACAGGATAGGCTACATAAAATTCAGTTCCGGTTACGCTAAGATGTGGCTCTCATACAAATCGAATTGTTCCGCGCGCAAAATAAAGGTATGCAGCGGCGGACGGCTGTCGGAGGTGCGGGGCGCGGCGCTGCGGGAGGGCGAGTGGTTCTAATAGCGCACCAGGCTGCCGCGCTGCCACGCGGTGTGTGTATGCATTGTCTCGAGCAGTTTCTTATTTAATTCCATTTCATAATATTATGTAGATTTACTTCGTTGGGTATCTATTTGATTAATTTTAGGTGCAAACCTATGTAAAAAAATGTGTTGTTGCGAGTCGATGTTAGCGGATATTTACTTAACTGAAGTTCCTATTTGATTTAAGTTAATTGATCGTGTGTTTATTATATTGTACGTAGTGTAGTATGCGCGCAATATTAGCGAACAGATTCTTATTTTTACCCGACTACGGCGAAGCGAGAAGGAAGGTTATGTGTTTGACCGGTATGTATGTATGTATGTATGTATGTATGTATGTATGTATGTATGTATGTATGTATGTATGTATGTATGTATGTATGTATGTATGTATCTATGTATGTATGTATGTATGTATGCATGTTCATCTGTTCCCTCATACATAACTTCGAAACTACCTACTTATCATAATTTGACAAATCGAAGGTATCGTTGGATGCGTCTTGCTCTTGACCGACTGCTGGTTGACTATGGTTGGCTGGTTGGCTATGTGACGTCCCATAAAATGGGATATGGCGCCCTCTAGAGGACATAAAGTGATGACCTAAAAAAAATGTTTTTAGTGTGGGGTATCAAATGAAAGGGCTTAATTAGCACATTTCAAAAATTTATATATTGTTAGCTGTTGCTTTCGGATTTGCTTGCATGCATCCGATAATTGCGAATAATTTCTAAAATCTATCTATCTGTCACGTGAACCTTTGTTTTGGTCATAACTCGAGAACCACTGGTGCTAGACCCATCGTGTTGGTACTCAAACTTCATGTCTCGGTGAGATCTATCCATCTGTCACGTGAACTTTTGTTTTGGTCATAACTCGAGAACCACTGGTGCTAGACCCATCATGTTGCTACTCAAACTTCAGGTCTCGGTGAGATCTATCCATCTGTCACGTGAACTTTTGTTTTGGTCATAACTCGAAAACCACTGGTGCTAGACCCATCGTGTTGCTACTCAAACTTCAGGTCTCGGTGAGATCTATCCATCTGTCACGTAAACTTTTGTTTTGGTCATAACTCGAGAACCACTGGTGCTAGACCCATCATGTTGCTACTCAAACTTCAGGTCTCGGTGAGATCTATCCATCTGTCACGTGAACTTTTGCTTTGATCATAACTCGAGAACCACTGGTGCTAGACCCATTGTGTTGGTACTCAAAATTTAGGTCTCGGTGAGATCTATCCACCTGTCACGTGAACTTTTGTTTTGGTCATAACTCGAGAACCACTGGTGCTAGACCCATCGTGTTGGTACTCACACAGATGGATAGATCTCACCGAGACCTGAAGTTTGAGTACCAACACGTTGTGTCTAGCACCAGTGATTCTCGAGTTATAATGAAAACAAAAGTTCAGCTGACAGATGGAGAGATCTCACCGAGACTTGAAGTTTGAGTACCAACACGATGGGTCTAGCACCAGTGGTTCTCGAGTTATGACCAAAACAAAAGTTCACGTGACAGTTGGATAGATCTCACCGAGACCTGAAGTTTGAGTACCAACACGATGGTTCTAGCACCAGTGGTTCTCGAGTTATGACCAAAACAAAAGTTCACGTGACAGGTGGATAGATCTCACCGAGACCTGAAGTTTGAGTAGCAACACGATGGGTCTAGCACCAGTGGTTCTCGAGTTATGACCAAAACAAAAGTTCACGTGACAGATGGATAGATCTCACCGAGACCTGAAGTTTGAGTACCAACACGATGGGTCTAACACCAGTGGTTCTCGAGTTATGACCAAAACAAAAGTTCACGTGACAGATAGATAGATCTCACCGAGACCTGAAGTTTGAGTACCAACACGATGGGTCTAGCACCAGTGGTTCTCGAGTTATGACCAAAACAAAAGTTCACGTGACAGATGGATAGATCTCACCGAGACCTGAAGTTTTGAGTACCAACACGATGGGTCTAGCACCAGTGGTTCTCGAGTTATGACCAAAACAAAAGTTCATGACGAAGTTTCTAGTTTTCACAGAAAACGGGATATTAGTTCAGCACGATTGTCTCAGGGTCATGAAAGGTGGGTCAGTTTGAACTTATGCAAATAAGCGAATCGAAGCGTCAATCTAAAATAATATTGACCACATTGACCATTGACATTCGTAGGTATTGAGATTGCAGACGCGGGCTTTGTACAAAATTCGCACTGCATTATTTATTATCTCTATAGGAGATACCAAACTTCTTTGCACGAAGTGCGAGCGCGGGCGCGGGCGGCGCGGCGGGCGAGGCGAGCGAGCGAGGCACGCGGGGCACGCCAGCCAGCCACCGGCCGCCGCTTCGCATAGAAGAAATCGTAGGTACCGAACGAACGTGTGTGCGTGCGTATGCCCCCCGCCCGCCGCCACCTGCCCGCGTCCGTCCGCTTTGACCGCAACAACTGTGTTTGTGTTTTATTCATTTATTTCGAGCATGAAAATGACACAAATTTACAATGTACATTTTTGATGCATTTATGAAATTGAATATGTAAACTCTAATCATTCTAATATTTTTTTGAAGCTTTTGTAGCTTGGAAAAATAACATAATTGAAAATCTTAAAATTGCGTGCCCTAATTTGGCACAAATTCATTTAATGGGCATATGTAAGTGATCTGAGATAGGAAATAACAATTTTGTCAATTCTAATTTTGTTATAGGCACTGTTTTTACATACTGACCATAGGTCAGTTTGCACCGGGCGAAGATGACACAAACTGGGTTTGCACACTCCGCAGGCTATCCTAGATATGATACCATAATTATTTTAAAGTTTAGATTAATTTTGCCAGTTTTGAATGGAATTAAAAAAAACAACCACAAATCTTCGAATTGCTGAAAATGCAAGTGACAGATGTGACACAAAACGCAATATTATGCTTCTTATGTACGACTGTATCCACAGGCACAGATTACTAATGCCACAGGCAAGAAATAAGCAAGTTTAGAATTTTTTTAACTTATGTCCTCAAAATAGCCCAGCGCTATCGGTCTATAACTCGGCCGACTTAACTCGGCACCTGGCTCGATCGGCTTGCACACAGGGTTGCTAGATGCCTTGCTGGTCAAGTAGCCACTTCGCGGTAAAAAGATAGCTCAAGTCGCCCAATTTACACAAAGAAAAAAGTGTTACCACAATAATTAAATGAGAATCATACATAACATAACCTATCATAAGAAATAAAAAATTATTTAAATAATAAAATTTTGCTTTAATTAATTTTTAAAAATAATTAAAATCTGTATAAAAAATCGGACATTTACGGTGGTGGTACTGAACCCTCGGTGCGCGAAAAAGATTAGGTCAGGTCGGCGAACCGCCGCCGCACTCTGGTTCGAAAGTACAATTAAGCGGACTTTGATTTTTTTTTTCCGAATGTTAATGTTTTTTCGATGGAATCATATTTGTAGGCGAAATATAAGACACTTTTATTCTTACACGTTTTTCACTAAAGTTGATAGTTCCGGAGAAAAAAAAATTATTATATAATTTTTTTGTATGCGACACAATATGTTTTCGTTAAATTCTCAAAACAATAGCACTTGATAGAACTTCGGCATATAGATCCTTAAACTATGAGAGAATCTGAACGAGATTGTGAAAAGATCCTGTCCGAACTCGTCCCCCTTTGCCTAAAAACAAAAGTTGCGCGAGAGTGTCAAAAGTTGCTAAAAATGTAAGAAATTGTAACCATCTGGCAACACATGACGAAATGTCATCCGAGCCAGGTGTCTAGTTAAGTCGACCGAGTTATAGTTCCTAACGGACGGTTAACTATTTATCTATTTTTGCTCTATTATCTATAGGCTCGGTTCCGTACCCGTACGGGACCTAACCTAACCTAACCTAACCTAACCTAAAAAAAATCAGGGCGAGGTTTGCGGAGTGGCATCGTGTGCGGCCAAGTGCGCGAACCATTCTCGGAGCTGTGCAGTGGGAACATACCTAGACCCCCACACCAACCCCCCAAAGGTTCACGGTGATCGGTCCAGCAGTTTCGGAGTTTATCGGGCTCCAACAAACAGATCAACAGACAGATACCAACATCCATTAATTTTTTTTATATGTACATTTACATATGTCGAGAGATATGCATACCATACTCCTATAGACCAAAGATTAATTATTTATCTTAGCTATAAACTTTTACATTCGTATTTAGCGATACACCGGAAATAGAGAAAGAAGTTCGATCTATTTTCGTCTGTGTAAAAAAGAGATATGAATTTCATCTCTTTCAAGTATTTTGTTAAAAAAGTGAATGCTGTACCTACAGAATTAAAATGCCTAACAATTATATACATTAATTACTTACTGGATAATGTATGCATACCATTCATTTTATAATTCCAAAATCAATTATGCATACACAATCTAAAAAAAAAATATTGTCGTCTCTAGCTAGACAGGGTGTCTCGGCTGCATATTTCCAAAGTCTATAGGGTGAGTTCCTCTGATTGGTCGATGCCAGTTTGGCGGGAAATTTAAATTTCGGAAGTATTTGAACTGCACTATGCGAGTTTTCTCCGTTTTGGTGGTTTAAAAAAAATAACCAGGGTTAAATTTAGAAGATGCGTCGCGTATCCTAATGTTGAGGCGGCGCATGTCGTTTTTGCAAGTAGAAACCAAACTTAAATTTATGCGGCTGTGAGATGCGCCCGTGTGTCTGGTCTAGAGTTGTAAAGATGCCGTTTTTTGCACTTTGATACGGATATATTTGACTTAGGTACCGTAAAACACGGAAAGATTCGAAAAGTATTTTCATATGAGATACCTACTTGCTCTTCGCGTTTTATTCCTGTTCTTTGCTTGAAACCAAAAAGTGAGTGACCAAAGTTCGTATTGAACAGGAACACCGTAAAAAACACGGAAAGATTCAACAGGAAAAGAAATAAGAGTCGCAAATAGCTCCATCGCACAGAAGCTTATCATTTCCAAATTATGTAGGTACTCATAATAACTCTTTTTTTATGTAATCCGGTATGGCTGGCTGAGTCAGAGGGGTCAGAGCGCATGATCCAACCAGCCAATATCACCTCCGAGAAGGTAGGTGCCATATCGGAGACTTCCCTGGATTGCTCGCTATACTGAACTAGAGGAGAACACAACCGAGCCTAGTATGCGGCCATCTTACATCCAGTACAGTGGTACCAACCCAGTCGGCTACAATTTGAGCCTACCACCTAGTAAGGGGCAAGGGAATCTTTGTTTTAATTTGTGTTTTATAGGGTTCCGTATCCGTCGTACGGTACCCTATTACTAAGCCTACGCCGTCTGTCTGTCTGTCTGTCTGTCTGTCTGTCTGTCCGTCTGTCCGAGGGCTGTATCTCTTGAACCGTAATAGGTAGGTACCCCGTGAAAATTTTCACATAATAGGTATGTGTTATTATCAGGGATCGAAATTAGGTAGAGTGATTTGGTACCAAAGTAGGTAAAGTTCGCGAGAGGATATAATATGGAGTTGTTAAAACCACCACTTTGTATGGGAATTCTGAAAATTTCCTGGGAAATTTCCGGGACTGGATTTTTCTTCAGGATCGTATTTATTGACTAAATACAAGCTTCTTTTGTTCTTACATGATTTTCTCTAGAGTGGCCGCTTATGGAGATATAATTTTTTTAATAAATTTTTATTTCTACTCAATTTACAGGAAAACCGGGGAAGATGTGATAAAATAATCTAAGAGTGTATCGAACTGCTTACAAAACAAGACCTAATTTGTTGTCGTACCATCATTGGTTCTCGATTTATTGCTCGCCGCGATTCTGAAGTATCCAGGACGGCATTTGTATGGAAAGTTCCGCCCCCTTTCCTGATTTAATTTCTCGAATGTTGATATTTTTTCGCCTGAATCTTATTTCTAGACGAAATATAAGAAACTTTTATTCTTACACTTTTTTGAAAAAAATCTATATTTCCGGATAAAAAAAAAATCTAAAATATTTTTTTCCCCAAAATGTTCTCGATTGCTAATGTTTTTTGACGGATCCTTATTTCTAAACGAAATATAAGACACTTTTATTCTTACACGTTTTTCCTTTAAGTCGATATTTCCGGAGAGAAAAATAAAACAACCTATTTTTTCATATTTTCTCGAATGTTGATGTTTTTTCGCCTGAATCTTATTTCTAGATAAAATACGAATCTGTAGTTTCAATCATTAAAATTATTTTCAGAATCATTTAAAAAAAGTGGCCGCCATTTTGAACTTTTTAGTTACTGGACCAATTGCTTTCAAAATCGCCATCTGGGTGTCTGTGTGGGCTCTGAATACGTATCTGTAGTCAAAATTTAAAACAAGTGGCCGCCATTTTGAACTTTTTAGTTACTGGAAAGATTGCTTTCAAAATCGATATCTGGGTGTATGTGTGGACCCTGAATACGAATCTGTAGTCAACATTTATAAAAAGTGGCCGCCATTTTTAAATTTTTAGTTACTAGACCGATTGCTTTCAAAATCTATATTAGGGTGTTTCTGTGGGCTCTGAATACGAATCTGTTGTCAAAAATTTAAAAAAGTGGCCGCCATTTTGAACCTTTTAGTTTTGACTACAAATTCATATTCAGAGCCCACACAGACACCCAGATATAGATTTTGAAAGCAATCGGTTCAGTAACTAAAAAGTTCAAAATGGCGGCTTCTTCTTTTAAATTTTGACAACAGATTCGTATTCAGAGCCCACAGAAACACCCTAATATAGATTTTGAAAGCAATCGGTCTAGTAACTAAAAAGTTAAAAATGGCGGCCACTTTTTATAAATGTTGACTACAGATTCGTATTCAGGGTCCACACATACACCCAGATATCGATTTTGAAAGCAATCTTTCCAGTTACTAAAAAGTTCAAAATGGCGGCCACTTTTTGAAATGTTCACTACAGATTCGTATTTCGTCTAGAAATAAAATTCAGGCGAAACGAATTCATCAACATTCGAGAAAATATGAAAAAATAAGTTGTTTTATTTTTCTCTCCGGAAATATCGACCTAAGTGAAAAACGTGTAAGAATAAAAGTGTCTTATATTTTGTTTTAGAAATAAGAATCCGCCAAAAAAACATCAGCAATCGAGAACATTTTGGAAAAAATAATTTTAGATATTTTTTTTCTCCGGAAATATCGATTTAATTGAAAAATGTGTAAGAATAAAAGTGTCTTATATTTCGTCTAGTAATAAGATTCAGGCGAAAAAATATCAACATTCGAGAAATTAAATCAGGAAAGGGGGCGGAGCTTTCATCGCGGCGAAAATTTCATCCAGTATTGGTATCATACATGAAAGAAACGGAAAAACCCCGTGTTTTTCGTTTTATCCAAAATGTATTTTTCGGTATTTTTCTGCCTTTACAACACTAGTCTGGTCTGCGCAAAAGACATTGATGTATATTTAGAGATATGCCCATCCCATACATTACTCCCGAAAAAATATGTTCTCGACGAGAACTGCATAAATTGCAGATTTCACGGACAGCCGCTTCATACGGCGTGTGCGGCGCGTGTTGAACGCACGCATGTCTGTATCGAGTCGGTGACGCGTATGTGCAGCATGCCCGGTTGCTGTTATAAAGAGTGACAGTGACGAACGTTGTTGTTTGTTTCGCCTGAGCATGTTACGGCGTGTTAAGAAGCCATGCTGTCACGGATAGGATCGTGTGACGGTGCGGTGGTATCGCGTTCTCGTTCTCGCTTGCCTGCTGGTGATGGGAGTGGGCGGAAAGACGGCAAACGCGCCGCATGACGTCTTTCTCGCTCGTTCATGTCATCTGTGGGCGGGTGGGGGCGAGCGCGCGATAGTATCGTCGTAGGGATCGTGTCACGTATCACTATACTGCGTGTGTGTGCACGCACACTTGTACCGACGTCTAGCACAGGTTGCATCGTACGACGTTCGATCTATAAAATAGATGTCGATGGCAAAAGACGATTAATAGGGCAGAGGGGGGAGAACGGGAGGTGTGCAAAGGGGGTATCGGCGCACCCTACCGCGCTCCCCCGCGTTGCTAGGATACGACCTCGCGCCGTCGCCGCCCGCGTCCTGTCGCCCGCGCACGCCCCCCTCTCATCTGTTGTGCGTGCGCCATTGTACAGTCACTCACTATTTATTTGTTTCTTCCGTAGTGTCGCGGTAGATTTTATACTAATGGTGGTTTCACACATGTTTATTCGTATTCGTGATTGTAGCAAACATGTTAGTTTTATCTCACTCTAACCAAGCCATTAGAAGGAGGCGAAACGGAAATGTTTACCAAATATTTGTGTACATACAACTATGTGTGGCTAGCATGATAAATGTTTATTGGCGAAGTGCGTTTACCGGGGTCGCCCAAACAACACCAACACGTCGTAATTTCAAACCGGTTTTAACCATGATCGATACATCGGTGTGCACAAACATAATATAATACAATAATATATCAAAATAATATAAAGCAAGACTCTCTTTTTTTATCTGTAAATGATTTTTTTTTTTTATTGAAACTGACACGGTTGGCTACATCACCTACAACATCTGTGATGTCAGCCCATAACACCGGGTGTACTTGGTGCCACGTCAGTGCTCTTCCCTTCGGTCGTGCCGGCTACACTGAACTGGACGGAAAACACAAACTATTTACATAGCCGTTTCGACCGACCTTTCATTCAGTGCGGTGGTACCAACCCGGGTGGGTAAACCCTACCACCTAGTAATATAAGAAGGGAGTCATGATAATGTAATAATTTTATAAATTTTCTGGCAAAATATTCGATTGAATATTTTATTTGACTATACATGCGCAGTCAAGCGGCCGAACTTCAGGCCAATACGTATTTAAGTTTGGTTTGTTTTTCCGAAAATAAAGCTTTTATGTGGTTAAAAAAAAAAATTAACACCCTAACATTGCTTAAAAAAGAAAAAAAAACCAAAAAAAAAACCAGAAAGATTTGGTGGGATTCGAACCCATGGTCAAAAAATACAAACTCTACACCGTACCAATGCGCTACGAAATCACTTAGACGAGTTAACGAATTTCGGGTTCAGTAGGTTCGCTAGGAGTGCCGGAGGCGGAGCCGGACGAAATTTAATTTCCCGCCAAACTGGCATCGACCAATCAGCATAACTCACCTATAGATAGATTATGGATATATGCGTCCCGGCTTGCGTAAGAAATATTCAAATCAGTATATCGTAGCGTAGGTACTCCTTATATGGCGTTGAATACGAATATGAAAGAATTTTTCAGTGTAGTTTAGAATTTTTTTGATTGTCTATGTCTATAAATAAACTTTCAATATTTACTTCGGCCAGAATATATCTATGGGGACAGTAAAAAAAATCTTAACCAAACTGAAAAATTATTTCATATTCGTGTTTTACACCATGGAGTAGTAAATATTGAATATTAAAATCAAATATCTACACCAGATTTTAATGTTCCCTACGCAAACTGGGATACCTGTATATGCACTGATATAAGATATAGGGGTCTTTTCATAACGTTTTTTTTATATTTTGTCACTCTACACCCTAGGGTTGAGACTTGGGACAGACGGCCATGGCCATGGAGTCCATGCACGTTCAGTAAAAAGCAGCATAGAAGGACGCCACCCAACTCCCAAGAGCCAAGGGTGCAACTTCCAATACATCATAAGTACCTATACATTTTATTCTTAATATTAGTATTTTTTGAAGTAAATTTACGTGCATACCTTAACCCACTGCTCCATTTCGGATTCCATGTAAAACTGGAGGTCCAGCTGGTTGACTGGAGGAGATTGCCTAAGGCAATAAGTGCGCCCTTACCACTAGTTGCGACACATTAAGTGGCATAAAGTGTACCTAATTATTATATGCATTTATTCACACGTTTCTTTTTATATAAATTTTACATATTATTTACAAACTTAAAATCTAATAGGTACTTACAAGTATACAAATAAAATGGAGTTTCTACCACCGGCGGCGCGGCGCGGCGGGACGGCGGCGCCGGCGGGGCGGGGGTGGCGCCGGCGCGGGCGGCGGCGGTGATTTATTTCCAGCTTACTATAATATATTATTATGTTTCAGGTAAGAAAAAAAATGCTTAGGTAATTAAAAATTATTGACATGCTTAAATTACGTAAGTACCTATTTATTTTACGTCGTCAACTCTAAATAACTGCCTAAAACAATGATTCGGTAAATCTGTAAATACTGCAGTAAATCGTTAATAAATTATATGGCAATACTAGATAGATACCTACCTTTTTTCCTAAACTAGTACCGTGAAATCTTTAATGTGGAAAAACTTCTTTTACATTAATTTTAATGTAGCTAGTGACATCTAACAGACAATACATGAATCAAACTAGCAGACTAATAAGTAAGCTTGAACATGCTGATAAGTTGAAGGGAGATTGCTACTTCCCGGTAGATGTCGTTAATTATTTATTCGACACTACCCAAAGTACGGCGCGCCTCGGCGTACTCTAGTCCATCGTATTTTAGGTCCGATAATTTGGGTCATGATGCCTAAATTATCGTGTACCAAATTATCGGACCTAGAGTACGCTGTACTAGAATACGGATGCCCAAAATAAGATACCTCGAATACGATGTACCAAAATACGATGAACCAAATTATCGGACCCAGAGTACGATGGACTCGAATACGATGTACTAGAATATGGTACACCGCAGATTGATCCGAGAGTCAACCAACGTCAATCAAACGTCAACAATCCCTCCCTCCACCACGATTTCTCCACCCACCCGCCACCAACTCAGAGGCAAAAACAAAGAAAGAAAATACTGTTCGATCTGCCCAATATATATTGGTAATCTGTGGATCTGCCTGCGGTCGTCACACACTGATTGATGTATGGAATCGCGTACCGGTAATTTATTACTAATGGAAAAATGAGCGAGTCACCAAGTACTAGCAACGGCAGCAGCGCTCCGCCAATACCACCTGAGCTACCAGAGAAGAAACCATTTCCACGGTTGGCTTCTTTCAAACTGCCAAGAGATCTAACCCTCGGTGCCGGCACGGCGGGCGCTGCGAAGATCAATAAAAAAGTATTCACTCCTAACCTCAACGTTGTGAGGAATAAGAACAAGAGGTGAGTGCCGATAATGTTTGCATAAATTTGGCTAGGTATGTATTTTGTCAAATTTGCGGAGTTGATCAAGCTTGCGATTCTCAACTGGGATCACCATTTCGAAATTTGAAGTTCTTTCAAAATGCCAAGAAATATTAAATAAAAGTCCAGATATTAAGTATTTAGTCCCAAAATAAAATAATTATAAATCCCACGAAGTTGATTATTGTAAGTTCAACTAACAATACTTTACAAGACAACTTACTAAGTTGAGATGAGACTAACTAGTTGAATTACTTGTATGTAGTTGTATTACGTTCAGACCCGGAATGGTTTTGCCAAATATACCCCTCGTGACGGACGTGGCGGTTTCCCACCCTGTGGATTTCGGGTTATGTGCTCCGGCACACACGTGTGTACCGTGTGGGGCCGGTACTTAAAAAGAATAGCCCCACTGCATCTCTCTCCGTGCACGTTTTAAAGGGCGACTAAGGGATAAGGATGAGACGCCGTGCTATAGGGCGACAGGCTAGCCACCTTTCACCTTCGCACGGTCCTTCCACCGAATCACGCAGCAGGTGGGTCTGTGCGCCTTACTTGCTGCTTTATGTTATCTTATCCGAACTATTGAGAGATCACGATAGAGATATCTAGGTCGTAGTGATAATAGGGCTCAGGGGCCCTAACTCTCATCTTCAAATCTTATCAAAACTCTCATCACCCAAAGGTTGACTGGAAGAAATCACTTAAAGTGATAAGTCCGCCTTTGCACGCTACTGTTCTCTTGTTTCTGTGTGAAGTATTGTTAATTTCTATTTCTCTTCTGTATGCTATCTTCTGTCTTGTGTATCTCTGTGTTTTTGTTTGCAATAAAGCATTTCTATTCTATTCTATTCGCAAGGTTGTTAAATTTTAACACAGGCAGAATCTAAATACAGAAATACATTTTAATTTCATAATTTCTGAATTGTGTACATAATCTAAATATTTTTAGTCTACCATATATATTAATGTTGTTGGTATTTGGCTTACCATACATATTACCTCTATAGGTACTGTTCTCGTAATTTTATTTGCGAATACTTTCCGACAGCGATAGAGCGGTTCCGAACCTCCGAGAGAGCAACAAGAAAGACAACGAGAAGAATCGACGCGACAAACACAACAACAAGAAACAGAATGGACCCTCCGTTCTTAAGTCCAGCGGCGTCTTCTCCGAAGGTCAGTACATTCAACGATTGATCAATCAATCATCGTGTGATATTATTTGTTTTTTTTTTTGGGAAAAGTGATACGTGACAACAACTTAGTAGGTTCTTTTTAGGTTTTCTGTCTTGTCTGCTCTGCTAATGTATCTTTGGAACTGTGTTAGCTAGCCGGTTGAAATTTTCACAGAATGTGTTATTTATTACTGTGATATGACTCCCTTCTTATATTACTAGGTGGTAGGGTTTAATCCGCCCGGGTTGATACCACCGCACTGAACGAAAGGTCGGTCGAAACGGCTATGTAAATAGTTTGTGTTTTCCGTCCAGTTCAGTGTAGCCGGCACGACCGAAGAGAAGCACTGACGCGGCACCAAGTTCACCCGGTGTTATGGGCTGACATCACGGATGTTGTAGGTGATGAAGCCAACCGTGTCAGTATCCATAAAAAAAAATTATATATATTACCTTTTCAAGTCAGTCAGTCAGTCAGTGTGTGTGCGACACTGCTGCACAATACGTCTCTCCAATTTTCATCCAGTCCTCCCGGGCTTCTTCCTTTGGGTGGTCTTCCCACACTCCGTTTTCCTGTTCACCGCCGCCAGGGTAGAGCACGGTTAGTCCAACAACCGTCGCCTCTTCGGTTGATGTGCCCAGCCCAATGCCACTTGAGCTTAGCCACCCGGTGTCTAACATCGATTGCTTTGGTGCGTCGCAGGATTGGCTTGGTACGCACCATATCACGTAGTCATGCCTTACGCTTCAACCCTACACCTTTTCAAGGCTTACACTTACACACCAAACGCCCTTATCCCGACAATTGGGGTAGCAGAGTAATAGTTGTTGTGCTGCAAGGTACATTTCAGCATAACACTGGCCAAAGCGTTAAGCAAACTATTCGGACAAGATGACTATCAAGTGAGGCACGAAGATCCACCTGCTGAATGACTTGGTGGAAGGACCATGCCAAGGTGACAGGTGACTACCCGGTCGCCCTTTAGAACAGCATCTGTTTTCTTTTCAAGACTTCTCATATATAATTTAGGTAACACCAGTAATTATTTTCATATTTGTTCATATAATATAAAACACTTTTCTTGGTACATCTCTCTACAGTTTAATTACATCTTCTCTCATTACTTTGTTATTTATTATAGAGAAATTTATCTCTTTTTATATTTTATGTGACCTATGTGTGTGAGTGTTTTTCGAAGGTCTGGGTTCATCGGAGCGGATCACGACGCGATCGTCCTACAGCCGGGACTCGGACAGTGCTCCCACGCTCACGCGGCCCGTACTGCGTATGAAGGATTCACGCAAGGTATTCGCTCGCGCAAAATTTATTCTTTATTGTATGAAAATAAAAAGGAACAGTTAATGTAGAAAGGATGTTGGTTATTTAAAAAACTTGCTAGTTTGTACTTTGTGGAGGTTTGACTTACATTGATAATTTATTAAAAATGATTATAAAGTGCGACCGTATTTAACCTCTTGGCTTCCGCTAGAAGCTATTCAAGCCTGAGCTCTCACGGTATAAAGATTGTGAAGTTCCACATGAAATACGAAATAATGATGTAATATTACATTTAAAGCCGGGAGCTCACATTTTTTTTTATGGATACTGACACGGTTGGCTACATCACCTACAACATCCGTGATGTCAGCCCATAAAACCGGGTGAACTAGGTGCCATGTCAGTGCCTCCCTTCATTTCATGTCGGCTACACTGAACTGGACGGAAAACACGGAACTGTTTACGTAGCCGTTTGGACCGACGTTTCATTCAGTGCGGTGGTAGCAACCCGGGCGGGATAAACCCTACCCACCTAGTAAGGTAAGAAGGGAAGGGACCTACAGTTTTACGTGGAATCCGAACCACGGTCAGCCTCTTAACGGTCTAGCGGTTACCCATCCAAATTGTAAAATATACATCAGAGAGGAATCAGCTTTACAGATTTATTTTATTTTTTTGTGTTCCCGCATTTTTAATATATTTTAGTATTAGTGTAAATAAAATCACATAACATAAATGAGAATTTTTTTTAAATGTATAATGCATGAAAGAAAGCACACCTGCAAGTTCACTATTATATATAATTAATATTATAAATAATATTGTGTACTAGCTTTTGCGCGCGGCTTCGCTCACGTGAAATTCGTATTTCAAAAGAAGAAAACAAATAAGCCGCTACCTAATCTTTATTACAGCGCGGAACAATTCAGTTTGTATGATAGCCAAATCTTAGCGTAACCGGAAATGAATGAGGGAAGGTGTGGAACCAAGCTTGCAATGGCTTCACCGAACATATCTGGGCCCATCGGCAGTAGAGGATGGTGTTAATCGAGGTCGGGACTAGCAAGGGTCCTCTCTTTCCAATCTGCCAAGTGGCCTCACAATTTCCCGCGCATGCTTCACGTTTCGGCTCGGATCAAGCCCTCGTCAGCTAGTCGGTGTCTATCCTGCCTATCCTGTGTCACGTATAGTCAAATTTGCTTGTACTAAGTTTCATCCAATTCGGATGATCGGTTTAAGAGTTATGGAGGAACATACTTACATACAGAAAATATTTCTAAAAATCTTCAATTTAATTTTAGTATCATACAATTTTTTTTTTTTTTTATATAATCCGGTATGGGTGGCTGAGTCGGAGGGGCCAAAGCACATGCTCTAACCAGCCAATATCACCTCCGAGAAGGTAGGTGCCATACCGGAGACTTCCCTGGATTGCTGGCTATACTGGAGTAGAGGAGAACACAACCGAGGTTGCTTGCGGCCATCTTACATCCAGTACGGTGGTACCAACCCAGTCGACTACAATTTGAGCCTACCACCTAATAAGGGGCAAGGGAAGGGACCTACAGTTTTACACCGGTTCCGAACGGTGAAGCAGCGGGTGTAGGTATGCACGTAAATTTTTTCGTCAGAAAAAACTCATTGGTACACGCCGACCGGATTCGAACCTCGGACCTACAAACGCAGTATCTCATAAAACAAAGACCATCCCTTACAGATTTATTATTAGTATTGATATTGATGATTGCATGTTTATTGAATGAATAAATAATTTTTAAAGTTTAAATTTAATTTTTAGATAGACAAGGAACTGGAAGATCAGAAGCTAAAGAAGGCACTCGGAGAGAGTCAGCTGAATGCATCTGATGACGAGGAGGCGGAGTCCCCCGCAGTGCTGCGCGAGGCGCCACTCCGACTTCCCATCAGCGGTGGAGGTATATTTGAGGAGTGATTTTTCAAAACTAACCAATTCCACTTCCGACCGAAATGGTTTTTTTTTCGGGCTCTAAACCCACAGATCCATCGATCCCCATCATTAGTTTTTTTTTTTTATGGAAACTGACACGGTTGGCTACATCACCTACAACATCCGTGATGTCAGCCCATAACACTGGATGAACTTGGTGCCACGTCAGTGATTCTCTTCGGTCGTGCCGGCTACACTGAACTGGACGGAAAACACAAACTATTTATATAGCCGTTTCGACCGACCTTTCATTCAGTGCGGTGGTACCAACCCGGGCGGGTTAAACCCTACCACCTAGTAATATAAGAAGGGAGTCATATCCCTTAGTCGCCTTTTACGACATACACGGGGAGAGATGCGGTGGGGTTATTCTTTTAAAGTACCGGCCCCACACGGTACATTTCGGTCAAAACTGCCCAGAAGTCTTTTTAAAATAGCTCTGAAAACACCGTTTTCAATCATAATTAACCTTTTCTTTAAAAAAGGTGGCCACTCGAAACTGCATAAAATATTTTTCAATCAAAACTTGACAGATTTGTATAGAAATTGCCAATAAGTGAAATGTTTCCTAACAAAGGTGACCTCGAAATTAATTATTTGGAAATATTAATCAAATGGAAGGAAGGTGTGGATCTAAGCTTTCGATGGCTTCACCGAACATATCCGGGCCCATCGGCAGTAGAGGAGGGTATTAATCGAGGCCGGGACTAGCGAGTGGCCACTCTATATTTCCCGCGCATGCTTCACGTTTCGGCTCGCTTCAAGCCCTCGTCAGCTAGTCTGCGTTGACTAGGACGCGGGGAAACCACCAGTCCCGCTCTCGACCTCCCTCTCTCTACCTATCCATATTCTGTAGGATGCTTCCAGTGACGTTTTCGAAGCTCTCTCCATATATGAGCTTAGCGTCGATCTTGGGAGCCCTAGATTCTTTAAGAGACTGTAGAGCGACTTCGCTGGTAGTCCTCTTGCTCCGACTTCCACAGCGAAGAGATCAGTCTTGAATCCGTTTCTCACAATCCGGTCTACTAAGTTGCAGTACTTGTTAAGTTTGATGTTGTGGTCCTTCGGTATGTTACTTTCCCATGGAACTGTAAGTTCAATAAGTACTACATGCTTTGTCGCTTTTGAGAATATGAGTATATCCGGTCTTAATGCTGTGGTACAGATTTCCGAAGGCATTTGGTAATGCTTCTCATGTGTGTCCATCAACAATTCCCAATCCTTTGCTGCTCCCAAAATTGAAGAAGGTTTAGTCCTATCTTTGGGCAGCTTATTGGCTCCAGGTTTCACAAAGTTGACCTTCTGGAAGCCGCTACTGGTTTGCTCTTTCCTGGTCCGTGCAATTGACAGGTTGATGGCCTCTCTGATGATTTGGAGGACTTTATCATGACGGTAGGTCCTATTACATACTTACCATACGTAGAATTCATAATGCAATGCAACTTACCAAAGTTACAAAGTTATAATATATACTGCATTGACCTTTGTTTTGTTTCCAAATTGTCAGTTGAACATTGCACGAACATTGCCCTTCACACATAGTGAGGTTACGTTTTTTTTTATTTCACACACTCGCGAATGGATGAAACCTCCAATAATAACACAATCACTTCAGAAATATTAGTATTCTTACAAATGTATACATAAACACAACAAACTGATTGACTAGAAAATACGCAAATGGCCACTTCTCGACTTCAACTGAAACAAAGTGCCTCAGATCAAGTACGGCATATCTTCGCCTTTTTTTAGAAGTATAATTGAGGATATTCAAAGAGCATGTATTTTAATGCCGAGGCCGCACGGCCGTTCTATACGTATAGAACGCAGCGTTTCGGTCACTTTTTGGAGCCGTTCCACCCGTGTGGAACAGCGGCGCTTGAGCGATTAAACATTAACCTGAATTTATATATTGTTAAAGTATGTTTTTATTACAGGAACATTGTACTCAGCAAAGAAGGACATTAAGAAATCAGTGACAAACCTTCAACAAGTTGTTGTTAAGAAGGAGCCGGATGATGGAGGTATTAATACAACGTTATTTGCAACGGGACATGCTTGCGGGGCAATATTGGCTCACAACGGGAGATGCTTGCGGGGCAATGTTGACTAGCAACGGGAGTTGCTTGCGGGGAAATGTTGATTCACAACGGGCTTGCGGCGCAATGTTAACTCACGATGGGAGACGCTTGCAGGGCAATGTTGATTCACAACGGGAGGAGCTTGCGGGGCAATGTTAACTCACGTTGGGAGACGCTTGCGGGGCAATGTTGACTCACGATGGGAGACACTTGCGGGGCAATGTTAATTCACGACGGGAGACGCTTGTAGGGCAATGTTGAATCACAACGGGTGACGCTTGCGGGGCAATGTTGAATCACAACGGGAGACGCTTGATCAAACATATAAAGTCAGATTTAATAAAACAAACTGATCAACATTGCATTTTTAGGGTTCCGTACCTCAAAAGAGGAAAAAGCGGAACCCTTATAGGATCACTTCGTTGTCCGTCTGTCTGTCTGTCAAGACCCTTTTTCTCAGAAACGCGAAGAGGTATGAAGTTGAAATTAATACCAAGTACTAAGATCTGCGTTCCCTTGGAGTTGTAAAAAATTCAAACTTCTAAATCAACGCAATCACAAGATACGGCTATTTATGTCACATATTTTGCTACTGGGAAATGAAATCAAAACCTATATGGTACTTTCCTTGACCTAGAATGATAAAATTTGGTAAGAAGCAAGTTTTCACAGCACACTTAAAGGGAAAAATGCGAAAATTGTTAATATGTAATTATATCACATAAAAAAAAATTTTACTTGTTTTGTATGTCAAGACCAGTGGCGGTTATCCAGGTGAAGCAAGTGAAGCACCGCCTCACTTAATTATCTTGAAGGTAAAGAAAAAAAAATTTCAAAATACCATGAAAGAAAATTTAAAAAAAGTCCATCCAAACTGATCAGAGAACATTATAGACCAAAAGCGAACGGCGCACGGCGGCGCGGAGGCGAGCCGGCGGTGCGGCGCGGGGAGGTGGTGCGAGAGGGGTCCTTAGAGGCGACGAACGAAATACTTCAGCTCTGCACCAAAGATGTGTTAGTGCATACAATACAAATGTACTTGTCCACGCGCGTGTGTTGGCGCAAATGCCGACAGCACCATACAGCACAGCGCATAATTTGAAAAAGTACCAGGGACACAGCTATGACAAGGAGCCGCACGCGCGGGAAAAAACATTGCATGAATTGTGCACAGTTGGTGAGACGCCGGACACATCCGGCTCATATCGCTTTGAATTCGTGGCATGTACCTAGCAATTGAGGCGCTAATAAATCCTGCTGCATAAGAACGATTACGTCGTCGCTGCGCTCGCCTAGACGAGCGGCGAGCGCTCATGATTCATGAAGCTCATGAAGTACCAGGGTACAATCGGTAGATAAGAGTCTCAGTAAATAACATAACATGTCACTTAATATTTCTTCCCGCGCACACAGCTCCCACGGCCTCTCTCGGCTGCTCTCCTGGCACCTTTTCAAATTATGTGCAAAATTCTATCATAGGAATATCAAAGAGTTTGTATTACGTCGCTGCGCTCCTTTATGGGCACACGAGTACGAGAACTAATGAAGTCCGCTGCGGGGTGTAGTGCGGGCAGGGGAGCGCGCGCTCGGCGAAGTTCGGCCGCAACTGGGCGCGCGCGAACTGCGAACGTGTTGGTACTCAAACTTCAGGTCTCGGTGAGATTTATCCATCTGTCACGTGAACTTTTGTTTTGGTCATAACTCGAGAACCACTGGGGCTAGACCCATCGTGTCGGTACTCAAACTTCAGGTCTCGGTGAGATCTATCTGTCACATGAACTTTTGTTTTGGTCATAACTCGAGAACCACTGGTGTTAGACCCATCGTGTTGATACTCAAACTTCAGGTCTCGGTGAGATCTATCCATCTGTCACATGAACGTTTGTTTTGGTCATAACTCGAGAACCACTGGTGCTAGACCCGTCGTGTTGGTACTCAAACTTCAGGTCTCGGTGAGATCTATCCATCTGTCACATGAACTTTTGTTTTGGTCATAACTCGAGAACCACTGGTGCTAGACCCATCGTGTTGGTACTCAAACTTCAGGTCTCGGTGAGATCTATCCATCTGTCACACGAACTTTTGTTTTGGTCATAACTCGAGAACCACTGGTGCTAGATCCATCGTGTTGGTACTCAAACTTCAGGTCTAAGCTATGTAGGTGGATTTTTAGTCGCCTCACTAAAATTTAATGGTCAAAGCCGCCACTGGTCAAGACCCTTTTTCTCAGGACCGGGTCAAGGTATCAAGTTCAAATTAATACAAAATACTTACGTCTACGATTGCTAAGAGGTGTAGGAAACTCAAGCTTCTAAATTAACACAATCAAAAGATACGGGTATTTATGTTATATTTTGATCTCGCAAACTCACTCAAAACAAATCAAAACCTATAGGGTACTTTCCGTTAACCTAGAATCATAAAATTAAGTAAGAAGCAAGGTTTCATAACACAAATAAAGGAAAAAATCCGAAAATTGTAAATTGATAGTTATATCACATAAAAAATTGTTTACATATTTTGTATGTTAAGACCATTTTTCTCAGGAACGGGTCAAGGTATTAAGTTCAAATTAATACAAAATACTAACGTCTATGATTGCTTCGAGATGTAGAAAATAATAAGCTTCTAAATTAACGCAATCAAAAGATACGGGCATTAATGCGAGATTTGATACTCGCAAACTCACTCAAATCAAATCAAAACCTATAGGGTATTTCCCGTTAACCTAGAATCATAAAATTTGGTAAGAATCAGGGTCTTACAGTACGAGTAAAGGAAAAAATCCGAAAATAGTAAATTTCTATTTATTTGACATAAAAAAAAATTTGTTTGTTTTGTATGTCAAGACCCTTTTTCTCAGAATTGGATCAAGATATCAAATTGAAATTAATACGAAATACTAAAGTCTGCAATTTCTTCGAGGTGTAGAAAATATAAGCTTCTAAATTAACGCAATAAAAAAATACGGCTATTATAATGCCATATTTTATATTCGCAAACTCACTCAAATCACATCAAAACCTATAGGGTTCTTCCCGTTGACCTAGCTAGAGCAATGAAATTTGGCAAGAAGCAAGGTCTCACAGCACAAGTAAAGGAAAAATCAGAAAACTGTTTTGTAGTTATGTCATATAATAAATATATTTTTGTATATTTAAACTGCACTAATGTCTGACAGTCAAACCACTGGTGTAGTTTTTATTTAGGCGTTTCGTGATTTTCCAAAACACAATTATTTTTGTACATACATAATACAAATAAATATTGTGTGATGGTACGGAACCCTCGGTGCGCGAGTTCAACTCGCACTTGAAGGCTTTTACTTTGTACAATGCATCGTGTCATTGCCTGCAATAAAGATACATTTTACTAAGCATGAGAGCAAAAGATGCTAACGAATCGAGATAAGACTTGTCTTTCCAGATATTTTCAGACATATATAACACTATAAGCTTAATAATTATGTGGGCTGTAGCAGTAGTGACAGCTGTAGCTCTAGTGACATTTTAATGTGTGTACACATCGGAAAGGGGGTTATCTGCATCTGAAACTAAGAACATTTCTTTCATAACTTTGTTGAAAATGCAAATTACCGAATATTTAATTAATGTCCTTTTTTTTTTTATGGAAACTGACACTGTTGGCTACATCACCTACAACATCCGTGATGTTAGCCCATAACACCGGGTGAACTTGGTGCCACGTCAGTGCTTCCCTTCGGTCGTGCCGGCTACTCTGAACTGGACGGAAAACACAAACTATTTACATAGCCGTTTCGACCGACCTTTCATTCAGTGCGGTGGTACCCACCCGGGCGGGCTAAACCCTACCACCTAGTAATATAAGGAGGGAGTCATATCCCTTAGTCGCCTTTTACGACATACACGGGGAGAGATGCAGTGGGGCTATTCTTTTAAAGTACCGGCCCCACACGGTACAGTGTCCTGTGTGAAATTTTATTTACTTTTAGCTTCGAGCAAAGTTGTCTATAAAGTTCTTCATTTTAAGAAGCATCCTTTTTCTCACCGAGCATACCTACGGGAGTGGCAACCGTCGAGCGCTAATATATAGGAAAATTAGCCGCGTGTTAGAGCATTTGCACTAATATATAGCGCTGCTGCGGGATCGACCGTCAGTCAGTGCGCTCGCGACTTGGGAACGAAGAACACGTATATGTGCACTACGCAAAATGGCGATTTGTGCAGTTCGTGCGTGTCGAAAGAGCTCAAGATCATCAGGAATGACAAAAGATGGCGTAACCTTTCATAATTAGGTCATTTTAATGATAATACAATGCTTAAAGCGTGTAAAATACAAAAATTCCGCGAGCTAGGAGCACGACTGCGCGCCATACTGGGCGCGTACACATGATAGGCAAATTTGACAGACTGGAAAGAAATTTGAAATCAATTATTGTATATGGGTGTTGTTAGTTTTTTTATGGCAATGACATGGATGAATTCAATTTATAATATGTATTGTTATTATTTCTTTAATATTACGTTTTCTATTTTTTATAATTATAAAACAAATATACCTATACAAAACTAATATATTGTATATTATGCATTTATTATCACATTCACATATTTACATTAATTTTAAATATACAGATTATAAAAATACACCACATATACTCAAAATTAATATAAAAATAATAATAAAAATAAAAATATATTATGTATTATTATAATAAGTATTATTATTATCAGTGATAGGAATAGGTAGGACTTATTTACCTAAACTTCGAGGAACACAGTAAAAAATTGGAGACTTCCTTGCGACAATATTTTTTTCCGGTTTAATAATACCTATTCATGGTGTTATAATTTCGCGATTTAAAAAAAGTGGCCGCCATTTTGAACTTTTTAGTAACTGGACAGATTGCTTTCAAAATCGACATCTGGGTGTCAGTGTGGACTCTGAATACGAATCTGTAGTCAAATTTAAAAAAAGTAGCCGCCATTTTGAAATTTTTAGTTACTGGACCGATTGCTTTCAAAATCGATATCTGGGTGTCTATGTAGGCTCTGAATACAAATCCGTTGTCAAAATTTAAAAAAGTGACCGCCATTTTGAACTTTTTAGTTACTGGACCGATTACTTTCAAAATCGATATCTGGGTGTCTGTGTGGGCTCTGAATACGAATCTGTAGTCAAAATAAAAAAAGTGGCCGCCATTTTGAACTTTTTAGTTACTGGACCGATTGCTTTCAAAATCGATATCTGGGTGTATGTGTGGGCTCTGAATACGAATCTGTAGTAAAAATTAAAAAAAGTGGCCGCCATTTTGAACTTTTTAGTTACTGGACCGATTGCTTTCAAAATCGATATCTGGGTGTCTGTGTGGGCTCTGAATACGAATCTGTAGACAAAATAAAAAAAAAGTGGCCGCCATTTTGAACTTTTTAGTTACTGGACCGATTGCTTTCAAAATCGATATCTGGGTGATTATGTAGGCTCTGAATACGAATCCGTTGTCAAAATTTAAAAAAGTGACCGCCATTTTGAACTTTTTATTTACTGGACCGATTACTTTCAAAATCGATATCTGGATGTCTGTGTGGGCTCTGAATACGAATCTGTAATCAAAATAAAAAAAAAGTGGCCGCCATTTTGAACTTTTTAGTTACTGGACCGATTGCTTTCAAAATCGATATCTGGGTGTATGTGGGGGCTCTGAATACGAATCTGTAGTAAAAATTTAAAAAAGTGGCCGCCATTTTGAACTTTTTAGTTACTGGACCGATTTCTTACAAAATCGATATATGGGCGTCTGTGTGGACTCTGGATACGAATCTATAGTCAAAATTTAAAAAAAGTAGCCGCCATTTTGAACTTTTTAGTTACTGGACCGATTGCTTTCAAAATCGATATCTAGGCGTCTGTGTGGACTCAGAATACGAATCTGTAGTCAAAATAAAAAAGAAGTGGCCGCCATTTTGAACTTTTTAGTTACTGGGCCGATTGCTTTCAAAATCGATATCTGGGTGTCTGTGTGGGCTCTGAATACTAATCTGTAGTCAAAATTTAAAAAAAGTGGCCGCCATTTTGAACTTTTTAGTTACTGGACCGATTGCTTTCAAAATCGATATCTGGGTGTCTGTGTGGGCTCTGAATACGAAGCCGTTGTCAAAATTTAAAAAAAGTGGCCGCCATTTTGAACTTTTTAGTTACTGGACCGATTGCTTTCAAAATCGATATCATATTTTTTATGTTAACTACAAATTGTTATTCAGAGCCCACACAGACATGTAGATATGGGTTTTGAAAGTAATCAGTCCAGTAACTAAAAAGTTCAAAATGACGGCCACTTTTTTAAGATTTTGACAACGGATTCGTATTCAGAGCCCACACAGACAAACAAATATCAATTTTAAAAGCAATCGGTCCATTAACTAAAAAGTTCAAAATGGCGGTCACTTTTTTAAATTTTGACAACGGATTCGTATTCAGAGCCCACACAGACACCCAGATATCGATTTTGAAAGCAATCGGCCCAGTAACTAATAACTTCAAAATGGCGGCCATTTTTTTTAAATTTTGACAACGGATTCGTATTCAGAGCCCACACAGACACCCAGATATCGATTTTGAAAGCAATCGGTCCAGTAACTAAAAAGTTCAAAATGGGGGTCACTTTTTTATTTTTTACTACAGATTCGTATTCAGAGCCCACCCATACACCCAGATATCGATTTTGAAAGCAATCGGTCCAGTAACTAAAAAGTTCAAAATGGCGGCCACTTTTTTTAAATTTTGACAACGGATTCGTATTCAGAGCCCACACAGACACCCAGATATCGATTTTGAAAGCAATCGGTCCAGTAACTAAAAAGTTCAAAATGGGGGTCACTTTTTTATTTTTTACTACAGATTCGTATTCAGAGCCCACCCATACACCCAGATATCGATTTTGAAAGCAATCGGTCCAGTAACTAAAAAGTTCAAAATGGCGGCCACTTTTTTTAAATTTTGACAACGGATTCGTATTCAGAGCCCACACAGACAAACAAATATCAATTTTAAAAGCAATCGGTCCATTAACTAAAAAGTTCAAAATGGCGGTCACTTTTTTAAATTTTGACAACGGATTCGTATTCAGAGCCCACACAGACACCCAGATATCGATTTTGAAAGCAATCGGCCCAGTAACTAATAACTTCAAAATGGCGGCCACTTTTTTTAAATTTTGACAACGGATTCGTATTCAGAGCCCACACAGACACCCAGATATCGATTTTGAAAGCAATCGGTCCAGTAACTAAAAAGTTCAAGATGGGGGTCACTTTTTTATTTTTTACTACAGATTCGTATTCAGAGCCCACCCATACACCCAGATATCGATTTTGAAAGCAATCGGTCCAGTAACTAAAAAGTTCAAAATGGCGGCCACTTTTTTTAAATTTTGACAACGGATTCGTATTCAGATCCCACACAGACACCCAGATATCGATTTTGAAAGCAATCGCTCCAGTAACTAAAAAGTTCAAAATGGAGGTCACTTTTTTATTTTTTACTACAGATTCGTATTCAGAGCCCACCCATACACCCAGATATCGATTTTGAAAGCAATCGGTCCAGTAACTAAAAAGTTCAAAATGGCGGCCACTTTTTTAAATTTTGACAACGGATTCGTATTCAGAGCCCACACAGACACCCAGATATCGATTTTGAAAGCAATCGGTCCAGTAACTAAAAAGTTCAAAATGGCGGCCACTTTTTTTAAATGTTTACTACAGATTCGTATTCAGAGTCCACACAGACGCCTAGATATCGATTTTGAAAGCAATCGGTCCAGTAACTAAAAAGTTCAAAATGGCGGCTATTTTTTTTAAATTTTGACTATAGATTCGTATCCAGAGTCCACACAGACGCCCATATATCGATTTTGAAAGAAATCGGTCCAGTAACTAAAAAGTTCAAAATGGCGGCCACTTTTTTAAATTTTTACTACAGATTCGTATTCAGAGCCCACACAGACACCCAGATATCGATTTTGAAAGCAATCGGTCCAGTAACTAAAAAGTTCAAAATGGTGGCCATTTTTTTCAAATCGCAAAATTAAAACACCATGAAACGGGAAAAAAATATTGTCTTAAGGAAGTCTCCAATCTTTTACTCTGTTCCTCGAAATTTAGGTAAATAAGCCCTACTTATTCCTATCACTGATTATTAGTACAACTTTTCAAAAATATTAAAACAACAGTCTTGTTTAATTTTTCAATATTTTTTTTGGATTCAAACAATAATATTCGTTCAGTAAAAACTATTTGAAATAATATTACAAATAACAATTTCAAAATTCACAGATATACCGCACCATCATTGTCCGTCAGACTGGCATTCGTAGTGATCCCGTCAAGTTGCCGTCAAGCAAGGCTTCCGATTGGTCGGACGGTCGGCTCTTACTACCAGATACCCGAGCCAAGCCAGCGATAACAAACCTGTCGCTCGCCTTGCTCGCTCTGTCTCTCTCCATATCGCGGGGCGCGATATGGGTAACCGAGATAGACAAGTCACGTCATAAAAGATTAAATTGCGATTTCGATTTTCGTAGTAGTAGGGATTTTTGGCTAGCCGTGCTCCGATACAAACGCAGTAGCGTTGCGTCTCCCGTAGGTATTCTCCTTGCTTTTTCTAGACGTGTGAACCTTTTATGCGACTTTTTGTATGCAAAATAGTTCAAATATTTCATGTTTGGCATACTTTTACATCTTTGACGCATTATTTTTTTTTTTACTATGCTGTCATCTGAAATTAATGTTGATATCATTCAGTTGTGTCCGTAAAATTGTAGTCCAATGCAGGTGGGAGTGCATTCTACATGTTGGCAACCCTGTAAATAAAGGACTTACAGGATCAATTTGTCCTAAGTAGAGGTATATCGACAGTGTGTGCATGCATTCCCAACCTGTTGCGCGTGGAACGGTGGTAGAATCGGTATGGAGGGATCGCATCGTGCAGCTCCTTGGAACACTCCATGGTACATTTTTTTTTATGGAAACTGACACGGTTGGCTACGTCACCTACAACATCCGTGATGTTAGCCCATAACACCGGGTGAACTTGGTGCCACGTCTGTGCTTCCCTTCATTTCATGTCGGCTACACTGAACTGGACGAAAAACACTAACTATTTACATAGCCGTTTCGACCGACCTTTCATTCAGTGCGGTGGTACCAACACAGGCGGGTTAAACCCTACCACCTAGTAATATAAGAAGGGAGTCATATCTCTTAGTCGCTTTTTACGACATACACGGGAGAGATGCAGTGGGGCTATTCTTTTAAAGTACCGGCCCCACACGGTACTTTTTCTTGTTTCCTTTATTCACTTTCATTGCAGCGTTTTAACCCAGTAATAGGCTATGAATAAAGTCATAATTAATGAGTATTTTAATCAGTTGTATATTTATAGCTGCTACCGAGGATAGAGTGGAAAAGAAATACGTGCCAGAAGTGGCAGCAAGCGCTTTCGACTCAACTGATATCGTCGGCCTGCTCAATAGCGATAAACCCAGGATAATGTTTTTGCAGGTAACTTTGGTTTTGTTTTTTTTTTTTTCACCTATTTGTCAATCATAGAATATACTCTATTCTGTTTAATTATACAATCATCGTAATCTGGATAGGTAGGTGTGATTATGATTTAAAGTGTGAGAGTTAGGGCCCCTGAGTCCTGTTGTCACTGCGACCTAGACAGATTTATTGTGATCTCTCAAAAGTTTAAAGCTCCACAAGTCCGATTTCCCCTATGAACCGAGTTATATCCTTGGGGTTGAATCAGTGGCGGTTCCCCAGGTGAAGCGAGTGAGGCGCCGCCTCACTTAATTATCTTGAAGGTAAAGAAAAAAAAAATCAACATGGATGTTTATTTTTATTGCTAGACTTTGGGCATGTCCTGTCCTCGAAATGAAAACTGCAATACAACATTAATAAAATGCTATTATGTAGGTAATCCACCTAGGTGCCTCACTAAAATTCATTAGTCAAAGCCGCCACTGGGTTGAATGCCTGTATTTGGCATGGATTAAGTAACCCCAAGAATACGGCGTCTACTGTGAATGAGCGGTTCACGTTCACAAAGGATGCGTGCGGGCGTTTCATCCTCTTTTATACAGAACCTGCACACCGGTGTGTCAATAAGGCCCATTTGGCGTAGGTAGATAACAAAAAATGCACTCTTCGCCCAAACTGTAACTAATTGAATGAATATTGTTCTTCTTAAACTCTGAACGGATAATTTACTGCAGGCAAGTAAGATTTCTTGCCTGTTATTTCTCAACGAATTAATAGAATGAGCAGATTAAACATTATATTGACTTGTGTTAACAATTTTTTTTTATGGAAACTGACATGGTGGGCTACATCACATACTACATCCGTGATGTCAGCCCATAACACCTTGGTGAACTAGGTGCCATGTCAGTGTTTCACTTTGGTCATGTTATTCATTGTTTATTTTCCACTATATGGTTGCTACAATTTATGTATATGTCGCAGTATTATTATAAGATTAGTAAAATTATAATTTTACTAGTAAAATCATAATGCTTCGTATTATTGTGAGTCAAAGCAAAAATTCACAATCTTACTGGTTAAAGTTAGCATTATTATAATTTTACTAGACTACCTTAGAAAGATTGTAAAAAACGATATTTTCTCACAATTTTACTGATTGATTGGGCAGATTTTTAGTAAAATTATAATTTTACTAAATATAGCTAGTAAAATTGTATGAAGACGTATAGAGTGCGCTGATTGGTTTAAATATTGTGCATATCTGGAAACGAAACGTAACAAAAACGACATGACAATGTTGAGGTGGCCCTCAACATTAGGTTAGGGTTAATTTTAGAAGATGCGTCGCGCGACGCATCTTCTATAAATTAACCCTGGTTATTTTTTTTTTAAACCACCAAAACATTGTGAATGATTTAAAGAATGGGCGCGGGAGAATGGGAGGGAAGGGGGGACGACATGGCTCCACGCGATATATCGGCCAATCACTGCAAGCGTCATCTCCCGCCCGCCCCGCGCGCTCCTCAGAAATACAATCTTACTAACCACAATTAGTAAAATTATAATTTTACTAGATATCTAAGAAATGAAGCAGTAAAATTGTAAGAAATCATAGCATTTTACAATCTTTCTAAGGTAGTCTAGTAAAATTATAATAATGCTAACTTTAACCAGTAACATTGTGAATTTTTGCTTTGAATCACAATAATACGAAGCATTATGATTTTACTAGTAAAATTATAATTTTACTAATCTTATGATAATAATGCGACATATACACTATCTATTTTCATACAACATTTACACTTTTTATTACTAACCTTATAGAAGTTAAGACCCTACGTGTGACATACAGACAAACGGACGGACATTGAAGTCTCACTATAAGAAGGCTTCACGCACACTATGTACTTGCGCCTAATTCAGAGGAAATTCGTCAGCCGCGCGAAGCATACCTACACGCTCGCCCACGCTACTGCGCGCAGCTGCAAAACAATAATCACTTTACACTCGATCGTTTCGGTACATTTTCGCACGCAGCGAAGCATTAGGCTATTAAAGCCGTAGGTATGGAACTTTTTCTATGGAAATTACGAAGTAACTGTTAAGTAATCTGTGCTATAAGGTTCCTTCTTACCATGTTGGTACGGAACCATAGAACAAGTGTATAAATACAAAATAAATCACATTTGAATAGAATCTGTGCGTATTTTGCAGCTCCCAGACAACTTACCCGGTCGTGGTGTCGAGGATGAGACTCCACAGCATAAGAAGAAACCGGCCCAGTCAACTGAAGAGGAGACTAAAGAGGTTGGTAATATCTACACCACTCCGTCGTGATATCAGCCCGCTACACAGCCAGGCCCCCCCCCCCCCCCCCCCCCCTGTCTACGCGCCTGTCCACAGCACCTTGCTCCGGTCAGAGTTACATTCTATGTCAATGTTTACCAGTTTGTGGTCACAGCTTTGCTTATGTGAAGTTTCGAGCCTATTCTCTAACTCCCGAGTGCCAAGGGAAATTTGAAAAATAGAAAAACATTTTTGTAGAAAATGCTTACAAATGGAAAAAAAATGTAAAGCTAAATTTTTAACGATTTTAGACTCGTTCCAGGTAAAGTCCAGGCGCCGTAGAATCCTGGAACTGAAAATATTTAACGTCAACATATCCAGAATAATAGAAAGTGACCTAAAACTATCGTTTACTATTGAAAAAGGCACCCCGCCATCACTCTAAACCCATCCTAGCTTTTTCAAGGAAAATTTCAGTTTTTCCAGGATTTTTGAGACTGGAATGTCCTGGAGAGTAAATCTGAAGTCTGAGATGTGTTAAACGTAAAAAATGCGACCGAATAAAAAAAAATATCGCCGTAGCGTTATTTATAACGATTTTAGGAATTTCCTATTCCAGTTTTTCCAGGATATCTCAGCTATCCCACTAGGGAGGTCTTCGGACTTTTTTTAGCGTCATCCTGGAAGGTGTCCGGACATATTCCAAAAGTTCCCGCTTAGTAATTATCAATGTCCGGGTTAAAACCTAATTTTACTGAGCTATTACATTCTATCGAGGGATTAGTGGGTTTTTGCTTCAAAAGCTGATTTAAACACATTTTCTAATTTCAATTTAGAATGTATCTTATCCAGTGACTTTGTTTATTGATTCTTTCATTAATAATATTTTGATACTTTATCTACTGTGACCTGCACAACAGAACACATAATTGATTGACCTAACCTCAAATTTTTTTACAGCCCAACAACAAATGCAAGCTACAAGATCTAGAAGAAGGAAAAATAGGCAAGATCCAAATACACAAGTCTGGTAAAATTAAGTTACGCATCGGCGATACGGCCTTCGACCTCTCAATCGGCACGCTGCCTTGTTTCCGGGAGGACGTTGTATCGGTTGCCGTCGATCCGGACACTAAGACGGCAACTATGATAAATTTGGGTGGAATCGACAAGAAATTGAACATAATACCGGATTGGGAAGCGTTATTTAGTAATGCGACAGTTTAGAAGTAAAGGTTTGCCAAGATCGAGCCATTAGGCATTAGTTTTGCTCCATATTCTATACTTTATTTTTCGAAACAGGCCAGTACTGCGAGTTGCTATCTCATGTTTACCATAGTCCTAAGACAGAGACGGCTGATCGTTAGACCCTGCCCATTATCCCCACCACGCCTGCATAATGCTTTCATTTTGTTAAGGCGCGTTGGTGTGTGCTTGGCTCGGCGGGTGCGGCGCGCCGTACGGTGTGTTGAGGTGAGTGAGGCGCAGGCATGGACTGAGATCGTTCGTTCGTGTTACAGGCGGATTCGGTTATTCATCAGCCATGTCACCAACTTTCAGACAGCAGAATGAAAAATCAGAAAGAAAACTGAATGTTGACACGTCTGCACTGCGCGAGGTTGGAAACATGACTGAGCGTGGCAGCAGCGCACGGCAAGCCGGCGGCCCGTATGACCGCAGCTTTAACGAGTTGACATGGACCAATAGCGCTTCACTGCGCATTGTTATTACCGTTCTAGTACTGGCTTGTCTCGCGAAATAAAGTATAGTCACAGCAGACTAGCTGACGAGGACTTGCCGCTAGAGCCGAAATGTCTTATGCGCTGTAAGAGAGCAAGATTGATTAATCGCTAGTGAAATGCTCTACTGAAATGCTGCAGCTTCGTGATTATCTCACTGGCACACATCACGCATTGTAGTGAGTCATATGAGAAAACGGCAATATGTGAATGGCAGCTCTGAGATTACTTCACGGGAAATTCGATCGTTTCCCACCCTATAATATGGTTGAGGGAGGCGATAGCTGGCCCAGGCGTGGTGCTGTTTGTGGAGAATGGCCTGCTTCATGTGGCAGTGTGGTGGGTATATAACTTCATACAATTTCATATTAAAAATGTTTTCACTGTGTCATGAATTGCTGCATCTGTCATAATTCATAAATCAGCACATCTAGGCAGTGGCATTTTTGTAAAGTAGACTAAGTGCACATTGAAAAAATTTCCAGTTAACGTTTCTTGTCAGTTCTTCTTCGCTGTGATAATCGAACTGGTGGAATGTTAAAATGTAAATATGCATCACAGAATGTCCATGGGCATCGTTAGACACCTACTTGTAGGTGTAACGATGCCACATGTCGCGCTATCGATAAAAAAAAAAAAAAAAAAAAAATGACAAATCTGAGTGCAGTGTACTGCCAATAGATGCTAAATAAACACTAAACAAGAATTGGCCACCGTAAGCCATTGTGTGCAGGTGTCAAGAAAAGAGAGGTTAGTTGTCAAGGTAGATAGGTTAGCTTGTTTTATTAGATAACCTTGCCAGAAAAATACAGACATTTTTTATTTTATAAATACTTACCTGATATTATGACAAAAAACAGCAATTATTTGCCACCATGTGACATATCATTTAACGATGCAGAATGACACAAATGACTGGCTGACTGAGAAATGTTTGAATTTGCCACCAACGGCCACAGATTACCAATATATATGCACAGATTACCATTATATATGTATATATGTCTGGGGACAGATGCGACACTGCCAATATGACTGGCAGCCCGTATCGAATGAGTGACGTCAGAGGGGGCTCAAGACGAAACAGCCAATCACTGCTGCTAGCTGACCAATAAGAGGGAAGGATTAGTGAGGTGCAATAATTTGCACGAAAATTATCGATACACTAGGGATGCACGTACTATCGATGTTCCCTCTTTATAGAAAAGGTGTTATTTGTTTTGCGTGATTTTTCAATTTTCGATTTTATTCAAGCGAAAATTGAAAATTCACGCCCAGTGCATCTTCAGGTTGTTGAATGTAGATATTTAGACTCGTAAAACAGGACTTTCCAAAAACAATCAAGCAAGTACTAAATATCTACATAAAAATAAAACTTGTGCGTTTTCACAATATATATAGGTATATTTTAAAATATTACAAATCATATCAGATCCTTGCTCAGATAATTTATTCACACTAAAGAGCATAAAATGATACACTTCCTGATTTTTTCGGAACCATATGTAAGCAGCTGGCCCAAGGACTTTTGGATGGTCTGCAGAGACCAAGTTCTTGCATGACGTGGAAAGCATCCCGTGCTACTTTTAATATTTCTGACGATAGTCTCCGTGGTTTATAGGCGACGGGAGGTCCAGTAGTTTCAATGAAATGCTTTGTATTGTGTTTGGTTACGTCTATTTGAGTTGAAACTTCTTGAAGGGCTCGGAGCTTTTTAAGTAGTTCACCTATGTCACTGTTTGGGCAAATTGTACTGATTTTAGTACAGTCATCTGAGCTCAATTCCATGATTTCTGTAGCACAATGGATCCATGTATAACTATCGATTAACCCTTTGGCTCCCAGAAGACCCGGCCGGGTCTTATGACGCGCCAATCTGATAACTCCCAGAAGACCCGGCCGGGTCTCGGCGCGGCGCGGCTCTCTATTTAATTCATAACTAATTCTACCAATTTCCTATCAAAGAACTGATTACTGGTATACATTCTTGGTTAAATTTACTAATAACTATTATCAAACATGACTGGGCAACACATCACCTTCACACAGAAAATATTTTTTGAAAATGTAAAAAAAAAAAGGCTCCCATGACGACTGACATTTCCACAGACACTGGAATACACAGATCTTGTACCGTATTTTGTGTACCCGTATTCGAGAGTACGTCTTATTAGCTTTATTTAGAGGTATGACTCGTCTATGGAAATTATACAGTTTTGGTCAGAAAAAACCAAAAAAAAATGTCGAGCGTGTTTTGTTTTGCCTGGAGTTCAAAAAATCGGTCTGTGCTTCTAAATAAGTGAATCCTGAAGTGTTTGGTATGACTGAACGCGCAATTTCAGTACAAAGAAGACTGAATACAGATCAGTGATGAATCGATCGATTGAGGCGGGATATTCGAATTTGTGCGGGAACGCGCGCGCCAAAATTTTGGGTTTTTGCGCGCGGCGAAAAGGGCTGGGAGTCAACGGTACCTAGGTTTATTAAAATCGTGGGAGCTGAAGGGTAATCTTCTTCCGGGTAAGTCTACTATCAATTTGTAATGTAATAGAAGGTCGGCTCCAATTATTGGGTATTGAACATTCGCTACAGTGAAGGAATATTTGAATTTCTTTTTGAGACCGAGCTCCAGTTCTAAGGTACGTTCACCGAAAGCAGCTATTTTTGTATTATTCGCAGCGTATAAATATTGCGTTATATTTCCTCGGTCTGATAGCCGGGGCGGTACAATCGAGATGTTGGCTCCTGTATCGATTAAAAAATGTAGTTTAGTGTCTGGATCAGTTATGAAAAGGCGACGATTATTTCCTCCATGACAAGCGCAAGTCGCCACAGCCTTGCCAATTAGTAGTTTTTTGATTTGAATTCACATGGAGGTTGACACTTTTTTGCTTTGATTCCGAAGTTTTCGTGGTACCAGCAGAGTGACGGTTGTAAATCGTTGTTTGAGACAGTAGTATTATATTCTTTGTTTGAGACAGTGCTAGTTGGTAGATTTCTCGTATAGCTTCTTTTAAAATGTGATGAGTTTCTAATTGTTCGTTTCAGTTCTGCTACTTCCTATTGCAATTCTGCAATTTCTGATTGTTGATTTATTGCGACAGACGACGTGTTATGTGATGTATTCGCATTTGTTACTGTCATGATTTTGTCGGCCATTAGGCCAAGATTGTCTAAGTTATCGGAGTTTGCTATTAGGATGGATTTTACTGATACTGGTAGTCGCTGTAACCATAAATGACGGATGATGTTTTCAGAGAAATTGGAACCTGATATATTTTTCATTTCTCGTAGCAGTTGCGACGGTCGCTTATCTCCTAGTTCGAGTGTGTTTAGAACTTTCTGTATTCTTTGCTCGTCGCTTTCTGATAAGCGTTTGATGATGCATTGCTTCAGTACTTCATATGTTGGGGATGGGTCCGATTTGATAACGTCGGCGACAGTAGAAAGAGTGTTTCCATCTAAGTTTCCCAATAGATAATTGTATTTGGTTTCTTGTTGTGTTATCTTAGCGAGTGCAAATTGCGCTTCGATTTGGCGAAACCACAGCTGAGGATCCGGTGTCCAAAATGGTGGTATCTTGACAGCGGCATAAGAAATATCTCCAGTACCTTTTTTAAACTTTTCCAGCTCTATTTGTAGTTTCTCTACACGTTCGTCCATCTTGCAGGACGTCTAGGAACATCGGGGTCACCAGTTTAGCTGCTCGTGGTGGATAAAATAATATGATGCTCGTAAAATAATATTTATTACATATTTTTGAATGTTAAAGGAAGATTGACAAGTCTGCAATGACAAGACTATAAACAAAGTTGTCGAAATTAATATTTTAAATCCGTTCTAATGTTTAGTGGCCAGAACCGCCACAAGAGTACATTCAGAGTACATTACATACAGAGTCCGGACGCTGTAGACAGGGGTGATTCCACCCTTCTTGCTGATGCAACCGGGCACACAGCACTATCTTCTTCACGACGATCAGAGGCATGTTCACATCACAAGCCTTATTATTTACTTCACACAACGAACAAATAAAAAAACACCTAAGTGTAAGTATTGCGATTGCTAGCGCGCACCAAAATCACAGGCCGAAAGAAAAGAACGAACGTAAAATCTTGGAGAGACGCGACGCGACGCCGCCGACCACCGCCGCCGGCGCCGACGGTATATATTTAGCTGCTTGTGGTGATTTTTAAATATGTAAAATGCAAAGAGTAAAGTAATATAGGGGGGAAAAGAGAGGCCACTCGACGATAATTTTGTCATACTGTTTGACACAGTAACGCCATCTATTAAATTACCCTCTGAACTAAAGTACCGTATACCTATAATATAGGTTTGTATAGACGCTAGGTACTAGGAGCCTAGGAATGGAAAAGGTTTCTATGTTTATTTCGAGTTCACGTGGATTTCAAGGTTTCTGGTGAAAAGTATAATGAAGGAAGGAAGGAGGAAGAAAAATATAATGATATTCAGAAACTTTGAAAAACACGTGAACTCGAAATAAACCATAAATAAAACAGAAAGTATATTGTATTGTATATTGTTTAAGCATTCATTAGACAGCATGACTACTCGAATTTGTTACAATTTGTTCTATCCGGTTCGATTACACCCACGAAGAAGAACCGGTAAGAAACTTCGCAGGGGTTTTTTTTCTTAATCATTTTTACAAGCATTTAGTGACTATCCACATAATAACACCGCCTACAGTCTATTGAAAATACAGCTTGAGAGCAAGATCAAAACTTTAATTTTTGTTTTTGAAGTTCTGACTGCAAAGACTTATTAATTATGTGGAAATTTTGATACGTCATTTGTATCAACTCAATAATGTTAGTAATAATTATATAATACTACAACGTAGTATTGTCAAATAATAAAATAATAAAAAATATTAAGATACTTGAAGTATCAAGTTGTTAATCGGTTAGTAAATAAATTTGGGTACAAATAGTAGGTACCTAGTCATGCGCTAAATTATTATGCAGTCAGAACCACAAGATATAGTTCTATCAGCTAATGCCTCTTTTACAGTATATTAGGCTTTCTTTACAAGAGTTGATTTTATATGTTTCATAAACAAAGTATCATTTAGATTTTTTACCTCTTCTGGTATTTTATTATACAATCTAACACTGTTGCAAACAAAACTTTTCGACATTTTAGATGACCTGTGCTTCGTAATTAGAACATAATTTTTATGCCTAGTATCATGCTGGTGCATATCAGAGTGAAGCGTAGCATCCTGTATATATTTCCTAGCATAGCAAATATTTTGATAAATATAAGCACTGGGTAATGTTATAATTCCTATGTTATCAAATAAATTTCTCGCCTTCCTACTGAGTATACGACGCAGTGCTCTTTTTTGAAGAATAAATATTCTATTAGATGCCGCTGCGTTTCCCCAAAAAAATAATCCATAAGACATCATAACACTGTCGAAGTAAGCATAATACACAGTTTTAGCAGCTTGTATGCCACATAATTCTAAAAAAAAAATTATGGCATAACAAGCTCAACTTAGCTTACCAGCAAGCGTATCTATGTGAGGTTTCCAAGTTAGGGTGCGATGAAATATTACTCCTAAAAAGGTTATTTCTTTGGAAATATTTAATGTCAGATCTTCTGCTAAACAATTTCCTGATTAACTATACGTCTGTGAGTTCCAAGTGCAAAGTGCATTACATTTGTTTTATTGGCATTGAGTAAAAGGTTATTGGAATCAAACCAACACTTTAATGACTGTATTACATCTATGAAGGACTCACATAATTGTGCAATGTTTTTATTTTTTTAAACTACAGATATATCATCGGCAAACATTACTAACTCAATATCAAGCTGATTTGTCATACAGATTTTCCAAATTTTCTAAGCGAGTCTTTAAACTTTGGTGTTTACTTCTGAAACGGTAGATTTCTCGTCGCAGATTTTTGCACACTGATGCAGCTGGCGACTTTTTTGAAACTGTAATCAAGAAACAAGCAAAATTTAAGTCAGCGAAATATGTAAATATATTATATAAGATAAGCTTCTTCTTCTTCAAGCTTCTTCGGAAACTCTGCACTGAAAAAAATCGCTACCCCGGGCGGGAATCGAACCCAGTATATCTTTGTAATTACCTATATATCCGTACTCCGTACTTCCGCTTCCCACAACATTTTCAAATCCCGTTTGAGGGAACATATGTTTTCAAACCCATAATGTCTCCATGTGAGTTAGTATCGCTTGTTTAGAAACTGCATTAGGTATGTATTTGTATTTGTTTATATTGCGTATATGTATGTACTTTGAACTTGTATGTCACGAATGTATTTAGTTGTATGTTATTACTATTATCTATGTTCTATTGTTTATTTTTAACCTCTTAAAAAAAATAAAAAAATCTCTCATTCAATTTTCCGTACTACCCATCTACCCTACTCACAATCCCAGGTATGACTGGCAGATAATGCCCTTAGGCTTTAAGTCCACCTTTTGTCACTTTTTGTGCAATAAAGTATATTTTCATTTCATTCATTTCATTTCAAATATCCTAAATACCTTTTAAGTATAATAATAATATTTAAAATATTGTTATAGTGGACCGGGGGCCTTATACTGAAAACTCTCGTCTCGTCTCGTTAGAGAGACGAGACGTTTTTTTTGTATGGAGTGGAAACACTATCGTCTCGCCGAATAAAAATTGGCATTTCGAAAATTATCGTAGCGTGATCACGCCAAATCGCTATCGTTTAACGTCGAGACGAGATACCGCCGAAATCTCTTTTGTATTAGGCGAGAGTCGAGACCAAACTCAGCGGCAGCCAAGACCCTCCCGCCTGTCGTCACGGACGCAATCGACGGTTCAATGATACCTACCAACTCATTCAATTATACCCGAAACTTAGGAAATTCTTGAAATACGAATAAGTATGAAAACCGCTAAAAGTGAAAGGAATACTAAAATACTAAAAATAAATGTAAGAGAAATGTTATAATTAGGTAAGGTGTTATAAGTACGGTCACTAATATATATGCAAGATTAATCTTTTTACGAATTATTTAAATGTATTATTTCGAGTATATTTTTTTATTTATAGCTGGCAATATCATACTGTGTGAGGCCGGTACTTAAAAAGAATAACCCCAATGCGTCTCTCCCCGTGCATGTCTTAAAAGGCGACTAAGGGATAAGGACGAGATGGCGCGCTAAAGGGCGACAGGCTGGCCACCTCTCACCTTGGCACGGTCCTTCCACCGAGTCGTGCAGCAGGTGTGTCTTTGTGCCATACTTACTGCTTGATAGTTATCTTGTCCGAATACTGCTGAACGTGGTGGTCGGTGTTGTGCTGCAATTTTCCAGATTTCTTGCAGCACAACACCGATTAATCTGCTTTCCCTGATTGTTGAACGTGGTGGTCGTTGTTGTGCTGCAATTTTCCAGATTTCTTGCAGCACAACACCGATTACTCTGCTTACCCTGATTGTCGGGATACAGCGTGTGTGGTATGTAATATGTGTATGTCATCGATGGTGTATGTATGCAATGTCGTCTGTCGGCTCCAAAGGCGCTGTCACTGATACTGTAATAGTTCTTTAAAAGATTAAAAATATATTAAAACCGCCTTCAAAAATTTATGAAATAAAAAAAAATCGAACCCTAGAGTTGAAGGCGGTCGGTTATTTTTGCTTGCTTTAGCACCGCCTTCAACTCTAGGATTAGATTTTTTTTTATTTCATACATTTTTGAAGGCGGTTTTTATATTTTTTAAATAGTTTTTTATTTCACCGTTTTTTTTTTAGTAACTAATCTTTTGCTATTAATGTACTCGGCGGAATTCCGCCTCGCTTACAGATATGACTATTCTCGCGAATAGACCTGATATTGTGATAGTGGACCGGGAGGCGCGCGCAACGCTCGTCGATATCGCCGTGCCGCATGATGGTAACCTCGTCAGTAAGGAAGCAGAGAAGATGTTAAAGTATCTGGATTTGCAGCACGAGGTTACCAAAATGTGGCCCGTCGACTCGACGATCGTTGTGCCCATAGTCGCTTCGGCGCATGGGCTGATAGCGAAGAGCCTCGACGACTACCTTGAGAGGCTCTCGCTGAGTGGTTGGGTCAAGGGCCAGATCCAGAAGGCAGCCCTGCTCGACACTGCACGCATCGTCAGGAGATTCATCTCTCTGGGGCCCGACCATCGGTAGTTTGGGCTCGCCCCGCCGCCGGTGGTGGAAACTCCATTTTGTTTTTGTATAAATTTTAGATTTTAAGTTTGTTTTTTAATGTAAGATTTATATAAAAAGAAAAATGTGCAATAAAGGAAATAATACCTATAATATATCAAATCAATAATATATTAGTCATATAATATATTGGTGTATGGTGTAATAATATAATAATAAATTATGCATTACCTTTTATATGACTGGTTTTAGTTTTGGAGACAAAATAACTGTGATCCAGTGTGACAAGATGTGAAGATTCACCTGAAAATAAAAATCACATTTATTAATTTACATTTGAACTCATTTCTTAATTTTAAAATAAAGTTTAACGTGATTTGATTAGTTACATGGTTAGATAGTCAAAAGACACATATGTGAAATTATTGTTCATGGTTTTATGTACCAAATAAGTTGATTTTATGTATTTTAAAATTTTATGAGTTTAGATTTTTTTTTATCCGGAAATAAATTAAAATTTTCAAAAACAATATTTCTCAAAAACTATGCATATTTGACACAGGCTTAGTTTTACTCTCGCCTTAGATTATTGATAGGTCTCCGCGGGCTCCGACTAGATACCGCCCGTGTACGTGTAAAATGCCGCAACAAATACTACGCCGAAGTCGGCGTACTCGAGCCAGTCTCAATAGGAAACACTATGGGATCACACACATACTACAACATTTTCTTACACACACTAGAATATTGAGTTGCCGCATTCACGGAGCTGTTGTTTTAAGGTAGCGCGGTATCTAGTCGGACCGCGCGGAGACCTATCAATAATCTAAGACTCTCGCATTTTAATGGATCAAACTATATGAATCTGGAATAAAAAAAATGGATGTCACAAAATTGGCTCCCTTAAAACACTGTGGCTCCGCTCGACCGTTGGATGCTGGCTATGGTTCGGATACCACGTAAAACTGTAGGTCCCTTCTCTTCTGTTGTATAATAAAATAAATAAATAAATAATAAATAAAATGTCTCTTCTGTACAACAATTTATTTATCCTTTTCTTTTTCTTTTATTTGGTACAACCCGCCCGGGTTCACCCTCACTCCTCTTCTTCACTCCCACCCCTCTCCGTCCCCCCTGCGGTCCTCTCCCAGTCCAATCCTCCCCTCCCAAGTGGCACAAACTCACAAACATATTTTCGCATTTATGACCTCAGTGAGATTTGAGTATACTTATGTATGATGTCAGAATCATTAATTTCTTGAACACACATAGGCAGCTTTGATGAAATTACTGAGACGTCCTCAGTAGGCACATCAGCATCATCAGCAGTTCTACCTAAAACAAAAAAAATCCTAATTCATTGTTATAAAATACTGTACATTAAAAAGTTAGATAAACATAGGTGAGAATTTCGCAATTTGGTGTCTTTGTAGTTCATTTTTAACCGACTGCGCGAAGCAAAAAGGAGAGTAAGGTATATATCGGCCATAAGAAAACATATTCTGTAAAAATTTCAACGGGCTAACTATTACGGTTCATGAGATACAGCCCGCTCACAGACGGACAGTCAGCGGAGGCTTAGTAATAGGGTCCCGTTGGCACTCTTTGGGTACGGAACACTAAAAAGGAACAATTTTCGAAATTACCAAGTAAATGGAGTGTTGGAATTGCCAAAGCATTTAGTCGATTATTGCGATTGCGGTCTTGATCAGTAAAATGCCTGTCACAGACTCTCTTGTTGTGAAAGTCATTGAGAGGTGGCCATTGATTTTTAGGAACCAGATCACACCAAGCTTTGAACTGTTTTGGAAATTTTTCTTCATTTGGGAAAACGTGTATTATTCCGCCTGAAATGTGTTAAATTATTTTTACCTCATAAACCCTTAAAATATAAAACAGAATACTATATTCAACATAAAACAAAAAATGGTTAGGTAAGGTTAGGTCAGAAGGTTGAAAGTTTGTTTGATTCTTAGTTTGATATAAATTACAAAAAAAAAAGATAAAATAGATTTACTTTCTACACAATAAAAGCTATATAAAAGAGTTACAAGATAAGATAGTGTGTTTATAGGTACTTTTGTATAAAATCAAACATGCTGACAAAATGACTGAAAAATACTTACGGGTAGCTGGAGGAGAGCTGAAGAAACGTATGGCCTAGGCATTGTTTGTTTGGCTTTACCATTAAAACGTTTTATATTACCAAATGAACAATTTGTTTGTTTGGCTTTACAAAATAATATCAGAAAGTAACTTTGAAAACTTGAAGTGACAATGACAGGACGGACAGACGCCCAGAGCTGACAAAAAATTATCGCACTCGCTCGAAGTCTAAAAGGATCGTATTCGGTGTAAATTATCGTACGACGAACAAAATTCGAGTACCTAACGAACAATATAGACGATAAAAGAAGACGACAATAAAAGATAATAAAAGACGAAAAAAAAACACAACATAAGTGTATCGTGCTGTGCGGTGTCGTTGAATGAGTAAAGGGTTCATAGAAATATAAGGCGCTCGGTGTCGTTACCGCATTTTGTCTCGTCGTGCGGTGACTCGTGCAAAAACGCTGTAAGTCCTAAAGTTTCTAACGGAAGACGAAATGGTGCGGAACCCTACTAAACCTACGGAACACTACGCGAGTCGACTTGCACTTGACCGCTATTATAGCGCTATAAACAACGTGTTCGGCCATATCCTCCTAGGTAAGGGGTCATTTGCAACGTTTTGAACCATGATACCTTTTTTGTCAAATGTCACGTGGTATCGAGATACGATTTTGTTTCTTTATTTTTGAAAATTACCAAAATCCCAGCTTTAAACCCTTGTAACTTTTTTGTTTATGATTGTATCAGCACGAAATTAAATTTATTGAGTTTTACGATGTATACTTGTTCTAGAAAAAATATGATTTGATGAAGTTAATACCATAAAAAGGTTTTATGACCTCCCAAAGTCCCGATAACGAGTAAAAATGTGACAGAATCTTAATTTGTTAATTCATTAAAAAAAAACTGACAGCAATTTAGTGCCTCATTTTATTTTTTTAAAATTGGTTGTCTGTAAAGTTGGTTTACGGACGATAGTTTTACATGATGACGTCGTAAAGTATATAAGTCTTTCAAAATTAGTTCAGAGTACGCGAAGGGGGGGTTCTATATCGGAAATAGATCACTTTTGAAGAACAAAGAATTTTTTTTTATAAAGAATATTTTTTTAATGTAAAATGTAAAAAAAAAATTATTTAAAAACTTATTATAATTAATAATATTAATTATCAATATAAACTTTTAATTTACGCCATCTACAATTCTACATATCAAAGCGCATACTACAACGTTGCAACACCTTCAAGTAAACTACCACTGAAGTATTTCATTTACTATATTGACGCTAGATGTCGCTCCAAAAGACTCAACGCCATGAAAATCTTCACCTACTGGTGACCAACTTCGCTTCAATAGTACCTGACGAATTTAGCCGGGTGGTTAAGACGTCTGGTCGGTCACACAATAGTGGTGGCAGGGACCGCGGGTTCGAGGCTCGCAAAAGACGGACAAATATATTTTGTATTTCCTACTCTCCTTATGCCTCTCTATCGCTTGTTATGCGCTCTCGCTTGTACACACAGGTTTAGATGGAGCGTGACACTTTTTCGTGTGTGCAGCCGGTGTTCATCAATTTATAAGACGTACGTGACGTCATCACGTCAAAAGTTCGCTAGTTTACGCCCTTTCCAACGGTATACCACAGGTCATACAAATAATTCACTATGTAGTCAAAATTAGGCACAGAGACAGAACAGAACGACAACACGGGCACTTATCGGTGGTCGCTTCCCGTATTGAAAGCGTTTTCGGGAGCATTTTTAAATTTAGAACATGTACCGGTCGCGCAGGCACTCTTGCAAATTATCCCTAATTTTGTCGTTCTGTTCTGTCTATGTGCCTAATAGTGAATTATTTGTATGACATGTGGTATACCGTTGGAAAGAGCGTAAACTAGCGAACTTTTTAAAAGAAAATGAAGCTATCAATTGCGGTCAGTTTTTTTTAAATTAATTATGAAATTAAGTTTCTGTCATATTTTTATTCGTTCTCGGGACTTTGGGAGGTCATAAGACCTTTTCATGGTATTAACTTCATCAAATAATATTTTTTCTAGAACAAGGATACATCCTCAAATTTAATAAATTTTATTTCGTGCTGATATAATCATAAACAAAAAAGTTACAAGGGTGTAAAGCTGGGATTTTGGTAGTAATTTTAAAAATTAAAAAAAAATAGTATCTCGATACCACGTGACATCTGACCAAATTTATCATGGGTCAAAACAAAACGTTGCAAATGACCCCACTTACCTACAAAAAAATTTTGTCGGTCGATGTGCCGAACACCCTGTATATGCACATCACGGATGTTGTAGGTATGTAGCCAACCGTGTCAGTTTTCATAAAAATCCCAAGTAACAAACAAAAAATATAATAGAGAGAGATTACTCGGAATTTAATTATAGTTTAAATACGATAATTGTCTTACGAAATACAAGCCTGTGCTTGCATTGAAAATAAAATTGATGGCGGCTTAGCATGTTATCTTTGGCACGCCGTGATTGCATTTCTCGCGATTACGAGAAGAATTACAACAGACGTAAAAATAACAAAAGAAGATGCTTTATGGTGTAAATACCTTTGCCTACATCCTGATAAAGTATAAAACGAAAAAAAAAAACAGTGCTGCTGGTGACATCTAGTTTATATTTTGAGAACAAATGAGCCAGTTTCAGAGGGTAATAAAAAAGATGGCGCTGATAAAATATTATTTTCGCTTTGTATCGGAGTGTCCGCCCACTGGTAAAATGTCATCTTCTATTGTCATCATTGTCTGTCAATAATTTTCCTTCTTATAATATTATGTTACTACGATTTTAGTTGATTAAAACCTTGATTCGAAGGTTTTGTGTTTAAATGCTCACCTCAATTTAATCAACTAAAATAAACTCTATGAAATGGAGAAATATCTCAGACCTAACAAGTTCGACGTGGATCCTCAGACAGGCAATCAAAACTCCTCTCGATGGATACATTGGAGAAAGACTTTTGAAAACTTTCTCTCACTAGTGCCATCAGACTCGAAGGAAGGTACGCTCTCATCTTCTTCTAAACTCCAACTGCTCACAAACCATGTCTCCACTGATGTATACAAATATATAAAGGACTCCAGTGACTACGAAACTGCTATCACGAAACTAGAAAGTATTTTCGTGAAACCTGCAAATGAAATATACGCCCGTCATATACTCGCAACACGAAAACAGAAAAATGAGGAAACTATAGATCAGTACATGCAAAATCTAAAGTTGCTTGCAAAAGATTGTTTATTTAAGGCAGTCTCAGCTGATGAAAATGAAACCGACTACATAAGAGATGCTTTTATATCAGGACTCTCTTCACAAATAATAAGGCAACGTTTACTGGAAAATACCAGTCTAGACTTATGTGATGCTTATAATCAGGCACGTTCGTTGGAATCTGCACATCTTCACAATCAAGTGTATGAAATCCGAGATACCATTCCTTCTGCCGCTTCCTCTTCCAATCGATTAATGCTGCCTCAACAAACTAATCAGGGCAGAAACTCAAATGGTCGCCCAACTGATATCTGTTTCTACTGTGGATATAAGAGGCACCCACGTAGCTCGTGCCCCGCTTCAAATGCAACTTGTACATCTTGTAACAAACGTGGTCATTTCTCTAAAATGTGTCGCAGTAAAATACAAAAGTCTGCTGCGTTAACTCCGGAACCTGAAGAAGAATTTCCTCAAACGTCTGCACCAGTATCTAATGTCCTGTCTTGCAATGTCACATCATCTGATCGTACACCGAACATGGATGTAATAGAGGCTCTCGTTCCAGTACTAGTAAATGGACATCGAGCAATGGCATTGATAGATTCAGGCAGCAAATCTAGTCATATTGATAACACATTAGTACAAAAGTACAATATTAAAACAGAACCCTGTTATGCACGCGTCTCGCTAGCGTCATCAGAATATGTTATGACTATAAATTCCTGCTGCTCCATTCAAATTGATCTACTGGGAAATAAAATCGAAGCCAAACTGACAGTAATGCAAAATCTATGCAATGACATTATAATCGGCCGAGACATACTACAGAACCATTCCGTACTGGAATTCCATTTTGGTGGCCCACTACCTCCTCTCAAGCTCTGTGCACTGACTGCCGCAAAAATCGATCCTGTTCATCTCTTTCCTAACGTCAATATGAATTCCAAGCCTATTGCAATCAAATCACGCCGACACTCTGCTTCAGATTTAGAATTTATAGATAAGGAAATCAAAAGCCTCCTTGCTGATAATATAATACAGGAGAGTATATCACCATGGAGAGCACAAGTTCTAGTGACTAAAAATAAAAACCATAAAAAACGTATGGTGATAGACTACTCGCAAACAATAAATAAATACACTCAGCTCGTTGCCTATCCACTTCCCTCAATAGAAACAGTCGTATCAAAGGTATCTCAGTTCAACGTATTCAGCAAAATAGACCTGAAAAGTGCCTACCACCAAATACCCATCACGAAGAAAGACAGATCGTATACAGCCTTTGAGGCTAATGGGAACTTGTATGAATTTACAAGAATTCCGTTTGGAGTTACGAACGGGGTCGCCTGCTATCAAAGAACAATCGACAATATCATCAGAAAAGAAAATTTAAAAGGCATTTTTCCTTATTTGGATGATATCACCGTTTGTGGAATAGACCAAAATGACCACGATGAGAAACTTCGTGCATTTATGCTAGTCGCTGAAAAATATGCACTAACAATAAATAAAGAAAAGAGTGAATTTTCAGTTAAAGAAATAAACATACTCGGGTATAATATATATAATGGAACCATAAAACCTGATCCGGAGCGCATGCGACCACTGCTCGACCTGCCGCTCCCTCACGATACAGCTTCGCTCAGAAGAGCAACGGGCATGTTCGCCCACTACTCAAGGTGGTTATTAAATTTCTCTAAGAAAATTCAACCTCTCATACATGCAAAGACATTCCCCTTAACACCAGAAGCAAAAGAAGCTTTCCAAAACCTGAAGACTGAGATAGCCAAGTCCTCTGTACATGCCATCAGTGATGATGAATTATTTACTGTTGAAACAGACGCTTCAGATTTCGCTATTGCTGCCTCTCTCTCGCAACAAGGTCGACCAGTAGCATTTTTCTCTCGATCTCTCTCTGACAGTGAACGTCATCACTCTGCTATTGAAAAAGAAGCATATGCTGTAGTAGAGTCACTGCGAAAATGGAAATGTTTCTTGATGTGTAAACCTTTCAGACTCATCACCGATCAAAGATCAGTGTCATTTATGTTCAATCAGAACCACAACAGTAAAATAAAGAATGAAAAGATACAGCGCTGGCGCATGGAACTATCCCTTTATACTTACGAAATAGTATATAGGCCCGGAGGGCAAAATGTTGTAGCTGATGCTCTATCCAGATCGTCCGGTCTCGCCGCAGCCATAAAGGATGAAGAAAGTAAACTCAAGGATTTACACAGTACCTTATGTCACCCGGGCGTGACGAGGATGGCCCATTGGGTAAAGACCAAGAACTTGCCATTCTCCATTGAAGAAATCAGACGTATAACTGCAGCATGCCCTGTATGTGCCGAGGTGAAACCACGATTTAATACATCTCACGGGACACTCATTAAAGCTATGGCTCCTTTGGAAAGAATATCTATTGATTTTAAAGGCCCAATACCATCTCAAACCAAAAACAGATATATTCTGACAGTAATCGATGAGTACTCACGTTTTCCCTTCGCATTCCCCTGCCAAGACATCAGCACTGATACAGTCAAACGGCACCTCACAGAAATATTCTCTATGTTTGGAATGCCAACCTACGTACACTCCGACAGAGGCACATCATTTTTGTCTGGTGAACTCAAGCATTTTCTAAATGAAAAAGGCATCGCTACTAGTGCAACTACACCGTATAATCCACCATGCAATGGACAAGTCGAAAGATATAATGGAATCATTTGGCAAACAGTGAAGTTGGCACTGAAATCTCAAAATCTTGCTGTAGAGAACTGGGAAGCTGTTCTCACTCAAGCCTTGCATTGCGTTCGATCTCTATTATGCACTGCAACTAACGCTACACCGCACGAGAGAATGTTCAAGCATCCCCGACGGTCATCAAATGGTCAATCAATTCCGACGTGGCTCAGTAGTCCAGGACGTGTCCTTATGAAGAAGCACGTCAGAGCGAGCAAATACGATCCACTCGTGGAAGACGTAGAGCTCATCGAGTCCAACCCCTTTTACTCTCGTGTTCGTTTGCAAAGCGGAAGGGAGGTAACCGTCTCCAACAGACACTTAGCTCCTCCTGGTGATGTCGGTGAGATTATTCCAGAAGATGAAGAGATATTAGAATCTGAAGTCAATACCCGAACATCTAACCTCGATCTAGCAGTGGGAAAAGGAGAACATTTCGACAATACTCAAGCCCGTGACGATATCCCTCCCTCGGATCCTGCTTTACCAGTAAAGTCGCCACAGCTATCTCCTGCTTCTCTAGAAGCGCCACCACCTCCAGCTGCTGCTGATGCTCCTAGACGCTCGGGGCGAAGTCGACAGCCTCCGTCACACTTCAGAGACTTTTCTAAATAAATAGTTCATGTGGATTTTGAGGATGGAAGAATGTGGTGATTTTTAAATATGTAAAATGTCATCTTCTATTGTCATCATTGTCTGTCAATAATTTTCCTTCTTATAATATTATGTTACTACGATTTTAGTTGATTAAAACCTTGATTCGAAGGTTTTGTGTTTAAATGCTCACCTCACTGCTCATCGTGGATAAAATAATATGATGCTCGTAAAATAATATTTATTATATTTTTGTTTATTAGGAAGATTGACAAGTTTGCAATGACAAGACTATAAACAAAGTTGTCAAAATTTATATTTTAATCTGTTCTAATATCTAGTGGCCAGCACCGCCACTTAGATCTATGTCTAATTGACAGCGGAATGTGATTGGTCGGTTTATCATGAGCCCCTAAGATGGCCGACTTCTATATTGAATGTGTTGCTGTAAGGAGCTGTCACCCCCGTGACCAACGGCATGACAGGCACAGGCTTTGCGTATTAGGACATAGAGAGGGTGAAATGAAAGTAATAAAGAGTATAAAAAATTAATAAAGTGTCATAATTCGCTACGGCGGTGCCACATATTCCCACATAAGAATCCCAATGTATCAAAGGTGTGACATATCTATACGTGGTGGGTAGTCTAGTTAAGCCAAAGACATTAATTTTTTAATCTCTTTGAGTTAAGCCTACATAAAAGGTAAAATTCCGCTCAATTACTGACAGACGTACCAACTACATTACTTACCTCACATATTAAGTTTTTTTAATGGAAACTGACACGGTTGGCTACATCACCTACAACATCCGTGATGTCAGCCCATAACAGCGGGTGAACTAGGTGCCATGTCAGTGCTTCCCTTCGGTTGTGCCGGCTACACTGAACTGGACGGAAAACACGAACTATTTACATAGCCGTTTCGACGTTTGGCTCAGGCGATGGTATCAACCCGGCCGGGATAAACCCTACCACCTAGTAATATAATATGTATATAGTATATACCTACATATTTGTCACTTTTAATTTAATATATCGGAGCTGTAGTTTGTCGAAAACACAATTTGATTAACTTTCGCTCGATCGCATTCTATGCCAACCTGATAAATCGGTGAGTCATTATTTTGCTTGCGCCTGTGGAATTTGCACCATGCTTGCTTACCTTGTGTCGAGCCTTAAGGCACCGGCGTCATTAGCCAGACATCAAAGAATCTAAATTCTTGGTGTGCATTGATAAAGTTGTCACATTTTCAGTCATACCTATCTGTCACTCTGGTTCTGTGGTCGCAGAGCAAAATAGTCTCCGGTGAAGGAAAGAGGAAACATCTATTCACACTTTACAATTACAACTTTACAATGCTCATTTATGTTGACTGAAAGAATAAGTGAATACGATGACATGCTACACGGGTCAATGTATTGGGTAGAGTGTTTTCATTTTACGAAGGCACGAGGGGTATGAGGTAGGAAGTGGTGTGAGGCCTCACGTAGCTCAGTAGGGAACGACTCGGTTCGACGGAGCGACTCGGAGACGTGTAGAACGTGTGTACCGACCTGGCATCGAGTTAGTTCTCTACTGAGCTCCGCGCGGTCGCCTCTCGCATCACTTCCTACCTCGTACCCCTCGTGCCTTCGTAAAATGAAAACACTCTAAGCGACTGTTAGCGTCACATACATACATACTGTCACCCCAGTTTCCCAGTGGAGTAGGCAGAGACAACGGATCTTCACGTGCCGCATGTACTCGAAATCAGGTATACTATGTACATTTCTCATGGACAATCCATTTTATAATTAAAATTTTTTTCTAACTGTAAATAAAAATTCAGTTGACATTGATAATTCTAATTGTTTATATGCATAAACTCAAATTTTATTAATAACTTGACTGAACCCTATGTTCTTTGTTTTGTATTTTATCATCACTGTTTAATGGTACCACGGTAAACGAAGGTTTTTTTTAATGGGTATATCTTGACTTTAATATTTTTAATTTTTTGCTTAGATATAGCATGTTCTATTTAACATAATGAAAACTTAGTATGTAAGTTATATTTAAAAAAAAGCTCTGTAAGGTTTCTTACCTGGTTCTTCCTTATAGATTGCACAGCTGAACGGGACATGACAAAAAAAAAAATGATGATGAACCATACTGAATATGCATGTCTCAATGAAATTGTTATATTTGTGTGTTCTTTATGGCGAAATAAATATCTGAATCTGAATCAATTTGACAGATATTGAATTGGGCTGCTGTTGGGCTTTATTTAACCAAAAAATAATAAATTAAACACATTCTTTGATTAAACTCTAATATTATTCATAAACTATAATAAACACATCAATTCACAGCCGACTGCTCTTTTTCTCTCTTAGCATACGAGCTGTTTGTCTCTCGGCCGACATGCTTGTTGCCCTGGACGTCTATAGAGAAGTTATAATCTTTGGGGTTGGCGAGGGCGTGTTCGATGGCCGCGTCCAGGGTCTCTGCCGTAATGAACGTTTTGCTCGCCTCCTGTAACACAATCATCATGAACGTGTAACATTATAGTATACCCAATTTAATTTAGCTGATCAATCTATTGATTCTCTAAATAGTCTTGTGCCGCACTGCAAAGGTGTGGAACGGACTCCCAGGGAATATCTTACCCCACTCCTACAATCCACGGATCTTCAAATCGCGGGTTAATAGCCTTTGCCCAGCAACATTAGTCCACCTCCAAGCCGGACTGGCACCTCCTCGACGGTGAAATTGGCTGCGCCTGAGGCTTCGACCTCGGGCAGAGCCACCCAGTTCGGAAGCAATAAAAAAAAAGGTTGCCTCTTTTGTAATCCAGTTTCGTTGGCTCGCTAGAGGGACCAAAGCAAATGCTCTGTCCAGCCAATCCGAGAAGGTAGACTTCCCTTTGGATTGCTGGCTGTATAGCCAGTCAATGCTTTCCTTTGATCGTGCATGCTTTGAATAAGAGAGGTACTTAAGGCCGGTAATTAAAAAGAATATCCCGACAGCATCTTTCCCTGTGCATGTCGCAAAAGGAGACTTAGGGATAAGGATGAGATGCCGTGCTAAAGGGCGACTGGTTAGCCAACTCCCACCTTAGCACGGTACCTCCACCGAGTCACGCAGCAGTTGTTGCTGCTTGATAGCTGTTATCTTGTTGTGGTGGTCCGTGTTGTTGTTAATTTGACAGAGTTTTCGCAGCAAATCACCGATTACTCTGCTTACCCTGATTGTCGGGATACAGCGTGTGGTATGTATGTATTAAAATTTTTCAGCACAAAATATACTTTTTATTGCTATAGGTTTCGCCTGTGGTTTCGGTGTGGCCAATGTAGCCAGCCAGCCACTTATGCATTGGATTATCATTCTGTAAAAGTTATATTTATATAAAAGTGCTGTACATATAATTTTTCAGTCCAAAGTGTTACCTTTTCTCTCCTGATGAGTTCGTTGGCGCGTTCTATCTGCTGTTTCCGCTTTTGGTCCTTGATCTCCATTATAGTGAGCGCCCTCTCTTGCATTCTCTGGTACTCCTTCGCCAGCCGGGCCTCGCGCTCCTTCGCCCTCTCCATGTTCCATGTGTCGTTTATTTTTAAACAACTGTGAACAAAATAGATTTTTTTTAAAGCTCTACAAGGGAAGGATGGTTTCGAACTGAGCTGGCGATGGCTTCACTGAACATATCCGGGTCCATCGGCAGGGCGTCAATCGAGGCCGGGACTAGCGAGTGGCCACTCTGTGTAGTTCTCCAGCATGCGTTACGTTTCGGCTCGCATCAAGGCCTCGTCAGCTAGTCAGTCTGCGATGACTAGGACCCGAAGAACCACCAAAATAAAAACCAATCAAATGTGTTTATTTCTCAATACACTAATATTCTATATAAAAAAATTATACATACATACATACATAGCGTCATGCCTGTTTATTAGTGGGGTAGGCAGAGACAACTGATCTTCACTGGCCACGATCCTGACACACCTCTGACGCCTCTTCCACAAACAATTTATAAGTCTATAAAATTTTGTGGGTTTACAAAAAGGTGTTGTCATAAGCAGTACCGCTGATTTAAATCCTAACCTAGTAAGTAATTAAAAGTGACAAAAATAGTATTAAAATAAAATAATAATTTATACAATATTTATAAATATTGTTAGTTTGTTAGAAGAGAACCAGCTCAATGAAGCGACACTTTTTATTTTTTTTTATTGAAACTGTCATGATGGCTACATCACCTACAACATCCGTGATGTCAGCCCACAACACCGGGTGAACTACACTCAATTGGACGGAAAACACAAACTATTTACATACTTAGCCGTTTCGACGGACCTTTCATTCAGTGTGGTGGTACCCACCCGGGCGGGTTGAACCCTACCACCTAGTAATATAAGAAGGGAGTCATATCCCCTAGTCGCCTTTTACGACATACACGGGGTCCCACACGGTACGCGGAAGACAGACCTCTCAAAATCCAAAGCCTCCTGCTGGAGGTACTGCTCGGAGGTGGTGTCCAGCTGCGACGACTTCTCCTTCAGCATCTGCTCGTGATAGAAGTAGCGCAATGCTCGCATCTTCGTGTGGTAGTTGTTGGTGATACGCTTCAGCTCCACCTTCTCTTCCTGCGATCAATAAACAAGAGCCTGGTTGCATTAAGGCCCGGTTTTACATTCAGTAATACATAGTTAAAAACTGATTTTTAAACAGGAAAACCGAATCATGTATGCACTCAGGAATCCGGATGGGAAAGGAACTGTTAGCAGTGGAGGAGGGCTACTTACGAAAACCATGATGGAACTTTCATACCAACCTCTGGCACAACTGGTCTCTTGGGAATGCGGTAAATTTTACTCTTTGCAACGGGTACCCATCGAGGCTTCCGATGAAGGCATGCAGACGGCTGTGAGAACGGAGTCCAAGCTTTTAGCCGCAGTATAATCGCTGATAGCTCTCTACTCATGATTATGACTATAAATATGAAATATTAGGACAGCACGGTTAGAAGTGATGAACGCTTTATTTTATGAAAGAACCAAAGCAAGAAATAGAAACATAACCTTATAAAAAAAGACAGACTCAATCAAAGAAAGAAAGAATGACAAGACAGACAGACTGACTGATCTGACAAATTGTCAGTGACAATTTTGACATTGTTGTTGTTGTTGATGTTCGCCTTTATTAGGCAGGCACAGGTCAAAGACCGTATTCAAAATGCCCCTTGTATTTTTTCAAAATTTTATTCTTGCTGTATGTATAGATGGCAGAGTATTTTGTGACTTCGAAAGAATTCTTTGGAAAGATGAAGGAATCTTCTCGGAATTTTTTCTAATTTTCCGCTTCGCGTAGACGCATCTTCTTTATATTAACCCTGGTTTTTTTAAACCACCAAAACATCACTCTTCCTTCGGGCCGTAGTCTGGCGAAGTGTGCACGAAAGGAGCCGGAATGACTTCAGGTGGCGGACCGAATGAACTCTCTTCTCGGTCCGCCACCTGAAAGCCTTTCCGCTGAAAGCGGTGCCTTCGAACCTGCGCATCCTCCTTTCGTGCATACCTTATCTTCGATATCGATATCTTATACTTATCGGCAAGTGGCATGAGATGAGTGATGTTTTGGTGGTTTAAAAAAAAATAGCCCGGGTTAAATAGAAAATGCTTCATAATCTATTCGGTAGATGGCGCGCGCGCATACACTTTTTGGTTTCTTGGGAACCCCGTGAATTTTTTACTTTTTCTTATTTTTATTATTTGTTGTTATATCGGCCATAATAACACATTTTCTGTGAAAATTTGAACGGGCTACCAATTACGGTTCAAGAGATACAGCCCTCGGACAGACGGACGGACGGACAGACAGACGGACGGAAGGACAGACGGACGGTGTAGGCTTAGTAATAGGGTCCCGTATCGGATACGGAACCCTAAAAACAAAAGAAAAAGAATTCGCAAAAGTGAGATTCGAACCCACATACTAGAATGATGGCGAAATTCGCATTACTTAACGTAAGTTTCATAGCTTAATGGTATATGCTTTGCTTTCAATTTGAAAGCAAAGCATATACCATTAAGCTATGAAACTTACGTTAAGTAATGCGAATTTCGCCATCAGGTTAATCACGGAGGTAAAACAAGCCGACTTGGCAACACTAGAAAACGTGAATCGTCCCATCTCGCTCTGCATTCTTTTGGTTGGATATAGGTGTCTCGTTCGGCGGCATTTATCAGAGCCTCAGTTGCTCCCTACGTCCAAGGACTTAAAGGTCAAACTCTTGTCTTTACGCTTGGTGAAGCGATATCAAAATATGCGATTCGGCGCCGCGCCGGAGGTGAGTCACCATATGCCATGCAGCACGTGACACGTCACGTATGTGTGCGTGTGCGTGCTGTATTGATGATGTCGGCATTTGCGCCAACACACGCGCGTGGACAAGTCATGTGTTTTGTATGCATAGGTACAACTAACACATATTTGGCGTATTTCGTCACGCCGCGCGCGCGTCGCCTCCTTGCCTCCGCTCCGCGCCGCGCCGCCCCGTTAATGTTGTGATCAGCTCGGATCGGATATAGACTTTTTAAAATTTTCTTTCATGATATTTTGAAATGTATTTTTTTCTTTACCTTCAAGATAATTAAGTGAGGCGGTGCTTCACTTGCTTCACCTGGGGAACCACCACTGGTGTGGTATGAGTGATGTGTGGTATGTATAGTGATGTCTTTGGTGGTTTAAAAAAAATAACCAGGGTTAATATTTCTCTGTCCGTCTTTTTTGTCTTTCCTAACTTAATGTTGAGGCAGCGCGGCGCATGTCGTTTTTGTTACGTTTGTATTTCCGAAAATAAAGCTTTCTTAGGTGGTTATAAAAAAAAAATAACCATAACCTAATTTTAACACCTAACATTGCATATGCACCTAACATTAAAAAAAAACAAAACAAAACAAATTTTGACAAAAGGGACACGAACCCATGGTCGATATCGAAAAAACAAAAATCCTACACTCTTATACTACTGAGCCAACAAATTACCTAAACGACCAAACGATTATCGGATTCAGTTGGTTCGCTTTCGAGCCGAGTCAACCCGAGTGTTTCCGAATAGGAAGGAGGAGGCGCAGGATCAGCCAGAGCTGTCAGGTGTCAAACCCCGTCCGTCCGCTGTCCGAGGCTCGGACGCCCCGAGCGCGCGCGTGGTGGGTGGTTAATATTTATATTCTCTTTGGCGCGCGCCCGCACGACTCCTTATATGTTGAGGGAATCAGGCTCCGATCTCCGCTCTCCGCTCCGACACAAAATATAGGCACATGCACATCTGTGATGTGATGTAGATGTAGGTTGCACCGCCTCAACATTAGGTTAGGGTTAATTTATAGAAGATGCGTCGCGTAGCGACGCATCTTCTATAAATTAACCCTGGTTATTTTTTTTTTTAAACCACCAAAACATCGTGGATATTTTGGTGGAGAGCCGAGATCGGAGCCTTATTCCCTCAACATTTAAGGAGTCGTGCGCCCGCCCGCGCCGGCAGCCAAAGAATATAATACTACGGCGTACCGGCCGGCAGCCGTCAAATCTGTTGGGTTTTTTTCAATCCCGATTTTAGAATTTAGATATTGCACAGATAATTAAAATAGATATTGTTGCTTCAAGCGAAACAGACACCGTCTCTTTTGGCACAGTTGACCCAAGCTTCGGAATTTAGTGACGATGATCAAGATCGTGGCGTTGAACGAGGAGTCGGACGAGGCGAGCGGGTCCGAAGAAGAGGAAGTAACTCGGGAGGCGTTAGAGCAGATCGCCCTGGCGCAGTACTCTAAAGCTTTGGAACTCCAGCGTCGCGGCGGGGAGGGTACTGATGACGCACTTCGACTACTCAAAGACCTGCTGGATACGGAGCTCCTTAGTGCTATAAAGAAGCCGGAGTCTGGAGAAAAGGTGAGGGTACCAGCTGATTGTTGAGTCCGTCGCTCCGGCCGCGTGGTTTTCTTCTAACTTCCGTCCGACGACGGTTGGGGGTTCCAAAACGGAACCGGACTATCAACTAGATTGTGGGCTAGTATAATGGTTTGACTGTTCAGGAACATGTACAGGTGTAATTGTTTGTGCACAGAAACCACTCCTTAAAAAAAATCTAGATGACTTAAAAGAAGAAAACCAAGATGCACCGCCCCGATTCCACTTAGGGGTAGCGTAAGTGTAGTATAAGGCCTGCTAATTAGAAAATTGCTGGTAGCTGGGACTGGTAGGTGAGGGTCTAAGGAACTATTACCTATTACCAAAAAGAATTTTTTGCCGGAAATGCATAGTTTCGGAGAAAAAAAAATTTGAAGTAAATATTTTTCATACAACAATTTTTTTTTTTAAATGCGCCAAAACATTTATTTTGAATAAGAATTTATGCAAAAACGACATGCGCCGCCTCAACATTAGGTTAGGGTTAAGCGACGCATCTTCTATAAATTAACCCTGGTTATTTTTTTTTTAAACCATCAAAACATTCACCCATACCACTTCCCTTGTTTTTACATACATTTATATACAAAACCAATGATTTGGTGCCTTAAAAAAAATATTTTGTATGAAAAATTAATTTTGTATGGGAAAAATTTTGTTTTCTCCGAAACTACGCATTTCTGACAAAAAAATATTTTTGGTAATAGTTCCTTAGACCCTCACCTACCAGTCCCAGCTACCAGCAATTTTCTAATTAGCAGGCCTTATACTACAGCGCACCCCCACTGAGACTAGTGCGTACGCTATTATTTATAAAGCATTGGTAGCCAACCTGCAGAATATTTTTTTTATTATATATGAAACCACTAGAAGAACAGTCCATCGTTCCTCGTTCCTATCATATCCCCTCGTTATAAAAGTATATTGGTACAGTTTTGTTAACTGTAATACATAGCTAGTTAGAATTGCTTGTGTATTCCTAGTAAGAAAGAGTATGCAATGTTGGCCGATTAAAATAAAAACGAGCGTACCAAACGCGCGGTAATAGGCGAGGGATGTCAGAAGTATCACTGAAATGATTTCAAAATACTTACACTATGATCAGATATAAAAAAAAAATTACAGTTACATATTTTGCATAGCATGATGTTGTAGGCAATAGGAATAATAAAAGGCCTAGATTACGATTTAAATTGCATACAACTAATAAGCTTATCTTATAATAGTCTTATCGTAACTAATAAGCTTATCTTATAATAGTCTTATCGTTAGTATTTCCTTGTTGTTTATTGTTTGGTTTGGGTTCTGCTTTGCCAATGATAAGCTGCTGTATTCATATACATAGGCGAATATAATGTTATGCGTGGAGTATACGTGGTATGGAAGAGTACATGTACGGACGGACGAGATGTTCAACTACTTTAAATCCACATATACCACCCCGGAGGCAGATATAACTTACAGGGATCCACCAGCTCCAAAACCCAAAGAACCTGCTCTAGCATTTGATGCTGATTCACCGACGATGGAAGAGCTGGAATACCACATAAAAAGGAAACCAAATAGTTCCGCCCCGGGACCCGATGGCATACCATACATCATATACAAAAAATGTCCATCAGTGCGGAAACACATGTTGAACATCTACAAAAGAATTTGGACGAACAGAGAAGTGCCAGACTGTCTTGGTAAAGCCGTGTTTGTTCTTCTACCAAAAAAGAAAGAAGTTACTGATCCCAAGGATATTAGACCTATAGCCCTTACGAACACAATTTCGAAAATATTCTTCTCCATTATACAGGCCAGACTACTCAAACACATGTGTACCAACGACTACTTACCGAAGAAGTACCAAAAAGGTTTTCTCCCAAGAGTTGCAGGGTGCCTCGAACATAATTCTTTGCTGACTGAATGTCTTAGAGATGCAAGGAAGAATGAGAGACAATTAACTGCCACGTGGTTAGACTTTGAAAACGCCTTCGGTTCGGTGCGCCATGAGTTACTATTAAAGGCGCTAGAGTGGTATAATGTGCCACCTCTGATCTGTAATATAATAGCCTCCTACTACAAAAAACTTTCCTTTGTAATACAAGTAAAAGGCGAAACGGAGAAGACACCGGAAATTCGTTACGGCATAGGACTTTTCCAGGGTTGCTGCCTCTCTCCTGTCACATTTAACATTGTTATCAACATTCTAATTGATACGCTTGTCGTAAAAGAAAAGAAATGGGGATACAGGTTCAAATATGGAGACACATATATGGCGGCCATCCTGGCATTTGCGGATGATATTACGCTGTTAACCCGCAATCCAAAACAAAATCAGTCGCTTCTTAAGGTGGTGGATGACTATTGTGAATGGACCAAAGGGATGAAGATAAAACCAGCGAAGTGCTACTGTTTGAGCTTAACCAGGAAAGGTTCAAAGTTTACCTCGAGCAATCCAGGTTTGACAGTAGCCGGAAAACCAATCGCAACCGTGGCTGATGAAGCTCCTTTTAAATTCTTGGGCAAAAGGATCACCAGCAGAGGAAAGGAGCATCCTACTGATGATATTGTCCAACTTTTCGAAGAGAGCTTCCGCCAAACTGACAATCTTCCCCTCCTGGGTACACAAAAGGCATGGATTTACGATAACTACCCGACATCAAAACTTTCATGGCCATTTCTCGTCTACGACTTCACAAAGCAAAACCTGACTAAATTAGACTCGTATGTGACCAGATTCCTGAAATCATGGTTTGGACTGGCTCACCCGGCTGACTCGTCAACGCTATACAGATCTCACAATAACTTTGGACTGAACATTAAGAAACCGTCGATATTTTATCAAAAGGCGAGAATAGCCAAACGATGTATACTCAAAGACTCCAATGATAGCGCTATTCAAGCCTTACCCAACACATCACTATCAGATGAACTGGAATCGAGACTCGACTTCTACAAATCATTCCAAGTTGGTACACGCACCAATAGATCTGGATTGGGCATAGAAACAGCAAAGTCTGATAAAGAAATACTGAAAGGTTTTGCTCAGGAGGACATGGAACAAGGCTTCAAACTTCACGCCTTAAACCTAGAAATGCAGAATGATTGGCTAACAGTGGGTGACTTCTGCATCCCTCCTGCATTGAAGTGGAAATCCATAATATACAACTGGTCCCCTGAGCTGCTTAAGTTCTACTTAAATGCATTCCAGCTTACTCTCCCCGACCCGAGTAACCTAGTTAGATGGGGGAAATCTACAAATAAACTATGCCCGTCATGTAAGGAGTTCGTAGGCACGGCCAAACATTTGTTATGCGGATGCAAAATACTACTTGAGCGAGGCCAGTATTCCTACCGTCATGATAAAGTCCTCCAAATCATCAGAGAGGCCATCAACCTGTCAATTGCACGGACCAGGAAAGGGCAAACCAGTAGCGGCTTCCAGAAGGTCAACTTTGTGAAACCTGGAGCCAATAAGCTGCCCAAAGATAGGACTAAACCTTCTTCAATTTTGGGAGCAGCAAAGGATTGGGAATTGTTGATGGACACACATGAGAAGCATTACCAAATGCCTTCGGAAATCTGTACCACAGCATTAAGACCGGATATACTCATATTCTCAAAAGCGACAAAGCATGTAGTACTTGTTGAACTTACAGTTCCATGGGAAAGTAACATACCGAAGGACCACAACATCAAACTTAACAAGTACTGCAACTTAGTAGACCGGATTGTGAGAAACGGATTCAAGACTGATCTCTTCGCTGTGGAAGTCGGAGCAAGGGGACTACCAGCGAAGTCGCTCTACAGTCTCTTCAAGAATCTAGGGCTCCCAAGATCGACGCTAAGCTCATATATGGAGAGAGCTTCGAAAACGTCACTGGAAGCATCCTACAGAATATGGATAGGTAGAGAGAGGGAGGTCGAGAGCGGGACTGGTGGTTTCCCCGCGTCCTAGTCAACGCAGACTAGCTGACGAGGGCTTGAAGCGAGCCGAAACGTGAAGCATGCGCGGGAAATTTAGAGTGGCCACTCGCTAGTCCCGGCCTCGATTAATACCCTCCTCTACTGCCGATGGGCCCGGATATGTTCGGTGAAGCCATCGTAAGCTTAGATCCACACCTTCCTGAGGTGGCTGTAGTGCTACCACAGGTTTTGGACTTCACTTCGATTCACGTTGCGTAAATTTCTATAGAAAGCCGTGCAGCGCCCCTAGCGTTAGATGTGATGAACTAAATTCGGCACCATGAGGCTCCTTTGACGTTTGTTGTTGTTCGACTACGACCATTTTGGAACGATCGAAAGTGTTTTTGTATGAAATTCGCTACCACGAGTGACCATTTTGGTAGTTGCCATCGAACACTTCGACAACGAACGCGTTCACGCTCTTCACTAGCGAGCCACTAGGTGAAACGGCAATGCCACAGGGCCGAGCGGGGTGGTGAGTGGCGGCGGGAAGCGGCCCGCTAGGGCGGCCGCGGGCGCAACCATACCGCGGTAGTGAGCGGAGCGGCGAGATCAAATTTGTTTGAATAGATGAGACGCGCAAAACATCGCCCGTTTCGTTAGCCCCACCATCGTTCGCCGCTGCCGCTCGCCGCGCGTGGAGCCACTAGACGCTTCCCGCGCTTGCGTGGCCTTCTCGATACATTCTTCCCGCTTTGCCGAAAGGGTGTGTTATGATTTTTTGTTTATTGAAAATATCTGAAAAAAAATGCATCGGGGGTATTTCGCTTGGACAATGGTTGAGGAGGCCCGGTAACAAGATCTTCGGGATAATCACCGAGAAAGTGAGGCGCTTATGCACAATTTTGTGGACCCGCTACAAGATCTTCGGGAAGCAGAGTTTAGGCGAAGATATCGGCTCTCCTAAGAAGCCTTCTCATATCTGAGCGAGGAGCTAAGCTCATTTAGCTATAGTTGATTAACTATTCGTGATTTAGCTTGATTCCATTCACTTCACCGCTCACTTTATAGCATGCCCACGCAATGCGGCATGGCATGTGTCTACGTTTCAACAAAAACGTGACAATTAATGCGAACTAGCGCTGTACTTCTTTAACTCACTTAAAAGAAGCATAAACACTAGTACAGAACGTACCCTTGAAATATGAGCCCGAAGTTGTTCTTATAATGTTGTCTATGATCGAACGCGAGAACCATCGAACGATCGATACGTGTTCGATGCGTTAGGGATGTAAGTCATGGTACCAAATCGAACACAAACAAAATTGTACGTGATGAGTCGACAACACTTACAGTTAGTTTGACAGAAAACCTGTGGTAGCCGTACTGCTCCCGTAGCGGTGATGTATTGAACATGTGTCAACGAGTTGTATGTGAATTATTTGTTTGTGCTCTGATTCTCTTATGTCTTTTTTTCTTCTCTTTGGTAACTTGAGCAATACTTGTGTGTCACTAATGTAGGTATTGCAATAAAAATCACAAATATTGTCAATTTTTATACACATTCGTGTATAATAATATATTTGTAGATATCACCTATCCTAATACTTACTACTTGTGAAATACGTCGCTGGTTACACACCTAATTAACTTAAATTATTTACTCTTTATAACTACTACATGTAGGTATGTAACTGTTTGTTTCCTGAATAAATAAATAAAAAAATAAAAAAAACTTAATCCTTTCAAATTTCTTTTACTTTCAACTATACTACTCAGCCCCTTTAAATTATGGTGTGATCTTACAAAAGTGTAAATTATTGCAAAACATCAATCATAATTTTTTATTTCAGTCAACGGAGCCGCTCTTCAATCTAAAATACCTCTGCTACAAGAACATTGCAAATATCCAGAGCACTCTCGGCCAGAAGGAAGAAGCCATCGAGGCGTACTGCGAAGCCGCAGCTCTCGACGACACAGACGTCACCCTGTGGCACCGTCTCGGCACCCTCTGTCTCCAGTGCCACAAGTTCGACATGGCTCTGCATGCCTTTCAGAAGGGATGCGACTGCAACCCCAAACATTGGCCATGCATCGACAAAATCATCACCCTCCTACTCGGACTAGGACACTACAACGACTGTATCGTCGCAATATTCGACGCGTTAAAACTAGATCCCGATTATCTACGCGGTTTAACGTACAGAAAACATATTTACACAGAATATCCGTACATACTAGACTTCATGACTTATTTAAATCCGTGCTACGCTTGGAAATCAAATGTCGAGGAAATAGACGAAAAGGAGGGAGAAATACTCCTAAAAGAAGCTGAAAAAATAAGTGTGAAACTAGCAGAGCAGATTAGAGAGAATACATTTATTTACAAGCTGCCAGAACTGAAGCTTCAAAAACCTGTCACAAGTTTGACTTGGACGAATCTTGGCCAGTCGCTAATTCACATGCATAATTACATGACCGAAAACTGTTACAGCCATGCCAGTCCACTGGCACTTGTTTTCCAGAAAGAGAATACAGATGAAATGATGGTGGATATCTCCATTGAACAACACAAGTCAGATTCAGATGGAGTGATGCAAGTGGAAAATGTAAATGAAATGGAAAAGATTGAAAATGGTGGATCCGAAAATGAAAACAATGAAACAGAAAAAGCTCCCGTGGACAACGACAAGGCTGAAAGTGATCCCGATAACGCTCCTCAAGCATCGGAGCCCAAGATTGATGGCAAAGAGCAAAAGAAGGTCCCGGTGAGACGACGTGGAAGTGCTTTGAGCTTTCTGGAACAATGGGAGTGGTGCACCAAAAGAAGGTCATCCAGAAAGAAGCCGGCTACAAAACAGGAACGAGCAGATGAAACTATATACGATACATTGCGTCGACTGGTCCCCATCTCCTTGACACCAGAAGTAGTTCAAAAAAAGAGAGAAAAATCTGACCGTCTGGACGATTCACCAGATACTATGGATCTTTATAGACTCTTTGAAGAAAAACAGGAAATCCACCCACAGGAAGACACTGAATGCAAGACGATAGAAGACTGTAATTATTTTGGATCACCTCTCGAACAGAAAGATGTCAATGTATTTATCACAAAATACAGCGAGAGTCATAGTGATATAATTACAATTTTGAGAGAATATTTGACTATACTGGCTGGTAAATGGAAATTGAAATGGACCAATGAATTGATGCCAGTGTTTGTTAAAGCAAATAAGTGTTGCAACTTGCATTTCGATATACCCAGCTGTTCTGAAGGCGACTGTGAAGATTTACGATTTTTTGCTCTCGTGAACATGACTGCTGAAGAAATCACAATAAACGAAAAGCTCTACATTGGTTCTGAGAAGAAAGAAACGTATGACTTTCGTATCGTCGAGGCGATAGGTATGTTAGTGAATAAACCACAGATATTCGGCGAAGATTGCATGGAAGTAGCCTTGAGACACCTCTGGTTGAAATGTCATTCCTATCTTTATAATAAGAATGATGAATTTGCATTAGACTGTTTGTACCAACTGTTGTGTGAGTTTGAAGCTATGGGCGAGCATGAGGAGTTTTTTGCTTTAAAGATAGTAAATTTCACATTTAAACCAGTCATAAGTAAGGTTGAAATAGCCTCTCTGATACAATTTTTGGAAAGAAATAAGCGATTGTCTACCGTGATGAATTTGTACGATCAAGGAAACCTCGAGGAAGTCTTGAACATTATTACTGATTCGTTCGAACAGTGTAAGACGATAGCACGTAAACAGGAGTACAACGAAATGTCCCTCGATTTTGCCATTCAATTGTCTCTAATCTTAGATTGCTATTGGGGATTGGGGAAGCCAGACGTATGCTTTAAATGGTCAGTGACATGTCTGCATGAGAGCCTCAAACATTATCTTCTATGCACTCCCGGCTCCCAGGAATATGATAAGTGGGCATTAGTTGTTGTCAAAGTGTTGGTGTGCATGGAACATTGCTTGAAGGCAGAAGGTTGCTCGTACCTAGATGTATTGTCTGAAGAAGAACTAAGTCAAGGCATACAGGACATCATTCAGATCATCGGACACCAAGTTGATGATAATAATGGCAATGATATGCCTCTCAATACTGTTACACCGTGGATAATATTGCACTACATATTGCAGAGAGAGGAGGATCAAGGAAGGTACAAAAACCCTAATGAAGGTGATAAAACTGCAGCTATAGCCAGCGATGAGGTGCCCAGTGCCCTCATGGTGCTGTTTGTAGGGCACGAGTATCTTGGGAAGAAGAGCTGGTGTTGTAACTCAGAAGGCCAACTCCTCTACTTCATGCTTGACACTGTTATCCACAGACTGAGGACACCCGCCCTCTCTAGATGTGTGGAGTTAATATGCCAGTACTTGGAGCAGTGCGTGTTTTGCCTTTTTGGTCACCCTAGCAAGAAGACGCGGCTGAGATATTTAGCGGATCACAATGTGACACCGCATAGGTTAGATTGGGAGAGGGCTCAGCAATTGTATGAAGTGTTTAAGCCTATGGATCTTCCAGAAATTGAGGGGAAGCTTCCGTGCATATCAGCCGAGACTGAACAATTATTGCAAAGAATGATAGCGCTCATTCCACCAGAATCCGAGCCGCAAAAATATGTCCCAGATATTATAAATTATATTGAAGGGAAAGTAGATGTTCTGCCAACTATTCCAGTATTGTTGCCTTACAAAGTGAAAGACATATTCTATCTCCTGGGTGATTACTACTTCAAAAAGGATGAAAGATCCAAATCGATGAAATATAACTTGTACGATATTATTGTTAATAATGACAGATTTGAATCGTGGGCCGAAATTGCACTTGCGAAGGCTACTAACCTAGAGGTTAAGCTTAATTCTTCCTCCAATATCAAGGACATTGATTACATAAACGAAGCAACGGCAGCGATAAAGTGCTTTAAGCGAGCCTTGGAATTAGACTCTATGCATTGCAATCTTTGGATAGAGTATGGAGTATTTGGGTACGCGTTACACTCTTTTTGTTCACGACTGCTAAAGCAAGAGAGTGAATCTCTCAGCATGGAAGAATTTGAGTCCTTAGAAAAAAGAAAGGAGGAGATGCTGGACACGGCACAGAAGTGCTTCACAACAGTAAGCCAAGACTTGAGTAGCAGCGACATGCATGAAGACGATAATGACGAACTGTGGCTTCACTATTACATGTTGGGCAAAGTAGCGGAGAAACGCAATGTATCACCTAAAGAATACCTAGATCATTACATGCAGGCTGCCAGACACTTACAGGAGAGCAACGCTAGTTACCCGTCAAAAATCAACTACAACACTCCACAGCACTTATCCATTGAAGCCTTGGAGGTGCATTACAGAATACATGCTTCCATATTGAAATATATCGAGCAGCACGAGAACAAGGTTATATTGATGGTGGATGGAAAAGTATTTCAAAATTGTTTAGAGAAATGTGCAAATGGACCGTTTTCGACAAAGAAAAGAAACAAAAAAGACACAAATGAAGACAATGACGTAAACACAACAACACCTATAGAACTGGCTCCGCCACAACTGCCAACACAGCCGCAACTAGCTAGCAGTGTTCTGAAGCGATCCATCAGCGATTCTGGCGAAGAATCTGGCATCGAGATCAAGAAACAGAAAGTGGAAAATGCTGCCAAAGTGAGAAGAGCGGCATCTTACGACGCCGATTGTCAGGCCCTGAAGGATTCGTTGGATCCTCGGGATAGTGGACTTGACGTTTTATTTAAAGCTGCCATGATTCACAGTCAAGAAGCAAAGACTCTAGATGATGAAGATTCACCCAAAATTGAGGATGTTGATATGGCGAAAGTAGCCGAGAATATACTTGCAGCAGAGCTGGTTTGTCAAGTTGCAGAAGTGAAAGACAGTTCTAAGAATGATGTTCCAGAAAATGCAGGGAAGATTTCAGCAACTGAAGCAGATTTAAAGAAAGATGAAACTACAAGCAATTCTGACTCCAGCAGCAGTTCTTCATCCGATTCCAGCTCAGATGACTCTTCCGATAGCAGTAGCTCTTCCAGCTCGGATACAGATGCCACATCGAAATCATCCAATGACACGAAGCCAATATCTGAGGCAGACATAATGCAAATAATATCGTCCTGTCTGGATGCACTGGAGGATTGCGTGAGCCGTTTTGCACAACATTACAAGGCCCTCTACCGACTTGCGCACTACCACTTCTATTACAAAAAAGGTAAAGATATAGAGAGATGTCGAGATTTGATGCTGTCTAATTTTACTGCGAGAAATAATCAGAAGTTGCCAGGATTGTTTTGTGAAAGAAAAAACAATAATTTCTTCAATTCTATTTGGCGAATTCCCACTAATGAGGTTGACCGGGCGGGAAGTTTCGCTTGCCACATGAGCCGATGTGTGCTCCTGAGCATGGAAATCCTTAAGGAAATCGATGATCACAAAACTCTTTTGGACCTCAGCATGCAGCTGTCGAGAATACCGGAACCGGACAAGAAGTATCTTCGTGATTCTGAAAGGGATGAGTTGGCCCAACAAGCTTTCTCGCTCTGCATTCAATCTCTCAAGGGACAACTTACTAAGTTCAGTCAGCAGGCAGACCTGAAAACCAACGATATGGAACGGCAAGCCCTCAACAGTCTTATGCTCGACATCTACCGGGCTTATCAGAAAGCGCAGAAACAACCAAACTCTAAGCAATTCACAAATCTGCTGGTAGAAGGATACAAGTTGGCCAGCGTTACATCCGTTAGTGAGAATGCTAACTTAGTCGACTTGAGCATGAGATACTGCCAGTCCTTGATAGCTAGCTTGAAGCAGCAGGCGACTATGGCAAGTATTCAAAATGTTGCGGGGCCTAGTGTGAAGAAGAATATGTCAAAGTTGTTTGATAGTGTCAAAGCGGCTCCTGTCGCTACCTTAGCAAAACCTGATGGAAAAGCTGTACCAACATTACCTATGATGTCTACACAAGATATATCAGCTGCGTTCCAGAACTATCTGCCAATGTTGAACGACTCCTTGCTGTCTCAACAAACTGCCGCAGCATTGTCTTACATGACTAATCTTAGCACTCTGGCTGGTTATTCATCATTACAAAACACTCTACAAACTACAATACAGAATACACCCTATAGCACATTCCAAGCTGAATTCTGCAAACAATATTTGGCTTCTACTCTAAACACGAGTTATGGATTGCCAGCACAGAAAAAAGGGTCAGGAGCCCGAGGTAAGAAAAACTATAATAAACCGACTAATGGAGCAGGGAAGATTCAGAAGCCTAAAAATGTATCGAAAAGTTTTACTAGTAATCCCTTGCCTCAGTCGTCGATTATCAAAAGTAATGCGCCATTGCAAGCCAGTACAACTATTACTGGTGTTCCCAAAACTATGCCGACTTCAAGTTCATCTTCGTTTGGTATGAATCAGATATTGCCACCGATGTCGATTGCACCACCTTTATCATCCATGTCGGCGCCTTTAGTGTCGTCGATGTCGAGTTTCGGGCCGTCGATGCAGCCTGCTCATATGTCCTCTACATCCCTGACATTTACTTCGACGAGCAGCGGGACAGCTAAACCGGCTCATATGACGACCACTTCTACTGTTAACGCTGCCCTGCATACGAAACCACCGTTGCCGCATCAGCAAGTTAGCCCGGGCAAAACACTGCAGGAAAAATTGGCTGAACGCCAAAAAAATCTTCCGACAAACAAAGGCAGCTCTGCGATAGCGCAAGACATAAGCTCTTCTATCAGTAAACTACCATCCTCTCTCACCGTTACTAAGACGAACATGAGCAAACAACAGCAAAAGGAAATTTCTAAGAAGCCGGAAGCTAAGCGTTTGCCGTTTGAAAAGGAAAAACTGGCGATCCCAAAAAATCTGATATCTAGCTCAGAAATCATTGTTCTAGACGACGATGACTAATAGCTGGTCCTAACAGTAAATCTATGTAAATCTACTAAACTAAATGAAGACATACTAAATTAACCAAAAAATTTCGACAAATAGAATGAAGAGAATGTGAACCTAATATGTGCTACTCCTAGAACATACTAGTTGAGATGAGCCTAGTTAGGTATAGTCCCCGCGTGAGCTCAGAGGAATCGGTGGCTGTGGAAATTAATTATTTATTATATAATTTTTACATTAAAAATTAGTATAACTCGCCTAGTATAGTATAGCCATCACAAAATGTTAATCTATATCAAAATTCTGTACAAATTCTATAATAAATTAATAATTTCCACAGGCACCGATTTCTCGGAGCTTGTGCATTAACTTTAAGAGATCCACATAGACCGAATTATCAGCAATATGCTTAGTGTGAATTCCGATCGAAGCAATCCAATCCGTCTGGTAAAGGCCTCAAAAAGAAGAGTAAAGCATTCTAGCTGGATCTAGGAACGGAGCTTAGAACAAACGGAATTTGCAATTCTGTAGTATATGTATGAAACCACACCATATGTGAAGGTAAATATGATAAATAATACACGGTGTTGCAACCCCAACTGTTAAACCCGAAAGGGGGTTATTCTGTACATGAAACCGAACAACTTTTGTTTTACGACTTTTTAATTTGAAGAAAAAAAAAATCCCCATTCATTTTGAGAATAGGTATTAGAATTTTGTATGGAAAAAAGAAATTTTATTTTTGTTTCAATTTTTTTTTCGCCGCATAAGTTATTTAGTTTCACATATAGAACCATCCCCTGATGTCAGTTAAAAATATTACGGGTGCAATTGCAACACCGTGTAACCAACATGTTACATTTAATTTATATTAAACAATAAATACCATATAAATGAATTAGGAATAATTATAATTCATTCACTAAACGAAGATGCACATGGCAATTATTGCCAATATACTACAAAAAATGCAATCTCTGTGACAACTGTATAATCATTACCTGCTGTCATGCATCATGCATGTTATGCGTCTTGTTACAGTGAATATACTTCCACACAATACAAAATGTAATAGTTCATAAATAAAGAGATAATTCTTAGGGCTGAAACTAAAAACTGTTGATGCAAATTTGCAACACGTAAAACTGTTATGTGTCGCAAAGTGTCTTGCTGCTATAGCTCGGGTAACCATTCATTCTAATTTCGAGGATCGCAAGCCATACCGGACATATTTTTTGTTATTCAGGACCTGTCCACTAGTGACATGGAACGTAAAAAGTGTCTTGCACTTCTATTATTATTTAGAAGATATTATAGGAAATAATAACAGAAAATATTTTGAATTTATCCATTTATTACTATAATGAACCCCGAGGGGAGGTATTTTTCTCGAAAACGTTTTTCCTTCACACTGTCCCAGAACAAACTAAAATGGAGTCAATAAGTGTGAGATCCATATTATAGAGATGCGTTTCGTGAATTACGTTGCAATTTTTTGCGAAGCATCGATCAAACTCTCTGCTTTTGGCGATGTGACGTTGCGTCGCAATTTTGAGTTTAAGCCTTTAGTAATAATAAAATAATGGGGTTTTAATTTGCCATCAGAAGTAAATAAAAGATAAGCATAATATAAGCATTATAATTTATTTATTATCTTATATTTTAGCATATCAATGATCAAATATAGAATTATGTTAGAATATTACTAGTTATGTACAATACATATTATGTGATGTCGATTTTTAGTTGGAATTAAAACAAGTTTATAACACTCTATAATGGTAAAAGTCCATGAGCCACCGGCTTAGGTTCCAGTCCAGGCCCAGTGTTGCCAGGTAGACTATGGTGAGTATGGGCAGGGGGAACAAAAACAGTCGCGTGTTGTGTAGTATGGGCAAACCTAAAAATAACAAAAGTTAAGTCATAAAAAATCTGAAACAGTGATAAATCAAAACTAAATGTACACAATTAACAAGATAAGCCAGCCCACAAGTGCGAGAGAGTTAACATAATAATAATAATGTATAAAAAGAAAATCTTAAATTATGAAATCGGCTTACCGGTGCGTATTTCATAATTTAATATGAGTGACGGTGCGGAACTAAAAACTAAAAAAGAAAATATTGTTTGTAATTTTATCTTTGTACAGTCAGATTGCTTCACCTACAAGTTGATGCCCATTCAACACACATACATATCGGGTGAGCACAGTAATTGGTGCTGTGCTGCAAGACCTCAGTTCAATTGCTGCACAACACCGATAACCGCCTTCTGCCTTTCCTATTGAATTTCCTATTGAATATTTTTACCTTACCATTTGGGGTTTGACGCATAGAAAGAAAGAAATAGGTACTCACAGCTATATCCTAGGAAGGTGATGTAGAGGTAGTAGAGAACGGACAACAACCAGAATGTGTTGCCAACGAGACACGACAGGAACCCTCCGTGACTCAACAGATCTGGCAACATTCAATTATGATCATATCAAAACTATCACAATATAATTCCAATGATAAGCAATGTGGACCGGGTAAACTATTTGTTCATTTCTGTCATCAAAATGTATATTTGTCATCAACTCATCCTAACCATGTCCTACACTGGCAGCCATGGACATGAAAATGGAGTGTGGGAAGACCATCCGCCAGGTGGGACGACGACATGAAGTATGTCTCCGGAAAACAGTGGTTCGGTAACGCTGAAGGCCGGGAGGACCGGAGGAAAATTAGAGAGGGTTCAGAATTAGCAGTGGACGTATAACGCTGACATATCCTACCCTATAATTAATAGATTGATCCTCACAAAATAGTATAACAATTCTCACACTCAAATCTTCAGAGTGCATGTCTGGCATTCACTCGGTAGTTCTTTCTTATTCCAAATTTTATATGTGCGTTCCGTAATCTCAACCATTTCATGTTTTCCGTCCAGTTCACGACAACCAGTCAAGAACGTATGAGGTACTGGTGTGGTCCATAGTTCTAGCAAAATTATGCAATGGGCTGGTATACCAAAAACTTTGCATTTTAAAATTATTTACACAAATCTCCACTAAGATAATATCTATCAGATATTAAAAGATATTATCTGAGTATACTTACTGTGAAAGAGCAGTAGCTGAAAGCAGTGTAGTAGAGATATGGGCGGGAAGAATGCATTCATGTGAATGTCGAACGCGTAACCCCACTCAACGTCCGCTCCATCGGGGTCCCGACGAAGGTACTTGTTGCTTATGTACCTGTCGGGACAACACATTTATGTAGATATTTTAAAAATATTTCTCTACATAGGAGCGTGGAGTTAAAATTTAGAGCTTTTTTGACATAAAAAACCAACTAAGTGCGAGCGCTGTTCACAGATAAAGGGTCCCTTGTTGAGTGCATAACGAGTGCGTCCGGGCTCTTGCTGTGCCCTTGTAAAAAGTTCCTTTGAACAAAATAATGTGTTTTTTCTCTTAAATTTGTGGTGGCCCGTATAAATTTAAATTAAGAACCCCTACTTTAATGTTGTCTCCAGGAATCTATAAAAGCTTAAATAAAAGAGCTCAAATTGTTTAGGAGCGTAGAGAGGTAGTCACGGACAGATGAACAAGCTCTAATAATGGGGAGAACTTACCAAAATAATGTAGAGACGATAAGTCCAGCTCCGATGAAGTCGACGAAAACTACATACAACAGGAAGAGTATGTACTGGCCAAAGCCTAGTCCAAGGGCTACTGCGAACCCTATTGATGACACTGGAAGAAAATACGTGGGTGATTGATCTAAATAGTAAGATAATACGGCGCTACTCACGGTTGTCTTTGAGATGTGGGGCCGACATTTCAGGCCAAAACGTATGGTCCATCCTCACGAGCACTCTGCCGGCGCGATCTGAATGGTTGGCATCACCTGCTAGATCCGTACTGTCAGCACATCACACTTTGATGAACTAGGGGCAATGCCAGTGCTACCCTTTGGTTGTGCTGGCTACACTGAACTGGGTGTAAAAATGCTTATTTTTCACGACCGTTTTGACTGCATTCAGTACGGTGCTACCAATCCAGACAGGTTAAACCAATTAGGTCAGGTAGGGGAAGGAAACTAATTTTTAATTTCAATCAACCTCATTGATTGTCCATTCCTTATGTCTTTTTTTATAAATAATATAGTTACTTACAGAATAACCATATGGTGAGTAAAACTAGAAACGCCGGGTCATCACGTGCAAATTGAGACTTTGTTTCTGAAATGGATGAAAAAAAAGAAGAAATTAGTGTTCTCTATATATTGAAAAGAAGAAATTAGTGTTCTCTCTATGTTGAAACAACACACGTCGAATCGGAATATGTCTTCGTCGTAATTCAGGCAAAAAGAAATTGTTTATCATCTCGACATAGCCCTTCGAGTTCACTGTAACAGCATTCCCATTATTGTCATCGAAAAGTATGGGCTGATGATGCAAGTTTTCCTTACAACACACCAAACCGTCACATGAAAGATTTTGGAAACTTAAGAGTGGTTTTCCACTCTTAAGTTTCCAAAATGCTAGAATCGAGCGACGAGTGACAAGCTAGAATCCGTCAATAAATTAATTTTTAAGGAGAGAATAACAATTTTATGATTTTTTTTAAAACCGTCCGACCTTTATTCTGCACCTGTATAATAGAGATAAAATCGAGTGAGGTATCAAATTAAAGGAAATAGGAAGGTGAATCTAAAAAATATTATATAAGTATAGTTATAATAATAATACACATTAGGGGACATCCATTAATGACGTGAGCAAAAAAGGGGGGGGGGGGGGGGGGGTCTGGCAAAATCTCACCAAATCTCACTAGGGGGAGAGGGGGGGTCTACAATAATCTCACGTCATCTTTTTTTTATTTTTGACACACGCTAGCTACTCGAAGATGACATACGTCTTGTACTGCCCATCTCTTAGGGAGAAAGCTCAAACCATCCCTAAAAGATACTGTAAGACATGTGGTGTCTACTTTGCTTCGCATGCAAAGCTCCAGAAGCACACTTCGGCGCTGCACACGCGGCACCGGCACATGCAGAGAAAGTGCGACCGAACCGTGTGGTCACCCGTCGGGCTCAGGAGCTACTGTGCGCCATCGACGACAGGCTAGAGTGTCTGGATGAGGAGGACCTAGACTTCCCAAGAGACACTATTGCTTCAATGGATATGGACATCTTGTGTCCTATCATAACGATTGAAGAGGCTAATGAATGCCCATTGCGTGAATAAAGTATTAGTGCACCTGAAACGCTGCGTCATTTTCTTGCCACTTCCATTCTCTCAGATCATTCAGTGTACATTCATTTGATATTTAAATAATTGAATTTTGCATTTTAAAGTCTATGCACTATAAATATGCAGATTTTGACGAAACTTACACATAGAGGAAATCTCACGCGAGATTTGGGGAGGAGAGCCCCCTCTCCTCCCCAAATCTTTCCTATAAATCTAACGAAATCTCACCAAGGGGGAGGGAGGGGTCAAAAAATAAAAAAAATTTGCTCACTTGATTAATGGATGTCCCTTAAGGCCACTTAATCGCAAGGGCGGGCTTATTGCCTTAGGCAATTTCCCCCAGTCAACCCAGTGGTCAACCAACATTTTTACATGGAATCCGAACCATAGCGCAGGGGCCACGCAATTTTTTTCAAATAAAAAAAAAACTCATTTGTACACGCTGGTTGGATTCGAACCTCGGACCTCTCGCACGAGAAGCTGACGCCCAGACCACTCGGCCACCCGCCGCTTAGTAAGTATAGTTTGCATATATACTTAAAACCACTGGCGGTTGTTCCTAAAGTGCGCTCGTGCGCCGCACTACCATACCACGAGAAGTCTTCACTTCACTCAAAATAAATAATATCTTACAACATACGTTCATTAAAACCATAAAGATCGTACTCCAAATAAATACGAATGTGAATTCGACCTTATTTTATAGATCACAAGACACTTTTTTGCGAGTAAACGCGAACCCCGTGCGGAATCGGAAAGCGCACGCGGGTCTCGCATATTGAATGTATGGAGATCGGCAAAACACCGCTGGCGCGTGAGACAAAAGATACTTCATAGAAACAGTATGGGCCGATATGGACTTCTGCGTGCGGCGCACGAGCGCCAAACAAGGACGCTATATCGTGAATAGCCGCGCGTGCGACGCGTCGCGTCGCGAGCGATTCATTTTGCACGAGTCCGTCTGCCTAGAGTCAGCGCGCTGTCATGTGATGTCACTTACCCGTTAGCGCGCGAATATTTAAAATGGGATATGGTTAGGTTTTGCGCTTTCTGTGTGATACTGTGAATTAAGTGGTGCTGCTGACGATTTTGTAATATTTGTGACCTCCTCTGATTTAAATCGATCTATATACCTCGTTGAACAGACTTTAAAAAATATTGTAAAAATTTTGAACGAATTGGGACTAGAAATATCTACTTCAAAATCAGAGATATGCTTGTTTGCCAGGGGTCACAGGAGGCCACAAATAAATATTACAATAAATGGGGTAACTCTGAGACGAAACCAACTGGTGAAATCGCTAGGATTACAATTGGATGAGGCACTGAAATGGGGTAAACAAATTCAAGCTATATATGACAAAACAGCAAAGTATGTGAACATCCTCAAGGCTCTGGCGGGATCCACGTGGGGAATGCATCCAGGTCATCTGAGAAATCTGTACATTAGCTTAGTCCGAAGCCGATTAGATTATGGATCCTTTCTGTACAGGAACTGTTGTCAGTCTAAGATTAGCAAGCTAAACGTACTCCAAAACAAAGCATTGAGGATAATAGGAGGATATAGTAGAACTACGCCTATACATGTTATGGAGAGCGACTTAGCTATTCAACCACTCAACATAAGGTGCAAATATTTGGCTAACAAATTCATCCTTAAAATGTTATCTCGTAAAAATGATCCTGCTGTATCCTTATTACACGAACTATGTGAAACTCGCAACAATGCCTACTGGCATAATCATAAATATCCTATTTTAGCCTCCATATATGAGGAAACACTCCCATGTGAAGTAGAGCAATATGATATACTCCCCATATTTTCACTGTCAAAATGGATTTCAGGCATACCGATCAAATCAAACATTTTCGATAGCATACCCTCCATTGATAAGAGTAAAAAACTCAGCAACCCTATGGAACTACTGCAAGCAGTGGAGGGTATGTTACAGGAAAAATACAGTCAGCATTATCAGCTCTATACAGATGGCTCGGTGAGCGCTGATGGTATCGGGTCTGCTTTTTGGGACGTATATGCGCAGTGTGGGATGGAATTCAAGGTGTTAACGAATATTCCTATCATGGCCACAGAAATGATTGCTATATACGAGGCACTCTCTTACAGCACAAGTATAGACACAGGCAAAATTGTTATTTTGACTGACTCAAAAAGTTCCCTACAGCACTTGATTGGTTGTGCGAGAGGGTCTCGTAGTAGAATAATAGCAATTGAGATAATTACATTGTTGATGCAACTGAATCAGCAAGGCAAAGAGGTGGCTTTTCAATGGATACCGTCCCACATTGGCTTACCAGGAAACGAGCAGGTCGACAGGCTGGCTAAACGTGCTGTTGGATGCGACAATGTATGGAAGTGTAAACCCTTTTTCACTGATGTTCTGCCACATATTTAGAAAATATGCTACGCTCAATGGAAAGAACATTTTGATAGAATATCAGTGAGAAAGGGTATCTGGTATAAAAGCCTGCAAAGTGAACCAAGACAAAAACCGTGGTTTGTGGGCCTACATATGTCAAGAGTGGACATCACTACAGTTCTAAGGCTTCGGTCAGGTCACACTCCACTAAACAAAAGTGCATTTTTAATGCGTAAAACAGAGTCCCCAAATTGTAGCTTTTGCATGAAAGAGGAGGACCAATTCCATGTTCTCATGGAGTGTGGTCGGAACGTCAACCTGAGAAAGGATTTAGTCATAAGTTTACAGACGGATGGGATGAACTTGGTATGTGCTATACATTGTGCACTGAGTGATCCACTCTCCGCGCACTGTCAAGAAGTTATAAAATTCTTTAAAAGTTCTCTCACTTTGAGGGATGTTTAATTAATTTCTGAACTCTATCAACTTGAAAGTCACCATGGGGCTGACATTTCCGAATACGGCTGAAGCCCTAAACTTAAATTAAGATTAAAAAAAAAAAAAAAAAGTGGTGCCGATATTTGCCTAAGCGTTGGTTAAAAGTAAAACTTTACAATCAGTTGATCGCGGGTTCAATTCCTACTTTTCAAATGCTTTTATTTTTATATATTTTTAAAGTATTTTTGGGACATTACTACTGTTTTCTTTTTTAAAGCTGCAGTAGTGTTGTGGTCTATGGGTGTGTTCATAAAGGTACTAAAAAATAGTTAAAAAACTTGCTTGGATATCTTTTCTTGTTTTTTGCAACTCATTGAGTGTCTTGAGAATATTCATACTAGGTACGTACATAATAAAACGCAGGCGTTTAAAAAATTCGGAAGTCCCGATATTCTATGACGACAATGTGTTGGGAAATTTGGTATTTAAGTAGGTAGGTACTTAGCGCACTACCGGTCACTGAAGTCACCAGCCGCCACTGCTTAAAACTAAAGTTCATAGAGCTTTAGGGCTAAAATAAGTGTCAAGAATTTCAGTAGTGACACTGTACCCAGTGTCACTACTGAAATTCTAATGATAGGTTTAATAATAATGGAACTCCTAACCCCCCCTGTTAGCCGCAGCAGTCGGGGACTCTTTTTTTTATATTTAGGCTTTACTCCCACGTGTTTCCCACATACCTACCAATTGTTAGTTCGTAAAGCATGCTGCAAAGCATTGAATTCACCTTTTGTGACTCTTTTTACATAATGGTGAACAATAAAGTATACATATTAATTTTCACTCATTTAATGTTTGTTCGCATTAAGTACTTACGTTTCCTATAGTGGAAGTTCCTGTAGACTTTCTGAGGTGAAACGAACAGGTACAGCATCTGCCAGGTTGCGAACTCAAAGTCCATCTGGTCGAGACGGAAGATACGACGCAGGTACTTGTAGCGTTTTACCGCTGCGCTCGTCACCGTCGGTTGGTAAGCCGGGGCGGGCAGCGGCGATGATGATGTGGTTCTGTTGAAATAATCATAAATAATTCATTTATTTTCTAGTTCCATGTTCAGCTACGTATAAGAATCATAGAAAATATCATTTTGATACAAAAACAATTTTTTTTCATGCTACATACCTATTTTGTTGCTAAACAATGTAACATGTGTATGGAGAATTTAGATTCCAGTTTAGAGTGAGCCATAAATAATTTATTTTAAAGTGCCAAAGAAGAATATTTTGATGTGTTATTCACATTTTCATGCTACGTATGTACGTGTCTAGAAGTTAAGGCTGCGATATGCAAATTTTAGGAGAAAACGAGATTTTTGCAATTTTCAAAAATTTATTTCAGAGAAACCAGGTCACACAGAAAAAATATAAAAATTGATCACGAAAGCAAAGAATAAAGAGAACTTCATAAAAAAAATTGTTCTCAAAATGTGGCTTATTTACTTAACAAACCCCTTTCAAACCCCACCTTGTCGTAAACAATTGCTAACATGTTTTTAGCAGCTTTTTCCAGGGTCAACCTATACAAAAACTAAAAAAACAAGGAGGATAAATAATCGTTCTCATCTTTTTCTTTTATTTCTCCAGAATATTTTCTGTATAGGTGTTTTGATTTTCTTAACAATTTCTTCTAAAAAAACGTAATTTATGGTTCTCTGTCGTGTTTTTTTTTTTGGCAAAAGTTACATGTTATAAGAAATAAATCACTATGCATGTTATAATTCATATATTTTTATTGAATCGAAAATTCTAACAAATGGCACTTATTATAAGCCAAAACGCTCATTGATCTTATGTTTTGCATCGGCGGAATAGGGCCTTAAGTGCAAATGAGATGTAACAACAGTCTTACATGTTTTAAGAATCATAATACTTCCAACCTACTGGAATTTTTGTCTTCCAAATAAATGTAACCCATCTTACATTAATTATCATCATGAAGGTGTAGAATTGAGATTGCGATAGCTTCACCGAACATATCCGGGCCCATTGGCTGTAGAGGAGGGTGTCAATTGAGTTAGGGTGCAAATTAAATGTAACGCCAACTGACGTTATTTGTGAATAACATCAAATGAGCCAGAATAAAATAATAGGAAATAAAAAACAAAAATTATAATATTTAGTCAGTACACAGAGAATTGCAAAAATGATACAATTGTGACCTCCTTTGTGTTACGTTCCTATGGTTCTTATGCCTCTGTATGTACATTAAAACACTTGAAACATTACAAATGATGGAATATTATTAATAATTGCACAATAAAGTTTTAAAACAAAATAATGATTATGATGGGGGTGGTGGTGGCCTACGTGTCTAGTACCACCACCCATCGCTCGAAGCTAGTCTCGCTTCGTCTCGGAGACCTGCGTAGCCACGGCCTGCACCCGCTGGCGTGCTGGGAGGCTTGTCTCCCGCCGCCGGCGGTATTATTACCGTTTAAAATTTTTGTATTAATTAACTTTTTTGTATAATAATATATGTAAAATTAATATAAAATTTTAAAAAGTATAATAAAATCATAAAAAGTAACTCCGAAAAAAAAAACGATTATAAAGCATAGGGGCGGGGGCAGTAACCATTCTTAGTAATTTTTGCTTTATTATTAGTATTTTCGGGTCGAGCACATGACGAGTTCCCAAATAAAAAACTAAAAAAACACTTTTTTTAAATATTGTATTTTTCATTATATTTAAAATTTCTGGGTGCGTGTCCCACCGGACGCCGTCGGCGCCCGACAGAGCTTATCAAAAACACTAGGGAGTAGCCATGAGAACAGTTCATGTTGGGGCGGTGGATTTCGTTTCCGCAAAATACGCTAATTTGCCCAATTTTTTTTGTAAATGTCTTAAATATGATAATAGCAACCCAAAAAAACCCCCCACTCTTTAACGAAAGGCGCCAAATTCGAAAATGTTACGTAACTGTTCCAATTTTTAAAAATTGTTTTCTCGGAAAGTAAGTATGCATCTCCGGCAAGAATATCTTTCAGTAATATGCTTCTAATATCCTAAACTACAGGATAGAACTACAAGCAATATTCGATCCAGAGCGAAAGCTACTAATCCTCAGCCTTCTAGTGTGTCTCCACTTAAGAACACACTGCATATTTCCGCCATAAGTTACACTGGGTATATATGTGGCAGGTTCAGCTAAAGTTTAATTAACTTTGAACCGGAGTATCATCGAAAAGCCCATATTTTGTCTATGAAGACTGCACGGTGGAGGGTTCAGGTCAGCCGTCATGCCGAAATTATATGTCTGAATGACTCATAATGACTCAAACATTACAAGCACATTTCGTCAGCATTAACTTTATTATTTTTAATTATTAGATTTGAAAATTACTCTGGCTGTGGATTCACCGCACATACATGGCCGTGGACACTTTCTATTTGAATTACCGAGAAGTCAATGAACTTCTTCCATCACACAAGTACCTAGTCTTTATCATGTGGATCAAAATATTCATTACCGTAAAGACAACTGAAGCGTACATTACCTGGAGAAACTCCCGGCAATGGAAGGCGCGGGCGACGTGGAGTATTTCATTGTACAGTGGCGTTTTCCTGAAATCTTATCGGAATTCCTATAGTTTCAGCACTTTAGCAAAGTCGATAGTTTAATTTTATATGATTAAACTTGACTGTTTCATACGCAGATAGTGAATTTGAATGCGATTTTTCGGTTTCTTTGTAATAATTATTATTCTATTTACAATGTAATTTTTTTGCAATTGTAGAGCTGAGTTGACATTTGACAGAATGATGGCTGACTGACGCTGTCAGATTGACAGTTATTTTTTAAATAGTGTTGGATACCGGGAGACACTCTGCCAAATCGGTTTTTCTATAAATGATTTAATTTTTTAAATTTTCTCGTTGAGGCAAAGATCATAGATCGATCAGCCTTGCTTGACTAATAATTGACTACAAAATTTATAAATTAAAATTTAGTGTACCGTAATTTGGGAAAACATGTATGATAGTTTTTGAGTCCGTAGAATGGCAGGTCTTGCTGACGGGTCCGGCACAGGAGAGAACAAAGGAACGATGTCGCTGTAGATCAGCTGTGATTTTTAAAAAAATAACCAGGGTTATTTTAACCAAAAAAAATTGGTTGTCTGTAAAGTCGGTTTACGGACGATAGTTTTACGTGATGACGTGGAATAATCGTAGTACATAGAGCAAAGATCAGTAATTTCTATTTCCAGTAGAAAGATTAATCATCTTGTGACTGGCCATCAGTAAACTTCGTTTTCTGATCTTGACAGTTTTACTTCTTAAGACGTTTCCATGGTAACTTTGACTATACCGAATCTAGCCCGACTTCGTATACTTGACTCATCAATCTGCGAGTGCGGACTGGACGAAGGAACCCTAGACCATATCCTCTTTGGTTGTCCAATTACCCTCGCGGTTAATTCCCCTCCGTTATATGCCACTTTACATTTGTTTAAAGTCCCACTTCCTACTAACATACAAACGATACTGTATACTAACAATTCCCATGTTATAAAATATATATTAAAATTTATAAAATGTAATGACGTAAGACTGTAATTAATTATATATAAATATATGTATAATGTTTTAGTTATTTATTTTCATCTTCTTATTTAAAGCCTGACCAGGAATATATGAGGGGCCGCCATATTGCGGAATTTCGTTGGAACTATTTTCTTACACTGGCCACAATGATGTTTGATGTTTGATAATCTGTTGTCAATGTCAACATTTCATAATCTCTTGATATTATGTTTTTGCGTTAAACTATAAAATAACACTATAAAATGCCAAAAACTAGTCATAGTAGGGAGCGGAATACTGTGTACAATGTTTTCAAGTGTTTGCAAGGCAAAAAACGTGCAGGATGTGAAAGCATTCCTCTAAATGATGTAGTAAAGTTGGCTTCTGAACTGACATTTAGGTAAAACGTTATGTCATTGTAGTGAGATTGTCATGAATTGGCCACCGTAATGTACAATTAGGTAATAATTTTTTGTTCTATCTAGGTGTATCTCAAGCATCTATTTACCGAATAGCAAACAAAAGAGGGACGTAAATATTATTCATTCTGAACAAAAAACACTTTTAGACTTTACAGAAACACGAAACATCCGAATAAAAATAGGTTAGGTTAAGTTTTCCTGAACTAGAATTTTTATTTAGAAGTTTAGTGTTTCAGCAAGGTCGATTTATTATTTTTCTAATTATTTGTACACTTTGCTTCAGGACATATCTGCAGATACATGGAAACAATGTTGTGCACATGTAAATGTCAAGGCTAGTTCTTTTTACATTGACATCAAAATATATATAAAAGATGCATTAAATTAAAATACATTTTGTATATTTTATTGTGTATTTCAGTGCAAAAGTACATTTTGAATAAAAACATCGGCCAATTCAATATGTGCGTACTATTGTATAAACTAACAGGACAAATTCAAGCGTAGTGTACTACCATACGAATGATGAATAAAGAATAAAGAATAAAGAACTATACTGAATGTTGCTATATAAATCTAAAAAGTGGCTCCATCCTGACAGCTCTCATATATTCCTGGTCAGGCTTTACAACTAAGTATGTGTCTTCCAGAATTTGTGCATGCAAACTAGTAACTTCAAATGCTTCGTTCCTTTCAACATTATTTTGTTTTATTATATTATAAAAAATAATCACAAATTTATACCGTGCAACTCCGTCACTGGATACTGGCAGTAATAAACGAATTTCCTATTCGTTTGGTTGCCACTATTTAAAAAAAGAAGAAGAAGACTATACCGATTGTGCCTCTCTATCGATTGTTACGCGCTCTCGCTTGCACACACAGGCTCAGATGGAACGTGACACGCTTTCGTGCGTGCAGCCGGTGCTCATCAATTTATAAGACGTGACGTCATCACGTCAAAAAAATATAACGCTAACCTAATGTTGAGGCGGTGCATGTCGTTTTTTTACGTTTCGTTTCTGCCACTTCGCGTTTACAATCAGCTGATCTACAGCGCAAGCGTTCCTTTGTTCTATCATGTGCCGCTTGCCTTGCTGACCACATTTAAGGCAACCTTAGTTCCAAGACATTTAGGCCCACTTGCACCAACACGAGTTTAGAGTTAAGTAGCGAGTTATGGATTTAAACGCGGTTTAAACGCGGTTCCCACATACAACGGGTGCTAGCTTAACGAGTTAAACTGGTTTATAGTTAAATTCGTGTTGGTGCAAGTGGGGCTTATTAGTATTATTATATTATAGGTGACTGTATTTTAGGAGACTTTAGCATAGTCAACCGTGCTTCCGGTACTCGCAGATTTTGTACTTTATATCTATCCCTACTCTACTCCCTACTTCTTATCTATGTGTCGTTCCCGTCTGTCTGTATGTATGAGGTAAACTCAGGAACCACTGAACAGATTTTGATGCGGTTTGCACCAATGTAAAGAGTAGTTCTTGAGGCTCATTACAGGCCATACACACGCTAATAGCCTTGGGCTGAGCAATATCACAGAAGTAATAATGCAATGTCAAAGAAAGTAGGTATAATATGAATATATTTAGTGCCAAATGGTAGTAATAGATGGCGTTAGCAGTTCTGTTAAGTTGCAGAGGGCGAGGAAGAGAGGAGAAGGGAGGGGGAGAGAGATAAATAAGAGAAGCGATCGTTTATTATCAAATTTGCGTTTAAATCGGATTTGCTATTAAACCGAGTCTACCGCGAGCAAAGCCGCGGGCAAAGCTATCATATTTTATATACCTATGTTTGAAATTGGGAGGGAATTTAAATGAATCAGTCCATTCCCAAAATACACAAACAGAAATGTGATTTTATTATGAAAATATAAGTGACAAAATTCTAAATTCTATCACTAGGAGTCCCCGCATTCTTCTTGGAGCAGTACTTCCTCTTCACACAAGCCTTCTTTACATCGTCCCAAAAAAGTGTCTTGTCCACGCAGCCGCACCAGGACATGTCACAGAGACCGGCCACGTTCTCTGGGATGGGTTTTTCGCAAGTCGGCGACGACCACACTGGTCCGTGATCGGTGTCGCAGGTCGAGGTGAAAGAAACTGTTCCTGGCGGGCAGTCCTCGATACCTGTGAAAATAATCATAAATGTAGGTAGGTACATAATGTCTTCTCACATGCCAGCTACGTAACTAACTGAACCACTGAGAAATTTCACCGATCTTGTAAACTGGGCAGCACATTTTTTTTATGTTCGATATGGGTGGCTGAATCAGAGGGGCCAGAGCACATGCTCCGACCAGCAAATATCACCTCCAAGAATGTAGGTGCCATACCAGAGACTTCCCTTTAGATTGCTGGCTATACAGGACTAGATGAGATTACCTACAACCGGGGCTGCTATGCAGACATCTTACACCCAGTACGGTGGTACCTGACTACTCGGCTACAATTTGAGCCTACCACCTAGTAAGGGCGTAAGGTAAGGGTAAGGGAAGGGACCTACTGGTACAGTTTTACACCACCGGTTCCGAACGTTGAAGCAGCAGCAGCGGGAGCACAAATGCGTCGATAAGCCTATATCGATCGATAAACATCTATTTGCTTCGTTCGACGAAGTAGAATAGAAGAAGACGAATAGATGTTTATCGATCGATATAGGCTTATCGACGCATTTGTGCTCCCGCTGCAGGTGTAGGTATGCACGTAATTTTTTTCGTCAGAAAAAACTCATTGATACACGGCGGCCGGATTCGAACCTCGGACCACAGATACGAGAAGCCGTCCAGTACACTTATCACGAGATTTAACCTAAACCGCGTACTACGCTACGCCGCCGTGTTCTCAGCATCATTTTGTATGGAGAAACGAAGCAGCGCCACTAGTGATTTGCGAACTTCGTTTCTCATATTCATATTCATATTCGTTTATTGTCCATAATAACCATGCCATGCACTGGTATGACAAACATTTTATAAATTTACATAAGCACAAACATTCAATTCCCTAAAATTTCCAAATTCATTACATAGCCACTCAACTAATAAAATAATCATGTACATTATATATAATCTCTAATGGAAGTAAACATTTCTTTTTTCCTTTTTTCCTTTTAGCGCACACTAAATCTCCATACAAAATGATTTATTTACTTTTATGTTATTTTATTAAGGAAACACACAGTTATACAACATACATATAGGTAAATGGGTACATACAATTTAACATTAACCAATAAAGTTTCCACATAAATTATATAACTTACAATAACTAACACTGATGATAACTTACAATATATATATATCTTAAAAAATAACAAAATACGAAAAAGAGTATAGAAGTTTAAAAGTTAGAGAAAAATATAATTTTTTTTTAAAATCTATTTGTTTTTTTTTAATAATTTTTTTTTAATTTTTTTATGAAAATAATGTTTAGTTTTAAGCAGTTTTTACAATATTTTTTAATTTTTGTACACTTATATTAAAAATATTGACCTGCTGGCAAATCTTATTAAATGAAGTGCAAGCTCTGCTTATAAATGAATTTTTGAAGTATCTTGTATTGCCTTTCTTTGTCAAAAATGTATCCATTAATCGTGTAGCCTTTCGTGGACAACGGAAGTTAATCTTTGACAGGAGTTGAGGGGAATCTATGGAAGAATGTATGATTTTGAATAGCAAGATTATGTCCCTCGCCTCTCGCCGGTGCTCAAGAGAAGGTAAGTTTAATTGTTTTTGTGGATTATGAATGTTAGTCTTACGTGATACAAATTTAAAGAATTTATTTTGATTTTTTTCTATTTTATTTTTATATACTGCGTACTGTGCATTCCACACAGCAGAGGCATATTCCAAATGGCTCCGAACAAAAGCAGAATATAAAATTTTAAAAGTGGTTGCTGAGCAGAAAGGGCTGCCCACACGCAGAATAAAACCTAGCATTCTGAATGCCTTCGACGCGATATGCTCAATATGAGATTTAAATAGCAATTTACTATCTAGTATCACACCCAGGTCCCTTATTTCAGTTACTCGTTGTAGGGTTTTGTTATTTATTGAATAGCTAAAATGACAGGTTGCAAGTTTACGAGAGTACGATATGACGGAACACTTATCAATGTTAAGGTGCATTAAATTGTCTGAGCAATACTTGCTAAAATCTTCAAGATCTTCTTGAAGAAGATAACAATCGTTGACAGATTTTATTATTTTAACTATTTTACTGTCATCGGCATACAGAAAAAGTTTCGAGTGAGATATAGTATGCAATACATCGTTCAGAAAAATATTGAACAAGAGGGGACGTAAGTGTGAGCCTTGAGGAACCCCTGAAGTCACGGGAACAAAAATGATGCGGAGAACACGGCGTAGCGTAGTACGCGGTGTAGGTTAAATCTCGTGATTAGGGCAGATCACACGGCCACTCGCCACTTCGGCCACTCATAACCTCTCGGCGAAATAAGTGCCATGTCAGTACTTCCCTTTGGTCGTAGGGAGTAAGACTGGTTTTGGATGATTTCATGCAGACATATATTTTCTAGTGTTATAATAAAAGGAGATATAATATGTAGAAAACGTATGAAAATACTCACAAAGTCCGCGGTCGTCGTAAATGCACTCACGGGCACTCACTATCGCTATTATCACACACATACACACCGTGACACCCTTCATGATAAGTAATATTATTTACTTAAGATATTTAAACGAAATCTCGGAGACGAGCACTCTCCCCTCGATCTCGCCATACACTGAAACTTATCTGCTTCTGTCCGTCCGTCAATCAGAGTCAATTTACACAAAACATTTATTTATTCCTAAGCGATATCTTGTATGAATACTTAAATTCGTAGTTTATATTTTAGGGGGCTCTCAAGGTCATGCACTGCAAGATAATGTCAAGTAGGCACAGACGATGCGACCTTTGAGTCTGATTCGAGGTTGAAAAAAAGTCGGCAAGTGCGAGTTGGACTCGCGCACCGAGGGTTCCGTATCATCAGCATCACTCAATATATTTGTAGGTATTATGTATGTACAAAAACAATTGTTTTGGAAAATCCCGAACCGCCTAAATAAACACTACAGCAATGGTTTTTGACTGTGCGGCATTCGTGAAGTTGAAATATACAAAAATATATTTCTTATATGACATAACGACTTAACCTTTTCGGATTTTATCTTTAATTGTGAGACCTTGCTTCTTGCAAAATTTCATTACTCTAGCTAGGTCAACGTTAAGTACCCTATAGGTTTTGATTTCATTTGAGTGAGTTTGCAATTATTAAAATTTCCCATAAATAGCCGTATCTTTTGATTATATTGATTTAGAAGTTTTCATTTTCTATAGCTCGAAGGGATCGCAGACGTTAGTATTTCATATTAATTTCAATTTGATAGCTTGACTCGTTACTGAGAAAAAGGGTCTTGACACACAAGTTAACAAGTTTAAAATTTTAGGATTTTTTCCTTTACGTGTGCTATGAGACCTTGCTTCTTATCAAATTTTATGATTCTAGGTTGACTTGATTGGAGTGAGTTTGCGAGTATGAAATCTGACATAGATGGCCGTATCTTTTGATTGCGTTGGTTTAGAAGCTTTAATATTCTACACCTTAAAGAGATCGTAGAGTATTTCATATTAATTTCAATTTGTTATCTTTATCTGTTCCTGAGAAAAAGAGACCTTGACATACAAAACAAACATTTTTTTTTATGTCAATAACTAAAATTTTACAATTTTCGGATTTTTTCCTTTACTTGAGCTATAAGATCTTGCTTCTTACCAAATTTTATGATTCTATGTTAACAGGAAATACCCTATAGGTTTTGATTTGTTTTGAGTGAGTTTGCGAGTATGAAGTATGACATAGATGGCCGTATCTTTTGATTGCGTTGATTCAGAAGCTTGAATATTCTACACCTTAAAGAGATCGTAGATCTTAGTATTTCATATTAATTTCATGTTGTTATCTTGATCCGTTCCTGAGAAAAAGGGACCTTGACATACAAAACAAACAAAATTTTTTTTTAATGTCCCATAACTATAAATTTACAATTTTCGATTTTTTACTTTACTTGTGCTATGAGACCTTGCTTCTTACCAAATTTCATTATTCTTGGTTAAAGGGAAGTACTCTATAGGTTTTGATTTGGTTGGCCGGTAGCAAAATATGTGACTTAAATGGCCGTATCTAGTGATTGCGTTGACTTAGAAGCTTAAATTTTAATTTACTTTTAATTTTACACCTCCGAGGAAACGTAGACTTCAGTATTTGATATTAATTTCAACTTGATAACTCTACCCGTTCCTGAGAAAAAGGGTCTTGACGGACAGACACCCAGCCAGACGGACAACAAAGTGATCCTATAAGGGTTCCGTTTTTTCCTCTTTTGAGGTACGGAACCCTAAAAAGTGATCCTATAAGGGTTCCGTTTTTTCCTCTTTTGAGGTACGGAACCCTAAAAATAAGATAAATCTTCCTCGCGTGTTTGTGTTTTTCCGGCAAGTTTAGCGTAGACGGCACGACCGAAGGGAAGCGCTGACGTGCAGTGTGCACCTAGTTTCGTCAGGAACAAGATTCAATGTTCTGACATCACGAGTGTAGCAAGCAGCCGATTTAGCCAAACGTGTTGGGTTACATACAGGCAGTGTCGGATCTACAAATTTTCGGCCCCCCAGCAAGAAAAAATAAAAGGCCCCCTTGAGTTAAAATATTTCTTTATTATGATCAATATTAATTTGTAATTTAAAACAAATCCTATACTTAGTAAGAATTTCTGCTTCCTTGTTTTCATTTCTGCAAAATTACATATAAGTTTTTGTGAATTTAAGGCTGATACTTCCAGATGATTGATAGCCAACATTCCTAGATCGTAGACCCTGTCCTGTCCCATAGAAGTCCTGAAGTAAGATTTGATCCTCTTCAAAGCCGAGAATGATCTTTCACCTGATGCGACAGAAACAGGTAAGGTTAAGAACAATGTTGCAGTTACAACTTCTGGGTAGCTAGATGCAATGGTATTGAAGTCAACATGGAGGAGCCTTGCCAGTTCGAAAGTTGGGTCGATTTTTTTTATTTCTGTTTTAAGCCCATTTCGTAGCGACAACAGTTCCATCGGTAAGGATATTCCAATATCCTTCTTGTACTTATTTTGAAGGACTTGAGCTTTGGCCAAAATTTCTTCCTCCGACAGCTGTATAAGAAATTTAGGAAAAAGTACAGAAAACAAATCCACAAAAACACAGTACAGAAAACAAATTTACAAGGCTGAAAAACGATTATCTATTTGGTTTTGGATTATATCCAAAAGTGAATTGAAAACATTCACTCTGAAGCACTTCTCGCGGTCGGAAAACCGATGATCGGCGGCGGCCAGTTCGTCAAAGTGTTGCTTTACTTTGGGTTTCCCTTTCGCAATACGGTTTTTTGAAGTGAAAACTTCTTTAGCGGCGCTTGGCACTTTTTTAGGTGGGTAAAAAATGTTAAACTCGCGTCAGATCTCGAAAAGCGACAGATTTATTTTTATTATTTAAAATGTACCTAACCTTAAGTCATTGCACTAGGGGTTAAGTTACGAGTGGCTCGGGATAAATTCTGTTCGTCTCTCAGTGAGAGTAAAGCCGAAAGCGAATCAAGGGAATCCGATATTCGTTTGGTCGTTTATGTGATTTCGTGGCTCAATGATAAGAGTGTAGGATTTGTATTTTTTGACCATGGGTTGGAATCCCTCAAATTTGTTTTTTTTTCTTTTGTTTTCTTTTGGTGTTAAAATGTTTTTAGCGTGTTTAGTTTTTTTTATAACCACCTAACAATTATTTTCGGAAATACAAAAAGTTTTCACTTCTGCCGGCACTCCCGGAGTGCAACTGGGGCTTTTTTTATGCAATCTCACACGGTTGGCTACATCACCTACAACATCCGTGATGTCAGCCCACAACACCGAGTGAACTTGGTGCCACGTTAGTGCTTCCCTTCGGACGTGCCGGCTACACTCAACTGGACGGAAAACACAAACTATTTACATAGCCGTTTCGACCGACCTTTCATTCAGTGCGGTGGTACCAACCCGGGCGGGCTAAACCCTACCACCACCACTCCAAGAAATCACCAATCAGTGGTGCAAGATGTACATAAGTATGTAGAAAGTCGTGCTCGCGACCTAATTTTGTCAACCTCGGTAGCTTGGTGGTCCTACGGATCTACATCCGATCGTGAAGTTGAGCATACTCGGGCGCGGTCAGAATTTGGATGGATGCCCGTTCGACAGATTGGGCTGGTAGTGGTTTGGATTCTACGTAGAACGGTATATCTCCTTTCCCTTATTTCACTATAGGTGGCAAGGGAGTGAAAACCGAATTGATGCCATCGAACTAAATGAACGGCCGGTCGCTGTTGTCCTGCGTCCTGTTCAGTATAGTCGGCACGACCAAAGAGAAGCACTCACATACCTCTAGTTCACCAAGGTGTGGTGGGCTGGCATCACCTGTGTAGTGCGATAGCCAACCATGTGTTCCATAAAAAAAATGGGTGCTCCTACTTATGTATGAGCTCGCGTTAGAAGCTATACTTCTTTAGTGGGGAGGGGGAGAGAGGGGTTTCTGCCCCTCCCCCTTCCCCCTCAACCACACAAAGGCAGCACGATACGTACCCTACATACATACAAATAATTTTAATGCGGTGACGGTGACGTGACGTTTTTTTGGGAGTTTACTCTTTATTTTCATAAATTTCAATTTTTTCGTAAAGTGCACATAGAAGTAAAACTTAGAATGCACTAAACAAACTTAGAATGATATAGAAAGCGGTGCAAGCCAGTCAGTATGATACTCGTTCCTCTCGCAAAACAAAGGTAGGCCTCTTTACCAGCTGTTTAGACGGCATGTTCAGTTCATTTAGGCCTTTACCGCTATTACACATTATGTTAGTGTTTTCGGTTTCGCGGTGCACTAAAGACACACTTTGGTCGATGTTTCGTCTCCCGCTCTGGTAGTCGTAATTTCGCGAGTCCTAAAGATGTCTCGAGCGGGAAACGAAACGTCGGCCAGCAAAGTCGTCTTTAGCATAACCGAAAACATTGACATGGCATTTAGGTAGGTACTATTTCTTCACAATATTCTCAGAATGTCGTGCAATTATCTCGTCGGTCTTTCCAAGAGTTATTCTGAATTCAATATTCCGTTGATAAAAATGTCTTGCGCAAAACCGCACGCATATGTCCGACTTACAACTTGGACCGAAAAGACCAACAAAATCCGGGATGACAAAATCTACATCACCCGAACGAAGTTACGTCTCGTCCGCTTTGGACGGGTTTCCTATGAAATTCGGACACGTAACAGATTCACAAGACTCGCACCCAATAAACCTTGTATGCTCTTTCTTTGAGCGATGATTTCCAATTCATTTGTATACATCCACTTTTGGGTTCCCCGATGTTGATAATGGGATCGATGGGTTGAAAAAGGCACAAGCAAGCAGGTGATTGTGATAGATGAGTTTTGTGTCATATAAAATGCAAAATAAATACAGATACAAATAGAGTCCGCGCGACGATAGAAATACGAACAGATCGGACAAACCATAGTTGACAAACCATAGTTGACAAACCATAGGACAAACCGTAGGAAACGTTCTTCCATTTTGAAATAATGTCCCTAAAATGGGGAGGCACCAAGCCAGCTGAAATTTTCTTTAGACTTTTCTTCAGCTATCCTGGGGATGCAGAGGGTAAAAGTTAGTTTTACTTTATTATTATTGTAATTATTTACCAGAGTCTTTATAGCACAACAACGATTACTCTGCTTACCCTAATTGCCGGGATACAGCGTGTGTTATGTTGTTGTTGTTGTAATTATTTGAAACTGTTTTAATTAAATTAATTTAATTCATTAACTTACAGTATATTTTGTATTTTAATTAAATAAACAGTTAAGAATCCTTCATTTCACACAGTTCTAAGCGCAGCAACTAAAAAAAGCAAATTCAATTTTTTCCCGTTATCTAAATTCCGATATCGGTCTGTTTGATTCTCTGGAAGCCTGGCATCCCGAATCCCGAATGTGTTGTGAACCGTGGAAAAAGTGGCGTCTGTATCGCGTCGTGATCTCGCGCTTCGCGTACGCAACAATGGCGTTCTCAGTATCGCCCACCCACCACCAATATTTGTGGGAGTAGAAAAGTAAAAGCAACGCACGCGGCGATGCCGCGCCGTTAGTCACCTCTCGACCACCGCGCCGCGGTCGCAACGAAAGTGAATCCAACTATAGTACACGAAGAAATAAAAAAAAAGTCAGAATTAAGTAAACGCTTTCCCGCGCGTTTGAGACCACCGCTCTCAATTTAAAAGTTGAAAATGTCGCAGCATTAAAATATTTAATTAAAAATATCTTATTACAATTATATTATAATAAAATCCTGGAATGCTTTCATAAGCCACAATCATTCCAATTTGATAATGTCGCAGAGTTGATAATTATTCAAATAGAAACAAATAGTTATTAGCCCCGAATACCTTACGTCATGTTGCGTGCACAGACGTCGAATTTATGAATATAAATGAGTTTCAGCTGGACATAATAGCGCAGTGCAGTAACGGTTCGGCGAAGAATCAGTGAAAGTGCGGGGCGTTGGATGCTAAGCAGTTTTACATAATAGGTATTGTGTAGTCCCGTGTTCGAATTGGATTTTGAAAATCGAATTAGGATGGACCGTTGTGAGCGGTACCGCCATCTGACGGCTTGGCATGTCTTATTCGGTAAGTTTGATTAGAACATTCTTTATTTGAAGATTCCGTGAATGAACGCTAATACATATTCAAACAGAAATTATAATGTTTCAATATGTATTAGCAAGCATGTAAAGCCGAACATTTGGAACATTGTTGGAAGGTATGTTCAAAGTGTCTCGCGCCAGTCTCTTTAGGAGCAGTAATCCCTTCGAAATTCGAAGGCTCTACATTCGAAGTTCGAATGTAGAGCTCGTGTCGGTGAAAGGATTTAGGTCGAGGATTTAGAAATACCCTCATTCTTTTTAGGTTAATCCGACCCGGATTACGCAGTGAATTTCGCAAAGAAACGCGTCTATGTGTGGGATTGATAGACAATTTTGTCTTTGAAACCATCTCGACTTCCTACGTCAATAGCACGTCTGGAAAATTGTGGAGTGAATTTAGAAGTTCTGTCAAACCGACGAGCCTTCAAGAACTAAGCACTCAGGTGCGAGATATTGAATATTTGATTTTCATTTCATCCGAGTCTTTGAGAACGTTCACCCGTAATTTTTCCCGACTACAATGAAACCAATAAGATATATATGATCTATGACTTTTTTCTTTGTGCATGTACATCGACCAAGCAGTGATCGTGCGTACGTATATGCATAATATGTGTGTTTGCTTGCAACCATTTCATTCCTAAGCAACAAAGTTTTATTCATACGGTCTTACTTTCAATTATTAATTTTTATTTTATGTTCTTTTTTTCTATGCCTTTTAAGCTTTTTAGCAGTTCAAACATAAGAGCAATAAATTATTCTTGTGAACATTTTATTATTGTTTTACTCTGAGTTGTTTTATTTATCCTAGTTTTTTTTTATTATTTCCGAGTAGGTAGCGTTGAACTTGTTTCGATTAATTGGTATAATCATGTCGTTGTTTTTGGAAATCAAATAAGATGACGTGTTAATGTTGTGTATTGCATATTATAATAAAAGGGGTTTTCTGTTAAGAGTGGCATAATAAATAAAATAAAAATACGCCGGACCTTAAGAAATCTGTTTCCGTACATATTATAAAATGTAAAGATATGAGTAAACCGAAAGCGGCTGAGTACATTTACGTGAGCGTATAATAACGTTTCATCTGTTTAAAGAAAGAAAGAAAGAAAGAAATATTATTATAATAAGAAGAGGAGAGGTGATTTTGGCTCTGTCGACTGCACCATTGGTCTCTCGGCACAGCCACCCATGCTGGTTTACATAAAAAAAAATATGTTTTCCCCTACAGCATTTACATTATTTTTACATATTAAGACACATGTTTCGCAATGGGGTAGGCAGATGCAACGGATCTCCACGTGCCGCGGTTCTAACACACATCTGACGTCTCTACCGCACTACTCGTATTAATGTTTAACATGAGCTGGTCGTTTCATGAGAGGTGTTATCACATTATTATTTCCGTTCATGTGGACTGGAGCGTTCGGAAAGCAGCACCCGCGTACACGAGCCCAGCCAGCTGGTAACTCAATGTAAGTAACCTTATTTCGATCGATCCGCCATTTGCGAGGCTGCGTTACTCGCATCGAAGCCTGAAAGATAAGGGTACTATACTCTAGGTATTGCCATAGGTAACCTTTACGTACTATCATGGACTCTGCTCGGAGCAACTTGCATACCTTATTCCTTGCCATTCAACCTATCTCCTCAGCACTCGTCGCAGAGAAACTGAACATCCTTTTGTTTTTGACTGTCATAGGGCTTTTGAGGACTCATCGATTCTCAAAATCGTTCCTCTATCGCAGCGCTAGGGTGTTGAATTATCTACCGGCGAGTGTCTTTCCCGATATTTCAAAATCGGCTGGTATGGTGTCTCGTTAGGCGTGGTTTCGCGAGGTGCATTTTGCTGTTTCGGCTACCTCTGGACTTTCGGGACTTTCGTTTAAAATAAACCTGCCCTCACTCGATTGACTAGAACATCACCTATATTCATGACGTCAACGCATGCCGTGTCAGTGCATATTGGACGGGAAACGCAAACAATTTTCAACCGAACTTGCGGTGGTACCAATTTGGGCGGGCTTTATCCTACCACGGAGTAAGTAAAGGAATACACTACGGTATAATATAATCAACATATAAAACGAACTAGAGAGCAACTGGTGTTCTGAAAAAATATTATCAGACTGTCGATCAGTAGGTAGGTACCTACATAAGTCTACAGCCATCGCATCCGATAACAAATGGCTTTTGACGAGAATTTGCGGGTGCGAGGCCGTGAGGACGCGCGGAGAGATGTAGGAGGGGTGGGGGATGGCTCACGGTACGTGGAGCGTCGAACCTTGTACAATTTTCGTGGTTAGGTTAGGATACTCCCATCTGATTTTACCAGAAATTGTAGGAGTATTACACTTTTTGCGGTGTTCGAGGCAGACTTATTGAAAAATGAAATCTCTCACACCCAGCACAGGGCATTGTTAGTGTAGAGGTGTCCTCATCACGGCATTTTCCCACATCGGAGTAATTGTGCACGTGGAAATTCAAGATAACGCACCGTGTTTGTGGTACTGAATTCTCTGCAGTTCAGACTTAATGCGTTTTGCAAATGTGTCCAAGTACACCGTCAAATGTTTACCCTATCCTAAAACGTGGCGTAAAATACATAAACAAAAGTCTGCGATCGAAGCCTGCGATCAAAACAAGAACAGCGTTAGACCACGATGTTAGACACATAATAATATGTAAACAGTTCGAATTTTCGATTTCAAAAACATTAGTAATGGTTGCCATGGCTGCGGTTTGACAGGATTCGGGGAGGGATTGGAAAAACCAAAGACATTAAACCCACCCTTTGGGAAAAACATAAATACACATCTCACGCATGAAATATGGAAGTGTTTTCATTTTATAAATAAAGCCAACTAAAAGGTGGTGTGAATGAAACTGCGTCTGAATCGAATTTCAAGAAGTGTACCGCCAATATTACTTACCTGACAGATTCAGTTTTAATATATGTAAAACTTCATCTATTCAGCGCAGATTGATAGATTTTTGAAAACACGATCTGATTAACTTCACTCGAAAGAAAAAAATCATGAACATGCCTCTTAATTTAGTTGAAAAAACGTATTTAAGGCAACGTGCGTGACCAAATCAAGGCTTTGGAAAAATTCTATTTTATTTGTTGAATATGTATCTAAATCCGTACCTTTTTCTTTTTTGTTTCGATCCGTAGTTTTGGAATAAAAAAATAAAAACCAAATTTTTTATTGTGTTACATCCTACTCCAACCATCAAAAGCGGCGCCTTGAAAGAGGAGTACGCGGGTGAATACGGGTTGACAGGATTCTGTATCGTAAGACGTACGACATTACAACCTATGGACGAGCCCTCACCATACATTTCCCTCTGTAGAAATGGTCTTTCTGTCACAGATGCACACTTAGCTAAAAAAAATTACACACACGTCAAATATGTAAGGCATGCAGAAGCAAACGCCGTGAACACAAAAGGGATAGTGCGATAGGAGCTTTTTTTTATGGAAACTGACACGGTTGGCTTCATCACCTACAACATCCGTGATGTCAGCACATAACACCGGGTGAACTAGGTGCCACGTCAGTTTTTCCCTTCAGTCGTGCCATAGCCGTTTCGACCGACCTTCATTCAGTGCGGTGGTATCAACCCGGGCGGGTTAAACCCTACCACCTAGTAATATAAGGGAGTCATATCCCTTAGTCGCCTTTTACGACATACACGTGGAGAGATGCGGTGGGGCTGTTCTATTAAAGTACCGGCCCCACACGGTAGCTCTTCTACATATTGCTAATATATAAACAGCGCAAGATAATCGCCGGCAGACTGACCGCCCGCGAAACAAGGGGAGCGATATTCTCTCCGATTGCGTGTCCCAAGTCATTGCGTTGTATGGCGCTTCCTGGTACTTTTCATTTCGCTGCTACCGTACGTGTTAGAACTCCGACCTATATTCTGGGTGCCCTTAACCGCCAACTACATTACCTCCCACGCTGGCCAATCTAGCCTTTGAGGGAATGCTGGCCGGCCAAAGGGAGACCCCCTTTGAGAGGAATCACCCTTAAAAGCACTGCGGTAGAGAGGTTCCCGAGTGCTGATTGAAGCTAACCTTTAGATATGTACGTTATTGACGTTTTACATTATGTCATACGTAAATGCGAGTTCTATTTTAATATATTATTATCCTTTATTTCACATAAAAAAAAATTATATTAATTTTACATATAATTTTATACAAAAGTATTAAAAATACACAAAATTTATACAAAAATAAAAACGGTAATACCGCATGCGGTGGGAGACAAGCCTCCAAGCGCGCCGGCGGGAGACAAGCCTCCAAGCGCGCCGGCGGGTGCAGGCCGTAGCTACGGAGCTCTCTATCTCTGCTATAGCGGTATAAAATCCAATGTCTACCATTGCATGCCTAGTTAGTGTAGTTTAAACCCCCCCCCCCCCCCCCCCCCCCTCCTCCTCGCCCTTCTCGTACGCCTATGACATACAGAGACGGTTAAAAATTTAGATACCTATTATTATACCTACTCGCCTGCCCTCTCCCCATAGCTGGGCGCGCTATCGTTAATCCGTTAATCCGTTATTAACGAAGTTAACAATGTGCCTAACTTTTTAACGATAGCGTTAATGTACAAAACTATTAACGGACTTAAGTTCCGTTAATAGTTTTTATTTCGTTAACTTTAAGTCCGTTATCCGTTAATTCTATCTTGTATCTATCTCTACGTACGATAATTATCGTACGAAATTCCAATTCCCCAATTCCCAACCCAACAGAACAGAAGCTTAACGGAAGTTGATCTAGTTATACTCGAGTTAGATAGAGTTACTTCTTACTTACTACTTACTACATATAACTTCAGTGGAGAAAATTTTCAAATCTTAAACTCGAATCATCAAATTATTCCACTTGTTTGTACGTAACATCACATCACTAACACAACATAACCTATTCTATTATATTATAAACATAAATAAAGCTAACCTAGCCAATGTAACCATATTTGTTGTGTTGCGTGTTTAAATGATTAACTAAGTAAATGGCAATACAGTGCCAGATTAATACAATTACTCTTAAAATAAAATAAAAACTCATGAATTATGAAAGTTTAATAATCAATTCGATATATACGATTAACGCTAACGAAGTAACGAACTTTCATTAACTTCCGTTACATTAGCGTTGAACTAACGCTCTGGTGATTAACGAAGTTAAGTTTTTGAGTAACGGAAGTAGGATTAACGAAGTTAAATTTCTAATTAACGGTGCCCACCTTTGCCTCTCCCCATGAATACCTACCTGAGCGTACTGTTACCGTAGCCGCACTCGACGTGTATACCTACGTGAAGATTTCCAACAACACTTAAGACATTGTTGAATAAATAGAAAAAAACATAACATTAAATTGTCCATTAAAGTTAATTAATGAACAATGATGTAAAATGTCACACAACAATTTTTAGTCTTCACAAGAATGGCCTGTGAACATATGCTCCGCAGTATATGATCATGTTTCTTGCGTGTTGTCGACAATGACAAGGCTTAGGTTTAAGCTCAATGCTTTCGTATCCAAGTCAATAATAAAAAAAAATTGGTAAAAAAACTTAAGTTAAACGGTTTTATTAAAAAAAAAACTAGAAAAAAAAACATAAGCTGTACAAAAAACTAGAAAATAATAAGGACACAACGTACGAAATCGCGCAATACTAGCGTGCTGTCTTCTCATGTCGGATGCCAAAGGGCACATTGTGTCGCTGCGTCAGCGGAATAAGTAATAAATTGAGACTTTTAACAGACTAATATAAAAACGTGGGGCGCATGTTATTTATTACGCATATTGTACGCCCCACGTTTTTATATTAGTCTGTTAAAAGTCTCAATTTATTACTTATTCCGCTGACGCAGCGACACAATGTGCCCTTTGGCATCCGACATGAGAAGACAGCACGCTAGTATTGCGCGATTTCGTACGTTGTGTCCTTATTATTTTCTAGTTTTTTGTACAGCTTATGTTTTTTTTTCTAGTTTTTTTTTTAATAAAACCGTTTAACTAAAAGTTTTTTTACCTATTTTTTTATTTACTCGTTTTTAGTTTGATTTTTGGCTCGTATCATTCATTACGCAAACTCCTCATCCTTTCCAACTCTGTCATTGCATCTTTGTTACTCGGTTTCTTACCTGTCAATTTCTCACAATCAAGCTCCTCAATACATAGCCTTCTAAAGACTTTACGCGACTCAATGCAACATACGCTTGACCCTCCTCAAATAGTCTGGAGCCCAAATACACGACAGCATGGTCAACAGGTCTGCCTTGCATTTTATGGACAGTGGAAGCCCATGACAAAATTATCGTTAACATCCGTTTCTCAGCTGTTGCATAATTAAACTTTGCTGGAAACTGTATGGGTTTAGGATGGATAAGGTGTACGCCGTCCCTTTCAAAATCAATTTGAACTGATGGTATGTCTGTTTCATACATTTGCGTTCGACAAGTATGGGACACTCATCCAAACAAACCAAATGAGCCCAAACTCGAGAGGGTTACTAGTAACGGTTGAAGAGTTCCACTGTACACCTCCTGACTCCATCATCAGACCCTCGTCACCAAGTGTATTGGTGTAGTGCATGGGACACTCGTCGAAACAAACCAAATGAGCCCAAACTCGAGGGGGTTACTAGCAACGGTTCCAGAGTTCCACTGCACACCTCCTGACTCCATCAGCAGACCCTCGTCACCAAGTGTATTAATAGAAGTATGGGACACTCGTCCAAACCAACCATATGAGCCCAAACTCGAGGGCGTTACTAGTAACGGTTGAAGAGTTCCACTGTACACCTCCTCACTCCATCATCAGACCCTCGTCACCAAGTGTATTGGTAGAAGTATGGGACACTCGTCCAAACCAACCAAATGAGCCCAAACTCGACGGGGTTACTAGTAACGGTTAAAGAGTTACACTGTCCACCTCCTGACTCCATCATCAGACCCTCGTCACCAAGTGTATTGGTAGAAGTATAGGACACTTGTCCAAACAAACCAAATGAGCCTAAACTCGAGGGGGTTACTAGTAACGGTTGAAGAGTTCCACTGAAGACCTCTTGACTCCATCATCAGACCCTCGTCACCAAGTGTATTGGTAGAAGTATGGGACTCTCGTCCAAACCAACCAAATGAGCCCAAACTCGAGGGGGTTACTACTAACGGTTGAACAGTGTACACTGTACACCTCCTGACTCCATCATCAGACCCTCGTGACCAAGTGTATTGGTAGAAGTATGGGACACTCGTCCAAACCAACCATATGAGCTCAAACTCGAGGGCGTTACTAGTAACGGTTGAAGAGTTCCACTGTACACCTCCTGACTCCATCATCAGACCCTCGTCACCAAGTATATTGATAGAAGTATGGGACACTCGTCCAAACCAACCAAATGAGCCCAAACTCGAGGGGTTACCAGTAACGGTTGAAGAGTTCCACTGTACACCTTCTAACTCCATCATCAGACCCTCGTCACCAAGTGTATTGGTAGAAGTATGGGGCACTCGTCCAAACCAACCATATAAGCCCAAACTCGAAGGGGTTACTAGTAACGGTTGAAGAGTTCCACTGTACACCTCCTGACTCCATCATCAGACCTCGTCACCAAATGTTTTGGTAGAAGTATGGGGCACTCGTCCAAACCAACCATATGAGACCAAACTCGAAAGGGTTACTAGTAACGGTTGAAGAGTTCCACTGTACACCTCCTGACTCCATCATCAGACCCTTGTCACCAAGTGTATTGGTAGAGTATGGGACACTCGTCCAAACCAACCATATGAGCCCAAACTCGAGGGGGTTACTAGTAACGGTTGAAGAGTTCCACTGTACACTTCCTCACTCCATCATCAGACCCTCGTCACCAAATGTATTGGTAGAAGTATAGGACACTCGTCCAAACCAATCAAATGAGCCCAAACTCGAGGGGGTTACTAGTAACGGTTGAAGAGTTCCACTGTCCACCTCCTAACTCCATCATCAGACCCTCGTCACCAAGTATATTGATAGAAGTATGGGACACTCGTCCAAATCAACCAAATGAGCCCAAACTCGAGGGGCTTACTAGTAATGGTTGAAGAGTTCCACTGTACACCTCCTGACTCCATCATCAGACCCTCGTCACCAAGTGTATTGGTAGAAGTATGGGACACTCGTCCAAACCAACCAAATGAGCCCAAACTCGAGGGGTTACCAGTAACGGTTGAAGAGTTCCACTGTACACCTTCTAACTCCATCATCAGACCCTTGTCACCAAGTGTATTGGTAGAAGTATGGGGCACTCGTCCAAACCAACCATATAAGCCTAAACTCGAAGGGGTTACTAGTAACGGTTGAAGAGTTCCACTGTACACCTCCTGACTCCATCATCAGACCTCGTCACCAAATGTTTTGGTAGAAGTATGGGGCACTCGTCCAAACCAACCATATGAGACCAAACTCGAAGGGGTTACTAGTAACGGTTGAAGAGTTCCACTGTACACCTCCTCACTCCATCATCAGACCTCGTCACCAAATGTTTTGGTAGAAGTATGGGACATTCGTCCAAACCAACAAAATGAGCCCAAACTCGAGGGGGTTACTAGTAACGGTTAAAGAGTTCCACTGTACACCTTCTAACTCCATCATCAGACCCTCGTCACCAAGTGTATTGGTAGAAGTATGGGGCACTCGTCCAAACCAACCATATAAGCCCAAACTCGAAGGGGTTACTAGTAACGGTTGAAGAGTTCCACTGTACACCTCCTGACTCCATCATCAGACCTCGTCACCAAATGTTTTGGTAGAAGTATGGGGCACTCGTCCAAACCAACCATATGAGACCAAACTCGAAGGGGTTACTAGTAACGGTTGAAGAGTTCCACTGTACACCTCCTGACTCCATCATCAGACCCTGCGTCACCAAATGTACTGGTAGAAGTATAGGACACTCGTCCAAACCAATCAAATGAGCCCAAACTCGAGGGGGTTACTAGTAACGGTTGAAGAGTTCCACTGTCCACCTCCTAACTCCATCATCAGACCCTCGTCACCAAGTATATTGATAGAAGTATGGGACACTCGTCCAAATCAACCAAATGAGCCCAAACTCGAGGGGCTTACTAGTAATGGTTGAAGAGTTCCACTGTACACCTCCTGACTCCATCATCAGACCCTCGTCACCAAGTGTATGGGTAGAAGTATGGGACACTCGTCCAAACCAACCAAATGAGCCCAAACTCGAGGGGGTTACTAGTAACGGTTGAAGAGTTCCACTGTCCACCTCCTGATTCCATCATCAGACCCTCATCACCAAATGTATTGGTAGAAGTATAGGACACTCGTCCAAACCAACCAAATGAGCCCAAACTCGAGGGGGTTACTAGTAACGGTTGAAGAGTTCCACTGTCCACCTCCTGACTCCATCATCAGACCCTCGTCACCAAATGTATTGGTAGAAGTATAGGACACTCGTCCAAACCAACCAAATGAGCCCAAACTCGAGGGGGTTACTAGTAACGGTTGAAAGAGTTCCACTGTCCACCTCCTGACTCCATCATCAGACCCTCGTTACCAAGTTGAAATTATCATAATATTGTATTGTCACGAGAACTCAATGTGTGTGCAAAGTTTCATAAAAATCGGTTCAGTAGAAGTAGTTGAAAAAATTGTCGCAAGATTTGAAACAAAGATAGAAACAAACAAATATACGGAGTCAAGCTAAATAAAACCGTTTAATTAAAAAAAAAACTGCTGTCAATGTTAATTGACGTTTTATCTGTCAAAAATGACGTCCAATATGAAATATTGTGTAAAATTATAATACTTTTATGGCATGTCACGAAATGGTTATAATTTCTGAATAGAAAACAATAAAAGGCGCGCAAAAAATAGACCACCCTGCACAAATACCATGATGCCATATATTTTGAAGATGTGTGAAGAAAATTTAGTATTTAATTAGTTTTATAAAAAGTCCTGGATATATACCTAAGTCATGGCATAGCTAACAAACTTCAAAGATAAAGCCGCTCAAAACTTGCTCAAAACGGCTATGAAAAAATAGTTCGTTTTTTCGTTTACTTTAGTGCAGTCGGCACGATAAAAAAAATTTCTGATGTGGCACCTAGTTCGCACAGTAACGAAGCGTGATGGGCCGACGTCAAAGCACGTGTGATGTGGTGAAGTATCCCACCATGTTAGATTACGCCTTCTAGGAAAACCGTGAAAACTACTCAGTATGTCGCCGGAACGAGCGCACAGAGTACGAGAAACGGTTTCCGTGTAAGAAAGCGAACATTTAGTAAGAAAGTTCGAATATTTCGTTATTTTAATTGCGCCGTGTGCGACGTGGGAGCGACGACAAACACTGCACTCGTTGAGATGTCACCAGTAGGGTTACGTTGTCAACTTGAGGCAATGATATTATAAGTTAAAAGGAGGTAGATAGGTTATCTGAGCTCCCAAGCGGCACATTAAATACAAGACCACAGTCCTGTCTGAAGTTAGTCGCCCACCAACTACGCACGCGTTCGGACCGCTAACCACGAGCCGCTGACATCGAAAATGCCGTCGTGTGTAATGAGATTCTGCACTTATTCTAATAATTGGAATAAGACTATTCGAGTCGGCGCATCACTTTATAGTTCTTCCTCTCAACTTTTCAAGGACGTCCCATGTGTGAGCACTGAATGTCATATAGAAAATCTATCTTTCCTAAAATATCATTGACTTGAGGTAATAACCTCAAGTTTAAACCAGGGCAGGTTAACCTTACTACTTAACTTTATGTTTACTTTACTGCTTACTGCTTACTAGACCTTCCGTCTAGTAAGGTAAGAAGAGAAGGGACCTACAGCTTTACGTACTCTCTATCTGATCTATCAACATTTCCGTAGCCCAGGGGTTCCCAAAAAATTTATTAGTTCGCGGCTCTCTTAGGGAACCAGAGTATTTTCACGGCGCTCTACTCAAATCGTGCCCATTAAGCGATATTTAAAATTTCTACAATGATGTTAGGTAAGAAATTAACGAAAAAAAAATTTTGGAAGTTCTGTGCCGAAGCGAACTTCGTCGTAAGCTGGGCGAAGTTCAAATTCCGAGTAAGGTCCCAAGCGCTCAGGGACGCCTCGGGCGCCGCAGCGCACACATTGGGAACCCCTGCTTTAGCCAAAGGTTTAGCTGTCAGCCTCGGTAGCTCGGTGGTGCTATTCATAGCGCCAACGAGCCACGACCACCGATCGTGAAATTAGGTACACTCGGGTGTGGCCACAACTTGAATGGCTAATGTCGTATAATAATGTGTAGCCCACACGACCAAAGGGAAGCCACTGGACCTAAGAAGACCATGGTAACTAGTTCATCAAGGTGTTTTGGGCACACATCACGTGTGTAGTGTACCATTAAACAAAACAAAAACGAACGAAAAGGTTTTCCTGATTTCGTCCGAATGTTTCCCTCAAAAATATTTCCAAGATTTCTTGTCCGCATGTTTTTTTAGTTCTGTTTGAGATTGTCTCCCCCGGACCTTGAATCTAAGTACAAAGTGCGGACCGCACCGGTCGGATGTTGTCTGAGTTCGTTGATCTCTATGCTTCGTCTAAGCAAAGAAGAGTGAACCTATGCTCTACTTCTATGTTAAAGTGACTTTGTGAACGCATCGTTTATGCGACAATGTATCTTAGATGAGTTCTAGCCTGTTAATACGACACACCCAGGTTAAAGGATTCGGGAAACACATTCAATGGAAGACAGTTTCACGCCCTAGCGGTGCGACCAACTTAGCATTCGGCGGAGCGGTCTGTGGGTGCGACAAAGAAACGATATTGAGACTGATTCTCAATGTCAATGTCAAATCAATGATCTCAATCAGAATTGTTTTATTTGTCCTAATATTTGTTAACATTTTATGCCGTGTATCACGGTTGTGTCAGCTAACTTAGTCTAGAAAGAGCGCCTATCTACCCTATTATGTGTGCGGATGGAAGATGTTAAATCGCACGATCTTTTATAATATTCCAGTTGATCTTGCATGTTTCCTTACGAACTAATATATTAAGTGAGGGAGGACCGATGGCTTCTTAAAAGCCCAAGTTGTTATGCGTGTGGTGAATTGCGGGGCAGAAGCCATTTACGAAATTTATTCTGAATTTACCCGCCCCTCCCTACGTAGAAATTGAGCAACTGTCGTTGGGGCTCGGGTCACGGCTGGTCTCGGTCGGCGGAGAATTTAGACTTCTCTCGAATCTCGTTTCGTTCCGCCGTCGTCGCCTCACGCTTGAGTCACCACTTTCTTCGTTCAAACGAGCTGGAGTAGTGCACAAATTACGTAGCAGTAGGAGGTACGAGGATAAACACGCCTGAGCGTAGGCACTGCCGTTGATGTCAAGGGTGTTGGTTGGAAACTCCAAGATATAGCATGAGGTTAATTTTATATAATAGTCGTACCTATAGTCGTGTACTCATTTCATGGGTCCTATCAACTATAGTTTTTTTCGGAGATTCAAGATTGTCCTCTGAAAATGTTAGCACCATAAGTTCTAAGAATAGATTGATTTAATCGGTAACGTTCAGAAGGGCCCTCGCGGGCTCCAATTCTCCGGCTCCCCCTCGCAACCATGGGCCACGCGCGGGCCGAGTAAATATTTTTTTATATTTGTACTTCTAAACCAGTAAACCATCACATGTTTCACATCGTTTTATATGTAATTTTATTGCCTACAAGGAGGCAAAAGAGTTCATTGATCTAGTTTCATTATTTTACGAAATATTTGAGTTTATATGAAGGTCGGCGCTGGAGGCTGAATCCGATCCGCGGCGCGCTGAAAACACCTGGAAGTAAGCATTATTATAACTTTTGAAGTAAACAGGTAAATCCACTTTATTGTTAACTAGCTTTTGCCTACGGCTTCGCTTGTATGGAATTCAAAAAGGACAAAGTAAGTCAGGTATTTTCAATGAAACTTTCAAATAATAAAGCCCGTAAAATTTGACCAAAACGCTACGTTATGTGTGCACGTTAGCACTACCTTGTTATATGGTATTGTATAATTCGTGCCGCAACGAATCTGGAGCGAGCGTCTTTTGTCTCTGGTGTCGTCGTCGTTGTGGAGTCAGTTCCGCAGCATTCCTTTTTCAAATTCTAGTGTTTATTGTACGCAGTTTTATTTTTATTCTTTCGGTATACCTACAGTTAAGTCGACAACGAGCTTTTATTTTTGGAATTAGTTGCGATTTGAATGGTTTCGCTGAAGTAAGTTTTTTTTTCTGGATATCTCCAAAAAAATTAGTGCATTGAAAATATGACTAGTGGATAGGCCTGATAAAAGAAGAAGTCAGTACAATAATTACTATGCTATAGCATAGTAATTATTTCTGTTTATAAACAGAAAAAAAAAACAATGCTATAGGAAAAGAAAGATCGTGATCTGAAGCATAGTTTAGTTTAAACATTATTTTTAAACAAAACAGCTTTACTCACGGTTATTCACGAGCTATGTGGCTCGACTTTTTTCGGGCCAAGCGTATGGCCCATCATCATCAGCACTCTGCCTAGTGCGACGGTTGGCAGAGAACTACCTACTAGTTTAAACAGACTACTACCTCCTTTTACTTTCCTTTTACTATGTCTGAAGCGCGGACTTACGATACAAGTGCATTCAAGTTTGTCACAAACCCTCCTCCGCCAGGTCGCCTCTACGCGTAAGTATAGCGCGGCGCGTCTTCCTTACCGTGTGAATATAACATTATTCGAAAATAAATCTAAAATAAATATCGTCGGCTATATAATTTTTGATTGAAACGAAGCTTCCATAAGATCTAGCAGGCCAACGAAAACGCCATCTGGTGTCATAAATACGAAGTGTGTCAACTGTCAAGTTGGCGGTGACAACATTTGAAAGTACTCAGTACCAACAAACACAATTCCTAGCGTTACTTTTTATGCCACTGATTATGCTGCCAAGTGCTGCTCTCTATAGTTTCAGGACTTTCAGGTAGGTCCCTATAGCGTCGTTGCACGCTCGGCCGCCGTCGGCAAGTAAACTGAGAAAAAATGAAACCGTCACCGTGAACTGCATCGAGCCGTGCTGCCGGATAGATAAGCGGCAACTTCTTCATTCGTTTATAGGTCGCGGTAGCATTTGTAGGTTAGAAGTCGTCTTTTTCGTAGAACAAGTGTCGCGCAGGTGGACACGAGACGAGTGGGATTCCTGTGTTCTGAGGGTAGGTTTTTTTCTTTTCCATTTCCATCTTTTTATTGCGTAGAAAGAAGCTACTGTCGGGCGAGCCATGACACCACCCACAGAACAGACAAATACATAGATAGATAGATAAATAGAAATACTTTATTGCTCCAAAACATTTTACAGTAACAACCCATAGTAATTATTACGAAAATAGTATTCTGAGATAAATAAATTTAATAGTAAATGTAGTGCTTAGCGTCCGCCATTTTGTGTTTTAAAAATACACTGAATAGAAATAAAAACAAACCGCATTCATCCACACAAAACTACCTATAAACGGGCTAAACACAGAATTTTGGCCTCATCGTAGTCACTTTTAAAAATGGTACAAAAGTTACGTAAGAACCGGATAGGTAGCTAACGTATCTCCGGATCTACGTTACGTAACACAAGTCACATCACATCGCCGTAATGCAACAGCGATGACCATCAAAACTTGTGGTTGTATAGACAGGCACGTTACGCGCATGAATGATGTGATGATGACCGCATGAAGATGTACTCTCTTGTGTTGGTATAATGAGCGTAGTCGACGAACTGAGCTGAGCTGAGCTCGATCTCTTTAGGGTTTCGTCAGAAGAAATGATGGGATTTATTTTATACTGGCTTTTGCCAGCGGCTTCGCTACGCGTGACTTTTTGTTCACCGTCTTATTTATTGATCTGTTTCGCTTGTGCGTGCACTGCCTGCCTAAATGCATGTATCCGCTCTCGTCTCTCGTCATCGGAGGTAGAGTGTTTTCATTTTACGAAGGCACGAGGGGTATGAGGTAGGAAGTGGTGCGAGACGTCGTGGAGCTCACTAGGGAACGACTCGGTTCGACGGAGCGACGACGCGGAGACGTGTAGAACGTGTGTATCGACCGGGCACCGAGTTCGTTCTCTACTGAGCTCAGCGCGGTCGCCTGTCGCACCACTTCCTACCTCGTAGTCCTTGTGCCTTCGTAAAATGAAAACACTCTAACAATCCGGAAGAATAAGCTCCGTCGGCTACCTATAGATAGATACTTACTGTAGGCGTTACGTTGATCCACGAACATAAATCCTGCGCACGCGCAACCGCGTCGCAGCATCGGCGCGGCGCCGCGGCGTATTTGGAAAATATACCTCTACCCAACGCTCCATAGTGTTGAGCTCGGGTATACATTCAAGAAGTAGCAAAGCAAGTTTGTCACTTGAAAATATACCCGAGCGCAACACTTTTCTCGGGTATACTTTCAAGTAACGAAACTCCGCTTGGCTTCCTTTAATGTATACCCGATCCCAACACGATGATGCTGTTATTAATATTCCGTATGAAGGAAGGAAAGTGGTATGAGTGATGTTTTGGTGGTTTAAAAAAAAATAACTAGGGTTAATATAAATAATAGAAGATATAGAAGATGCGTCGCGTAGCGTAGCGACAGCGACGCATCTTCTATATATTAACCCTAACCTAATGTTGAGGCGGCGCATGTCGTTTTTGTTTGTCAATTAAATGTTCTTTCCTTTTTCCTTCCTCCGAGAGACCGAAGATCGCCGTGCCGTCGCGTTGACGTCGGGTATATATTCTAAAGTGCCTGCGCGCGCTTTCCTGCATTTGAAAGCATACCCGACGCCAGCGCGGTCAGTGACGTCACAAATGTTAGGTAAAGGTACATTTTAAAGGGCTTAATCTTCACTTTCTGTGTTTGAAAATATACCCGATGCTAGCGCGGCCAGTGACGTCACGAGCGTTGGGTAGAGGTATATTTTCCAAATAAGCGGCGCGGCGGCGCCGCGCAGCCGCCGCCGCGTCGTCGCCGCACGTGCAGCGAAAGTGAAAGTGGCTCGCGGCTCGCGGCGCGGAGGAGCGGCGGAGGAGCGGCGGAGGCGTGAGCTGGGCGGGCGCTGCTGCCGCCGCGGCAGCGGGCGTAACGACCCGCGACCGTCATAATATCTACTTATAACTACCCACTGCGCAACCCGTCCAAAGGATCTTCTCTTCTGTCTGTCTGTCTGTCCGTCCGTCCGTCTGTCTGTCCGAGGACTGTATCTCTTGAACCGTAACAGGTAGCCCGTTGAAATTTTCACAAAAAATTTATTATTATGGCCGATATAACAACAAATAATAAAAAAAATAAGAAAAAGTTAAAAATTCACGGGGGTTCCCATAGAAGAAACCAAAAAGTGTATGCGCGCGCGCCATCTACCGAATAGATTATGAAGCATGACATTAACTAATATGAAGCATTTCATAACACGGCATCTAGATGGCGTGAGTAGCGCTAGCCGTGACATGGCGATACGAAACCCTCGGTACGCGAGTTCGACTCGCACTTGGCCGGTTTTTTATTACTAACTAAGTAGTTATTCCAACGCCTTCGCATGACTTTATTATGTATCCGGTTTCCGGTATTTGTAGCTGAGTCAGAGGGGCCAGAGCACATGCTCCGACCGCCCAATCTAACCTCCGAGAAGGTGCCATAGCGGAGACTTCCTTTTGGATTGCTTGCTGGCTATACTGGACTAGAGGAGAACACAGCCGAAGCTATGCGGCCATCTTTCGGCCAGTACGCTTGTACCAACTCAGTCGGCTACAATTTGAGCCTACCGCCTAGTAAGGGGCATGGGCATTAAGACTATCACTGGATGTAGACTCTAACCGCTTAGAGATATTCCAGAGTTCTCGTTAGTGAAAAATAGCGTAACTAATGTAAATCGGTTCAGCCGTTTTCGAGTTCAACCCTTACAGGCAGAAATACAGAAAAGGCAACCTTTTTTTTTTATTTTTTTTTATTTTTTATTTTTTATAGACTACCGGCACAGGTGGCTGTGCCCAAAAGTTCAAAGAACGATTAAGACGCAGCCAATAACCCCACTCCTCGCGAAACCACGCTCAGAGAGGCGCCATGCCAGCTACAAGGCGGACAAAGAGGTCGTTGTCTAATTTATTAACACGCCTTTTGAAGATTCCCAGGTTATAGGTGGTGGGGAACACAGTCGCCGGAAGACCGTTCCATATTTTCGCCGTACGACATAGGAAAGATTTCGAAAAGCGATGCGTTCTCAGAAGTTTTGTGTCAACAACATATGGATGTAACCGTTTTGTAACCTTTCATAAAAAAACCTTATGACGCCGCGTTTCATTACTATATTAGGTGTTTCGTTAGTCATGACATGTTTGCTACCTAAACATTAACCTGTGTGTAACAGTAGGTAACTTGCATTGTACGGGGTCAATGACCGTACTATGTTCAAACGCAGAACAGCTGTTTGTTGTAAGTAAGTAAGTCACAAGGTCACTATGATTGGTTTTTACAGCTACTTATTTGATTTGATTTTGTTGTTAGGAGAAAAAATGCTCCTATAAACATATGTTTTTTCTTAGGTAAAGTGTTTATTTGAGTGTGTATGTAACCCTCCCGAAGTTAATGACATGACTAACGAAACACCTATTCAACGCAGTTACTGCAAGCACTCCACTTCCAGCCGGGAAAACCCATTCGCTGCAATACTCGCGCGTTTTGAATTCCAACTCGCTTGCACCTGATTCTAGGCCCGTGACCCCGTGTTAGATAGCTGGCATTTTTTTGCGGAATGACATAGAGTACGATTAAGAATAATTTATTTCAAAGAGGCATTTGCGCACATATTTTTATGTTTTAGGGTTCCGTACCCTAAACCCTTAAATAAAAAAAAAATTTACCCTTATATGATCTGATCACTCTCGTGTCTGTCTGCCACAGCTTATTTTCTCCGTAACTAATTACTGGACGAAAAAAGTTGAAATTTGGTACTTACATATATAGAGTTTGATGACCCAATCACAGACGTATAGCGTGAATGAAGGAATTTCGATTTTCAGACTAAATGTTGGGGGACAAATTAATTAGAATAGAGAACAGGCAGGCTGGTGGCAAAAGTTTACGTCTATGTCAGGTTATATCACTAGTTAAGACTTGTCAGGTCAGCTCATTACGCCATGTTCCGTTGAAGAAAAACACTGAGGAAACCAGTAGGTACCCTAATCACGAAATTTAACCTACTACGCTACGCTACGCTACGCTACGCTACGCTACGCTACGCCGTGTTCTCCGCATAATTTTGTATGAAGAAACGAAGTTCGCAAATCTATCACTAGAGGCGCTGCTCCGTTTCTCCATACAAAATGATACGCAGAACACGGCGTAGCGTAGCGTAGCGTAGTAGGTTAAATCTCGTGATTAGGGTACTGAACAATAAAAATTTTATGCGCTGTTAAGGTTGACATATGAAATTTCAATGTACAACCCGCCATATACCTCGCAGATAAGTGAGTTAAAATACTATATATTACACTGTTTATTTATTTTATTCGGGAAATAGCCAGCCTAGCCAAAACAATATTACTAAAAAACCACTAGTTAAATATAACGCCTATAAACATATATCCACTAAAAAAAATCTTAAATTATAGTGTACAATAATTCACAGTTCAGCGGTGTGAAACATTTAACAGAAGAAAGTGATAAAGGAACAAAAATTTGAAACCCATTTGCAAGATCAAAATCAATTACATAATCTTTGATAGCAAAAGAACAGAAAAATTACAAAACGAGTAGGTAGTTTAAAAGTGTGTTTGCAATAGTTTACTTAGAACTTCGTCAACCTGTTACTGTGAGCGAGCAACAAGGTTCTAATTTTTACCTGACTAAGGCGAAGCCAAAAGGAGGGTCATGCATGATTTTGGCAGCGTATGTAGGTATGTATACAGGGTGTTCGGCACATGAACCGATAAAAATTTTTTGTAGGTAAGTGGGGTCATTTGCAACGTTTTGACCTATGACAGCTTTTGTCAGATGTCACGTGGTATCGAGATACGATTTTTTTCTTTATTTTTTAAAATTACCAAAATCCCAGCTATAAACCCTTGTAACTTTTTTGTTTATGATTGTATCAGCACGAAATAAAATTTATTGATTTTTACTATGTATCCTTGTTCTAGAAAAAATATTATTTGATAAAGTTAATACCATGAAAAGGTTTTATGACCTCCCAAAGTCCCGAGAACGAGTAAAAATGTGACAGAATCTTAATTTCTTAATTCATTAAAAAAAAACTAACAGCAGTTGAGTGCTTCATTTTCTTTTAAAAAGTTCGCTAGTTTATGTCCGCGCCCTTTCCAATGGTATACCAAATGTCATACAAATCATTCACTATGTGGCCAAAATTAGGCGCAGAGACAGAACAGAACGACAAAATTATGGATAATTTGCAAGAGTGCCCGCGCGCGACCGGTAAATGTTCTAAATTTGAAAATGCTCTTGAAAACGCCCTCAATACGGGAAGCGACCACCGATTAGTGCCCGTGTTGTCGTTTTGTTCTGTCCCTGTGCCTAATTTTGACCACATAGTGAATTATTTGTATGACATGTGGTATACCGTTGGAAAGGGCGTAAACTAGCGAACTTTTTAAAAGAAAATGATGCACTCATTGGTGTTAGTTTTTTTTTAAATGAATTAAGAAATTAAGATTCTGTCACATTTTTACTCGTTCTCGGGACTTTGGGAGGTCATAAAACCTTTTCATGGTATTAACTTCATCAAATAATATTTTTTCTAGAACAAGGGTACATCGTAAAATTCAATAAATTTTATTTCGTGCTGATATAATCATAAAGAAAAAAGTTACAAGGGTTTATAGATGGGATTTTGGTAATTTTCAAAAATAAAGAAATAATATATGTATGTATTTATTTATGTGTCTATGTATGTATGTTGTGTGGTCGTTTGTTCCCTCGCAAAGACTGAACTTTTAATTTAATTTATTTTAGTTTTTTTAAATTGAAAGCGTGACATGTGGCGCCGAGCCACCCATAAGGTGTCTAACAACGCCCATGGACATTCGGGGGTTGCGATGCGAATGCCATGCCGGCCTGACAGGTCTTAGTTTTAACATACATAGACTGCCTATACTGTGTTTGGGTGCCTATTTGTTTGTTTGTTTGTACTCAAAAGAATAGGCCCACTGGCATCTCTTCCCGTGCGTGTCGCAAAAGGAAGGACAGTATGTCGTGCTGAAGGGCGACAGGGTAGCCATCTTTCACCTTAGCGCGATCCTTCCAAAGTCATGCAGCACGTGGGTCTTCGTGCCTTACTTGTTGCTCGATGTCTTGTCCTAATACTTTCCTGAAGGTGGTGGTCGGTGTTGTGCTACAAGAGTGCTTGCAGTGCAACACCGATTACTCTGCCTACCCCGATTGTCGGGATACAGTGACGGTATGTATGTATGTTTTATCACACCTCTACGTCGTGAGGTCAATGCTGGTCATAGACAGTTTTAATATAATAGTTTCATTCATAGTGTCTTTGAAATCAAGTCAAGACAAATCAAATCAAGACAACCACAAACCACAAAATTTCGTAACGTTGCGCTTTCGCAAGCCACATATGGCGGACCTATTTTAACATATTTTAGCACGTGGTAAAACCCTGCGTAGCCCAGCTTGTGAAAGTAGAGGTCATAGAAAATAAGGAAACGTTTGGCATCAATAGTTATTTATGTAACCAACCATAAGTTACAGCACCTGCAAGATTCATTACCTACATCGTGATCCTGATAAAAGAATTGCAGCGCTTCCATTGCTTCCTGTCGGCTACACTGAATTGGACGAAAAACATAAATTATTTTCATTCATTTAGCGTTCAGTCATTTAGCGCACTGGTGCGAATCTGGCTATGTTTAGTTTTGGACCTTTTAGTAAGGCTCGAAATTCAAAATTATTTCAGACGACCCTCGCTCGGTAGGAAATATGCTCGGTAGGAAAGATGCTCGGTAGGAAAGATGCTCGGTAGGAAAGATTCTCGGAAGGAGTTTCCTCGGAACATTTCCCAATCCAAAGTGAAATTGTCTATACAGACTGTCCCAGTTCGGCCGAAATCTTCAAAAAACGTCCGTAGCATTTTTTCCTAGTCAGTCAGTCAGACAGCGTATAAGCGTCCACTGCTGGACATGCGCCTCTCCAATTTTCCTCCAGTCCTCCCGGCCTTCAGCGATACGGTACGGAACCACTGCCGACGTACTTGATGTCGTACTTGTTTTCCTAGTACTTAGTACTTAATCGAGGTTTTATGCGTTAGGCTTCCAAAACCATGCCAAACATCGGAAACTGACCTTGTAATGATGACTATCTCGAAAAATACGAGTGCTAGAAAAAAACCATTAACTGAGCTTTTGTTGAAACGTATTAACGATGAATCCCATGGTGGTAAGCAAATTCGTTCGAACCTTGGACACCCTGTATAATTTTTCTATGTAAACCAAGTGGCTGTGCCGATGGACCAGTGGTACAGTCGACAGAGCCAAGAACACCTCTCCTCGCAAAATCACGCTCAAAGTTAATGTAAAGTTTTTATTTTACTACTCGTGCTTATGATAAAAGTGTGATTATCAAACTAGAAAACAGTTTTTATTTCATTCTTTTTAGTAATATAATATTACATAAAAAAGAATAATCGAAATCGGTTGAAGTGGTACAGAATTATTCGCCATGTGTCAAACTGCAAATTGCTGAAAAAGTCCACATCACAAAAGTTTTGCTGAAGGTAACCACACACCATAGTAATTATCAAACTGCAAATTGCTGAAAACGTCCACAACAAAAGTTTTGCTGAAGGTACACACCGTAGTATTTTGTTGATTTTTAAAAAACCGCTGAATCAATTTCAATAAAATTTAAATGGGACCACTTCTGAAGTATGACCTACCAAAAAAAAAGATAATTTTCAAAATCGGCCCACAATTGACGGAGTAATCGCGTAACAAACATAAAAAAACATACAGTCGAATTGAGAACCTCCTCCTTTTGGGAAGTAGGTTGAAAATGAGAAAATTTTGTACCAACCGACTAATATCGAATCCACTGCCCTTCGCAAGCGAGACAAACCCTTTGATGTTTGACAGTGAGTAGCTCTTCTTAAGAAATAAAGTACTTACTAGGTTTTGCCTGCTATGGCTACAAACAACAAACATTTTGCTAATTCGCTAAGTCGGCTCACAAAATGGTATATACAGAATCACTATATTGAATTATATATGTATTGAATTACACACACACATACACACATACAGACGACGGAATGTGTGTAGATATAATTGTAGGCGTATAAGTCTTAAATTCCAATCTGATTTCCTTCTCAGATCAAACAATAGCACCCCGCCCGACACACTCGCAATACTGAACATATTAGCGACACACAAAGGTCACACACTGCCCCAAAATCAATAGCACTTTCCCCAGTGAAAGTGTATCAGTAAAGGTCTCTAGTTAGACTGTCGCGCTGTTATAAAAAGAGAAATTCAAACAATGACAGCATTAAGATATTATCGGATAGTTTATAAAAGCCAACTTGAGATCGATGGCTACTTGTTCCCCGAATATGTCTTGGTAGTTGGTGTCTATAATTTTATGCATTTGGTGCGTGCGGAGATAAGTTCAGAGGAGGCATGTTAATTAAAAGGTTTGTTTGTAATCCCATAGGTCAGCCATACTAAAAGTGTGCTCCGCGGAGCCCTAGGGCTCCGCGGAGCCTCTGTGGGGGCTCCGCGAGAATACGAGGGAAAAAGAATCAAAAATACACCTCTCCTCTCTGGCTCGATTCAGCTCGGCTGCGCAGACGAACTCAACTCAACTCTCTTCTATCAAACCTGATATCAACTAATTGATGAAAAATAAGAAACAGTTTCATACCTCCCATTACATATTAAATTATTGTTTTTCTTTTTTATTATAATATTATGTAAGTAACTGTTACATATATCATGATTATTAAAAGAATGCACAAAAATGATTTTTTGTTTATTTTAGGGCTCCGTCAAATATTTCACTTTCCAAAAGGGTTCCGTCACAAAAAAAGTTTGAGAACCGCTGCCATAGGTAATACTACTCTTGGATGATGACCGTTAGAGTAACCGTGTCCTACACTGGCGGCCGTGGACAGGAAAACGAAGTGTGGAAGACCACCCGGCGCCGGGTGGGACTACGATATAAAGTACGTCGGCCGAAAGCCAGTGGTTCCGTACCGCTGAGGGCCGGAAGGCCTGGAGGAAAACTGGAGAGGCTATGTCCAGCAGTGGACGCATACACCCTGACTGACTATGCTTGGACAAGTGAATATTATCTACACACTCCATTAGCACGGCGAGATAGAATACGATTATAAATAAGATATCAGTACGTCACACAGGTGTATGTAAATTTACGTACACACCTTCACACCAGCTGCCGAGTTGAACTTAGTGGTGTTAGTTAGCGTAGTGAGTGACACCACGACAGAGTAATTTAAGAAGTAGAGTAGTAGGTACAATCACACAAAATTTTAGCAATGCGATCAAATCAAATCTTAAGCATGCAAACTGGTTATGTCGATGCTGAATTAGAAGCGACATACACACATTCAGATTTTGTATTTTATACTACGTAGCGTAGAGAAGAAATGGATATATATATTGCTAGTCCATCTCTAAATTAGTAATAAAATATTTTTTTGTTATTAGCAATATTTGGTGTTCTATAATTTAATATAGGTAGGTAACCTACCTTTTATAATATATTTTACAATACACACACTTCTTAAATTAGTTCACTGACCGTGCGCGAAACAAGGTTATTTTTCTGGTTTTTATTTTTCCATAAAAAAAAGAAGGCAACAGTTAAGTGATCACTAGTGACAGTATCATCGTTATCATCACTAATGTGGCGTAACATATAACGCCCGTGTACTTGATGAATGCGAAGCGCGTCAGTTCTGCTAATGTGTACCTATATCTATGCTATTTAGGAAAGCCAAGTAAACGTCAAGCAAATTATCGAAACTATCGATACTGGATCAGTGCTCAACAAATAAGCTATCGCTCACAAAAATATGCGCTTTAATAATAAATGACGTCATGTCATACCCTCCGGAAAATTGGTCTGAAAATTTGTCGAGACGCGGTCGCCACTCACCAAGAAGCGAGCTAGCGACCAAACTACTGATCCGTTTGAGATAAATTTTACTGTATTTCATAGACAAAGAAGTATTGCCGATATTTTGAGTTAAAAAAAAATAATTTGCAATATAAACACACCTGTAGCGACGATTGGAAAACAAAATGCGGAGACCAAAAACATTGAAGAGCAAAATAAAAAGGCATACTTAATCCCATTTGCGGCTGACCAAACCCATTATAGGGTACGGAGAGGGATCTCCTCTACCGTCAAAAAAAGAAAGGAGCCCAAGAAAGTCAAATCAGCTCGAATCAGCTTGACCAAGATGTCAGCACCGACTACGAAATTTTCACAGCATCACAGCCCTCTACGTCATCGTCGTCGGCCCAGGCGCTTTCGATCGACTTGAATGTGGTGCCAATGGACGTGGTCGATCACGAGGAGACAGAAAAACACAGTTGACAAGTGCCAACACCGGCAGTAGGGGCAATATGGGCCCCATTCATGTCGACAAGTTCGCGGCTCGTCTAATTATTCGAATTCACAAAAGAACAAGCGGTAGGCGGTAGTAGCCCGTCTTCTTCCCACCCCGATTTTTGTCATTGTTTTTCGTCTTCGATACAGCCAGTAGGTATGAATGGTTCGCAATATAATCCTAATTTCTTCGTTCCTAATTCCTAATTTAATTTCGCAATATATATTGCCAATTTCTCGTATTACAATAAATCCAATAATAAACGGAAAAGTCTCTTTCAACAATTTCTCGCGTCGATAGGTAACAGGCGGGAACATAGACATAAATACTTAGAAGGGCACAAACAAACCTATCGAAGAGGTGTAAGAAAAGTGCAGAAAGAAGAAAGTGCAAATATGTTTTTTTGTATGATTTTTTCTTAGAGCATATGTATCGCTATGCAGTGAACATTTTAAGAAAGTTACAATTAATGCCAAGCAATAGTTTTGAAAAGATAAATTGTTAAAATCTGACAATAAAATAAAATATAAAATATAAAAAGTCTCCTAAAATTTATACCAATATTGAATTAAAAATAGGAGACGACATTACCAATGATAGATAGCTCACGTTTTGCAAATTACTTTAATAAATATTTTTCTTGACAACTTAATACTTCAAGTATCTTAATATATTTTATACATATTTATTTAAATGTTTTGACAATATTATTTTAGTATGTTTAATGTACTAAAATAATTAAGTTGATAAACATTACGTATCAAAGTTTGACAAGGGCTATTCACACCTGATACACTTATTGAATAAGTCTTTATAGTCAGAACTCTCAGTAAAATAGATTAATCTTGCTCTGAAGCTGTGTTTTCGATAGACTATAGGCGATGTTATTATGTGGATAGCCGCAAAAATACTTGTAAAAATATGTATGAAAAAAAATATCCTGCGAAGTTTCTTGCCGGTTCTTCTTCGTGGGTGTAATCGAACCGGATAGAACATATTGTGACAAGTTCAGGTGCAGTCTCACTGCCATAAGAATGCTTAATAAACAATATACAAATAAACAACAAACAATAATACGAGTATCATCAGGAAATATATACGCTAACAATGCTGAAGTGAAGTTTTACTACCATATGAATGATCAATAAACAATAAACAACAACAATAAGTAATATGAATCTATATCTCTGTCACTTTTGGGTGTACCTAAATACGTTCGTATGCTGCATTTTTTTTTATAAAGAACCGGCAGGGATAACTTTGCCTAATAGTCTGTCGAAAGATCAGATTTACACAATAGCACCATTCCTCGCGAATCTAGGTTTTTTTAAAATATTTTTGTTTTTTTTTTTAAACCAGCATCATCCAACCGACAGAGCCAAATTCATCTCTTCTCGCGAAACCTCGGTCAGTGAGGTGCCATCCCACTATGTATAATAATAAGGCAGACAAAGAGGTCGTAATTTAATTTATTGACACTCTAATGAAGTACATGCCGACCAAATGTGAGTAACAAGGTAAACTGTATGCAATGTATGGTAATACCGCTTCTGGGTACTTAGTTCGATGGTCGAGAATATGAAAACACGGGGTGAATGAACTCTGAAATCACTCGAGGCGTTTGAAGGGCGGGTGAATGAGCTAGAAAATAAAGTTTCAGGATTTTAAATACTCAATTGTACGTTTTCTGTTTATGACGGTGGTGTTATTAGTTGAATTTGAATGATTTTATTGAATTCTATAGTTCATGACTCTTTGTAACTGCGTCAAAGGTGTGATTAGGTAGGCATTTAAATGAGTATTGTCCAAAGATCCGCTCGCGTATATGCCGCACTATCGCATTCTATTTTTTATTCGAAAATCAATGAATCGATAGGTACTAGGCACCTAATTTACTTGACGAAAAAGACATTGGGATTTCCTTTGCCGGAGTGACGAAGCATTTTTGGATATAAATTCTTCGAATTCCGAGATTTGTACGTCCCACCGCAACCAATACCAAGTATACCACCACCTGGACTTCGTAGATTATTTTACAAAGTTAATTGTTTTTTTTACGTCGTTGTTTACGTCGAAGCGAATTTTCCGACGCTACGAGACGTCCATTACGAGTTGTTTTCGTCGGTTCGATGATCGCTCGAAAACTCTTTTTTTTATGGAACCTGAGAATGTAACACCTTAGTGAACAAAATGCCACGTTAGCAGGCGCGTAGACAGGGGGGGGGGGGGGGGGGGGGACATGGGTGTCGTATCCCCCCCTGGTACAGTTCACCCCCCCCCCCCCCCTAATACAAATCCTGGCTACGCGCCTGCACGTTAGTGCTCCCCTTCCGGCTACGCTGAACATGGCAGGGAGTCAGCAGCGAAAGGTGAACTCACGCGAGACAGAAGCGTGAGAGCGCGAGAGCGAGCGTTGAATGCAGCGAAAGAGAATGAGGGAGAAACGAACTTCACGCGAGATAAGCTCGCGAGAATATTTATGACAATACTTAATGAATCCCAGCGCTGGACGGAAAATATGAACTATTTTAAAAATATATTCCATTCACTGCGGAGGTATCAATCCTGACGGGGTAAGTCCTAGCGCACCTAGTAAGGTAAGGGAACCTTTTTCCTTCGGCAGATCAGCGAACGAAACAAATCGTAATGGACGACTTGGTGGGGAGCGCGGGTAAATGATTGTCGCTCGCAATTTCCGTTTTCACTGCCAATCTCATTTGAAGTGGCGCTTTGGTTTTGCCCGGTCTGAATTTGCTTATGCGCAGTTCGCAAGCACGGTTTATTTAATAATACAACTTCAGAGGGATATTCAACGAAGTGCTTACTGCATGAAGAACGATAAATCAGTAGCAAAAACTAGTCGTATATAGATTTTATATTTCTAAGAGCTAACTGCGACAAGGTCGCATTATTTCCGCGCCTCGGTGCTCAGGCTCTTGGAAAATTTAATATATGTAGACAATCACAAATAAAAAAAACAATGCACCAATAAACAATAGATACAAACACAAGAATAAAAACAACGAAATAACGACAAACACAACAATAAAAATGAATAATAATATATGTTCCAAATTTAATTAGTGAAAACTCGCTTAAGCCGTTTTAGTGTACTTTACACGTTACAGACCGACAGCCAGACAAACCTTTAGATAAGAAAAAAAAAACACATAAATACACATGGGTACTTAAAGTCAACAAGGACGTATCGCCAACAACAGCTTTCCCCAGTTTCGACACGCTCGATGACCGCGCGTCGTCCTACGCTCTTTCTGCTTTTGTTGGCGCCTTGAGAAACTGTCGGCGTCCGTGCGTCACGCCTTAAGTCCGTAAACATATTGCGAAAACGCACATACCTGGTCGTTTGACATGCAGGATCCGCATGCAAAATAACCGCGTCTGATGCCTACAAGCCTACTAATAACTGCCTACAAGTTGCAGCAGCACGCCTCCAAAAGGCTTTTCGTTAAATTTTGACAACGGCCTTTTTCTCCGCCTGCTTGCATGGAACCTCGCTGAGCGTCGTTTTGGCTGTGTACCGATGATCCGACTGGCCACCGAGCACTGGCTCTTGGGCACGGCCACCCGAGTCAGTTCTATAAACTTATTCACTAACCTATCCAGCCTATATCCACCTGGGTCTAAGGGTGTTTTCAGGGAAGTTCGAATAGGGGATTTTTTTGTTATGTAATCTTCATCACAATGTCAGGTCAATCAATTTCAGCGTGTCTCAGCCGGAAATTATGTAGCTGTAGTAATAGAACTCGTAGATAATTTTTTCTGTATCGAAAAACTTTGATGTAACTATTGATGCACTTTTGAAACTCATAACTATCGCATCCTGTTGAGCTGAAAAAAATACTTATAAAACCTCTTTTCACTTAATTAATTAGTCTTTGTAGTCAGAGCTCTCAGTAAAATGGCTGTGAACACGAGTCTTAAAAATTTCACGTTGCCGCTGGGGTAGTTCTTTACAATGACGCTTGATCGGGTCGCCTCTCATCCTCAAATATGGTCGAGAGAGGCGACGGCTGGCCATGGCGTTATGCTCGTGAAAATATTACTTGAATTGTATGGACTTTATACTATATACTACCTGACTGCATGCTAGGATAGATCCCGGGCATCCATTACATTCGGTATGCAGGCAAGAGTTGCAGAGTCAATTCGGCACTAACAGCACAAATTTGTGAATATATTTTGGCAGTTCCTCCAGCGATACAGAAAACCCTTCCCGAGTTAGATCCAGACTACATGAAACTAGGTAGCCGAATGACCGGAGAAAAATTGGTCAATCGTCAATAGTCATAACTAGTCGCCAAAACGAGTGACTCTCCGAACGTGTAACACGGATTGAAAACTTGCATAATATTTCTCTGGAATCCGGTTTGAATGCAGGCCGGCCTCTTCCGGCCGGCTCTCTTCCGGCCGTCCGCGCGCTCTGATAATGTAGTGCGACCTTTACGGATCAGATTCAGTATGCGATTTCTGACGCTCACGGCTGACCGAAATTTTACATCTCCGATTTCTAAGCAGAAATTCAATGCACGATTTCCTTATATTTTCTTACGGCTTGGAGTTGAAACGAATGAAAAGTGGATGAGGCAATCAGGGCTTTAGGTCTTGAGAGTTTCCTACTAAAATGTCTGATAAGAAAACCTTATTTTAAGACTCCGTTGTTCGTCCGTCTTCGGTTTAAGAAAGTTATCTCACTTTACCTCCTCGTAATGAGGATTAAACGCGGTGCTTATTAATTGCTAAATTACCTCGTACCACAGTTTCCCCTCAGTTAATTGTTTTTTAATCAAATTTGCCTTGGTTAGCTACATACTTCACCTGCTACACCCATGAGGTTAGCTCATTACACTTTCTTTGAGTGTCAGTGCCTGCTTCCCTTTGGCACTGTCGGCTACATTAAACTGGCCAGAAAACACATTCACTTTTTTATTGCTCTTCCGACCGTCCTTTCTTCAGTGCGGTGGTAATCGTCCGGATGGAGTTACCATTTAGTAGCGAAACCTTCAAGAGTCTTCTTCTTCTTTTTTTAAATTTTGGCAACCAAACTATTGGGTACCCTTCGAGAGTAGCTAGTATGTTATGAGTATCTCTTTGTGACTCATGGGGCAGGTAGACTCATGTGCCAAATAGTACGTTCCCTTCATACGCCACTTTCATATTTTATATTTTTAAGAGTTAACTCAGACAAGGTCGCATTTTATCCGCGCCTCGGTGCTCAGCCTCTTAGACAATTTAGTATATTATGTAAATGAATAAAAACAATGCAAGACTAAAACACTAAATACAAACACAAGAATAAAAACAAGAAAAGAACAATAAAAACAAATAACATAGTATATTTATAAAATAATCCAAATTCCATTATAGTGAAAACTCGGTTAAGCCGTTATCGAACTACACGTTACAGACAGACCTGTAGTGTGATGTTATTAGGCGAACGGGATTAGTACATACTCGTACGCGCTTATTATATTCAACTCAAGCAGACCTCTGTTATGTAATAATAAGTGATGCTTCTAGTCGGGGGGCTTTATTTATAGGATTTGTGTGTATGTTTCCGGAGCCGTGTGGGTTCGGTACTTAAGTACCGTGTGGGTTCGGTACTTAAGTACCGTGTGGGTTCGGCACTTAAAAAGAATAGCCCCACTGCATCTCTCCCCGTGCATGTAGTAAAAGTCGACTAAGGTATAAGGACAAGATGCCGTGCTAAAGGGCGACAGGCTCGCCACCTCTCACCTTGGCACGGTACTTCCACCGAGTCATGAAGCTGGTGGGTCTTTGTGCCTTACTTGTTGCTTGATCGATTTAATCTTGTTCGAATACTTTGCGAAACGTGGTGGTCGGTGTTGTGCTGTAATTTAACAGAGTTCTTGCAGCACAACACCGATTACTCTGCTTACCCCGATTGTCGGGATTCAGCGTGTGTGATATGTATGTATGTATGTATGTATGTTTCAGGAGCTGCGGTCATGTTGAGCGGTGCGTCTGGGCAGGGCGCCATACCTGGACTGAATCGACAGGGTAGGTATGCATCCTTTGCCACATTCTTTACTTTTTCACTATTTAAAAATCTACAATACTACGAGTACCTCGAGCAATCAATATCAATCTTTTGGTAAAGTAATAAACAGAGAATTTTTCAAAAACAACTTTGAAAAGGGACAACACATATTTTGCAGCTGTTCAGTTGGTGGCAGGCAGTACACCGGCTTTTTATTTTAAGTCTGCTGTCGAAGTTTAGACGTTGCTACACGTTTCTGACTGTAACTGAATTGCTATATGTATCTTTGAATAGCAATTACATATTTCGAATTGATAGCAACATATAATAAAAAATCATATTTATAAAACCGTCCACTAGTTCCATACTGTCATAATTATTGCATGCATGCGTATATTATCATATCGTTATCTATCGCTATCCAAAAAATTATATTCCCCTCAAAAATATTGAGTAATTTTCTTGCAGTGGCATTCTTGCAGACACCAAGCATGTGGCACCAACACCAGATCCACCAGCATAACCCTCCCTGGGCGCAGTACTCAATGCCCAGGAAGCGTTCTCCAGAACCACCCAGACCTGACATGTTCTACGATCCCGGTCTGCAGCAGAACCCTTACAGCGGACCTACGCAGTATCAACCTTACTACAACCAGCAACAGAGGTTTTCTCAAGTCCCCGACTACGACGGAAGAGCATTGTATCCCTTCGACCAAGAAAGGTCTGAAGTCAGAAACCCAGACACGGGGAGGCTCATCTCAAACTCGGCGCTGACGAAGTTCTCCGAAACTCTCGGAGCTTTGAATACAGTCGGTCATTACCTAGTTGACAAAGTGAGCGAGAAGGAAAGTAAGAACGATCCAGACGCACAGCTGGCACAGATACCACATGCTCTTCTCACTATCAGTAAGAATGTCTTGGGACGGAACGTCACTGACACCATAGCTCCCTTTGTTTCCTTGATATCTCCCCAGAAAATCAGCCAATCGGATGCTCCATCAAACAAAGTATTGGCTTTTACCGCTGCCCCTACCTCCAAAGTGCAGACTCTGGAGGCTATTTCAGCGAGCAAAGTGACGACATTTGGTAAAGAGCCTATACAAGAAAGCGACACAAAATCCTGCACAACACCGGAAGGAAAGCCAGGAGTATGTGATGATCTCAGTAATTGCCCTCAATTACTATTGAACTTGGGGAATCTTCGGGAGTCGCTATGCTTTAAGAGTCTATTTGTGCCGGGAGTGTGTTGTCCTTCAGATAGCCTAAGTGGCTCGTTACAGGAGAAGCCAGCTGTTGCTGCGACTAATAAGCCAACGTATCTTGTCCCGGTGACCACGCAAAGGCCGACAACTAAACGCCCGTCTCCTATTCTGGTGTTGACTACAAGGAAACCAACCACAGCTAGACCGACGACGGCCAGACCGAAGACAACAACGGCGGCGAGTAGACCGACAACAGCCAAACCGGTAACGTCGACGTTCTTCACTGTACCACCTCCCGTTATCGGCAATTACTCAAACATCGTTAACATTGATGGTGAGCTTCCTCGAATTATTATTATTATTTATTTACTTATGGAAACTAACACGGTTGGCTACATCACCTACTACATCCGCGATGTCAGCTCATAACACCTAGGCGAACTAAGTGCCATGTCAGTGCTTCCCTTCGGTTGTGTCGGCTACACTGAATTGGACCTTTTGTTTACATTTATGTTTGGCCTCGGTTGGGTCATTGTCAGTTCTGGATAATGTATATATTCTATCAATTTATAAATACCTTTCGTCATTTCTATTTCCCACACTGACGTCCGTGAATAAGAAAACGGAGTGCGGGTAGACCAGGTACCTGTGGGACGAGACGTATGTCCAGCATTGGATCCAAAAATCGCTGACAGCGCTACTGACTTTAAATTTTGTTTTTCTAGTTGATTACATTAAAATTGGGCCTTTTTGTAAACGAATTAATTACATTTTCAATAATGAAATATGGCGAAAATGCATTAGCATTGTTACTGCTAGAGTTGCTTCAATTACAAACTCTTCACCTGTTTATTTCAGAGTGCGGCCAACGCGAGGACGAATCCGGGCGCATCGTCGGCGGCATCGAGGCTAAATCTGGATCGTGGCCCTGGATGGCGGCCATTTTCCTTCACGGCGCGAAGAGACGTGAGTTCTGGTGCGGAGGCAGCCTCGTGGGACCCAAGCACGTCCTCACAGCGGCCCATTGCACCAGGGACTCCAAGCAAAGGCCGTAAGATGTGTATTTTAAATTAGTTCAATAAAAGTTTTTTCTAAGGCTCAATTTTATTAAAAAAAAAAATATTGAAAAATTCCTACGTAATCATGCAAAACATTAGATTTGAATCCACCTGAAATGGATCCGATATTGCTTAGTCTCAGATAGATGCTAATCTAAAAGGTGTCATACCAGTCCCTAAGAATCAACACCAAGACAACATCATAGTGGGAAATCGATTCTCTTTGAAAGACCATGTATAATATTGCGGTCTCTTTGAAAGACCATGTATAAAGGCTGTTGCGAGAATGCGGTTTGTCATATGAAGATTTGCAACGCTATTGTAAAGGAAATCGACCTACCATGAATGTGCGCCAACCGGTTCTGTAGGTCTTTTATTCACAGAACCGGGAAAATGTGGAACGCACTCCCTGCCCATCTATTCCCTCCCAAGTACAGCCTGGGGTTGTGCAAAATGAGCGTGAAAAGGCTCCTGTCAGGCCGGCATGGCATACGTTCCCGTGCATCAAATAATGTCCATGGGCATCGTTAGACACCTACTTGTAGGTGAAACGATGCCACATGTCGCGCTAACCATAAAAAAAAAACTGACGACAGATTCCCCGCGCGCCAGTTCACCGTGCGCCTCGGAGACGTAGACCTGGCCAGCTCCACGGAGCCCTCGCGTCCGATGACGGCTCGGGTGACTGAAGTGAGGGCCCATGAGCAGTTCGCCAGGGTCGGCTTCTACAACGACATCGCTCTACTTGTCTTGGCTGGTAAGATTCTTTTTCTCGAGATTTTTGAGAGCAATTAGGTAATCACACGAAAAATAGAGGATAATATGCAAGAGGTGTATCTATGCACTACCATAGACGCGCTAAATCAGAAGCTACTCAGAAGTAAGTTCACAATATACCGTCATGTAGTTAATGTTGACTCGGGAAAAGTGATTCTATAGATTATGGGGAATATTATGGAACCAACACTTTTGCAAGTTTGGGCGATGGCTCATGTATGGCGTTATCCGTCAGGTTAATTGTAATGTTTCCTTCTTCCTTGGAAAATATTTCCAAGTAAATGCTAGATAGTAATTATTCTTTCATACAATCCGTTCCTCCTTTCAGAGCCAGTGCAAAAGAGCAAATACGTGATCCCGATCTGTCTGCCCGGAGCGCACCTAGCGCGTCATCAGTTCGACGGCGCTACCGCCACCGTGGTTGGTTGGGGCACCACCAAGTATGGCGGCACCGAGAGCAGTCAGCAGCTACAAGCAGCCTTGCCGGTGTGGCGGAACGACGATTGCGACAGGGCTTACTTCCAGCCCATTACGGAGAACTTCATCTGCGCTGGATACACCGAAGGAGGCACGGACGCTTGTCAGGTTATACTCTCTTGGTTATTTATATATTATCACTTGGTTCACTCTGATTCAGGTGAATACTTTTGAAGGGAGAATATTGGGCGCGACTCACTAGCTACCGAGCCTAGCTGAACAACCTGCGAGACAGCAGTTAGGCTATGAGAGGCTCAGTCTTTGTTGTCACGTTGCAGAGTGACTCTGGCGGGCCGTTGATGCTGTCTGTGGGCGGTCGCTGGACGCAGTTCGGCGTCGTCGTGTCGGTCGGCAACAAGTGCGGCGAGCCCGGCTACCCCGGCGTCTACACGCGACTCGCTCACTACCTAGCCTAACTGGATAACCTGCGAGACAGCAGTTAGGTTATGAGAGGCTCAGTCGTTGTTGTCACGTTGCAGGGTGACTCTGGCGGGCCGCTGATGCTGTCTGTGGGCGATCGCTGGACGCAGATCGGCGTCGTGTCGTTCGGCAACAAGTGCGGCGAGCCCGGCTACCCCGGCGCCTACACGCGACTCGCTCACTACCGAGTCTAGCTGAACAACCTGCTGACAGCAGTTAGGCTATGAGAGGCTCAGTCTATGTTGGCGCGTTGCAGGGTGACTCTGGCGGGCCGCTGATGCTGTCTGTGGGCGGTCGCTGGACGCAGATCGGCGTCGTGTCGTTCGGCAACAAGTGCGGCGAGCCCGGCTACCCCGGCGTCTACACGCGACTTGCTCACTACCGAGCCTAGCTGATCATCGTGCGAGACAGTAGTTAGTCTATGAGAGGCTCAGTCTATGTTGTCACGTTGCAGGGTGACTCTGGCGGGCCGCTGATGCTGTCTGTGGGCGGTCGCTGGACGCAGATCGGCGTCGTGTCGTTCGGCAACAAGTGCGGCGAGCCCGGCTACCCCGGCGTCTACGCGCGACTCGCTCACTACCGAGCCTAACTGATCATCGTGCGAGACAGTAGTTAGTCTATGAGAGGCTCAGTCTATGTTGTCGCGTTGCAGGGTGACTCTGGCGGGCCGCTGATGCTGTCTGTGGGCGGTCGCTGGACGCAGATCGGCGTCGTGTCGTTCGGCAACAAGTGCGGCGAGCCCGGCTACCCCGGCGTCTACACGCGACTTGCTCACTACCGAGCCTAGCTGATCATCGTGCCAGGCAGTAGTTAGTCTATGAGAGGCTCAGTCTATGTTGTCGCGTTGCAGGGTGACTCTGGCGGGCCGCTGATGCTGTCTGTGGGCGGTCGCTGGACGCAGATCGGCGTCGTGTCGTTCGGCAACAAGGGCGGCGAGCCCGGCTAACCCGGCGTCTACACGCGACTCGCTCACTACCGAGCCTAGCTGAGCAACCTGCGAGACAGCAGTTAGGCTATGAGAGGCTCAGTCTTTGTTGTCACGTTGCAGGGTGACTCTGGCGGGCCGCTGATGCTGTCTGTGGGCGGTCGCTGGACGCAGATCGGCGTCGTATCGTTCGGCAACAAGTGCGGCGAGCCCGGCTACCCCGGCGTCTACACGCGGCTCACGCACTATCGAGCCTGGTTGGATCAGAACCTAAAGGCTAGCAGCTAGGACATATTAAGTACTACGGCTAGGACATAACTATGGCCTTGTAGGCATTTGGAGAATGACTTGAATAGGCCTCTTTTCATTAAAAGAGTTTGCTGTTTACCACTGACAGGCCTTGTTGGTTCTAATAGCTCCGCACAACGTCTGTGTAGGTAGGTTCTGAAAAGTTTGACCTGCCTGATTCTAGAAGGTCATAGTAGATTCTGTTAGGTTCTAGTATATCCTAGTAGATTTTAGTAAGGTTTATTAAGTTCCCCCTAATAACGTCGGGGTACTGTTAATACATATCTTTTCTGTAGTGCCAGAGGGTACATCATAAGGCACGAAGCTAGAACGATAAAAAAGGTATGGACCCCGAACCCTATCCTCGCCAGCGTAACACGATATAAGTAACAGCATACCTGTTTCATTGGACGGTCGCGCGCTGGCCCGTCAGTCTGTCATCGGCTGCGTTCGCAAAAACCTCTTTAAATGCTCGCATGCTCTGTGTTTACGTGTTAAAACACTACAGCCAAGTTTAGTGTGCCCAATAGTGGAATATCTTATCATCGGTAAGTACACTCCGCTTCCCGTAACTCGGCGACGCTAGTTCTCATATAAGCATTTGACAGTCCGGCGTCCATATCTTTTTTATCGTTCTAGGCCCGAAGTATGCGTGTGCCTATTGTGTAAGATAATAAAATTAAGATGATGCTGTAAGTAAGAATTATTGAACTGAATAATTTAATTGTGAATAAATTATTTAATTATTGTTTTTATCATTTGTGTTTTTTATATTGTCTGTGGGCATATTTCATAAATAAACTTTTGATTGGTGAATAATATATTCTGCTGATGTAGCCTTCTGACATTTTCAGGGAACACAGTCGCAGGTAGACCATTCGTTACACACATTGTAATCTTGAACACACCGTTAGGGGGACAGGAGGCATTGTGTGGCCTGAGTGACGACTTCCTTTCCCTTGAGAGCCTCCTGAATGTGGGGCGGAATTAGATTTATAGTCTTCGCTACCTAAACCCAGCGGAAAGCCACAAAAATAACAACTATATGGTTCTGTCCTCAATTGTCGTGGAATTGGAGTGTGATATTTTTCAATTATCATAAACTAAAGTCGAAGCGGCTATGTAAAATGTTGTCTCCGGTCAGTGGCGGATCTTTGATGACTTTGAAGACTTTGGGGAGGGCTCCAACTCAAAAAATACACAGGACCGCGTGAAAAAAAATTTAGGATCGTGGATACTATCACCTATAGTTTGGGGGGGGGGGGGGGGGGGGGGGGCTAGGGGGGCTTCAGCCCCCCTAGCCCCCCCCCCCCCCCCCCTGTATCCGCCCCTATCTCCGGTCCTCCCAGCCATCAGCGGAAGCACTTACTTACTACACTTACAATTTACCATCGACGTACTTGATGTCGTTGCCCAACCTGGCGGGTGGCCATCCTTACACCCCGTTTCTCTATCTACGGCCGCCAGTGTACCCGTGTCAAACGACCAGTGTAAATTGGTTTTGTTGAAATATTCGTCATGATCGTGCGTAGTGATGGTAGTGGAGGAGTGGAGGAAAATTTGAGAGACGTGTTCCCAGGAGCGGACGCATACATTTTTTTTTATGCAAACTGACACGGCTGGCTGCATCACTTACACCATTCGTGATGTCAGCCCATAACACCGGATGAACTAGGTGCCATGTCAGTGCTTCCCTTCGGTCGTGCCGGCTACACTGAACTGGACGGAAAACACAAAATATTTACATAGTCGTATAACGACATACAAGCTGACTTGACCGCGTGTGTGTAACCACATATTGTACGTACATACATACAAATCAGATCAAATGTATGCATCTGCAAAGCTGGGCGTACTCAATAAGGTGCGACGGTACTTCACGGCGGACCAAAAGCTGCCCCTGTATAAATCGCAGATCACGTCTTGCTTGGAGTACTGCTCGCACCTGTGGGATGGCTCTGCCAAATACCAGCTTGCGCCTCTGGACTCGATCCAGCGTCGAGCCGTGCGACTAGTGGGTGACCCCGAAGTGTCCCGCGATCTAGAACCACTGCAACACCGTAGGGATGTCGGCTCCCTAAGTGTGTTCTATCGCTTATTCCATGGGGAGTGCTCGGAGGAGCTTTTTAACGCGATCTCGCCGTCCCCTTTCCACCTCCGCACCACGCACACTGGGCAGGGATTGCATCCCTATACGCTGGACTTACCGCGCATGCGTACCAATCAATTCTGCAGATCTTTCCTTTACAGAACCGGTAAACTCTGGATCGCTCTCCCTGCTCATATATTTCCCCCCAAGTACAGTCTCGGGTTCTTCAAGAGGGGCGTGAATGGGCACCTGTCAGGCCGGCATGGCATTCGCAACCCCCGAATACGGCCGAATGTCCATGGGCGCCGTTAAACACCTCATGGGTGCCTCGGCGCCATATGTCGAGCTAACAATAAAAAAAACAAAAAAAAATCTCAGAGCAAAGGTTAGTGCCCTAAACCCATAGACCTAACCTATCTATTTGTTATATTCGACCTTTTGCCCGCGGCTTCGCTCGCGTAAAATTCGTAAAAATAAGGAAGTAAGTAAGCCCGCTACCGTACCTTTATTTCGGTGCACGGAACAGTTTGCTTATTATGATAGCCACATCTTAGCGTTACCGGAACTGAATTTTATTTAGCCTATCCTGTGTTTTGTAGGTGCTTGTACTAAGTTTCACCGAATTCGGATGATCGTTTTAAGAGTTATGGAGGAACACACATTTCTAAAATTCGTTAATTTAGTTTTAGTATACATAGAGTCAACAAACGCAGTAGGTATCTCAAAAAACAAAGTAACTTATTCCATGAACATCCCTTACAGATTTATTATTAGTATTGATAGCACATTCTATAAAAAATAAAATTCTTGGTAATCCAAAGTTACTTGGCTAAATTGTATCTCAAAACAGCAGCACAGGTACTCGCCGCGTAGTCACTTACCCTCTCCCCTTCCTACCCCTCCTCTAACCACTCTTCAGTGCTGCCTAAGGATGCTAGTCGATTGAAATATCGATATAAGCACTGCAAGGGAAGTACTAGTTAAAACAGTAACAAGTTTTGATAAGCTGACATCACGAATGTGTAGTCGGTGATACTATGTGAGGGCTGGTATCGAAAACAGTGGACTGAAAATTAATATCGATAATAAAAATAATTATGCACTCGTGTTTGATAATATCGATGGAAATATGGAGTTCTTTTATAGAGAGCGCGACATGTGGCGCCGAGCCACCCATACGGTGTCTAACGACGCCCATGGACATACGGTCGTACGCGGGAGTTGCGAATGCCATGCTGCCGGCCTGATCGGTGCCTATTCAGGCCTCTCTTGAAGGACCCCAGACTATACCAGACTATACTAACCTACTTATTAAGGTGAAATAAGCGCACTTTTACGTATTAAATTTGAGGAGTGAGTAGGTTTTTTATATCGTAAAAAAAAATTGGTATGGGAACGTGATCAGTATCTGATACACATATACACATCTGATACGCAAGGGGTGTATTGCGTAAATATAAATAAAGTCATCGATATCGGGTGGCTAAGCTCAAGAGGCAGTGGGCTGGGCACGTCAGCCGAAGAGACGACGACCGTTAGCCTAACCGTGACCTACATTGGCGGCCTTGGACAGGAAAGCGGAGTGTGGGAGGTCCACTCGCCAGGTGGGACGACGACATCAAGAACGCGGCAGAAAGGAGTGGTTTCGTACCGCTGAAGGGCGGGAGGACTGGAGGAAAATTGGAGAGGCGTATGACCAGCAGTGGACGCTTACACGCTGACCGACTGATTGACATAGATATTACCGAAGTTTCGATGCATCGTTACATCCCTACCTCCGCCCAACGACAACGCTAAGAACATTTTAGCCAATACAGAAATAGCTCCTCGAGAGCCTAACCCACCCTAGACCTTCACCCCCGTCCACCTCCATGCCCCTTAACTTGATGTAGGGGGTTCTCGCCCCCCAGTGGCATAGTCGGGAGGGGGAAACATTTGTCTCTCAAAGGTTAAAATCATACTTCAAGGAAAATTTGATTTGTTACCTTGTCTATTAGTTAGAAATGTTTATTGGTAAATTGTCCAAGAACTGCCAACTTTCTCTAATATTGTAAAATTTAAATGTGTCTGTCTGTCTATTTATATTTATAAACGCGGTATGAAAGCCATTTGTTAACTTTAAATTTTATATGGGGAGTTAAAGGACTTACGCGAGCGAAGCTATGAACAAAAGGTTGTTTGGAGATTACATTGATTAAAGTCAAGCTATAACCTAAATTGAAACACTCGCAAGAATAACAAAATCTAACTTTCAGGTTTATACTTCTCGAAAGATTGTGTAATACAATACAGAAATAAATTGTTCTAACACTAAAAAAAAACGGCCAAGTGCGAGTCGGGCTCGCGCACCGAGGTTTACGTACCACCACGTAAACGGTCGGTTTTTATTATTTGTTATTTTTCTTTAGAGTGGCACTCGCACGTGACGCCATCTATTGGTGAAGTTCCTACTTTTGTTGTTAAAATGTTTAGATAATTCGGCAGATGGCGCTCTTTTGAAAATGAAGATATTTATGTATGGTTATGTTATGTATGGCCTCCTTAATTTTTATTTTTTCTATTTATTATTATTCTTAGTTATACGCACCTTAATAACACATATTTTGAAAAAAAAAAAAAAAATCAACCGGCTATCTATTACGGTTCCAAAGATATAGCAGTAGGACAGGCAGACAGACGGCGTAAGCTTAGTAATAGGCTTCCGCACGGGGTAAGGAACCCCCAAAAAAAAAACCATAAGGATGTATATTCCAAAAACATTTTCTACCATCAAAAGACGACAGAGAGACAACGGAATCTCACCATAAGCTACCTTCCTTCCCTTTGTACCATTCCGTTACGGAACGCTGAAAACTAATATTGTAACTAACGCTCTACCTACAAAATCGATTATCTTTGAATTTAGAATGCACAATAGTGTATTGTTTATTGATCATTCATATGGCAGTTAGACTGCACTTGAACTTATCACAATTTGTTCTATTCGGGTCGATTACACCCACGAAGAAGAACCGGCAAGAAACTTTGCAGGGTATTTTTTATTTCATACATAATAATTACAAGTATTTTTGTGACTAGCTTATATATAATAAATCGCTTACAGTCTATCTAAAACACAGCATGAGAGCAAGATGAAATATTTTTCTGAGAGTTCTGACTACAAAGACTTATTAATTAAGTGTATCAGGTGTAAATAGCCTTTGTTCAGCTTTATGTTAGTACAGTAAACATACTATAATGTAGTATAATTTGTCAAAAGATTAAAATAAAATATATATATATATATTTTATGGAAACTGACACGGTTGGCTACATCACCTACAACATCCGTGATGTCAGCCCATAACACCGGTTGAACTAGGTGCCATGTCAGTGCTTCCCTTCATTTCGCGATATTCAGATGTGTAACGGCCATTGAGTTTCAATTTCATTTGAACATGCCGTCGTATTTGTTTTTTGCCTTTACATGCTATTAGATCCTCGAGAAAAAGCGGGAAAGAAGGCGTCGTCGTCTTCCGGTCTAATGGTGCCTAATGTCATTATCATACAGATAGTGTTATTTTTATTTGCACTGCTGAAATTGCGAAACACCTTTTCTTCTCCTCTTCTACGTATTATCGTAGATTATTCCTTTCATTTCCCCAATGTTAGTTCTGAATAACACCTTTGTTCAGTTTTCGTATGTGTAGCCTTAAACTTATCCAGTGTACCCTGTGGGTAGAATGAAAATAATCTCCACAGGTTAATTTAAAATATTTGTAATTTTCACTTTTTCGCACAATCATTGTGAGCTACCTTCATTCTCTCTTCTCTCGTTACAACACCATGAGTGCACAAGCTTCTCGATTTTTCTAAAAGATAAAATTTGTCCTACGCAAAGTTTTCTTCACTGGTGCCCTATAAGTGTCTAGCCTGGCGATCTCCACGGCGGGGCCCCCAACCGGCGGAAGGATACAGGTAACGGCGTCCTAGGGCGCCAGTAAGCACCTCCAACTCCACAGCAAGGTAGCCCTTTTTTTTGTTTGATTATTTCTACCAAATTCACATTTTTTCAATACAGTCCACTTTCTCATTTTCGCACATTTCTTTGGCCCTTCGATCCGAATTTAAATTGAAAAGTTACCTGTGGAGATTTTTTCGTGTTTCTCGTTTGCAATATAAATTTTTTTCTCGTTTCTCGTAAATATATATTTGCAATATATAGTACATTTTTCTCGTTTCTCGCAACTATATATTTGCAATATATTATAGTACATTTTCTCGTTTCTCGTAACTATATATTGGTATAGTACTGTGTGGGGTCGGTACTTAATAAGAATAGCCCCACTGCATCTCTCCCCGTGCATGTCGTAAAAGGCGACTAAGGGATAAGCGGCCTGCAGACACCCCGGTTGACTTGTGGCTTTCATGGAAGACATAGGGTGGCTGGGGTAGCTGGAGACTGCGGGGTTTTGCACGAAGGTCCCCAACCAAGCGGGATTAGTTTGCAGGCCTAGAGCCAACCCCAAACCAAAACAACAACTATATATTGGTAATATATACTTAGTGGACAAATTCCAATCTGTTGGTGCATTATTTATTAATAATATTTTTTTTTTTTTTAAGTTTGTTGGTTTATTATTTTAATTATAAATAATAAATTATTTACATTAATTCTCTTTTCATTTGCACTCATTTTGTGTGCTGATTGGGTGCGGGTGTAAACGAAATAGCTTTTTCTCTTGCATTGAGGCTGGACCTGGCATCCAAGCCATAAATTAAAAAAAAAAAAAGTTACTTTTGCATGTTTGACAGTTTGCAACAGCTGAATAAATTCAGTGCAGTTTCCCGCATTATTGATAATTAATAAGTGAATAAAAATGGGCAATCCTGAGCAAGGTAAAGCTCAACCGCAGAGTGGCGACAGTGCGGATATGTTTCGTGTGGCGCGGGATTATGCGTTGTTGAGGCTGGAGCATTTGCTAAGCCTATCAAGTGGTGATTCTTTATCTTTCGAAATTGCAACTAATAGCCTCCCTGACATAGAATCCTCGTTTCATGCGGCACAAATACAGGTTCTATCGAGCACGGAAGATATAAACAGGAAGCATGAGCTGCAAGTTACTATCAAATTTGAGCAGTTCCTTATACAGGTAAAAAGACACCTCAATTCCATAACAACTGCAAAATCTGTTACAAAAACAACTCTCACCGCTGCTCCTGCCCCCACGAGTATAATAAAACTGCCGCGAATAACTCTGAAACCATTCAATGGACAATTGGAGAATTGGCTGCCGTTCATTGAATTATTTAACTCACTTATTCACTGCAAGCAGGAACTGTGTGATGTGGAAAAGTTACATTACCTTATTTCATCATTAGAAGGTAAACCTCTCGATTTAATAAAAGGATTTCCCATCACCAGTGCTAGCTATAAAGATGCCTACGACACACTTTATCGACATTACAATCGTACTCGTCATCTCGCTGCTACAGTGTATGAGAAACTACTATCGTGTGATTCAGCCAAACTGTCGAACGCCTCCGAGCTGCAACGCTTGGAATACATACATACATACATACAATTGAAATACATTCGTAGAAAATTTAGCCATTCTTGATAAATTCCAATTGCCTGACAAAAACTTCATGTTGGTTCATCTCTTCTGGTCAAAACTAGATCGTACGACTCGAGAACTTTTCGAATTGGAACATCAGTCTGACGAAACTCCAAAATTTGAAAATCTGCAAGCATTCGTTCGAAAGCGCTTTCAAGCCCTCAGTTTGGCCAATCCATCTAGTTCTACACCTACAAACACAACCAAAAAGGTTGTAGAAAAGACTGCCAGCGCTACGCCTTCAAACACACACAAAAAATCGTGCTTCGTCAGTACTGGTCCAACGTGTGTTATTTGTTCGGAATCACACAACATTTGGACTTGTCCCAAGTTCCTAGAAAGGGATCCCAAGTCTCGGTATAATCTCGTCAAAGAGAAAAATCTTTGCATTAATTGCTTATCGTCAACGCATACAGTAAAAAATTGTCGTTCTAAATCTCGATGTTCTAAGTGTAATTTCTCGCACAACACTACATTACACTTCCCTCGCACAACATCTGAGTCGCAGACGAGCAGTTCAGAAACCTCGTCACATCCACCTGTCACGCTCGCTTGCCACAACTTGCAGTCTCCTTCACACGTCCTGCTCTCGACAGCACAGGTCGAAGTGAAGGACAGGATCGGTAACTTTGTCAAAATTAGGGTTTTGGTTGATAGCGCGTCTGAGACCAACTTTCTGTCAGAATCCTGTCGTGTTCGACTCGGTCTTGACATCGTCAAAAATCGTAGGTCAGTCGACGGTATAGGTCGGTCGACAGCAGCGGTGCTCGGTCATCTTTCATGTACAATTAGACCTGTTGCATCTGCACATAGTGACCAAATAATTTTCGATGCACATGTTCTTCCTGTCATTTGTCATGACATGCCGACCACTCAAATCGAAGCGTCGAAATGGGAGCATATACAAAGCATCAAACTAGCTGATCCTGATTTTGCTACACCCGTTCCCATTGATGGACTCCTCGGAGCTGACATATTCTCGTCTTCATTGCGTCCTGGAATAATTCGAGGTGACGCCTCTCAACCTAACGCTATGAATACAATTTTTGGTTGGGTACTGTTGGGAGGCGTACGCTCGGACACTCCGTCATCATCGTTGAGCGCACATCCTGTCACTCTACATGCGTCACTCGACCAATCGCTCAAACGTTTTTGGGAAATAGAAAATATTCCATTCCCAAAGTCAGAATCCTTGGCGCCTGAGGACGCAATGTGTGAAAAATCCTTCATTGAAAATTATTCTCGCAATGAGGAGGGCAAGTACATCGTTCCCTTGCCTTTTCGTAACCCAGATCTAAAGCCCACTTTTTCGGGTTCCAGGGTTTTAGCTCTAAAGCGGTTATTCTCATTAGAAAAACGTCTGGATAAAGATCCAGCGCTTCGCAAAAATTATGTAGATTTCATCGACGATTATGCAGCTAGTCATCACTTAGAAGAAGTTTCACCTTCTCAGATAGATGCCGGTAATTTTTTCTACATCCCGCATCATGGTATTCTGAAGCCAGAGTCTACAAGCACTCCTCTTCGTGTCGTTTTCGATGGAAGTGCAAAAGATATTCTCGGTGTGTCACTCAACAGTTCCCTTCTCGTTGGTCAAAAACTTCAGACGAACATATTCAATCTACTGTTGCGCTTTCGTTGGCATTCAGTAGTATTCACTGCTGACATCAAGCAAATGTATCGTCAAATTCTAGTGGCACCAGAGCATACAGACTATCAGCGTATCCTGTGGAGGACAACACCAAGCGAACCAGTCAAGGATTATCGTTTGTTGACCGTGACTTATGGGGTGACGTCAGCTCCATTTCAAGCTCTACGTGCAGTCGCTCAGCTCGCTAGGGATGGTAGAGCTCAATATCCCGCCGCAGCTTCCATACTGGAACGCGACTTGTACATAGACGACGTGGTCTCCGGATCTAGAAATCTGGATGAAGCCCTCAAGTTAAAGTCTGAACTCAATGGTTTGTTTGCATCTGCAGGATTTCATCTCCGTAAGTGGTCGTCCAATGTAAAAGATTTTTTCACTGATGTGGAAACTTCAGATCTCTACAGCAAAGACTTTCATAGTTTCGATGATGTTGACTTCTCGTTAAAAATATTGGGGCTACAGTGGCAACCCAATATGGACTATTTCACCTTCAAAGTATCCATCCAAGAGAGACCATGCACCAAGCGCACTATTCTCTCTGAAGTTGCAAAAGTGTTTGATCCACTCGGGATCCTCGCTCCTACTACTTTCCTCGCCAAGTACCTACTCCAACTGCTCTGGACTGCGGGTGTCTCATGGGATGATGCTCCTCCGTCTTCTATCGTTCATTAGTGGGAGAGATACTTGTCAGAACTGCCATCTTTATCGTCGCTCTCGCTTCCTCGTAGAATAGTTTCTGACATTGAAGGTTTTCAACTTCACGGCTTCTGTGATGCCTCAGAACGAGGCTATTGTGCCGTTGTCTACTTTCGAGTAAAAAATGACCAAGGTGAATACGCGGTGCGCCTTGTCTGTGCCAAATCCAAGGTTTCGCCGCTCAAAAGCATCACAATTCCTCGTCTGGAATTATGTGCAGCTTTGCTCCTGTCGGATCTCATACAAGCTGTAGTCACCGCTTTAGAACCTCTCTGTCGCATTGAAAATATTAATGCGTGGTCAGATTCCAGCGTCGCTTTGACCTGGATCAAATCATATCCATCAAAATGGAAAACTTTCATCAGCAATCGAGTCAGCCATATTCAGGACCAGGTTCCTCCTCAATGTTGGAGACACGTCAGGTCTTGTGACAACCCAGCGGACTGCGGTTCCCGTGGTCTGCTGCCCGAAGCTCTACTACAACATCACTTGTGGTGGTCGGGTCCCAGTTGGTTGCAACAATCCGAAGAAACCTGGCCTACATCTAATTCTGATCTCGCATCTGATTTCGTAGATGCTGTCGAATGTGAACAAAAAATTTGCACCCTCTTGTCGTCAATGAATGTTGATTTTATTCAACATTTACTCAATAAATTCTCGTCGCTCCGCACTCTCGTTAATGTTCTCGCTTATTGTTTTCGTTTTGTTCACAATGCATCACATGCTGACAGCAAACTCATTGGACCTCTCTCTCTTCATGAGAGAGACAATGCTTTGACATTCCTACTCAAACACACTCAAGAAGTATCTTTCGCAACGGAGATCATCGCAATCTCAAAATCGCAGTTGAATTCACTTCCAAAAATGTTTCGTAAACTCTCGTTGTTTCTCGATGAAGCTGGTCTCCTCAGGGTGGGCGGTCGCCTAACTAGAGCGAATATACACTATGATAGTAAGCATCCTGTACTATTACCTCGACAGCATCGATTGACATTTCTGATCATTCAGGAATATCATGAAAGGCACTGTCATCCAGGATTACAGACGCTGCACCATTTGTTGTGCCAAAACTATTGGATTTTATCGCCCAAGCGCGCCATACGCTCAGTCATCTCACTGTGTCATAAGTGTTTTCGTGCTAATCCAAAACTTGCACCGCCTCCACTCATGGGAGATCTGCCTGCTTATCGTATAAACCAGCTCAAATCTTTCTCGTCTTCGTCGGTCGATTACGCAGGTCCGTTCACAATCTCACTTGGTCGATACAGAGGAGCCAAATCCTACAAAGCATACGTTTGTCTGTTCGTGTGCACAGCCACGAAAGCCGTTCACATTGAATTGGCTTCTGAACTGACTACCGATGCCTTTCTCGCCGCTCTACGACGACTGGTCGCTCGTCGTGGTAGAGTCAGTCTTCTCATTTCAGATCGTGGCACTAACTTCGTGGGTGCTAGCAATACCTTGAAAACGATAATGGCTCAAGCAGCTGAGCAGCAAGATATCAAATTCAAATTCAACCCTCCTGGAAGCCCTCATTTTTCCGGACTTGCCGAAGCTGGAATTAAATCCGTCAAAACGCACTTAGCTAGAGTCATAGGCACACAACGTCTAACGTTTGAGGAAATGTATACGGTTTTAACTCAAATTGAATCAGTATTAAACTCACGTCCTCTAACTCCGGTAAGCTCGGACCCCACAGACTTATCTGCACTGACCCCGGGTCACTTTTTGACTTTAGAGCCTCTGTCGTCTGTACCCGCACCCGATGTTAGTACATGTAACATTAATCGATTGGACCGTTGGTCATTGCTCCAACGGATGCACCAGGATTTCTGGAAAAGGTTTCATGTTGAGTATTTACACTCATTGCAACAGAGAATGAAATGGGGCAAACACCATCCCAACTTGCAAGTGGGAACAATGGTGCTCATCGCCGACGAGCTTAGTCCACCGCTACGGTGGAGAGTTGGTCGCATTCAACAATTACATCCCGGTTCTGACGGGATTTCTCGTGTCGTAACTGTTCGCACAGCTTCAGGCCAGATGCAACGACCTGTCGTGAAGCTGTGCCCACTTCCGTTACAAGATTAACTTCATTCATCAATCATTTTCTCGTTATTCTTATTATCATCAAACTCTACATGTAGAGTTTCACTTGTTTTATTTATTATTTCATTTACATTAATGTTTGTGTTTCGTTTGTACTGAACCCTAGTAAAATACCATGTATTTTGGTGGGCGGAATGTTCAGTTTTCGTATGTGTAGCCTTAAACTTATCCAGTGTACCCTGTGGGTAGAATGAAAATAATCTCCACAGGTTAATTTAAAATATTTGTAATTTTCACGTTTTCGCACAATCATTGTGAGCTACCTTCATTCTCTCTTCTCTCGTTACAACACCATGAGTGCACAAGCTTCTCGATTTTTCTAAAAGATAAAACTTGTCCTACGCAAAGTTTTCTTCACTGGTGCCCTATAAGTGTCTAGCCTGGCGATCTCCACGGCGCGGCGGGGCCCCCAACCGGCGGAAGGATACAGGTAACGGCGTCCTAGGGCGCCAGTAAGCACCTCCAACTCCACAGCAAGGTAGCCCTTTTTTTTGTTTGATTATTTCTACCAAATTCACATTTTTTCAATACAGTCCACTTTCTCATTTTCGCACAACCTTTATTATTATTAGAACGTGCGTTGTATGTAATATAAACGTGTTTTCACTTTATGAAAGTACCGACTTTTTCCCGAGGCTCCGCTTGCGGCTTATGAGTTCGATATAAGGCTATTTGTATGATCAGATCATACAAATAGCCTTTATAACCATTTCCAGAACTTTCGATTCATCCGACTATTCGTTTACCCTTTACTGGCAGACAGAAAGGCAGACAACTATGGCCGCTGCTCTGACGAACTTGCTTCCCTTATCCCTCCTCCTCCTGTTCGCCTACGCCAAACCCGCCATACTCTCGCGGAACACCCCTTTGTAGTCGACAGAAGAGTTCTTCGAACTGCACGATTCTCTAAATCGTTTTTGTGCCGCACTGCAAAGGTGTGGAACGGGCTCCCAGGGAATATCTTCCCCCACTCCTACAATCCACGGATCTTCAAATCGCGGGTTAATAACCTTTCCCCAGCAACATTAGTCCACCTCCAAGCCGGACTGGCACCTACTCGGGGGTGAAATTGGCTGCGCCTGAGGTTGCGACCTCGGACAGAGCCACCCAGTTCGGTAGCAATAAAAAAAAAAGTATACAGTCAGTCAGTTAGCGTGTATGCGTCCCCTGCTGGAGATAAGCTACTCCGATTTTCCTCCAGATATCCCGGCCTTCAGCTGTCCCACCTGTCGGGTGGTATAACCACACTCCATTTTTCCTCTCCGCGACCGCAAGTGTTACTCGAAAGGACGTCGTACTAGTAGACAAACAGACGTCGTATTTTATTTATAATGTGTAGAGTAGAGAATAAGAGGCTACCGCGGATGCAATCTCCTCTTTTCATATTTCTCATATTCTCCAAAGAAAGCGACGTGAATGGAATGTTCTTTCCGAAACACAATGCGGCAGGCATTGCGCCGTCCAATTCAATTATGTATGATATTAATAATGCGCGCGCACTGCCTACGCTATGAGGCGGGCGGGACTTCTTCAGGAATATTTTGAATTTAGAATTCAAGGTGAAATGGCGGTGCGGCGGTTAACGGTGAGGCCAGAGAACTACGAATTGAGCGCTTAAACGAGAAGTGGCAAGTTAGTCGTCAAGCTAAATGTGTCTGCGTAAAAAAAAGTTTGCAAATTACACACATACCTCACTATCTATCCCGACAATTGGGGTAAGCAGAGTAATCGTTGTTGTGCTGCAAGAGTCTAGTACATTACAACACCGATCACCACGTATTTAGTAAAGTATTCGCAAAAGATAACTATCAAGCAGCAATTATAGGGCACGAAGACCCACCTGCTGCATGACTCGGTGGAAGGACGGTGCCAAGGTGAGAGGTGGCTACCCTGTCGCCATTTAGCACAGCATCTTGTCTTATTCCTTTTACGATTTATTCGGTAGGGCTATTCTTTTAAGTACCGGCCCCACACGGTACATAATGTAACTGTGTTATGTTATCACATAATAAAACAATGAAACCCCCTTCGCTCTATCCTAAAGTGCAAAGTTATCTAATTTTGTATGATAGTAATTTTCTATCATACATATGAGGTAAATTGAAAAATCTTCTAATTACTCCGGCATAAGCGCAGCTATCTCACTCACCGAATAGGTTCAACATTTTACACGAGCGAAGCCGCAGGCGAAAGCTAGTAGAAAATGCCGCGCTAGTGTTTAATAACGCGTGTTATTGCTAATATCGCAGGCCATCAGTAAACTATGCGTAACGATCTAGAAAAACGCAAAACCTACTCGTAACAGACATATTTCACCAGTTCACCCTCTCGCCTCCTTATAAGCATCACACGAGTCTGTGTTTTAGGCTTACGCCATCTAGAGTCATATGAATTTGTTTTTATCCTAGTTTTATTATGAAACAATTGTTTGTATTTATCAAACTTGAACATTTGGAAAATTCAAACTTTCAAGCCAACAACTGAGAAAAATGTATGATATGAATTTAAAGTTAATACAAATAACAATACGTCGCTCCAGTTCGGCAGTTGTCTAAGACACATTTTTAGCGAAAATGTCTAAGACACATTTAGCTTTAAATGCAGGTTGATTCAGTAATTTTCGCTAAAAATGTGACTTAGACAACTCCCTAACTGGAGCGACGAATAGTAAAATCGACATTACACGTAATTATTAAAATATAAAAATTAACATTATCCTGAGGACCAGTCAGTGCTTTTACAAGCATTTTTATTCATAAAGGCATTATTTAAATTAATTAAACTTATATTAATATTGCATTCCCGTTACCTTTCTACATACCCATTCAGATATCACGAATTCGGAAATATTTTCATATGTTTTCCAGTTAATTCGTTGCGGACAGACATACAAGATATTTTATTATAGGAGAGGCAGTATATGTTTCGACACATCACATGTTTTGTGCCTCTTCTCAGATCTTATCCTAGAATCACAAGAAAAACCTATAAACTCCAGCGCGTCGCGTGTTCGCAGCTTGATGAGATGTTTTTCTTGCGTTCGCTAAATCGTGTTATCGCAGACTTCGTTAAGATTGTTTTCTTTTCACGTCCTTCAGCTCACTCTCACTCGAAAAGGATTTTCTTGAGAGCTAAGTGAATATTTTTTATGTAACCTAACATGGTAGCATTGGGTAATCTGTGATGGTAGGCTATTTTTACCCTACTTCCCAAAAGGAGGAGGTTCTCAATTCGACTGTATGTTTTTTTTTTTGTATATTTGTTACGCGATTACTCTGTCAATTGTGGGCCAAATTTTAAAATTCTTTTTTTGTTTGGTAGGTCGTACTTCAGAGGTGGTCCCATTTAAATTTTATCCAAATTGATTCAGCGGTTTTTGAAAAATCAACAAAATACTATAGTGTGTGGTTTTGTTGTGGACGTTTTCAGCAATTTGCAGTTTGATAATTACTACACATGATACATGTATCATGTGTAGTAATTATCAAATGTATCATGTGTAGTAATAACAAATGCAACGAGCCCAAACACGATGGATGTATCCATCGTGTTTGGGCTCGTTGCATTTGTCTTTTGCAATTTACTTTAGACCTAGGAGATTCTCAATGTATGGTATGTTTTCTTTTTTTGAAAGTTTGTTACGCGATTACTCCGTCAATTGTGCGCCGATTTTGAAAATTATTTTTTTGTTTGAAAGGGGATAACCCTGAAATTAAAATGGGACCACCATTTTAATTTGGTCAAGATCGGATTGGAAAGCGAGACGGAATCGCGAGGCCGAAGGCCGAGCGATTACGCCGATTACATTAATAGCAAAAAATTACTAAAAAAAAAAAACTGTGAAATAAAACCGCCTTCAACTATAGGGTTCGATTTTGTTTTATTTCATACATTTTTGAAGGCGGTTTTTATATTTTTTTAAATAGTTTTTTTATTAAAATCAGTTTGCCTAAGGATCAAAATGCTTAAAACAACCGTATCCACCTCATTTCCCGAAACCACCCTCAGCGAGTTGTCATACCAGCATATTTGCAGATTGGGCCGCTGTCCGGATTGTTAGTACGAATTATTGTTAATACAATACATTACTTTTGAACAAGGCAGACATACATTTTACAACCACCATGAAACACCATGTACTAGCAGGATAAGACAGGTAGTTAGTTGGCACGGAGGCCGCGGGGCCGCGGGGGCGCTCGCGTCGCCGCTGCGGGCGAGAGCGCATGCTCAGCACTACCTGCGAGGGGTGTACCGAATGTTACGCGATCTTTCAGAGGGGTGGTATTGAAATGTTTGTTTGATTTAAGGGTAGATTTTAGATAACTTTTTTCTTTATGTTGCCCGATATGCGTGGCTGAGGGGCCAAAGCACATGCTCCGACCAGCCAATATCACCTCCGAGAAGGTAGATGCCATACCGGAGACTTCCCTGGATTGCTGGCTATACTGGACTAGAGGAGAACACAACCGAGGCTGCTATGCGGCCATCTTACATCCAGTACCGTGGTACCAACCCAATCGGCTACAATTTGAGCCTACCACCTAGTAAGGGGAAGGAAAGGGACCAACAGTTTCCGAACGGTGAAGCAGCAGGTGTAAATTTTTTCGCCAGAAAAAACTCATTGGTACACGCCGACCGGATTCGAACCTCAGACCTCTCGCATGAGAAGCCGATGCCCAAACCACTCGGCCACCCGCCGCTTGAACTTAGTATATATTTAACTGAACGTATACATAAATACATACATAGCACACGCTGTTATCTCGTCAATCGGGGTAAGCAGAGTAATCGGTGTTGTGCTGCAAGTATTTTTGTAAATTACAGCACAACACGACCACCACACTTTGCAAAGGATTAGGACAAGACAACTATCAAGCAGCAAGTAAGGCACGAAGACCCACGATATATTTAACCGTTATACGACGTTGTCACTATGTCACATACTGCAATTACGTATATCGTCGTAATAATACATTCAAAATACGTTAAAAATAAACGATAATAACCTACAGCTACAACTTGAACCACAATTTGACTTAAATATCAACAAATTCACAAAAGCGCAAATATGAACACGAATGAGCACACAATAATAAAGAATTCGCATCAAAATCGGTCCATCCGTTTAGGAGCTACGATGCCACAAACAGACGCACCCATACACACATACACACACACACGTAAAATTTATAACACCCTTCTTTTCGCGTCGGGGGTTAAAAAAAGCAGCACATAGGTACTACTTTTATTATTTTACGTCGTCTGTACGCACACAGAGATGGCGAAAAAAGATAATTTTGTTTTCAGACATATACTCGTATTTCAGTTTTACTTTTTAGACATAGAGATAATCAATACTCGAAAAACAACATATTACACAACATGTGATAAAACATGAAACCTAAATTTATAAGAATGTCTAAACATGAATATTTCTCACAGCTGTATTACGTAGTCTGCACATTTTCCGACCTCCCCTCGCCGCAGGGCTCGGGATGAATCTGCAGATCAATATGGTCCAGGCGTAGTCAAGCCTCACTCGCCCGCCTCGCCGCGCCGCGCCCGGCCGAGTCACAGTAACGCCCCGCTTCTGTTTACACCTATACCCGGCTCCGCAACCTGAAGGCGATCCACCCGGCTCCGCAATCTAAGGGCGTTCTATCGGGTAATCTAAAGGCGTTCTTCCCGACTCCGCGATCTACCCGAGTCCGCAATTAAAAGGCGTTGAGCGGCGTTCGCAAAATATTGTGCTGCAAATAATCTTCGTTTACATGCAAAGGTAAGTGAATTATGAAATATTATGACTATTCGATTCTGCCGCAGCTTTGTTTATGTAAAAATTGCAGCCTATTTACAATGATGATCCAGCAGTGGTCTAGTTGATGTGTAACAAACAAACAGTCATACATCTGAATTGTATAACAGTGGAGGTCCAGGCGTAGTCAGCTTCGCACGCTCGCCGCTGCTGCTGGTGAGCGCAAGCGTTTGAGTCCCGCTCACACCGCGCCTCTGTTTACACCGCTATTTTCACTCCGCACTCTGAAGGCGTTCCACCCGGGTCCGAAACTTGAAGGTGTTCTATTTGGCTTCGGAACCTGAAGGCCGTTTATCCGGGTTTGCAATCTGAAGGCGTTCTATTCTGCTCCGGAACTTGAAGGCCTTTATCCGGGTCTTCAATCTGAAGGCGTTCTATCCGGCGCGCTGAGCAGTTCGATAATTATTTTGCTCAAAAAAACTTCATCTACATATGTACAAAGGTAAGCGAATTATGTATTTAACATCTATACTAACTCTTTATTGCCTGCAGATTTTCTCAGCGTAGATTTTCATGCAACATCCACACAAGAAGTGGTCTAGAGACAGCTACCATCTTCTAAATAGTATAAATATTCGTAGCGATCAAGTGTAGCGTTTCGGCCTCAGGTTTCGGCACCACGCCTCCATTCGTCGAGCCTGTGTCGCAGTGCTCTACCAGCGGCGTGGCCTATGGATGGAGAAGCTGTGTCAAATGTGTATAGTGGCTGAACATATATTTTTTTTATTTAGCCTTTATATCGCTTAAGGGGGCTATTTCACCAGCGTTGACTAAAATGTATTGTCATGTAAACTCCTCTCAATTGTAATGATATATGTCACTTTAGTAAACAAAGTGAAATTCAGACTAGGCCATACAGCAGACAGAACTCATATCTACCTACTAGATATATATCATATACGCTGTATCCCGACAATCGGGGTAAGCTGAGTAATCGGTGTTGTGCTGCAAGCATCGATATCTATTTTATAGATTGGCCCATCCCATACATCAATCCCGAAAAAATATGTTCTCGACGAGACCTGCATATAGTGCAGATTTCACGGACAGCCGCTTCATACGGCGTGTGCGGCGCGTGTTGAACGCACGCAAGTCTGTATCGAGTCGGTGACGCGTGTGTGCAGCATGCCCGGTTGCTGTTATAAAGAGTGACAGTGACAAACGTTGTTGTTTGTTTCGCCTGATCATGTTATGGCGTGTTAAGAAGCCATGCTGTCACGGATAGGATCGTGTGACGGTGTGGTGGTATCGCTTTCTCGTTCTCGCTTGCCTGCTGGTGATGGGAGTGGGCGGAAAGACGGCAAACGCGCCGGTGGGCGAGCGATGACGTCTTTCTCGCTCGTTCTTGTCATCTGTGGGCGGATGGGGGCGAGAGCGCGATAGCACCGTCGGTCGTAGATCCCTACGACGGTGTTATCACGGTGTCACGTATCACAATACTGCGTGTGCATGCACGCACACTTGCACCGACGTCTAGCACAAGTTGCATCGTACGAAGTTCGATCTATAAAATATATATCGATGGCTGCAAGTGCTCTTGTAAATTACGGCACAACACCGACCATCACGTTTAGCAATGTGCCTACCTTTTAGGACAAGATAACCATCCAGCAGCAAGTTTAAGATTATTAAATGATTCAAATCTGAACAGATATTTTATTTTCATAAAATATAAAAAAGTAATACTAATACTAAATAATTAAAACCTACCTAACAAACATTAAAACAACTATCAAAAGGGGCGTTTTTAAATGTTCCTAGAAGACTTGCGGCAAACAATCCGAAAATAAAAAGCGCAATTCGCCCCCGATCGGGAATCGGGCATCAGCGCGTTAAAATTTTCACCAACGATGACGTATCTCCGATGACGTACTATGTATCTGCTGGTTTTTAGGTTTCCGTACCCCGTACGGAAGCCTATTACTAAGTCTACAACGTCTGTCTGTCTGTCCGTCTATGCGATGGCTGTATCTTTGAAACCGTAATAGCTCGACGGTTTACATTTTTCACAGAATATGTATACAGAATATGTATGTATACAACAAATAATAAAAAATTGAAAAAGCGAACAATTAAGGGGGGTCCCCATACAAGAAACGCGTTTTTTAACTTTTTTTTTGTGGTGCAGAAACCTCGGTGCGTTAGTCCGACTCGCAATTGGCCGGTTTTTTATTTTGAGTTTGAATGTTTAACTATTTGTACCAACAATAATGTTTACAATATTCTCCCGGACCGCACTTACAGTACTGTGCGTTAGTTAGAATAGTTGGCAGAGCGCTCGAGTTCGTCAGACCGTCAACAGATGTCCGCACGCGATACCGAGGCACAGATGAGAATAACGGACGGCGCGGCGGGGCGGCGCGCGCGCAAAATAAGAGTCGGCTCTAAAAATGGACACACACCTTTGGAAAAAATGTTTCCACACTTTTTTTCCAGCCATCCCCTATAACATTTGTGATGTCAGCCCATAACTTCTTGGAGAACTAGGTGCCATGTATGTGCTTCCCTTCGTTCGTGCCAGTTACACTCAACTGGACGGAAATTTTTGACCCTGGACATCATATATGACAAGAGTACTTGCGAAGACAAATCCAACGAGCCCAAACTCGATGGGCTTATCATGTGTGGTTTAGGAGTTCCTATGCCTTCATTCCGGCTCCATCATCAGGACCTTGGACATCATATATGACAAGAGTACTTGCGAAGACAAATCCAACGAGCCCAAACACGATGGGCTTATCATGTGTGTGTAGTTTAGGAGTTCCTATGGCTTCCTTCCGGCTCCATCATCAGAGCCAAACTAACAAACTAACAAAGTCACCCGAGGAACTGCAGAGCCGTGATTTGATTTTTCACAATTCATATATTTCATATATTCGGATATACCTCCTCGCTCTCTACGCTGTTGCACTTCCAAAAGTCGAGGGACCACCTAAAACACGAACCATCATCGATCGACAATGTTTTTTTTTAAATGTAGCCCAAAGTCCAAATTTAAACAGGATGTTTTTATTTTTCGATATCACATTTAGTTTTTGAGATAAGAGATATTAGAGATTTAGTTTGAAAAAAAAAAAACTGAATTTTTCACATTTTTGCATGAAATAATTTTTTTACCTTTTTCGAAAAAAAATCTTGTAGCCCTAGCCGATACGCGTCTTTTGAACTCTCAACTACTCGCGTAGCCCTAAAACTCGCGACACCAGGACGATTTCACACTCAGCGAAAATGGGGGGCTATACTCAAGCGATCGAAAAAACATTTTCAATGTTAAAATGTATGCACAAACAAGCACAAAGAAAATATTTTTACGAGTATGTATGTATGAGTATGTAGGTGGGTAAGGATACAGGGTGTTCGGCACATCGACCGACAAAATTTTTTTTAGGTAAGTGGGGTCATTTGCAACGTTTTGACCCATGATACCTTTTGTCAGATGTCACGTGTAGATAAGATTTTTTTTTCTTTATTTTTGAAAATTACCAAAATCCGAGCTTTACTTTAAAAGGGTTTACCCTTGTAACTTTTTTTTATGATTGTATCAGCACGAAATAAACTTTATTGAATTTTACGATGTATCCTTGTTCTAGAAAAAAATATTATTTGATGAAGTTAATACCATGAAAATGTTTTATGACCTCCCAAAGTCCCGAGAACGAGTAAAAATGTGACAGAATCTAAATGTTTTAATTCATTTAAAAAAAAAACCGACAGCAATTTAGCGCTTCATTTTCTTTTAAAAAGTTTGCTAGTTTACGTCCTTTCCAACTGTATACCACATGTCATACAAATAATTCACTATATGGTCAAAATTAGGCACAGAGACAGAACAGAACGACAACACGGGCACTCGTTTCCCGTATTGAGAGCTTTTTCGGGAGCATTTTCAAATGTAGAATATGTACCGGTCGCGCGGGCACTCTTGCAAATTAACCCTAATTTTGTCGTTCTGTTCTGTCTCTGTGCCTAATTTTGATCACATAGTGAATTATTTGTATGACATGTGGTATACAGTTGGAAAGGGCATAAACTAGCGAACTTTTAAAAAGAAAATGAAGCTATCAATTGCTGTCAGTTTTTTTTAAATGAATTAAAAAATTAAGATTCCGTCATATTTTTACTCGTTCTCGGGACTTTGGGAGGTCATAAGACCTTTTCATGGCATTAACTTCATCAAATAATATTTTTTTCTAGAACCGTAAAATATCGTTAAATTAAATACATTTTATTTCGTGCTGATAAAATTATAAACTAAAAAGTTACAAGGGTTTAAAGCTGGGATTTTGGTAATTTTCAAAAACAAAGAAAAAAAATCGCATCTCGATACCATGCGACATCTGACAAAAGGTATCATGGGTCAAAACGTTGCAAATGACTCCACTTACCTACAAAAAAAAATTGTCGGTCGATGTGCCGAACACCCTGTATATAGGTAACTATAATGAATGAATGATGAAAGTGTTTCACTGCGTGTATATGATACCTATGTATAACCTGGTTATTAAAAGTAGACCCAGTAGAGATAGCGCCATAAATTACTTACGTCGTTCCACCCATACATAATTGCTAACGGTGCCCATGGGCATTCGGTTTACGTAGATTTCCAATACTATTTCCCGGTTCCATAAAATAACATACATGGCTTACATTTGGTATGATTCTAGAGGTATATTTTCACTTTTAGGAGGAACTGTACCATTTGTATTCTTTCTATAAATGTTTATTTTCCCACATTCCTTTACACGCTGCTCCCAGGAGATCCATTAATCAAATCATTATTTTTACCAGCACCGTATGCATTATGTAACGTAGGTAATTCGCGTTCCATGTCAAACTGAATGTTCCCTCATGTAGAGTATTAGAATAGCCTGGATTTATATAATTGTACTCAGTGAAGATCGGTCCGAAAGGCTATGAACAATAATTGGTGCTACTCGTTCAGTTCAGTGTAGCCGGCACGAATATAAGGGAATCGCCAGCATGGCATCTAATTCCGACAGTGAAATGGTCTAACGAGTCTAGCTGGTGTTGTAGCCAAAAAGTCTAAAATTCTAAATGTTTATATAAGGTCTTTCATTAGTAGGTAATAGTGTGCTAAGGGGATTATGTGTATCAGATAATACTGATGACGTTCCCCATACCTATTATTTTTTTTCCGTTATCAAATACCTACCCATGCTATGAAATAATTGTTCAATAAACTATTATTTTAGCACCACAAAAAAAAACGTTGAAAAAACACGTTTCTTGTGTGGGTGGGGACCCCCTTAATTTTCACTTTAAAGAAAAAGTCAAAATAGCACATTCTTTGAAAATTTCAACCGGTTAGCTGTTATGATTCCAAAGATACGATACAGCCATCGGACGGACGGACAGACAGACAGACATACAGACGTTGTGGGCTTATTAAATAGGCTTTCGTACGGGGTTCGGAAACGTAAAAAAACATAGTGGGTAATGATCATATTCACAGTAAGTGGTGATATTTATTCTATACTGTTAAACAATGTAGAATTTTAGACTTTTTTCGTCTAACCCCAGCCGGGCCCGCGATTTCTTGCTCTGTGAATTCAACCATGCCAGAATAGAATAGAAATTATTTTTACACACAATTTAAAAGTAAAATAAAAAAGTATAGATATACCCAGTTATAGGGTTATAATAAGATCAATGACATAGTGTAAAGAGTGTAAACGTTTGAAAGTAGCTTTCAACAGTTTCACTTACTTAAATTCATTTCTAAATTACGATTCGCGAAAGTCAAACAAACGTCATAATTTGGCAGGAAAGATATAAAACGTGCGGATGGTTGGCGCGGCGCCACGCGCAAGTACGGATAGTTTTATTGTCGCGTAAATAATAGGTATCGCTGTTTTTTTATATTTAGCTTGAGGTATATATATACCTACTGCTACTATTAGTATTCTAAATTCATTTTTAAGTTTCTGGATTAACAGAGTAGGTTTAAAGACTTACATATTAAGTCGACGTTTCGCCCGCTACGTCACGTGCTTCTTCAGGGACTGCGGGAGTTCCTGGAGCCGGCGTCTGGTGTCCGTTGTACCAGCCGTCAAACGATTGACGGCTGGTCAAACGTTTGATATATATATATAGTATTATATATTAGTAGTATGTACATATATGCAGTACAATACAATACAATACAAAGGTTGACTGGGAGAACTATCTGTAATGGATAAGTCCGCCTTTGTCACCTCGTGTAAATTATATATTCTGTAAAATGTTTTTGGAGCAGTAAAGATTTTATATCTCTCTATCTACCTTTAAAATATAGAAGCACATCTCAAAGAGAACACACATTACTGTGTCGTCATGGCTAAACTCATTCAAGGGAACAAGGAAGAAGAACATTATTCACTAAAGATTGTTTATCCAAACCCACGGCCCACAGCTAATCCAGCTCCACTGCGACCGCTTCGTGCATTTATGGACTATCTAAAGAGATTGTCCAATGATAACGGAGAAGTAGAAGAGAAGTTAGAAGTAGAGTTCCCACTAATAACGACAAAAATATCGATTCCCTCATTTTATCGATCTCGCATCCGTTACGACTTTTGATCAAATATGTTGAAATTAAATATTAATTATCCATTGTTATTTCATTGTATAATCTTATTTAATATTGAATCTATTCCCGAAAGCGTAAAAGTCGCCCGCTTTCGTTGACTCAAATATTGTCAACAAAATTATTATATCGATAAGCACTATTGATTTCGATTACATGCGGTTATGTCCCAACCCTACTATTTCACATAATCAGCGGACATAAATAATGAATCTTTATTTTAATCGTGTGTGTGTGAGGTGAAAATTATGACTCCAAAGAAAATGTCAAGCCTCTTTATTAATAAAGGCAAAAATATTATATGTTTGATGTTGTTATCGAAAGAAAAATATTTGCAATTTTTTTTATGTTACATGCTCCCGTATGAGTCTGTTTGTGTTTCCAAATAAATAAATAAAAACTAAAATAATAAAAAGTTATTATCATACCTTATTTGTATTACTTCATAATTCCTGCAAAAGCTTTTATATTCTTACTTTTTATTATATTATTATTTTCTATATTACATACATAGTTACATTGCAAATTCGATACCGTTTCGTATTTATAGCACCAATATGTTCTTCTCTAAAGTGGATTATTTTAGAAACTTATATTTTTGGTTTTCCATAAATAACCCTCGTGCTTTGAACTACAAGTGTTCGCCTAGCTAGCTAGTGGTTTGTTTCAGCGCCACTATAAATATGTCGCTAAATCGGACCCGTTTACACGAAAAATAATTTTTACATCGTTTTCTTACACTGCGGCGGCGGCGGCGGCAGTAGACCTTGAGCTCGTAAGCCAATATCTGCATCATGTAAAACTACAACGTTAAGGCTGCGATATGCAAATTTTAGGAGAAAACGAGATTTTTCAAATTTTCAAAAATGTATTTCAGGGAAACCAGGCCACACAGAAAAAATATAAAAATTGATCAGGATTTTTTTTTATAAAGAGAACTTTACTTATAAAATATTTTTTTTTTCAAAATGTGGCTTATTTACTTAATAAACCCCTTTCAAACTCCACCTTGTCGCAAACAATTGCTAACATGGTGTTTTTAGCAGCTTTTTCCAGGGTCAACCTATACAAAAACTAAAAAAAACAAGCAGGATAAATAATCGTTCTGATCTTTTTCTTGTATTTCTCCAGAATATTTTCTGTATAGGTGTCTTGATTTTCTTAACAATTTCTTCGAAAAAAACGTAATTTATGGTCCTCTGTCGCATTTTTTTTTTGGCAAAAGTTACATGTTATAAGAAATAAATCACTAAGCATTAATATAATTCATATATTTTTATTGAAAAAAAAATCCGATTGAAAAATATGAGTAGGTATTTGGTTTCGAAAATTATTCTAACAAATGGCACATAATAAAAGCCAAAACGCTCATTGTTCGCATGTTTTGCATCGGCGGAATAGGGCCTTAAATCGTTTATTTAGGACTAGCTGAGCCCGCGGCTCCGCTCGCGTGAAATTCGTATTTCAAAGAAAACAGTAAGTAACTATGGGCGAGGCCGAAGTCCGAGCTGCGTTCAGGATGTCGATAAACCATCTCTAAGAAAGTAAGTAATTAAGGGCAAGGCCGAAGGCAAGCTTCGTTATGGTAAACAATAAACCTTCTCAAATAAAGTAAGTAAATAACGGCGAGGCCTCAGGCTGAGCTATATTCTAGAAAGAAAATAAACCTTCTCGAAGAAAGTAAGTAACTGAGGGCGAGGCCGAAGGCCGAGCTGCGTTCAGGAAGACCATAAACGTTCTCGATGAAAGTAAGTAACTGATGGCGAGGCCGAAGGCCGAGCTGCGTTCAGGAAGACGATAAACCATCTCTAAGAAAGTAAGTAATTAAGGGCGAGGCCGAAGGCCGAGCTGCGTTCAGGAAGACGATAAACCTTATCTAAGAAAGTAAGTAATTAAGGGCGAGGCCGAAGGCCGAGCTACGTTCAGAAAGACCATAAACCTTCTCGAAGAAAGTAAGTAACTAAGGGAGAGGCCGAAGGCCGAGCTGTGTTCAGGAAGACGATAAACCTTATCTAAGAAAGTAAGTAATTAAGGGCGAGGCTGAAGGCCGAGCTACCTTCAGGAAGACCATAAACCTTCTCCAAGAAAGTAAGTAACTGATGGCGAGGCCGAAGGCCGAGCTGCGTTCAGGAAGACGATAAACCATCTCTAAGAAAGTAAGTAATTAAGGGTGAGACCGAAGGCCGAGCTGCGTTCAGGAAGACGATAAACCTTCTCGAAAAAGTAAGTAACTGAGGGCGAGGCTGAATGCCGACCTGCGTTCAGAAAGACTATAAACCTTCTCGAAGAAAGTAAGTAACTGAGGGTGAGGGCGAAGGTCGAGTTGCGTTCAGGAAGACCATAAACCTTCTCGAAGAAAGTAAACAACTGAGGGCGAGGCCGAAGGCCGAGCTGCGTTCAGGAAGACTATAAACCTTATCGAAGAAAGTAAGTAACTGATGGCGAGGCCGAAGGCCGAGCTACGTTCAGGAAGACTATAAACCTTCTCAAAGAAAGTCAGTAACTAAGGGCGAGGCCGAAGGCCGAGCTGCGTCCAGGAAGACGATAAACCTTATCTAAGAAAGTAAGCAACTAAGGGCGAGGCCGAAGGCCGAGCTACGTTCCGGGAGACCATAAACCTTCTCGAAGAAAGTAAGTAACTGAGGGTGAGGGCGACGGTCGAGCTGCGTTCAGGAAGACTATAAACCTTCTCGAAGAAAGTAACTGAGGGCGAGGCCGAAGGTCGAGTTGCGTTCAGGAAGACCATAAACCTTCTCGAAGAAAGTAAGCAACTGAGGGCGAGGCCGAAGGCCGAGCTGCGTTCAGAAAAGCGTTAAACCTTACCTAATAAAATAAGTGATTAAGGGCGAGGCCGAAGGCCGAGCTGTGTTCAGGAAAACGATAAACCATCTCTAAGAAAGTAAGTAATTAAGGGCGAGGCTGAAGGCCGAGCTGCGTTCAGGAAGACCATATACCTTCTCGAAGAAAGTAAGTAACAAAGGGCGAGGCCGAAGGCCGAGCTGCATTCAGGAATACGATAAACCATCCCTAAGAAAGTAAGTAACTAAGGGCGAGGCCGAAGGCCGAGTTGGGTTTCAGAAAGACTATAAGCCTTCTCGAAGAAAGTAAGTAACAAAGGGCGAGGCCGAAGGCCGAGCTGCGTTCAGGAATACGATAAACCTTCTCGAAGACAGTAAGTAACTATGGGCGAGGCCGAAGGCCGAGTTGCGTTGCGGAAGAGGATAAACCTTCTCGAAGAAAGTAAGTAACTGAGGGTGAGGCCGAAGGCCGAGCTGCGTTCAGAAATACTATAAACCTTCTCGAACAAAGTAAGTAACTAAGGGCGAGGCCGAAGGCCGAGCTGCGTTTAGGAAGACCATAACCCTTATCTAAGAAAGTAAGTAATTAAGGGCGAGGCCGAAGGCCGAGCTACGTTCAGGAAGACTATAAACCTTCTCGAATAAAGTAAGTAACTGAGGGCGAGGCCGAAGGCCGAGCTGCGTTCAGAAAGACTATAAACCTTCTCGGTGAAAGTAAGTATAAACTATGGGTGAGGCCGAAGGCCGATCTGCGTTCAGGAAGAGGATAAACCTTCTCGATCAAAGTAAGTAACTATGGGCGAGGCCGAAGGCCAAGCTGCGTTTAGGTAAACGATAAACCTTCTGAAATAAATTAAATAGCTAACGGCGAGGGTTCAGGCTAAGCTGCATACTGGAATACATTAAACCTTCTCGTAGAAAGTAAGTACCTAAGGGCGAGGCCACTGGCACCCCCATCTCTCCCCCCGCCGCGGCCCCCCCTACCACAACCCCCCTCTTCAAAGGCACCCCCAGTATGGATAAAATTATTTAAAATAATTTAAAATCCTAAAATCTAATTTTGAAATCCCCTATTTTAATTTAAGGGTTGATTTAACAAAAACGCTGAAACACGTAATTCTTTATTTCATACCAAAAGCCTAAATATGAATTTGTCATATCCCTAACTTGAAAAATGATGGGTTCCCCATATAAATTTTCATCCCCTATTTCACCCCTTTAAGGGTTGATTTAGCAAAAACGCTGAAACAGGTAATTCTTTATTTCATACCAAAAGCCCAAATATGAATTGTCATATCCCTAACTTAAGAAATGCTGAGTTCCCCATACAAACTTTCATCCCCTATTTCACCCCCTTAGGGCAAAGACTTAGGGGTTGTTTTTTGAGGCAAAAAGTAGCCTATGTCCGTCCTCAGGATGCAATTCATCTCCGTGCAATATTTTATCGAAATCGGATCAGCGGTTTAGGCGTGAAAAGGTAACAGACAGACAGACAACAGAGTTACATTCGAATTTATAATATTAGTATGGATTACTTACAAGATGATCACACAAGCCCTTTTTCGTTGTATTTTGATAATGAAATCTTACAATTTCTATACTGAAAAACATTACTTTTGTATTACCATTTTTCTAAATATGCACCACAGATACAAATAAATTAATTTATAAATGCTTACAATATGTTGCATGGGCCAAAATAATTTCAATTCGTGAAATATGCCAGCCTAGGCATCTCAGTGGTGCGGTCGATTGACTGTCGGTCGTTATCGTAAGGCGTCCCGTTATGGGTGACTGCTCGACCGTTGGAGGCTGACCGTGTTTCGGATTCCACGTAAAACTGTAGGTCCCTTCCCTTCTTACCTTACTAGGTGGTAGGGTTTAACCCGGCCGGGTTGATTTTTTTTGGAAAGCGCGACATGTGGCGCTTAGCCACCCATGAGGTGTCTAACGGCGCCCACGGACATTCGGTCGTATAAGGGGGTTGCGAATGCTATGCCGGCCTGACAGGTGCCTATTCACTACCCTTCTGAAGGACCCGATACCACGGCACTGAATTAAAGGTTGAAACGGCTATGTAAATATGTACATAGTTCGTGTTCTCCGTTCAGTTCAGTGTAGCCGGCACGACCGAAGGGAAGCACTGACATAGCATCTAGTTCGCCAAGTAGTTATGCGCTGACATCACGGATGTAGTAGGTGATGTAGCGAACCGTGTCGTAAAAGGCGACTAAGGGATAAGGACAAGTTGCCGCGCTAAAGGGCAACAGGATAACTACCGCTCACCTTGGCGCGGTACTTCCACCGAGTCATGCAGGAGATGGGTCTACGTCCGTTACATGTTGCTTGATAGTTATCTTGTCCTAATACTTTGCTAAACGTGGTGGTTGGTGTTGTAATTTACCAGAGTTCTTGCAGCGCAAGACCGATTACTCTGCTTACCCCGATCGTCGGGATACATCGTGTGGTATGTAGGTTATGATTATTAAGTGATTACACTGGTACTAGAACGATAAAAAAGGTATGGACTCCAAACCCTATATCCTCGCCAGCGTAACACGATATAAGTAAAAGCATACCTACTTGTTTCATTGGACGGTCGCGCGCTGGCCCGTCAGTCTGTCATCGGCTGCGTTCGCAAACACCTGTTTAAAATGCCCGCATGCTCTGTGTTTACGTGTAAAAACACTACAGCCAAGTTTAGTGTGCGCAATAGTGGAATATCTTATCATCGGTAAGTACACTCTGCTCACCGCAATTCGGCGACGCTAATTCTCATACAAGCATTTGACGGTCCGGCATCCATACCTTTTTTATCGTTCTAGCACTGGTATTAGGACAAAAAAAGGTTGGTTCAAATCTGAATCTAGACCATTACTTAATTGACGTAAACATGAGAACGTCGTCTCTAGTAACAAATAAATTGCCTTAGGCCGATGATTTGAGTTACCACTCACGCTCACAAGATTCAACGGAAACTATGTTTTATATAAATTTCGGTTATAAATTATTTTAAATATTTGTGAAGAATAAATTGATACAAGTACAAACCGAAACTCGAAACGAATTATTTATATCAACACGATTCGTAATATTCTAAATTATTATACACGTCTGTCGTCTGTGTGTATGTAAGTTTTTTTTTATGGGAACTGATACAGTTGGTTACATCACCTACTACTTACATCTGTGATGTCAGCACATAACACCTTGGTGAAGTATGTAGGTGCTATGTCAGTGCTTCCCTTCGCGGTACGTATGTTTGTTCGCTTATAACTCAAGAACGGCTTAACCTATTCGTTTGCAGATTTTGTCTATGTAATGCGAATATCGCCGCTAGGTGACAGGCTATATATCATCACGCCATTATTCATATGAGCCGAGCAGTGGGATCGGAAGTCAACGCAGTCGGAAAAAAAACGACCAATTCTTTTACGGCCAGCGGCGCCTAGGGCACACCTAGCATCCCTTAAATGACATTACTAACTTAAAAAAAACACAATTGGATTCTAAATAACTTTGAAATATTATTAATGTAATATTATTATTATTTTCTTTTTAATATTTCTTTTAATTGTATTTTTACGTAATTTTAACTTTGAAATGAAAGTAATACAATTAGTACAGTGTGGTTGTAAGTACTTAAAAATAATAGCCCGCACTGCAGCTCTCCCCGTGCATGTCGTAAAAGGCGGCTAAGGGATAAGGATAAGATGCCGCGATAAAGGGCGACAGGATAGCCACCTCTCACCTTCGCACGGTCCTTCCACCGAGCCATGAAACGGGGGTTCTCATGCTTTCTTGCTGCTTGATAGTTATCTTATCCGAATACTTTACTAAACGTGGTCGTCGGTGTTGTGCTGTAATTTAACTGAGTTCTTGCAACACAATACTAATTACTCTGCTTACCCCGATTGTTGGGATATAGCGTGTGGTATGTATGTATGTAATAAAATTAATTTTAATGCAAAAAATCACTTCACGAGACAAAGATGTATTATGTGTCGAACGGCGAAAATATGGAACGGTCTTCCGGTGAGTGTGTTCCCCACCACCTATAACCTGGGAATCTTCAAAAGGTGTGTCAATAAATTAGACGACAACCTTTTTGTCCGCCTCACAGCCGGCATGGCGCCTCTCTGAGCGTGGTTTCGCGAGGAATGGTGTTATTGGCTGTGTCTGATCTTCCGGTGAAGTATTGACAGACACCCGGAGCCGGCTGTATATAAAAAAAAATACTTTTTAAGTTGTATACTACAGGAGTCACTGACGGGTGTACACTTTTTTATTTATTCGATTATACGTATGTCACGTGACACTGATGCGTGTTTACCCGACCAACCGTTGTTGGGCAGACAGCCTAGCTAGCTAGCTAGCATGAATATTTAAAAAATCAATCCTTTCACCCTATTTGTACTGTCGTGTGTGTTCCGTTCCGTTACATATGCATAATCGACTGCGGTTTATGTGGCAGCTGAATGTGCCTGAATACATTGTCTGAATTTTTAATAACATGAAATTGGCTAATGCAAGGAGAAAGGATTGTTTGTATTGAAAGGTATTTTTGAATCGAGTATAGTTTTTACTAAAAATGTTTAAAATTCTTTGCGTCCAAAATTAAACTCCTCTACTAATCACCATTAAATTTTTTTTTTTGTAAAGACAGCATTTTAATAAATAAATAAAAATTAATAAAATAAAACTTCTTTATTTCAGACAAATAATTTGTCCACAAAAACACAATAAACAAAACATCAAACAAAAAACATTACCGATAAGGCGAGGAGTGTATGTAATAATGCTCATACAATGTAGATAATATTAGTGCTCAATAATGTATCCGTAAAGTTGACAAAAATAAAAAAAATGCCATTTGATAAAAATACTCTACCTACACCATGTTCTGTAACATACGAGTATATTATTTAAGGTTTCGTAGCCAGTACCGTGTGGGGCCGGTACTTAAAAAGAATAGCCCCGCTGCATCTCTCCCCATGGATGTCGTAAAAGGCGACTAAGGGATAAGGACAAGATGCCGTGCTAAAGGGCGACAGGTTCGCCCCCTCTCACCTTGGCACGGTACTTCCACCGAGTCAATGCAGCTGGTTGGTCTTCGTGCCTTACTTGCTGCTTGATCGATTGAATCTTGTTCGAATACTTTGCGAAACGTGGTGGTCGGTGTTGTGCTGTAATTTACCAGAGTTCTTGCAGTACAACACCGATTACTCTGCTTACCCCGATTGTCGGAATTCAGCGTGTCTGATATGTATATGTTTCGTAGCCATTGAAACTGCAGGAACGCTTATAAAATCAGTCAGGATGTCTGTCCATCTGTCTGTCTGTCTGTCATACGCGCTCTCCGATGTAATACTGCAGAGCTTAAAGCTTAATCAATCTTTAAAAAAAAATATATATAAATTATTCCGTTCGGTATGAAAATTATTTTGAAGTTAATTTTTATTATGGATACTGACACAGTTGGCTACATCACTTCAACATCCGCGATGTCAGCCCATAACACCTTGGTGAACTAGATGCCATGTTAGTGCTTCCCTTCGGTCGTGCCGGCTACACTGAACTTGACGGAAAACACTAACTATTTACATAGCCGTTTCGACCGACCTTTAATTCAGGGATGTGGTACCAACCAGGCGGGTTGAAACCCTGCCACCTAGTAAGGGTTAGAAGGGAAGGTAATAGAAGTGTAGGGAAAATACCTAGCTTTCTTGTGATCTGTGGCGGGGCGCGGGGTAAAGACTGCTCTGCGTGTTTTAGCTACGCATTCAAGAAGGAAATGTCTACGGAGCCCTCTGTGTGTGAAAAATCTGTTAAGTGCGAGTTTTACACGCGCATGGAGGTTTCCGTATCTAAAAAAATCGTAACCAAGGAAATAACAACGGCAACCAAGGAAGTAACCGTTACCCTGGAAACAATCAGAACCGTGGTAACAATTATGTCCACAAATGCAACATAAACAAAGATGTCATATTTGAAAATCAAATACGTCAATGTGAAAACTGTCATGAAAAAATAAGAAACCAAAATGAAATTGCTTTTCAAATTTCGAAAAAGTAAATATTCAAGAATATCTATCCGCTATTTTCAGCCGATCTTTTGTCTTTCAACATTGCAATGTATAAAAGCCTGTGGCGCCATCTATTATTCAATAGTGTGACTAATCTATTTTATTGTACGTTTCTTGTATGGGGGCCCCCCTTAATTTTTAACATTTTCTTATTTTTCTTATTTGTTGTTATATCCGCCATGGTAACGCATATTCTGTGAAAATTTCAACGGGCTACCTATTACGGTTCAAGAGATACAGCCCTCGGACAGACGGACGGGCGGACGGACGGACGGACGGACGGACGGACGGACGGAGAGAGGGCGGAGGCTTAGTAATAGGCTTCCGTACGGGATACGGAAACCTAAAAACGAATGTGCGTACGTAACAGATTTTTATTTTATTTACAGTTCCATTTCTAAAATAGTTCTCAGTACAAAAGTGTTATGTAAAGATTTTTATTGGATAATGGCATCTACAAGGACGTACCCAAACTCATATACTGAAAAAAGTCGCTTATTTCTTATGTCATAGTAGTGAGAATCGTTCAGAGGCAATAGCCGTTGATCTCAAAGCCTACAAGTGGATAAGTGCCTACACAGAATTGTACATTGGCCACTTATGCGCTCTAAAAGCATGATATGATATCTGCGCATGCGAAAATAAATTTAATGTATAGTAGAACCATTATAGGACAGAGGGCCTAGTCCGAGTTAACGTGACAGCTACGTAAACGTCAAATACCGATCGAATTGAGTTTTTATGTATGGGAGCACAATACACAATACGCTCACCGCGGCGCCACTAGAGAGCTCCATACATAAAAACTTAATTCGATCGGTATTTGACGTTTACGTAGCTGTCACGTAAACTCGGACTAGGCCCTCTGAGCTCAAATAATATTCAGTTCTAAGAAGAGTACACGGACTTAAAAAAAGAAGATTTATTTGATATAAAATGAATACAAAATTAAAATGCTAAACAAACTACTTACATAACAATATAAAATATTTCACTGCAATTTTGCCTTGAAATATATTTTTTTTATGTAATCCAGTATGGGTGGCTGAGTCGGAGGGGCCAAAGCATATGCTCCGATCAGCTTTCGCTATATATTATGTATTAAATAACAGGCACAAGAGTAATTAAATGAAAAATAAAAAAAATTAATGACGTCTATACTGCAGTAATAATCAGGGTGTTTGATGACTATAGGTCAACAAGCAAACCAGGTACTCCTGAGCCTATTTGGAGCAAAAAAGTTAGATGACATTTTGCTCTACGGTGAACTTTTTTTTTTGTTTTTCCATACAAAACTAAATAATTTTATTTAGTTTTACATACGCTTGTAAACACACAAATACACATACTACATCAAAAGTGTCGTGACGGTCGAAGTCTTACACTTTTTTCGGCCTAGCTCTTATTCGCCAAGTGTCTAGCTTGTGATAAGCAAAGAGTTTGTATTACGTCGCTGCGCAGCGACGTAATACAAACTGTTTGGTGATAATGATAAGTAACTTCGTTCCAAAAGTTAAACGCGTTTTCCGTAGCTTCACTTTGTTTTGTAGCCGGCATCGTCACGGAAATGAAACATGCATTTGATGCATCTCCACATGTAGAACAGTCTAAATCATATGAAATGTCAGGCCGGCATGGCATTCGCAAACCCCGCATACGACCGTATGTCCATGGGCGTCGTTAGACACCTCATGGGTGGCTCGGCGCCGCAAGTCGCGCTTTATATAAAAAAAAATATTGTATAAGAAAAATTTTTAGAACAGCAATTAATACGTGCCCAGCTCTCTCTCACACATGCTGCCTCGCTCACTCTCGTATATTTTAATGTGACATCGTGTGGGAGGACACATAATCTGAGTTTATCCAGTACAGACCGTCAAAACCGCACATACAACATCTCCAGACGTCTAGACTAGCGTCGGCGAAGACAAAACATTTCGTTGCGAAATCTCAATCTACTGAAATCACAGAGATAAGGTCACGGGAGGACACACACACACATTGTCTAACTAAAGCATGGAAGGTATTTCAATTTATCTAAAAAAAAAATCAGGTTTGTTGTTTTGATTGTTTGATTGAAAAATTGTTTGTTTTTATTTTTATATGTTAGTAAATTCAAATTCAAAGTTAATTATTTTCAATTCACTTAGATAAACAATATACAAAATACAAACATTTTTTGTTATATGTGAATTGAAGAAAAGGTGTAGGCGCAGCATAACCGTGTTGCACGAATCCATTTGAATTCGGGTAACGAATAAAATAACAATAACAATCAATTAAGTCGATACTTAAAAACGAAATCATAAAAAAATATATAAATAATCTATCATTAGAGTAGATTCAAATTAAAATCAATTCTTACATGTATGTAAACTTACTTTGGTTTACAATGGTTGCTATAAACCAACAGGTGACAATTTTTTATTGTATTTGTCCTCCTTTCCTTCCTATTTCTATGGACTAGATGTATTTTGCGTCGAAAAATTACGTGTTTTGATATATTCTTTAGTCACCGAAGCCTAACTGAAGCATGTACAAAATTAATAATGTGACTGGATAAATCCATCGGTAATCCGACATCAAAGACTTACGCAATCGTTCACGATTGCACGCAATTTAATATTGGCAAACGCAAATTTATTCTCAGCTATTCAAATTTATTCGACTGAATGCGTCTCTATCCGCGATTCATCGGTCAATAACGTTCGGTGAACACGTGGTCGTCAATTCTACATTTGAAAAATCTTGTGCGCTCTGCTTGGCTCTGCTCTTTAACCGTTATGGATTCGGTCTTTATAAGTCTTCATCTCGCACTTATACAACTAGCAAACAATAAAACGACCATTTGTCAGTCAGCGTGTATGCGTTCACTGCTGGACATACGCCTCTCCAATTTTCTTCCAGTCCTTCCGGCCTTCAGCGGTACAGAACAACTTCTTTCCGCCGACGTACTGGATGTCGTCGTCCCACCTAGCGGGCGGTCTTCACACACTCGGTTTTCCTGTCCATGGCCGCCAGTGTAGGATTCCGTTACTCCAACGGTCGTCGTCTCTTCGGCTAACGTGCCCAGCCCACTGCCACCCGGTGTCCAATATCGACTACTTTGGTGCGTCGGCGGATTGCCTTGTTACGCACCATATCATGTAAACGACTATTATCTCAGGGAGAGTCAGCATTATTTTGTTCTGATTTTATATTTTTAAACCCGGGCTGTGCAAATGGTACAAATTGAGTGAAATAGTACTGATTTTTTAATTCTCTCTTAAGAAAAAAAACTAAAGAAGCTATAATAACTATAATATTACAGTATCCATCATTATTATGAACTATATATCTACCTAATAATAATAACTTAAACTTACTAAACTACTTATATAAAATTATCTTATGCTTCCCAGTAATTTACATAAACCGCCTTAAAACTAATAGATCTATTTCCACTAATTAGTTGAAAATGTTTTCGCACTCTCTTGAATTGTCAATTTTGCGGGGAAAATATAAGAAAATATAAGCGCCGCGACGCCGCCGCTTCCTCTCGACGCCGGCGCCGCGGCCCGCGCCGCCCACGCATCTCGCCGCCGCCGTCGCTTTTCACAGAACACGAATTCATCATTTGTCATTCCGGCGTCCAGTATCATTTAACTAGATGCAAAGAATTTAAAAAGATATAACTGTTGTTGTGACACATTGAATGCAAATTGCTTATAGAACGGACGAAAGGACAGACAGATACCTAATCGAAACGCACGAGATTTTTCCAATACAGAATTTAATCAATTATCACTACGTGTTCACCGAACGTTATGGGTCGATAAATTACTGATAGAAACGTATTTAGTCGAATAAATTTTAATTTCTTCGGAAAACTTGACTGCCAACGTTGCTGGCTACTGAGCCCTAAAAAACTGAGTCGAAATTAGAAAAAAAAATCATTTTTTCCATACATTTTAATATGGTATGCGTATGTATGGAAACGGTGATTTTTTTTCGAATTTCCTATATTCACCTCCTTGAATCCTTCCAGGTATTCACAAAACCACTAGTATATTTATCTGTAATTCGCTGAGCCAGTGGCTATACTCACGTATCAATTTTGTTGGATGATGCTGGTTTAGATAAGTCAACGACATTCAACTAAAATACAAAATTAAATGAAATACATAAAATTATATTTCATAATTTCTCCGATTGCATTCACTTCTACCTCCACTGAGCAGCTATATGATAATGGCGTGATGAGGGAGGAATTGGTTAATTGGTTTAATTATCATTCGTAGGCACGTTTTGCACTTGAATTCGTAATCTTCCGAATAGCAACTATAGTATAGAAACATCAATGACAAATAATTAAAAACAATGAAAAACAATGACAAGGGCTGTACAGAACCGAGAGATAAGACAAACATCATAATTAAGCTGTCTTATGCTTATAGATCCTACTAACTTACCTAATACTACTATACTGCTACTACCTATTAGGATTATGTCTAACAGCGGGATAATAAAGTCATTGTGTCACATTTAACGAACTTGTCGAGTTCATGCCACCTCCGTCCATTTGAATTCTTTGACTAGAGGAAGATGACGCAAGGAGAGGAGACATTTTTCACCGGAGCGTAATGCTTCTTCCATTGTGGAAATCCATTTTCAATTCCGCGACAATGTCAAGTACATTTTCTCATTGAAAAATATGTAAATTATTTTTTTACATCTTTCAATTTTGACAGGGAGGTAGAGTGAGTGTTTAGGTGATATTTTGAGATTGAAAAAAAAAGAAAAACAATTCTTCGGATGTGGAACCCTAAAATAATAAAAAAATACACTTACCCAAATAAAAAAATAAACAATATTAAAAACATAAAATCGTGATAAAGTTTGAAACGTGGACAGTTTGAATTTGAATTGAATTGTTTAAGTTTGAATACAGCTCCAGAAAATGTATTACAAATGTCTTTTTAATCTTTTAATACTTATTTGATTAAAATAAAGCCAACCTTTATAACGCCTGAAAAAGTTTCACTTAAGAAACAATTATAAATAAACAGTGAAGAAAATTCTGTCTCGCATTTTCTCGATTAAAAAAAAACTCCAGTGTATTTTTGCATCGCGGTTTACCGAAATTTAACAATAAATCATTGTATACTTTTCGCACGGTTTCGCACGCGCTTAAGATAGTTAGTAGGATAAATTTACGACTAGCCTCTATATATTAAAAGATCGTATATAACGTCTGATTTATAGCTATTACGTTTACTTGTGATGTGGTACTTGTGACCGCAGGCAAGAAAATTGTCGTATTTTGTTTGATGCGATAAAGAAAATTCACTTTCTATCTCTCGGCTATATATTATTGATAATAGATTTTGATAAAGGTTCTGCTAGTTAGTTAAATTAATGTAGAGAACCCGCCAAGTGCGAGTCGTACTCGCGCACCGACGGTTCCGAGCGGTTTTTATTATTTGTGGTTTTAATTTAGAGTTTGCAATATCATCACACCAAGTTTGACGCTTACATGTATTCATTAAAATTAATTGTTTTGCATTGTTTGTTCAGATTGACAGACGGACAGACAGACAGACAGACTGCGTCGGCTTATAGGCTTCCGTATGAACACGGAACCCTAATAATAAAAAAAACTCCTTTAAAAATGTGTGTAATAAAATAATGTACCTAATGTTGTAGGGGAAATAATAAATATTCCTTATTTCTTATTTCTTCTTCTTTAAATAGTAGCAACTGTCAGCCTAAGTCATTCAAGAGTAGGCCTATACCTATACACATAATATTTGTCAGCCTCGGGAGCACCTGGGCGCGGTCAGTGGACGGATGGGTGACCGATCGACCGTTGGAGGCTGATCGGTTCGGATTCCAACGTAAAATTGTAGGTCCCTTCCCATCTTCTTTCCCTACGGATGTAGTAGGTGATGTAGCCAACTGTGTCAGTCTCCACAAAAAAAAAATATATATGTATATTTGAACCCTGAAATGGCGTATGTATCTAAACCACCAGGCTACAATAATTTTATAGGAGAGCTTTTTTAATGCATTGTTTTTGTTAGTTTCTTAATTTTGTTCACTGATTTACATACGCCCTTTTCGAACTAAAACGAGATTTTTATGGAACCTGACAAGGTTGGTTGCATCACCGACTTCAATTAGGCGGCTATGTCAGGGCTTACCTTACCCTTGATCGTGCCGCCTACGCTGAAGACAAAATCTGGTTTCAATATGCGAGGATTACCAAGTGAGTAATTTTAAATGAGGTCACCCTCATGTGCCGCTGCGGGCATAGAAATCAATCGAGCGTAGTCATTCACCCGGGCGCGAGGCCCGCCCGTCACATTCCCGGGAACTCCCAATATCCCGGGAACGGCCAAGTGCGAGTCGGACTTGCGCACCGAGGTTTCCGTACCATCACGTAATTGGTCGGTTTCTATTATTTGTTGTTTTACTTTGGAGTTTGCACTATAATCACACCAAGTTTGACGTTTGTAATTGTTACCGTTTTTACGATAGAGCAAAAATAAGAAAACGTTGAAAAAAAAAAACTTTTCTTATATGGGGTTAATTTTGTCACCCCAAATTTTGTACTTTTCATTATTTTTTTTTATTATTATTTCTTAATATATCCGCCATAATAACACGAGCTCTGTGAAAATTTCAAAGGGCTAGTTCAAAAGATACAGCCCTTTGTATAGGACAGACAGACGGACAGACGGCGTAGGCCTAGTAATAGTAATATAATGAACCCTAAAAATGTTGGAAGGGTTTCCTGAACATGAAGAAAACTTGTCACGGGGGTGAAAGAAAAGTACACAAAGATGAATTAAGAAATATTATGAAAATAATGTCCACTGCATCTCTCCCCGCGCATTTCGTTGTCAGCCTCGATAGCTCAGTGGTGCAGACAGTCGACTGTCGCTATTGATGGTTAAGCAACGCTGGGCCGTGATCGCTGGGTGGTGGGCTGTAATTTATTCAAGTTCTTGCAGCACAGCACCGATTACTCTGCTTACCCCGATTGCGTAGCGTGATGGTGTGTATGTTGTATGCATGTATATAGACTCGACTTAACGATTAAAGGGAAGCCCTGACATGGCACCTAGTTCACCAAATTGTTATGGGGTGACATGTCAGAGATGATGTAGCCAAATTCCATAAAAAAACATACACTGAACAATCTGTATGCAAACGGTCTTTGAACTCGACACGCTGCTGTCTCAAATCAGCAAATATTTGAAAATTTAAATCCACTACGAAAGTGTATGAGATGCCAAAACGATTAAGAAGTCGGAAAATGTTTAGATTTTTTTTTTCAGTTCATTGTAGACACACGCTGACATCGCCGATCAAAGCTCGCGATTATTACATTCCGTACAGTGAGAGATAAAATCATTCGTTAGAAATTTTGTAGGAAGCCCGCGCGCTCTCCATATCTACATCTTTAATGGATCGATTGCGCTAACACAGACTTAACGAGGACGTGAGTAACTAGTAATCCACTTATGCTGATCTTAAAGACCCGATAAAAGTCCGTTGCGCCAAAGGTGAAATGCTGTCATTAGAAACCTAAGCTGACTTAAAGTTAAGTCTGGGTGTTCGGCCATTTAACTTTCTAACAGACACATAAGAAAAGTCAAATTGACATCTGCTATGCAGAGCGAATGAATAGCATAAGCTGTCTGTCAAATAGTTTTAGGGACAATTATGACCATGTATCCTCACTTACATGACACTGGCCAAAATGTCTTAAAAAGACGACAGCCAAAAAAAACCTTGTTTTGTACAATGTATTGCCATCTATGTCTTCTTAACGTTGAAAGATAGACACTTCGCTAGAGAATACTTGTCGAGTTACGGATTTAAGCTGTCCTAAGTTAATGAGCCTTTAGAGTTATTTAAGTATGTGTTTGTGCAATCGGCTCGATTCGACTCGCTGTCTATCTGTTGCCTGTTTATTACGCATAAAAATTCTGAATGGACGTAATTGACGTTTCGATTTGGCAAATGAGAAACATTTTACGCGAATGAAGCAAAGAACTAACATTTGATATTATCGCAATGATCCAAATGAAATCAAAATTAGGATTGTATTGCATTTGTAGAAGTATAGAAGAGTGACATTTCTTTTAATGAACTTATATCAGGAAGTATATCAGGCTTAAAGAGCATTTGTCAAGCTTTGATACGCAATTTGTATCAATTTATTTATGTTAGTACATTTAAACATACTACAATGTAGCATAATTGTAAAAAAAAATAAAAACGATTTCAATGGATTATTAATATTGAGAATCGTACCTAGTCAAGCGTTAACTATAAGCATATTTAGTTACATAAACATATTTCATTTCATTTCATTTCATTTAATTTCATTTCAACTAATTATGCAGTCAGGTAAGTAGTATATAACATGCTGCCAATTAGTGCAGGATCAGGTTTTTTTTTATGGAAACTGACACGGTTGACTACATCACCTACAACATCCGTGATGTCAGCCCATAACACCGGGTGAACTTGGTGCCACGTCAGTGCTTCCCGTCGGTCGTGCCGATGTCTTCACGAACATCAACCTTTATATACCTTTTCCTTTATATTCCTTACCGGGAGTGATAGATATTCGTAAATTCTTCGAAAATAAAAATAAAATATGTGCACTCCGGCTTCTATCGAAAGACAAACTTCTCGTTTGAGTTACCTGCTCACCACTTTAGACTGTAGTCCTCGCCCACGAAATCCAAAGAAAGCCATATTATAAGATTTATTTGCAGTGAATTATTTTTCAATTATGCTAAATTGAACTTTACCTCAGTACATAAGCATGAGGACAAATATGGCTATTCTTATCGGTAGCAATGAATTAATGCTTTTATTATTTTTAGCCGGAAATTGCGAAAAAAGGTACCTCTTTGCGAATTCGCGAAGTATACTAATTTAAGAAATGCTGTGATTGGTTAAAGATTAAAGACGGACCGATTAAATTTATTTTTTGCTATCCACAGGGCATTAGGTGATTCCTTGATGGAAAAATGCAACATACTAACTACATTTTTCCAAGCATCTCTAGCCCTCAGCGGCAAGAGATGGTTTGGAGAATTGTTTATTAGTTACGATGGGGCTGGCATGGTCGTTAGGCGGCTAAAGCTCAATTTAAATAAAGAAGAAGAAAAAAAGGACTACGTTGCTGTTTTTCTTAGTAAGAAACTTCATTGAAAGCAAATTAAACCGTAGACAATATTTATTTTATGCTGTGTTGCCACACGAAAGCTAAATTTGAATTTTAGTTTAGTTCTTGATTGAAGTGGCACTCTGAATAGACAAGAGTATAATCTTCGTTTTAAATCAAATAAATACAAGCGTTAAGTTATACCGATTTAGTCCTGGTTTAACCGCGTGACTCTGAATAAGGCAGAACACTTTTTCAGTTTTAATCCAAAGTGAAGTTGCAAACATTTAAGCCCATGCACTCTGTTAACCTGACTGTACCTACCACGATGCGGCCGAGCGGCCGGCCGATATTGCCCAGTAGCAACGCATACTCCCCGCCACATGGTCGTTCGACAAAATAGCCGAACTGTCAAAGTTCGCGAGTCCGAAACGAGTGTTGTCAGGAAACAAATATTTATGTCTAGAATAAATAATAATACAGAGCAGTGAAATATAGGGGTATTTTTAGCAGTTCTGTGAGCAAGTTATAAATACTCCTTAAAGTGCAGACGAGTGCAGTTTTCACATTGTAAGGAGGTGGTGTGCGGCGGACGAGAGATAAAAATAGTTTTGCACGCAAACTCGGTAAGCATATTGTGTGATGCAACTTTTGATAATACGATTTGTTCGGTCGGTCGATTTGTTAGTTAGATTATAGAATTGCTTATGAGCTATGACTTACGAATGAGTGACGGATGTAAGTACACACTTTAGCGAGGGAATGTGTTACAATATGTAGATTTTTACAGTAAAATAAAAACCGGCCAAGTGCGAGTCGGATACGCGTACCGTATCACCACGTACCTAATATATATGTGTTATCTATCATTATCATAACGCTGTTTTTTTATTTTTTTTTATTTTAATAACGGTATCCTTTATTAATATAAATTTTAATAACGCTGTTATGTATTTACCAAAAATAATTTTGTTTTATTTCATCCAGTTCGTGACCCTTAGCGCGAGCCCGACTCACTTTTGGCGGGTTTTTATTATTGTTTTAATTTAGACCACCAACTTTGACGCTTGTATGCTGTGCTTGTACGTATTATCGTTTTTAGGAAAGACCAAAAACACTTTGAAAAACTTTCTTGTATGGGGACCCCTCTTAATTTTAATTTGTTTATTATTTGTTAGGATATCCGCCATAATAACACTTATTTATTTATGTATAATTTCTAAAATTCCAACTACCTAGCTACCTTTTACCGTTCAAAAGTGTACAGTCGGACGAACAGACGACGTAGGCTTGGTAATAGGGTCCCGTACGGAACCCTAAAAACATTTTTAGGTTAAAAATTTAATTAAAAAAATTTACTTTTGCACAGAATATAAAGATAACTGTGCCGTTTTTATAATATTTACCCTAATATATTAGGTATTAAAATATACCTATTATTATTTATACATAAATAAACAACATTTAGCCTAATTAACAATACCCGAAATAAAATAAAATATATGTGTATATAAGTAGGCAATATCACCGTTTTCCTCTGGAAAGTAAAACATTTGTGTTGAGGCGATGAAAAACTTTGACATAGGTACTTAAGTAATAATAATGTATAAAACACTCTAACTTGTACAGTAAGGTTAGAACTACGAGGGCGCCTTCCAGAGACAATTTTATCCACACTTCCGGCGTGCATAGAGTCAATATGGCGGCTAATGTAGCGACTTCCGGTGTCGCTAGCTTCCGCCGCCGCCGGTTGCGCCCCGCTAACATGTTTACGTCCCCAAGTCCCCACGCGCTGGCCCTGAGTGCCTGCCTATACTAGCCTTCCTGGTGGACTGTTGAAAGATTTCATATTGTAAGCTTATGTGGAATATTTCACTTTTAACGCATGTTATATTTATGGGTAGGTATTATAGTACATACGTATATTATTTATTGTAAATCAGGTCGGACGACGACATCAAGTACGTCGGCGGAAAGAAGTGCACGGAACAGCGATCGGCGGCCGTATTTCCCCAGGCGGCCTCCCCTGGAGCTCTTCTTGCTCTGTGATGTGAAATGTTCAGTCTCTCTGTAGATCCTTCCGAATCTATTCCGTCGGTTTCCAGTTTTTTTCGAAATCCGTGCTCCAGTTGTTCGAATACTTCTCCAAATTCCAAAGCAAGAATTTAGAAGATTTCTTATAATAGGTATTTTAAGCTAGAAAAAGTATTTTTTTATGGAAACTGACACGGTTGGCTACATCACCTACAACATCCGTGATGTCTTGAACTTGGTGCCACGTCAGTGCTTCCCTTTGGTCGTGCCGGCTACACTGAACTGGACGAAAAACAAGTATCCAATAAAGTTGATTATAGAGTATGCTAATTGCTATATAACATACATTGACTTGAGAACCTTCTTCACGATATGGACGAACGAATTTACGAGTAAAATGAGAGTTTTTGAGAAATCCTTTTCTCCTTTTCTATATCAGGCGTATCAGATAAATTCTAAAGCTAGCCTATAACGTGTCCCAAAACTCAACGTCAAGCGGGAACCAGGGAGTAGGCCAGTTTATAAAGTAAGAAAAAAAAAATCTGAGTAAGTAATTTGTTTTTTATTATATGAACATTTTTTGAAAACGTTGAATTTTTTGTGATAAAACTATGGCCTTTTTGGTTTTATTTGAGATACTGATCAATAGCAGAGTTATCTAGGCTACCAATAATAAAATTTTTAACAATTATTATATTTGTAAATTTGTAGTCGTAGTACCTAAAAATGTTGTACGAGATGTAAATTTTTAACGTTTTTACAAAAATGCTCATATAATAAAAAAACAAATGACTCCGATTTTTTTTCTTATTTCTCCCTGGGTAGTCATAAACTGGCCTACTCCCTGGTTCCCGCTTCACATTGAGTTTTGGGACACGTTGTATATATAAGTAAAATAACAGAAATTCCTGTTTAAAACTATTTAGGGCCAACAATGCGCGCATACTTCTTACGAAACCGGCCAGAGAAGATAATCGGGCAAAGCAGGAACTTTCCGCGCCAGGAATAGTTTTCCCGATTTAATTCGCTCGTTAATGTTAAATTTTCCAGTTCACCGGTTCTTGTTTGTACAGCCTCACTGACCTAAATTATCTAAAGTTACCCAAAATGTTAGCGAGTTTTTGTACGCCCCTTGTAATTAGCCGTGAAGGGTGTAAGGCGAACTATTTATAATTTTAACTAATTACAGTGCGCCGCCGCCGCGCCGCCGCGCCCTAGCCATAACTGCTGGAAGTAGCCACCGTTTTTAGGAAAAAAAAAACTCGCAAGGGACTGTCGACCTCGCCCTGAAATATGGACTTAGACATAGCATTTAATATATGCAAGAGTTATTAGGTTACATTACTCTGAAATACGTACGCTTTTGGAGAATTTGCTACGTTTTAATGGTACTACCTATTAGTCACTACTACGTGACTAATGGTTTCATCGTCATGTGTAATAATGTTTTATGTCGAAAATATGTAGCGAGCCGTAAAGATAATTAAACAAATTTATATAATTGTGTTACCCACAATGGTGCCTAATATCGTTGTGTTTTTTTTTCATAAATTCGTATAAATTCATTTTCCAAAACACTTTTTTTTTTGTGAAAAACATTTGTTTTTGATGTGTACTGTGTACGAAATGAATTAATGCAATTAATTAAATACTCACAACATTTCCATTATAGTAATGTTTCACGAATACCCAACGAATGACAAATATTTTTAAATACGAATAATAACATACATAATATGTATAATGCAAATAGAACAATCGATCTGATAGCAGAAGAAGCAAATTACTAACTTTGAAAAGTAAATACATAACTAAATATTTACATACATATCACACACGCCGAATCCCGACAATTGGGGTAAGCAGGGTAATCGGTGTTGTGCTGCAAGAACTCTGGTAAATTGCAGCACAACACCGACCACCTCGTTTCGCAAAGTATTCGAACAAGATTCAATCTATCAAGCAGCAAGTAAGGCACGAAGACCCACCTGCTGCATGACTCGATGGAAGTACCGTGCTAAGGTGAGAGGTGGCGAACCGATCGCCCTTTAGCACGGCATCTTGTCCTTACCCCTTAGTCGCCTTTTACGACATGCACGGGGAGAGATGCAGTGAGGCTATTCTTTTTAAGTACCGGCCCCACACGGTACTTATATTTATTCTACATTCTACAGAACTAAATATTTATTCATTATTATTACCGGCAAGCAGACGTGTCTAAATCCTACTACAAAGTCAGCTCAACCTGTTTTTGTTCACAAGTGATAAATATTTATGAAAAGCTGTACATAACCGCAGCATATTTCGACATCCCGGCCTAGGGCGCCGCCCGCCCGCGCCTCCAAACTTTATAAGCTGCAGAGTTGGGCGGGAGAGCGAAAAGTGCGCGGCGCGTCAGGCGGGCGGCGGTGGCGGCGGCGCGGTGCGGCGGCGGCTCGACCGGAATTTGTTACCTTATGTACGAGTGAATATTTTAAATAACTTTCAACAAGTTTTGCTACTCAGACCCTGAACAGCGTTTTACAAATTCGTTTTGGGCAATGTTCACGCAAAATTATCTAATTTAAATAATTTTTTTTTATGGAAACTGACACGGTTGGCTACATCTCTTACAACATCCGTGATGTCAGCCCATAACACCGGGTGATCTTGATGCCACGTCAGTGCTTCCCTTCGGTCGTGCCGGCTAAACTGAACTGGACGGAAAACTATTTAAATAGCCGTTTCGACCGACCTTTCAATATGTAGTATTGTTACAAAATTAAATCTATTAAATGTTCTAACAGCAGAATATATTTATAAAAACATTTAAACTTATTTTTAGTAATTTATGAAATATGACATGTTTTGGAATTGGCAAATACGGTATCATGCCATTTCTATATACAGTTTATTGGTTTTCATTATGTCGAACTTTCTGAATTTTGTTCTTGTGTAAGTGTAGCTAATATTTCATAATTTATTTTAAACATAGTTTTATATCTTTGAATAGTTTATATTATTTACATTTTTAATAATGATTATTTTAAAGATTACAATATAATTAAATAAAGTTCTAATAAGAGTCTGCTAAAAAACTAATATTAAAATTGCCAGAATCTTTAAGCAGCATTCAGAGATGAATGCTCCAATAAACACATGAATTATGTTCACACAAAACATTTGACTTAGATAATGTTAAAACTAATTCTATCACATGATTTAAGTCCACATAAAAGTAATCTTTACTGCAGATACAAATGTTTCACTGTCATCGTAAAACTACTCTAGTTATATTTATTATTTTTATTTTTAGATTTTCGTAGAAAAAACCAGGAACTCTACTCACTCGTAGTTCAGTTGTAATTGTCTGCAGTCTGTCTGTCACAGTTAACTAATCCATAATAGTAACCAGTAAGTACTATCCAAAGTGAATTGTAAAATATTATGTATTTAAGTAGTTTTTCTTTTGTGTAAATTCACTAAGTTGAAATAAAAAAATTCAATTTCTATTTCTATTTACTAGTAAGCAAGCACCTACCTAGTGCAAAAACTACCTTTTTTATAGAAAGCGCGACATGTGGCGCTGAGTCACCCATGAGGTGTCTAACGACGCCCATGGACATTCGGTCGTCCGCGGGGGTTGCGAATGCCATGCCGGCCTGGCAGGTGCCTATTGCCGGTTCTCTTGAAGGACCCGAGACTACACCTACAGCAAACATCTTAATAATAATACCAAGTGCCTAGAACAAAAAGGAAATACGGGAGTAGACATTAGTTCACATTTCTCCACGGAACGGTTTAATGCTAACGACCTTTTCCCAATTAGTCTTAATATAAAACGCTCAATTCACAACACATAGAGAAATCTACTGTACGACCGCCAATTGTAGGCACTCGGCGTACAATAGTAATCATATAGCAAATCTTCTCTTCTCTCGACTAATAGTCTAGTCAAGTCAAGAATACGGCTTCTACTGTGAATGACAGGTTCACATTCACAAAGGATGTGTATGGGCATTTCATCCTCTTTTATACAGAACCTGCACACCGGTGTGTCGCTAAGGCCCATTCGGTATAGGTGTTTGTTTAGTCTGCAGTGTCCTGTTAAGGCACTTGTTAGGATTCTTATGTCGTTCCGGTTTTGGTTCAATACCTCGAAAGTGAATTTACGCGGGTACCCAGAAATTAGTCCCTTCAGGCCAGGTAAGTAATAAATAACATACAATATAATATGATAATACGAAAAGAGATAGAAAGATGTCAACGAGCCGCTAAAGATATGGCTTCTATCGATGCGTTGAGAGTCGAAAAATTTTACATTCAGCCCAAGTGTCTAGAATTTATATTCGAACAGTACTCTTATTTTAATCGGCCAGTACTTAATATTTATTACCCGTAGGGTTGGACTGCTATCGCACGCAATCGTCGTATTCGGCCGCACGCACTACACGCTTAAGTTATGCTCTACACGTGGATTACAAAATCCGCTTTGGCAATTTCGTGACTGTTGACTAATCTTGACATGGCTGTTTCCTTATTGGTTCTACAAGAAAACCGGTACCGTGTGGGGCCGGTACTTAAATAAAATAGCCTCTCTGCATCTCTTCCCGTGCATGTTGTAAAAGGCGACTAAGGGATAAGGACAAGATACCGTGATAAAGGGCGACAGGCTCGCCACCTCTCACCTTGGCACCGTGCCAAGGTGGGTGGTGCTTAAGTTATGCTCTAGACGTGGATTACAAAATCCGCTTTGGCAATTTCGTGACTGTTGCCTAATCTTGACATGGCTGCTTCCTTAGACGGAAGTTACACGCTCAGTTTGGTATCAGTTCAGTCCATCAGTCTGGTTAAACTGACGCCGCCAGACTGACCGTTTAATCTATTGACCGATGGACTGATGGACCAGACCGATGGATTTTTAAATATTTTGATAATTTTCGTCAGTCTAGCCAGGGTAGACTGACGTCAGACTGATAGTGCGAATGCATTTTACGCCTGGCGTCAGTCTGGCGTCAATCTGCTCGTGATCACGTGTCACGGACATCACGGACTGACTGAACTGATGCCAGACTGAGCGTGTAACCTCCGTCTTATTGGTTCTACAAGAAAACCGGCCCTGCGTACGGCCGGTACTTAAGACCAGACGGAAGTCAGCTTCGTGATAACATGTTAGGTATTTCAACGAAGTATCTCTGTCTCCATTCGCCTCCACCCGCCGCCGAAACGTGCAACAGGGACAGTTGCACGTTCTCAGCTAATATACCTACAAATTACGCCAAAATTAGTCTTTCAGGGTTTATGTTTTTTACCCCCTTAAACCTTATCCGATTTTTACAATTATTTTTTTGTTGTAACAGTCGAATCTCAGAGTCAGTCGAGTCTTTTTATTTTTGAATATCTAAAGTGATGCTGATGACTCAATAAAGCTTAATGAACTTCATGACATAAAAAAAAATTCAAATGTTTTCGGTCGAAATACAAATTTTTAGCTCCGGTGTTGTATATGTCACCTAAACAAAAAAATACAGGAACGTAGATTAGACTGTCCTTAAGACCAGAAAAAATTGTAAAAATCGGATAAGGTTTAGGGGGCTAGAAAATATAAATGCCGAAAGACGATTTTGTATGGAGAATGTTAACTTACGCCTCTTCTTAAAAAGAATAGCCCCACTGCATCTCTTCCCGTGCATGTCGTAAAAGGCGACTAAGGGATAAGGACAGGCTGCCGCGCTAAAGGACGACAGGCTAGCCAACCTCTCACCTTGGCACGGCCCTACCAACGATTCGTGCAGCAGGTGGCTCTACGTGCCTTACTTGCTGCTTGATAGTTATCTTGTTCTAGTACATTACTAAACGTGCTGGTCGGTGTTGTGCTGTAATTTTCAAGAGTACTTCAGCGCAACACCGATTGCTCTGCTTACCTCGACTGTTGGGATAAGCATGTATCTAAGAAAACAAAAGACTTCATTCTAGTGGCGCAGGAAGACACGACGAAATGACCTGGATAGAGCACCTAGCAATGCCAAAGTGTGGCTGGGTGCTACGACTGAAAGACGCCCAGAAATCAATTCAACTTTTTTTTGCCGTAATCAACCCCTATAGGAGCGAATCGGGATTATGGGGTGAATTCATATCTTCGCCCTTCGTATATCGAGTGTTTCTTGGTAATTTTTAGGTTTCCGTATCCCGTACGGAAGCCTATTACTAAGCCTACGCCGTCTGTCTGTCTGTCTGTCTGTCCTACTACTGTATCATTTGAACCGTAATAGGTAGCTGGTTGAAATTTTCACAGAATGTTTTATTTTGGCGGATATAACAACAAATAATAAAAAATAGAAAAAGTAAAAAGAATTAGGGGGGTTCCCATACAAGAAACGTGTTTTTTTCATATTTTTTTTTGTGGTGCGCGAGTCCGGCTCGCACTTGGCCGGTTTTTTTTAGCATGTTAGTACATATGTCTCTACTGTGGAAATGCTTATTTACAATTCATCTCCTTTTAGGTGTCACAACAAGGTAAAGTATAGCGATACGATCGATCTGCGACATCCACCGACCGGATCTAACAGACATAATTCGAACGATATTGAAACCCATATTAAACGCGAGCGAAGCTGAGGCCTAAAGCTAACACAGAACGATGTTTTTGATTGATTGATCGGCTATTAGATCTTTTCATACTTTCGAAGGAAAACAAACGCATCAGTCTATCAAAACGTAACTGCCGCTGCTAATGGAACGTTCCCCCCGCTCCCATATCTCAATGAAGTACATATCTGCTGATCTGACGACGACGTACGCTGCTGACATAGTATCTCAATGAAGTACATCTGCTGATCTGACGACGACGTACGCTGCTGACATAATTATCTCAATGAAGTACATCTGCTGATCTGACGACGATGTACGCTGCTGACATATTATCTCAATGAAGTACATCTGCTGATCTGACGACGACGTACGCTGCTGACATATTATCTCAATGAAGTACATCTGCTAATCTGACGACGACGTACGCTGCTGACATATTATCTCAATGAAGTACATTTGCTGATCTGACGACGACGTACGCTGCTGACATATCTCAATGAAGTACATCTGCTGATCTGACGACGACGTACGCTGCTGACGGCCGCCCCTGCCGCCTATATGCTGTGAAAGCTGTAAAACAAAGCTGTTCCCTTGCCCCTTACTAGCTGGTAGGCTCAAATTGTAGCCGACTGGGTTGGTAGCACCGTACTGGATGTAAGATGGCCGCATAGCAGCCTCGGCTGTCTTCTATTCTACTCCAGTGTCTCCGCAATCCAGGGAAGTCTCCGGTATGGCACCTACCTTCTCGGAGGTGATATTGGCTGGTCGGAGCATGTGCTTTGGCCCCTCCGACTCAGCCACCCATACCGGATTACATAAAAAAAAACAAATAAAGTAAAAGTAAAAAGTCAATATTTATTAATAATTTCTAAAACATTACAATTCACGATAGGTTTTTTGCAGATGTAGTTATAACATGTTTTAGACAGTTAGATAATCATTTCCACTTAAACTGTCCATTGATGGCTGTTCTCGGTGGATGGCTGTACTACAGGTGGTTGATCAAGAGATGTACTTTTACCTAGTAATAAGAACATCACACTACGCACAAATGAACCGAGTAAGGGCTCGAGCAGACGACCGATTCTTATTCAACTAACTAAACTGTTGAGTCGCAATAAAAAAACTTCCAACATATTATATGCAAAATTACGAGGGTGGCTACACGACGTAGTCTGATGCCACCGACTCTCCACGACTCAATAAAAAAGTTGCACAACGCCTACACAGCGGTCAAACTTTTTAGTCAACCAATGCAGAGCGAACGACTGAACAATCATTCGTGTGCGCACCTCAACGACTAAATACAGTTGTGTTGGAGAGAAATCGGCCGTCATGCCCAACTCAATTAAACTGTTTAGTGGTTGATACAATCGGTCGTTCAGCCGAGCCCTAAGCCTTCGTTCATAGATACACGAGCCGATGCACCTTAGTAGTGTTAGACTAAGCTGACTTAAATATTGAATACTGAAGTGTAGGGTAGAGGAGGTTTGACAGCGCGGGGAGTGTCGCATGTCGGTCGGCCGGCCTTAACCTATAAGAGTGCGAGGATGGCTGGACTGAAAACCAAGTAAAATACTGCCTAAAACAAGAAGTCGATGGCTTTTATTGTGCACCTCCAACCAAACAAGTAGTCTTAACACTGCCAAATCGCGCCACTAAAGAGATTTTTTATTAAAATGTATCCACTTTTTGGCGATTAAAATAGAAGCAAGTATTAATTGTAAAGGCATTTTATACCTAACCTCAATTTCATATCGGTAAATTGTGGCGCGTGCCGTAGCGAAGATAAAAATGGTGTCACTATGTCAAGTAATCAAGTTACCAGTAAACAATTCTGCCCTTTGTCTATTCGATCGAGTTACAGAAACAACTGCCCTGGCCGAGCGAGTGTGGGGTGAGGCGATACAATGTACACACTTGATTGTTCGATTTACTGAGTGAATTTATTTCTGTTCAGCGTTTAACACGTGCATTTTCGTCAAGGATAGAAGTTGCTCCATGATTCCGATTATAAAAGTAAAATAAAGTGGGTAAGTAAAAACGTTAATTTCACAGCCAGGAGTATAGTGTATAACTCCGTTCATCCTAGGAACTAATGCCGAGCGGTTTCTCGCTCTCGCAACGGTTATTATATTACTCTTCGTTGTGTTTGTGAGTCATAGGTGTATGCGAAAGTCATCTCAAAACCATAACGGCGCGTGCGCCGCTGCGCCTGGAGTTAGTTTTGCGTTTTTATTCTGAGAAGGTTTCAGGTAGCCAGGTGCAGTCGGCCGGTCAGTCGACGCATTACAATCAATAGCCTTTCCTACGCGTCATAATAATAACGTATTAATTGTTTTGCATATTTTTCACGTGTTATTTTGAAGTTTTGCATATTATTTGTGTTGGTGGGTTAACTTATCCACCTACAATAGAACGAACAGCTGAAGTAAGTAGATTAGGCACAAAATTTAAATAATAAATAATTTTAATATTAAATAATTTACAGTGAAAATATAAATATTTAACTTGATTCCAAGCAAAAAATAAAAATAAACAGGTTTATTGCAAAATTTTCATTCATCAAATAAATAAACAATAATTCAATAAATTTTTTTAATTAAAATATATTCATAACCTCAGTTCACAGTCACTTCAATCATCCTTTGCGAGAGTGGGAAGTACAGAGAAAGAGAAACCGCTTGGCATTAGTTGCTAGCATGAACGGAGTGTAGTGATACATATTTTGCTTAAAATAAGATATTAGGAATATAAAAATAGGTATAGTACCCATAACAGAAAGAAGATGTGGCGCAGCATGTGCCTCCATATAGCTAACGACTAACGAGCTACTCGCTGGTTTTAAGCCACACCCAATACGGAATAATTCTTACCAAAAAAAGCAAATTACTCCAACCCCTACAGCCTAAATCAACAATTAATTAAATCCTAAATCAACACAATAAAAAAACAGATAGACCCAATTCCTCACACATACTTATCCAGACACTTGTCTAGTACCAAAAACAAAACACAACAAAGCAAAGCACAAAACACACTAAGGACCAACCAACCCTCCATACCAACTCAAAGGATTTATATGCATGTCAAACTATAAGGGTAGGTTAAAATTTAACACGATGGCATATAGGCACTGATATTGAGCCTAGTAAATTTTATTGTGTAGCCAACCATTCACAACGTATGTATGATTCGAAATGATATAGTGTAGTGTATATATTTTTATTTTTTATTTTTGACAATTATACTACATTGTAGGTAGATGTTTAATATACTAATATAATTATGTTGATACAAAATTACGTATCAAAGTTTGACAAAGGCTCTTTACACCTGATTCACTTAATTAATAAGTCTTTGTAGTCAGAACTCTCAGCAAAATTGTTAATCTTGCTCTCGGACTGTTTTTCGATAGACTATGGGCGGTGTTATTATGTGGCTAGTCACTAAATATCTGCAAATTATCTATGAAAAAAAAAAATACCCTGCGAAGTTTCTTGTCGGTTCTTCTTCTTGGGTGTAATCGAACCGGATAGAACAAATTGTGAGAAGTTCGAGTGCAGTCTAACTGCCATATGAATGATCAATAAACAATACAATAGTGCGCGGGCCGGTGGCAGTGATTGACAATCACTGATCTACCTACACCGAGTATTCAGTGCTAGTGGTAAGAGAAGGGGTAAGTACCCCCGAGCCCGAGGTGAACAGCCAGTCGGGGTTGAATTATGGAGAGGAGAGGTTCGTTAGCGGTGAGTGCATCGACTCCTCAAATATGCAGGCCTCGCTCCCTTCACTCTCGGCTAGGGATGGATGAAGGGACAATGATATATCGATATAAGCCGCAGAGAATCTGACCTCTTTTGGCGTGAATTCGATGAACGTTTTGTTCGGAAAAATCATCTGAAGAAAATGATGTACTTTCGTCGTCTTCGTAGGGCCAAACTATAGCATATAGAAATATATTACTTATACCACCTGAAAGATTCATTCGGCGGCAACACAAACATATGTGCTTCAATGAATAATAATAATAACCAATGAAGTCATACCCTCCGGAAGATTACTTTGAAAATATGTCGAGGCGCTCACTAAAAAACGAGCTAGCGATCGAACGATTTTTCCGTTTGGGACAAGTTAAATTGTATTTTATAGACAAGAGTATTGCCGATATTTTGCCAATTAATTTTAATTAAAAAAAACATATGCAGCATAAACACATTTGTAGCAAACGATTTGAAATAAAATACCGAAACCGAAAACATTGGAAGAGCAAAATAAAAAGCCTTAATTCCATTTGCGACTGACCAAAACTAAATATAATAGTAAATTATCGAAATTGTGAACGCCTACCCAAATACGTATCGAAATTTATCAAACATCGATATATTAAATTATATTACGAAACATCATTAATATCGATATTAAATTACCTTTATCGACAAACAGTACCAATAATACGAGTAGGTAAAGCAAGAAACATCCATATTTTTAAGGTTTCGTTATTACAGGATATTATTTTGGTAATTTGGAACAATCGATTAAAATATCGATAAAAAATCCGCTGGCATCCCTAGCTAGCTAGTAGACTAGCTTACTCATACATTATTCATCGGATGTCGACACCACCTGCCATGACATTTGGAAATCATCTTAGATTTGCTCTCGGCAAGCCTCAAGATTAATACATTTTAGATCCACGTTTTCCGTCCAGTTCAGTGTAACGCGCACGACCAAGGGGAATCACTGATATGGACACTATTTTGTACTGGGGCAAGATGTGATGGGATGACATTTCGGGTGTAGTGGGTGATGTATGTAGCCAAATATATTTATGTACGAGTATGTTTCAGTCCCTAGTCATTATCTTACTAGACTGTGATAATAGTTCGTGTTTTACGTCCAGTTCAGCCTACCCGACACGACCAAAGGGAAGCACTGACATGTCATTTAGTTCACCGAGGTGTAATGGGCTGACATCACGGGTGATAGACAACTATGACAGGTTCCTCAAAATAAAAAATCTGTCAAGTGCGAGTTTTACTCGCGCGCGGAGGTTTCCGTATCTATCCGCTATCAATAATATCCGCCTATCCGCTCAGGTGTCATGGTCTTCGAATTTGAATTATCAGATGTTTGTTTATTTTATGACAGGGCTCTGTTTGCCCACTGACAACTGTTACCATAGTTACGTCACTTTATTTTTTAAAAGTGATCTGTCAAACATCAAAATTCTGAAAATGTTTTTTTTTGGAACGACCAAAGATTAAGAAGCGGCTATCTACAATGCAATGTATAAAATCACGTGGCGCCATCTAATATTCAATAGTGTGACTAATCTATTTTAATGAAACGTTTTGTTGTAGGGGGGCCCCCCTTAATTTTTAACTTTTTCTTATGTGTTTTTTCATCCGCCATAGTAACACATATTCTGTGAAAGTTTCAACCGGCTACCTATTACGGTTCAAGAGATAACAGCCCTCGGACGGACGGACGGACGGACGGACAGACAGACGACGGAGGCTTAGTAATAGGCTTCCGTACGGAATACGGAAACCTAAAAACGATTTCAGTTCTAATGTATGTAGGTAGAACCGCCTAACCAATATATATACCCGTAATGTGTTCCCTTAATCCTTGCCCTTTGGTGAGTTCATATGAATTCAAATTTATTTATTAGTCCAAAACATGATATACAGTAGAAAATTCATAGTAAAATGCATACACAAAAATAGTAGTTAGTAATATTAGTAATTTAAATTTTTTTATCGTAGGGCCATATTTTTTTTCTGGAGGCCTGCTTCCCAAGCTAGGACTCCCTGTGTTATTATGGGATATAAATATATTTTAACTTAATAAAATAAATATTAGAACAAAATACAAAATTAATGACTCATCAAACTCATCATCATCAAATACTATTCCTGTAATAGAACTATTCTTCAGCGAGTGAAATATATTTTCAATCGAGATTACTCCATAGAATCACCTCATTGCCGAGATTATACACACAGAACTCGACTTCAGTAATGTAGAGCTGCCGAAACGAATGCCGAAGGGCCACCCCTTCGGCATTCGTTTCGAATGCCGAAGGGGTGGGGTAGGAGAGCGGTGGCATTTCGGAATTCGCTCCGGCGAGCTGAGAACCTTGACCTAATTTTAAAAAGTGACCTGGATGTTGCCCCTGTCAGAGGGACGCGGGCGCGGCGGCGGCGTCCCGCGGCGGAAGCTTTCATCTGCGGTCGCTGTGGCTAACGCCAACACACGTATGCCCTTCCAAATGTGACACCACGTAAACAAAGTAACACTCTCAACGGTATTAGTAAAACTAGCGTTTGGCCGCGGCTTCGCTCGCGGTAGACTCAGGTTTTTTTATGGAAACTGACGCGGTTGGCTACAACATCCGTGATGTCAGCCCATAACACCGGGTGTACTAGGTGCCATGTCAGTGCTTCAATTCATTTCATGTCGGCTACACTGAAATGGACCGTTTTTATACAACAAACAATTTACATAGCCGTTTCGACCGACGTGTCATTCAGTGCGGTGGTACCAACCCGGGCGGGATAAACCCTACCACCTAGTATGGTAAGAAGGGGAGGGACCTACAGTTTTACGTGGAATCCGAACCACGGTCAGCCTCTAACGGTCGAGCGGTCATCCGTCCAAGTACTGACCGCGCTCAGGGTTGCTTAACAACAGTCGACCGATCGCACCACTGAGCTACCGAGGCTGAAAAAACGAGGGTTCAATAACAAATCAGATTTAAACGCAAATATGACAATAATAAATGAGAGGTTCTCTTATATTCTATCTCTCTCTCCCGTCCATACTATATGTTATTAGATACTGCTCAGCCCAAAGGATATTTAGCGTGGCGTGATGGTATATAGCCTATATTGAACCTCAAGAACTACTCTTTCCATTGGTGCAAACCGCATCTGTTCAGTGGTTCCGGAGTTTAGCTTAAACATACAGACAGACGTTGCCTTTCATATAAGAAGTAGAAATTAAGTGACTAGCAATTCACCTTTTTCTATTGAAATTGCGACATGTGGTATCGATACACTTGCGATTAGGTGTCTAACGATGCCCATGGACATTCTGTGATGCACGGGGATTGCGAATGCCGTGCCGGCCTGACGGGAGCATTTGCGCGCCCCTTTTAAAAACTCCATGAGATTAAAATGTCTCGAACAAAAACCTGATCATACTTGGAACGCGTTCGCTGCAGTCTAGAATGAGGTGTTCTAAAACGGGCCCTGTATTTATTTTTAATCAAGGTACCTTCCTAGACCCAACGGAATGAAGGTTATTTTTCACACTGCGAAAGCACACCACTTTGAATGTAAGAAATCTCTGTAAGGGAAAAGTCCGCCTTTGCACCTTATGTAAATTTTCTAAAGTACTTGTTACTGTTTAATGTTTACTGGAGCAACAAAGCATTTTCTATCTATTAAAAAAAAAAAAAGTATTTATCTACCTACCACTTCAGACGACTGAAGTATTTTTAGAAAAATCTGTTAAGTCAGCCTTGGCAGCTCAGTGGTGCGGTCAGTTATTGGATGGGTGACCGCCGGACCGTTGGAGGCTGACCGTGGTTCGGATTCCACGTTAAACTGTAGGTCCCTTCCCTTCTTACCTCACTGGGTGGTAGGGTTTATCCCGGCCGGGTTGGTACCACCGCACTGAGCGAAACGTCGGTCGAAACGGCGATGTAAATAGTTCGTGTTTTCCGTCCAGTTCAGTGTAGCCGGCGCGAAATGAAGGGAAGCACTGACATAGCACCTAGTCCACCCGGTGTTATGGCCTGACATCACGGATGTTGTAGTTGATGTAGCCAAGCGTGTCAGTTTCCATAAAAAAAAAAAAAAAAAGTGTGCACGTCGTTCACGCACAAAGGGTTCCGGGGCCATTTCCTACTTGTGCACTAACGCTGCCCGTGTATTTCGCTTTAAATTTTGTTACGAGCAGGTACCTCCCGGATACATATAATACACGTTCCATGTTTCACGAGTATTGCTCAAGTCGTCTAGGAGGTACAGTCTTTTTTTTTTATATGGAAACTAACACGATTGGCGAACACAATTGGATTAACAGCTCCATAACACCGGATGAACTAGGCGCCATGTCAGTGCATCCCTTCATTTCATGTCGGCTACACTGAAATGGACGGAAAACACGAACTATTTAAATTTTTCGTCCGACGACGTTTCATTCACCAACCCGGGCGGGATAAACCCTATTACCTAGTAAGGTAAGAGGGGAAGGTAAAACTGTAGGTACCTCAGGTACCTACAGTTTTACGTGGAATCCGAACCACGGTCAGCCTCCAACGGTCGAGGGGTCACCCATCCAAGTACTGACCGCACCCAGGTGGGCTTAACAACAGTCGACCGACCGCACCACTGAGCTACCAAAGCTGACAATGTCTGACCGAGTCTGTGACAGACATACGAACGGACAGACGGACGAAGGGACAGAAACCTGAAATCTGAAAAATTAAATTAAGGGAATCACTGACATGGCGAAATAAGTGTACAGTAGCGGCCTTACTTACTTTCTTATTTTTAAATACGATTTTCACGCGAGCGAAGCTGCGGGCAAAATAAGCTAGTACTAAATAATATACTGTCAAATCTAAAATTATTCTCTGGTTTATTTTAACGAACTCGCAATCGGACCAATGCAGAGGTAGTAACGTGCGGGCTAAAAATAGCAACGGCTGGGCGGGGCGGCGGAGGAGGCGGCGCGGCAGCGTACGAACTCCATCCCGGTCCCGTTGTGAGGAGTTATGTCTGCCTCACCCCATCCACGCGCCATCGCCTCCGCCGCCCCGCGCCGGGTACAGCGCACCCTCTGTGGGATCCCTATTAGTTATAGATTTATCTAATTTAAAAACATTCAAACCCGTTACAACGCCATCTATCGTATTCGCCATATCATCATTTGACAAGCATTTGACACATTGAACTTGTTATTTTAAAATTGTATTTTCTGACAACGACTAATAAAAGTCGAAGTACTAAGTAAAATATGTGTTTTTTTTTAAGTTTATTATGTACAAATTATTATAAAAATACTAAAACCAAACATTGGTCAAAATAAAACGATTTAATTCATATTAATAGATATACCAATTTGGCTTTTGCATACAGCTCGTCAGCCTCAGTAGCTCAGTGGTGCGGTCGATCGACTGTCGGTCGTCATCATAAGCACACCCGGGCGCTGTTAGTACTTGTATGGGTGACCGCACGATCGTTGGAGGCTAACCTTGTTTGGATTCCACGTAAAACTGTGTAGGTCCCTACCACAGAACAACGATCGGGGGGCCACACCGCACGCGCCCGCGCGCCCCTGACTGGTCTGGTTCAAAGCTCCTTGGTACCTACCCTTCTTACCTTACTAGGTGGTAGAGTTTAATCCGCAAAGGTTGATACCAACGCATTGAATGAAAGGTCGATTGTAACGGCTATGTAAATAGTTCGTGTTTTCCGTCCAGTTCGGTGAAACCGGCACGACCGAAGGGAAGCCTAGTTCACCAAGGGGTTATGGGCTGACATCACTGATGTAGTAGGTGATGTAACCAACCGTGTCAGTTTCCATAAAAAAAGCGTGCGCAAAGCCGCGGACTTATCACTGCAAGTCATTTCATCCAGTCAACCTTTCGGACTATCGGACTATCTTAGACGACTGTTTTCCTATTGAACACGTTCTCATGTAATCGTAACATCTATTAGATAAACATTCGTATCACAGACCTTACAATTAACGCTATGTTGCTCGATCGCTGGTACAAAACAGGAGGCCGGGCGGTGACCGTGTCAACACCTCCCTCTCCCTCCCCCCCCCCCCCCAGCCTCCCAATTCCCTCCCCCTTACTCCCGAACTCTCCCCCATTGTTCCTGAATCCGTGCCTGAGCCTTATTCCAGACGCCGCTAATTTGGTCGCTGAGTCAGCACCTTTGAAAGGGAAGCTGAAGATGGCGATTCATGTTCAAAGAGAATTGAACCTTATGTATAGGCGGCTGAGTGCATTTTTGTATAAGATGTTGTATTTATAATTAGCTGTATTGTGGAAATTATTATTATTTTTAATTTTAGCTAATTTGCTTACGTAATTTTAATAATGGCCACTTTGTGACACAATGTACATGCCGCAGCTTAAAATCAGTGATTTGATCAAATCTAGCTAGATTGAAGTACCTAAATGATAGCGACCTACGTAACGTACGATTCGAAATGGGTTCGTTTGAACCTAAAACTAAACATTATTAATTTAATTTAAATATTCACTTTTTATTATGTGAATATTATTTTGGTAGAACAACATTAATTGGGTTTCTTTTCTTCGAGATTTTTTTTGGAGGTTTGGGATGGGGACCTAACTCAGAAAAATTGAAGCGTCACTAAAGTACGAATGGAAGTTGCAAACCTCCTCATTGGCTGAACAGTGCGTAGCACTGCCTGAGTGCCATCTATGAGAGTATTTTGAAGTAGAATTGTATAAGTTGTATTAGTTGATCATATGATCGTCCGTGATGTCAGCCCATAACACCGGGTGAACTAGGTGCCATGTCAGTGCTTCCCCCTTTGATCGTCCGTGATGTCAGCCCATAACATATATATGATCGTCCGTGATGTCAGCCCATAACACCGGGTGAACTAGGTGCCATGTCAGTGCTTCCCCCTTTGATCGTGCCGGCTACACTGAACTGGTCGGAAAACACAAACTATTTACATAGCCGTTTTGAGCGACGTTTCATTCCATTCAGTGCGGTGGTACCAACCCGGGCGGGTTAAACCCTACCACCAAGTAAGATTAGGAGGGAAGGGACCTACAGTTTTACGAGGAATCCGAACCTCGGTCAGCCTCCAACGGTCAGCGGTCACCCATCCAAGTACTGACCGCACCCAGCGTTGCTTAACATTCAATAGCGACAGTTGACTGTCTGCACCACTGAGCTATCGAGGCTGACAGTTGAAAGGAATATCGCATTGATGGCGCTATCCTTAACGAAATTGCATTATTAATTGGATTTTAATACAAAGCGTAAGAAGCTTCGCTTCTGTCGGGTGTGTTTTTTGCCCACGTTTGCAATAATTGTTTTATTGATTTATAATTTTTATTTTCTTTTGTGTAGTTGCCTACAGTTTAGCACTTGTTCGCTTGCACATCATTATTATTAGTGTCCTTAAATCTAATGGGTGAGCTGGAAGAGATTGCCATAGCGCAATAACCTCACCCATTGGATGAAAGAAAGCAAAAAGTATCTACTTACCTATGTATACATATTAAAGCTATATTTTTTTCTATATTTTCTATATTATATTTTTGTCTTCTTTCATTCAATAAACGGTTATATTATCATTAATATCTTTTGTATCTATATATTAATTATTATTAATATCTTAATATCTCCGTGTGGTGCCGGTACTTAAGAATAGCCCCACTGCATCTCTCCCCGTGCATGTCGTAAGAGGCGACTAAGGGATAAGGACAAGATACTGCGCTAAAGGGCGAGAGGCTAGCCACTTCTCACCTTGGCGCAGTCCTTCCACCTAGTCATGCCGCAGGTGGGTTCTTCGTGCCTTACTTGCTGCTTGATAGTTGTCTTGTCCGTATACTGTGCTAAACGTGGTGGTCGGTGTTGTGCTGTAATTTACCAGAGTCCTTATAGCACAACATCGATTACTCTGCTTACCCTGATTGTCGGGATACAGCGTGTGTTATGTATGTATGTATGTATGTATGTATGTATGTATGTATGTAATATCTTTTTATTATCTCTATCGCAGGCAGGTCATCTCTGTAAGAAAATTAATATTTATTATTTAAAATTAATATTAGTGACTATCGACATAATAACATCGCCTACTACTATTGGTATTCTCCTTCAGGTTTGAGGTGACGCTGACGGTAACGGTTTCAGCGGCGGGTGGCTGAGTGGTTTGGGCATCGGCTTCTCATGCCAGAGGTCCGCGGTTCGAATCCCGTCGGCGTGTACCAATGAGTTTTTTTTGACGAAAAAATTTACGTGCATACTTACACCTGCTGCTTCACCGTTCGGAACCGGTGTAAAACTGTAGGTCCCTTCCCTTGCCCCTTACTAGGTGGCAGGCTCAAATTGTAGCCGACTGGGTTGGTACCACCGTACTGGATGTAAGATGGCCGCATAGCAGCCTCGGTTGTGTTCTCCTCTAGTCCAGTATAGCCAGCAATCCAGGGAAGTCTCCGGTACGGCACCTACCTTCTCGGAGGTGATATTGGCTGGACGGAGCATGCGCTTTGACCCCTCCAACTCAGCCACCCATACCGGATTACATAAAAAAAAAACAAATAAAGTAAAAGTAAAAAGTCAATATTTATTAATAATTTCTAAAACATTACAATTCACAATAGGATTTTTGCAGATTTATTTACAGTAGTTAAAAATGTTTTAAACAACAATAAAAAAAAAAACGAATGTTGCTTGTTGCAGGTGCGGAGCGCGGCCGGGCATGATGGAGCGACGGTTGCGCGTGCGCGTGGCGACCTGCAGTCTACTCCTGCTGCTGCTGCTACACTGCACCGAGCGCGGCGAGTGAGTTACCGCTTTTCCGCCGATCTTGCTTATCCATCATTCGCTCATTTCAAATTAGAAATAAGTACTAACCTTTTTTTTTAATGGAAACTGACACGGTTGGCTACATCACCTACATACAGCATCCGTGATGTCAGCCCATGACACCGGTTGAACTAGGTGCCGTGTCAGTGCTTCCCTTCATTTCATGCCGGCTACACTGAACTGGACGGAAAACACGAACTATTTACATAGCCGTTTCGACTGGCGTTTCATTCAGTGCGGTGGTATCAACCCGGGCGGGTTGAACCCTACCACCTAGTAAGGTAAGAAGGGGTACTGTGTGGGGTCGGTACTTATAAGAATAGTCCCACTGCATTTCTCCGCGTGCATGTCGTAAAAGGCGACTAAGGGATAAGCGGCCTGCAGACACCCCGGTCGACTTGTGGCTTTCATGGAAGACATAGGCTGGCTGGGGTAGCTGGAGACTGCGGGGTTTTGCACGAAGGTCCCCAACCAAGCGGGATTAGTTTGCAGGCCTAGAGCCAACCCCAAACCAAAACAACAACAACAACAAGGTAAGAATGGAAGGGACCTACAGTTTAACGTGGAATCCGAACCACGGTCAGCCTCCAACGGTCGAGCGGTCACCCATCCGTACTGACCGCGCTCAGCGTTACTTAACCATCAATAGCGACAGTCAACTGTCTGCACCACTGAGCTATCGAGGCTGACAAATTATGAAAACCTATTTTGTTAATACGCATTCGGATCGAATTAAGAATCAGTGGGAAGACCACATGCCAGGTGGGACGACGACAACAATTACACCGGCGGACAGCGGTGGTTCCGTACCGCCCAAGGCCAGGAGGACTGGAGGAGAATTGGAGAGGCGTATGCCCAACAGTGGTCGCTTACATGCTGACTGACTGAATGATTCAGTATGTTCGTACTTCGTAGCTCGCCTTGGTCTGAGAATAGCGTATTTCAATGAGTAAATTAATTTAACTATTTAAAAAAAAACGTAAAAAAAATTGGTAGTAAAGTACGCGGCCGGAAGGTAAGCGTAACCCAAATATTTTGAAATTTTGCTGTCACTTTATAATAGTATTTGCACTTGCAAAATTTAAAAACTGAAATATTTTCGTTTTTTTTTGTTTGTTCTCAAAAGTGTCTAAAAATGTCCCACATTCTATTTCCGTAGCCACTGGCACCGATCAACAGCTGCTAATAGCCGGACTAAACGGCTGTCTATAGAGCCGAGAAATTATGAAATCCACAGCATCTGACGAGCGAACTAAACGCCTGTCGCGGCCTCAAGAATTATGTAGTCGATAAGTCGAACCGTTCAGCCTAAGCCAGCGGTGCCCAAACTGTCGTGTCTATTTAAGTAGCCGGGAACATATAAGTCGAGACGCGACCGCAGAAAACTGGTAGAACCGTTCCAAAATTATTGAAAAAATTAAAAACTTCAGGACTTCAGGAACGAGTGCGTGGAGTGCCGAAATGCGAGGCGGTGACATTTCGAGATGGTGAGTCGATCCCGACCGTTCACGCGCCAGCACCCTCCCCCGCGCGCGTCAAATTACAATTGACGAAAACATAAATTTCAAAAATTAATATCTCGAGAAGTAGAGAAAAACTTTATTTTCTTTTTTGTCTCGGAAAAACATGAGGATTGCTCTGCCGAAATTAATGTACTCACCGTTACAACAACCTGTATAGTATATTACATAGGACTTTAATGCATTTTTGACGTTACGATTTGGCCGGCTGAGCTCTCCGGGACATTCTCTAAGCATCATTCCGGAAAACGAGAGATTTTGTAAGATGGAGTCGGAATCTGAAATACCGGAATTCCTCCCTGCGTTACTCTACTTCTACCGTTTGCCTGTGCGTATGTTCGCTTATAAATTTATAGAAGGACTAAACCGATTTAAATGCGAAAAAAAGAGATCATTCGTTAAATTTTATTTATACATAGACAAAATAGTATGAAGACCACTGATCGTAACGTTTTTGTTTAGCATGTTCTGCAATTTGCCGAGGGTAGAGCGGACAGGGTGACAGGTGCCTGTCCAAACTTATTTCACGACTCCGCCGTCCGAAGCGACGTCGTCGTCTTTCGACGCTTCGTTAGCGTTCGTCCCGGTACATTTGTTTAGCTGCCTCACTACAGTTGGAAGATGTTATTTTTTTTGTGAACTTTTCTCGGGTATCGCTTACTGCTTTAATATGCTCTATTACCGAGATTTTCCGGTGTTCATTCAGCCATTTACAACCTACTGTGTGCCAAAACATCTCATGTTGTGAAAAAATAATAAGTACCGGATGTTTCGTGATGATTGGGAATTTGGAAATTGATCTTTTCTTGGAAATATTTTCTTTGATGTTATCGTTTGAAAAGTAACAATAAACATTGCAGATATCTAGATTGCGAATTCGGAAATTTATTATTTGTTGAGGAAAAATATATATTTGATTATATCTAGCTAGAGCATCAACATTCCCTTGCTTTTAGTTTCGCTGTAGTCTCAGATCAGTCAAGCGCTGCCAATAAAATCAATCAAATCAATCATGTAAATCATACCACAATCAATCACACTTTACTGTGAGGCTGGCATCGAGTAAAAAGAAACGTTGCAGTTTTCCACTTCAACCATATTTTTTTTTTTTTTACAACACAAACACATTACAAGTCGAGATGTGAGTGAAACATTTTTATTTGTGAAATGTGAACATTTCGTGCCATTTTGGTTCCCTAAAAATATGCGAGAAATTAAATTAGAATCAAGAAAAAAAAACCAAAGTAATTTAGGTATAATGCGCGGGACGGATCTCGGCGTGTCGCCGCCGCAGCGCAGCGGTTCGTCAGTGTTCTCCCTCGCACCCGCACCGTACTTGTATAGTGTATGCGCGTAGCGGGTTGCCCACTGCGGCGACGACACGCCGAGATCCGTTCCGCGCATTATACTATCAGCTACTACTAAATAATTGTATACGAGCGTGCCTCGAACTCGCCATGTTTTTTTTTCTGCCTCCGAATTTAATTTTCAGCAGCAATCATCCGATTCACAAATTAGCGTGAGAGCGACATTTATAATTCCCGTGACCACTTTTTCCCGCTCTCATTTCATCCGTACTACATGCTCTAAAGAACATTATTTTCAGACTTTAATTTCTATTCAGTACCTATCTAAAATATATAAGATGTTAAAATATTTATAGCTACCATACTTTTTACGATTAATTGCTGCGCCAAACGTTAATATAAAGGTTAAACATTTTGTAGACATAAATATTTCTTATCACACATATTTTACCCGAGTACGACGAAACCAAAACTCTGATATTGTGTCCGTATTATGTATTTTCTTAGTCTAATTGTTCACAACAATTTGTAAAATCAAAATGTTGTCAGAAAAGTGGTTAGCGATCTAGAATGACGAGCAGAATTTAGGGCACAAGTTACCTTTTATGATTCACTGGATGTTTCATAAAGAAGTACCTATGTCAACCAGAGCAGAGCTGGTTTTTAAACATTAATTACATAGTCAGTCAGTCAGCGTGTAGGCGTCCACTGCTGGACATCTCTCTCACAGTCTCTCCAATTTTCCTCCAGTCCTCCCGGCCTTCAGCGATACGGAACCACTGCTTTCCGTCGACGTACTTGATGTTGTCCCTCCCACCTGGCGGGTGGTCTTCCCACACTCCGTTTTTCTGTCCACGGCCGCCAGTGTAGGACGCGGTTACTCCAACAACGGTCATCGTCTCTTCGGCTAACGTGCCCAGACCACTGCTACTTTAGCTTAGCCACCCGTTGTTCAATATCGACTACTTACATACATAAAGACATAATGCAACGCTCTTGCCCGCCAATAACAATTTAACCCTTTTGTAGAATTTTCTAGAGCGCCAGTGGCAAAAATGTATGGAGCTAATGAAAACGTGCAGCGGCCGACTTTTATTCGCTCTTCAGTCGCTATTTAGCACGGGGTCGTACAGACGAAGTAGCCATTTATCTGTAACGGTTGTAAATGCTAAGTGGACTGGGAGCTGGTGGCAGCGGGCGGAGTCCCGAGCGTGTCATATTTCAGACAGACAACACAACAAGCGGAACATGCTCTCTGCTCTCGTTTGTCGCGAGACATAACTAGGGTTGTCACACTTGTCACACAATTTTATGGTTCTCATATGTATATCTTTTCTTCTGTTATAGAATTGGTAGTTAAAAGCTTTAGAAGCTTTTAAAACGATCGCTTACAAACACTAAATGGTGATTCGATTCTATGAGCGCTACATGGTGATTCGATTCTATGAGCGCTACATGGTGATTCGATTTTATGATCGCTACATGGTGATTCTATTCTATGATCGCTACATGGTGATTCGATTCGATGATCGCTACATGGTGATTCGATTCTATGATCGCTACATGGTGATTCGATTCGATTATCACTACATGATGATGGGATTCTGTGATCCCTACATGGTGATTCGATTCGATGATCACTACATAATGATTGGATTCGATGATCGCTACATGGTGATTCGATTCGATGATCACTATATGGGGATTCGATTCTATGATCGCTACATGGTGATTAGATTCTATGATCGCTACATGGTGATTCGATTCGATGATCACTACATGATGATTGGATTCGATGATCGCTACATGGTGATTCGATTCGATGATCGCTACATGGTGATTCGAATCGATAATTTTCGATTCGAGAGTACAAGGCCAATTTGTGGTGATTCCGTGTGTATGTAAGTATCTAAAACTGAATGATTTTGGTTCCATGGCTTTTGCTATTGAGTTGAAAGTTTATTTTCTCAATCTTAACATAAATATGAAACAAATTCAAGTATGTGAAGAAAGAAAATTATCTTTACTTCTTCATAAAACCTTCGTCGTTCAGTTGCAGACGCATAAGCGCTTCTACTTTCAATCATAATCACAATCATTTACCTACATATCGGCGTAACGTTTGGAGTTGAAATGTAGGGTAGGATGAGATAAAACAAATTCTGGAGAGGTTTCCAGAATATCCTGACAATCCGAATATAGAACGGAACACACTCGGGGGACGTTCCCGGAACGTTCTAAAATCAAATTGTGTCTTGTTCAAAGAGAATGAACAACAACCCTAGAGGGAACGCATCACACGGCCGATATAATCCACTGGATAGCGCGGCGGGGCGGCCGCGCGTCCTTCCACCATACTACTCGTAAACCGCGTCGTAATATGAATATTAATGTTCGTTTCACTGTCCATGGACATACTTACGAAGTCCACAAGCGGGAATAGTCAGGTACTTACCATAAAGCTGTGCTCCAGACTCCAAACACCTGGTGAAAATACCATTGGTTTCCCCAAGATTTGAGACACCGCACCCCTAAATAACCTATCAACGGGAAGTGCAGGAGCACTGGCATTGCATCTCGTTACGACAGGATAAGGTGTAATGGGTTGATATCACGAAAGAAGTGTTGCAGCCTGGCGAGGCAAGTACCAAATAAAAAAAAACGGCCAAATGCGAGGTTTCCGCACTACAAAACACGTTTCTTGTATTAATTTTTAATTAAAAATCTTGACTTTTTAATTTTTTTATTATTTGTTGTTATATCCGCCGAAATAACACATACATATTCTCTGAAAATTTCAACCGGCTAGCTAGCGGTTCCAAAGAGACAGCCATCGGACGGACGGACAGACAGACAGACGACGGACAGACAGATAGACGGACAGACACGTTGTAGGCTTAGTAATAAGCTTCTGTACGGAGTACGGAAACCTAATAAAAATGAACCAAATACAAAAAATCTTCAGCTGATTGTACGAGTTTGTATTCCACAGGTGCAACACAGTGGGTGCTAAGATAAACTTCCGAGAGAAGGAGAAACAGATTCTGGATCAGATCCTGGGCCCCGGGAGATACGACGCGAGGATACGACCCTCCGGCATCAACGGCACTGGTAGGTCCGACTGTCTTTTGCTGCACCACCGCGACCGCTACACACTCGTACCATAATTACACACGATATCACTATCAACACTTATTTACCTGTCATTGCTATTTACGTTTTATGTGTCGTGGGTCAAAAAAATAATAAGAGGCATATTGCTTATTTTACTGTTTTATCTTATCAACTTATAGATTTTCGACTATTTATATGGACGTGGGGGTCCGGAAGTTGATTTGAAAAAAAAAACCGGTAAAATGGTGTACATGAATTTTTTTTTTTTCGTAATATTTTTCAATGAAACTGAAAATTATAACATTAATTTATTAGTAGATACGACTGAATGCATGACGAGCAGGACTTTATAGATAATATTCAGCAACTTTGCTAGATCGCTTCGTTTGATATTGAAAGCAAATATATGTAAATATTGATTGAAAGCAAAGAGAACAGTTCCCGACTGGGCCACTATGTGTGAAAATTATTACAAGGTATGTTCTTTAGGCTAAAACAGTAAAATCAGGAATATTCCTAACATCACTTTTTTTTACGGATACGTAAAACGTCAAAATTTTGAAGACAGATAATGGCTGCTAAAGTTTTTACAAAATCAGCGTATCGTGTAGTTAAGACCTCTCTCTACATACATACATAGCATCACGCCTGTTTCCCGTCGGGGTAGGCAGAGACAACGGATCTCCACGTGCCACGATCCTGACACACCTCTGCCGCCTCTTCCACTGCCATAATGTCATCCTCTCTCTCTCTATATCACTAATAGACAAATGTTGGGCATTATGTGAGCCTAGGCACAGATTACTTAGTGCCTAGGCTTCCGTACTGACGTCACCATGTCATTACTACAAAACTATTTGGTATAGGTGAAACAGTTGACTTTGTATAGACTTTTTTACTCAAGACCTGTGCCTCTGTGGTAACATATTATCCAAATACGGTTACGTGAGACACTTTACATTTATCATATGTATAAGCGTATAAATAAAAATTAAATGCTGTTCATTGGTAAGCGCATTACTTGAGAACGGTTGGACAAATTTGGCTAATATTGTTTTTAATGTTCGCAATAGTCCGAATAAGGTTTTTAGGAAGTTTGAACTGTGAGCAAAAGGTCATGCGAAGCGAAGCCACGGGCAAACAAAAGCTATTTATAATAAATTTATTTAATATTAAAACTGTTCATACAGAGACGCAGATCTTGATCAAAAGTCGATACAAAGAAAAATGTTAGTCTTATGACAAATGATTTTGAAGTGATGGTTGCATTACGTATGGGAATTAGAGTACTATTTCGTCCGAGGAAGCCGAGGTGACCTGTACAGCATACCATACTCCAACTAAGAGTTGAGTTAGTGAGTATGACAGGGCTCTACAGGTGGTAATACATTTTCGTATCCGTTTGTAACATATTCGTGTTAACGGCATCGTATTGTAGACAATATCGAACAGAGAGGGACCATTGTTAGCAGCCATATTTCCAAATGGTCGTAATTATGTATTGAGAACCGATTGAAAACGACGTTGTGCAGAGTACACCTTCAGTATCATATAGATTTGTACCTAAAATCACGTTAGAATAAGAAAACAGCTGAAATTGTCCTTCTATTCGATCTTGGGACAACGTATATAGGTACGTCAAACTGAAACGGTCAAAATGTGAGAACTTTGATAATTTTGTGAATATTTTTCTTAGTCCTGGAAAAAAAGTTGTCATTTTAACGTACGCACATAAGTAAGAGTAATTTGAAACTTGGCTGAATTATACCTAGACATTCGAAATAAAAAAAAAACTATTTAATAGGATATAGTAGTGAGCATAATTCATCAAGAGCACTCTGGGAACATAGAGACGAATAAGTAAATTATGTTAAGTAGGAATCCTTCACAATAAGTGTCTATTAGTTAAGATCCCGCCAGCCAAGCTATTACATAGGAGGCCTTGAGCTTGAAATCTGATTTGCACCAAAGTTTGAAAGCTGGTTTGCACCAAAGTTAAGAAATCCGGTTTGTACCATAGTTGGGAATCCGGTTTGCAGCAAAGTTGGAAACCCGGTTTGCACCAAAGTTGGAAATCCGGTTTGCACCAAAGCAGAGATTAGGTAAAGTGCGATATCCGGTTTGCACGAAAGTACGAAATTAAGAAATGTGCGGGCATAGTACTCGCTGCGTCGTCGTTGGCCAAAAAGAAGTTTTGTCGAATGAAATGCTTGAAAATTCGTTAAACTTAAAATTTATTCTGCCCACACTATTTGGGATGATCTTGGAATTCCAATGACCTGCTGATAACGTTGGCAAACGGATCTGCTATTTCAAAGACTTTATTTGACAGCAAGCAGTTACTATATTTCGTTCTGCTTTCGACAAAGTTTTTCGTTGGTCGTTTGTTTCTATTAGTACCTGGGCGACCAAGTTTCGCTCGGCATACGGCATGGTATGACATTTAGATTTTTTTTTTTTAGAAAATGGCTTTTCTCATATTTATCTACAGGTATATATGCGACCTATCTAGATAAACTTGGAAATAAAACATTACACCGGGCCTTTAGGCCTTGCCTATCTTTATCCCACGTTCGAAACCGAATTTCTTTCTCAATCCGATGTGGATAAGTTAATATTTTCTTCATCGATTCGCTTCGTAAATTGGGATTACCTGCAAAACTGTCGGTCGCCTTCCTCACCTGTTAGGTCAGTAGGTGGTGGGAGAAAACCCCGTGTGGATTGGTACCACCATAAAGAAATATCGGTTGGTCGAAACGGCCATAAAAAGCATATACCCTAGGTAGTGTTTTTGTTCAGTATAATGTACGTACAATGCACGAAGGACAGCGCTGCCATGGTATCTAGCTCCCACAGGAACGTGAGGAGTGTACCTACTAGTTTTTTTTTATAGAACCTGACATGGTTGGCCTATAGAACCTTGGTGAGCTAGGTGCCATGTCAGTGCTTCTGTTAGGTCATGGGTCGTGGCCGTAGGTGATGTCATTATCTTCGAGTGCATTTTGTCTGAATAGAAGCGCACCGCGCTATTTTAATCTGGCGCTGTTTCATGTGCCCGGGCTAATGATGCTAATCAGTCTAGGCAAACTATTCTAATTATCTAACTAAAAGTCAGGCCACTATAATTAGTTGTCTGGCTTTGAACGAACGACTCAACCTAAAAATATAACCAATCGATGCATGGTGTTTTCCAAAGCTTTCCGAAAAAAAAACCGGCCATGTGCGAGTCGGACTCACGCGCCGAGTTTTCCGCACCACAAAAAAAGAAAGTTGAAAAAAAAAGTAGGTGCCATACCGGAGACTTCCATTTGGATTGCTGGCTACACTGGACTATGTGAGAACACACACGAGGCCGCTGTGCAGTCCGCATATCTTTCATCCAATACGATGGTATCAACCCAGTCGGCTACAGTTACGGTCTACCACCTAGTAATGGGCAAGGGAAGGGACTGACAGTTTGGTTCCGGAACGGCGAAGCAGCAGCAGATGTACATATGCACGGATGCATGTAAATGGTTAAATGAGAAAAAATTATTGATTCACGTCGGTTGGTTTCGAACATCGGACCTTGAGATGATGAGTTCGACTTAATCCGATAATGCCACCTACGAAGCTGCTACGGCGCGCAGTACGTCACGAGCGAAGTCTGAATGTTTTCTGATTTCACGCTTATACGGCATTTATTATAAGATAGGTACTTAAAACTACGCGTAGCTAGTTAGTTTCAGTCGGTTATAAATAAACTTAATTGGTTCTCCAAGTGATTTATTGGTTCCCGAATTAAAACGAATTTGACGGTTGACGAAAGCTTCCAAGAAACTTAAGAGTGGAAATAGCATTTATCTTATAATGAACCCAATGAGAATTTGCATTGAACTAAGATATTTTCATGGTTAAGACTGTTTTTAAATAAATAGTAATTTTTTTGTTTGTATTTGTTAAATATTGGTATGGCAATTTTGTTTTTTTCAAAATACATATATATTTGTGATTATTAAGAACGACATATTTATAAGGACCTTATATATGAACATAGGTACCAGGTGCATACACATACGACAAAGTTCTAATGCTAAACTGGTAGTCTCTATTAGGTGCAAAAACATTTCTTTGTGTTCAAACAGAAATATCAGGTAAATTTATAATAATAAAAAATCACTAGATATAGAAATATATAAAGTTTCTTTAAAAAAATGTCAAGTCACTTATACGTAATCCATTAGTTGTAGGAGTTGTAGGTGAAGTTAGGCAAGTCACGGTGCCATAAGCGACTCCAATTTCTTAGCACGCGGACTGTCTTAATACATCACACGATACCAATCTATTACAATCTTACAAAGCTATTTAGAACTTTTAAGAGAGTAGTTTAATGACTGAGTCAGCTACTAATTTAGGCGGCTAAAACTATATATAATTTATATATATTTTGTGTTCATAGATTTTTCCATATATTGTTGTAGTGTATGTATATTAATGTTTTTAAGTTTACTCTGTTATTTATTAATTATATTCATTTTTAAGTTTCCGGATTAACAGTAGTAGGTCCCGCAGTCCCTGAAGAAGCCCGTGACGTAGCGGGCGAAACGTGGACTTATGTAAGCTTTAAACCTACTGCTGTTAATCCGGAAACTTAAAAATGAATCTGTATGTTTACAAGAGCTGGTTTACACACAAGATGAATCGTTCATAGAGGTGAATTTGTCACCTAGTATATGTTTTTTTTTTATTTTCATAGTCGTCGCTTACGATCTACAGTTGTTTTAAATATAAAGCCAAAATAAATAGGATAATTCGCCCCCACCCAACCAGCTTGGACGACTGGCAAAGGTTACTTTGGATGTCTGAAAAATAAAGAAGAAAAACCAATTATGGAACGTTCCCATACCACTTTTTTTTTATTTTTTTTTATGGAAACTGACACGGTTGGCTACATCACCTACAAAGTCCGTGATGTCAGCCCATAACACCGGGTGAACTAGGTGCCATGTCAGTGCTTCCCCTTTGATCGTGCCGGCTACACTGAACTGGGCGGAAAACACAAACTATTTACATAGCCGTTTCGACCGACGACGTTTCATTCAGTGCGGTGGGACTAACCCGAGTAAGATCAAACGTGACCGATTTTAAGCCACTTTTGGACCCCCCTTCCCCCTGTGACCACGTGTGGTATCTTGACTAACCCCCCCTCCCCAGTTTTCACGTGGTATTTCAAAACTTGCTGTTCTCTAATGTATTTCTGTGGATTAAGCATAATATTACGGTTGTACAATTGACTTAACCTACAACGAATGTGTATTTTAATATTATTTTAATGGCTGTATGTTTAAATGTGACCAGGCGAATACTTTTTCTTGTAATTGAACAGTGCCACTATTTCGTTTAAAACAATCATATAAAAATTATATTAGTAATGGTCCTCACGTTTGTTCTGGCTTATTGTACTCGTATAGTCAGAACGTACACACACCATCTGCACAAAACTGTTTGTAGGTAGTACGCAAGCTGAATATGAAAGCGAGCGGTTCGCTGTCACGCCGCCAGAAACGGCCCAAAACTAATTAGCACAACTTCAATTGGATCCATTTTACATAGTCCACTGGGTACCTTCAAAGGGAACGTATATCGGCAAACTGTATTCTGAAATTAGTTCATGGTAGTTGAGCACTCACGCCGGTATGTACCTATTAGAAGGTGAAACACACATAAGGACAAATTCACCTCTATATAATACGATTCATCTTCTGTGTAAACCTGCTCTTGTATCAATATGCATACGAGTACCATACTCTACAATATATGAAACATTGAATGAATAATAAAACAGTTTTTTTCACTTAACTACTGTATGAAAAATAGGAGAACACACTTAACTTATATAAAATTATTTATTATATATTTGACAATGCAAATTAATCTGGTGTCACAATACCACCTACAACAACACATCCCAACTCAGGGCCGCCGAAGTATTTACACATTTTCAGTGGGCTAAACTTTTCAGTCGCTTCCGATCTGTTGTTGAGTTTGAAGAGAGCAATTATTGGATTTTCAAAATAGGAATATTTGGAGATACCAATTTTAAAGTCAGCTGCCAATGAACATCTGTCGAAACGTTCTCGCTTGTTTGTAAATCATATTTTACATTTAATACAGTCAATAATTTGTTAATAGAATGATTTGAATTTCTAACAAGGTTCCAAATTCAAACTTAACGATTAAAATGTTCACAATAACATTTGCCCTAGGCAGTTCTTTTTATTTCGGTCAGTTTTTCGCGATATAAATTTTCCTTTTTTTTTCTTCTTTTAGCCCACATTCTAAATTCATAAACTCAGGAGCTTACAAAAATACAACTACCTACACAAATTTTAAGTGAAAACTTCAAAGGCCCTGCCTACCTCGATGGCTTTCAATAGAGTTTTCGCTGTCAGAGCGGTCAGTACAAATGATAAAACGGCAATATTTATCACGTGCGTGTAGGCCCAGGCTTGGCAGGTGACCAACAAATGCCCACGCACTGGACTGACGGTTTTCATTGATTCTGGATATTTGTACTATTAAACAACGGATAACGAGAATCGGAAAGGATGTCATAGAAATACCTATAGTACCTAGAACATTGGTTGGTTCAATCAAAACTTTTTGCAAACAACCTACAAACAAATCCCATTAAAAGATGACGTTCAGGTGGATACCATAAAACAAACGCAGAAATTACAAACGCATAGAAATGAGGCTGTATTGTATAATACCTGTATTGATACAAACTTAGGTGAATTTATGTGTTATGTAAAAAACGCCATATCACGGATATTAAAATTGCAAAATGCTCTGGACATATCGTTTCACACCTTAACCAAGTTGGGTAGCGCTGTATTGTGACGACAACTGAGTATTATCGTAATGGGCCTTAGGAGTATTATAAGTCAATTAAATTATTCCATGAGCCATTTTATACATTCAAAATGTTACAGCACCACTTAGGATATTATTCACCCTCCGAAACATACATAGGTTTTCGGATTCCGGAATAATTATAAAACAGAGTACTTACCTACATAATTTAAATGCCGAGAAGAGTCCGAGAACGTTATAGAACATTGCAAACTAAGGTAGAGTCGGGGGTGTGCTCATAATTGAGTTCTTGTGCTGTTGCTTTGGATAATAATATATTCTCGACAGATGGTCCGGCCATAGTTACTATAAACACGTTCGTGAGAATGATAACCACCATTAGCGACAATAAGATGGTAAGTAAAGGCGACTCGTATGGAGCAGCGGGACGACGTCATTGGAGAAAATGAATTTTATACAACAAAAAAACTTGTTCTCTCCAACATTCACGTAGGATCAACAGAGTATAGCCCCCACTTTGAGTTGGTTTTTTTCTTTGATTTGGTTTTTGCGCAGTATAGAGATTTTGATGCAATGTAGAAGATAATTTAGTATTCAGTTATACACGCAATGATTCGTTTATTTTGTGCTCGCAGAGGTGTTGCTAGGTCGGTAGAGATGTACGACAATAGAATGATAGCTCATAGATTTGTTTGAATTAGGAGAAGAGAAGAATATGTACCAACCCAATTGGCGAGACGTATTACGAAAGATTTGCAAAATTTTATTGATAAAAAAAACATAAAAATTCCGTTATTTTGCGGCGAAAAAATGCTTACACTATCAGCTGAGATTATAGAAATAATTTCAACGTGCTCAACGAATGAGAAATATTATTGGGATTTCATTTTTGAAACACTTTTCAGTTTACACATATATTCTGCCATTCGTTACGAAATTATGACTTTCCGAATGTCATTAACTTAATGTTGCAATAAATAAATATATATTTGTCCGTTTTAAGTAATCTGAATTTGAATTTAAGTATGACCATTGACATGAAATGCCTCGTCGAAAAAGAAATTATTAGTCGAAATGGAGAGTAAAATTATAATTTTTTTATTTCTATTACAGACATATCACAAAAGTATTTGACCTAACTTTCATTATATAATAACTCCCTTCAGTAAGTGCCTGCATTCAAAATAACACCCGCAGCTGGTTTAATAACTATTTTATTCAATTTTCCAAACTGCTGCCGTCCGCCTGCCTGCGTGTCACTGTATCGGAGGCATGCATGCGAGCTGTCGTGTGCAGGATATCCGCATTGGCTCGTGTCCTGTCATTATGTGCCTGTACATAACAGCCCCCGCGCCGCCGCCGCGCCGCCCCGCCGCCGCGCCGCCCTGACTGGACATATTGACACGCGCCGCGCACCACTCTCGCCCCGCCCCCACTCTGCAGACCACGAGCGCAAGGCTAACAACGCTGACTCGCTTCATCTATGCGATAGGGGAACTGCTGTGTGAAATAAAATTTCAAAATTGTAGGATGATAAAACTTGAACTCTTAAAGCCACTCTGATGGCACAGCCACCCATGCCGGTTTGTTTTTTGTTTATTGATAATTCATATGGCAGTAAGACTGCACTCGAACTTGTCACAATGTTTGTTCTAGCCAGTGGATTACACCCACGAGGTTATATATATAAGAAAAAATTGAATAGATTTCAAAAAATCAAAAGATAATTGCAAAATTGAACTTTAGAAAATTATAATTATATTTTAATATATGAAATTATAATATATTAAACCAATTAACTGTAAGCAATTAAAATCATGTATGAACGACTAACATTGAAACGACTTAAAAGTCCTGTTTAAATGTGCAAATTCAAATAAAACATTTTTTCTAAATTATTTTACATCAGTCATAAATTACATAACTCACGTTTTTTTTTATTGATAGCGCGACATGTGGCATCGTTTCACCTACAAGTAGGTGTCTAACGATGCCCATGGACATTCTGTGATGCACGGGGATATATGGGACGCAACGCTCTTACAGATCATAATAAGCTTGTTAATTTCACGATTTAACATAACATTATAAAACGAAGCGATCCATTATGTAACTGTAACATAAAATGTGTTAGTAATGGTGTTATGTCCCCGGTGGCACGGATTGTTGGCCGTCGGCCAAATTGCACAAGTATGACTTAATAATTCAACTCGGAGGATATTTTCCGTGCTTGATTAATTTATATTCACTAGGAAATCTGTTATTAAATTTAGTGCAAGGTTTTGTTGCGCTTTTAGCGAAAGAAGCGGAAGGAATTTAATATGTAGAGTTTCTGAAATTCCTAGATCAAATTACGAGTATATAGGAATATATTTTTAGGGTTTGTAGCGACGGTTGGTCGGAAAACTGGAAACGTCAACCGACCTGGTTGACCGTTCGAGTTCTCTGTCAACCGTCGCGCGCGCCGGCAGATTGCTCATGAAGATAGGCCAAACGTTTGGCCCGAAACGCAGCAACATAGCTTGGGTGAAGACTGTGAGTGCATGCGCAAAAGACCCCATATAAAATATTGGCTACCTACTTAAATAAGCTTGAAATCGATATCTATTCCATCAGACTGACGAAGCAATTTCATTTTAACTAACGTTGAGTTCTATTTTCAATCCTTTTGAGTTGAGCCCTTTGCTTTTTCATTCATTTCGTGTTTTTCGTCCAGTTCAGTGTAGCCGACATAAAATGAAGGGAAGCAAGAAAAAAAAATCGTTGATGCGTTCTATGTAAAGGGGAAGACATCATGCTGTATATAAATAAACCTTCTCCATACGTACCTGCTGCCTGGCTAGTTAGTTGATATTTTGCTAACGACCTTCCCGCTCTCCCGCCCACCCTCAGCTACACTAACAACCATCCGTCCAGTATCGTATTGTGGCCTAATCAGGGGGGCCGACGACGAAGTTAATTCTCGCCCCCCCCCCCCACGTGATGAGTCACAACTTCACAAGCCTTACTCTTTTTTTTATGGAACCTGACACGGTTGGCTACATCACCTACAACATCTTTGATGTCAGCCCATAACACCGGGTGAACTAGGTGCCATGTCAGTGCTTCCCTTCATTTCATGTCGGCTACACTGAACTGGACGGAAAACACGATGTCATGGTTTTACGTGGAATCCGAACCACGGTCAGCCGCCAACGGTCTAGCGGTCACCCATCCAAGGTACTTCCCTTCATTTCATGTCGGCTACACTGAACTGGACTGAAAACACGATGTCATGGTTTTACGTGGAATCCGTACCACGGTCAGCCTCCAACGGTCGAGCGGTCACCCATCCAAGTACTGACCGGCCCAGCGTTGCTTAACAATCAATAGCAACAGTCGACTGTTGCACACAGCACCACTGAGCTATCGAGGCTGACAAATACCTACTGCATCTGCCTCTGATGAAGGGCGTCAGCGAAGTGAATTTATCACCTCCCTAGTGAATACTTACGTACAAAGAATGTAGTTGTATTGTAGAAAGGTAAAAAGGCTAGTGGCAAACACAACACTCTAGTTAGTGGTAATGTAGGTATCCAAATTTAGATTACATAAAATACAAATAAAATTTGCGCCCTTTTACTACAGCACTGGTTTTCCAATCGCCCCTCCCCCTTCCTGTAGGCTGTGCAGCCTGTAGTAATTCAATATTGAGCTAGTGCTAGAGATGTGCCGGAAGGTGATACCTATATCATATCTGCGGATGCGGATGCGCTTATTTGCTGAAGGTATCCGCAGAAAAATATATACGGAAAAGTTGATGAGTGAATATTTCTGGTTATAGTGAAGTTTATTTCAACTTTCAAGTTGTAATAAGTAATAACAAAATTAATTGTGGAGCCTGGTAACTTAATTTGCTTTACTATCTAAATTCAAATTAAGAAAATAATACTGCATAAAAGCTTAATACTAAGATTTGGTATTGTAATTAATGTTTTTAATCGATTACTTATCTAATTTCATACCAATGCGATCGCGATCTCATAGACTTAATAGTTCAAATAAAATATTCCAATAATAATTCCAACTTGACATGATAAAAATTTCATCTCACGTGTTTTTTTTTAATGGAAAGCACGACATATGTCGCGCACCAGACTAACGCAGAGGTGTTTATACCTGGTTATTTATGCAACCATGTTAGGTTCAATAAACAATAAACAAGTTTTCCATAAAGTACTAGTGTGGGATACAGCCTATATTTGTGTGCACAAGTGGCTGCATTTTTATTTGTTACCTTATTTTAGTTAGAGGGTTCAAGGTTGTTCACTATGTTTATAGAATCAGTATCATGTTGTTTTCGTTTATTGAAAAAAATTAATAGATACATACAAATTAATTTCACGTAAATTTCATGGCTGATAATATTAAAATGAGTGCGGATGCCGATGCAGTTGCGGATATTCTACACATCCCTTAGTTATGAGGACATACCCTCGTGCATGGTTGCAGCCCGCCGTGTGTGTGTACATCTCATCCTGTTGAAGGCTGTATGTATTGGTTACATGTGTACATATAATTGCATCCCCCGGCCCCTGACCCTCTACCGATGAGGAATGAGGACGCGTACCCTTTGACATTTCCGCTTGCACTATTAGTGTTGAGCAGTTGAGCTCGGCACGTGCGCCCTTGTTGCATATTTCCACGTATACCTGAGGGATATCGGGAAAATTATAAATTGATATTGAAACAGTTTCGATGTAACAGTTGTTGTTGCGTAAAGTTCGGAAAGCAACTGTGTAGCGCTTGGCAAATATCAACTTCTGTCATATTAATATTACTTCATTTTAATTTTCTTAGCTATTATTAATCTATTTATTAACTTACCTTATTTATATTTATATTACATGTCCCTATAATAGCAATATTCCTAGGACTTTTTTTAGGATTTTTTTTGTAACATAAAGTGCGCCGCGTCTTGAAAGTGTTCCTATAATCTCAGCTATGGTTAAATTCACGATAAAAAAATTAAGAAAAACGTATAAGTATAAAGTATCAGATAGAATTGGCCAAAAAACTATACACTGACAATAAATAATTAAAGCCAAACATGTGAGCGGTGTATAGAATTTTTGGTTATAGAACAACAAACACAAATTCAATTAAACAAGGATAGTTTTGTTTGTCACGTTTTAATTATTATTTAAAATCAGCATTATCTGTTTTTTTTTCTCGGCCATACATAAATCGACCCTTATCCTTCATTGGTCATTACTTTGAAAAGGCGATGTTTTTATGTTTTGAAGCGTCTAAGTATAAGATTTAAGGAAATAATTGGGTTCTACGTCGAAAACAGAAACACTATTCTTAGGCCCACTTGCACCAACACAAATTTAATATATAAACCAGTTTAACTCGCTAAACCAGTTTAAGCTAGCACCCGTTGACTGTGGGAACCGCGTTTAAATCCATAACTCGCTACTTAACTTTAAACTCGTGTTGGTGCAAGTGGGCCTAAGTCGCAAACCGTTAACCGATTGCATTATCCAAAGTCACCAAACAAGCAAGATTTTTTTTTAAACTAGAACTCTTGACATATTCACAAAAATGTTGTGTTGTTGTCCTTTACATCGCCTTTTCCATTCTTTGTTACAACAAAAACCTAAAATTGTTGAATTGAGATCTGCAAACAGTATTCATGGATACATAGACAGCTGTAATAATGAGAGGTGAGTTAGTATAAATCAGTCTGAAAAGCCAGCGAACTTTTAGGCGCAGTAGGTAGGTACTACAACAATTTATTGTAGAGTAGGAACACACAAACTGTCCTATGATTTTAAATGAAATATGTTATTAAATTTGTGTTAAGTAAGTTCATTAATTTTGAATTAAGTTTTCGTTGATGTTTTATATACTTAAACGTTATAATATTTTGCTTGACACTTAGATGGGCCGGCAATAGTGAGCGTCAATATATTTGTGCGAAGTATATCGAAAATCGATGACGTCACCATGGTAAGTTGACAGAGGAGGTGCAACACCATCGTAGTTATTCATCTCAGTACAAATAAAATCTTCGTTTAAACGTTCGATTAGAAACTATTATCCCGCAACAATTCTAAATTTAAACATTGCACGAAACAAGTCAAATGAAAATATCTCGAAAACGATTCTCATTAGCGTTGATAAACGTTTTCGAGTTATGTATATTGTGTACCTAATACGTTGAATTTTGTTCTTTTTTGTTACGTTACGATAATTCCGATTGGTGTTTACGACCAAAATCGTTTTTAGCAGTTTCAATTCGACGGCGACGTCCACCCACCGAATACTTTATTGATTAGTTCTAGTTGTATCCTCGGCATTGTTCTAATATTGGCAGATATCATGGAGGGAAACATTTATTGTCATATTGAACTAAATATCTTATTCTTGCCGTTTATTTTTAACTTGTTTGGAAAATCGACAACTGTTAGAAACGAGTACGTAACATTACACCGTACATAAAAAATACGAGTAACTACTTTTGCTTATGTTATCAATAATTATATAGAAAATGTTAGCTCCTTAGCTTATTTCAAAATAGCTGGTTGTTATTTTGATTGGTTTGAAAGTCGACTGCAGTCAGACTGTCTACAAAGGAAAAAAAAAATAATTTTGTCTTCTCGTTTTCTGTTTCGACCGATTTTATGACAATGCTTTAGAATGGTTAATCATATTGAATGACTGCATTCGATGTTGTTTTAAACCGATTTCATTTAGTTCCGCTATGGTTTCATCAGACATCTCCATCAAAATTTAAATTATGGCCGAATGTTTAAGATTCTAAATACATATACCGCATCTTCTAGTTCTAAGCTAGGCTAAGACTTCATATAGCGACTTAGTACCGATCGTGCGATTGGCTGAACTACTTTCCTGTTTTCTCATGGCTTTGTTTTGTTAATTTCCTTGTTAATTCGATAGAAGTGTTGAAGCTTAAGAGATAAATTGTTTTGTCACACAAGGCGATGGTCCGACAATAGTGCGCGTCAACTTCTTTCTACGTTCCATCAGCAAAATAGACGATTACAAGATGGTGAGTTCCAAAACTCGGACAGTATTCAACATTGCAATATTTCTGTCGTAGACGAAAGTTTTGTTTAAGTAACGGACTCCTTTCGTTGCCGCGAATATTCACACCGACATGTTCACTGTTCAGCGAACAACGATAGACGTTCTATTTTTTGTTTTGTGTATCTTCTTATATGCCACATTATATGACGTATATGTCTTATATATCTCGGCGGTGACAACTATTCAAGTGTGTTGCTTAAATATAACTTTCTCTATATCCACAAATATACATTATTGGTCGTATGGCATTTCCAATGCAGCGGAATGCGCCCCACGCTGATCTGAACTCATATATTCTACTGAAGCTGATGCATTCCTGTTATGTGTTTGTTGTTTATTTTCATTTTCTTATTTTTATTTAATAGATGTTCTTATTTCATGCACTGTTTGTTTGTGTTTCCTTTTCTATGGTTTACTATACTCTACATTGGACATTGCGCTAACGTGTTGTATGAATGAATAATTAATAGATAATTACATAACGGGCTCGTAACTAGTTCCGTTCGCCAGGCTGACTCAATAATACATAATGATTTTTAATGTTATTTTATTTTCTTTTTCCATGTTTTTATAAGCGTTTTATTATGAAATATTATGAAAAGAGTTTGATAATTTTTGTTACAGTAATTTGTTTTTTTTATTATTATGATTTTGTTACCGATTAATTTCTACGAGCTCTTCACTTTTTATTAGTTTAAATTATTCGCAATTTTAAAAATTCTGCACCACTATACATTATTCTATGAGGTAGGCGAGTCGTAGCACACGCCATTAGGCTAAAATAATACAGCACTAACTATTCGATATGTTGCAATGGAATAGTAATATTTTGTAATAATATGTTGACAGGTGCACAGGCAATATAAATAACCGCAGCTTACGATAGCCGGCAAATATACGTACCTATATAATATACAATATTCACAATTAAACCCAATCGTCTCAGACACGAGATTGATCCACACCTAGCTCCCATTACGCACTGTTATATTCAATTTTCCAAAAAATCTCACTTCACGACGTCCGGTCCGTAGGCTTCAATAAAAGCGTTCACCGCTATACCGCCATCATCACCATTGTCATTCGTTTAGTTTTGATTTTATAATTTTGCAATACGCTTCATAATTAATTTATTTTTATTGTCACGTACCGTATCACTCGTTATGACTGATGAGATGAATATTAAAAACTATTTTGGTCGTGCATTATAAGTATTGTCTTGTTTATGTGAATTTGTGTCGGTGTGTAAGTGAGTCGGCGTAGGGTCGAGCGCGCGCGGTGTGTCGCGCGCGGGCGGCGCGTCGTCGTGCCTTGCATCCCCTGTTGTACCGTGTATGTGCGCGGCCGCCTCTCATCCTCACACAATTTGTGCTTACAGATACGTCGGCAAGCGTTGTATGCGGATGGAAAAGTGGCTATTAATGTCGTTTTAGTATTTGTTTTGTCGCAAAAAGGTCTCAACTGACGAGATTTTATATAGGGCTGCATGGAAGGTAACAATCTAGAGACATATCAATCAGCTGCACAGACGCTAATCTGCCGTTTATTATCTACAGATATGTTAACGATTTGTACATTTTCACTGGCCGAGCTGTAAACCATAACTGTTTTATATTAATTTTAGTTACGTTTTCCGAATACTCCGGAAGGGACGCAAGCCAAGCAGAGAGATACATTAATGCTTTTTTCGCTTGCTTGAACACTTTTCTTTCGTAGTACCTAACTGCGTTTTTAAGAGATTGTTACCTATGTAGGTACCTAGTTATTTGATTATTATGTCAATGTTGAATGTTTAGGACAGCCGAATATAGAGCATTATATATATTTATTGTACATTGTAAATATTAAATTATGTATTTGTAGATGTAAAATTTTTGCGAGCGCTGGCTATTTGAAGAGACGGTACATTATTAGCTTAATGTGTCACTATTTGTTTCAAGCTAGACCAAAAAATATTACTTTAGTAATGTATTTACAATATCTCGAAAATTAACTTTTTTTTAACCTACATCAATTTAGTTTTAAAGAGAAGCTAAGTACCTACTCGCGTTATTCTTAATAAAAAACCGATGACTCGCTTTCTTCGGAGAGATGCGGCCTATCCGAGCCTTCAGATCATGTTGAGTATAAATAAGGATGCCATTAATCAACGTCTCCGACATTACTCTTGCCTGCTTCCTCCTTCCGCTTTGTTGAAGAACTGCGGGCGGACGCTCTCTCTTCTACACTACAGTTATTCTTGCGTAGCTTGGTAGCATCATTTTTTTAAATTGCATTTTTTATAAGTATTGAATCTTAAATATCTATGGCCACCTCCACCGTGTGGTAAACATTTGGATTGTATCTTTCGCTATATGGATGAGTTATAAAATGTTACAAACGGTAAAACTACCTAGTCTTTAAAATGCGGTCAGAATTAAAATTACATAACTACAAACCTTTAAAAAATTAAAATTTTTAGTTACTTCAGCTTATTCCAATGGTGTAAATTAGTCTTTGATTAAAATGTATATATATTTTTTTATTATTTCAGTTTTAATTAGTTTTAAACGGTTAGCTTGAATTCCGAATTGGTCTATATTGAAACAGATTATAATCTATTAGACGGTGTGACGTGGATGATGTATAAATACTTTATAAACAATTTTACTTTACTGCAATATAGTTTTTTTTTTAAATCTAGTGCCGCACAAAATTAATTAGTTAATCAACATACCTAATATGTATATAAGTGTACTATAAACGACCGTAGTATCCTTATTCCTTTCAGCGCATGCAAGAACTTAGTTAATTCACAGGATGCAATATTGCATCTGTGTCACAGAGTAAAATGTTTGTTGGGAATACTTTATAATAGTCGCTGGAAAGGAATTATGATATTGCGGTGGGTACTTTAAATGATAGTGCGCATGTGCCTGGCATGTTAGACAAAAATGTATAACAAATTAATTATCTAGCTAGTGCATTACTTATTTAGAGCATTGCGATACTAGATTAAACTAGATATTTGTTTTCAAACGTTTCCTTGCCTGAATCCTTGTAATGTTAGTGTGGGTAGGAACTGCATATATAGGTAGGTGGGTGGGTAGGTTTTTCATTTGACTTGCTTTAATAGAATCAAGAAATGTTTCCTCTTTTATAACATTACGAAACATATTCTTGGTGACAAAATTTAATAAATTGAATTTATTAGAAGAGAAATAAAAAAACACTTATTAAAGTGAAGTCAAACATTTCAAATGTATATATATTTTACAATACATGCTTTACGCCATTACGCCTAAATTATATCATATTTCTAAATTATGTCATTTAGTCGTAAATCTTTATTGGAAATTTTACTTAAAAAATCGTCTTCAAATTTTGCTATTTACTTGCTTGGTCTTGAAATGGCACACGCACGACTAAATGATTTTTTAAAGCATTCGTAAAATAAATACATTGCTCGCACCTTATTATTTACAAATTGGCGATTAAATCGAAATATTAAATATATTAAACTTCAAAAATTAACTATTTTTGTACCTAAGTGCTGGCATGCGTGATGGAGATATCACGAAACATATATTAACATAATATACGAGAATAAATTATAAATACGTTTAGAGATTTGTTTTAATTATATTTAAGAAATATATCTCCATATACGTGTACTTTGCACTTACAGTCAAGGTCAAAAGATCAATTACCACAAACTGTATAGTTCTGTACAATTTCAAAATTTGCAATTTGAATAAATATTGCACATACCTATATTCTATGTTATAAATTATAATATAAATGGCATAATGGTTTCGTTCGACGCATTCCCACTAATAAAAACTGCTTATAGGTATATTTTTTTAAAGATTCAATTATAAAATACCTTTGGATTCAATAACGAAAAATATCAATCTATGGAGGCTTTCGAAAAATCTGCCATTTTACCTATCTCCTGGCCTTGACTGATCTCTCTCGGGAGAAAACATGCGACAATTATTTCATCTAATGGTTTGAAAATGCTATAAATATTAAAGGAATTGGCAATCTAATTAATGAAAATTTATTTTGTTTTTGTTTTTTATTATTTTACGATAAAGAGCAAATCATAATAATATTATAAAAAAAAAAATTATAAAAAAACTGTATGATGTCGTTTTCTCCCGAGACCTTGAAATATGAAATGTATTTTTGAGAATGTGAGAACGTTTGCAAAATAAATTGGGAATTTTTCAGGAATATTCAGTACAATTAACATTCAGAGAACAATGGCTGGACGAACGATTGAAGTTTAACAATTTTGGCGGTAAGTTATTTATTGTTTTGTGCCTATCTGTCAGTTGGTCACAAGTCACTAGACCCGTCTCAGTAGTCACTTGTCGTCACTAGTAACTTGTCACTTGTCATCACTAGTCACTTGTTATCACTTGTCAACATGCCGCTACTGACTTCTAACTTCTCACGTCTCACTTCTCAATTCCGAACGAATTCGCAGGTCGCCTCAAATACCTCACACTGACGGAGGCGAACCGCGTGTGGATGCCTGACTTGTTCTTCTCGAACGAGAAGGAGGGCCACTTCCATAACATCATCATGCCGAACGTGTACATACGGATCTTTCCGCACGGCTCCGTCCTGTACAGCATCCGTATCTCCCTCACGCTCTCCTGCCCCATGAACCTCAAGCTGTACCCTCTCGACAAGCAGGTCTGCTCGCTGCGGATGGCCAGCTGTGAGTATAGCTACCTTCACTTTTTCGGGATCCGCGCGATTGTTCCGTGCCAATACTGAACCAAAGCGACCTAAAGGTCTGAGATAAATACTGTGCGACTACACTATGTTTTTTAAAAAGAACAGTATGTGAATACCATCAGACTCAGCCAATAGAAACACTCTTTGCGCAACCACACTAGGGAGATTAGCTTACCAAAATGTTTTCGTCTTTACAGATATGAGCTCTAATCAGATTAGCTGAACAAAATTTTGTCGTCTTTACAGATACGTCTTTTGAAGCTGGGTGTTTCAGGATAGGGTTTCGTAACTTCAGGGTTGGAAAGGGATCCATATTTGATGACGAAAAGCTCTAAAACGGTTTTCCCAGATTCGGTCATTTTGTAGCACTTTTTTGTGCAAATCGTTTCATCAAGATTCGGTGGACGGTTAATCCTACGCGACGGCGAGCTCAGCGGAGCGCATGAGCATAAACGCGCTGTGTGGAACGACGAGACGAAGCACGAATACATTGCATTGCTGCAACCTCATTCTTTTCGGTGCGTTTCAAACTCGCGAGCCGCGCACGGCGCCTTGGAGAGGTGGCGGACGCTGATTGGTTGGCGCTATGGCGGGGGCTGCCACGTCGACGACGACTCACTGTCCATCGAGTTTTTATATAATGAGTACTTTCTTTTCCTGAACCCTGAAGTTTCTCAAACCTATCCTGATTCCTGAAGCACCCTGTATAAGCATGCTATAATTTAAGCTAAAGAACATAATTCCCAAAAACTGTTTCCGATAGCGAAGTGGTCCCAAACATAATCAGTTAATATTTACATAATATGTATATACAATTGAGCGACCCCGTAAGAAATAGTCAAGTGCAAGAACAGGGCATGGGCAGATCGTAACCAAAAAGCTGGAACATGTTGAAAAATTTGCTACTTAACCTGGCGACCCTATCGTCCTAATTCGCGACTCCTTGTGGGATCAACTCCAAACAATTCTGAAAGTGCGATATCTGTGAATTTCTCTGGTGGCAAGTGTCACTGTGCTGATTCCCGCAGACGGCTGGACGACGGACGACCTGGTGTTCCTGTGGAAGGAAGGCGATCCGGTACAAGTCGTCAAGAACCTCCATCTGCCGCGTTTCACGCTCGAGAAGTTCCTGACAGATTACTGCAACAGCAAAACTAATACTGGTCAGTCCTTGGCACAATGTTTTGTCCATAATGTATTCACTTCAATTACATTTTCCCCATTTTAACTAGGTAATAAACAATTTGACCAAGACATTCATTGTGTAATGGATATACGGTCAGTGCTCACTACTCAGTGCTCACACACAAGACAGAGAAACAAAGGACAACCGAACGCTTACTCATAATATCGAATTAGCAAAGTTCTCTTTACAGCTTACATTCCCCTATTTAATGCTACCGGTATTTGCGTTCGACAATATATTATGAGTTTCTAAAAGGTTTAATTGAAACAGACACTCTGGTTATGGTTCAAATTTATGTCATGTCCAATTTAATGTTTCCAGGAGAGTACAGTTGCCTAAAGGTGGACCTGCTGTTCAAGCGAGAGTTCAGTTACTACCTCATCCAAATCTACATTCCCTGCTGCATGCTGGTCATCGTCAGCTGGGTCTCTTTCTGGCTGGACCAGGGCGCAGTCCCGGCCCGCGTCTCGCTAGGTAATGCTTATATAATTGATTCCCATTCCCTCGCCAATTTTGTCAAGAGTACATAATTTGACGCAGCATTTCGTTAAGATACAACCGATAGGCTGCAAATGAAGAATGCTGCCGTGTCAGCGTAGTTCCCTTGTGTTCTTGTTCGATTACGCAATGCTTGACTAGATAAGACTTAGGGTTTCAGGCTATGAACACGGCAGCACATAATGTGCTTCTTTCGTGCTTCATTGCAAGTTGCACTAAATACACCTATTGGTGGATACATGATATCCGGCTCGAAGGACCAGCTCGACTCGTAAATTTCGTCTATTTCCACGTCTATTGAATGTCATCCTTTGATGATAGTGTCTCACAGTCACTTTCATGCGAAAATATGTTTGCACTTTGCAGTCATTTCTTGAAGGACGTCTAAAATATTGCAGGAGTGACCACGCTTCTCACCATGGCGACCCAGTCATCCGGCATCAACGCCTCGTTGCCTCCCGTGTCCTATACGAAGGCCATCGACGTGTGGACGGGCGTGTGCCTCACGTTCGTATTCGGTGCTCTGCTGGAGTTCGCGCTGGTGAACTATGCATCTCGCTCTGACATGCACCGGGAGAATATGAAGAAAACAAGACGGGAGATGGAGGCCGCCGCCTCGTTGGACGCCGCGTCTGACCTTCTGGACACAGATAGCAATGCGACTTTCGCTATGGTGAGCTCGCCTCCGCGCTGTTACTTTGGGTCGCATTCCAGTGATAGTCGTGCCCTTATCGTTCTAAAGTATGCATTCCTTTCTGAATCATACCTGATGCTTCGTATTTTCTTTATTCAATTAGCGAGTTTAATTGCCGACTTCTTCGATTAATTTAGCACGACTTAACTCATCTTACCTTTCCACAAGTACGAAGTGGCAACTTAAGTCGCTGGGTAATTGACCAAACGAAATGTGGTACTTGTACACTTAGAAGGCTTAAACGCATCGATTGTTAGAGTATACCACTTCTATGAGACTATCACTGGAACGTGGTTCTTATGCACACTTAGCAGTTTTTAGGCTTTTGAAATTAGAACTTTTTTCGAGCTTTTTCAAATTAGGTACCAGTGCTTAATCAAATATTACATCTCACCTCGCACTAGCTTTGGCTTTTATTTCTAGTACGTTACATCGTGTAGATCTTACATATTTATGTAGTACCCACGACCACGAGTACAGTACATAACTCGGATGTAAAATTCTAGTTATATTCACTGCAAAACACCTGATTCAACATTCCATGGGTGTGCGAACATGCTTGTATCAATTTTCTGCAGATCTAAATTAGACTTTTGGAGCTGATTTTATTTGCGATATTCGCGGATGCTAGATACTCAAGCCTATTGATTTCTTCATGTTGAAGTAGTGGTCTGTTGATTCCTTATATATTTTATTTTAGATTATTATATTCATTTTTTATTTTATTATATAAATTTTATTTTAGATTATTATATTCATATTCAAATATAGAAATGTATTGATAACTACCTATACCTTATGTACGAAAGTAGTATAGAAACTATTAGATACATAGTCTCCGTACACTGCACCCAGTTAATCCACTACGCCACGTTCGAGTTAGAACGTACTGCCAGAAGTGTTAAAAGACTAGCTAGACCGATCTAGTCCTAATCGGACTGGCGCTAAACTGGGGGGGATATTTTCGACCCATCCTGTCGCTGATCGTACCCATTGCTTCCTACAAGTGTAGAGTCGGAGCATATCGAATTGATGAGTATAGAGTTAGCGCGTCCGCTCGCTGTCGAGAATACACCGCCCCCTATCTCCCTGACGGCGTCTGCAACTGCGCAGAAACCGCTCGTGCGATCGTCGGCGCTGGAAAAGGTGCGGCAGTGCGAGATCCACATCTCCCCGCCGCGCAAGAACTGCTGCCGTATGTGGATGAGCAAGTTCCCGACGCGCTCCAAGCGCATAGACGTCATCAGCCGCATCACCTTCCCGCTCGTCTTCGCTCTCTTCAACCTCGCCTACTGGTCAGTATACCGAAACTTTTGTCCCTTTGCCGCTTTTCGACGGCGTACCAGTCACCTGTGTCCCCGGAATTTGCGTCTCTATCTTCTATTATGAATATGATCTGTTATAAATCTAATCTAAAACCTCGTACACACTTTCATCCGAGAACCGAGTTAAGATGTGAACGTGTTCGATTTCGTTGGAAATCTAAGTAATTAACTCGCCATCTGTTCATACGAGGATAGGAACATCAAGTGTGCTCGAGGTTTCTGTTCTGTGTAGGTAGGGTAGGTACCTACTTCGATTTTCGCTTCTATTAGGACTCAAATTCCGGGTACACAGAGTGTGGGCTATCTTTTCGCCAATCAACTTTCGGTAATCGGATTTAGAGGTATCGCAGGTCCACTCAAAAGGTGCACAGTTGGCCGTGTAGCAGATTTATACCAGCAACGTTTGTTGGCGAATAAGTACCTATTATTGTATAGATTAATTTGAGTGTGTTGGGCTTGGTAAATATTGTTTTATAATATAATAAAATCTAGTTAGTGTAGAAAGTTTTGCTAAAATTAATGGATGATTTCGATTACCCTTAAACAGTTTCATTAAAAAGTTCTGGTTCTTTTTATTCCGTGAATTTTGAACTGTTTATTTCTCTAAAAAAATGGTTAGTACATGTCTTGTTTAAGAATTAAGAACCAACTTGGATGTAGAGTTTAGCTTTATGGCCTGCGACCCCCGAGTCCCGGGTTCGATCCCCGGGTGGAGCGGTGAAAATTTTCAAACGAATGTTTTCATATTGCCTCCAGGTCTGGATATAGGACATAGGCCGTTGAATAAGTATGTAACATTTGAATATTAATGTAGATAGACTGCTAGCTTATGTCAAATGTTCATAAAAGTAGAACTGAGATAAACAGACATCTGATTGGCCTGAGACAAGGTTGCAAAACTTTGCATTCTTGCTACCTAACTCGTAAATTTATTCGAAGGCATTATCGTCATAGCTTTAGACAAAACTAAAAACTTGAAACAATCTAAATTGTTTTTCGAGGTTACATGGACATAACCACTTTTACCTTTTATTTAGATCTATTTCCTTTACATATAGGTCTGAAACATTCAGATAAACTTCAAGGTATAAAATAACCAGATTTTCCTCTGTGTCTACAAATTTCACCGTCTCCCAAATATCATCTTATAGCGACAAATACAATAATGACGATGGTGGACTTAACAACAAGAGGACAAATTGTGTCAGTGTGATAGTGTGTCCTTGGATAGCCCAGAAGTTTATCTGACTGAATACTCGGACATTATGAATACCTAGTCGTAAAAGATGCACAAGGCCTAAGGCCGAGCTGAGTGCATCTCAGTGTTCTCATTTGCTCGCCTCGGTCTCACAATGGCATTGGGACAATGTGACCGAGGTGAGCAAACGGGACTAGTCTCAACAGTCTCCGCACGCGGCCAATAGCAGTGCGGCGCCAGGGGAGCACCTTCGTCAACGCTCTTGTACTTGTCATTTGATACTTCAGCTGCCAAAAATAGAGAAAATTCAACAAACTATTCCGCTCAACAAAACCATTTTAGTTTTAGCATGTTATACGGTTTCTTCTGGGCCCTATTTACCGGGTTCAGGGTCCTCGGGTTGACAGGGAAGTGTTTTGAAAGCTTAAGATTATTTGGAATGGTTTCCAAATCTTTCAAAGAAAGAGAAACTGATGAAGTTCACAATGGTGTGAATTGGTGTGAATAGCCGTTTGCTTGAGGTGTCGTTGAGGTCTGGGTGTCTGGAAAAAGGACGATTGAAGTGGCGTGCCACAGATACAAAATAATAAGTTCAAAAATTTCATCGACTCCAGCCATTTGTGGACGTTTCAATGGCGTACGACTTTTCTAGAGTTTTCGTCAATCTGCACTGAAATTTAATCATATTGGAAAATGCATCGATGCTACACTTTCTTATTGACTTTTTACCACGAGATTGTAAAATTGTAACGACACATTGTTGGTTTTCCTTATTTTTGTCGGCCACGTGTCAAAATGCACAGTTTAGCCGCCATATTTAGCCGTACCGTCTCTCAGCGTCCGCACTCCTGTTGGCGCAGCGCACGGACTACATCCGTCCCGCTTTCTCTGCAGGTCGACCTATTTGATCCGAGACGAAGAAGAGGAGAACTGATTCGAGCGAGACCCCGCTTCTTCGACGCCCATATGGCAGCTCGCGTGCGCCATATTGGGCCCCTACGTGGCGTTCGTCCTTCTATACACGCTGTTCATCTTCCGCGCTGAGACCTGCTACTCGTGCGACAAGTAACATGTTCACCGACCACCGTGCCGTGACCACACTGCCCCATATGAGAGTAGAGTCGCCAGTAGAGGTACACTCTGCGTGCGTGTTCATGCCTAGCCGTCTTCTCGCGGTTATGCTCGTGTACAATAAGCGCTTTTAAAAACTGTACCCTAATCACGAGATTTAACTCGTACTACGCTACGCCGTGTTCTCCGCATCATTTTGTATGGAGAAACGAAGTTCGCAAATCTATCACTAGAGGCGCTGCTCCGTTTCTCCATACAAAATGATGCGGAGAACACGGCGTAGCGTAGTACGCGGTGTAGGTTAAATCTCGTGATCGAGCCTCTGAGCGCAATATGGTTGTATTGCTCGTCTTGTGCTTGTACAACTTTTATATAACAATACCCTAATATAACAGTACTAACAGTACCCTAATGACGAGATTTAACCTACACCGCGTACTACGCTACGCGCCGTGTTCACCGCATCATTTGGTATGGAGAAACGGAGCAGCGCCTCTAGTGATAGATTTGCGAACTTCGTTTCTCCATACAAAATGATGCGGCGAACACGGCGTAGCGTAGTACGCGGTGTAGGTTAAATCTCGTGATTAGGGTACTGGTGATTACGTATGTATAACGTACCGCTCTTGCTGAAAAGTTGGAAAATGTGCACCTAAGTGAAATGCACCTTCATAAAAAGGAGCATAACGATGAGTTCTCGTGTAGATTCTTGCAGGAGTGTTCTTATGGTGGGTTTACACCAAAAGAGCAAGAGCACAGAGAAAGAGTCAGAGCAATCTGCTCGAGCTCGATTACCGTAAGTGAACGTCCAGAATGTACGCTCGGGGATTGAAAACATTTGCTCGTCTGGTGTAAATGAACCTTATAGATGTTCATACAAATAATCCACGAACACAGCGCTCGTACCTAAAAGAGAGCTCTGGCTATAACAAGACAGAATTATGTCCTCTAACTAAATTATTCAAACCCTGAAATTATCAGAACACAAAAAATTGAGATTCAAAATTGAGTAGGTATACCTACTATTTATTATTTTTTAACATCTATTTACCAAGTAAATATTGTTTTATTAAATATAAGGTAATCCTGAAATGTTTACCATATAGTAGGTGCAAATTATCTGTATTCTACAAGTTGATGATAGCTCACTGAATAAATCAAACCAATTTGTATGTACATCATAAAAATGTAAACGGTCAAGCATGAACACGCTCTCTATTGGCGACGGTAACATCTATTGTAAACCTCCATTTTATTGTTTCCTTATTTCTAGAACTACATATCCGAGTAGACCTAGCTTTCGTGCGTAAAAATATATTCTTCGAAGCTTATTATGTGCGCCGCTTATGTGAATTAAGTTGGAATTATTATTGAGAGAGAAAACGATGGAAAATACTCTAAGGCCCGTATACATAGAGCGTACTCACATTGCCCCTTACGCTCAACTCAATAAAGTCGTTACTCGTTCTCAAATCTTACTCGGGGGAGCGTACTCAAGCGTTTAATTTCACGCATGGTCTAGTCTAAAGCATTGTCTATTTATGCCAATTTTGAGACCGACTTTTTGCCGAGCTAATACTGAGAATTCTTTATGTATACAGGCCTAAATGAGACTATGTACTCTGGATCTCAAAGTGAGGCCTATTTTTATTAGTAGTAAATTTTAATTTATTAAATCTGCCCCTGCTAACGTTATTTTGACAAAGTTTCACAACCAGACCAGTTTGGGAGAGCACAATGTGTGGATTAGTAGGTAGGAGTGACGTCTGACGTATGTATAGAAAGAACTGTTCAACTTGGAAAGGGATCAAGCTTGATTGTATCCGAAGGCGAATGTGATTACTTATTAGTGTATACCAACCAACCGACATAGGTAATCGTGATGCTGACGAGAGAGCGGTCGCATTTTAACAGCTACGGAGCTGATTCCGGAGTGACCATGATATTTTTTAGACTTAAATTAATTTGTGTTATTATTCATTTTAATTAAAGGGTTACTCGATCGAATTATATTACAAATTTCTAGGTAAAACTAAACTTTTAATTGAATAAGTGATTATAAATTCATAATTTACTTTTTTGCCCCTAAATTTCGACTATGTTGAATCAAAATTCCGCTCTTGAGTCATAAGCATCGCTCGTGCAAATGTAGACACATATTATTAATATATAGTAGATAGGAATAATTGTTTTCTAGTAAGTAGCTTTCGGTCCTAGCGTTTTGGTTTCGGAGTAAATATAGATATGTGTTGTATTTATGGTAAAATGGAGTCATACGAAAACTACTCTTCATATTTAGGTCATAAGCAATTTATATTGTGTGAGTGAAACTTACATTTTCTAAATTGTGAATAAAATGTTACTTCGAAAAATTACCATCAAGATGAAACTGTATACGTGTGTATAGAATATTCAAGCACTATTTCTGACAGCTTAGTGCTGAGCCAAAACGTGGGATTAGGCCGCCAGGTCCTGCACGAATGCGCGCTAATGACAAATTTTTATTTATTTTTTTACTATATAAGAAAGAAAATGTGGAAAACATTATCATTCTTACTAATAGGTTGTGCGTGCGTGCGGGCGGTGCGGGCGGCCGCTATAGAAGAAGTGTGGAGTCTCCGATCAAATCAATGTATCTGTTCAAGTGTCTATCTTTATTCTACACTTAAGTATATCATACTATAGGTAGCCTTAAGTTTAGCTTATAAACTCGACTTGCTCACGGTAGGCGCAGGCGATTAAAGTCTAAGGTCTATGTAACTTTTGAGTCACATATTTTACTCAAATTATGTAATAAATAATTGTCTCTAAGACATGAAGGAATTTCTTTGAGTGGGCAAATCTAATGTTTCCTACCTAAATTATGTCACTGAATACGGATAAAATAATTAATTTAACTCACAAATAAATAACTAATTTTAAAAGTAGGTAATAATAAAAGTGATTTCTCCAAATGAGACGAGAAGGTTGTAACATCAAGGGAGTTTGTAAATAAAACAATTTGATTGGCCGCAATGTGCATTTAAAACTGTATGTTTAGCACCTGTAAAGCTCATTGGAATGACTTACTATTGTTTCAAAATATAGTGAATTAATGCGGTCGGACTGCATTTAAATTTATATTTATGCATTAAAAGGTCACATAATATATTGATGTTTAGATACACACCTTTTACTCAATAGAATTGATGTTATTGAAATTAAATATGAATATACATAGGTACGTGTAATTGCATTACATAATACATTATTATACATTTGACGTGACATACTTAGATAAAGATAGAGAAACTTATACATATAAAATATTGTTTGTATGATAACATATTATAAAGATAAACATACCAACCTAAATCTTATCCCACCAAAGATATAGTAATCCAAAAACGGGTACAATTTTTTTTTACGAATAATATGTACCTAATTATATAATTATAATCGTATTAATATAATATTACTCGCTACTCCGATCAAACATCATGCACTCTCGTGAACATCTCTCTATCCGCACATTTCTCATTGAATCTAAGAGCAAATATTTCGGGATTAGTACAATACTAATCGTTTATAATATCTGTGTAACTAATTACTAAAGAGGGTCGTAAACCATGGTCTCTCTCGTAACATATATTATGCATAATATTAAATACAAATTAGAAGCGAAAAAAAAAACGGATTAAAATGAAATAGGGTAAATACATTTTCGCAAGAAAATTAATATAGGTAATTAAAGTTGCTCATAATATTTCTTTCCGTCCTTTCAGTTGTCGAGTGCGCGGAAGTATTTGCAATGTCATTTTAGTTTTAATTTCTTCATAAATCACGCTGTTTAGGCACCGATCTACATTAATTTATTATACCTAAATTCACTAAACGCTGTCAATTATTTTTATTGGTGGAATGTTGGAAATATTGCATATTGTCCTATCTGCACCTGCGTTTTTCTCTAATATTGCAAAAATATATATTAAATTTAAATTATAATATAATATTGGACAATTTATATGTACTAGTATTTATTAGGGAATGCATGTGGCTGTGATAAAAGAAATCGTGAAAATAAAAACATATTTTCTATTAGATTGTGATGCGGAAACAATCTCTGAATAAAAAGGTCTGAACGCACCCCGAGTGGGAGATCGACACATGATTCAGTCAAACTGAAAAACATTTCTTTATCACAAGTACAATTAGTATTAAAACTGGGCTAATTTCGGCGAGATGTGAAAAAATATGTAGGTACTTCTACAGAATTGTTTATGACTTATTTAGTTGTTGCCTAATAGGTACTCTGAGATGTTTATGAGTAAATGCTTTATTTTACGAGCGCTTGTAATGAATAATTTTTAAAAGAGATGAAATAACTTCTCGTTGTTAGGCAGCTGCACGACGAAGGGTGTGGTATATATTATAACAGAACTTGTTTACATACATAAGTTTTGAAGAAGAAATAAATAAAATATATGTGTTGATAAATGTGTCCATGAACATCATTAGTCATAGTCTGAGCTACATCACAGAGCGGGTTCGATTCCAGCGGAGCTAAAGAATGAGCAGAGTGAGCTAAAGAAACATTTTACGTTTTACGGGAGAATGGGGCATTAACAAAATAGGCACATACATAGTATGAACATAATTCCACTTGGCTTACGTTTTATTGGTGGTCGGTGTTTTGCGGTAGTTCATCTGAGTTCTTGCAGACGTCGTCGGTTGCTCTGCTTACCTCTCGGGATATAGCTTGATAAGTTTTATGTGCTTTTTAAGCACACACATAGGTGTCTCGGAGATGGAACTGAAAGTGCATTCCAAAATTAATTAAATCTCTTCTTTTTTGGCCTAAATAAAATTTTCAGTCCTCATCGTTGCAAGCACCTGTAACCTGCCTAGTAATGGGTAATAAGTAATAAATCAATAGAGTTGGCCAGTGAGTTTTTGTTTCGCACTGCAACCGCAAAATTTCACTGTCAAAACCAAAAGTTACAAAACTACAATTTTGAGCACTAAATGCAAATTAAACATTAGTTAGACGTTTTATGAACTTTGCATATAAAAATGCTGATTGGATTTTTTTAACTTATAAATTTCACGCGTACGTAAATATATTTAGTTTAACTTAGCTATGACGCCGCCGGCATCGTTCCCGTCATCACACCTCTCGTATGATTGTGTTTGACGTGTTTCTTAATATTGTACAACACCCTTTTTAAATCCGGATTTATCTGGCTAAGACTATTTTTACGTATCATAAACAAGTGTGAAATAATTTATACTTTACTGTCACTAGGCTAAGCTCGGTTGCACCGTGCTAATGTAGCCTAACACTGGAACATACGGCCTATCAAATCGTGTGCTTTCATTATTTGATATTTCTTCAAAAGGCCTTTCACCAGCTAAAGTTAAATTAAAATCGGTGCAACCAACACGGTGTCATCAATGTTAGGTAGGACTGATATACTTGATAAAATACAATAAATACCGTTACTGGTTTTAACTAAGGAACCTGAAAAGATAAAATTTAATAAACGTAATTACAGTATTATTATCATATGGTTTTATTTTTCACCTAATTTTATGTGATTTGATTTTGGATTTGACATTTTTTGAGAAATCTCAAGAGTGAAAAAGACAAATTTATTGTAATAATGCCAATACGGTCTTACCCTCATTGACTTGCCTATATAATAAAATAATAAATAGGTAATAATAATAACATGCCCATGTGATAGTAATACGAACTCCTAGGGTCCTTCAAGAGAGGCGTGAATGGGCACCTGTCAAGCCGGCATGGCATTCGCAGCCCCCGCATGCGGCCGAATGCCCATGGGCGTCGCTAGACACCTTATGGGTGGCTCGGCGCCACATGTCGTCCTTACTATAAAAAAATACTAACGTGGCGGTCAAAAACAATACTTACATTTATTAATTCATACTACGAGTAGTCTCAAATTAACTACTTAATTTGCTAAATAAAAATAGGTACCTAATCGAAATATATCGTAACATAATATAATAATGAAAGTATAATATATTCAGTTTCTAAATAGTTTTCTCGTCATTTTAGGAGTTCTTACTGTGGTTTGACCCCCACTTTAGTGAGGATATTTATTGAGTTCGTATGGGCATGTCCTTACGTTAGTACCTCCTTCCTTACCTATAATAAAATCCAACGTCTGCTTTCTGTCTGTCTGAGTGTCTGTCTGTCCGCTTATAACTCGAGAACCACTGAACCGATTTTAATAAAAAAAAAAATCTACGGATAGCTTGATTCTTCCCATCAACTATAGGCTACTTACTATCACGCTAAATGGCTTATGAGGTTAGCAGTGAAGTGAAATATGAGAGCGGGCGGAGCCGCGGGCACAGCTTGTAATATATAAATCAATGCTTACCCTCACTTTGGGCATCATATTGTGTGGGCGGCAAATAATAGTATCCCTATTATTTTTTTGCTCTAGCTTGGCGACAAAGTGAATCATATCGAGAAGAGCATAACTTCACCTTTTATTATTAAGAATTATAATTGAACCTTATCCCCATATTGAAACAGTGCATATTTAAATGCCCAACGTCATCAGTCACGTTGAAACGCATTTCCTATTCGTTTGGTTGCCATTGCCACTATTTAAAAAAAGAAGAAGAAGGGTGGTACACGGAACCAAGCTTAGGCATATGAAAGCGTAAGTACAACAAATAAATAATTATAAATAACTTGTCAAAAGAGAATTATAAATAACAAGAACCGCATGATAGCAGGTAAGGACTGTATATAAGGCTCAATCCACACTGGGACGGCAGCGGCCGGCGCGGCAGGCTCGCGTCGCGTCGCCGCGCGTCGCCACGCGCTACCGCGCGTCGCCGCGCGTCGCCGCGCGTGGCCGCCCGCCTCTTGACCAGTCTAGCCACCGCGCGACCGCCAGCGGCGCCGCCGGCCGCTCGTCACCGCGCGGCGCCGCGCGTCGACGCGCGCGTGCGCCCGGCACCACGGGGCGGCCGCCGCCGGCCGCGCGTCACCGCGCGGCGCCGCGCGCGGCCGCTCGACCTTTTCAAGCGATATTGGTCTTTTTAAGTATGTAGATAAAGTTTAAAATTATTTCACACCGAAAGTGCGCGCCGCGCCGCGTCGTCGCGCCGCTGCCGTCCCAGTGTGGATTGAGCCTAAGAGATCGCCTACTTTTTGGATTAGACTGACAGCTGCATACTGCGCCTCTCGCGATGACGTCTATAGAGCGTTTCAACTAAATCTTCCCTTCGCCGCGCCGTTATGTTGGCTCCACTGTCTATCTGTCAAAACAGCGTTGAGGGTTGCTATGTGTACAGATTTACCCGTAATTATCGGTATGTACCGTATTTATTATATGGTAAATACCGATTACATTATTAGGTAATATAATCTTCACAATCTGGCAACACGAATTTAAGCACTGACAGTGACACTAACAGTGGATCCAACATAACGGCGAAGGGAAGATTTAGTTGAAACGCTCTCTACATCCTATCTCTAAATCTACATCCATATAGCAGTTTGTTCCTATTGAATGTGATAAGGTTCTATCAGCATTACAAACAATTGAACACATGAATTAAATAAAACAATATCAGTTTCAAATTGTGTATTCAGTGCATTTCATTACAACATATTTTAATATATTTGCAACAGTACATAAGTACGTACATACTACATATCAATAACAATACATCAGTACTTACATGTTAGTGTTATCAGGTCATGATGTTTCCATAAGTACATTTCATTCTAACTAACTTACTATAACGCATTCAGCTCTCATAGGAAATCAGTTAACATACGTAGGTACAGAAAAGATAGAAATTGGATGCCACCTGTCAGTGTGACGGAAAAGATTGATGCTGCTTCTCAATTGTTCATTTTTAAGTCAATGGTCAACATAGGTCTTATTTTCCCATATGGTAGAAATGTTGTGTGTACATAGGCGTGCCCGGGGATGGGGGCAGAGTAATCGGTGTTGTGCCGCAAGTAATCTTGTAAATTACAGCACAACTCCGACCATCACATTTAGCAAAGTATTAGGACAAACATAACACCAAAAATCACAACACAAATAATAAACACCAAAAATCGTGTTGGCATGCGACACCAAGTCTCGAAAACAGCTGAATAGTTCGTCAATTTGCTCTAGACTGGCGCCAAAGTTAATGAGATGAAGTAGGGAATATCTCCACCTTTATTTAGAAGTATAATGAGCCTTATCCCTATATTCAGAGAGAGGCTATGATCAAGTGGCAGTGGGCTGTGCCCGCCCCGCCAATGACGTGCCCGTCAGCCGAAGAGACGACGACCGTGGACAAAACGGAGTGTGGAGAGACCACCCCCCAGGTGGAACGACGACATCAAGTACGTCGACGGAAAGGCCGGGAGGACTGGAGGAAAATTGGAGAGGCGTATATCCAGCAGTGGACGCATAAAACCTGACTGACTGACTGACATGCTGGCACGCGAGGCTCGAGCAGTTAATTAATTAATTAAATTTACGAAGGCACGTGGGGAAGTAAGGTAAAACGACATAACATAAGTCGCGAGTAGTACTATATTTTCGTTTCGGTTCTGAACTTTACGGAAACGCTTCTACCCTCTGTGGCTTCGTAAACGAAAACATCTCTACTGTAATCTAGCCTTTCCAAACTCTAAAACCTAAACACCCACTACTTGTTGTATTAAACAATGCACATGTGGATAGCAGGACTAATACACTACCTACTGAACTAACAACCCTAAACTCACTAACCATGATCAGGAATGCTAAATTGTATACTATTATAACTAACTATATCATTATAAATGCCATGAAATTAATACTTCGAAAATAGTAAGCACACTTTTATATTAAACAGTGCAAAAATATGTTTTGTGACACTAATAATAGCGTTTCATTCAATATTACAAATATTTTCCTAATTTATACATTTTTATGGGATCTTGACATGTTTGGCTACACCACCTACTAGAACCGTGATTGTCAGACCATTGCACCTTGTTCCGACGAACAAGGGTCCATGTCAGCACTTCACTTTAGTCGTGCCGGCTACACTGAACTGGATGGAAAACAGCTATTTTCGTAGCCACCTCGACCGACTTTCATTCGGTGCGGTAGTATCAATCCGATTATACCCTACCCTACCACCTAGTAAGGTAAGGGTAGTATCTTAATTATTATTCTGTTGAATACATTCCGATCCAAAGAAAGAAAAGAAAAGACCCGTAGGACCTTATCACACTAAATAGTTTTACTTATTATAAGCCAATAAGCGCACTGCTTCAGCTAGTGTGTGTACAGGTGACAACATTTTACAGCTATATCTTCATTTTCCAGCTTGACTACTTTCCTACCTGCCACCCTATTATAGTGGCAAAAACTGAAGCTGATTCTTTATTACAAAACAAAGAATTTAAACCAAGAGGAATATTCTATTATCTTCTTTTGTTTCGACTTTCTCGCTCACTCACATCATTCAAAGTTACATCATGTTCCCTAACAGAATGTACCATACATTTTTTTTTTCAAATCAGCAATTTGTTTCTGGTTTTAAAACAAAGCAAAACATAAAAGAACTGGCTCAAGCGACATAGAACAATATTAGGTGTCTTACCTTGAACTGCGTCAGCTTAAAATTTAAAATCAGGAATTGTTCCTAGTAAAAACAACCTTCATTACGTACTTATAATTTTTTTTTTTAGATGTGATCCCATATTCAAAATCAAAATTTTAAAATACAACAGGCAAAAAATTAATACATTTGTATGTCATGCTCAGTGAGATTCTACATTTTCTGTCTATTTTCATATACATTATATTATATTATTTATATTATACAATGAAGGCACGTTTGTGAAAGAACAATTTGGGCAAAATCTATCCTATCACTTCTATTTGTATAAATATAAATTGAAACTATACGTGGAATGACAATTAATAATATTAATAAATCATATTATTATAAGAGCTAGGTGGCCAGCTGCTAGTCCCATCCTCGATTGACTCCTTCCCCAGTGGGCTAGGATATGTTCGGTGAATACGCTCGACACTTCCTTTCTTTATAAATTTTTTTTAAGTCATATTTCTTTAGGCGCGCTGTGAAAATGGAGAGTAAATTAGGAAAAAAAAAACGTCAACGTAATTGTAATCGTATATACATTATTTTATTTCAATAAATTATTTTTATGTAAAAACAAAAATTTTTTTAATCACGCCAAAGAAGTATAACTTGTAACGCGCCGCGTACATAAGTTTTATAAGTTACCCACTTTTTTTTTTCTCGAAGAGCGACACTTGGCACCGTTACACCAATGCATAGTGAGTAACGGTACCCACATTAGGTGATTGGCAGTGTTTAGTGCCATACGAATGCCATGCAGGCAACAGGAGCCCTTCTTTTAAGGACCCAATGCTGCCGTCGCATGTCTTATCTCTTACTAAAATAAAGCGTTTCCTTTATCTTTTCCGCAGTTTTGACACTTCGTTTATCTTTTCCTGCAGTTTTGCTGATGCTGGAAAAAGGAAGTGTCAAAACTGCACGAAAAGATAAAGGAAGTGTCAAGAGGGAAGCCCCTCAAGACCTACTCGGGCAGTAGAAAACAGTATCAAATGAAAAAAAAAAATTATAATAAAGTGCAACATTTGTCTCTATGTCTGTAACTAGTAAACTCGAAAATGGCTGAACTGATTTACATGCAGCTTTAACTGATGATCTGGCATATGCCGGGTTTGTTGGAGGCTTATGTAACATCACTATAATATGAGGGGTATAGAATCAAAGACAGCTCTATCAACTTTTGCAAATTTTTGGTAAACCAAAAAAAATTTTATTCAGATCCAGTTTATTCTAAATGGCCCGTGACTTTATTAGGATTAATGGAGCTCTCCTATTGGACAGTTTTGCTTAGTGCTAGTTTTGAAACTAAACGGATGGATAATGCTGTTTTTTTTATTGTTACTGTTCATTTCTGAACTATAATGGAAAGAGCTGCTTTTGAAGCAGTTTTTTATGACAATTCAATAGCCAATTGTATGAAGAAAAATTGTGCATTCATATGCCGTTTCGCCAAAAAGTGGTACCTTTGATTCTATACCCCTCATATATCTCAAAGTGTATAGAAGCAGTGAAAGAAAATCTTGCGCGCAGTGCAGACAAGCTACAGTCCGCGCGCGATCTGAATGCAGCTCTGAGGAATGCGCTAGCGTGCAATAGTAGATAGACACTGCGGGCGTGCGAGGAGAGGCGTGCACGCCCCTCACCTCAGGCCTGCATTCACTGCGTCTGCATTCAGACGCGCGTAATCTGTACAACCGCACCACGTAAATTAACATGAGATGTATATATATAAGGTATTCCGTTAGTCATGTCATTAACTTCGGGAGGGTTCCATACACACTCAAATAAACACGTTACGCAAAAAAAAAGTTATATGTTTATAGTATTACTTTTTGAGAAATTTAACAAAACATGTTTGCTACCTAAACATTAACCTGTGTGTAACAGTAGGTAACTTGCATTGTACGGGGTCAATGACCGTACTATGTTCAAACGCAGAACAGCTGTTTGTTGTAAGTCACAAGGTCACTATGATTGGTTTTACAGCTACTTATTTGATTTTATTTTTTTGTTAGGAGAAAAAATACTCCTATAAACTTATGTTTTTTTCTTACGTAAAGTGTTTATTTGAGTGTGTATGTAACCCTCCCGAAGTTAATGACATGACTAAAGAAACACCTTATATATATTTTTTATGGAAACTGACACGGTTGGCTACATCACCTAAAACATCCGTGATGTCAGCCGACAACACCGGGTGGACTTGGTGCCACGTCAGTGCTTCCCTTCGGTCGTGCCGGCTACACTGAACTGGGCGGAAAACAAACTATTTACATAGCCGTTTCGACCGACCTTTCAGTCAGTGCATTCAAGCAGTTGATTTCATTCATGAAGTAAATGTAGCATCTAAGGTCTGGCTACACACTCAATCTTACTTGCACAAGCGTGCATGTACATACGTTATGACGGCATAACAGTATAATGAGCAAATAATTTGCACAATGATATCATTGCGACGGGTTTGCACCGACCGGTCTGTACAGGTAATCTTGCACGTACAGATGCAAAAGGTGCTATCGTGTGGACACCAGTGCACCATGTTCTTTGCACAAACTGTTTGCACATGCTAAATCTGACGTCTAAAGCAGCATTCACACGTTGGCCAAGTAAGGCAAACATTTTAGCTCTACCTCATTTTGATTAAGCAATTAAAGAGAGATGAAACTAAAATGTTTGCCTTGCTTAGCCAACGTGTGGATCTGACTTAAGAGTAACCTGCAATGCCGTGACCGGAGCTGCAGGTAGAGAGCGTTCCATTCCATATAAAAGTTCCCTTCGCCGTTATGTTGGCTCCACTGTCTATCTGTCAAAACAGCATTGAGGGTTGCTATGTGTACAGATTTACCCGTAATTATCAGTATTTACCGTATTTTTTGTACGGTAAATACCGATGACATTATTAGGTAATATAATCTTCACAATCTGGCAGCACGAATTTAAGCACTGACAGTGACACTGACAGTGGAGCCAACATAACGACGGAGGGAACATTTAGTTGGAATGCTCTTTATCAGCTAGTTGACATTAGTTATTACAATAAATTACTAAAGATATTTACTAAATATTACATTTTGTACTCTAAACACAGCAGAACTAGACAAGCTCAAATTATAAGTAACATAAAGAAATAAATAAATAAGTATACCAGTTTTGTAAAAAAACTTTCTAATGACTAAACATATTCAGAAAACTTAACACTACTGACATAAATTGTGAAATTGGGATAATTTTTTATTCACAAACTCGTAATCACCAATTATGTTATAGAAACACCTACTCTGCCGTCGGACGGTAAAACGATGTATGTTCAAAAGTATTGTTTTGAGATAAACGCGTTTGAAGGATTTGTGTTATGGCTAAACGCTGTAACTAGGCGGTGTTATGGTGAAACGATGTATTGGATATTACATCGTCGTGGCATACCTTAAATGGAGGGTTCTGGAAAAAAATGCATCGTTTTACCGCACAGAATCGTATGTTTTTGGACATACATCGTCATATCGATCTTCATAACTTCTTCAGTGAAGGTCCTACAAAGATAACATTTATATTGGGTGATAGGGCACGCCAAGAACTTTCGATTGAGCCGTGTTACGTAAAAACGCTGTATGTGCTCATACATCGTTTTACCGTCCGACGGCAGTACTTACAAACACATCTTATGCTTAAAACATTTTCAAACTGGATTCAATCACTATAAAACATAACATTTGTAGCTTTACACTGTCATAATAAATAAAATAAGTACACATTTTTGTACTAAAACACATAATTAGTAAATGGAATATAAAATTAAGCTCTCACTAATTATGATAACAAAATAGTGTTCATATATTTTGTATTCACACACCCGTGATCACAAATGTATTTAAAAGCTAGTTCATGGAAACATGAAATTACTCGTATCAACAATCAAATTATCAAAATCAAATTTAAACTAGTTTTATATTATCGTAACGCGTACGATTTTCTAAAGAGGTTCATTCTGAAAATCTAAATGTTTAATTCAGCAGTGGAATTTCAGAATTTTGCTAATCTGACATTCAAAATGTTTATTTGCCTGAGCTTCATTCACTTTGCATTAAAAAATACGAATATACTGTTAATTAATGATATCGGCTTACCGGTGCGATTATGGCGAGCGCATCGCTGCAGCTCGACGTTTCGAGTCCTCTATGGGACCCGTTCTCAAGAGGACGTGCTAGCTCCTCCGTAAGCTCCTCGGTAAGCCGATATCATTAATTAATATGAGTGACGGTGCGGGACTAAAAACTAATTTTGAATATACTGTTGTTGTTGTTGTTGTTGTTTTGTAGGGGGCGGCTGTAAGCCTGAAAACTAGTCCCTCTTAGTCACCTACGTGAAAAACTCAACAGTCTCCAGTAATACGAATAAATGTGCGAAACTCAAACAACTCAATCTCACAGTTAACAATTCTATTGTATCACTTGGCCACCAGAGGCGCTACCATCTACGCGCTTGGGTAAATTTTGCATTCAACAGGTTTGCAACTATCACATTTTCAAAAACACCACTGCTGACCAGCACTACACAAGCTAACAATTCCTAAATAATACATACATACATACATAACACACGCTGTATCCCGACAATCAGGGTAAGCAGAGTAATCGGCGTTGTGCTATAAGGACTCTGGTAAATTACAGCACAACACCGACCACCACGTTTAGCAAAGTATTAGGACAAGATAACTATCAAGCAGCAAGTTAGGCACGAAGAACCCACCTGCTGCATGACTCGGTGGGAGGACTGCGCCAAGGCGGGAAGTGGCTATCCTGTCGCCCTTTAGCGCAGTATCTTGTCTTTATCCCTTAGTCGCCTCTTACGACATGCACGGGGAGAGATACAGTGGGGCTATTCTTTTTAAGCACCTAAGTAAGGCTAATCATTTATCCATTTTTATTGACCGAATCGGTTCCTATTGCCATATTTATCTAAAGTTGGAAAGCGAACGATCTACTTGGAGCGAGAGAGAGAAAGAGAGAGAGAGAAGTACAGTAAAGAGAGATAGTTAGAGAGCACGCCTACTGGTTCTCCATAGCGTTCTTCAGCTCCATGGCCAGCTTGTAGCCGAGTTCCGGCCGTCTGTCGCGCCCCTCAACCATAGACAACACCTGCAACGAATTACACGCACGTATCAGTAAGTACTTTCGATTCTCCCAATGGACATATACATACATACATAATATGTATGTATGTATATGTCCATTATACACCCATATAACACATACATCCATATAACACACCCTGAATTCCGACAATCGGGGTAAGCAGAGTAATCGGTGTTGTGCTGCAATAACTCTGGTAAATTACAGCACAACACCGACCACCACGTTTCGCAAAGTATACGAACAAGATTCAATCGATCAAGCAGCAAGTAGGAAGACCCACCTGCTGCATGACTCGGTGGAAGTACTGTGCCAAGGTGAGAGGTGGCGAGCCTGTCGCCCTTTAGCACAGCATCGTGTCCTGATCCCTTAGTCGCCTTTTACGACATGCATGGGGAGAGATGCAGTGGGGCTATTATTTTTTAAGTACCGTGTGGGGACACAGTGTTACCAGTATTATGAGCCGTAATATGGGTTAATTATGTAAGTGAGTATAATACTTATGTATGAGGTACTAACAAAACATTGTGACTTACAAAGTTTGTTTGTCAGTACTTCTTCACATTGAATTTAGAACTGGCGGAATTTTCGACATGTTCAATCATGGGACAAAATCAAACTATGGGTGAAATTATACAATAAACAATAAACTTCCCTATAGATTGCTGGCTATACTAGGCTACAGGGCAACACAGTCAAGACTGCTATGCAGCTACCCTACTTCCAGAGCGGTGGTATCAACCCAGCTGGCTACAGCACCGATTGCTCTGCTTACCCCGATTGTCGGGATCCAGCGTGCGTGATATGTAATACTGGTAAACTATGGAATGCTCTACCTGCCCACATATTTCCCCCCAAGTACATATAGTCTCGGGTCCCTCAAGAGAGGCGTGAACAGGCACCTGTCAGGCCGGCATGGCAATCGCAAACCCCGCATACGACCAAATGTCCATGAGCGTCGTTAAACACCTTATGGGTGGCTCAGAGCCACATGTCGCGTTTCTATAAAAAAAAAACAAGAACATTATTATTTACAGCATAAACATGAATAATTAAGAATCTGACAAGTCTCCAATATGGCATCTCCTCGGAGTGGATATCGGTTGGTCGGAGCATGTGTTCCGGATCCTCTGGCTCAGCCACCCATACCGGATTGCTAAAAAAAACCCAATGGAAGTGTACTCACTGCGGCGGTGTCGACAATAACGCCGTTGTTCTTAATAATGTTGTTCTTGGTCTTCTCGATGTCTGCGAGGTCCACTCCGCGAGACGCGTCGTCCACCAACACCGTGCGGTATCCGATGGCGAGAGCGTCCACCGCCGTCGCGTCTGAGAATCACGCGGGTTTTATCATTATCACATTTTTTTTTGTTCCTTTTTAGGGTTCCGTATCCGTCGTACGGGACCCTATTACTAAGCCTACGCCGTCTGTCTGTCCGTCTGTCCGAGGGCTTTATATCTATTGAACCGTAATAGGTAGCCAGTTGAAATTTTCACAGAATATGTGCTATTATGGCCGACATAACAACAAATAATAAAAATAAGAAAACGTAAAAAATTCACGGGGGTCCCCATAGAAGAAACCAAAAAAGTGTATCGCGCGCGGCGTCTACCGAATAGAGGGTGAAGCATTTTAACTAATCATGACATTTAACGAATATGAAGCATTTCATAACACGCCATAGATTGTGTGAGTGGCGCTAACCATGCATGGCTATAAGGAACCCTCGGTGTGCGAGTTCGACTCGCACTTGGCCGATTTTTTTATAGATTGAGTCCAGTGAACAGTTAATTTCAAATGGCTTTACCAAACATATCATGGATTGAAGCAAGAAACCAGAAGGCCTAGGCCCGGTTAGGTAATTTAAGTTAAACCGTAATAGGGACTCAGCTGAAACTATACAGGGCAGTACTTGGCAGCATACATACGCGCCACGATAAACACGATAAGCAAAAAAAAAAAAAAATTATAAAGTTTTAGCATTCGTCTTCGACAAATTTAACAAAGTATGTCTACCCTCTTTTTTTTTCTTTGTCTTATGTTACTACTGCGATCTGTCAACAAAATGAGCAATTCTGTTGAGGTTATTTGGTGAAATTATTTTCACCAAAAAGTACTATAGAATGACCGAATCTGGGAAAAAGTTTCAGAGCTTTTCGTCCTCAAATATGGACCCCTTTCAAACCCTGAAGTTACGAAACCCTATCCTGAAACACCCTGTACAGGTCGGTTAACTAAAGCTGGCACGTACACAGTACTCACACCAATGCAATTGTGCAAGTGCGAGTGAGACAGATCGGGGCATACGCATCACGAAAACCCGACCTGTTTCACTCGCACTTGCACAATTGCATTGTTGTGAGTACTGTGCACGCGCCAGCTTTGGTTAACCGACCTGTATGTGTATTATTTAATAGGCCTCCCCCCTAATATGTCATATAGTTCTTGTTGAGCCATCCGCTTAGTCGAGTTCTCAATAGTTACAGGAGTGAAAACTGATTCCATGGCCAGAAATACAGATTTTACTGACTATATCTCTCTAAAATACCAACCAAATCTCTAGAATACTGGCCCTTGGTCGGTCAATTTAACATCAAAACGAGCATCAAAATACGAATTAATTGCTGTTAGTTAAGTATATATATTAATAATATATGGAGAATGTTTGTGAATAAGTAAGAAAAATGGTTTTGTGTTTGGCCTCCACCATCCCCATAGCCAACATCACTGAAATAATTCATCACTGGGGCAAGCGACCCACATGCTTGTTCTAAAGTGATAGTGTATATCCAAAAAAGGGATTAAGAGAACAAATTCTTTAAAAAAGGAATGTTTAGGGACCTACCGAAAAGAAAAAGAGATGTTAAGAGATTTTTAAGGGACTCCTCCCACTCCAAAACGGCATTTTCGTCACCTCAATCTACAGAAACCAGACCACTTTTGTGGGAACGTAGCCCCTGATCCTCAAAATACTGACTTTACTGACCATTTTTCGAAAAAACTGACTTTTACTGACCTTGGCCAAAAAAACTGACTCTTACTGACTTTACTGACCATTTTCCACCCCTGGTTAATATACAGTGAATGGATATACTAACCGACGCAGACGTCGTAGGCCAGGCCGCAGATGTAAATGTCTGTGATGTTCTTGAGCCGCAGCTGGGTGGAGAGGGTGGTGTCGGAGAGCTTGCGGTTGTCCCAGAACACCGAGTACGAGTCCAGCTCGGGGTTCGTGCCCTTGTACACCATCACAGCGCCCGGTGCTATCTACATTCCGACACCAAGCTTCAATATCAATATTCACCGACTACATAGCCAGAAAGAACCAGCGCGTGCGCTCCGCCTCTCTAAATGAGGATCGTGACCTTTATAGCTCATGAAGCGCAACCGGCAATGTAACCTTGGCAACCGACGCACTTTGCATTTGCCTCCCTGACTCTCCCCGCTTCATTCTGTACACCCTCGATTTTTGGTGCTTTTTTGTTTAAATATTGCAAAGACGGTGCATTGCGGTCAATATAAGATGATTTCAATGAGCAATCGCCTAGCTTTTTTTTTTATGAAAACTGACACAGTTGGCTACATCACCTACAATATCCGTGATGTCAGCCCATAACACCGGGTGAACTAGGTGCCATGTCAGTGCTTCCCTTCATTTCATGTCGGCTACACTGAACTGGACGGAAAGCACGAACTATTGACACAGCCGTTTCGACCGACATTTCATTCAGTGCGGTGGTAGCAAAGTATCAACCCGGGCGGGATAAACCCTACCACCTAGTAAGGTAAGAAGGGAAGGGCTAGTGATGTGTTGACTTAAAACAGTGGTCAGTGTTTCCGAACGATGATAGAAGATACAGCTGCCATCTGAGAGAGACCTATGTCCAACAGTGGATAGCTACATGATACAGGACATGATAATATATGATGATTGAGCTATTCACTACTATACTGTTTCATTAGACAACATTAAATGCGTGTTTGGCCATGCGAGTGTCGTCACAATACAATTTTAGGGGAAAGGAGCAGAGAAGGGAGAAAGTGTCATTAGAAGGGAGAAAGAGATTATATTATATACGAGGATGTTACCTTCAGATCCTTGTGCAGCTCGGCGCCCCACGAGTCCTGCACGCAGTGCCGCGGCCACAGCCTCTGCTTCATGGGAGGCGGACCCGCGAAGATCACCGTGTCGTTCACTTGCGCCTTATCCGCTGTCACCTGACACACAATATTGTGTTATTGTATGCCGTTCTAAAATGCACGACATTACTCGATGAAGAAGCAGTCCTGGTTGACTGGTTGACAGAAAGGTTGACTCGAAGAAACCACTTAAAGTGATAAGTCCTTTGCACGCTACTTTTCTCCTGTTTCCGTGTGAAGTATTGTAATTTTCTATTGCCCTTCTGTATGTTATCTTGCCTTCTGTAAATATCATTCTTAGTTTTTTTGTGTGCAATGAAGTATTTCTATTCTATTCTATTCATGTGTTCAATCTTCCATGGTTTATTCCTCTGAAAATCTATTTCATCATACATAGTCCTGGCAACACCTGCAAGTTTGACACTGCCCAGATATTATATCTCTTATCATAGCGTTTTTGTTGTGTTATTAAGTAACGAGAGGACCTGTCAATACCCCATTGAGTTGCTTCTCTACATATCATAAAATGCAATACTTTCTTATGTTTGCTTATTACTCAACAGTTTTAGGAGTTCAACTATAACGGGTGTGGCACAACTAGTAATGCAAATATGAGATTTAAAATAGCCTGTTTAACGCGATCCCGGCGTCCCCTTTCCACCTCCGCACCACGTGCACTGGCCAGGGATTGCATCCCTACACGCTGGACTTACGGAGGATGCGTACCAATCGATTCTACAGATCTTTCCTCTACAGAACCGACAAACTCTGGAATGCTCTCCTGGTCTATATATTTCCCCCCAAGTACATTCCACTATATTAATCAAATCTCAAACATCCAAAGGTTGACTGTAAGCAGTCTCTGTAAGGGATAAGTCGGCCTTTGCATCTTATATAAATTTTCTAATGTACTATTACTGTTGAATGTTATTCGAGCAATAAATCATTTTCTATCTTTTCTATCTATCTGAGCGTGAATGGGCAACTATCAGGCCGGCATGGCATTCGCAAACCCCGTAAACGAACGAATGTCCATGGACGTCGTTAACCTTATGGGTGGCTCGGCGCCATGTCACGCTTCCAATGAAAAAAAAAATTAAACTGCTATCATGAAAGGCTAGTAGAACGTGGCAAAGGAAAGTTTCCATAAGAGGTAGCTAGAAATTAAATGATGGTATTATTTCCTAAGAATATGAACAGACGGCAGCGACCTGCCAGCCAGTACAGCACGCTGTCGAGCTACATGTGTGCATAGCAACAGCATGTTACCGGGCTGGTGGTGTGTAGCTCGCGCATGTGTATGTTGTCGATGAAGGAGACGTGGTCGCGCGGGTGCCAGTCCAGCGAGTACAGCACGCTGTCGAGCTACATGTGCGTATAGGAATAGCATGTTACCGGGCTGGTGGTGTGTAGCTCGCGCATGTGTATGTTGTCGATGAAGGAGACGTGGTCGCGCGGGTGTCAGTCCAGCGAGTACAGCACGCTGTCGAACTACATGTGCGTATAGCAACAGCATGTTACCGGACTGGTGGTGTGTAGCTCGCGCATGTGTATGTTGTCGATGAAGGAGACGTGGTCGCGCGGGTGCCAGTCCAGCGAGTACAGCACGCTGTCGAGCTACATGTGTGTATAGCAATAGCATGTTACCGGGCTGGTGGTGTGTAGCTCGCGCATGTGTATGTTGTCGATGAAGGAGACGTGGTCGCGCGGGTGCCAGTCCAGCGAGTACAGCACGCTGTCGAACTACATGTGCGTATAGCAACAGCATGTTACCGGGCTGGTGGTGTGTAGCTCGCGCATGTGTATGTTGTCGATGAAGGAGACGTGGTCGCGCGGGTGCCAGTCCAGCGAGTACAGCACGCTGTCGAGCTACATGTGTGTATAGCAACAGCATGTTACCGGGCTGGTGGTGTGTAGCTCGCGCATGTGTATGTTGTCGATGAACGAGACGTGGTCGCGCGGGTGCCAGTCCAGCGAGTACAGCACGCTGTCGAACGGCACCGTCTCCAGCAGTCGGTTGATCGGCTCGATCACCTGCACAGTCGAACCGCCAGCATAAGTTTCTATTTCTTCAACATTAGCTCTGGCCCTGACACGAGGTTAGGGGTGCTTTAGACTTAGACGATAATATTTCAACAGTCATGATAGGGCATAGTCATAGTCACAACACAAAACTCTAAAAACATAGATGAAAAACAGGCCAAGTGCGAGTCGGACACGCGCACAGAGGTTTCCGCACCACAAAAAAAAAACATTGAAAAAACATGTTTCTTGTATGGGAACCCCCCTTAATTTTTTACTTTTTCTATTTTTTATTATTTGTTGTTATATCCGCCATAATAACATATTCTGTGAAAATTTCAATGGCAATACGGTTCAAGAGATACAGCCCTCGGACAGACAGACGGACGGACGGACGGACGGACGGACGGACAGACGGCGTAGGCTTAGTAATAAGCTTCCGTACGGGATACGAAAACCTAAAAATTACTCAAAGTGGTGGCTAGCCCAGTGAGAAGTCAGTGGTTCGAACTCTGGCTGTATAGAAAAGAATTAGCCGAATTTTCAAAAAAATTTAGTGACATCGATTTGTTCCAATGCGTTTCCAATAGGAACATGGTGAAATAAAATTTCAGCAAAAATAGCTCTTTATTTGGCATTGTCATATAAAATATTACCTCATCTACACATATGTGCCTGAGTTAGGGTTTCTGAAGAAGCGATAAACTTCTGAAATACACGCGACAAAGCTTTTACTGCTCAATGACCATAAACATAGTTCAGTTCTACTTAAACCATTTCCGACTAGCGAGCGTTCCACACATCGCATAAACCACGACAAAGCATTCGAAATGCGCACATCGAAAGACGATCAATTATTCGCTTACATAAAATATTACTCAGCTTCTTCTGAGCGACAGCCCCGCAATAAACAATGAAAATGTAACCAATACGTTAAGTTAACCCGCGCCTGACCTTCCCGCAAATTTATAGTTTTCCAATAGCAAGGTCGTCTCCATTGTGTAAGAGTCTCATCAACTTCCTGTTGTTCGACCTTCACCTCTGCGTTCATACAAATAGGATTGCTTTTCATGAAAAAAAAAATACGTCAATCGGCAAATCTATCGTCGCGCACCTATTACGTAAACATCCGATTGGCAAATTGATGAGTTCGCGGTTGTTGTGTGATGGCATATTGTGTCGGGGCTGGGCATGAATTTAGTTTTGCCACGTACTATGATAGGTTATTTATTTCAGAAGTTGCGTAGAAGAGTTCTGTACAGTTGAGCAAATAAATATTTTTTTCATTATAGCTATAGTGTTGCAAACTAGTTCACGGAAGCGAGAGTTACAGTTCCCGGCAGCAAATAATACGTGTCGAGCTTTAGAAAGAGACAATTCTGTTGTAGAGCGCCGTCCCTGTCACACGAACTCACACGTCTCTGTGTGTGTGACAGGGATGACGCTATTGTTTGGCGATTAAAATAGAAGTAAGAATTAATAGTAAAGAAATTTTAAACCTACTCAATAGCATCGAAATATTAAACTTCCAAATTTTTTCTATCAATTTTATATTGCTTACAGGAAACATAAACTTTCCATATGCATAAACTTTCTTTTAATTTTAACTTTCGGAGCAGTCATGACATCACATTGACATATTTAGAAGTTTGTCTTCTCTAACACACACTTTTATTTCTATCAGTATAAACACAAGAGAACTTTCAGAACCCTATTTCAATAAATGAGTACTTGATTGTGGCGCCATCTGCAAAGAGTTTTGAGTTTTTAACATCATTGACAGCGCTTTCACGAACGGACAACAGCATCACAGTGTTTTTAGTACAATAAAAGTTTTTTTTATTAAATTTGTTAATGCTAAATGGATATAGATCCTTCTACATAAACATATTTTTCCCACACTCGGGTTTTTCCTACTTATATTGCACAAAATACAACTCTCAAACATTCAAAATTTGACTGGAAGAAATTCCTATATAAGGGATAAGTCCGTCTTTGCCCCTCATGTAAACAAATTTATACATTGAGCTTGTTTCTGTAAAATGCTTTTGGAGCAATGAAGCATTTCTAACCTATCTAACATTCCAACAAAAAAGTCCTAAGACGGCGATTTTAGCTTTATTTATATCCAGCACGAATGTGCAATTCCCAAAACTATGAACTTCCGCCCCCGAACTTTTCCCGCGCGTTAGTAACTCCAATTCAACCAGAAAGCGGCCGCAGTCTATTTTTACCCATTAGCGAAAAAACCGCAGTGCTTCATTTCTGTATTTGGTATCCGTGGGGCAATCGGAAATGAAAGAGTGAAGCCGTGGTTACCCCCTCGCCCCTACCCCTAAACTATATAGGGTGGTTTGGGGGTTGGATTGGTACCACCTGGCACGGCCTACATTCGTGCTGATGGCGTCTAATTACTCGGGTAGATTTGGCGCGGATACCACTTTGGGTGGTGGCGGTGTCGAGTTTCGAGCATCGGAAGAGCTTTTAAGTTATTTCTGGAGCACCGTTGAAAGTTTCCAATTGACTTTTGATGGATTCCTTTCGGCCGGACGAATTGGATATGAGAGATGGGTAATTTTTGCTTTAACCTCAAAGATTGTACGTCAAGCGGTGGGCATGCTTCGGGAATGAACATAGAATATAAAGTTTGGGTAAAATAGAAAAGGTTTAAAGTGTAACCGTGTGGGGCCGGTACTTAAAAAGAATAGCCCCACTGCATCTCTCCCCATGCATGTCGTAAAAGGCGACTAAGGGATAAGGACAAGATGCCGTGCTAAAGGGCGACAGGCTCGCCACCTCTCACCTTGGCACGGTACTTCCACCGAGTCATGCAGCAGGTGGGTCTTCGTGCCTTACTTGCTGCTTGTTCGATTGAATCTTGTTCAAATACTTTGTGAAACGTGGTGAAGGGTGTTGTGCTGTAATTTACCAAAGTGATTGCAGCACAACACCGATTACTCTGCTTACCCCGATTGTCGGGATTCAGCGTGTGTGATATGTATATGTATGTATGTATGTTTAAAGTGTTAAATAAAATTTTATTTGGGATATGTTTCATACTAAAGTTACAATACACATTCAGTTGGGTTAGCCAAGACATACCCAAATACTTGGAAACAAAAGTCTCAGAAAATAAATTTTTTTTATTAACAGGCCAATAAAGTTTCTTTGACAAATATGTTATCTCTACAAATACAATTGTAATATTTAACATGTAGGTAATGTCTAATCCAAGGTCTGTCTAATTGAATAAATAAATAAAAATAAAAGAAATAATATAAAAATTATAGATGTTATACATATAGTATAACATCTATAAACTATGTTTCTGTAAATGACAGTAAATGCAAATAAATGCATTCATATTTTACACACCGTTACAAATTCTCACCGACTCGGCAGCTAAAGTTCGCTCCCTCATAAATAAAGTCATCAAATAGACGAACCTTCGTAGAGAATGTTGCATGTCCGCGATTAGTCTAGCGTGCTTCATTTCCACTGCAGTTTGTTGCATAATCCAAACTCTGCATCCCCCGCGCAGAGCTTAATAGATCTGCAGTTTACAGTAGGTATGACAGCAGACATACTGGGATGCTTTTTTTAGATGACTTTATTAGATGACAAGGAAGCATTAAATTATAGTAGGAGCTACCGAAATTGACTTAAACCCAAAATTGACTTAAATCTGCAATAAACTACTTCAGAATCCGTCATAAACCTGAATTGGTTCAGTTAGAATCTGACATACCCCGCCAAAGTCACGGGTTAGCCGAAAGCGAATATTGTTGCAATATTGTATGGCATATGACAGGCATCATTTGCGTTGTACCAATTTGATGGCAACCAAAAAGATGTGTATTATTCTGTGATCGAAAGGTGGACCTTTTTGCTGGATGAAATTTCTTTCTATCAACGTTGAACACAACACTTCACAAATAAAACATAATTCTCAAAAAGAGTACTCAAGAATTTTTTTTTTTTTTTATGGAATCTGACACGGTTGGCTACATCACCTGCAACGTCCGTGATGTCAGCCCATAACACCGGGTGAACTAGGTGCCATGTCAGTGCTTCCCCCTTTGATCGTGCCGGCTACACTGAACTGGTCGGAAAACACAAACTATTTACATAGCCATTTTGACCGACGTTTCATTCAGTGCGGTGGTACCAACCCGGGCGGGTTAAACCCTACCACCAAGTAAGATTAGGAGGGAAGGGACCTACAGTTTTACGAGGAATCCGAACCTCGGTCAGCCTCCAACGGTCAGCGGTCACCCATCCAAATACTGACCGCACCCAGGGTTGCTTAACATTCAATAGCGACAGTTGACTGTCTGCACCACTGAGCTAACGAGGCTGACAAGAATGATAATTAAATAAAAAAAATCATTCAAGATAATGACAAAAACAACAAATTTTAACTCTGGATTTAGACATATCAGCTAAGGCTGCCTGTCTAAAATAAATAAATAAATAAATTATACAGGTTTTCTCACAGTGTTTTTCTTCAATGGTGTACATCGTTCAACACTCGGGTAGATTTGGCGCGGTCTTGGCGATCTTCACATGTGTTTTCAGTACGGTGTGGGGCCGGTACTTAAAAAGAACTGCATCTTTCCCGTCGTAAAACGCGACTAAGGGATAAGGACAAGGTGCCGTGCTAAAGGGCGACAGACTAGCCACCTTGACATGTCCCTCCACTGAGTCATGCAGCAGGCGGGTCTTCGTGCCTTGTTGCTTGATAGTTATCTTGTCATAATTACATTGCTAAACATGGTGGCCGATGTTGTGCTGTAATTTACAAGAGGACTTGCAGCACAACACCGATTGCTCTGCTTACCCCGATTGTCGGGATACAGCGTGTGGTATGTATGTATGTATCTTCACATATTTATATAAAAAAAAAATCATTTCAACCAAAGATTGATTTTGCCAAAAAAATATAGATTGTACTACTCAATAATTCCCTCCAGAATCTAGATAAAATAAGCAAGTGAAATCTAGTCAATCCATTCGTACGTACTTAATAGTATTTGTTCAGTAGAATGGTGCGTAATCATGAATCGTTTGGTTGTATGATTCACACGGACATATGCGAGTGAGCGACTCACGTGTGCTAATCAAGTTCCCACAAGACTGAACTTGGTTCTAGAGGAATTTTAAATATACATTACTTACTAGGTTTTTGCCCGCGGCTTCGTACGCGGTATTGTGAAAGGGGTGTGAAAATGCTCCTGTCAGGCCGGCATGACATTCGCAATCCCTGTGCATAACAGAATGCCCATGGGCATCGTTAGACACCTACACGTAGGTGAAACGATGCCACATAAAAAATATTGAAGGATAAGGGGATGAATTTCCAAAAACGCTGATACAAGTCCCTTTAATTTATAAATAGAAGCCTAAAAACACCAATTTACCAAATTTTTTTACTTAAAAAATTACAAACTTTAATCCCCTATTTACTCGGGCGCCAACATACAACGGACTGTCTTGAGGTCTCACTGCGAGACTGGCCCCCCACCCGCCTTCCCAAGAGGCTGGTCAGCAAACAAACAAACAAACATCGCCTATTTAACCTTCCTAGGGTATGTATTTTCAAAAATAATTTCTTGGTGCTCACTCACTTATGTCATGCAATGCAACTTTTATGCAAAATTTCACGCTTCTAGACCCACCGGTTTAGGCTGTGTGCAGCTGATGTGCGTACTTTATTTATTGAGTGCAGTTCACACTTTCTTATGTATGGCACTTGTCTGTGGTGCAGTAAATGGCCTTATTGCCGAATGTAATTTATTCTAGCCCACCTAGTACACAAGAACACATTGGAACTATAATAATACAGTTTCGAAGAACTCTTTAGATTCGATGAATTCGCTCGTCAACCCCCAATATAGAGCACTACACCCCTTGCACATCCCTACTGTGCCCGTCACAGTCGGCATTGGATCTCAGCAAGGAAGCTAACCGCTCGACATAAAAAAGTAACATAAAAAAAACTTTTATTTTTTTTATGGAAGCTGACACGGTTGCTACATCACCTCAACATCAGTGATATCCGCCCATAACCCTGGTGTTGCCCAGCCCACTGCCACTTGAGCTTAGACACCCGGTGTCCAATATCGGCTACTTTGGTGCGTCGGCGGATTGACCCATCGTTACGCACCATTTATCACGTAGCAAATTTCCCAGCATGGCTCGCTCCATTGCTCGCTGGGCAACTTTCAACCTATGGACAGCGACCGTCAGAGTTTTACACCGGGAGGATGCACTGGTCGCACGTATCATCTTTACCACATGCTAGGTAATTGAACGTGAGACATTTTAACATATGCGCGAGTCATTTTATCTATTCATGAATGAATAAATAAATTAAAAACAAAATACAAATATTAATATCTGCCGCAACTGATAATGAAATGATACATATGTATATCATATAGTAGTATGTGTGTGCATGTGTGATAGGAGGTGTGTGCAGATGTGTGCGTTTCTCCTCGATAGTAAGATATTGATCAAACAACACTCTTCGAAATCAATAACAGTGTGAAGTTCTGTCCCGCCGACGTCAATTTATCTACGAATGGCACAGACAACCCCATGCGTTATGTAACCTTGTAACCTCACATGACATGCGCCCATTATGTTACATCTTAATTAAACTTTTTCTTCGTTCCTGATGGTAGGAACTTTTGTAATCAATTTTAACGGTCCTGTTGATATAGAATTTGATATAATCACAAAGAATGATGGAATAGATTTATTTGCGGTCGAAGTAAGTGTGTGTATATCATTCCCTCAGAAAATATTATCTACAGCCTTTTAAACAATTTAGAGCAGCATTTCCCATAGTTTTCGCCGGATTGCGAAAAAAAAAACCACTACATAGATCATATGAAATGTATCTATTCTACGATGCATATTTTAAGCTAGACAAATCATTGTTTTTTTTTTATGTATTGTCAGCGACCGCCGACGGACTCGCGCATGAGAGGGCCTCGCAAAAATTCGTTTACCCTAGCTCCCTTTGGGATCGCGCGATCCCAAACTTCTCATCAAAGTATGGTCGCACACTTTGGGCTATTGCTTGTTGGGTTATTTATTTTAAGCGATTGTTCATGTAATTTTTGTCAACCTTTGATTAGCAATAAAACTCATATACTCATACATCACTCATTTTATTTATGGTTTTCTTTCTGACTGGGAAATGAAAGAGGCCTCGCAAAGCTAATGATGTCTACATTTGCTCTAGCACCGCCACTGTCAGTGACTAATTTATTACTGAGCATATTATAATTGAATAGACTAAGTAGCATTCTGCTTCAGCTTTTTGGTCTTTATTTGTTTTATGTATAGAAATACTTTATTGCTCCAAAAAAAACCTTTTACATAAATAAATGATAAATTTAATGAGAGGGTAATTTACATGGGATTTCTCCCAGTCAACCTTATATTATGAACCGTATATTGTGAAATATTTAATAGTTGAAAAGAAGAAAAAAATCCTCATGGGATACAACCCGTTCGGTTCGCCCGAATTCATTGAAAATGTAATAAAAATATGATAAAAGTCAATGTTAAAATCCATATTATCAGTTTCAGAGAAATATGAATGGTGATTGTAGCTGGGGGGAGAGATATGATAGCGTAACCAAAACAAATAGACTAATTGAATAACAAGCGAGTAACTCACTCGTGCTTGACACTAAAAGTCTCTTAGTCAACTGTAAACACAATGCACAATGCAAATTCATTCCTGAATTAAGGCTCGGCCATAGTCGTACCCGTAAATACATTTATAGGATTTTTAACGAAAATGTATGGAAATACCATTTCAGTGGTTGTGATTGTGCCTATAATGGGTACAGAAATAATTAGGTAACTACTTTTAATAGCTGTTTCGACCGAGCTACATTCAATGCGGTGGTTTCAATCCCAGTTTTGCATGAAGATTAACCTTCAAGCGGGCGCGCGGTCATTTGTAACGGCAGCGGTCGCGCGTAACTTAAAAGACCTATGGGATATTTCAGGGTTTCAAAACACTAATAGTTCAATAATAATGTATTTTTTTGTATTTAGACACATTATCATTATGTTAGGACACAATTTGTTAAAAAAAATTTACTTAAACTCAGATAAAACGAAATTATAAAATAAATAACATAGGTCAAATTTTCTTTTGATTAGAAAGCAATTTGGCAACACAAAATCTTATTAAATTTATGAAGTGAATGTGAGTGGAAAGGTCGGGAAGGGCCACCCTCAAAAAAACCTCAAAAAATCAAGTGCGCAGTTACTGAACTAAAATCGACGAGCATGAGTGTGGAACAGACATCAGAGGCATGTCAGGATTGAGGCACATGGAGATCGTCCTCTCCACTCATCCCATTGGCCAACAGGTGTGGTGTCACGTATGTCAGTATTAATATTGAACAGGTGTATCTGAATGACGAGTGTATGCGACTGACCTCGGTGCCGTCCTGCTGCGCCGCACACTTGCTGATGTTGAGGCTGCCGGAGATGAAGTCATTCTGCACGTCCACCACCAGGAACGCACACACCGGACGAACTATCTGCAAACACAAACAAGTGCCCTGATTGCTTGACATGGAGGGCACAAGAAAGTACATCCTTACCTTTAATAAAATCCAACGTCTGCTTTCTGTCTGTCTGTCTGTCCGCTTATAACTCGAGAACCACTGAAGCCATTTTAATAAAAAACATCCCATCAACTATAGGCTACTTACTATCACGCTAAATGGCTTATGAGGTTAGCAGAGAAGTCAAATATGAGAGTGGGCGGAGCCGCGGGCACAGCTAGTATTAAACTATATTTTTTATTTTAGTATTGAAATGCACATACATATGTAGGTATTTTTAGATTATTTATAATAAGATAGATGCAAAGCCGAAAATAAAGATAAATTCATCCCCGGCCAGCAGTTGAACCTGGGTATGGTACGAGTCTAAATTCTCTCAAAATCTCGAACAGATGAGTGTCCAGGTTCAAATCCCGGCAGAGGATGAATCTTTCTCTTTATTTTTGACTCTGCTCTAATTGGCTCCAACATTTTATATGAATAATTTACGCTTGTGTAAAATAAATATTGTATTTGTGATACATTTTTGCATTTGTCATAAATAATGTTTGTACACGTTGTACAAGGAACTGCATGTATACACATACTTATATATAGTTCTTGGTGGGAGGACTGGCGGGGTCAGTCCGCCGATCAGGTCCACAGTTTGGGATGTATACATCCGGGATACGGATATCGCCTATCCCGGATGTATACATACTTACTGTAATCTGGTCAGTCTGTCAGTTGGCGCGGAAATTCAAATATCTACCTGATACATTATTTTATTATCTGTGTTTGCATTGACCAAAAGAGATAAATCCACTAGCATCCCTTATTCCCTGCCACCCGTCCTATCTCCGCATGACTCGTCGCAGAGAGACTCAGAACCCTTTTGTTGTTGACATTGGGCTTTTGAGAACCCATCGGTTCTCTAAATCGTTTCTTTGTCGCACCGCTAGTCTGGAACTGTCTTCCGGCGAGTGTATTTCCTGAATCCTTTAACCTGGGTGTCTTCAAGCGTTGTATTAACGGGCTGGACAGCCTAGCAACAGTCCGCAAATCTGCTGGCATGGCACCTAACTGAGCGTGGTTTCGCGAGGAGAGGTGATTTTGGCTCTGTCGACTGCACCATTGGTCCCTCGGCACAGACACCCATGCTGGTTTACATTAAAAAAAAAAAATAATAATGATGACTCGTACTGTGTAGACAGTGGCAAACACTTTTGTAAATGTAGACTAAGTGGACGTAAAAAAAAAGTTGTTGCCAGCAAAGAATCGCTATGATAATTGAACTGGCAAAATGCTGAATTTTAAAATATGACGAATCCGAGTGCAGTGTACTGTCTATGGATGATGAATAACTAAATAATAAAGAATCTAATTAAACAAAAATTGTGTGTGTTTTCCATTCTGTCTCTGTCTCTGCATAAAGTGAATAATAACTTTTTCTGTCTAGAAGAAACACAAAAACATAGTTCAAGAAAAAATTATACAGCCACAACCCAATTTAATTTCCATATTCTCCAAACTTAAGCTTGCCATAGAAGGGTAAAACAAGTTGGTGAGTGGAAGAATAGCATAAAATTAGCATACATTTATAATAACTTTGGAACAGGATAGATTGCACTGAAACATGAGATTTTAATAAGTAAGTACATATTTCAAATACAGTAGAGCCTCGATAATCTGTACTCAGGCTAATTCGAACGCCTCTATAATCCGAACAGCAGAATCTAGGAATGACGAATCTTTTATTTATTCACGATTCTCCTACCGCAAATGTCAAGAAAATACCCCACTCGCAAGCCATATCAGCACTTAACACTTGCTTGGCTGACGAAAATGACCTCTTGTTATCCGAAAAGATGATGCTACGTAATTTGAGGGACAAGGCTTTTTATTTGTCAACAAATAGAACCCGCCAGGCTAAAATAGATCAGTTCATAACTAAGTAACCATTTTTTGTGTATTTTATGATTCAGAAGGTCACTCAATATATTTTTTTAAAATACAGCTTCTTTATTGAATTTATCTAACATACTATAATCCGAACGTTCCGTGAGTCCGAACAGGGGTAGTTTTTTGGTAGTTCGGGTTATCAAGGCTCTACTGTATAAGCTATTAAAAACAAAATTATAAATCAATGGAATTGCTCATTAATGAAAACAATGTTAATTATGTTATCTTAAAAAAATACAATCCTGTATCTAAATCTTTACATAAACACTTACTTATAAGTTAATAGAAAATATCGAAAAGGCTTTATTGCTCCAAGAAACATTCAACAGTAACAAACACATTAGAACATTTACATAAAGGCGGACTTATCCCTTATTGAGATTTCTTACAGTCAACCTTTGGATGGCTGAGATTTCATTATAGTGGAATGTAATTATTAGGTATGCAAAAGACTTAAATGTGAGAACTGAAGATAAAATAATAATACACGTAAGAACATGCTAATTAAACAAAAAACCATACTTGGGTTAATACGTCATATAAGTTACTAAATATATAAATATAACATACAAATAAATATATATAGATACTTGCCCATCCAGGAATGAAACAAAAGGTATTTTTAGGTTTTCTGACTGTCAGAGATAATACACATGTATTTTATAAACAAATTTTCAAAATTTTTTTTAAAAAAGATTTTCCATAACTATTTTTTTTAACAAGGGAAATGATTTGTAGTGTCGGATAAAGTGTGGTAGTACTTGATACGTACAAAACTTGGTACGACTTGTACCTTAATTTAATAACACATTGACAATTTGATAAAACAACATAAATTTTTATATAATAACACATTTTATAGACATTTTAATTTTATTTTCTATTAGTTTACTATTTGTTTGATTGTTAAGTTAATTGGATTTTCGAATTAAAATAAGTTCATATTCATGTATTTCTTATCCACATAATTATCTCAACACCTTATCACGACAAGCATCTAACGCATTATTCACTGTCACCCCTTTTCATTTGCAATTTTTCATTTCTTGCTAATCTAGAACCTTGATAAAATAATTCAAGTACTAGTTTGTACCGGTGATTATATTCTTACAATATTATCAGGTAAGGGCAACAATTTTGAATTCTCTGTTATTGTATCTCTCCTTGTCTGTATGATAGCGACACCCTGAACAGTCAAGCAAGCAGATCATTTAGAGCACTCAGTGGTAGATACTCAATGGCTGCACCCATTACAAGTAGGAGAAGGTTTCAATCCAGCAAGAGACCAGCGAGTGTTGCCAATTTTGCTCTCTTACAGCAAATTTTTATTTTCAAAGTTTCGTCCGCTGCCCTGCAAGCGTCACCGCGACCTACAGGAAGAGCGCCTCGCACGTCGGCCGTCGCGTACCGCACCACACTCACCACTTTGATCCAGTGGTTCCAGCAGAAGGCGAACTCGGTCCGGTCGATGTGGTCGTCGCGGTCGCGGTCGAACACGCTGAAGATGTGCCGCGCGCGCTCCTCCGACAGCGGGTACACGTGCCCGCGCTCGTTGCGGAACAGCGCCTTGCACACCAGCCGGAACTCGTCCAAGTTCAGTTTCCCGTCCCTGAACAAAACATTGTACTCACATTGGTAAACATTAATATTTGTATAAATAGCAATATAAATTTAACACATTGAATGCCCAAGTTCAGTTTCCGTCCCTGAACAAAACAATTTGTATAAATTGCAATATAAATTTAACACATTGAATGTTCAAGTTCAATTTCCGTACCTGAACAAAACATTATACTCACATTGGTAAATGTTAATATTTGTATAAATTGCAATATAAATTTAACACATTGAATGCCCAAGTTCATTTTCCGTCCCCGAACAAAACATTATACTCACATTGGTAAACGTTAATATTTGCACAAATTGCAATATAAATTTAACACATTGAATGCCAGGGTTTCACCATTTTATTTGTCCTGTTTGTCTTGCAAGATCTGCCCTATCGTGTCTCTAAGAAATAATTATCTGTAAAAAAATGTTTTGAATAAAGTAACTTTTTTATTAATGCATTGTTTATTTGAGGTGCTAACACACATTTCTTAGTCCACTCCCTGGCGCCAGAGCTGTATCTTACGATGTGTCCGCAAAGAGTTAAAACGACCAACTTGTTTCTGGCATTCAATGTGTTAAATAAATATGCAGGTATATGCTAAAATTAATTGGTAATATTTTATATGCACAACTAAATGTCCGCCAATCATTGACCTATGCCGTCAATCCTTCAATTTAAAAAAAAGTTTGTACAAATTAATACAGGCATAAATATTCATTTCCTTCTTTCAAAACTTAAACGAAAGCATTCAATATTGGCAGTTTGAAGAGCGTTAGCCGATGAGATGAAGACAAGTGTGTAGGTGAGGTGAATGCGAGGGGGGGTTATCAGGTTGCTATAGGAACAGTGAGCCTCCCTCACCCGTCCTTGTCGAAGGTTTCGAAGCACGCGTCCATGTCTAGTAGCGTCTCGTCGCACACTGTCGACATTTCACTCCCGACGCGAGCGGTGCCTACGTCCGACTGGCACCGGCCGCCGGGCGCGCTCTTTTATAACTGACTGACGCATACTCAGCGCATACACAACGCGACGCCCCTAGACCGCCGCCGACACATTTTTTTGCGGTGAACTCAACGATGAGGCGCGGACACACACATTGATTGAACGCGCGAATTTTCCAGATTAGTTTCGCATCATTTTCAATTTTATTTCAGTTTCCGCGTTGTTGGTAAAATATAGTAAATTCAACAGTTATGTGCAATATAAGATCGCTAAACGAATAAGTTGCCAACTAGTTTTTTTTTTTTTTCAATAAAAGGGTACTGTAATAAAAATTACATAATGTGTTTTTCTTTGATAAAATAACCAAAAATGAATAACATTCGAAATCAATTCACTTCACACGTGGGCACGGAGATTGGAGATTGGCGTTTCAACTTTTTTTTTTAGACAGTGACAGTGACAGTTAGAAATATTTTTATTTTTTTTTTATTTATCCCTTTTTTGGGATAGGCAAAGGTATTATACCATGCAGCCAGTTCTGTTGTTATTATTTATATATCGCCAATAATTGTTGAAATAATGAAATCTTAAATGGATGGAAAACAGTCTGTGTTGGCAAGTAAATCTTGAGTGACGCGCGGCATATTGTCAGGTGTTTTATAAATTTTCATTAATCTATCCTTTTTTTTATTATTTTTTAATATTAATTCGTCTCCTCCCGAAACAGGCAAAACTCATTAGAGTATACAGCCATTTCTGTTGTAGCACTTATAACGTCTGTTGTATAGGTTCTCGCACCGCGAGAACCACAAAAATATATTTTTTTAATTACAACGACGACGCGACAAACTTCCGCCGTCCGCCATCTTTTTTACTCTTTTACTTTTTTTTATATATATATTCGGCTCTCTTTTCGGGATAGGCAAAACTAATTAAAGTATACAGCCTTTTCTGTTGTACTTGTAATGTCTGTTGTTTTCTTCTCCAATCTTGAGAATCTCAAAAATATATACTTTTTATTTCCGACGACGCGGCAAAAAAACTTGTTCATCCGCCATCTTTTGTTGGATATACTGTAATTTGACTCCCAGAATTTTAACACTACCTACTTGAAAGTTGAAACTATGAAAATGGCCATAAAATAATAGCTAACTTTGGATCCCGTCGCTGATTTCTTGTACATATGTCTTAGCAACTATTCAATTTCAACTACAATTTTGGTGGTCCTACAAAGGGCTAGAGCAGACGATCGACTCCTATCCAAGCTGTTTAGTCGTATCATAATCAAGAAACTTCAAAAATATATGCAACATGAGGAGGGCGCACACACAGCGCCAACTTAACTTTTTAGTTGACACCGACTTTCTATGACTCAACTAAAAAGTTGCACAATGCTTAGAGCAGCCAACTTTTTAGTCAATCGCCAATCTGACTGAACAAACGTCCGTGTGCGACAACAAACTAAACAGGGTTGAGTCATTGAGTTGAGTCTAATCGGCCGTCATGCCCAACTCAACTAAACTGTTTAGTTGGTGGCACCATGCATCGGCCGTGTAGCCAAACCCTAATGCTAGGCAAAGCACCACCTTTTAAAATTAGTACAGGCACATTTGAAATAGATTCGTTTATTAGCTGACACGAATTTTAAGTATATTTATACAAAATTAGTCAAAAGAGCACACCACTTATCTATAAATATTCTGTCTGTGGCTGTCTGTCTGTCGTTGAAGCAGTGTTGCCATGTTAGGAGATTTTCTCCTAGATTCAGGAGAATTTCAGCGGTGTTAGGAGAAGTTTTTGCCTGTCAGGAGAGTAGGAGAAAATCTAGGAGAAAGAAAATCATTACAGGAGAAGATTTAGGAGTGAGAAACATATATTTACTAGTAAGTAACAAACAAATATTTCGGTATGTACGGTGACAACACAATGAATGAACTGTTTGTGAATCAACCAACCTCTCAAGTCACACAATATACGATAGGATTTGTCTTTTAATAAGAGCAAGGTTCCCCTTCTTGCTCTTTAGATAGGATAATGTGACACTCTGTGAGTGTGTGCGTGCATTGATCGACCGACAAGCGACTACCAGGCGGGCCTAACCGAACGAACACTTTGTTATCAATCAATGTTATTTACATGTATTCTTTGTAATAATCAGTAGTATTACTGAGCCTACATCGATAGTCTGTCCGTCAGTCCGCACTACGTTAACGGCTGTATCTTTTGTACCGTAATAGGTAGCTGGTTGTGATTTTCACAGATCATGTGTTATTTATTATTGGCGGACATCCTATTAAATAATAAGAAAAACAAAATAAAATTAAGGGCTTCTCCATAAAAGAAACGTTTTTTTTTCTAAAAAAAAATATTTTTTGTTTGGTTTTGCTCTAACGTAAAAACGGTAATACGTACAAGTGTCAAACTTGGTGTGGTTAAAAACTAAAAAAAAAAACAAATAATTAAAACAGACGAATTACGTGGTGGTTAAAATGGCAATCGTGGTTATGACGGGGGGACAAATCATTATTGGCGGAGAAGTGATAGAACATATTGAAGGAAGAGTATGTACGTATATCTCGGTTAAATACTGCTTGGTAGACAAGGTCTCCTTAAGAAGGTCGAGGGAGGAATTCAACTGAGTATGGCTGCCTCAGAAATTTAAAATTCGCCCCGAGGTCTAACCTGTATATATTATGACCAGCGCGTCCTACCGTTTATGACGTACGGGTGTGAAACGTGAACTCTGACTAAAGTTGTTTTCAAAAGTTGCCCAGCGAGCGATGGAACTAGCAATGCTGGGCTGGCATGGGAGTATAGCTAGGCGAAATGGTGCGTAATGAATGACTAATGAATGAGGGGACGACGACCGTTGGAGTAACCATGTACTACATTGGCGGCCGTGGACAGGAAAATGGAGTGTGCGAGACCACCCGCCAGGTGGGACGCCGACATGAAGTATGTCGGCGGAAAGCAGTGGTCCGTACCGCTGAAGGCCGAGAGACTGGAGGAAAATTGAAGGCGTATGTCCAGCAGTAGGCGCTTACACGCTGACCGACTGACTGACTGACAGAGAACTCTCGGTGCGCGAGTTCGACTCGCACTTGACCGGTTTTCAGGGTGCAAAAGATACTGCTCTTTACAGGTAAGACAGACAGACGGACGGACAGACGGCCTAGGCTTAGTAAAATGGTCCCTTACGTATAAGGAACACTAAAAATGTGGTGAAATTTTTATAATTTGAAGAACAGGAGAATTTTTTAGGATGACGAAAATTTTCTAGGAGATTTTTAGGAGATTTTCGAAATCAATCTAGGAGAATTTCAAAATTTGAGTTGGCAACACTGCTTGAAGTTTTTCTCAAAGAGAATAAAGTGGTTATATATATCCTCTTTGGAGAATAAATTAAATATTCTTTGGCCACTACGTTTTTCTTCACAAATTTTAGGAAGAAAGAGGGGATTTTTATTTGGATTTGTTCTGGCTGCTTTTGGTGTTTCTGAGGTATTCTATTTCAATTAGATTTTATCGTCACGTGCGATCATTCATATATCAAAAGCAGTCACACACAATTTGACGTCTCGTAACTCGTTCCCGCTCGTATCGTGGGAAGCTGTGTGTGTACAAATTGCGACATTAGTTTAGCTGATATCTAAGTACTTGCCGGCAGTCGGCATTATTTACGGTAAATCAGGCTGTCTCCATTCCACGCTACTTCCCTCTGTATCCTGAGGACGCGAATTGCGACGCGCCTAGACGGCAGTCGCCACCGCCAGCCTATCCAGCTTGCACCAAATAACCCTCAACCTCAACCCTCTTACTCTTGTTTAGTTGAATATCGGTTAACGTGGCCTTCGTTGGTTCGTATGGTGTTGGAATATCATATGGAGTCGGGATGTCATTTTCGTGTGTGTTGATACATGCTCAATGCAGTGGCGGTTCCCCAGCTGAAGCAAGTGAGGCGCCGCCTTACTTCATTATCTTGAAGGTAAAGAAAAAAAAATCAACATGGATGTTTATTTATTGCTAGACTTTGGGCATGTCCTGTCCTCGAAATGAAAACTGCAATGCAACATTAATAAAATGCTATTATGTAGGTGGTGCCTCACTAAAATTCATTGGCCAGAGCCGCCACTGGCTCAACGTATTGTATGTAAAAACTCTTGTCTTTTTTAAACTTGCAGGTTAGCCACCATGGTGATAGAAAAGGTGTTTGGCATTTCTGCCACCGCTGTATCGCTCAGCGACAGATTCGCCTCGTTACGCGCCAAGCGGCGGCTGACGGCGGCGGGAATGCGACGCGGCCGCGGCGGCCTCACTAACAGAAAGCTTATTGAATCTTTGGCGATGACCTTAACTGAACAGGTCGGGAACGCTGGCACATAGACTCAGCTTTGGCAAACATATTTGTTGTCGCTTAGCAATAATGAATAATGAAAGTGCAGAAGTGTGAAGGGCGTACATAAGAATAGACGTACTCATCATTTAAATTTAAAGTGTTAGAGTTAGGGCTCCTGAGCCCTGTTGTCACTGCGACCTAGGAAGATCTATTATTGTGATCTCTCTAAAGTTTAGAGCCGACCCTCAAGTCCGATTTGCGCTATGAACCGAGTTACATTCTTGGGGTTGAGTGCCTGTGTTTTGTATGGGTTAAAAATATAACCCCCAAGAATATAGCTTCTACTGTGAATGAGCATTTTACGGGCATTTAATCCTCTTTTATACAGAATCTGCACACTGGTATGTCGCTAAGGCACATTCGGTGTAGGTGTTTTTTTGGTCAGTGTCCTATTAAGGTCCTTTTTACGACTCTTATGTCGTTCCGGTTTAGGTTTCATACCTCAGAAGTGAATTTACGCAAGCCCCCTGAAAGTAGTGCCTGTGCGTGCATTTACCCGGGCTAAGCTCCCTGATAAAGGTTCACTGAAAAAAAAAGTAATTTTTTTGTATATTTTCATTACTGGTATACAATTAAGAATGTCTATTTTGTTTTATTCTATTTCCTGCATAACATAATTATGGTGTCTTCTAATAGAGGGCGCGTCAACGTATAAATATGTTGGGTGGGCTGGGACGCGGGGGGCTGCGTCGGTACGGAAGCGAGGGCAGCCTGTTCGCAGCCCCCACCCTGCGTCGCGCCAACAGTGTGAGTAGCTTCGCCCCGGGCCAGTTCAGCAGGAGCGGATCTTACAGTAATCTCAGGTAACATTTTGTTCCATTCACAGATCTTTAGATTTTTAATATGACTTATTACATTTCTTTGTAATAAACTTTTACTAATTATTATTGTTGTTGAATTGACTTGATATATTTAATTATCAAATTGACTATGCACTATACACCAGATATAGCTAATGTAAATAGGCAGAGTGGTCAGATTCTTCAGTATTCATGTTTATGCTGTAAATATTAATGCTCTTGTGAGCGGTAGTATGGGTTAATTATTTGTAAGTTACTATAATATAATACTTATAAGGTAGGTACTAACAAAACATTGTGACTTGCGAAGTTTGTTTGTCAGTTCTTCTTCACATTGAATTTAGAACTGGCAGAATTTTCGACATATCCAAGCGTAGGTTACCTAGGTATGGATGAAATTATACAATAAAACAAAAAGACATTACGAAAATCCCTACTATCTTCCGTCTATTGCTGTTGGATCATTGAGTTTGTTTTATCGCTACTGCCATGGAATAAGAAGTAGCTGGAAGGGCCGTGGAAAGGCGGCACTGTTAAAACTTGTACTGAAATGACGATGACCATTTTACTTATGACATTTAAGTCCGTAATATGAACTGTAATAGCTAGCCGGTTGACAAAATATTCACAAAATATGTGTTATTATGGCGGATATAACAACAAATAATAAAAAATAGAAAAAGTAAAAAATTAAGGGGGGTTCCCATACAAGAAACATGTTTTTTTTCAATGTTTTTTTTTTGTGGTGCGGTAACCTCGGTGCGCGAGCCCGGCTCGCACTTGGCCGGTTTTTAATTCCCTTCAACCAACTTAAATGTTCTTTGGTTACGTCTATGGCCGTTGCTCTAAAGAACTTGCTTCCCTCATTCCTCCTGCTCTCTCGCGGAACATCCCTTTGTAGTCGACATAAAATTTCTTTGAACTACTGCAAAATGTCTCTATTTGTTCTTTTGTCACATTCCCAAGGTATCGAATGGGTTTCCAGGGAGTCTTTTCCTTTCTATAATCCACGCATCTGCAAAATGCGGGTAAATGGTCTATCCCCAGATACTTTAGTCAACCCAGGCACGTATCCAAGGGGAGGAGGTACCCCCCTGAACCAGATCTCTGGATAGGTACTTGCTTAAGTCCACCTACAAGCTGACATCATGGCTGAAATTAGCTGGGCCTGTAGCTCCAGGCTAGAGATTGACTCCCCTTGGCGGCCTACTACAAAATAAGTGACATGTTACAGTCGCGCGGGATCGATCGGAAACTTGTCGCAGGCGTCAGGGCGCACCAGAGACGGGTCGGGGCGCGGACGTGGACGAGGGCAGTACGTACCGCTGGGAAGACTCTCCAACGGTGGCGTACCCGCTCCAACGTACTATAGGTTCTTATTATTTTATTTTATATATTTTGTATGGGCTTGGCAGAAATAGGGAAGTAGCTCTTAAGGCGAAACCAGTTGGACACCACCGTTTTAAGAACCACCACCCAGAATATTTTAGAACAATAGGTAGTACACATAAATATAACACTAGAGGAAAAGTAAATTTATGTGCTGAACAACCGCATACAACATTATTTCATGTGTGTATTATATGGCAATAAAAATATTTAATGAAATACCAAATAACATTAAAGAGTTGGTATTTAATAATTTAAAAACAGAATTATATAAATGGTTAGTTGACAAATGGTTTTATAAAATCAATGACTTTCTATCTAAGAATGAGTTTTAGTTTTTTTACCTTTGTGCTTTTAGTTAATTAGAATTTTATGAATTATATTACATTGTGTCTTAATGAATTTGGTCATTTTATGATTTATACAATTTTAATTTGGGATTTTATGATTTTATAACTTTGGACCTCTATTGTATGTTTTAAATAATTTTATCATTTGAAAAGAATAATTAAGAATCAGTTGTGGTCTATTTATACTAACAAAATTTGTGTGTGCTTGCACAGCTTTTTGAAGGAGGGCTGTGGCAGGCGCCGTTGCACGCCTACCCGGGCAATTTGTATAAGGAACTTATTAACCTATTTGTATATAATGGCACTGTTATACCACTACAAATATGCAATAAATTATTTTTGATTTTGATTTGATTTTAAATGTTTAACATTTATTGCTTTGTAGACTACTTACAAGTACTTAACTTGCCAAACCCTCTCCACATTTCACTGTCCACAATAATTAAACTGATGCTCATGTGCCTCCCACAGAGGTGTGATGCGTTGGGGGATGTTCAACGGAGTGCAGCGGGTGGGCATGAGGCGAAATGTGGCCGGCGGCGGGGCGCGCGGCCGAGGTGCCATGCGTGGAGCGCGCGGTCGAGGTGCAATGCGTGGAACGCGCGGCCGAGGTGCAATGAACGGTGTACGCGGGCGAGGCGCCATGCGCGGTGTGAGGGGCCAAGCGCGTGGCGCGGCAGGTCAGATGCGAGGTGGGTTTTTGACAATTTATTTGTTATACAGGGTGTCCCCGGACTAGTGTAGTTCCTTTAAGGAGGCTATTCAGCGCATTGTAACAAAAGCACTGGTGAAAGATTTTTTTCAATATGTACTTTTATTAAAATTTTAGGATTTCCTAACAAACTAAATGCATAATACAATGTGTGGGTGCCTTTAGCGGCGCGGCAGGGTGCGGGCGGTACGCGGGCGGAGCAGCCGGCGGGGGCGCAGCGGGGCTTCTCTCTCTTCAAACTCTTACTCATCTAATGCATTAGAGCAGTGGTTCCCAAAGTCGTCTGGATCGCGACCCATCTAAAAGAAATCTAAATTCGGGACCCACCTCTTACTAACATGAAACAAAAAAAAAACAGCGTTATATTTCTGCTGCAGTATTTTTTCGTTTTACATATTGTAACTATGTGAAGGACTGTTCTATTAAGAAAAAAATAAAAACATCCAGTTCTAACTGAAGTACTTACTAAATATGTGTATAAGACGTGCCCGAACTGGTTCGGCTGCGAACGACAGGCACGTCTCGGCCGACAACGTGTTGCGTTCTATCAGTTTCAGGGTCCACCCAATATCCGCTTGCGACCCACGTGGGTCACTTTGGGGAAGTATAATAAATTTATTAAAAAAATAATATGCCCTTCTAAAACTAAAACAAATTACCCCTATCCCATTATTAAGTAAGAATGTTGGTGATCCTCAGGCGCTGGACACAGACTGCAGCAGAAGCCCATCCCCACCAAGGAGGAGCTAGACGTCCAGCTGGACAAGTACATGGCGTGCTCCAAGCCCGCGCTCGACCGCCAACTGGAAGATTACATGAAGGAGGCCATGGATACGTCGTGTTGATGCCCAGTGTGGCATGTGTCGTGTACTGACGTGACTCGCTAGGATCTAGCCGTGAGAGTGCAGTGTGATGTGAGACTATTCTTTGACAATACTCGAGATGTGATTTAAATTTGAAGTTAAGTTTAAAGCAGAACTTGAGCTGAGTGCGACGGTCTAATTGTTCCATCCCAGGCTTCACACAGTCTATAATTATTTGTTTGTTTATTTTTTATATATATAACCTGACACGATTGGCTACATCACTAACTACACCCGTCACATCCATCACACCTTGGTGAACTATGTAGGCACCATGTCAGTGTTTCCCATTGGTCCCATTGGGCTACACTGAACGGGACTGAAAACACGAACTCTTTTCATAGCCATTTCGACCGATGAAAATATTGTAAGTGAAACCCGTGTGAGACGTTACGTGTGACAGCTGTCAGTCAGAACAAGAAGTAGATGCTTGGTGGGATCTCAATACAACCGAAAGTGAAAGAAATGTTTGATTATGTCGATGTTAGATCATAGAAGAACAATAGTGTGCACTAATTAAGGGGACATAAATTATTGTATACCAAAGCTGTGTTGGACAGCTGTCAGACTAATACAGACATACCAACATTGAAACGTGCCATCTCTCAGTTTGTCTGGAGTGAGTCAGTGAGAATGGTGACCCCGAACCCGCTTTTATCGCCGCCATTGTTGGGTGCCTACAAATCTGCACTCTACAATTTTGGGATTAAGGCATACTTTCTTTTATTTTTTCATGTTTATGGAAGTGCCTATAAGCACTTCATTTGAATGACACAAGCCAAAGGGAAGCATTGACATGGCAAATAGTTTCACCCGTATAATACATACACAGAATTTCAATCATAGCTACACTTGGTAGTATCTACACTTGGTAGTGGATACACTTAATAGTGGCTACACGTGGTAGTGGCTACACTTGGTTGTGGCTACACTTGGTTGTAGCTACACTCGGTAGTAGCTACACTTGTTAATAGCTACACTCGGTAATAGCTACACTTGGTTATAGCTACACTTGGTTGTAGCTACACTTGGTAGTAGCTACATTTGGTAGTAGCTACACTTGGTTGTCGCTACACTTGGTTGTAGTTACACTTGGTAGTAGCTACACTTGGTTGTAGTTACACTTGGTTGTAGTTACACTTGGTTGTCGCTACACTTGGTTATAGCTACACTTGGTGTCGCTACACTTGATTGTAGCTACACTCGGTAGTAGCTACACTTGATTGTCACTACACTTGGTTGTAGGTACACTTGGTTGTAGCTACACTTCGTAGTGGCTACACTTGGTTGTAGCTACACTTGGTAGTGGCTACACTTGGTTGTCGCTACACTTGGTTGTAGATACACTTGGTTGTCGCTACACTTGGTTGTAGCTACACTCAGTAGTAGCTACACTTGGTAGTAGCTACACTTGGTAGTAGCTACATTTGGTAGTAGCTACACTTGGTTGTCGCTACACTTGGTTGTAGTTACACTTGGTAGTAGCTACACTTGGTTGTAGTTACACTTGGTTGTAGCTACACTTGGTTGTAGATACACTTGGTTGTCGCTACACTTGGTTGTAGCTACACTCAGTAGTAGCTACACTTGGTAGTAGCTACACTTGATTGTCACTACACTTGCTTGTAGGTACACTTGGTTGTAGCTACACTTTTTTGTCGCTACACTTGGTTGTTGCTACACTTGGTTGTAGCTACACTTGGTGTCGCTACACTTGATTGTAGCTACACTCGGTAGTAGCTACACTTGGTAGTAGCTACACTTGATTGTCACTACACTTGGTTGTAGGTACACTTGGTTGTAGCTACACTTGGTAGTGGCTACACTTGGTTGTAGCTACACTTGGTAGTGGCTACACTTGCTTGTCGCTACACTTGGTTGTAGATACACTTGGTTGTCCCTACACTTGGTTGTAGCTACACTCAGTAGTAGCTACACTTGGTAGTAGCTACACTTGATTGTCACTTCACTTGCTTGTAGGTACACTTGGTTGTAGCTACACTTTGTTGTCGCTACACTTGGTTGTAGCTACACTTGGTTGTAGCTACACTTGGTTGTAGCTACACTTGGTTATCGCTACACTTGGTTGTAGCTACACTTTGTTGTCGCTACACTTGGTTGTAGCTACACTTGGTTGTAGCTACACTTGGTTGTAGCTACACTTGGTTGTAGCTACACTTGGTTATCGCTACACTTGGTTGTAGCTACACTCGGTAGTAGCTACACTTGTAGTAGCTACACTTAGTAGTAGCTACACCTGAGTCAGGATAAGGAACGTTTTTTTTTTGCCAGCTGTCGCCTCGCCAACCGTTAACCGCGCCGCGGCACTGACACAAAAACCTAGCTATCCTTATCCTGTAAATACATACCATATATACAGCGATCCCGACAGTGGGGGTAAGCAGAGTAATCGGCGTGTAGCAAGTTATGTTCATACTTATATACTTAAAGAAAGACATGCTTCTTTTCCAATAATACAACTTGTCACAGCATGTTAATGAGTGTTATATTGTTATATCTTTGGAAAATTTAGCGTAGGTGAGTGCGATTGAACCTTCTAATTATTGTTTTATATCTCGGGTGGAACTGAATTTAACTTTTGTTTTAGCAAGAAATTGACATATTTATGTTACTTATCACGACCTTAAAGGGAGTTGACGCTAACACAGTTTTGCTTTATTTGGTCAACGTGTAATGGCAGCACTTCACTTGCCTTAGCGTATTCGTGTATTTGCCTTATTTGCTCGAAAACGGCCAAGTGTAGAGGCCATATTCGTTTCTATTTGGTCGGTTTGTGCAAAAAAGTAAATATCGCAAATAGCAAATAATCTTTTCCGTCAGCTTGTCGGTTTTTGGTTACACTTCAAAGGACTCAAATAGACCAAATATTCGCGCAGGCTGTCCACACTTGGTTTGTTCAGTTGCGTGCGCGTCACCTTTTAGCGTAGCAAGGCAAATAAGGCAAACATGCAAATTATTCGCTATTTGAGTCCATGTGTGGATGCCCGATTTGTGTATCTTTGTTGGCGCTAAAATGTGTGACCAAATAACAGCGATAACGCATACGAATACGCTAAGCCAAGTGAAGTGCCACCATGAATCATTTATAGTTGGAGATTTCATATTTGTCTCAATGAGAAAGTGAGAAATTTCAAATAATTTTTTATTCTAGTTATCTTATGCATCATAATGCGAAACACATATGTGAAATTCTCCTATAATTATATCGTTATAATTTTTTTTTTATACTGACACGGTTGGTTATATTACCTACAACATCTACACACATGGTAGTGACTACACTTGGTAGTGGCTACACTTGTAGTGGCTACACTTGGTAGTGGCTACACTTGGTAGTGGCTACACTTGGTAGTGGCTTCACTTGGTTGTCGCTACACTTGGTTGTAGCTACACTCGGTAGTAGCTACACTCGGTAGTAGCTACACTTGGTTATAGCTACACTTGGTTGTAGCTACACTTGGTTGTAGCTACACTCGGTAGTAGCTACACTCGGTAGTAGCTATACTCGGTAGTAGCTACACTTGGTTATAGCTACACTTGGTTGTAGCTACACTTGGTTGTAGCTACACTCGGTAGTAGCTACTCTCGGTTGTAGCTACACTTGGTTGTAGCTACACTCGGTTGTAGCTACACTCGGTTGTAGCTACACTCGGTTGTAGCTACACTCGGTAGTAGCTACACTCGGTAGTAGCTACACTCGGTAGTAGCTACACTCGGTAGTAGCTACACTTGGTTATAGCTACACTTGGTTGTAGCTACACTTGGTTGTAGCTACACTCGGTAGAAGCTACACTCGGTAGTAGCTACACTTGGTTATAGCTACACTTGGTTGTAGCTACACTTGGTTGTAGCTACACTTGGTTGTAGCTACACTCGGTAGTAGCTACACTCGGTAGTAGCTACACTCGGTAGTAGCTACATTTGGTAGTAGCTACACTTGGTTGTAGCTACACTCGGTAGTAGCTATACTTGGTTGTCGCTACACTTGGTTATAGCTACACTTGGTTATAGCTACACTTGGTTGTACTGCCTACTGTTTTGCTTTATTTGATCAACGTGTGAAGATTGCATTTATGGAGATTTCATATTTGTCTCAATGAGAAAGTGAGAAATTTCAAATAATTTTTTATTCTAGTTATCTTATGCATCATAATGCGAAACACATAGGTATGTGAAAAAAATTTATGGACTCTTTAGTTGTTTTCGAAACATGGTGACGCACGCCATGCAGGTTTAATCCGCCCGGATTGGTACCACAGCAATGGATGAAAGGTCGGTCGAAAAACGGCTATGTAAATAGTTCGTGTTTTCCATCCCGTTCAGTGTAGCCGGCACGACCGAAGGGAACTGACATCGCACGTAGTTCAACAAGGTGTTATGGGATGACATCACAGACGTTGTAAGTGATATAGCCAACCGTGTTAGTTTCCATAAAAAAAAAGAAGTTTCGAGAACGGACATAATACTTGGTTTAAGAGCATTCATCTCGTAACATTTGAGAAATATATTTTTATAGAATCTAACAAAGCTAAGTCTGCATAACGGGGTAGCGAGACGTTAGGCTGTGGTGCTGCCGACACACTTACTGGGCACCCAGGAGTGGCGGTAGCAGCGGCGCGTTCGGAGTTGTCACTCTCACTCATTGAACACAAACTGAGAGCAGAAATGACATTTTAAGATGGCGTGTCTAAACTGAAAAACCATAATTAACTCTTGGATTGCCAATTATGAAATATGCTTACACCCATTTGGCTTCAGCGGTCCCCGGTCGACTTGTGGCTTTCATGGAAGACATAGGCTGGCTGGGGTAGCTGGAGATTGCGGGGTTTTGCACGAAGGTCCCCAACCAAGCGGGATTAGTTTGCAGGCCTAGAGCCAACCCTAAACCAAATCAACAACAACAACAACAACAACCCACTGGCTTCAATGTAATTGTTAATGCGCCACCACCATGCGGACACTTGCAAAATTTGGAGAGCCCGCGCGGACATAAACTTAAATATTTCGTAAAATAATGAACTAAGATCAAAACCTTTATTGGCACTTAAAACCAATTAAATTATCCACAAAAAGGTATACAAAAAGTGAGGATGCACTTATTTAGAAGCACAGATATTTTTTTTTAATTCCAGGAAAAACAAAACACGCAAGTCTGCTCTATAGTAAAGGCAAAGGTTTTATCCGTACAGCTAGTCCTTCTCATTTGTTCTCGTAAGAGAAATTCATATAAATCACAATTGGCAATAAATTATTATTTTTTTTGTGTCGGCCTGCCCTTCCTGAAGTCAACGGATGTAAACGGTTTGGGGGCCGGCCGCCCTCCGGAAGCCAAGAGGTTAAGGTTTTTCTCTAGCGCCTAGTAAAGTTCATGTTGTTTCCGTTATCATAGAAATGTTAACAGACAGCGACCAGCCAGCTATGAGAAGAAAAGCTCTTCTTTCCGCAGACTTAACTTCTTTTTCACGATACTGACTGAAGAAAATTTCATGTTTGTCTTTTTCATTAAAGCGAGTGGATTTAGGAACCACCTGAAGGGCTAGTCGTAATTTTGTTAACCACACAAGTATATGACAATGCTAGAATCATAACCTTACTTGTATGTTTTATTCTAATCAGAGTTTAAAAGTTTGGAAAGGCATAGCGACTAGTCTAGGCGGTAGGGCAGCTGAATAATGTATTTTTAGATTTAATTAATTTTAAGTATGAAAACCAAAATAAATAAATAGTAATACTTTTTCAAATTTCGCCTTTTATTTTATTATTATAATATGTGACGTGACAGTGACTGAATCAGTGGTGAAAGTTTGTATGGGAGTATAGGTTCTTTTAAATGGGAACGTCAAAAATTGTATTATTTAATTAAAGATTTATAATTTTTCGTATAAAGCTAAAAACCTATTTATAAAATTCACCTATGTGCATGATTAAGTAGGTATAAATATGACGCGGCTCTCTCCTCGCACTATACGCCGTCGTCGTCGCCTCGGAGCTACCGGACGGAACTCACAGGTACGCGGCCTGGGCGCGGGGGGGGGGGGGGGGGGGGGAGGCAAGGCTACGGAGTGAACGACAGCCGAGCGCATACACTCGAGCGCCCCGATGCTATGCGGTTGTCCCACAAATACTTGCATATTTTGCGTTTTGAATTCGATTACATTTCCTTCTTGGTATCTCACTCAATTTTTCTTCGTTGGTATATACAGGATGTATCAGGATAGGTTTTCGAAACTTCAGGGTTCGAAAGGGGCCCATATTTGAAGACGAAAAGCTCTGAAACTTTTTTCCAGATTCCATCATTTTACAGTACTTTTTGGTGAAAATATATTCTTCAAGATTTGGTGGATGGTTAACATACATACATACATACATAACACACGCTGTATCCCGACAATCAGGGTAAGCAGAGTAATCGGTGTTGTGCTATAAGGACTCTGGTAAATTACAGCACAACACCGACCACCACGTTTAGCACAGTATACGGACAAGACAACTATCAAGCAGCAAGTAAGACACAAAGAACCCACCTGCTGCATGACTAGGTGGAAGGACTGCGCCAAGGTGAGAAGTGGCTAGCCTGTCGCCCTTTAGCGGAGTATCTTGTCCTTATCCCTTAGTCGCCTCTTACGACATGCACGGGGAGAGATGCAGTGGGGCTATTCTTTTTAAGTACCGGCCCCACACGGATGGTTAACGTCCGCCTTTATGAAATAAAAAATAAATTCTAACTCATGAATAAAAATGGGTAGGTTGCATACATAACTAGTACAATTGAACTGCGTGTAGGTAAATTCCAAACACTGAAAGTTCAATGACCTCAAAAGAAAAAGAGGACTAAATTAGTTCACTGCACTCTCCAGTCTCACTGTCCATCGAGTTTTTATTACAATTTCCAACTTTTGTATGACAAAAAAAACAATGGAATTTCGATTTGAATGATAAGGATTTTTTTCTTCTAATAATAAGTACTTTCTATTGCTGAAGTTTCTCAAACCTATCCTGATACAACCTGTAGAAACATAAAATTCAATTAAAGAATTTTAGAAAATGTTTATCCTCTTCCTGAACGCAGCTCGGCCTTCGGCCTCGCCCTTATTAACTTACTTTCTTAGAGATGGTTTATCGTCTTCCTGAACGCAGCTCGGCCTTCGGCCTCGCTCTCGGTTACTTACTTTCTTTAAGAAGGTTTATGGTCTTCGTGAACGCAACTCGGCCTTCGGCCTCGCCCTTTGTTACTTACTTTCTTCGAAAATGTTTATCCTCTTCCTGAACGCAGCTCGGCCTTCGGTCTCGCCCTTAATTACTTACTTTCATAGAGATGGTTTATCATCTTCCTGAACGCAGCTCGGCCTTCGGCCTCGTTCTTTGTTACTTACTTTCTTCGAAAATGTTTATCCTCTTCCTGAACGCAGCTCGGCCTCCGGCCTCGCCCTTTGTTACTTGCTTTCTTCGAAAAGGTTTATCCTCTTTCTGAAAGCAGCTCGGCCTTCGGCCTCGCTCTTTGTTACTTGCTTTCTTCGAAAAGGTTTATCCTCTTTCTGAACGCAGCTCGGCCTTCGGCCTCGCCCTCAGTTGCTTACTTTCTTCGAGAAGGTTTATCGTTTACGTGAACGCAACTCCGCCTTCGGCCTCGCCTTTAGTTACTCACACTCTTCGAGACGGCTTATCGTTTACCGGAACCCATCTCGGCCGTCGGCCTCGCCCTTAGTTACTTACGTTCTTCTTTGAAATACGAATTTCACGCGAGCGAAGCCGCGGGCAACAGCTAGTTATATATATTAAGCGCGTACGAGCTGCTCTGTGGGACGACCATCTGCCAGGTGGGACGACGACATCAAGTACGTCGGCGGAAAGCAGTGCTTCCGTAACGCTGAAGGCCGGGAGGACTGGAGGAAAATTGGAGAGGCGTATGTCCAGCAGTGGACGCTTACACGCTGACTGACTGACGAGCTGCTTTTGAAGCTGCAAACTGTCAAGTTACTTCACAGCTGTGTTCAGAATAGTGGTATATTTATTTTGCTTTCCAGTCGCATTCGAAAAGTTATGGATACTTTAGTTAGGTGGACACAACTACTTCCAGCAGGTCTATTCTTGTAAATTCTGACAGCGGAATCAGCGCTGTTGTGGCGCTGAGAGCCACTTACCAAAGTGGCTCTCAGCGCCACATCAGCGCTGATTCCGCTGTCAGAATTTACAAGAATAGACCTGCAGCTTGTTCGCACTTTCTGGATGTTTTTACTTCTTTGAGTTAGTATAAAATAAATACTGACAGTAATATTAGGCGTGTACAGACTGCCTTTTAGACTCAGAAAAATCCTGTAGGGGCTGGTGTTTTTTTTATTTACCAACCAATATCACTCAACACAAATCTTATAAGTACCTTTCATTCAAGTAACTACCGTAACATGTAATTTGGGCCTGCATGCCTCGGTGAAGCGATCGGAAGTAATCTTTCGCATCAATCGGCCTCGCCAAACGAGTGGTGTCCGGTTTTGGCGGGAATACGGGACTTCGCGTGCGTGTGTGTGGGTGGGCGCGTCTAGTGTGTGTTGCGCCGAATGCTTGAAGACGATTATTGACTTGAACGCTAAAAAGTTCACTGAAAAAAAAACATATATTTACACATTTATATATACACAGGAAATAGTACAATTTTAAAATGGCATGCGTATGTTAAAATTACAATAGTTACATAATTAATTAATATGTAACTTATTTTTCGAACATTTACCTCACTGGGTGGAAAAGCACACAGAGAACATGTTCTAGGCAAATTTAAAAACGTTTACCTTGACCTAGGTGGTAGGTTCAAATTGTAGCCGACTGGGTTGGTACCACCGTACTAGATGTAAGATGGCCGCATAGCAGCCTCGGCAGTGTTCTCCTCTAGTCCAGTATAGCCAGCAATCCAGGGAAGTCTCCGGTATGGCATCTACCTTCTCGAAGGTGATATTGGCTGGTCGGAGCATGCGCTTTGTCCCCTCCGACTCAGCCACCCATACCGGATTACATAAAAAAAAACTACATAAAATTATAATTCTATAATATATATAACATGGGTATATATAGTTCCATTCATATTCATAACGTACATCCTACGTATAATAGGTATAATGTTTTTTAGGGAAAGCGCGACATGTGGCATTATTTTATTTCACCTACGAGTAGGTAGGTGCCTAACGATGCCCATGGACATTATTTGATGCACAGGGATTGCGAATGCCATGCCGGCCTGACAGGAGCCTTTTCACGCCCCTTTTGAAAAACCTAAGTGAAAATACGTAGCGTAAATACTAGACAAATTGTACAAAAAAAGTATAGTAGATTTTATTATTAGGTAGGTACTTAGCAGCTTTTTTTCAACAACTAATGAAGACAATGACAGGAAAATGAATGATTACTTTTAAAAATTTAAATTATAGCATTAAACAAACCAGTAGATTGCTTCTTATGATATCGTCGTTGAGATTCGAAAAACTCGTATCTCAAAAATCGGGATTTTTCAGGAGAGCAAAAAAACCGATTATTTCGAAATTTTATTAGAAAACATGAAACCTGTTCTTCCGAAAGTTGTAGATAACATCAACAGAAACCTTACCGTGCACACTCATTCAAGGTATTTCTTACACACATAATGTTATTACAATTAAAGCAAGATACGAGGTTTTTGTGTTTTTAATTTTACGATAAAGTGCCGACATACGAGGTATTCGGTCCCAAACTAACAATAAAATTACTTATTTCAAAAATTTCTTAGATAATGTAAAGACATTCAAAACTTGTAGATAATTATGTAATATTATATAATAGAATTTTATTCAAAGTTTCACAATTAAAACGAGATACGAGGTTTCGTTTTTTAATTTTTTTATTTTTGCCAACGCATGTATGGTGTTTTGAGATACGAGTTATTCGTTTTGCTTATGTCTTTGTTAATACGTATCGTATTGAGATACGAGTAAAAGTGGCCTATCCGCTATGATTTCGAGGAGCGTTTTATGAAAAAAAAAGAAAAATAAAAAATTTTGAGATACGAGGTTTTCGAATCTCAACGACGATATGCCTTATAATGTATGAAGGAAATAATACAGTGCTATTATAAATTAGTTGAATATGTAACTACTTTTAAACATATTTCCGAAACCTTCGCCTAACTAAACCCAACAAGCCCGAGAGCAGAGGCGCGATAATAGGATATTTAGGTAATTTTAAGTACCTAAATCGACAGAACGACATACGAAAATGTGGTATCGGGAAAATGTGCACGTTCGTAGTACATACGAAATGGGCACAATTCGTTCATCGTTAATTCGATTGTTACTTCAACGTAAACAGGCTGCTCGTTCGGTATAACAGCCATTTCTCGGTTTGGTCGCAACACACGCGTGTACATGCGTCTCGCGCCGCGTCGCGTCGTCGCGGACAAGGCAATATTCCCATTCATTATGTAAATACCTACGATTTATCGGATATATAACGGTGCGCCCACGCGCCGCCACCGCTCCGTCGCGACGACGTCGCTCAGAAGATGAGCATTGAAAGTTCACGCCTTATAAAACTATTTCGACATTTTAACACTATTCCACTACCTAGTTTTTAATCACTTCTTTGGGATATAACTAAAGTCTAAAGAAGTAAAGAATCTATGAATTATAATGAAATATTTAATTGACATTCCTGAAATCTTTAAAAAAATATATAATTTTTTTCTGAGAGTGCTTGTATAGACAGATGAAGACCTGGAAGGCGCAGGAGCTCCGCTACTGGTGCAACCGCAGCACGCAACCTCCTCCGATCATGTTTCCCGCCCACCCGTCCACGACGTTCAACGTGCATCAAATTAGAACATCTCTTATTGAATTCACTTTTTAAATGCTTTATTTTTTATAAAAACTTGCATTTGGCTGTGCCGAAAAAGTCCGCCGGAAGATCAAACACAGCCAATAACACTCCTCGCGAAACCACGCTCATAGAGGCTCCATGCCAGCTGTAAGGCGTATAAAAAGGTCGTCGTCTAATTTATTGACACGCCTTAGTGGGTGGGACCCCCCAGATAGTAGCGTGGACGAAAATCGTCCATGGTAGTAGGAACTCACCGCAAGCAAGACCATTTCATATTTCCACCGCACGACAAGATAAAATTTCGAAAAAAAAATTACACGGATGTTCCGAGCGTGTCCGACCAGTGTGACGGGTATGGATAGGTTCAGGGAGGGGACGAGGGAAGCCAGATGTATATTTTTTTAACTTGCATACATTGTAGATAGTTTCTTTTTGAATACAGTTTCGAATATCAGTGGAACTGTCGGTGTTCGCCAATCCAGTTTGAACGCGAGCAGAGTCACCGGCAAAAGCTAACAAGGAATAAGCCGCTTCCATAGCACAGGCTTGGACAGCGTCAAGAACGTTCTTGAACAGAGCCAAGAACGTTTTTTGACAGAGCCAAGAACGTTCTTTGGCAGCGCCAAGAACGTTCTTCGGCAGCTCCAAGAACGTTCTTTGACAGCGTCAAGAAGGTTCTTGGACAGAGCTGCAGACGTTCGCACGTTTATTGAATTAGCCCATCGACCAGCGCTACCTACGCCGTCGTGGCCTGGCGCCTGCGCGGTAGACAACTCCGCTATTATAAAAAGTAAAAGGTGCGATGATTCTCTTCCTCGCCTCATCCGACGCCTACAGAGCAGTAGGCAGCCCGCTCAGTGTGGCCAAATTGAATTGTCAGCCAAACACGACATTCCGACTTCCCGACTTTCAAAGGGCGTCATAACAATGATGAAAACGTCTCCAGACTTTCACAACGAGACGAAATAACTTTGCAGAAAATGCTCCAGATTTAAAAATTGTAGTCATAACTATTTAGAAAACCTATAGAATGATTTTATTCATATTATTTTAATATTCCTAGATTTATACCTATCTCATACTAGATACTTTTACATTTTTATGTTTTTTTAATTATTATTTTATGTTTTGATAATGAACTGAAATCTTGTCTTCAAGAAACCTGAGTGCATCGACACCGGCGAAAGCGAAGCGGTGCACTCGGGATATCTATCAAATGTGGTTTTGTTCTCTATGTCTACTCTTCTCCTCTTCCGTTTCTAAGCCTTTTGTGATACTAACCTAGAATTAAGAAAATGAAATTGTTGCTAACCTTCGAAACAATAAAAAAAATTTGGATACAGCCGAGATGTCATACCTACTCCTCGCCTGGGCAAATTTCTTACTTTCAGACATTTCGGGGATCAACAACGTACTCATTGTATATAGGTATTTCATCCAGAAGCCAAGTATTCAATCATTGGCTGGAGTCCCAGTTTAAAGGAATGACCCATGGTCGCGAAGGTACACATGGTGGACACTGAGTCATATATTTTTTTAGAAGAAAAATATTATTTATTTACAATAAAATATATTACAATTTACAAGTTAAAAATCCCTATATTAAATAACATAAAATATAAACCTATTATAACAAACAATCTTGAACTATCTTAAAAATTTTAATCTAAACCTAAATACACAAATAAATTAAAATTCAACCTCTAAAGCACAGACGTATCGTTGCGTCTTTGAGCCTGTTTTATCGGTACTACTATGGCCGCTGCTCTGACGAACTTGCTTCCCTTATCCCTCCTCCTCCTGTTCGCCTTCGCCAAACCCGCCATACTCTCGCGGAACACCCGTTTGTAGTCGACAGAAGAGTTCTTCGAACTGCACGATTCTCTAAATCGTTCTTGTGCCGCACTGCAAAGGTGTGGAACGGGCTCCCAGGAAATATCTTCCCCCACTCCTACAATCCACAGATCTTCAAATCGCGGGTTAATAGCCTTTCCCCAGCAACGTTAGCCCACCTCCAAGCCGGACTGGCACCCCCTCGAGGGTGAAATTGGCTTGCGCCTGAGGTTGCGACCTCGGACAGAGCCACCCAGTTCGGTAGCAATAAAAAAAAATGTACCTAATGTACCTAACATGTGAAATTGAGATAATCATTTAGCTAATTTCAGAGGTCTCCACCATCAACGTCATATTTTTTTTTATGGAAACTGACACGGTTGGCTACATCACCTACAACATTCGTGATGTCAGCCCATAACACCGGATGAACTTGGTGCCACGTCAGTGCTTCCCTTCGGTCGTGCTAGTCTAATAGGTACGATTTTGGTTCACAAGCAGTGGCTTATAAATCTTAAATGAGTATATACTTAAATGAGTATATGTATCTTGAAAATTGTAATGCCGTGTACCGTATTATCCCTTCACTTATAAGTTAGAACTTATCTGTCTTCTTTATCAGGATAAAATAACTTTTCTAAGCTCTGAAGAAACAGTGTCAAAATCTGATGTCTATTTTCGCAGAAATTATTTATCGCACATCGAAAAATAACACAATAATTAAAAGGAATTAACAACATATTATAGATCCATAGCACACAAACGCGGACTTATATCACTATCGGTGATTTCTTCCAGTCAACCTTTGTAATCAAACCAAATCTGCAAATCACTTTCGAAGACGAAAGTGCTCGGTGTGGTTTCTAACGACTGCGTTCTTACACTTAGACAGCATGGGACCACGCAGTCTATTCAAAAATATGGAACTGCGATTGTCGATATATTGCATAAAATTAACTTCGTCGCCAGCATAATCTACAAATCACACAATTCACGTCAGACTGCTCTAGCGCAGACACGCTTCACGCTTTAAAAACACCCCAACACTGAGCTTAAACGCATCAAAGCGTCTTTTTAACCGACCAAAAAAAGGAGGAGGTTCTCAATTCGACTGTATTTTTTATTATTATTTCACATTTAAAAAATTCATATAAATTTTACATATTCATACAAAAGTAATAAAAATACACAAAACTAATACAAAAATAAAAAACGGTAATACCGCCGGCGGCAGGAGACAAGCCTCCAAGCGCGCCGGCGGGTGCAGGCCGTGGCTACGGAGCTCTCAGAGACGACGCGATTATTATTATTTTTTTTTTTAATGTTTGTTACCTCAGAACTTTCGACTGGGTGAACCGATTTTGAAAATTCTTTTTTTATTTGAAAGCTGGTGCTCCCCGTGTGGTGCCATTTTAATTTGGTCAAGATCGGATTGGAAAGCGAGGCACGAGTACATTAATAGCAAAACATTACTAAAAAAAAACTGTGAAATAAAAAAAATATTTCAAAAAATATAAAAACCGCCTTCAAAAATGTATGAAATAAAAAAAAATCTAACCCTAGGCGGTGATATCCTTTGTGATTTGTGTAGCCTTCTTTAGCACCGCCTTCAACTCTAGGGTTAGATTTTTTTTTATTTTATAAATTTTTCAAGGCGGTTTTTATATTTTTTTGAAATATGGAAACCTGGTGCGAGGAATGAAGCTCGGAGATTCGGGAGGGAGCGACGGCTAATCGAACGCGGGTGTTCAGCGACACAGGGTTGCCATGATTGCACAGCCCCTCCTTCCAAATCTATCTATCTAAGTAATCTCTGTTTTGACGTTGAATGCGCTTCCAGCACATACCACTAGGTACTGGTGCCACAGATTAGGTAATCTGGTATAGTACCCGGCAATCACTACTGAAAATCGAGTTTTAGAAAGAGAAAATCCGGTTCGTATAGTCGGTTCGTCCCTGTCGCACGAACTCGCACGTCTCAGTGCGACAGGGACGACGCTCTACAACCGGATTGTCTCTTTCTAATGCTCGATCTTCGTTATTTTCTACCGGGTACTAAAGGCCGGGAGGACTGGAGGAAAACTGGAGAGGCGTATGTCCAGGAGTGGATGCTTACACACTGACTGACTGAATGACTGACTGTAGTACAGTCAGTAAACGGGGTGCCCGCTGACATGTAAGTGGTCCCTAGGCTCGATGGTTGCTGTTCACAAGCTTGTATCTTCCATTCTTCATCCTTTTCCGATACTGAAGCCCCTAACATCGCGAGTATAGGCCGTCTGTTGTTTTGAAATCTATCGAAGCAGGTATATGCGACAGAAATATATAAGAATCTTGTTAGAAAGCCAACACATAACGAGCCGACTACTGCAGTAGGTGTAAGCGAGTGCAAACAGTCTTGCGATACATTTTAACACTTTCTTCGCTTGTGGTCTCACCACCACCGCTCCGCCGCGCCGCCTGCGCAGCGCCTCCGCCGCTGCCGCCCCTGCGGCGGTTCCCACGGTCTCGCAGACAGCTCTCCCTCCACATTCGATGATCTAGCCTGGCTAGACACTATTTTACGGAGGTACATATGCTAGCGGAGTGGGTTTAATGAAATTGGTGCTTAAAAGTAAAAAAAATAATTTTGTTTTTATTATGAGCTCAGTAATATAGTACTTACACAATTATTTAATTTAAATTAGAACTATCTAAACACTAATAAACTAGTTGGTAAATTGGTAAGATTGATATTTAAACAAAAATAAATCATACGAAGAAATTGAATGTTAAAATGTTACCTAACTTTAAATAAATATGTGAAAATGTTTTATGAAATAGAATTAGAGTGTAACGTTGAAACAAACACGCACATACACTCTCAAGCATATGTACCTAGGCACATAAATATTTATATATAAATACATGCAAACAAACATCAATCCTAAGTAAATTGAAAAACCATTATCGATAGCTGTAAAGGCGAAACACCCTGCCCCCGCAACACAGGGTATCCTAGCGTGGGAGGCAGGTCTTCATTTTTCTAAGAAAGCACGTAATATTGTTCACTTCATAAAAGTACCAGCTTCCAACTTCTTAGCATAAGTGAAAATGATACAATTCTGTACGAAGCAAATCTGAAATTAAAATTGTTCTTATCTATCTAATTAATTTATCATTCTATGATTTCAAACTTTGACAGTTTTACACCATAGCATTTTGGGCAAAGGTATTGTAGATTGTCGATTCGTTAAACAAGGTGCTATTATAGACGACCTAAGTGGATTTTTGTGGTAGGTCTAAGTAGCTAGAGCCTGTGCGCTAGTCTGTCGACCAAGCTCAGAAGTCAATGATAATTTAATAAGTTGTTTTTATTGAAAGCGCGTCATGTGACGCCGAGCCACTCATAAGGTGTCTGATGACGCCCACAGACTTAAAATAATTAATTAATTTCTTTAGGTAAACCTTGTTCAGTAAAACTTTATAAAGGAATATATCGCGTCGTGGCTTGCAGCTTGCAAAGACCGTAGGACTAATTCGATCGCGCCTCTTCGCTAGTCGCAAGGTTCACCGCTCTACTATGTCGCATATGCAGACGGAGCAACTTACTAAGAACGTTTCCCAGAAATTTCGCCAGCCTGTGTACAGATCACATTACGCGTCTCCGGATTCTATTGAACTTGTAACGTCGCGCTAAAACCTGTTAGAATCTGCCCACAGTTCATTGTCTGAGACTCAGTTTGCTTAGGCCAAAAATACTGAAGCGATGTAGGGTCTAGTGACCGTGCAATGGTCAGTTCTTTTATTATGGTTGGATTTCAAAAAGGACACCTACTTTGCATTACTTACCATGAAACTGTGTGCTGTGGGTGCTTATTCCAATCTTTATTTTCAATAGTTTGACAAACGCCAACCTGGATGAACGAAAGTTGTGTTTTCCTTAAATTTAGTTTAGGACTTACTTTTCATGACCGTGCAGTGTGGCATGCTGCTACGATAACTCTTTTTAGTTAAAAACCGACTTCAACCCCTGAAGTGCCTCCTTTTCAACACAAAAAGAATCATCGAAATCGGTTGGCGTGGTATGGAGTTATTCGCCAATTTTATGACAAATGGCCAATTAGCATCAGCATGTCATGCTGATGCTAATTTAAGAGTTTGATTATTTTCTCATGGATCCAATCATCAGAACTTTACCAAATTTATATGGGACCACCCCTAAGTACGGGGGGTACTTCTTATAAAAAAATATAATCATCGAAATCGGTCCACGTGGTAAATTATTATCGTTGAACATACATACAAAAAAAGATTCCGAAGAATTGAGATCGAGGAGGTTTTTTGAAGTCGGTTAATAAAATACTTACATAAATTCTTGTTTATTTATTTATTTATATAAATTACATTATTACTACAGGGCAAGCCCCAAAATTTAACAATGTAGAATCTATTTCCAAGTTAGCTCAACGTATCTCACCACGGACTTTTGAATGTTATCTTACTTTGATTTTATAGCGAAATCTACTTACCGGACTCGAGATAGGTATACTTTTAGCGGCCGGCGGTCTCTCAATCTTAACGTCTGAGGGTCAAATCCGTCCGACGAGGTGCAATAATAAGTTTTATTGACGGAAAGATTTACATTCATACCTAGAACTGCTGCTTCGTCGTTTGAAACCCGCGCGGTGTGAAACTATAGGTCTCTTCTCCTTCCTTTACAAGGTAGCCCACTGCGTTGGTGCCATCGTACCGGACGAAAGATGGCGTCATAGCAGCATCGACTGGGTTCTCATCTAGTTCAGTATAGCCAGTGGGGTACCCTCAATTCGTAGCCCTCTAGGTGAAGTAGGTACCAACATAATTATCAGCTCCTAACGAGCCGCGATAGTATAGTGGCGACGCGTCGCGGCTTTCTACATTGTCTCACGTAATGACGACCAACGCTGTTGTCTTTTGAATAAACATTGGCCTCTTTCACACTGAACCAGACGGTGTCATACGTCGAGTTTCCTAACCGGCAGAAACCGGACGGCAGCCACCGCTTGCCGCTTGAGAGAATGAAATCTTATAGATTTTTCAACCGACCGTTGTGTGGTTGTACAAATTGGGATTGGCTTTGTGACTTTACCCTACCACTTGTGTAAGAGTTCTACAGTTTCAAGCAGCTTTATGCCAACCTGTATGGGGAAAAATGTAATCAGAAGAATGAAACAACCTGTGTTCATACATACATACATACCATACCCTACAGCCCGACAATCGAAGTAAGAAGAGTAATCGGTGTTGTGCTGCAAAGAATCCGGTAAATTACAGCACAACACCGACCACCACGTTTAGTAAATTTAATTAATTCTCAAGCAGCAAGTAGGTCACCTGACTCGGTGGAAGTAGGTACCGTGCCAAGGTGAGAGGTGGCTAGATTGTCGCCCTTTAGCACGGCATCTCGTCCTAATTCCTTAGTCGCCTTTCTCCCTCACAACTCGTGTTCATACCGTCAAATTACGTTAGTCGTAGACAGTAGTAGGAATTACGGTACTCGTAGATAGTAGTAGGAATTACGGTAGTTGTAGAGAGTAACAGGAATTACGGTAGTCGTAGATATAGGAGTAGGAATTACAGTAGTCGTAGATATAGTAGTAGGAATTCCGGTAGTCGTAGATAGTCGTAGGAATTAACGTAGTCGTAGATAGTAGAAAAGAATTACCGTACGGTACGAATTACGGAGTCAGAACTCATATTAATTACTAGTTCCATTGACTGCAATTCGATAAGCAATTTCGTGCGGTAACAGAAAAGTGTATGGAAAATAGATTTAACGCCTCTATAGAAATCGCCTATTGCAATGGACTATTAAATTTTGTCTATATTCGAAATAGTTTAAAGATTTCGTTACTTAAATAGGCGTTCCGCAGAAGTCTCACAATTATTAACTGTTGCATTTACCTCAATTAACTGTAGGTACGTAACTTCACTTTATAATTATTTTATTTTCATTGGTCCACTAAAGACTACTAATTTAACCGTTTCATTGGCCACATTTTATCATTCCACCTCTTCTTTCAATTTACGTTAACACGGATTTTACAGTTTGCCGGACCGTCCGTCCTAGTGTAAAAGAGTTCGTCCGACGAGACGTATCAATGAACACAGACACTCCGTCCGGCCTACCCCCAGCCAGACTAGTTCAGTGTCTGTTACTGCTTCGCCATTTGAATAATTAGAATAGCATCTTGTCCTACGAGTACATGAGGTCATACATAATTTTTTTTTATGGAAACAAACACGGTTGCCTACATCACCTACAACATCCGCGATCTCAGTCCATAGCACTGGGTGAACTAGGTCCCATGTCAGTGCTTCCCTTCGGTCGTGCCTGCTACACTGAACTGGACGGAAAACACGAACTATTTACATAGTCGTTTCGACCGACGTTTCATTCAGTGCGGTGGTACCAAACCGGGCGGGATAAACCCTATCTTTTATTTATTATAACTAAATTGTTAATGTAAAACCTGAGTGCATCGACACAGGCGAAAGCCCAGTGGTGCACTCGGGACATCACCTATGTAAAATTATATAAAGATCAGTGCCAAAGTCGACCCTGTTGACCTAAGGACGCCTGTGTAATCAACGTTCATTGAACTCATCCGAAACGCTCGATTAATTTGTCCTAAGTAAAGAGCTCAACGCGTTTTTCTGTGGGTTTTATTTTATTAATAATTTCATTTTAATAAGATTAAGGCAAACAGAATGTTCAATATTGAGACAATTGATTACGTTAGGAGGCCCCGTTCGTAAAGGAATAAGCCAGCTTTGATAGCTCAAGTCAGTGGGGTGGTCGGTCGACTGTCGGCCGTGATCATAAGCACACCTGGCCGCGGTCAGTATCTACTTGAATGAGTGAGCGCTCGACCGTTGGAGGCTGAAAAATTTATGGTAGAAAAAATTGTGTTAAATCTTTTTGGTATGGTCTATCGTTATGTAGGTATGGATAGATAGTGGATAGTGGACAGAGAATTTTGTAGAAGCACCTGTAACGATGTTAAAAAAACACATAAGTATAAAACATAAGAAAGTGTAACCTCCATTCGAACGTCACATTGTCGCCTTTGTCTTACAACAATATGTCTGACTGAGTCAGTAGATACAAAAAGTGAGGTTCGACCAGTGAATAATGAATATCAAAATGAACGCGACGAGTGTACGATCACTTTCACTAGATGTGCATTTCATTTTATAATGCAGTTTAGTGATGGAGAAGTGAAATGTCAATAAACTTGAGTCCGCCAGCGAGAACTGCAGAGTTGAACGGTCTCTCTGTTTATTGGTCTTGATCGCAGAATAGTGAACTGTGTGCGCTTTGTGTAGGGTTGCCAACCGTACTTTATGATAAAGTATCTTACGTGATTTTAATTCTCCGTACTTTAAACTTTTGAATAGCAAAAAATGTATGCGAAAATACTGAATTTCAACTTCTTCTTCTTTTTTTTAAATGGTGGCAACCAAACGAATTGTGACTTCATTTATTACTGCCAGTATCCAGTGACGGTCTGCACGGTATACATTTATAATTACTTGCAATATACAATAAAACACAATAATGTTGAAAAGAACGAAACTACTAGTTTGCATGAAAAAATTCTGGTAGACACATTTCAACTTTAAGGTTAAACAATGCGTGAAATGAAAGTTGAACTGACAGCACATCAGTAATCGAATGTAATGCAGCATATAGTGTAGTCAAAAGTACCTTATCACTACTTAAATGTGCAAAGAACACTAAAATATATATGTCTCAAAATGTAAATAAATAATACTTATTTTATGAGATTGAACTTTTTATTTACTATCCCTGAAATCAGAAATAATTTATATCTAAAATTCTAAAAAAAGTTGGCAACCCTAACGATAACTTTGGCTGAAGAAGCCACAGACGAAGAAAGGCACGCGCGCCTTAGGCGCGTATGTATGTAAGGTCGGCAGCCTCCTGGAGAAGGCGGCGGCCAACTCGCGGATCGATGTTATGAGCGTCACACCTAACCACTTTTGTCAATGTCTTATCTGTACAGGTAATTTCAAAAGAGGTAGTGAGCCCTAGAAAATAATAGGCCCACTGCATCTCTTCTCGTGCATGTCGTAAAAGGCGACTAAGAAATTAAAGGATAAGGTGTCGTGCTAAAGGGCGGCAGGTTAGCCACCTCTCACCTTGGCACGGTCCTTCCACCGACATGTAGTGCTAGAAAGTCTTACAAGCATTTTCAAATTTATTAATAATTCACAATTTAAAAAATTTGGATCAGTCTGTATGACGTTATAAATATGTATGAAATTATTTTATACTTTTGTTCCATTTAAAAAACGTGGTATATAAAAAAATATTTTAATTAAATAATCGCAATTAGAGAATAGGCTGGTTGGAGAAAAATTGTAAATGCTTATGTCTGATCTATAGTTCAGGGGTCGCATAATCGCTGGCTTAGTAACTGATTGAATTGACTGACTAAATTCGTAGACATAGAGCACACCAGAATAAATTGTTCAAAATCTTAGAACATGGATGCTAATGTAAATTGAACATGAAAATGATGTTCTGTAAGAATACAATACAGCTGCAGTGTTGATGGATCGTCTTCGCACGCAAACAACCGTTGCGTTGCGGTGCGTAGGAGTACTGGACTGGGAGTGGCTGCTGAGTGCTGCGACGGCGGGGGGAGGGCGGGAGGGAGGGACGGCATCAGCCTGCCGCCGCCGCCTTCCAGTCCACGCCGGAGCCTCGCGCGATCAACGTAGCCTTGACTCGACCTCCGCATACCGTTAGCTATGAATCTGGCGCGCGTAACGGTACACGTGACGTAGTGGGCCCCCATGAATGAAGGCACGAGCGAGAGGAAGTGAAATAGGTCGGTGCTCGGACAGTGTGTGAAGATGCGCTGGCTCCTCGTCGCGGCGCTCGCGAGCGCGCTCGTCTCCAGGAATGTCGGCCAGGATGACTCCTTCGCGAGTAGTTTTCTATCCGGTGAGTGGCTGGCGCGGGAAGGAATGCGAGGTTGAAAAAAAAATGTTCTTAAATATGTTACATGTGTGTGTGTACATATGTCTAGTGTGTTGTACAAACATTACATGTGTTAAATAAAATCTATGTTAATGATATATTAGACCCGCTCCTAATCTAGCTAGCTACACACAAGTATTAGGGATTAATATATTTACGCATATAGAAATACATACATATATCCGAGCTGTTTGCGAATCATTGTTATTTGGCTAATCCTTCTTCTGGTTACTATAAATAGAAGCTGAGTTTGACAAAACTATGAATAGTAAGAAAAATCTACTTAATACAGTGCAAGTGCTTACAAGAATGGAATTAAATATGAAGATTATTCATACATTTAAATGTCAATTCACACTGAACACAAAATAGATTATCTTTTCTCTGAGATAGCGGATCTAGAAAATATACTTAATGAACAAATCGACTTTCTTTTGGTGATATTTAAATGAAAATGTATCTAGATTTATTATTATTGTGATAGGCAGCCATAAATTTGATGTTTTGATAACAAAAATAGTTTAAAATGATTATAGGCGGTGCAAGCAGTTCGGTTAAAACAATCAATGTTACTTGATCAAAAGAGATCAACGCGCGGTTGGGGTTTTCTTTTAGGTTATTAAATATTTAACTGATTCTACTAAACGTATGTTCATGAAAGTACTGTAATATATAAATTACATCATACTAAGGCCTTTTGATGTAAAACATCTTTGAAATTTGTACGTTTTCTACTTAATATTTCATATCAAACGCAATATATCATCGCGAGTTGAAAAGATTTCAATGCGTGGGTTTCCTTTTAATTTCGATTTTATTTTCGGTTTCACGAGTTCTAAGTACCGTTAATTAGTAATAATCGTACAGTGTGTGAAGGCGTACAGGATGCTCTTCTCAGTCCATTAACTTGAATTAATATATTCATGTACTATATCACTATTTATAAATGACTAAATTAAATGAAACCTAATTAGGTAACCATGGTTTCGATAGCAACATTGTCTAACTGATAAATACCTAAACACTTATGCAAAATTCAGACAGAAAGATTCGTAAATTTTAAATAGATTTTCACGTTCTAGGAGTGTTTATTTTGAATAATCTAGTATTTTTCTTTTGATTGTTTCAATAAATAACCTTCTTTTTATTAGAACAATTAAGTATGCAGTAGGGATTTATAGCAACATAGGCCATA